>JAPWDS010000003.1:6194728-7433674 GCA_028828255.1 Penicillium fimorum | reverse complement strand
CTGAAAAAGGATCCTATGACCAAGGACGTGAAACCCACCGACCGCTTCTTTTTTAACCATGAGTTCCACAGCCCCTTTGTGAAAGTGCGTATCGGAGTTGTCAGCGGCGGTGCGAACAAGGTCGAGAACCAAGACCAGCGCAAGGTCACTGAACAGAAGATGAATGACGAGCGCAACGGAACCATCGAAGCTGCCATCGTCCGCATTATGAAGTATGTCTCTCTCTATATAATCCCCTCGTATATGACCTGACGAACTAATCTCTGGCAGGCAACGTAAAACGCTTACACATTCTCAGCTAATGACTGAGACTCTTTCACAACTCTCTGCTCGCTTTGTTCCAGATGTGAACATGATCAAGCGTCGCATTGAGAGTCTGATTGATCGCGAATACCTGGAGCGAGTCTCCGAAGAACCACCCACATACGGGTATGTCGCATAAAGTCAGACCAATTCAGTTGATCATGCATCCGCCTTTTGCCTGATCTACTCGTTTGCTCTGCTTCTTTCTTATGATTTTATGATCTGGGGTGTCCTCGCATCTCGGTGTTTTCTTTTTCAGGCTGTGCCTGCGTTTCCCTGAGCTTAGCGATCGGCGTCGTCAAAGGATTGAAAGAAATGAAATGGTCATCTAAAACCATCTGATTTGATGGAATTGAAACTGCCTTGGCAGGACATGCATAGTATCTCTCAACAAGTCCCAGTCGTAGAAATGAGAACATATATCGTAAAATCAACGCCCAAATTACACCAGTCCAGAAACCGCTACTCCGCTATGAAGAATGTAAGTCGAATATCAAACCCCAGTCCAAAAGACTCAAAAAGAAAATCACAATAATTCCACCTCCCCTCTCCCCCAAGCTCCCTTAACACCCTCCCACCTCACAACCCAAACATCCCCCATCCGCATCGTAACCCCCGTCTCATCCCCCTCCTCGTCCTCACCCCCAACAACAACAGGAACCTCCGCCCCAAGACACCGAACAAAAACCACCTCCTTCAACTCCGGTCCCTGGATCATACTCGTCCCACCGGCATTGTCATCCAGCCGCCTCAATTGCCGCGGGAACGCCCCCATAAAAGACCCCGCATAGTGGCCCGCCAGGAGCGTCTGGTGAGCATGTAAGAAGGTCGATTCCGGCTCGGACAGCGGCGACACATCTGTCAGCGCTGATATATCCGGTACAGAGTCCTCGGGCTGCTGGTTCGGGTTCTGCGAGGAGGCTGTTGATTGCGTTTGTGATGCGAGGGGGTTTTTATTGCGCGAGGCTAGCAGGACTAGATAGTGCATGCTATGTTTTGTTATTTTGGCTAGTCGGGCTCGCAAAAGACTGCGCACTATGTATTGGGTGCGGGAGAGGTCGGTTTGGAGGATTGAGAGGCGGAGGTTGAGGTTGGGGTTGTGCGTGTTTGCTGTTGTTGGGAGGGCTGACTCTGACGAGGCTGCTAGGTCTTCGATTGTTTCGATCTGTGGGTGTGTATTAGCGATCTGATTTTAGGGGGCATTGTTGTGTAGCTGCTGTGTACCTGTATCCGCACGCGATCCATTATGCGCTCCATCAGTGGCGCCGGCCACGGTAGTACCTCTGACACGGCGCGTTCGGCTACCCAGAAGCGCGTGAGCAGCTGGTGGTCCAGCGCTGCGGACTCCGAGCTGGCGCCTGGGCCGTGGTCCACGGATGCGAGAATGTCGTCGATATCCATGGGCTTAGAGGTTGTCGCATTGAGGAAAATGCAGGGCGGAGCGCGATATAGGGCGGATATGGGGTGCCTGGGGCAGTAATATCAGCCCGCTATATCGAAATATCCATGATACATATTCATGAATCTGCGAGGATAGTTTACAATTGAGAATCGAGTTGTTAAATTGCTGAGTTCGACTGGCCTGATCTCAAAGCGTTTGCCAATTTGGACATTCTGCTCTGAATCCGGGTGATCTACAACTTACACAATGTCCCAGTGAATGGATTAGAACTATTCAACTTCCAAAGCGCAATTCTAATTTGTATCATTTTATATATCTATTGGGCCATTGAAGTTATATTATTGTGAGAAGAATGTACGAGAGAGCCCAGAACTTGATGACCTCAAGTTCCATTCTTTCAGGGATCGTAGGCTGCAGACCAAATGCTCAAACTTAACTGAGCTTCACATTTAAATGTAATATGGAAGACATGAGGAAGTATTAGAGTAATAAAAGAAAAAGAAAAAAAAACCATCCACCCATGCGGGTATGCGATCAAATCAAAAAAACAAGTCCATATTTCGCACCCAGTTGACAACGCCGTAGTCTTAAACCATTAACTTCCTGTGCATTTTTTGAGAGAAATGTAATATCGGAAGACCTTCAAAGCCATGCTCATTAAGCCTTGGAAAGATGCGTCTCTAGCCCTTGTTGCCGTTGGGCGGCGGGCCAGAAGGCGGCGCATAAGGTCCGCTAGGACCGTACGCATTCGGAGGCTGCTGCAACTCGATACCTTGCTGCTGTGGTGGCGCGTTTTGGGCACCAAAGTAGCCATGGTGTTGAGGGTTTGGGCTGTATTGAGGGGGCGCATTTTGCTGGTAGTAAGGGTCGCCGTAGGGGGGTTGCTGGTAAATGGGTTGGTTTGGCGGAGGAGGTCCCGGGGGAGGGGCCATCCACCCGGTTCCTGTAAGAGGGCGTTGGCCATGAGTTCTGCGGCGGCGTGCGTTGAAGCATCTGGAACAAGGCTTGTTAGAATCTAGAATGTGAGTTCAGGGGGTAGGACTCACGCGAACCCGAAGAACAGTAGGAACGCTACACCGACGATTACGGCGAACGCTACCCAACGACCCCAAGAGTCCCAGTTGGAATAACAGTCATTGCTGTAATAGGCACTAGAACTAGAGCTGTGAGGGATTAGTGATATGTCTCTTGGATGGTCATCATGGCACTTACCAATATCGAGGGTATATGACCGCCATGAGGGGTTAATTGTTGAAGAGACAAGAGTGAAAAAAAAAACCGAAAACAGAGAGAGAAGAATGCAATTCCAAGGATGTGAGATGTTCGACGTCAATGGGGGCTGGTGAGAGCGGTGGGTCCTTGGCGGTTTAGGCTGCAGTTTCCTTTCGTTCTAGGAAAGGTACCTGTGACTTGCCTCTCTACCTATTTTGTATGGTGATATTTGTACCAGTACTTGGTACTTTAAAGAAAGAGCAATATCTTTATAGAAGAAAATTATAAACAGTAGAAGGGGGAATCTTATTTAAAACAAAAAGAAAACAAAAAGAAAAGTGAAAGGAAAGAATTTCTAATCAAATGGGCAAACTAGGTGGCGCAGTTCTTGGGGGCGCAGGGCTGACGAAGTGGCTATACATAGAGGAGTACGAAGTACGAAGTACGAACTTCGAAGTATATTATAAATTATAAACTATTGTTGTATTCTTCTATTATTCTTGTATGAATACACACATGGCTGTGGTATCCGATTTAAATCTATAAGTCTATCTCTCTATTGAGTCCCGAGTGATGCTATACTACACTTTCAGACCTATACTTCCTCAAGCTTGAGTAGAGTCAATCAATCTAGATCGATGCCCCAATGCAATCTGTATAATAAAGTTAGCAATGGTATATTATGATATACGCTCTTTCATTAACTAACCGGGGGAATGGGTGTTGGCACAGCCGGTAACGCGGTGATACTCGACCCGACTTCACTTTTCAGGTCCAAACTCGCCTCTCTCTCAGCCACCCCATTAACGTCCTCATCCAGGGTCATCTGCACCGATAGAACATGAATCCGGGGCGATATGTCAGACTTCGGTTTGAACGAGTAGGTAGGTAATACGTCAAATGTCTCCTGTACCCAGGACATCTGTCTGTCCAGGTCCGGCCCGGAGAGGCTTGTGTTGTTGCCTTGGTTTTCGAGGGTAGTAGAAGACTTGGTTCGGAAGACACTGCTGGGCCAATCTTTCGTCTTGGCGATCGGGCGTGTACAGCACGTGTTCTTGGATACGCTATCCCAGGCGTCGACCACGCGGTCCGTCTTGAGGAACTGGGATATCTGCTCCTTCATGGTCTCTCGGCCATTTGTGAGTTGGTTGTGGGCCTCCTGTCTCGCTTTCGTGGGCGATTCGACTGTGGATTGACCGGTTCGAGGGCGTGGGGTGGCGCAGAACGCCCGGAGTTGTTCTATGGAGATGTTGCGTGTGAGGCGTGACGGCTGTGAAGGTGCTGTTTTTGGTCGAACCTGCGCCAAGTCTTTCTCGCTGGTAGATCGTTTGGGGAGGAAGGGCTTTGAGAGCCTGTGTTTGAGCTTTCCGGGTGTCGATGGAATAGGAGGTGGTTCGTTGCTGGCGCCTGCGCCGTCTTCTGCTATTAGAGCACTGCATGATTTGGCCCGACCCATAATTTTGCGGCGAATGCCATTGCTCGGGACGGGTTGGTCCGTGGGCTTGTCAAGTTTATCTTTCGTGACGGGACTATCAAACTGCTTGGAAGCCGTCGGTGCCCTCTTCAGGTTCGATAATGGATCGCGAGGAAGAGGTTTTTCTGATATCGGCCGCTCTTTATCAAAGAGTCTTTGTTTAATTGACTTGGTTCGACTTGCCGTCTTGTCGGCTTGTTTGATAAACGATCGCTGTGGTGGTTAGCACTGTAATGAAACCCAAGGTCTTGTCAAACTCACCACATCTTTTCTACTCGCTACTCCAACTCGTCGTTGCATTTCTGTAGTCGCCAAGCCAAGTTGGGCCAGGGCCTTTTTAAGAGCACTGCCCCGTCGACGAAGTTTTGAGATAGCAACAATCCAGCCCTCCATATTGTCCATCATGGCCTGATGGAAGGCCTTGAGGCTCTCAGACTTGAAGCAACCCTCGTCTGTAAGCTTCCGGAAGTAGAACCATAGCGCGCCCATGGCCTCTTTTGCCTTTTGTAGGTCTTTGAGCGAGTCTGTGATGACAAGGGTGAACCTGTCAATGGAATGTTCGATCTGATCATTATAGGCGACAACTGATAGCCGGAAATTCCGGTCTTGTAGCATCTCATCGAAGACATCAAGGTTTCCCAGCGGTAGACTGAGATACTGCATTCGAGTGCGAACGTCTAGTCGGACGATCAAAAAGTCTTCGGTGGTCCTTTCCAAAAAGCCATCCAACTCATTCACATGTTTCTGTAAAATCTTCATGACCAAACCATCGGATTTGGCCAGGCTCTTGGCTAGGAGATGAACTCCAAAGATCATTTGAGAGATCAACTTCCAAAACGGATGATATCTATATAGTTGGGTTAGTTCGGTGTCGAGTATGAGTATGAGGAGGTTAGCTTTCTCACTTTTCAGAGGCTTTTTGACGCCATTTTCGCCCACACAACCGCTCGTATTCCTCATTCTCTAATAAATCACGTCGCCGGGTTTGTGCGTCAATGTTAACGACCCATTTATTTCCTGAACCATCGGTCGTTTCCACAATTGATTCCTCAAACGGGCCCTGGAGCTGGGTAATTGGATGGGATGGGTAAGGGCTGGGTTTTTTTGGGGTGGCTGTTTGCTCGTTCTCGGCAGCCTCGGGTGTGTGAACAGGCGTCTCTGGCGCAGAAGCCATGATCTGTCGCAGTATACGATGTTGATAGTCTCCAAAGTCGAGATTGCACACTTTAGATATAACTCCCCAGCGACTTGCGAATTAGACTGCAATATTTTTTGAAGCTTTGATACAATGCAATCCCTCCATTTATAAAATCACAATCGTAACCAGCCCAAAGTGGCTTTAGTCATAGTAGATGGCTGGTGTCTGAAATCATGCAAGGTATTACTCTATATCGGATCAGAAAGATAAAGAATCAATAGAAGTGGATCTGACTTACTCTGATTCTGAATAAAAGACAGTTTATGTCTTTGGAAGTCTGGGGACAAGTTTCACCAGTGAAACACAGCTTCGATTGTAAACCCGGAGGGGGGGGGAAGAGAGAGGATAGACGATGTTAGGGCCCCTTTTAACAAAGAACAAGTCTATATTGTATGAAATTATCAGAGAAGATGCTATGAGAGGAAATCGCGCACATCGCTACGGACCTAAATCTTACTATTTTTTCCCCTAAATTTTAATCTTTCCGTGCCTTTGTCCTTATTATGGGGCTTTATTACGTGGGTAGCCAGGGGGTTGACGCCGCCTTGGGGTATATTTTCCACCCAATTCCGCTTATTCCCACTTATTTCCACTTGACACACGCGATTAACCAATGAACAGGCGCCAATGTATTCATGGAAATGAATCAAATCATAAGAGCTGGGCTGAGACGATCTCAGGAGTCTGAGACCACGGCATAATTTCGGATCAATGGTTTTTCCTTTTTTTTGGTATATTAGAGGTTGGGTGTTCCCCCTACGCAATTGTTTCAAATATTGAAATGTGGCGACAAGGGTGTAATCTATACTTATACTTACTCCGTACTCCATTGATAAGCTATTACATTTGTTTCTTCTGATTCCCTAAAGAAAAAACAAAAAAGATAAACGGGAAATGATATCCGGGGGATTACTATGACCCACGTAGCGAAATGTAATAGCGAAATGTAATAGTGAGATCGGCAGCTCTAGAAGCAGTCCACTTTAAAACTGACGACTATAAGATGGAATATTATATAGTTATGCTATCATTTTGGGAAATTTCAAGTGCCTTAGGCCTTCACACGTTGGCTTATATTTCCCATGGCCGAGACTTGCCTCTCATACAAATGGGAAACTAACATTTATGGATGCTACATAACTATACTAACCTTGGGAATTCATATATAATGTTAGAATAAGCCTTTGTCGACTTGAAAAAATCTAATTCCTTCTGTATCCAAATAGGGACTTTTCTACTTAGGTGTCTGGGGTAACACCTTGGCATTGATTTCACCCTCTGGCAGCCGCAAGTGCTTGTAACGGGGCCAAGCTATATAACTATCGCTTATTGTTACTACAATCTACACCATGACCTTGGCTCTTTCGCCTGGCTTTGGTATTATCTATAATCCGCTTGAAGAAAAGTGTAGATTGGCTATTATTATTGCCTCTACATATATGACAGCAGATGTTTGACATGTCAATCCGGTATCTGTCTGTTACTAGCCCAAGTCATACCACCCGTGGCGTTCTAGAAAACACCTTGGAAGGCGCAAAGTCCGATAGGCCATGGAATATTAGCACGTAATAAATAATCCCGGGAGACATCCTTGTCTCCTTTGCTCATTTTTGGCCAATCGAGATCCGGTAAGATCCCTGTTTGCTAATAAGCACAGGCTACAAAGTACAATCTGGTGTCGATCTTTCCCCTCTCATCGAATAGCTAAACATCCAACAACACTTTGTGGAGCGTTCAGTCTTCCCCCGCTTGAAGCGATGCTACCGTTTCCCCGAAGCTCCTACGGAGATCACAAACGAAATATCTGTGCAATTTCACCAATCTTTTCCGACCCTGTAATTGGGCTCTTATCATGCACTACTGCTTGTTTCCCCTCTTCTGGGGCTATAAGTATCCCTGCAGGCACCCTCTGTAAGATGTACAAGAACGTATAGCCCACTATGCGTCTCTCTCACTGGATTCCACTGTTGCCTGCTGTAGCCGCACTCGCGGTGCCATCGGACGATACCTTGGAGGGCTTATTCCGCCGCCAGTTGCCCAATCACCCAACACACGTCAAGACTATCAAGACGGCTAATAATGTCACTATTCGCTATAAAGAGCCTGGCAAGGAGGGTGTTTGTGAAACTACCCCAGGGGTCAAATCTTATGCGGGTTATGTCGACCTCTCACCCACAGAGCACACTTTCTTCTGGTTCTTCGAGGCTCGCCATGACCCCGAGAATGCGCCAATTACACTGTGGTTGAATGGTGGCCCGGGTAGTGACTCGTTGATTGGATTGTTCGAGGAATTGGGTCCTTGTGGTGTCGACGAGAATTATGAATCGTATATCAACAAGAACTCGTGGAATGAAGTTTCGAACATGCTGTTTCTCTCTCAGCCACTGGGTGTTGGTATGAATATCTTTCTATTCTCTCTTCTCTTTTTAAGCTATCTGGCTAATATCATCACAGGTTTCTCCTATGCTGAGAAAGCGGCCGGCACCCTTAATTCCTACACTGGTGCATATGAAGACCCCTCCTTTGGGGGTATTGATGGTCGCTATCCAGTCATTAATGCCACCGCAATTGATACAACTGAGCTCGCCGCCAAAGCCACCTGGGAAGTCCTGCAGGGATTCCTAGGTGGTCTCCCCAAGCTGGACTCGAAGATCAAATCCAAGAGCTTCAATTTGTGGACCGAAAGCTATGGAGGGTGAGTTCGCTCTACTGCTTTCCAAATATCCGTTGATGTATTATTACTGACTTCCTTCTAGACATTATGGCCCTGCTGTAAGGCATTGCCTGTCTAACTCTTTTTTCGCTAAATTTCTAACACGGGCAGTTCTTCGATCACTTCTATGAAGAGAACCTTAAGATTGCCAACGGCACCCATGATGGCATTCAACTGGACTTCAACACTTTGGGTATCATTAATGGTATCATCGATGAAGGTATCCAAGCCAAGTACTACCCTGAATTTGCCGTGAACAACACCTATGGCATCAAAGCTGTAAGTCTTCAAATGTTCCATGATATAGTCTCACACCAACAAGAACATATAGGTCAACGACACAGTTTACAACTACATGAAATTTGCCAATGAGATGCCAAACGGCTGCCAGGACCAAGTCCAAAGCTGCAAAGATACAAACCGCACCTCGCTATCCGACCTCGCAATTTGCAGCGAAGCAACCGGCATGTGCCGGGACAATGTCGGTATGTAAACTATACCCCGATTACATATACCACCCACCTAAATAACTAAATCACTAACAATCTCACCAATACAGAGGGCCCCTACTACTCCTTCAGCGGCCGAGGCACCTACGACATCCGCCACCCAAGCAACGACCCAACCCCACCAAGCTACTACGGAAACTACCTCGCCAAGGACTCCGTAATGAACGCCCTAGGCGTCGATGTAAACTACACGCAGTCCAACAACGAGGTCTACTTCGCCTTCCAGCAAACCGGCGACTTTGTCTGGCCCAACTTCCTCGAAGACCTAGAAGACATCCTCTCGCGCCCCGTCCGCGTCGCCCTCATCTACGGCGACGCAGACTACATCTGCAACTGGTTCGGCGGCGAGGCTATCTCCCTCGCGACGAAATACAAGCACAGCAAACAGTTCCAGAAGGCGGGCTATGCTCCCTTCCTTGTCGATGGTGTCGAGTATGGTGAGACGAGGGAGTATGGTAATTTCTCTTTCACCCGTGTCTATGAGTCGGGTCATGAGGTGCCGTATTACCAGCCCGTGGCTTCCTTGCAGTTGTTCAATCGTACGCTGAATGGGTGGGAATTGCCCAAGGGGGAGAAGAAGCTGAAGCCCAATTCTGGCTCGACGGGACCCCAGTCTGCGACTCATACGCAGGCTTCGGTGCCGCTGCCTACGCCTACCAAGGCTTAGTTTTGGCGTCGAGGTTGTGAGAGAGGTCTGCAGATCGATCTGGGTATATATATTGATAATATTAAATAACAATTACATTATGTACGCATTCAGATAAACAAGTCCCCCCATAACCATAGCAGACCTAAAGAACACTCCATATAAAACCCCCTAGCATCCAGAAAGCAGAGCCACCCAAAAAAAAAAAATCATGTACAGATCATTAAATAAAAACAGAATTCACTGACATTAAGTATTCGTTGAAAATTGTCAATCCTCACGACCCGTGGCGCAGTTGTGGTCCGGGATTTTCGCAAGTATATAAAAATGACATGCCTCGTAAATGGATATTTCGTCACACTGTGGTGAGAATAAAGAAGGTGATTAAATCGAATATTGATCGCGTGGTGGTACATCTGATCGGTCGGGAGTGTTGATTCCCTGGCCGACAATTCATTAGTTGGTCGTATTCTCTTTGTGAGAGTCGCGGATAGTATCGGTAGGAGAGTGCATCTCTACATGAGGCTTATCCGTCTCAGACATATCCACCTCAGACATTTCATTACCATGGCCCAGGACTTCGGCGGCGGTTTCATCGGAGAATCGCAGATCGTCCTCGACGGCAGTGCTGTCCTTGACCTTGAAGAAGATCACAGGTGAGGCAATGAGCATACTGCCGACTAGCATACCCCAGCAAGTGGCAAATTCGGTCATGTATGGAGTATCGTGCGCATCCAGGCTGAAATCTAATTAGTCACGGAAAGAGTAGAGAAGGAAAAAGAGAGCAGGGGGGGGGGGGGGGGGGGGTTGCTTACCTCCACATTCCAGCAGCGCCAGCAGACTGGATGCCCTTGTAGAAACCAGCAAAGTTGGCCAACTTGCGACTGTTGTTGGAGAGAGAGCCCATGTACCAATAAGTGCAGGTCTGGAAAGCAGCATCGTAGAATCCGTAGAACATGTAGAGGAACATGGGTCCAATATAGCCGCTATCAGCGAAATCTATGCCGAGACCCTTGGTTTCCCGGGTATATCTCTTCTGGAATGCATATCCTCCACCCCAGATGCCCATGGTGATAGCGAGCAGAATGCCAAAGTTGAGCTTGGCGCGCCACGGACGCGAAAGGTGCTTCAAATCCAACAACTGTCCAAAGACGAACGCACCCACCATCTGCATCAGCCAGTACAGCAGACTGTTCAGGGCTCGAGTGCGCACATTGAAATAGGCGAGATTGACTGCGTTGAAGTGGTATGCATAGAACCAGTTGCTGGCCAGAAACATGGGGAACATCAGGACGATGTACGAATCATTGATCAGTGTCTCCCAAAGACCCAAAAACTCAGACTTCCAGGTTGGATTCTTGATCACAATAACGCGCGAGCCGTCCTTGCGCATGACGTGCTTGCAATCGACAAGACACCAGCAGAGAACGAAGCCAATGGCCATTAGAACAAGGAAGGCTATGTAGGTGCCATTATTAACATTGCCGGCGGTCGAGTGCATGTTTTGGCCGAGAGGGACCTGTTGATGTCAGTATATTGTTTGGGAGGAAGAAAAAAAACCCCCCATTGAAGGTATGCAATTGAACGTACCAAGCTACCAATGACACCACCCAAGTTGAAAATCACCCAGAAGATCGCAATGTACTTTCCCTTCTCATGTTCATGTGGATAGCTCAACATGACCGCACCCTGAGCACACCACAGCAGGCCAGCACAGACACCGAGTAGGGCTCCGGCGAAAATGAGAAAGGCCGCATTTTGATTGATATTGTACGAGAGCAGCGAGGCAACGTAAAGGAAGTAGCCAAATCCACCTAGGGAGAGGGTAAGTCGCAAACCAATGCGATTGGCGATGGAGCCGGCGAAGAACCCGACTACCGCGAAGGTACTGTATAGTGCGGTGTTGGCGTTGTTCACATCGTGGGCGTTAATTTGACCACCGCCGCCGAGACCGCTGACGGCGTTGAACATGCCAGGACATAAAAAGCAGACAAATGACACCAAGTATAGTTGCATCTCCGGTGAGGCAAAGTAAGGAGCCTCCCATTTGCCAATCTTGAAAAGTGGCTTGTACATCCAAGCGGGGCCTATCACTGATTGGTCTACACCTGATTCAGGATCCTGCGGAGCAGACATGGTCGTAGACATAGACGCATCTTGTTCTGCTGGACCCTCTGTCTGCTTCTCAGGCTCAGTCATGGTTGTAGGAAATGGGATCTATAGGGACAGGGGGAAAAGAAATAGTGTAAATCAACAAGCGAGCCAAGGGGCCCGAGGAATGTTTCCCCACGTGAAGGTGAAGAACCGTGAAGAATGTAGATTAATCCCTTGCCAAGGGAAATTCTGAAATAAAGGCAAAGAAGTTTTAGAAAGGTAAGGCTAGTCCTTAATAGACAAATTAATATATAACCGAGTCACGCTATTTGTCTTATCTGAAGGATCCATTTTTTTTTTTTTTTTTGGTAATGCGACATGGGATACATTGGGTCAGCTGGGGGGGGAGATGCTGGGGAAAGATGGAGTCATCATCTGGAGAAGTCCAAATGGAAACCTTGGAAATGAGAAGGAGTCATATTATAAATTCTGAGTAACGTGAGAGACGTGATGTGACAGAGATGTTGCATTGGAAAAAGGAAAGAAAAGGAAGACCCGCATCCGGGAGTGTCGCATGAAGTGTCTATTACGGTATTGTCAAAGCCGGTAATTTACGGGCCGAGTATCGACATGTAATGTATACAAAGGGTACACTCCAGTTTATTGTATACCACATCGGCATGCCGAATGTCACTCAGCCTACTGTTACATCATTGTACCTGGATCTTTATGTACTTGAACTTTCCCCCTCTTTCTGTTTTCTTTTTTTTTTCCATCAAACTTTTGATCTGATCTGATAGGAGCATTTCCTATAAACAATAAACAATGCCGGGCAAGACATCGGCACCGCGCATTACCAAGTTCACCAACTGCCGCCTGGTGTACGGTTTGCAGTTGGTCGAGCAAGATCTCTGGATTGACTCTCTGACTGGAAAGATCCTAAAGGATCAAGAGGCGTTCTATGGATCACACCTAACACCCGACGAGATCATCGATCTCGGCGGCCGTATCATTGCTCCGGGTATGATCGATGTCCAGTTGAACGGTGCTCATGGCTTTGATTTCTCTGTACCTTGTGAGACAAAGGAGGAATATGATAAGGGTTTGCGCATGGTGAACCGTGGATTGGCCCGTACCGGTGTCACTTCCTACTTGCCAACGCTCGTTAGCTCCACCCCCGAGGTGTACTGGAAGGTATGCAAAGCGCAAAAGTGCTTAGAGCAGCAACTCGAACGTCCCCCAAAGAAACAAAAAAGAGATTAATATTTATTCTTTTCAGGTCCTCCCTTCCCTCGGCCCAACTGCAGGAACCCATATCCCCCAAGATGGTGCCGAGTCACTAGGCGCACACGCCGAGGGTCCCTTCATCAGCCCCGGCCGCAACGGCATCCACAAGCCCGAAGTGCTGCGCGCCGCGGAAACCTTTGACGACCTCATCCACTGCTACGGCGCTGAGAACATGGGCAACGACAGCCCAATCAAGATGATCACAGCAGCTCCTGAAGTCGGCAACATGATGGCCCAAATTCCCGAAATCGCAAAGGGCAACAAAATCATCTACTCAATCGGTCACTCCGACGCAACCTATGAGCAGGCAGTCAAGGCCACGCACCAGGGTGCTCGCATGATCACCCACCTGTTCAACGCCATGCGTCCCTTCTACCACCGTAACCCTGGTATCTTCGGTCTGCTGGGACAGAGTGAGCGCCGCAGGCCGTTTTACGGTGTTATCGCCGACGGTATCCACCTGCACCCCACTTCCATCAAGATCGCATACAATGCGCACCCGGATGGGTTGATCTTGGTTACCGATGCGATGCGTCTGTGTGGTCTGCCGGACGGTGTCTATGATTGGACGAATGGGGAGCGGATTGTTAAGACCGGTGCGCGGTTGACGCTGGAGGGATCTGATAAGATCGCTGGGTCTTCGGCGACGCTTATCGAGTGTGTTAACAACTTCCGTCGTTGGTCGGGTGCATCGACGGCTGCGGCTATCAATGCTGTCACTGCTGCGCCGGCGCGTCTGCTCAACTTGGAGGGTGTTAAGGGTTCGTTGGCAAGTGGTGCTGATGCCGATCTCATCGTGTTGGGTGAGAATGAGGATCCCTTCTCTGGGCCGACCTTGACGGTTGATCAGGTGTGGAAGCTGGGTGCTAAGATCCACGATACTGACAAGACTGCCGTGGTGGCATGAGGTTTTCGATCTTGGAGGCGATCTGTTTCTTTTTCTTTAGTTTCATTCCAGCATATGTTCAACAGCTCTTTCATCTTGGTTGGTTGGTTGGTTACAGGCGTTTTTTGAGGTTGTGGATTTTGCATCGAGCATATGCAAGCGCATGGTCATAGCGCCAGCACCATCTTCAGTTCGAGTATTTTGTTTTAAATTTTTTTCTAGGTTCAAATTTCAAGAGAAACTTATTCTCAAATATCAAGTTTTATACATGATTGTATATATGTCAAGAGATAAATAAAATATCCAGGTCTGTCTCGCAGACGCTGGGGAGAACCAAGACTCGAAAGATGCCCGCATTTCAAAAGGCGATCCTCTGCGTCCGACTCCGACGGAGCTATGCGCCGCTCGCTCATATGCTATAATAAAAACCAAAATGAAGACCAAAATGAAGACCAAAATGAAGAAAGTAACTTTTTACAGGCATATCAAATCTTTGACGCGTAATAAGCCCCTGCTTTACAGACGGGGCTGGTTGCGAGACCAACCGGCCTCGCCAGCAATCAGCTCGGCGGCACGCTCACCAACGGTCAGGACCGTCAGCATAGGGTTCACGGTGGGCATCTCAGGGAAGACACCCGCATCGGCGATACGGATGCCCTTAAGACCGCGGACCTTCAGCGTGGGGTCCACAACCGCCATGGGGTCGCTGGTAACGTTACCCATCTTGGTAGTACCAGCGGGGTGGTACACGGTGTGGGCAACACGACGGCCGTACTCGGACAGCTCCTCGTCGGTCTGCACCTTGGGGCCGGGGGCAACCTCACGCTTGATCCACTCCTTGAAAGGAGACTCCTTGGCAATCTCACGAGCTGCCTTGAGACCCGCCACGATGGTGGCGGCGTCGTAGCCCTCGGGATCGGTGAAGTAGCGGAAGTCCAACGAGGGCTTCACGGAGGGGTCGGCGGAGGTCAAGAAGAGACGACCGCGGGAGCGGGGGCGGGGAATATTGGGGGTCATGCAGAAGGCGTTCACGGGCTCGTCGTAGCCGAGACGAGTGGTGTTAAGGGTGAACGGAATCTGGTAGCAGTGCATCATCACGTCGGCGATCTTGCCGTCATGGCCAGCGGCGTTGGGCAGCTCGCGGCGCAAGAAGATACCGGCGTCGGAGTCCATGGTGGTCATGTTATGATCCACGGGGCTGTTGAGCTCCCACATGATGATACTCTCGGGGTGGTCCAGCAGGTTTTCACCAACACCGGGGAGATCCTTCACAACGGGAATTCCGAGTGCGGACAGCTGCTCACGGGGACCAAGACCGGAGAGCATCATCAGGCGAGGGGTATCGACAGCTCCGGCACACAGAACGGTCTCCTTCTTAGCACGCAGAGTGTGCTTGACGCCAGACTGCAGAGTAACATCAACACCGGTCACGGTATCACCCTCAACGTTAACCTTGCTAACCCAAGCGTTGGTGAGAATAGTCAAGTTAGGACGCTTCTCATCGCCACGGAGAATGGGGTGAATGTAGGCAACACTGGCACTGCTGCGGCGACCGTCATCAGGGTTGTAGGAGATGTTGAAGAAGCCGACACCCTGTGTCAGCTCACCGGTCTTGCGGATATCATCGTTGAAGTTCTCAATGACGGGGATTTTCATAGCGGTAGAGCAGGCCTGGATCCAGTCCTTGCACAGCTGGTTACGGTGACGGCCATGCACAGGCTGGATAGTGTTGCGCAGGTTATCAATGATGCGGGTGAAAGTCTCAAAGTCCCAGCCCTTGCAGCCCTTGGCAACCCATTGGCGACAATCATATTCGAAGGGACGGAAAGAGATGAGAGTGTTGTGGCTAGAGCAGCCACCCAGGACCTTTGCGCGGGAGTGGCGGATATGACTGTTACCTGCGGGGATAGTCAGCATAAGCCCATTCCCATCAAATTTGGGGGGGGGGGGGAGAGGGGAAAAAGGATGTCTTACCCATGGGCTGCTCGGTGGTACCGTAGTCGTAGTCAAGCTCACCTCCAAGCAGGTTGAGCCATTCTTTCAAATTCAGAACGCGATCGTCCATAAAATCACTAGGACCTCCCTCAATAACCAGAGTGCGCTTGTTAGGGAGGTACTCAGCCAGACGTGCGGCGATCACACAGCCAGCAGTACCGCCGCCAACGACGATATAGTCATAGCTGTTGACATCGATAGCGGGAAGTTCGTTAGTGGTGGCCATGTTGAATACCTGGGGAAGATGCAAGGTTCTGTGGGAGAAATTTGGAGAAGATGGGGACCGCCTTTAAAAGAGAATTTTCAGTTGGGGGTGGTCTGATCGGAGAGATGTCTTGATCCAAATTTCTACTGTTTTACATTTTCTTTTTTTTTCTTTTTTTCGTTAGACTCGGCGAACCTTCGCTTCTGAGTGGTGGCGATCACTAAAAGTGGAGAGAGAGCCTTGTCAGAGATCTCTTAATTTGTTCCGACTCTCTTCCGAGATCAACGGCCGAGTATATGCTTTATCGGCACGGGGTATATTTCAAAAGGGCTATCTTCAAATATTGGAGAAATACCCCATGTAGATCCAAGATAGGAATTTCCTTCCATGATCGAGATAGTGTGCTAAGTGATACCTTTCTTAGTATGAAATTCCCGGAAATTCAAAGCTGACCCCGCGTAGAGATTCAGCCCATTCCAAGCCACGTTAAGCCGCTGACCGGATGGCGTACTTAGTACCTTGGCCATTACGTATTAACATGCGTGGCGGCCGAGTACCGAGTACCTAATCAAATTAAGTAGTGCGCTAAACCCCAATTTTTTTTCGGAGAAACTATAAGGCGGACTTCATTCTTCCCGCTTCTCTTATCTTTCCAAAGCTTCTATACCTTACATACACAATGGCTCTCTCATTCCCACCTCGTCAGCTTTATTACGACGGAAAGGTCCAAGCCGCGACCTCCGGCAAGTCCTTCCAGACTATCAATCCCGCCACTGCAACTCCGTTGGCCGATATCCAGATCGCCTCCAACGCGGACGTCGATGCCGCCATTACTGCTGCCGATCGGGCATTCCCCTCGTGGGCGCAGACCCCACTGATTGCTCGCGCCCGAATTCTTCACAAGGCCACTGCCCTGCTACGGGAACGGAACGATGAAATTGCCCGCGTCGAGACTTTGGACTCCGGCAAGGCCTTTACTGAAACTAGCACTGTCGACGTCACCACTGGCGCCGATGTTTTGGAATACTATGCCAACTTCATTGGCGGCGGTGGTCTCAACGGTGAGACTACTCAGCTCCGCGATGAAGCCTGGGTATACACTAAGAAGTCCCCTCTGGGCGTGTGTGCCGGCATTGGTGCTTGGAACTACCCCATTCAGATGTAAGTTCTTCGATCCTGCGTTTGCAGCGGAGAAAAAGAAGCTAACTTGGATGTGTTTTTTTAGTGCCCTCTGGAAATCCGCTGCCTGTCTAGCCGCCGGTAACACAATGATCTATAAACCTAGCGAATACACCCCGCTTCACGGTCAGACTCTGGCGGAAATCTATACCGAGGCCGGCCTCCCCGACGGTGTCTTCAACGTCGTCAACGGTGCCGGTGATGTCGGTGCCTACCTGACCAGCCACCCACTCATCGCCAAGGTCTCTTTCACCGGCCAAGTGGCAACCGGTATGAAGGTCGCAGGCGCCGCCTCGGGCAGCATGAAATACGTGACAATGGAGCTGGGTGGCAAGAGTCCCTTGATTGTCTGCCCAGACGCCGAGCTGGAGAGTGCTGTCAATGGCGCTATGATGGCCAACTTCTACAGCACAGGTCAGGTCTGCACCAACGGCACCCGGGTCTTCGTCCCCCGCACCATGAAGGCTGCCTTTGAGAAGAACCTGCTTGAGAAGATCCAATATGTGCGGGCTGGCCCGCTCTTTGACGAGCAGACCAACTTCGGTCCCCTCAGCTCCAAGCCCCACTACGACAAAGTCGTCGCATACATTCGCCACGGTATTGAGTCTGACCGCGCCACCCTACTCTGTGGTGGTGTCGAGAAGCCCTCAGTTCCCAAGGACCTGCAGGCCGGTTACTGGGTCAAGCCGACCATCTTCACCGACTGCACTGACTCCATGCGCATCGTTAAGGAGGAGATCTTCGGCCCCGTTATGTCCATCCTCTACTATGACACCGTCGAGGAGGCCGTGCGACGCGCCAATGATACTGAGCTCGGTCTCGCTGCGGGTGTCTTCACTAAGGATTTGAACCAGGCTCACCGCATCATTGACCAGCTGCAGGCTGGTATTACCTGGGTGAATGCGTGGGGTGAGAGCCCTGCTGAGATGGCCGTCGGTGGCTGGAAGAAGAGCGGTCTGGGCGTGGAGAATGGTCGTCGCGGTATTGAGGCTTGGCTGCAGAACAAGAGCACTCTGGTTGATATGAGCGGTGCCGTGGTCAGTGTCTTCGCCAAGCTATAATGTTAATATGTCATGCAATATACGACTCAAAAGCAATGATCATAGAATGTACAGAATATGGACCCATTTGAGCGCTACGATTTAAAGTAAATATATCTAGCTTTTTTCTATAAATATCATCATGCTGTTACTTGGGCATCTAACTATATATTTCTGACCCCACAGAGTCCCAGCATCCCAACAAATATATACTGAACGACATTACGCTACGCAAGCACATTTAAAATTTAAAATTTAGATTAATTGTACACAGCTTGACTTATAGCTAAAATCTTTCATAACATCACTTGACTCCTAGAAAACGCATTGTATCTATCAAGTCGGGAATAATCGAAATGACCAGCAAAACTCCTTCGATAACACCCATGCATGGATCCTGTAAGCGAAAGCGGTAAAAAAAGACCATGCAGATATGATTTGCAAAAGATAGAACCCATATTCCCGCCCATAAAAGATTTAAATCGAAAAAGAAAAACCCCGGAATGAAAATGCCACAAGTCTGAGAGAGGTTCACCATTAGAGGGTGGTAATTCTGGTGCCCATGCGGTCAAAGACAAGGTCGCTCTTCAGCGCACCATCAATACCGCCAATGGCCGAGTCGACCAGGCGCGAGGACATGCTATCCGGGGTGAGCTCCTCTTCGTCTAGTGCGCACCGGTGCAGCTCAGTGTTGATGCGGAGATCCTTGGGCGTCTTCTCGGGGGTTCCATCGGGAGTAGGCTGCTGGGACTTGGGGGTCTTGGCCTGGAGTGGGGCCGGGACGTAAGTCCGAGGACGGTAAACGAGAGCGGGTCCCTGGGTACGGGCATCGGTGCCGGCCTGCTCGATGGATTCGAAGTACCGCACGGTCTTGACCTTGAGTTCGAGAGTGGCGTCGCGGTCGCACACGACGAGCGGGTGCTGGTGCAGCTGCAGAGCGGAGAGTGTCCACATGTGATTGATGCCATCCTCGAGGCCCTTCTGCACGGCAAAAGCCTTGTGCGCTCCAGTAGCTACAATCACCACTTCCCGGGAATCCATGATGGTCTGAATACCAACGGTCATAGCCATGCGAGGCACCTTGTCGGTGTCGCCACCGAAGAAGCGGGAGTTTGCCAGGATGGTGTCGTAGGCCAGTGTCTTGACGCGAGTGCGGCTGGTCAGCGAGGAACCTGGCTCGTTGAAGGCGATGTGGCCATCTGGTCCGACGCCACCCAGGAAGAGCTCAATGCCACCGTAGCCGGCGATCCGTGCTTCGAACGATGCACACTCGGCTACAAGATCGGTTGCGGTGCCGTCCAGGATGTTAATGTTCTGCGGGGGAATGTCCACGTGGGAGAAGAAGTGCTTGTACATGAAGCTGTGGTAGGACTCGGGGTGATCGCGAGGCAGACCGACATATTCATCCTGTATTATGGTTAGTTGGACGTTTTCTTCCTCCGTGATTGTTGTTGCGCATACCATGTTGAAAGTCACGACATTCTTAAAGGAGATCTCGCCGGCGCGATGACGCTGCACGAGGATCTTGTAGATGAGCTCAGGGCTGCTACCAGTGGGTACACCAAGCACGAATGGCTGCTCAGGAGTCGGATTGAATGCTTTGATGCGGCCTAAGATGGGATAGTTAGTCCCAGCATGAGTTGCGCGCATCAGCGCATGGAGGATCTGAGCTTCAGCTTACTGATAATATAGTCTGCAATATACACAGACACCTCGCGGGGATCTTCTCTGATAATAACACGCCTATGGGGAGCCAGGTTAGTATGGAGCCATGATGTGATATATAGAATGTCACGCACATAATTACGTCAGGGTTTTTGGATTGGAGTAAGAAGTATGGAAGAAGAAGAAAGGGAGAAAGCTGGTATCTAAGGGAAATAAAAGAGAACAAGGGAAAGAGGACAGGTTACAGTGTGGTGGAGTGTACAGTGACAAAAAAGAACGTCGTATAGAGAGTGAGCCACGTGCTATATTCGTAAATGTATCATTGCCCATGGCCTTTAGATAGGGTCTTTCGGACCAAGTGACTGGCTAACGTCTGCGGGTAACCGTATCTTGGCAAGTTAGAATCCACCGAGATAGCCAAAATAGCCATTGACCTCATTTGGCCGATTCCAAAGTTTCTATCAAGGTCCACTCGGATGTATTCCATGTGGCTCAACAATCAGGCCAAGAGTGCGATGACACCGGAAAAAAAGGGAAAAAGACATTCTGATTGGAGTATGAAGCTCCACTGCACACATGGTGGCCTGAAGGTTCCATTCGAGAAGTGTAGGAGTTGCATTCGGTGAAGTCGGCATAAACTGGAGAAATATAGTGCTCAGTGCAACCCTGGACGTTGTAGGGTCGTAGCAGCCTCGGTATGGTATTGGTATGGGTATATACAACACGTGACTAGAGATGGGGACACTATTACGGTTACATACATACCACGTGACTGTCATATTGGGGTGTGTGGCCAGGAGACTACCCAGGCGGATATTATGATTTATTCAATAATCAATAATTCATTAAATTGTATATACAATTGGAGTATGTACTTTTTTTTTTAAAACTGTTAGATCAATTGTATACTTAGATCATGTAGATGCCAAGATCCCGTGACCCTAACACGCGGGGGCACCTATCTCCTTATCTCTCTAGTCCCAGTACTTCCCCGACTTTTGCGGCTCTGGGGTGAAAGACGAAGCTCCCGAGGTCCAATTTTTGACTCTTGCAACCCTTTCCCCCCCCCCCCCCCTTGTCACCTGACTACGCGCGTGCATTGGCTTCATATTCCTTACTTGTCAGACGTTTGCGGTGTCCACACCTTGATCCTCCGACACTGCACCCTTTGCATCCTACCTTTCTGGGCCGCTGCAGGCATTCCTCCTCGGGCCATGGCCCGGAAAGAGGACATGCTGCCCCCGGGCTGGGAGGACCTAGATAGGTATGTCGATCACCTTTTTCGCTTGGTTCATCCCCTATGGGCCTTAATCCTTCCCCCCCCCTTTCCAATCTGCCTGGGTTACCCTCCCACTGTGGAACCTTAGTCAATCCGGGGATGAGGGTCCTTTAGACTATTTCCACTTTAGGAAAATATGAAACCGCGGACGCGCTGACATGACACAGGCAGATGGGTCAGCTCTTTATGATGGGGTTTGATGGAACGTCGGTCAATCCACAGATTCGATCACTCATTGAGGATTACCACTTGGGCGCTGTGCTGCTAACTGCTAAAAACCTGAAATGTATCTTTTAAAAAGGCCCTTGCCATCAACTTGGACAGTCACTAACGTGCTTACAGCGGCCGAGGAAACAACCAGATTAGTTCTGGAGTTACAAACCATTGCGCGTGATGCAGGCCATCTCGTTCCCTTACTAATTGCCCTGGACCAGGAGAATGGTGGCGTCAACAGTTTATATGATGAGATATATATTCGCCAATTCCCTAGTACCATGGGCATTGCAGCCACTGGGTCCAAATCTTTAGCCCACGAGGTGGCTTTCGCGACAGCACAGGAGCTGAAGGCCGTTGGGGTCAATTGGATCTTAGGACCCGTTTTGGATGTTTTGACCAATGTGCGAAATCAGCCATTAGGTGTTCGTACGGCCGGTGACGATCCCCAAGAGGCGTCTCAATATGGTGTCCAGTTCATGAGAGGGTATCAGGAAGCAGGTTTAGTAACCTGCGGAAAACACTTTCCATCCTATGGTAATTTGGAATTTCTCGGCTCCCAGACCGATGTGCCAATTATTACAGAATCACTGGAACAACTCAGTCTCAGCGCGCTTGTACCCTTTCGCAACGCTATAAGTCAGGGTCTGGATGCCATGATGGTGGGAGGTGTCTCATTGTCATCTGCTGGGATGAACGTGATGCACGCCTGCCTGAGTGATCAGGTGGTTGACGAGCTCTTGAGACAAGATCTCCAGTTTCAGGGAGTTGTCGTTTCCGAATGCTTGGAAATGGAGGCACTCACACATAACATTGGAGTAGGAGGTGGCACGGTGATGGCGAAGAACGCCGGCTGCGATGTCATCCTTTTATGTCGGTCATTCCCGGTCCAACAAGAAGCCATCAATGGGTTGAAACTCGGCGTGGAGAACGGTATCATCAACCGTCAGCGAATTGAACAATCGTTGCACCGAGTTTTAGATTTGAAGGCGCGGTGTACTTCGTGGGAACAGGCACTGAACCCTCCGGGGCTTTCTTCACTCACACAGATGCAACCCTCGCACACGAACCTTTCCACCCGAGCCTACAACTCTTCCATCACAGTGATGAGAGATAAGAATAATTTACTTCCGTTGTCCAATGTCATCGAGGCAGACGAGGAACTTTTGCTGTTGACTCCACTGGTCAAGCCACTCCCAACATCAGCGGTTTCTCTCTCGGCCGCAGACTCTGTGAATGGGCCACTTGATCCATTATCGTCGGAACGAACCTCCTCGGTTTTGAGTGGGGAGGGCGTCTTCAAAGAACTTGGACGATCACTCTCACGGCAGAGGAATGGGCGCGTGCTGCACACCTCCTATACTTCCAATGGCGTGCGTCCCATCCACGAAGACCTCATCCAAAGAGCGAGTGCTGTAGTCGTTGTCACGGCAGATGCAAATCGTAATGTATATCAGCAAGGGTTTTCAAAACACGTCTCCATGATCTGCCAATCACAGTATACCACATCTGGCGAACGCCGCGAGAAGCCATTGATTGTGGTGGCAGTTAGCTCGCCATATGATTTTGCCATGGATTCCTCAATTGGCACTTATATATGCACGTATGACTTCACGGAAACAGCCCTCCAGGCATTGGTCAAGGTCTTGTATGGCGACTTGACACCTTCAGCCGCCCTCCCCGGTTCTATTGGCCGAACGCAGAAAATCAATCAGTCTCGACAGCACTGGCTTGTCGAAAATTGGAACGAGGACCGCGACTCTTTCGCGTTGGATGCTTTGCTTGACACCATCCGAGACGACTGTGCACCAGGCCAGCCATCAGAACTGCTTGGAGCTACCGCTAGCAGCTTCTTGCTACGAAAGGAGGATATCGACGAAGCCCATTTCGTTGTCCGGAACAGTAGCACCCAGGCCATATATGGGTTCTGCGCGACCTACTTCTTTCGATCAACAGGCACCGGCGTTCTTGCATGTCTCATTGTGGACCCTTCTCGAAGGAAACTATCAATCGGACACTCTCTCCACAGCCGCGCGATTCGAACTCTACTCCAACGGAGCGGGATGAAACGCTTCCAGCTAGGATCCCGATTACCAGGGATCTACCTTGGTATCCCGACCGTCAACCCTGTTGAGCGCAAGCGGCTGCGGCAATGGTTCGCGAACATGGGGTGGAACACCGCGCTTTCACGACCGGTATGCAGCGTGATCCTGCGCAATCTGTCGACATGGGTGCCACCCGAAGGACTCACTGCGACCCTGCAGAGTGCCGAGGTCACATACGACCTCGTGTATGGCTGGGACTTTTCGCGGGCGATCCTCGATCACATTAAAACATATGCGCGACAGGGCGTGGCTGACATTTACCGCATGGCTCTGGGTGGCGCGCCTAACTGTGGGATTATCCGGGCCAAGCGGCCCTCCGACGGGGTTATACTCGGGAGTATCGTGATCTATAATGAGAGATCTGCCTTGGCAGAGCACATGCCCGTGCTGCGGGCCACCCAGGCTTCCGTCGGAGGCATTTCGTCTCCCGTCATTTCTTCCTGCGGCGAAGATTACTCTACCGTTATGCAGGGTCTGATCCTGTTGGCTATCAAGCAGATCCGGAAGTTGAGTGCCAATGCCGTGGTCATGGACTGTGTATGTTCTCTTCACTTCCTTATCTTCATTCATCCTCTAACACAATACAGGTCGACGGCGACAACAACTTCGACAATCTCTCTACGATGGGTTTCACTATGCTACACAGCTTTGAGGAAGTGAACTGCGACGCAGCTACGTGGACGATGATGCATGCGTAGAGATCACATTTGATTCAATTCGATTCTACTTTTTATTTCCTTTCTCTTTTCGGTCCTATTTTCCTCGCGTCTATGATATCCATATCGCATTGGGTTTGGCATTTGTTTTAACCTATTTTCTTTCTTTCTTTTATCCAATTGGATCTGGACCACTTTTCTTTGTTTCAACCAAATCCGGTAACGGTTTTTCCCAGGTGTTTCTTTTCATACATATTTTTCTATTCTTTGGGGGTGGGGGCATTTGGTAGGGCCTGGGGTAGGACAGAAAGTCTGTTCTGGCGTTTGGTCCAATCAAATAAATTCTCTATGTTGTAGTCACAGGGTTCCCATTGTTGATCACTAAATATATCTGGATTTATAGAAATGCCAATGTGAGTTAGGGAATTGTATATGCCCTCGGGAATCGGGTTGTATCAAGTCTATATTGTACACGTAAGAAAAACCCGTTAATTATCCTTGTATTGGACCTCGGGAGGACCTAGTCGGTGAGTTCCCAAACTTAGTCTAAGAATTAAGCCTGGGGAAATCAGAATTCTAATTATCTTCAAGAAGACATCAAAATTAAAGCTGAAACCTAACTGGACCGGACGTCCGTTGGAAGTTGAACTTGGCTAGATTATGTTGTATGTATTTTGTCCACGGGTACATTTAACTTCGAGTGGGTTTTATGGATTTTATGGGGGGAGGGGGAGGAATTGTGGGCTTAGAACGGAACTCCGCTTTGGCGCCGGAGGCGGATAAAAGCCAAGCACCCACTTTTTGGTCAAAAAGAAGAACGTCAAGGGGTAGTATTTTGTATATTTCAAGATGTGACATTAGAAGAGATTTGATATATATATACAAGGCAGGATCCTCTCTTTCTTCAAGGTTTTCCATATCAAACCAAAGAATCGAAACTCCAAACCGGTTTATCGGGCCTCGGGGCCTGACTTTGACCCGGACCAATGAATTTCATTGGTTCAGAGTTTGAACCAATTTAGTTTTCTGTTTGCGTTAAAATCCCTCAGTTGTACAAGCGGAGCTTCTTTTTTCTGCCTTTTTTTTTTTTTTTTTTCGAAGCGAACTGGAAGTCTAGAGGTCTTGTACATTCCCGATCATTCCTGATCTACGATCCCAGGAATGTTGCAGAGATATTCCTCAGGTACAGTAGTACCTATATACTATGAAGCTTTTCGGGATCTCAGGCCTAAACCCAAATGATAAATTTGACAGAGCTTCCAACCTTGGAACCTTCCTGGATGCCATGTTCAACCGTGGATGACTCCCGTAGTCAGAACCTTGTTATAATTTCTGGGCCGCAATGGGAAACGCGCCGGAAGAAGAATGAAAAAGGAAAGGTGAGAGATCCCCCTCGGGAATAATCAAATTGGGTAAATGCACAGACTCTCCATTGGCTCACATGCGAGAACGGGGAAGCTTCTTCGCCACTCAATCTCCCAGTCTTACCATCTGGCATGGGCTGTATCTCCTTCCCCAATTGTTTTTGTTATGAGTTTTACTATGAAAAGTGCATACAGCATATTGTGGATAAGGAAGTATACTTAAAAATTATGAAGTATGAACTTTGAGCTTTGAATTTGGTATTCCGTTGGTCCACCGGACATCGCCGGACCCGAGGCCAAACAGCTTAACTTCAAGGCTACCAAGGCACCGAGGTACGGAGTACATATAAATGCTCAACATATTACATGCATGATTATATTGCAGATTGCAGCCCAGATTATTGCAGATTATTGTAGATTATATTATTGCCGTTTCCAGTGGGGCGCCAAAGTACCATTGTACAGGGTCCAGAGTACGAAGGGGGGAGGGGGGCCGCTTTTTGATCCTATGCGCCGCATATTCTGATTGGCCCCTGCATCTGCATGTCAGACAGCCGATGATGATCATCCTTGAGGCGAATGTGATTGCATTGTTGAAATGTAAGAATGGAATTATGTATATTGTAGATACATTATTTAATTAGAATATTACAATACTAGAACAACACTAGATATTCACCTAAATATATTCAGATCTAGTAGACATAGGAAGCACCAATACCCATCCTAAACCCCATATTAGTGTTTAATATTAATATGTGGCGTTTTCAGGAGGGTCAACCCGAAGCAGCGGTCCCTTAATAGGCAGGTGGGTATTCATCGTAAGAGCAAATTGATCTCAGATTATACTAATACTCAGCATTAGAATAGAATGCTGTACTCCGTATTGGGAGTTACCATATTTAACATCTTGATCTTCAGGGCCCAACGAGAGCCGAGAGCCGGCGATCATGTCTTACCCCATTGGTGTTGAGGGATTTGCATGTTAGTTGTTATTGGATATATCGAGATACTCCCGTACCACATCGGTACCCCCCCAAAAATAAGAGATTAATGGAATTATCATAGATTAAATGAAAATTAAACATAAAACCATTTTATCTATAAAAAGATGACTCAGCGCTGCGTTCGTTCTCCGCAAAAACCACGGCTCCACTATTCCCCGAATCCGTTGATCGTTTGGCAGAACGGATATTCCTCTCTATTTCTCTCTCTCTCCGGTGATTTGCTCTTTCTTTCTCTTTAGGTACTCTCCAGGGCTAATATACCTATATACTATTTATCCACCATAATCCTGACCTTTCCATTTCCGTCTCAAATGTCCTCTCCGCCTTCACTCCCGCCTTAGCCTATCTTTCCGCTCCGTTGCTTGCAGCATTCCCCAGGTCTCTACTCATCCTTGGCTTTTCTTCGTCTGACCTCTTTCTCTTACCCTTTTACTCTCCTCTTTTACTTCTTCTCTTCTTCGTTCGACTGTCTTTATATAAAAGACAATCCTATAACTCTCCCTCCCCCGCATCGTGTGCCTCCGTATCGCAGCTCTGACCATGGAGGGCTTCGATACCATGGCGGCGATGACACCGTACTTGGCTAGTCCATTGTCACTTGGGAATTTGCAGGGTCCTGACTATCTCAATGCGATGTCCGGCTTGGATCTACCGGATCACCGGTCCAACTTCGATTCCGAGACCTTTGTTAGGTGGGTGATTAGATCTCCAAGTGGGACGAGAGGGGTGGATTATCCACTCCGCTCGGCTGGGAAATTGTTTTGCTAATTCGATATATAGTGAGGATCTCACTTTCGCACCTCCTAATTTGTCACATCAACTGAGGCGCTTCTCTTCCGCATATGATGACCCTTTCACTGAGATGGCGGCGCCCTTTGACCCAGCGCCCCAGGAACAACCCCAGGACTCGTCGATCGACCACAACAATAAGCTGTTGAGCTTTTCGCTGCCGGTATATCACTTTACGCTCCTCGACTATTCCATGCGCCGAACCAACTTATCGGTGTCGGCCCAGTTGCATGGGATGTTCTTTCTCGCCGAGTCCCCCTATACAACATCCCCTTCGGAAAATGCCCCGCCACAACAAGGTGCCGAGTTGACGTGTTATCGTCGCAATTTGTTTCAAATTACCGGCTCAGTAACTTTGCCCCGCGGGATGCGCTATATCATGACCGAGCATGGCGACCGAATTCCCATCCTCGCCCAGGAACTCACCGTATCAGCCACAGAATCCGTGGAAGGAAATCCGGTGAAGATCATCTCGGTGCCATGGAAGACCCCCTCGGCGGCTGCCGCAAATTCTGGCACGGCGCCAGAGGAGAACAACCCTAGCACTGGTGCTAAGATCGAGAAGGAGCCTCCCCCAATTCCCTTGGACATCATGGCGGGTCAGGATCTGGATTCGGACTACGCGACCTTCCCTATTGCCTGGAAACGCCTACAATTCCGTGTTGCGACCGCCAACAATGGTCGTCGGAAGGAGTTACAGCAACACTTTGTCGTCCGACTCAAGGTGGTGGCGACGTTATCCACTGGTGCGAAGATCCCCATCTCAGAGGTGCAGTCAGGTCCCGTCATCGTCCGTGGCCGCAGCCCACGCAACTTCCAGTCACGCAAAGATCTCCCGCTTAGTGGGAGTGCTGCCGCTTCGCGAAAGAATGCCCAGGCCAGCTCTTCGAATGCCGCCATGAACCGCACACCAACAAGCGACACCGTCCCGCGTCGGACCAGCGTGACTCCAGCCAAGACGAAGCCAGCTGCCCAGAGCAGCTCTCCTGAAACAACATCTGTCCCCCCACCAAGCATTATGCAGCAGACCAAAGCAACACCGGATTGGACCCCCATCCCGCAGTCCAATTCAAACAATGTCATGTCTCATGCCCCAAAGTCCATATTCCCTCATTCCAGCCCGGAGCAACTCTCCCAGGTGACAGACTCACATCGCCGCGTCAGTTCCACAACAGCCGCCGCTGCACCAATTAATTTGTCATTGTTAGACGAGGAAGAAGGCAGTGACCCTAATCTCCATCTTGATCATAAGATGGTGTCCCCTTTCACTGCTGAGATGTCACATCAGCGATCAATGAGCCTCGACCAATCTGCCCCACCTTCTAAGATGCGCAAGCTCTCTCATGCGGTCTCTCAAACTCCTTCGCGGAGTGTTGCTTCGTCCATGCCGTTGCTGGAAACTGCCAACCTACCCCAGTCATTCGCATCGTCGCTCCCATTTCCGAACGAAAGCACTGATCTTCTCTATGAGTACTTTCCCCTCGGGTTGGATGATTGGCAAGCCCCCGTCGACGCCGTCTACCGACCACATGTAGTGCATCACACCAACATGCCGGAGATGAAATTCGTGGCGTCCAGAGGCCGAAGCAAACGGTACTTCACCGCAGAAGATGTGTGCTAAACCCTTCAGTACTGGGACCTCAGTACTGGGATGCTGAACTAATCGCGCTGAGTGACGTTTGTCTTTTCTTCTCGCATCTGCATTGTCACTCTGGTATGGGGTGTTTCTTGACTTCTTTTTTCTTTACTGCGTTTTTTTTTAGACTTGGCTTTGTTTTTTTCCTCATGAAATACAAAGTACAAACCATCGTTGGTTCCAAGCTGACATGCCGAATGTGTTATTGATATCGACGCTCGTGGGGGCTCGGGTGGGATTTGGCATGTCCGATTTCAAAGATCTGGTTCTCTTTGAATTCGAATCATGCAAGGCGAAAATGGCGAATGTGGCGCGCTGAGGTGTTTTGATTTGATTTATTGTCTTTTGTTTTTGGGTGGTGGATTTTGGTATTAGGATGGGTTTTGGATTACTTGGATTACCCACGTTGGACTGGTTGGGATAGGTACTAGGGTCTCTTGTTTTTTTTACCATCTCCCTTTTGGGTCCTGGTTTAGTTATATCCCATTCTGTTATGATATCACGCTATTTACTTGATCGTGATGGGGCTTCCTCGGTGCAGGCTGAGAGAATCTTCAGCTATACATGTTCTCGTGGCATGCCATATATTGAAAATCCCATCTTGGGCTGACCATTTATTTTTTCTCTTTTGGAGATATAGACAAGCTAATATAATCAATTTGCACAAGGAATCTCACTCAGTGAGTCGGGGTTTAATTTCCTTAAAACTAATGCACCGAAAGACGTCTGTTTCCAGCATCACAGATATCCGAGTCCATCACCGCCAATAGTCTCCAAATCAGCCTTGATCTCCCACTCCGTCGCGCCGACCCGGCCCGCAATCTCGGCCTGTCGCTGCTTGCCCATATTCAGCCATAGACGCAGTAAATTGCCATCAACCATACCACGTCCCGCAGCGCCATCACTTTCAATAGCCCGGAAAGCACGCGGGTTCAGACCCGCAGGGTGTTCGACGGTGTTGATCAGCTGAGACTGTAACGCCGATAGTCGACGGTACGACTCCTCAGCAACTGATGTCACAAGCGCCAGGGACCCGTTCTGGGAAGCGATGAGAACCTGGTGTGTTGCGAAGGTCTGATCCACGTCCATTGCTTCCTCAGATGACTCTGTGAGCTCGGATGAAACTGGTGTACGCGGCAGAAGGGTTACCGATGTTGCGAAGTTGCCTGTGTAGAATTTGCTTCGGCTGAGGAGTCGATCGCCGTTGGAGGACTTGGGGTCTTCGGGGTCATATTGTAGGACGTGCAGGTTGCAGTCGCTGTCAGCGACTAGCATGTACAGCTTGTTCCCGTCTGGGAGGAAGTCGGCTGCCACCACCTCCAGATATTCGGGATCTTTGCCGAAAAGTGTCATTCTATATGGGTCCTCTGAGTAACCGGCGAACCAGAGACCTTTTACGGCATCTCCCAGGATAACCATGCCGGTGCCCTTGAGCTCTTTGGCGACATTGACGTAGCATTGCATGTCCATAAATGCAACGGGAAGAAGGCTCCCGTCTTCCTTGAGACCCCGGACCATGCACTTCTGTCCCTGAGCCACAATTATGAACCCTTGACCACCGATGCCAGACAGTGCGGTCACTGCACCCTTTACTGACTCCTTGCCAATCAGCTTGAGTTTGCGGCCTGTCTCTGGCTTTTCCGGGTCTGGGGCCACTTTAATCACATCAAAGACATAGATCGTCCCACGAGCTGGCATATCTTCTCCCTTAGCAATGGCGGTTCCGACGACGATTAGATCCCTCCGCTCGTGCGTATTCTCCGAAACCTCAATATTCACGTTTTTCACTGCTGTTACCTGCTCATCGGGATCCAGAGGGTAACTATAAATATTAATATTCGGATTCGTAAAGTCGCGGGTTTTGTAGGGGCTTTTACCTGTCAATGATGGTCCATGTCTTGGGACTAACAACCTTGATGCTGCTTTCGGGGATTTTCGGACAGAATGAGAGCTCTAGAGATAAAATTAGCACGGCACGATGGGAGACGCTTAGCAATAACGAACCTTCGTTCCGCCACTCAGGGTGCAGGTCATCACTCTCCGGTAACTTAAAGTCTCCTTGGTGGCTTGTGCCGAGGACATACGTCTCAGAAGACGTCGAGTAGGCCAAGAAATCGACTTGCTCTTCAATTGGGACTTTGCGCAATGTCCACGGATAGTCAAATTGAGTTTGAGTGGGTAGTTGACATGCCCGGATACAGCTCTGAAGAGAGGGGATTAGTAAATGTAGATAGCATAACAATTGTGAACGACAAGACCCACCTGAGAATCCACGTAAATAAACCCATTTTCACAGCCAGTGTCAGCCGAGTCAAAGGAACTTAGCCAACGTGTGAAGCCTCCTCTAAGATGAATGATGTGCGGTGAACTCTTTGCTGTCCTAAAGATAAAGCTCGATGAAGCTCCGGGCATAAAGACGGTGCTAAACCCTGAGATATTAGGAAGAACCCTCAGCGGTCTCAATCGCTGTTGCTTCTGTATTTGAGAGGATGCCTCCCCTGAAAGGTTTTTTGGTAGAACATGATTTGACTCTCGGAATAATTGCAGGCGACGAGACGGCCCATGACCTGCATTTGCCGGGACTAGGCTCGGTTTGTAGAACACGAGATCATCATTTTCGGTTCGAACCTAGATGCTTGGGTTAGAGATCAGAGAAAACCATGGAGGAAAAATTCTTACAATCAGATAAGGTGAAAGGCTAGAACTATCACCAAGATTGGCAACAACAAATTCTGTGAGGGTTTCCCGAGTATTAGATCGTTTGGGGGGCTCGGTCGACAATACGGGTGGTAAGCAGTCGACACCCTCAATGACCGCGAGCAACTGCATGTCAGAAAGGCGGAATATCTGTATGATAAGTCAGAGCCAATGCCTCCGTTTTCGTTTCATGACGACCTACCGATAGCTTATACTCCAGATTCAATAGGAATAGAAGCAGTTCCCCTTCTGAAGAGTCCTTCGGCGATGAGCCTGCAACGCTGAATGACTGAGAATTATCGTAATAAAGGCATCCGGAGCGCCATTGGGAGGAGCTAATCTCATTCGAAAGCGACACTTCATCGAGGTCACCACTTTCATCCGCCTGAAGAAGCAGTACTGATGAATCATCCCGAATGATCACAAGATAAGGATCAATAAAGCTTGCGCTCACAGCCACGCGCTCATCACTGGTGTCTTCATCCCAAACAGGGTAAATTTGTGACAATCCCAGGTCTGTAGGGTTTCACGATTAGCTTATGCAACGCTTGCTGGCAGGCTGAATGGAGTAGACTGTACCTATGTCGTAGCTTCTGACCTCGTTTCGCAAAACCTGGACTAGACGAGTATTGCCTGCCAAAGATCCAATATCAACCGTGCAATCTTCGTTCGGGTTGAACTCTGATGCTTTGAAAGGCTTTAAGCTTTCTTCCTCCACGACGAAGACCTCGTTCACCTCCTGCTCCGAATCTGTAGACCGAGATACAACCACATATTGACGAGAGGGGTTGTCTGTGCTGGAGGTACCGCTTCTTTTGGTGACGCTGGCTGACCAAATACCATCCGCATCATCGGCTTTCAGAGACATGGTAGTCAAGGGATCGATTTCACGCTTGATGACTACCAAGCCACCGCCTCTGTCTGAGCCCTGAGATGCCACCAAGTCCAGTTCTGCGGCAACACTTTCAGTTGTATCTTGACTTTTGGAATTCGTATTCGAGAAAGATTTGCCCAAAGTGATGTCCCTCAGTGGCCCAATGCTAGGGAGTTGATCGTTCAGTCGGAAGTTATAGAATTCGGGGGTTGAGTTGTCGGTTCCCATGCGGTTATCGACCTGTGTCAATCCAGGCGCCGAGGAATAAAGATCATCATCTTCCATCTGGTCATCATCATCTGAAAGATCATCAAGACCATCGGATGTTTGTTTTGACTCAAGCCGAGCTTTTTTAATGGAGGCGGATGAATGCGACCATTCTAGGAGCACCGAGTCGGCGTCTTCGCTGCCGATGAAGACGTTTCCATCTCCGAGACAAGTGGAACATGAGGCGGCCGACTTCAGAATATCTCCACCTGCATGGGCCGGAAGGGGATGAACAGTGATACCGGAGACAGATCGACCATCAAGTTTGAATTTGATCAGTGCCATGTCACCGGACGAAAGTGCTAGGAGTAGGTCGCCGCTATCACCACCAAGTCGCTCAACCACGCAGCCTTCGAGGCGGAACGCCAAGTCCGATTGGTCGGTCATTGAAAATGAAGAAACCTGTCTTGAAAACTCATTCACTCCCACCGCATTGGTTTTACCAGCTTGGTCCACATGAACAATTTCATTTGATCCAAGAAGCAAGGCACCTCCTACTGGAAGTGGGAGTGCCACGACTTTGAACAGATCACTAGGAAGACGAGATACCGAAAGAAGTGTGGTAGAAGCGCGCTGCTCAAGGTCCAGTGTAAACACAGCGTAGAATACCACATCCTTTCTTTCATGAAGAAGGGCAGTGGAGGTTGCGACTTGAGAATATAAAATTCCAAACGTGGGCTCCCTGTATTCGTATAGGAACGCAAGACTTATGGGATGTAACAATGAAGGGTCCAAGGTAGTCAATGGCAGGACGAACGACGAGGAGTAGGGTGTTTGGTGCGCTGGTCCTTCATTGCCCTTCTCGATCTGAGCGCCTCCACCAGAGTTCTGATTTGGGCGTTCTCCGTCAAGCTCCGAGTCATAGTCATCCATCACCAAGTCATCGCCTGCCTGATGAAAGGGCAAAATCGCAAGGTTGCGAATTCCAAAGTTGTACACCGCGCATCTACTGCTTGGGTCAACGCTCAGAATGCTCCCACACCGGCTCAGATCAGGCACCCAGGGGCTGCGGGTCAGATCATCCCGCTCGTAGTAATGGATGGAAATTGTTGAGATTCCATAACGCTCAGGATCCCACTCGATCAAGCTGAGCTTGGCATTGCGGACTGCAATTAAGATGGCTTCTCCGCCACTCTTAGTGTTCAAGATTTTGACTCGGCTTAAATCAGTCACAGTTCCGGAAAGTGGGTATTCTTTTTCCAGTACTAATTTCGTTTCTGGTTGAGAAAATTGTGAAGAATGAGGTTCTGAGCCTTCCTTCTGTGGCTGAGGAGAGACCTTAACGAGAGAGAAAACCTGCAATAGAGAAGTTCTGACAACGATCAAATTGCTGGCGGTTGCTGAGGTGAACGGAATTGCCAAAGCATGGGTGACCCCCGTGGGGGGTAATAGCTCTGTGTAGCACTGCATTTTGAAACTGAGTCCACCGTCAAAGCTCGTAGAAGGCTTGATACTGCTAGGAAACCGCCAATGAGCTAAATTGTGTTTTTGATATGGCCTGAAATGCACATTGCAATTGTTAAACCCAGGGACGGAAAACCAAGAATTTGAAGCCTTGTAAGCACAGAGAGAGAAGCACAGATAAAAAAATTTAATATAAGCACGAGAAGCGATCAAGATCCAGATCCAGATCTCTGCCTTGTGCAGTTAAGTTTACAGCTCCTTTGAAGCGGAAGCAAAGCGGAGATGGGAGCGGGTCAGCTGACTGGCCTGGCAGAATCGAGCGGCCAAAATATTCTGCCGGATAAATCATACCGCCATTTACTTCATAACCTCAAAATGGGTTAGCGCCGAATTATCAATGACGACACAGGCGATCGCCAGAGCTTCGAAAGGGAAGATCTTGATTTAATATTGTAAGTCTCATTCCTGCCATCATTCCTTCATTCTTTTGCTAGAAGTGTTGATGCAGACTTCACAACAAATTTGCACAGTGTGAACTGTTATCCTGCAATATGGCCCTCCTTCAGACTTCCCTTATCTGGGCTCTGTATGGGGCGGTGGTAGCTATTCTACTGGCAGTGGCGTCGGTGTTTATCTATGTCTACCAAACTCCCCGCGATCGCTCTCCTTCGGTCACTCTGACTTGCATCATCTCGATTACTAGTCTTCTCGCAACAGTGCTCTTGTTGCCTGTTGATGTCGCTTTGGTATCATCGACTACATCGTCCAAGTTAGGCCAACGCAAGGACTGGGCAACACAGGATGTGGTGGACAGAATCACCTATTCCTTGACCATCGTCTATTATTTCCTCTATTCCTTGGATGCTCTGCTCTGTCTCCTAGTCATCCCATTCACATATTTCTGGTATGAAGAATATGACGACGTTGCGACCGAGTCGGGCGAGCAAACTGTGGGCCAACGGATTTGGGGTGCACTCAAATACACGCTCTCATTTGTTGCAATCGTGGTGATATTGTTCCTAGTTGGTTTCTTTGTGCCAGTGTCACAGGGAAATAATGATATGGACCTGGATTACTTCAGGCACTTACTGACTGAAAACCGTGAGTATCCGAGTATCTGAGTATCCGAGTATCCTGGGGTTTGACAGAACCGCGAAGCTGACATGATTCTTAAAAGATGGCGAGCGTGCCCTTACCTTTGCTCTTGGCCTATTGATGACGATTGGGCTCTGTCTTTATGTATTGTACACGTCCGTGGGGCTGGCCCTTCTGCCAATCAGTTTGATCAAGACTGCACCATCAGTCTCCAGCGCTACCTTGCAAGCGAGCAGTGCACAACAACTTGACACAAACCAAGAGCGCCAGAGGCAGCTCGAGGGACGATGTGCTGGAGATCCCGGGCTTCTGTCCTCCAAGGACCGCCGAGAACTTGATACACTGGTGCGGGAAGAGAGGACCCTGATTCGGCGCCAACGTCTTGCCGAAGAATCCCAAGGCGGAGGCCGTAGCTGGTTGATGAGGGCATGGTACAAAATCGGGGCAGTGCTCCGTCCCTTCAAGCTCCTGGGAGGCATATTGCTACTTCTCATTGCTTTCCTCACTTGGGTATCCATGTTCTTGACGGCAATTGACAAAGCCATGAATTCGATTTGCAAACATCGTTGTGGATACATCCTCGCACATGTTAACATCTTTAACCCTGTCAACTGGGCACTTGTTAAATCCGCCAGGTTCTTTCCCATTGACTACGCCATATTTACCGCAATTGTATTACTGCTTTTCTGCAGTTCTGTGGTTGGAATTGCTGTGGTCGGAATCCGCTTCCTATGGATTAGGATTTTCCAAATCAGAAACGGCCACACATCTCCCCAGGCTCTACTCTTGGCCACCGCCATGTTGATGCTAATCATCTTAGCGCTGAATTACTCCATTTCGATGGTAGTCGCCCCCCAGTATGCCACATTCGGCCCACAGACATTCTGTGACCGCGATCCGGGTACCTTCATCGGGAAGCCAGATTGCTCAAATAGCAAAGAACTTATCAAACCATGCTCGGAGCTGGCAAAGAATCCCGCTGCGCAGCAAGTGTGCACACCCAGTGTCGTGAGCACATTCTTGAACCGGGTCACCCTGAACTACCCATTCTTTGGGGTCGTGTTCTTTTGGGCCCAGTTCGTCTTCCTAGGTATGTCTAAATATTGCTGGTTCCCACCATAATTGCTTGTTCATGTTGATCTAACACCAATACCGCAGGCTTGTATCTGATTGTCTTTGTTACTTCCCTTTTCCGTTCTCCTCAGTTGGACGAAGCGCAGCTCGATGAGGATGCAGAGGAAGCCGAGGAGGAAGGCTTATTGGCGAATACCGGCAGACGCTTCAATGCCAGCTGGCAAGACATCATAGGGAGAGCTGCCCGGACTGAACATTTTCAGGGCTAATCACCGGGGCCTTACATATGATGGTGACCAGATGTCAGAGCCTCGTAGTCACCGAGACTACATATGTGCCAGAGATTACCTTGTCGTTTTTTTACCTGCAATAATGGTTTGTAATGTTCCCAGCAGTCCCATTTGAATGATAAGGATTTAAATGGTATTTTTCTTTACCTGTAGTACATTTGAGTTTTTATTTTAGTTTCAAGCCATCATATAAGTGAGGGAATACATGATAGATGCTTTTTGCATACTGATTCAATCCCTGTCTTGGAATATCGATTCTCAGATAAAAGGGACAGAGTAACATAATTTCATAATTGTCATAAACGTCGTGAGCATCATGTGCTTAAACTTTCATTTGATCGTTTAGCAAGGCGAGGGCATTTTGGAAAGCCTTTACCACCTCCGCGTCTTCAAATCAGATGAGCGACCAGACCTTGTTTTCAAATCAAAAGGACAAGAGAAGACTTACAATGCTTCTTTTTGTTTTCCACATTGACTTCGGAATTTTGAACGTGCTGCATTTGGGTCTTAAATCTGTAGAACATTAAATTATTCGTTCGTTGATATCTTAGGTCAAAGCTGGGTTGGTCGAACCTTTTCAATGCCCTGTTCTCATCTTGCGAAACAGTAGTTTGAGACCATGCCATAAAAACCTGACAGTTGATCAGATACAGAATTGCGAGTAATATGTGCTTCTAAAACTTACTTCAAGAAGCTTGGCTGTTTCAACTCGAAGATTCTCTTCTACTCGGCCATGTTCCTCCATTGCATCGGCATATTTCCCTTGGAGTTGTTCCCAGTCGCAGTCCTCAAGTCCTTGTGTTAACTCGGAGACAAGTGGGAACTCATCATGAATAGGGGTCGATGTACGTTCGACTGGTAATTGAGGACTCTTGTTCTCTTGGAAGCTCCCACTGCCTGGAGGGCTTTTGCTTCCTTGACTGACACGGGGTGATATTGCCCCCGGTCGAGGGATTTTGCTGGTCCTGTTTGGTGTTGACTGCATACTGAATTGGCTGACTGGTATAAAGATGTATCAGGACAAATCCATATCAAAACCAAAGATTGATTCAGTAGAATCTGGAGTCTTTTGTTTTGATTCGTGGATGTTCCTACCAGAAGATAAGATTTGCGATAACGGAGCGTCAGGTGACGTCGACAAGTGCATGTGCACATCATCCCGTCTTTTCTTCTCTTCCTCTCTAAAGAACATTGACTAAGCGATGCGAACTTGACATGCTAGGCTTGAAGCCGGTCGTATCCTTTATATCAGCATATTACTTGAGTCATGTGGGATTTGCATCTATTTGATGACCCTTTCACTCCTCTATATGGTTCTCGGCGGCGACTCAAGTAGCACCCATAACTATTCGCGAACGCAACATGGAAATTCCCCTTACGCTCTCAAAGAACAGCTGAAAATAAAATCAAATTGTCTGCGATGAGCTGTTCCATATGCTCACGTGTCCCTCATTCCCGCCTTTCTTTCCACTGTCCGACATGTGCCCGCAATCAGCTATATCAACTACGAATCGACAGCACTCAAGTTCTTCTAGAGAAAGAAGCTCTTGGAAAGCAAATTGAGGCCGCTGTTACCTGCGATAGCTCCTGTGATTCGTCTTCCCCGTGCGAACAAGATCTGCTCGATGCGGATAAAGCTTGCTCTCCCCGCTGGGTCCTCCAAACGATAAGCACTCGACATGCAGTGTCTTTGGCAAAGAGAGAATTGGTTTCACGCCAGCTTGAGACTTTGAAATCAGAGGTCGAAACCAAGAAAGCCGAGATTGCCAAGCAAAAAGAAGCCCTAGCACGCAGACGCTCAGATACTGAATCTGCCAAATTTCAACTAGAAGAGCGGGAAGCTGGAATCCTGGCAGGCGTTCAAAACACCAGCAAACGGGTGGAACACGTTTGGCATTCCCTCCATAGCAAGACGGCGGAGTCACGTATCTATCTTTGTCGAGAAGTCGCCAATCTCTATGGCCTGCGGAAGGTTACGAAAAAGAACCAAAATCGGGAGAAATATGTGCTTGGAAGTGGTTTTATCGTTGATTTGAGGGATATGAATGGCAAGTTTCCACCATCGCTTCCAAACAGTTATTCATCCCGTGGCATGCTAACTGGGCCAGTACAGGTATACCACAAGAACAGATATCCTCCTCTTTTTCTAACATCGCTCATCTTCTGGTCATTGTGTCACACTATCTCTCCTTGAGGCTTCCCGCCGAAATTACACTGCCTCACAAAAACTATCCTGCGCCTACAATCTACACCCTTTCGGCATCATATCGTTCGCGCGACGGTCAAGATGGAGCTGATCACCAGTCTTCGTCAAGTCCAGCCGCATCAAGGACAGTGGACCCGCGCACCCATACACCACACCCGCGGCCTCTCTTCATTGATAAGCCTCTAGCCCGGTTAGCGAAGGAGGACCCCGCAACATACGCCCTCTTTCTTGAAGGAGCCACTCTCTTGGCGTGGAATGTTGCGTGGTTATGTCGAACCCAAGGGATAAACCTCTCATCGGACTCTTGGGAGGAAGTCTGCGATATTGGAAAGAGCTTGTGGCAACTGCTGGTTGCTCCGCCAGCCCACCCTTCAACTCTGATGCGAGCTTTTGCCGGCCGAGACACACAGACACAGATGAAATCTACCAAAGATTCACCCAAAACAACAATTCAGCGGACCACTTCTTTTCCCATGTTGGGTCACTATTCTCATGGCACGGCACATTCGTTCCTGGGGGCATCGGAAGGAGTTGAATTCATGCGAATATGGAAACTCCCAACTCCAACCAAGATTGTGGATAAATTGAAGTCCAATCTTCAAGGGGAAATGGCCAGTGCGGAGTGGGAATTGCTAGAAGAAAAAGAATGGGATGATGCGGTCATGGATTCACCCGAGCCATCTGTTCCGCAAACTCCCAAGGTCATTGTTTCGGGCTCTCAATCCTCGAGGGTAGAAACAGACACAGACAGCAAAGCTACAAGTTCAAAAACACGTTCTGGGAGGACTCAAGGCGATGCTTCCCGAACTAAAGGTACTAAAGGTTGGACTAAGGTGGGCAACAGGTAGAGGAAATGGATCAGCTTAATATTCCAACTAACTAACTAGTTAACTAGTTAACTAGTTAACTAACGTATTCGGTAAGCGAGTCGGCCATGTAAGCCATCCGGCCACCCAACCCAACCCATTAATTTTAAATTCATTTATTTCAACCAAAACGCCATTAAATTAATTCAACTAACTAATTGGTCTATCTGGACATGTTTCTCTTCTATGCCCTGGCAATCTGCATATTCCACACCCCCGGGGGGCCGCGTACGTGGCTGAATAGCCGATTCTCCAGGTATACCGGAACCTAGGGGAGGTGCTTCACTTGCTTCCTGTTGCTGTATAACTAATATAGAAGCTTCTTCGACCGAAAGACCTTCTTCGGAGGGTATATGCCTTCGAGATCTAGCCCGCTTTTGCTTCTGCTTCTCGTTGGCGGCGCGTAAATCGCTGACTTCTTTCTCGAGGAAAGCAGCAGACTGCATAGTGATTTGACAGGCTTTTAAAACCTGATTGATCGCAGTATTTAGCGGGCTCGGAGGGGTTCGAGACCTCGCACGAAGTAATACTTTAATTGACGAGGCTTGCTTCTGTAATTGCACGTAGTTCGAGGGCGTTTTTGGATCCCAATCGCTCCCCCTACTCGGAGGGGGGGTAGGGGTTCGAAGTTGAATATCTAGCTTCGAGATCACTCGATTAGGTGCAAAAGGTACTAGACCAGCTGCTCCGAAGCTATTTTTAATTGTCTCCGATTTAAAAGCTTCAATTCGTGCGAGGGGATATATTTCGAGAAAGTCAAGTTTATCGATATGGTTGATCCGAGTCCGCATTTTCATTTCAACCAGCCGACCATATGATCGTTTTAATACCGCAAAACAGCCGATATCGAGAGGTTGTAAAAGGTGAGAGGAGTGCGGAGGCATACAGATCGGTATCACCTTATTTTATTCGCAAATCTCGTCGAATTTAGGGGTCAAATGGCTTCCGTGTCCGTCAAGTATCAAAAGTCGATACCCCCCCTTTGTACGCGGAGAAGTCGTCGGAATAAAGAGCTTTTGAAGCCAGCGAAGTCCAATTTCATCAGAGGTCCAACCGCTTGGACTAACTTCAAATCGCCAGTTATCCGGAAGGTTATCGAACCATGATTCGAGGAAGACTTTGCCTTTAAAAATAATACATGGAGGGAGGGCCCAACCCGAAGCATTTGTACACTCAATAACAGTCACCCATTCACGATTTCCAGGTTGTAAAAGCGAGCGCCGACCGTAGAATTCACTCCTTGTTATCACCTTCGCTGTAGCAATTAGGCCCATTGCAAAACCAGTCTCGTCGAAGTTATAAATATCATCGGGGTCGATTCCAAATTGAAGGATTGTCTTTTGAATAAGATCGAACCACCCTCGAATGATTTTTGGGTCTTCGCATTTCGCACGTTCGTAATTATAACGTCTTGAGAACCGGGATGAAAGAAGAGGTTCTCTTTTAACGAACTTTGTGACCCAATTTTCGCCGACCGAAAGAATTGGGGTAGTTCCACGTTGTTCGAGAAGAACATTTGCCATTTCTCGGACAGTGGAGGGACGGGGGGCTGCTCCACGAGAATCCATAGAGAGAATCCATTTTCGGAGGGATTCCTCTTCAATTTCTGTTAATTTATGCGAATTTGCGCGAGAAATCGCGCGGTGTTGGAGACCACGTAGTCTATCTTGGAGAGTTGAACGTGGTACGTTAAATCGGCGTGCCACCTCGCGAATACTGCTGATTTCTTGATTTTAAAGACCTGAATAGCTAATAGAATCCTACCCTCTTGCTCTGCTGAATTGCTAGAGGATCTGGAGCGAATTGGTGGCATGGTGGGTGGTTGAATTGTTTAAGTGCTAATTGATGGACGCGATTTAGGTGGGGTGTCCAGCTATGGGGTTTGTCCAGCTCGGTGGTGAAATACGTTAGTTAGTATTTCCGTGTAGTTAGTTAGTTCTATCAAATCACTTAGTAAAACACAAATCCCAGGACGCGTATTGCCCACGTGCGATTCAGTATGACTAAGCCAAGGGGCCTGGAGTCGAGACATTCCCAAACCCCTCTAGCTCTTTTTGTTTTTAAAAGACTTATGATTGTGTTATTAATTCCCTTGTTGATTTGCCCTATAACCCTTGTCTTGACCCAATTGTGTGACTACCTGTATCTCTTTTAACTTTACCCGGCCTACCCTCAAACATTCCCCACCACAGTCCAACCGGGGATGTTATTATACCTTCAACAGCTTTGAGATAACAAAATGCAGCATGCGCAAGACTGGCAGACTGCGCAGGATATACCATCAAGTTAGCAATATTTACAGATCCATTGCGGTCGGTTTCTAACTATGTTCCGAGCAGACTTGAAGCGTGCCCTCTCCGCAATCTCAGACATCCCCGATGCTCTCTTGCGGGCAGAACTTCTTCGGCGAGATGGAGCTTCAGCCGATACACCGACATGCGGATCCAAAGAGCGCGGGGCTTATAACACTCCGTTGCATGTTATGGCATTGTTCCTCATCCTTGGGTTGAGTACATTCGGTATGCATTAGCTTCTCTCGGATCCCTCCAGTTAACCTTTGCTAATTCTGAAACTACTATAGCTTGCTCTTTTCCGGTTCTAGCGCGCCGTTTCCCCGGTCTTCCGATTCCCCGTCGGTTCCTCTTTATATCGAGACATTTCGGGACAGGCGTATTGATCGCGACGGCATTCGTCCATCTACTCCCCACAGCATTCGTCTCTCTCACCGACCCATGTCTCCCTCGATTTTGGAGTCAAACATATCGTGCTATGGCAGGTTTCGTTGCAATGATAGCGGTCTTTGCAGTCGTTATCGTGGAAATGTTCTTTGCGATGAAAGGCGCAAAGCACGTGCACGGAAGTGAATATGATAATCTCATTGGCGAGGCTAGGCGTGACTCAATTAGGGATGGGGGAGATCCAGATGTCGATTACTCGAGGCTAGAGGCCCGGCAGGTTTCAGATAATATCAATCTAGATAGCATGAACAACTCCAAGTTGCGGGCAACGAGAGCTTCCCGCTCGGACCATGAAGCGGACCGTCTTCACCTGACAGACCCATCACCGGATAAGGAAGACGATGTGGATGACCTTGATGGGCTGGATGATTACATGGATAACGACGCGTTGATCAGCGGACAGGCAGCCCATTCTACGGAGTCACAGTTTGTCCAGCGGCATCGACCCCGTGCAAGCGAAAGCCACCGGCAGCCGACTGATACAGATGCGCCAATCCAGAATCCGCAACGTCAGCTTCTGCAATGCCTCCTCTTGGAAGCTGGCATTTTGTTTCACAGCATCTTCATCGGCATGGCGCTCAGTGTTGCGACTGGCACATCCTTTGTTGTCCTGTTGATTGCAATCAGTTTCCATCAAACCTTTGAAGGTTTCGCTCTGGGATCTCGGATTGCATCGCTGATCCCAGATCTCTTCGCTCCAAATTCCATGAAACCATGGCTTATGTCGCTGGCATACGGAACGACAACACCCCTTGGCCAAGCTATCGGTTTGGTTCTACATAATCTCTACGATCCTGCTAGCGCAACAGGTCTGCTGATGGTTGGCATCACCAATGCCATCAGCAGTGGTCTTTTGCTCTTCGCGGGTCTAGTGGAACTCCTTGCCGAGGACTTCCTGAGTGAGTCGAGTTATGACACCCTCAAGGGCAGACGACGTGTCGAAGCTTGTATATCTGTTGCCTGTGGTGCTCTCCTCATGGCATTCGTCGGAGCCTTTGCTTAAAAGCATTAATTATTGTTGGGATTTCTCGGTTATAATGTCTGATAGATTAACGAAGCAAGCGATCTTTCCTTTTCTAAATGTTTAATAATAATCTCTATTCATTTCAGGAATTATTGTGGATACTCCATCCCGGAGGATTCTCGTGAAACACACTTGATTCCTCTTTATTCCGATCTGATAACTCGAGCGGGACTATCCACTGCAACACTCAGGGCTGGTATATCCCGTTTTACCACGGAGCCGGCACCAATAGAAGTTCCATAGCCAATAGTGACTCCAGCCAAGATCGTCACATTCGCTCCAATCCAACAATCATCGCCAATGACAATAGGTCCCGTAAACTCCAACCCTCTATGTGCCTTTCGCGCTTCAATCCCCGTCTCGTGTTCTCCCGTAATGATGTTGACATTAGGACCAATCATAACGTTGTTCCCAATAGAAACTAGGAGGGCCCTGGCTTTCCCGATGTTCTCATTGTCCTTTTCGGTTTTGGGTATCATGGCTGAGGTCTTGAATGGTATCGAGATAGATAATCTTAGGCTATCGAGGTTCATCTTCTCACCTGGGTAGAGTGGCTGCTTTATATATTCCTACACCATCAAAGTACCCCATCATGACTGAAATATATTGTCGCCGCCAAGATTCCAATGACGAATAGGTATATAAATGGAAATGGAATACGAGCTGAGGCCCTTAACCTTGAAATTCTGGAATATCGGCCCCCAAACTCTGAGTTTTCATCAATATCAACACGAAACAAGTGGAAAACAGAATATGACACAAGGATATCTCATTAATTATTCTAGATATCGAGAAATGGTATAGATACTGCGAATTTTCGTCGCTGAAGGATGGGGTATGTCTGCAGAGAACCGAATACCTTCCCCGTCAAAAATGAACTTGGTATTTCACATGCAAAGAACAATGGTCGTTTCACATCTCCGTTTTTCATTAACAGAGTTTAGTCTTTAAAGGGACTCAAGCACCAGGGCGCTGGCACCGCCACCACCGTTACAGATGCCGACGCAGCCAAGCTTGCCGCCCTTGGCGCTCAAGACACCGAGCAAAGTGGACACAATACGGGCACCACTGGCACCGAGAGGGTGTCCAATGGCGACCGCACCACCGTGGATGTTGACCTTGTCCTCGGAGAGACCGAGGAGATTCAGGTTGGCAAGAGCCACAACACTGAAGGCCTCGTTGATCTCAAAGGCATCGATGGAGTCCTGGGTCACACCGGCGTGCTTGAGAGCCTTGGGGATAGCCAGAGCAGGAGCAGTGGTGAACTTGCTGGGCTTGTGCGCAGCATCACCCCAACCCAGGATCTTAGCAATAGGCTTGAGGCCGAGCTCCTTCACCTTGGCCTCGGAAACCAAGACAACGGCGGCAGAACCGTCGTTCAGGGGCGAAGAGTTGGGGGCGGTCACGGTTCCAGTGCCGGGGATGAAGGCGGGCTTCATGGCGCGGAGCTTCTCAGGGTTGAGCTATAAACCGAGAGGAATGGTTAGTCAAATTCACAATAATCCACTACAGAAACCAGATATACTCACGTTCTTGGGCTCATCATCTTGGGAAATGGTCACACCGGGCTTGCCACGGAAGCCGGGGATCTCAATAGGGGCAATCTCGCTGTCGAAAGCACCGGCCTTCTGGGCAGCCTGGGCCTTCTCGTAGCTGCGGATAGCATAGTCATCCTGCTGGGCACGGTTGAAGCCGTGCTCCTCGGCGCACTCCTCGGCAGCAAGACCCATAAGATCCTGCTTGCCGTAGGCATCGGTCAAACCATCCTTCTGGATACCGTCAACCAGGGTCTGGCCGCCAAACTTGGTACCGCTGCGAGAGGTTTGCAGGTAGTGAGGGGTGTTGGACATGGATTCAGTTCCACCAGCGACAACAATATCGGCGTTTCCGGTCATGATAGTCTGGGCACCGAGAATGATGGCCTTCAGACCAGAAGCACAGACCTTGTTGACAGTGGTGCAGACGGTAGACTCGCTCAGGCCAGCACCAATGGCGCATTGTCTGGCGGGGTTCTGTCCAACACTAAACGAAAACAAGTCAGTCTCAATTGTGGTATAAGACGTAGCAAAGATAACTTACCCAGCAGACAAGACGTTACCAAAGAAAACCTCCTCGACATCAGAGGCATTGATGCCCTCAGCTCGCTCGACGGCCGCTGCAAATTACTATCAGCATTGAAGATGGGTGGTATAGTTTGGGTGATATATCATACCCTTGATGGCATGTGCACCAAGCTGGGGAGCAGTCAAGCTGGAGAGAGATCTATAGTAACCAATGTCAGATCAGGGTCCAGGGGTAAAAAAAAAACACAGAGGAATCTAGAAATGCTCACCCCAGGAAAGAGCCCACGGGAGTACGGGCAGAAGAAACAATGTAGACGGGAGGAAGAGAAGACATTTTGGCAAAAAAAAAAGAGAAAGGTTATGGAAGCAGAGAAGAGAAAGGAAAATATACAGAAGAGAAAGGAGACGAAAGATTAAAGAGGGAGGGGCATCTATAAGAGTAAATTGTACAGTGGAGAGTGAGGAGCTGTACGGTGTAGGCACGAGTACTCTGAAAGGACGCACGGACCACGTGAAAGTTGAGATCCTCAACTTCTCCGGCATCACGCGTCTAGAGCTACGGTCCCTCTTTTTTTCCCTTCACACGTTCACGTTCTCCAGTCATTATGGATGACCTCTATGATGAGTATGTTTCTTCAGATCTACATCCCGGACCTTGCTAATTGTGTATAGGTTCGGTAACTACATCGGCGACGCCGAATCCGACGAGGAGCACCATGAAGATGTACAGCCACAAGCCTTCAAGTTCGATGAGGCTTTCGATGATGAAGAAGAAGAAGAAGAGGAAGTCAATGACCTACAATTGATGGAAGTCGATGGTATGTTGACATGCCTGATTCGCAATCTGTAATCTCGCTAATTTCGCATCTTCAGAGGGTCCTTCCAATGCGGTCATATTGCACGAAGACAAGCAATACTACCCAAGCGCACAACAAGTTTACGGCGAGGATGTCGAAACCATGGTCCAAGAGGAAGATGCGCAGCCATTATCAGAGCCCATCATTGCCCCCGTCCAGCAGAAGAAATTTGCGATCGCAGAGACCGAACTCCCACCCGTACACTTCTCTCGAGAGTTCATGTCTGATCTCTTGAACTTCCCAGCACAGACAAGAAATGTTGCAATTGTTGGTCATCTGCACCATGGAAAGACTGCTTTCATGGATATGTTGGTCAAACAGACGCACGACTTAACAGAGCGGCTGGAGAAGCGCACAGGACGGAAGAGAGAAGAACAATTGCGATACACCGATGTCCATTTCCTAGAGAGAGAGCGCGGTGTCTCGATCAAGTCGGCACCGATGACCCTCGTTCTTCCAAGCACTAAAGGCAAATCTCACCTGCTCAACCTCCTTGATACCCCCGGGCATGTGAATTTTGTCGATGAGGTGGCTGCCTCTATCCGACTAGCTGATGGTGTGGTACTGGTCGTGGATGTTGTCGAAGGTGTTCAGGCGAACACTGAGCAAATTATCAAGCATGCAGTATTGGAGGATCTACCCTTGACCTTGGTCGTTAACAAGATGGATCGACTTATTCTTGAGCTCAAGCTTCCTCCCAATGATGCCTATTTCAAATTGAAGCATGTGATCGAGGAGGTGAATACGATTATCGAGAACATTTTGCCAGGACAAGGCGAGCGACGACGACTGAGTCCCGAGAAGGGCAATGTTGCATTCGCATCAAGCTCGATGAACTGGTGCTTTACATTGCAGTCATTTGCCCGGATGTACGCAGACACTTACCCGAGCTTGGACTCGACAGAATTTGCAGCGCGACTTTGGGGTGACATCTTTTACAATCCCCAGAGCCGAAAGTTCACTCGCAAAGGAGTGGAGGAGAACGCAAAGCGATCATTCGTCAAGTTTGTCTTGGAGCCGATTTATAAGCTCTACTCTCACACACTGAGCGAGAGCCCCGAGGATTTGAAACAGACTCTGGCTAGCGTCGGCGTCAATTTGAAGCCATCTCAGCTCAAGACTGATGCCAAGGAGCTGCTCAGTTTGGTCTGCGAGAACTTCTTTGGACCCGCCACCGGCTTTGTGGACATGGTTGTTCAGCACATTCCTTCCCCGGTGGAAGGCGCCGAGAGGGTATTGGAGCGATACTACACTGGGCCTGTGGATACCAAGGTTGGAGCTTCAATGCTCGCTTGTAACCAAGACGGACCTCTGGTTGTCCATGTCACCAAACTCTTCAGCAGTACCGATGCTGGAAGCTTCTACTCGTTTGGAAGAATCATGAGTGGCACAGCGCGACCTGGTCAGCAGGTCCGTGTCCTCGGTGAGGGCTACACACCGGAAGACGAGGAAGACATGGTGGTAGCAACCATCTCCGACACGTGGGTTGCGGAAACACGTTACAACATCCCGACCAATGGTGTCCCCGCCGGAAACTGGGTTCTTTTGGGTGGCGTTGATAACTCCATTGTCAAGACTGCGACGCTGGTGCCTCTGAAGCTCGAAGATGACGAGGAGGCGTACATCTTCCGCCCAATTCGGCACATGACCGAATCGGTGTTTAAGGTCGCTGTTGAGCCGGTCAATCCATCAGAACTTCCCAAGATGTTGGATGGGTTGCGGAAAATCAATAAGAGCTACCCCCTCATCTCAACCAAGGTTGAAGAGTCCGGCGAGCATGTGGTTCTAGGAACTGGTGAGCTTTACATGGACTGTGTGCTCCATGATCTCCGGAAACTATATTCAGAGATGGAGATTAAGGTATCTGACCCCGTTACACGCTTCTGTGAGACTGTGGTGGAAACCTCAGCCATCATGTGTTACTCGATCACTCCGAATAAGAAGAATAAGATCACGATGATTGCGGAGCCTTTAGATGATGGGATTGCAGAGGATATTGAAAGCGGTAAAGTCAGTATCAAGGATCCCATCCGGAAGGTCGCTCGATACTTCGAGGACAATTACGATTGGGATAAGCTTGCAGCCCGAAGCATTTGGGCCTTTGGTCCGGATGAAATGGGTCCCAATATCCTGCAAGATGACACTTTACCCTCTCAAGTGGATAAGAAACTTCTCGGTACTGTCAGGGACTCTATCACTCAAGGTTTCAGCTGGGGTACACGGGAAGGCCCTCTTTGTGAAGAACGTAAGTTTTGACTTCTCTCCTCTCATTCGCCGGTGATCTTGTAGTCTCGGCGAAAATGATGAATGTGACACTAATTGAAGGTTAGCCATTCGAAACACAAAGTTCAGGCTCACAGACGTCTCCCTGGCCGATCAGGCTATCTACCGCGGTGGAGGCCAGATTATCCCCACAGCTCGCCGAGCTGTTTACTCCTCCTTCCTCATGGCGTCTCCACGTCTCATGGAGCCGATCTATTCTTGCACAATGACAGGACCTGCAGACGCTGTGGCCTCGGTGTACACAGTCTTGTCCCGCCGAAGAGGTCACGTCCTGTCAGACGGCCCCATTGCGGGAACGCCTCTTTACTCTGTACGTGGATTAATCCCAGTGATTGACTCGTTTGGATTTGAGACCGATCTCCGAATTCACACACAAGGTCAAGCTATGGTAAACCTTGCGTTCGATAAGTGGAGCGTGGTTCCTGGTGACCCACTAGACCGTGATGTCAAGCTTAAGCCCTTGGAGATGGCCCCTGCCATGGCCACTGCCCGGGACTTTGTCTTGAAGACACGGAGGCGCAAGGGTCTGGCCGAAGATGTTACTGTGAGCAAGTTTTTGGAGCCGGAGCTTTGGAAGGGATTGAAGGAAAGTGGTGTGCTAGATTCATGATCTTAAAATTTTCACTACTTAAAAAATAGGATTGGCTACGGGGGAGGGGAGTCCTCCCGGTGTTCAACAATCTTATTGGTAACAAAGTTCATATGTACTTCTAATACTCATTCCAATGCAAGTCATTCAAAATCGAAAAGTCATTCGTCGTAGGCGGTCGTCACACTAGAGGGCCTGGTCTATTTGCCAGGTGAGGGGTCATCATTTGCACCAATGCAATCAGACCCCGCTTATAGTACAAAAGGGAATTTGAAATCTCAGCGGCAAGTCTCCATCATTTTGGCAATGACCCCCATCAACGCACCATTCTCCAAGGCCGCGGCAACCCGTTCCTTATCGGCGAGCTGCTTGTTGACTTCATCTCCGGTGCTGTGTGTACCTTCCTTAATACGCACATCCATTCTGAACCGTGACGGGAGAGACTGTTCCAAACGAACGCGGACGCCGAGACCGATGACGGTTGCCAGACTGCAGTGAGTGATTGTGGGCGTGATGAGGACGGTGACAGTTTGCAAAGGCGAATCAAGGACGTTTGGGAGGGTTGGCTTGATTGAGATATCGGGAAGAGATACCACGGCTAATTCACCGAGCGAGATGGGGTGTTCCGGGTCGGAGATTGTCGAGATGAGATCTGGTTGTGTTAGTGGACTAAGCTAAAGCAATCATGTCCGGGGACAGGGCTTTTCTTTTTTCTTTCTTTTTGAAGAGATATATCCGAGAGAGTCTTACCGTAGATTTCCTGCTCATCAATAGGCTCCTCCATCAGGTTGTCATCCTCCGAATCAGATGACGGGGCGCTCTCGAAGTCCACTGGGGCGAGTGGCAGAGCTGATGTGAAGATGCCACCATATTCGGACTTGCTAGTGGCGGTGGGTCGCAGTCGTGTGGGGAGATCAGCTGCATTGATGATCGTGGGGTTTGAATTTTGCATTTCCGCCATGATGAAATAGGGGTGCAAGGATCTGGTAGAGTCAAAGTGTGTGGTCAAAGGTCGAAGGTAGAGTTAAGGAGGTGGGGGGGGGGGGGGTAAAAATTGCCGATAACGCTTATCAGGTTCACGTGCCAGTCCTCGGCAAGTATAGACTGCTTTTAATAGTGTGGGTTTAATATATGATTTCTTGGAGTTTGACTAATAATTACTCTAGAGAACTTTAGAGTATGGATGAGTATATCCCTCTAATGATATTGACAGCATAGTCTTATAGATATATAATAAGACTAACATTCTATATTGTACGGAATTCCCCTGACAATTTCAGCCACTCGGGATGATCGACAAGCCGAATGCTTTAAAATCATATTTTGTCCGAAGTGTCCCCGGCAATTTTGGCCTAGTTTCAAGATTTCACAGAACGTGTCTTTTCTTGTTTCAGATTTGGTGTGTTTTTAATCTGTTTATATATTTGGGATTATTTGCTTTTTCTCTGTGGCATTCAAATGTTGCATGTAGTCAAGGTTATATGCATGATTCCCTCTATATGTACATTTATAATCATTGTAATAACCTCAATAAGCAAGTGTTAATTCAAGGGAATATCAAGGGAAATATCCCTTATCTACCATAATTTATTTATGTATATACGCTGGAATAATTTCTTATCATTCCATAAATCAAATATCAGATCTTCCTACAATAGATATATGTAAGTCATAAGAAAATCACCCGCCCCTCCACCCTGGGAAAATCCACAGCGGAGGCGCACTATTGGATCCTCTCCCACACTTGGCACTCGTACCTCTCACCCCTCAGCTTCTGTTCTCTCTCTCCCTCTCTCTCTTTCTCGCAGCTCTAATTTCTCCCTCCTTTCTTTAGTCTCAAGGAGCTTATTCGCCCATTCCTATTATGTCCCCACTTGTGTCTTCTTCCTAATGCTCGCTTCTTCCACTTATTCCCCAATTGAGATGCAATGCGCCAGGCTCATTAATTCGAATGTGGAGTATTCTGCGACATTGGTATCGAAGGATATGCACCGGAAACCCTTTTTACAATCGTAAGCACCTCGATTTTCCGTGTGATATTTGATCTGGATTAAATATATATGTGTGTGTGTGTGGGACGCTAATTGGGCCCTGCGCTTGTTACAGCAAACTATTTATTCACCTACCCCTAAGCCCAAAGACAATCTGATTTTATTTCGGCGTCAAGCCTCGCGCGCTTGATATACATTGCATTCGGTTTGCCGAGAGCGCAAATCTTCCAACTGCCTCACAGAACATTACACGTCTCGGGTCTTTCGTGACTTCTGCCGATCAATTTCTGCGGAGCCTCGGCACGTCGATCGCATCCTTAGGACAACCTGGAGCTTGTCTCCTACGACACAGTTGGATCACTCGCGACAAATTCCCGTCTCGCGGAGCGAGATTCAACCTCCGCGTTCTCTCTCTCACACACACCGACAAACCTCCTTCAATTTCCTGAGGCAGGCCCTCGTGGATAGACCCAGCACGGACCTTTTATTCCCTTGATACCCTGATAGTCCCAGTTTGAGTTATCTCTACCGTCGTACTTTACACCGTTTTCCAAACCCGCCACTTGTTATCAAACGGGCAAGGATGCAAGGTTATTCGTTTGCGCCCCCCAGCGGGCCCCCCGAGAGAAGGCCAGAAAAGTATGTCCCTGAGGACCATCTGTTTCTTGCATGTTGCATTGACAGCTAATCACGCACCGGTGTAGACTATGTATTCGTTGATGAGCATAACCGACACAAGAGGCTAAAGGGTAGGAAAAGCTTTTTATTGCAAGTCGACAAATACTGATAAGCTTGACATTTAGTGATGCGAGCCTGTAACGGTTGCCGGAAAAGGAAAATCAAGTGCGACGCAGCTACGACGAATACGTGGCCTTGCTCTGCATGCACTCGTCTAAAGCTAGTCTGCGTGCCTCCGACAATTGGGCAAGATGGAGACTTTCTCCCCGATGGCCAGGGCGAGTCTACTCTAGAGACCGGCGGACCTTCCAATGCAGACGAGGGCTCTCATACATTTTCAGGGCCCCCGGTTTACAGAGACAACAGTCAACCCACCATGAACACAATCCCCTCGTATGATCAAATGAGCATGTATTCCCAATTCGTCGCTCCTCAGGCCCAACCCGGCATCTACAACAATCTTCAGTCACCACAAATGGCCATGCCACACCAAAATTTTCAACAGCCTCAAATGTTTCCCGGGCCACAAACTCCATCTATGGGATCGTCAGATCGGAATGTATATGCCGATAACGAGCATGCAGAAAACCTCAGTGATGTACTTGGGGAGTTGAAGATTGACGAGAGTGGGATCGGTATGGCACATTGTTCTTCTACGGATTTTCCTGCGACTATTGGCTAACACTCCACCCCCTTCAATAGCCCCATACATTAGAAGGCAACGCACAGATCAAATTGAGCCCGACGCCCCTGTCCAGGACGAGCCTGAAGAGCAATTACCACCTCTCAGAACTGGATCGGGCGCGACGATTCGAATTCCCCCCGAGCTCATGCCTGCCGAAGACGACGTAATGACCTATTTCAAGATCTACTTTGATGAGATACACCCATATGTTCCTGTCATATCTCGTGCCCATCTGTATTATCAATGGCAGCATGATCGCCATTCCATCTCCCCCTTCTTCTCGAGGCCCTTTTTGCATGTGCGGGCCGTTTATCCGATGAACCTTCAGAAGGCGCTCAGTGGCTTGCCTTGGCCAATAGTGAGTCGACACTGAACACTCATCCAGCCATCCTCGAAAGCTGACATTTCCCAGGGCACGAGACTAGCTTTATGGATGTACCACGTATGAGTACTATCCAAGCGTTACTTCTGCTACTAAAAGCAAGGGAATCTTTGCCAAAGAAAGGGTACTATTATCGGTCATGGCAGACTGTCAAGACTATTGTATCAATGGCGAAAGATTTGGACATCCACGAACATTACAGCAGTCACGCCGAAGGCAAGCCGTGTGGACTCGGTCCAATTGAATGCCTGGTGCACACCAGAGTGTGGCAGGCTCTCATGGTAGTTGAGGTGATGATTGGTGGCCCGCAAGGTAAGTCTATTCCGTCTAGGTTATCAAAACCAAGCAGCGTCTGATTAAAGTAGGCCGTTCGGATTACGGGGTCGATCCTCAAACAGTGGACATGCGCCCGACGCTAGATATCAGAGGTCTCGATCATTACGAGATCGACCGCTCAAGACAATACGCCTATTTCATTCGCAACGCACATCACATTCGCATCATTACAGATATCTATCACAAAGTCAAGAAGCAAAAGGACTGGGGCGCAGATGCCAGATTTGTGCAAATCAACCCGCTTTTCGCAGATTGGCTTCGCAGCCTCCCCCCAGACCTACAGGTCAATTATCCTGCTGATGGCTCTCCGCCGTGGCTTCCATCTCATTTTGTGGGCAATATGCATTCTCATTGCCAGCTCGCCATTATTATGCTACATCGCCCCCAACTTTTTGCTTCTCAATCTTTTGCAGCCGGCGGGGAATGGAAGATCCATATGTCACTGTGCTACTCCTCGGCGAAAAACCTCTGTCGACTACAAGAAGCCATCTTGCAAAGGTTCGGGTTATCTGGCTTGCTTTACATGCAAAGAGGCATCAATTTTGCCATATATGGTATCTTGACTTGTACAATGCTACACCTGGTAAGCATTCCACAACGTGTGGAGGTCTTTAGAAGCAAGGCAATTCTAACATGAGCAGATTGCGATCACCTCCCCCGACCCTGAGTTCAACTCGGATGCCCGTGAATTCTTCACCCGCCATATGCGAATTCTCGAGAGATGCTCCACCGCCTGGCCCATGCCTGAGATTCAAGCTCAGATCGATTCATTAAGACTGGCTTTCTCTGCCGACATGCATCGTCCTTTCGAGTTGAAGCCCAGCTTCCCATACGGGAGTCCCTCGGAACCCTATCAGCCCAGTCCACCTATGGATGCGCACTACCATCCACACTTGAATCAACTCCAATCCAGAGTGCGTTACAACCCAGTAACTCCTCCAATTTCGACTGGCGCTGAAGACTCGAAGTCCGACACATCTTCTCAGATACAATCTCTTGGACTGGTTCCCCATCAGCCTTCAACAACTCATCCTATGGAAGCCCCTTCGGTTGATGAACACCACTGGGACCCGACCCGAATTATCACGTACGTACATGAATGATCCACTTCTCCCAATGACTCGACTCTCGCTTGATCTCTTACTAATCTTTCGCTCTAGTCAATGGGACATGGCCTTCTCCGTGAACCCCGCTACCGTCAGCGCAAACTCCCCGCCGATGCCTATAAACACCTCAGTACCGGGTGTACAAAGCGCTATGAACCCCCAATACCCCGTCCAGTACGGGACACCTAACAAAGTATCCTCTATCACGTCTACCCAGTCTCTCTCACCTCCCCAGTTCCAAGCACCCCCAGTTGTGTTTTCGGCACGAGAATGGCAGCAAAGTGTTGCTAGTGTGTACGATCCACAAGGGACCAAACGACGATGGAATTACCCAGTTGATCCTGGCCCGGAAAATATGTCTAAGCGTCAAAGAGGATGATGAGACATACAAATACTCATATCATCTACGACCTTGATTCTATCCCATTCAGTCGCCGGATTCTTCCTCTTTCTGCTGCTGGTTCTTGAACTATCCCAGGCAACCATTGTCATTGAAATCTGAAATCTCTACCTTTGTTATTGCCACTCAATACTCCCTACTTTCTTTCTTTTGTGAAATATTTCCTTGGGCTTTTTTTTACATTACGACCGGCAGAAGGCATAAGCATGGACGAGGAAAGTTAGAGGGCAGAGATGTCCAACCATCATGACGTCTCTGACCAGCCGGGCTGGGTGATAATTGATGCATGGATCCTGTTGTACATCATAAGCGTGTTTTAATTGATGCTCTTTGGTAGACTGAATTTAGAGAAGAATTGACAGTCTTGGAAAAGACACTATTCAGATAGCTGGGCATTTTGGTAGAGCGATGGTAATATAGTACTTGTTCTATACTGAAGGAAATCTAAGTCTGTTCTCGCTCTTCAATATCTTTGTTGTTTTATGTCCATTTTAAGCTACAGTCTCTGATCAGAAGAAAAATATCGGAATATGCCAAAAGAGAGAGGCCGCTTAGAGCATCGGTTCTTGTCAAGATGCCCGAGAGATGAACAAGGTAGTGCACATTGCTTCCTGCTTTGTCAAGAAGATGTTCCAAACCCGCCACTTCGTTTCTGTGGTGTTGAATCACCGTCCTAGCCAATGGGTCGCCATAGGATAAATGATGGGATATGCTGGGGTATTGGTAGATATCGGGAGAGGAAACACCATGACCTATCAATGGCATGCATGATCGTATGGTGCTTAGAAGGCACCGCGCTCTATGATTATTCGATCGCTCGCTGTCATACGAGGGTGTTGTGTGTGATGTATGGGACGGGTGTCATATTTTCAACGCCAAAGATTCTGCACTATTTGTTTCTTGTTAATAGTGAATGACATGACTCAAGAGAGCGATCCAGGTGATTCAGGGATGAAGAAATACATGCGAGCATATCACGATTGGGTCATGTACCTCATGTTGAAGTGTCGCAGCGTGGAACAAGATATTCTAACATGCAACGGTGGTCTGGAAGGCCGAGATCGAATCAACCACGTCGACTAATGCCTATTCTTTCTTCGCGGGTCCGCACAATCCTAGCCTTATCACCTGGAAGTGGTTTCAACTCATCGCTGGGGTCAAGGTTGACATTGGAGGTCGCCGTTGCGTGCTGTTCTGGGTGTTTGTTTTCTTCAGACAGTTTGCGAAGTCTAGCTTCCTCAAAGGCAGCAATATCCTCCGAGGTAATAGCAATAGCTGTTGGCTTTCGACGAAGCATTTTGGCAGTCAAAAATATTAAAATGAATCAAGGAAACCTCCAAGTTGACTATGGTTGTGTTTATTTGAGCGGAGGCCAGAGGAAGGCGGTACCTCACGTGACTGCAATTCTTCATTCAATCTTTCCACGCCGAACAGCATCGAGTCTCACTACCAAACCGTTCCAGGGACACGACTTGGTTCATACAGAATACAAGATGTTTCGGCCACAGCTGAGGCAGATCTCGCTGCATTGCGAACGGGCGAAAATCGGTCTTTCTACCCCGGCTCGCCAGTTCTCCTGTACCCGTACAGTGGCCGACGAAGGTCAAGACAAGCCATCCGGTAGGTACATCCAAGGGAAGCAGGCATTGGCCAAGATAAATGAAATTATGCAACTGCGCCTCGAAATACTTGCTCCATTGGAAGTTTTAATTCTAACACACGACCATTAGACAAGTCTAAACCCAATACCCGCCCTTCATCAGGCAATTTTATGTCCTACAAGCCTCGCGATCCCAACGCCCCCCCACCTCGCAACCCCAATGGGCCTCCAGCCCCAGCTCGCAATCCCAACGGCCCCCCAGCTCGCACCAACCAGTATCAATCTCGGCCTCCTCGAGTGATTGATGCCAGATCTTTTGCGGCAGCACGAGCTAGCGGTGGAGAGCAATCTAAGATTATCCGCAGCCCAAGAACACGCAACGTTCGTGGTGGCGATCAACCCCAAAATCGCAAACCCAAACCCTCCGCCAAAGGCGCCAAAGGTGCCAAGGGTGCCAAGGGCAACCGAAATGGCCCGCGCAGGAGCGCCAGAACTTCCGAGAACGACGATGGCGAAGATGCCGAAGGTGCGGCTATCGACCAAGTTCTGGAAGAGCAAATCATCAAATCCCGGCCAACCCCGATTCGCTACGAGCCCCAGGAGATCAATTACTCTACTTTGAAACAGACCTGGCCTTCAATCCCCACAGACGTGAACTCGCGCTCGGCTGCCATCTATGAGAAGCTTTCCAGCCTGAGCGGCCGCGTTGCCAATGGCTATATCCCTCCCTATGAGCTTGGAAGACGCCTGTGGAAGGGTCAGAACGTGCTCTTCACTAGCGAGAATGAGAAGGCTGAGGCTTTGGAAGAGATCAAGCGATTGGCTCAGCTTCGTGCTGATCGAATTTCACAGCGCAAGGGTGACCTCGTGGAGCCTCGGAATGTTGAGTTTAGTCCCATCGACGCTAAGAGCACCAAGTCTCTCATAGAAACATTCGTTCAGGGTAAATACCCCGCGTCTGAAGGCGGGAAAGATGGACATGCCGTATTGGGAGAGGTGTCGAAGAACCTCAGGAACAACAGTACCTACCAGACAACCGGAAAGACCGCACAGTTCATGGCCAAGATTGAATCTCTTGTCTCTGCTGGCCGCAACACTAAGACCAAGAGCGCTTAAGGATATGTGAACTAGCTAGAAGTGATTTGTATTATATTTGTTTCGTTGATCGGCTTCATTTTCCCTCTTATGTTCTTCCCATATCTTGCTCGATTATGCCTTTGTCTATACCTAGATATACAAAGTTTTATTTTACAAACGCCCATTGCCATAGGCTATAATTTTCTTATAATATTCCCTTGGCTTGCCAATTGGGCTTCTTATGCCTGTTCCAATGTCTTCTTGGCCGCTTCAAATGCATCCTTCACCTCCTTTTGGCCCTGTTCTGTAACCTTCTCCATCTGATCGTGAGCTTTGCGTACGTCATCTGGCCGAGCAAGTTTCTTCTTCTGCATATCCTGAAGACGTTTGTGCATGGCACCCCTAGAGTCACGTACTAACCCGGCAGCCTTTTCGAAAGCTTGCTTGGCAGCTTGGACGTTCTTGTCCCGGGATTCTTTTGTAGGTGGTGGGATAGGAATGTTGAGCTGGAGGGCGTTGTGAGGGTCAGGCTGAGGGGTCAAGGAGAGGTTTGAGGAGACGATCGCTGAAGTAAGAGGTTTCAGGTGCTACGCGAAATTTATTAGTATTGCTTCGTAGGGACACAGTAGGCTGATGCTGCAATAAGCAAGAAAGAAAAATCGAGCGTCATGAACTTACATCCTCTTCGGCAGCCAACAGAGTAACCATGCGTCCTCCCTTGGGCACAACCTGTGCTAGATCTCCCAATTTGACTGAGTCTTTGCTCTCTTTGCTCAGGTGGACCCTCAAGCTTTCTAGGGTCGCGGTATTGAACCGTCCTCCTGCGCGAAGCTTGGACAGATCATCTTTGAGCCGAGCAACAGCTGTGGAAATGCCATTGTGTAATTGGGAAAGATCAAAAGGATCTTCAGCAGGAGCATTGGAGCTTTCCTCTGGTTCCGAAGCAGAAGCAGAAGCTTTCTTAGCCTTCTCCTTCTTCTTGTATAGGGCAGGCGAGTTGGCAAACTCACGCCTGTTCAGAACAGCGCGCGGGGTTCGGGGTAGAAGACATGAAGGTCGAAGTACCCGAGCCCCTTGAGGGCGTGCAGCAAGACGAGGGCTGAAGGAGCGAATTGATTGGGTTATAATGCGTTGCATGGTGGAAGTGATTGATGTAGCAGGGTTTAAAAGTGGAGGCGCGGAGGTTCTCAAGTATCTCACGTTACCCGCCCTTCCGCCTCTTGGCCAAAAATCATATATTATCAGAACTACCAAATAACTATATCGAGTATTACTTTTGAGAGGAAATCATCACAATGTCATTAAATTGCAGATGGCGAACTTCGTCTACAAAAAACAAAACAAATCATACTTTTCAAGAAAAGAAAACTGCGCCCAAGTTGCCCGGCTTCATAAACAAAGCGTGACAGAGACCAACTCTGCCCAAGGTCTACATGGTGCAGATTCCCTGAGAAGCAGAGTCCCGGGAAAAAGGAAAATTCGTTGGCCATAAGTCTATGTTCATGCCTTCCCATGTATGCATTTACCGTGTGGCCATGGCCTTGGTGATCAGACGCTTGAGAGCAAGCTCCTTCTTCTTGAGGTCCTCGGGGGTGGAGTCCTCAACCTCGAGCTGGGCCATGGCGTCGCTGAGAGCGGACTCAATGCGCTCCTTGTTGCCGCGCTTGAGCTTCATGGACATACCGGGGTCGGAGACGATCTCCTCAACACGGGAGATGTAGGACTCGAGCTGCTGACGGGACTCGAAGCGCTTGGTGAAGGCCTCATCGGAGGTCTTGAACTTGGCAGCATCTAGAAAATTGTGTCAGCATATAGTTTAAACAGAAAGGAATTACAGTTAACAGGAGAAACATACCGTCAACCATCTGGTCGATCTCGGCGCTGGAAAGCTTGCCAACAGCGTTGGAGATGGTGATGTTGGCGGTGCGGCCGGAGGTCTTCTCAGTGGCGGTGACCTTCAGGATACCGTTGACATCAACCTCGAAGACACACTCGAGAGCGGCCTCACCGGCGCGCATGGGAGGAAGGGGAGCAAGAGTGAACTCGCCCAGGGAGGTGTTGTCAGCACAGTTGGTACGCTCACCCTGGTAGACGGGGAACTGGACAGTGCTCTGGTTGTCGACAACGGTGGTGAAGGTGCGCTTCTTGATGGTGGGGACAGTCTGGCCACGGTTGACAACGGGGGCGAAGATGTTACCCTCCATGGCAACACCAAGGGAAAGGGGAACAACATCGAGAAGGAGCAGGTCAGCAGTCTCGGCGGAGGTAGCCTTGCCGGAGAGGATACCGGCCTGGACAGCGGCACCGTAGGCGACAGCCTCATCGGGGTTGATGCTCTATAGGAAGAAAAAAGATAAGTGACTGGCTTTCAACGTTAGATCAAGTAGTGCTCTCTTACCTTCTCGAGCTTCTTGCCATCGAAGAAGTCGCTCAGGAGCTTCTGGATGCGAGGAATACGGGTAGAACCACCAACAAGGACGATCTCGTCAACCTTGCTCTTAGGCATGCCAGAGTCCTTGAGAACCTGCTGGACGGGGTCGAGGGTGCCGTTGAAGGCCTTGGCGTTAAGGTCCTCGAAACGGGCACGGGTGATGGAGGAGTTAAGGTCCTCACCGTCGAAGAGAGAGTCAATCTCGACGGTAGTCTGGGTAGCGTTGGACAGAGTACGCTTAGCACGCTCGCAAGCAGTGCGGAGACGACGGAGAGCACGAGCATCACCGGAGATATCCTTGCCAGTCTTGCGCTGGAACTCCTTCTTGAAGTGCTCAAGGAGGTTAGTATCGAAATCCTGACCACCAAGGTGAGTATCACCAGCGGTGGCCTTGACAGTGAAGACACCACCCTGGATGTTAAGCAGGGAGACATCGAAGGTACCACCACCGAGATCGTAGATGAGGACGTTGCGCTCCTTCTCAGACTTGCCGGCGCCGAGACCGTAGGCGATAGCGGCAGCAGTAGGCTCGTTGATAATACGGAGGACGTTGAGACCAGCGATAGCACCGGCATCCTTGGTAGCCTGACGCTGGTTGTCGTTGAAGTAGGCGGGCACGGTGATGACAGCCTTCTCAACCTTCTTGCCGAGCTTGATCTCAGCAACCTCCTTCATCTGTTTCAAATAGTCAGTAAACATATCCCACAAATTTTTTCAATATATAGTTTGCCATACCTTCATGAGGACCATGGAGGAGATCTCCTGGGGGAGAAGACCTTGGTCTCGTTGAGGTACTCGACCTGGACAACGGGGTTGCCACCCTGGTCGATGACCTTGAAGGGCCAGGACTCAACATCCTTCTTGACGATGGGGTCCTCAAAGCGGCGACCGATCAGACGCCTGTTCCATTCGAGTTAGAACCAATTTGAAATTGTGGAGAATGCGCATATCTCCAATTGATAGGCGTATGAATTTTTTTTTTTCAAGAACTCACTTGATATCGAAGACGGTGTTGGCAGGGTTCATGGCGGCCTGGTTCTTGGCGGCATCACCAATCAGACGCTCCTTGTCGGTGAAAGAGACGAAGGAGGGGGTAGTGTAACTACCCTGGTCGTTGGCAACTGATTAAACAGTCAGTATTTGAGAGAGAAAGATCGAATTTTGGGGGGAAAGCGTACTGATCTCGACATTGGTGCCCTCGTAGTTGGCAACGCAAGAGTAGGTGGTACCTAAATAATAAAAAGGCAATTAGCAACTGTGCGATCGAATTTAGTAGTGTTAAGACGTACCAAGATCGATACCGACGGCACCGTCGTAAACCTCAGAATCGGCCATTATGAATTTGTATATGTGATTTTGAGGGAGGGATGGGAAGAGGGATGGTGGGGGAGAGAGGAAATTTTTTTATCAAGCCGAGTGCATATTTAGTCGGTGCCACAAAAAAAAAACCAGAATTTTTTTAGCGGTGAGTCACGTGATTCCGGTTACCAAATACCGTGTATATTACATACTACACATGTCCTACGTAGATGTACCTTTTAATGTGCACATAGTATTACTATGTACTCCTATGTACTATCACATACATTATACACGTTTATATATGAAAAAGATACAAAATTATACAATTCATTAGCTTAATTACCCATTTTATACATCCTGTACTATATTCCTTCAATCAATATCCATTGGATCGTATAAATCTTCACTTTCCGTAACTTCACCCTTCTCAGCCTTATCTCTAGCTCGTGCTCGAGATTCAAGAATTGCCTTTCGAACATTATCTTTTTCCCTGGGCACCGTCAGGGAAGATGGTTCCGTATAAAGAACAAGTTCCTTGCCCGAGGATTTCGAGTCGGATAGGACGGATTTCGGGACTGAGAGGACTTTCTCCGCGAATGGTGCAAAGACCAAACCAGGAGAGTCGTCTTCGATTAATTCTTGATCCAGGTTGTGAATGTAAGTCGTATGCTTGGTGTCATCCAAGAGCATTGGTTCGGGGGAAGAACGCCCTTGGTTAAGTTGGTTAAATTGATGATAGTCAATGTGATCATGTTGGTTATGCTGGTTATGGATATGCTGGTGCTGAATATGCCCCTTGGGTTGGGCCCGAGCGGAGATTGGCAGGTTATTATCTAGAAATATGTTAGCTTGACAACTTCCACACCTTCAAAATCAACCTACCTAGTTGTAGGCCTCCAAATCTCTTCGTTAACGGTTGCGCGACATCGGAGTCATCTGGGGCCGGGCGCTTCTTCCCGTGACCTCCCTCACCCGTCATCTCCTCTCTCTTTCTTTCTCTCGAGTATTGGGGAGTGTGTGGTTATAAAAAATAAGTGATTGAATTCCTGCTAGGTGTACTGGGTCAAGTTCAATTCGTTGCTCGATGCGGGTTTCTGGGGTGGTGACGAACGGGGAACGGGCCTTGACTCATCTCTTTCGCAGAAATCAACCCAGACCCTTTTACCCTCGCTTTGTTCACTCCCAGTCAACCAACCCTCCCAAATTCGACAGGATGACTTCTCTCGGATCAGAATGGACCGCTCAGCGAGTCCGAGACACCTTTTTAGATTATTTCAAACAAAATGGCCATACATTCGGTGCGTTGAACCCATTCTCTCTTTTTTTTTTGCACTACCCCTCCACCCCCGCCAACGACATGAACTGACTTGAAGTTATTCTTGGATACAGTCCCTTCCTCCCCCGTCGCTCCTCTGTCGGATCCGACTCTTCTTTTCACCAATGCAGGAATGAACCAGTTCAAGTCCATCTTCCTGGGCACTGTTGACGCCTCGTCGGAGTTTGGAAAGATGAAACGCGCAACGAATTCGCAAAAGGTATTGGATATTCACTATCACGAAAATATTAGGCTTGGGACTGTTGCTAACATGATTGGATAGTGTCTCCGTGCCGGTGGAAAACATAACGTGGGTGTGCCTTGGTAAACCCTAGAGGGGTTATTAGAGGGGCTTTAGTACACTGACTGACCTGAAACAGGATTTGGATGATGTTGGCAAGGATAGCTATCACCATGTCAGTATTGAATCCCCTTTCTATCCCTCGATACAAGAAGTACTGATGAAGTCTCTAGACTTTCTTCGAGATGCTCGGCAACTGGAGTTTCGGCGACTACTTCAAGAAAGAAGCTATCACATATTCGTGGACCCTATTGACGGAAGTCTACGGCCTGGACCCCGAACGCCTCTATGTTACTTACTTCGAGGGCAACGAAGCTGGTGGATTGGAACCAGATCTGGAAGCCAAAGAACTATGGAAATCGGTGGGCGTTCCTGAATCTCACATTCTTCCGGGAGATATGAAAGACAACTTCTGGGAAATGGGTGACCAAGGCCCATGTGGACCTTGCAGTGAAGTGCACTATGATCGGATCGGTGGGCGCAACGCTGCTCACCTCGTTAATGAGGACGACCCAAATGTGCTGGAAATCTGGAACAACGTCTTCATCCAATATAACCGCGAGCCGGATAGCTCCCTGAGAGCCCTTCCCAACAAACACGTTGACACTGGAATGGGTTTCGAAAGACTGGTGTCGATTCTTCAGGACAAATCTTCCAACTACGATACCGATGTCTTCACCCCGATCTTCCAGGCTATCCAGGATACCACTGGAGCCCGGGAATACCGCGGCCACTTTGGTGCCGATGATGTCGACGGAATTGACACCGCTTACCGCGTTGTTGCAGACCACGTGCGGACTTTGATGTTCGCCATCTCGGATGGTGTCATTCCCAACAACGAGGGCCGTGGCTATGTCATTCGACGTGTCCTGCGCCGAGGAGCTCGGTATGCCCGGAAATATTTCCAGGTTGATATCGGCAATTTCTTCGCTAAGCTAGTGCCCACCGTTGTGGATCAATTGGGCGAAATGTTCCCCGAACTCAAACGCAAGCAGCAAGATGTCATCGAAATCTTGGACGAGGAGGAGTTGTCATTTGCCAAGACCTTGGATAGGGGCGAGCGACAATTTGAGCAATACGCCCAACAGGCCAAGGTCAAGGGCACCGATATGCTCCATGGTGCCGATGTCTGGAGACTGTACGACACTTTCGGCTTCCCTGTTGACCTGACCCGGATCATGGCCGAGGAACGTGGCCTCCGCATTGATGACGTCGAGTTTGAAGAGGCTCGCTTGAAGGCGAAGGAAGCTAGCAAGGGCCAGAAGAAGGCTGCTGAGGACACAGTCAAGCTCGATGTCCACGATCTAGGCAATCTGGAGAAAATGAAAGACGTGCAAAAAACCGATGACTCGCCCAAATTTGGCCGAGGTAACATCACTTCTCGCGTCAAGGCTATCTACCATGGGAAAACTTTCCATAATAGCACTGACGATATTCCCGAGGGAGCACAGCTTGGCGTCATTCTCGACTGCACGAACTTCTATGCCGAACAGGGTGGTCAGGAATATGATACAGGTAAAATCATCATTGATGGACAGGCGGAGCTTGAAGTTGGCAATGTACAGTCCTATGCTGGATACGTTCTCCACACCGGCTTCATGAAATACGGATCATTTACTGTCGGCAATTCTGTCATTTGCGAGTATGATGAGCTCCGACGCTGGCCCATTCGGAATAATCACACCGGAACCCATATCCTGAATTTCGCTCTGAAGGAAATCCTAGGAGATGGTATTGACCAGAAGGGATCCCTGGTGGCCGCCGAGAAGCTTCGATTTGACTTCTCCCACAAGAGCGCAGTCTCTGACGCCGAGCTCGAGAAGATCGAAGCCAAGTCGACTGAATATATCCGACAGAACTGTACTGTTTATTCCAAAGATCTTCCCCTCGCCACTGCCCAGCAAATTTCCGGCGTTCGGGCCGTGTTCGGCGAGACTTACCCCGATCCTGTTCGTGTTGTCTCTGTCGGCGTGGAATTGGAGGAAATCCTTCAGAATGTCAAGGATCCCCGCTGGAAGGAGGTCAGCATTGAGTTCTGCGGTGGAACTCATGTCCAGAAGACAGGCGATATCAAGGATTTGATCATCCTGGAAGAGAGTGGCATTGCCAAGGGAATTCGCCGAATTATTGCCGTCACTGGAGAGGACGCACATGCGGTGCAGAGAGTTGCCGAGGAATTTGGACAGCGCCTCGATCGTCTAAATGCATTGCCTTTGGGCTCCAAGAAGGAGCAGGAGGCTAAGCAAGTCCAGGTGGATCTCAATCAGCTCGCAATCTCCGCCGTCGTAAAGGCCAAGTTCCGTGAACGTTTCGCCAAGATCAATAAGCAGGTCCTCGATGGCCAGAAGGCCCAACAAAAACTGGAATCGAAGAAAGCACTCGACACTATCAACTCCTATTTCGAGGCCCCTGAAAACCAAGACAAGTCGTGGCTTGTGGTCGAGCTTCCAATTTCTGCCAATGCCAAGGCTGTCAGTGAATCCCTCAACCATGTCAAATCAAAGATGCAGGGCAAGAGTGTCTATGTTTTGGCGGCCGATTCTGAACTAGGCCGTGTTTCACACGGATGTTATATATCTCAGGTGAGTAACAGGACACATCAGTCTTATCCCTCTTGAATCTTAGGGGAAGGAATGGTGAAATATTATTCTTTTGGATTTTTATACTGATTTAGACACAGGGACTGAGTGACCAAGGTGCTTCCGCAAGCGACTGGGCAGCCGTCGTCTCTGGCGCCGTGGGAGGAAAAGCCGGAGGAAAGGGTCCTACTTCCATTGGTAACGGTACCAATCCTGACAAGGTCGAGGAGGCTATCTCACTGGCTGCGGACTACTTGAGTAAGTTCAAGCTCTAGACATGAGAACAGGGTTCTGTGAAGTCTTTTGTTCGGGGGAAAATATCACGTCTATGCCAACCACTGAAATATCCAAAAAAAAGTCCTGGTTACTAAAGCTATATGAAATTGATATATTTCCATGATTCAAAGTCATTTTTTGCAATTCTGGGAGCTATAGATCTGTAGGACGTAGCTGTTTCCCAAATATCACCCCTATCGTAATTATTCTTACATCTCTCCACATTGCACAATCGTTACATCTTGGTTGGGCTTATCTTTAGTGGTCCGGGTGTGTTCAAGCATTTTGATGATATCCATCCCATCAATCACCTGGCCGAAGACTACATGCTTGTTGTTCAAGAATGGTGTAGCCGTGGTTGTTATAAAGAATTGGCAACCATTAGTGTTTGGGCCCGAATTCTGTTGCTGTTAGTGAAGGGTCCTTTCCTATGTGCATAGATATCCTAGTCTCGAGGTGTTTAGACTTACAGCCATACTTAATAAACCAGGACGGTCATGTGTGAGAGTAAAATTTTCATCGGCAAATTTCGAAGTGCCGTAGATGGTACATGACCCTGTTCCATCGCCATTGATGAAATCTCCGCCCTGGATCATGAAATCTTTGATCTGCGGCGAGCATTAGTTCCGAATCGATACCCAAGAAGCTTCATTACATACCACTCGGTGGAATTTGCTTCCTTTGTAGCCCTGGGGCTGTCCCTTGGCATTCTTGCTCTCGCCGGTGCAAAATTGGCGGAAATTCTCAGCAGTTCGGGGAGTGACATTGGCGAACAACTCCATTTTCACTCGACCGAGAGCCTCGCCTGTATTAAATATATTACTTAGCAGAGTTCGTCATGTTAGGTGACTACTCAGATGACAAGACCACTAGAGCATGCAAACAAGTGAGCTGACTTACCTCCAAGGGCAATATCAAAGAAAACCACTGGATTAGGTTGTGCCATAGTGAAATTGTGGTTAAGATGTGCTGAAGAGGGACGTGTGTATGATAGATATCTGATGTCCCTCACAGGTGAACCAGGGGCGGCAGGTACGGAGCGGTGTAGCGGCCATGTGACCTTTTTTTATATATATAGAATATAATCTCATTTTGCAAAAGTAAATAATACGTATGTCTATACTAAAGGAAAAAGAAGAATGAGCAAAAAATAGAACATAGTGAAAAGTGTGGAAAATGCAAACTTTTCTATATATAATGTGATGTAAAAACAGTATATCAACCTCCTCAATTCAGTCTTTATAAAATTTAAGAATTTCTAACTGATGGTGAATACAAATTTGATAGTGAGCTGATACATATTTCATAATCACAATACAGCTGAAGCTATTGATTCCAAATTGATGGCTTAACGGGTTAATGTATAACTAGTGCACTATTTACTACTACCATGTATATAGTACAATGTATTGATTTATAGAGTGGCAAGGCGTATACGACGTAAGCCCTATGTATTTAAAGTACCAGATAATTGAAGTCTTTTTTATAGTGAAGGGATATGTACTTTTAAAAGTGGCTATGCAATAAACATGCAATACACTATAATTTATTTCAAATAGAAGCAAAAAGAGGGGGGGGAGGGGAAGGCAAATACGGCCCTGTCTCATCCCTGTGAATGCATGATCAGGTACCTTACACCTCTGATTTAGTTCTAGACCCCTGTCAATCTGAGGTATCTGAGACTTTGAGAGTACCAAGTCCCGTGATTACCAGCCTCAGGTGTCGGTCCCGCATGCATCCTTAAATCAACCAGGAGCCTGGCTCCATCCTGCTATGATCCACTTTCTCTCCCTCTCTCTCTCTCTCCCTCTCTCTCTTTTCGCCTCGCCTCGCCAAGGTTTCGTCTACTGCTGATAAGGATATGATATCGACTCCCGGCATTCACATTATCTTCGCAGGAAGTTCTGTATGTTGTGCTTACCGTCGATCCATGACAGGCCATCAAGTTTAATATTCAAATATTCATTCTGTCGCATGTGATACATACCGTCGGATCGTCCCTATCCACTTTCTTGTCGCCTTGGACTTAATCCGCTGGAGTCTACCCCGAAATCTACATACAGGGCTGCCCTGTACACACAACTCAAGGCATGAAGGATCAACCCCGGGGAAACTGAGACTCCAATAATCAAGTGGCCACGTTCCGAGTGGGATCAGCGCGGCCATTTTCGTATCAGCTTCTGGGTCGGAATGTCTCCAACACCAACCTCGGCCTCTAGCAGTGCTGCAACCACAAGTGCTAGTAGCGGCGGAGAAGGTTCGGGTTCAAATAATGCTACAAGCTCACCTTTATTATTCTTCATCGCTCTTGGGTTTGGTGTTGTGTTCACAAATCTATGGTATGTCGCTTCATATTCCCTTTGTCCAGGCCAGCCTTCCAGCGTTTTGGTTTCAGTGATGGCATCTGACGGTCATCGCAGGATCATCGTTGGTGTCAAATACTGCTTTCGATATAACCAACGAAACCGTCAGCTCCGCAGTGAGGAATTAGGAGAGCCGATAGACTTGGTCGCGATGCCGCGAGCTCATCGCAGGAGAAGGGAGAAGAAGCTAATGACGATGGATGAAGTCAACGGGCGGTTTCCACTCGTCAAGTACAAAGTGTGGCGATCATCTCGTGCCAACCAGGGCCTTTCAACAGAAGGAGGTATCACAACCCCGAATAGTAGACCACAGAGTCTAAAAGGCGAAAGTAATATCATGACAACAGCAGTTGGGGTTCATACAGCAGCAATACCACCCACCAAGGGTCATGACCGGGTGGATTCCAATGATACATCACAAACTACCATGCAAGAGCTACATGATGGCTCTCCGGTGCAGACTTTGGAGCAGAAGGGCCTCACAGTATCTGGGATGCCTTCTACTCAGCAATGCACTGATTCAGGTATCCAAGAAGAGAAATGGCAGCATTCTTTGACCAATGAAAACATGAACATTGATCTTGAGGACCATGATGGTGATGCCTACATTCGTAACGCTGTTCCTGCTGAACTTCTGCCCAACCCTGGCGATTCTTGCGCGATTTGCCTAGATATCATTGAGGATGATGATGATATTCGGGGACTTACATGTGGACATGCTTTCCATGCCTCATGCGTCGACCCCTGGCTGACTAGCAGAAGGGCATGTTGCCCGCTGTGCAAGGCCGACTACTATGTCCCTAAACCCCGTGCACAGACTGAAGCACCGTCTGCCACAGATCGCCAGGGTCGTCGTACAGACTCGACTGGCGCTGATGAAATTCTCAGACCTCCTCGAGTTGCTTGGAATAGTGGCAGGGCAAATGGATGGGTTCAAATGGGCTTCTCTAGCCGAATATTTCAACCTTCATCCAGAGATGCTCTAGATGAAAGAGACACAACAGCCCGAGAACGGCATGTGCAGAATGAGCGTGATCAGCCTTGGGGCTCAGTCCATGCCTCGCGTTCTCCAGGTCAATCTACCTGGTCTCGATTGATTCCCAATCGATTCCGCCAGCTTTCCTTCCATTCCTCGCCAAGGAGACTGCGCACACCTGAAGTTGGGACCTCACCTGCGGAACCTCTACCCTCAGAGGGACGCACACCTCGTCAAGTCGGAGCTGGTACCACATAACAGATCTTTGACTACTATTCTTTTCATCCCCGTTCATGATTTGACTAATCTGCACAATACTCTCATACCGGAACCACATCTGGAATGTTGGTTGGAGTTTTATTTTCCTTGTTTATGACTTGATATGTGTAATTTATCGATTTTTGCGTGACTGGACTGGGGCGCATATGGATCATGCCCTCACCCCCCTTTTTTCGGTTGGATATTTATGAGTTGCCTTTGTCTCCCTCTCACATTATTTCTTGTTATGAGGAACCTTGTCCTAGGGTGCTACCGACAGCCACTGTTTCCCCCTGATTCTTGGTCCATTTAGCGGGCTGAATGGATTGTGCATTTGTTCAACATCTATATATATCTTAGTGCGCAACACTGGAGTACATACTGAGTACTGTTTTGTATATGCTATACAACATATTCTTTGATATAGCCGCGTTCCCCTAAAATATGCAGTTTGCGCCACTTTACATGTATGTACTGCTTGCTGTATTGAACCTTCCAACCGTGGAAGTGACCCCTTGATGGATCGCAGGGAAGGAGTAATCGGAAACAAAGGCAAAATTTGCTAATACATAGTAGGTTGAGGGATTGAGGTAAATAACATGAAGCCCTCCAGGGCGGACCCCCTAAAAAGACGGCAAAAGAAAAAAAGCACCCCCTAACACCTACACAGCTTTCCATACGCTCACATCTGGGACTTAGGACCTCCTACACCAGCGCTGATGACACTGGGAAGCTCCTGTGAGCCCATACTGAAAAGCATTCCAATCGCACTACCAGCGAGTAGGATGGCAAGCAGACTGACGCCTGCAACAAGGAAGAAAGGTGAGCTGATGTCTCTTTTCTGGCAAGCTGCTCCACCCCACCGAACTTTCTTGGTGGTACCGTCGCTATTCTGAACAATAGTTTCCTTGCATTGGCATGCATAACAATTGCCCGTACTTCCCTCAACACCCGAACCGTACTTCCGATAGCAGGAACCGTGCCCGGAACAGTCATTGGTAGATTCGACACACGAGGCGTTTGAAACATGGCATACAGGCGCGAGGGTTGAGTGCAGCGGGATTGTAGAATGCGGGGTGGACCTCTTGAAGGCATTCTGTTGGGCAGCGACTGGTGCCAATGATTGCCTCGCGCCTCGGGGGCTAGATCCTTCTAGTTTAACACCAGGGGGTAGAACGATTGTCGTGATTTCTCTGTTGCTGGTCGACGATATTTCGGCTAGGTGAAGAAGCAATGTCTCGAGGAGCTTGGTTCCAAGAAGAGAATTACCAGAAGCTTTCTGTAATTGGTGACGTGGAATCAGAAATCATTCACAGGTCAGAGAGGGAGAAAATTGATACCTTAAAGGACAACTTCAAAGCTGAATCCTTGTGATCCTTGCTTATCCAAGATTCCACTGAATCAACCAGTGTAAGGAAGTCACGGGTAAGCAAATCAGACCCGTCAGCAAACATGGGGTCCTTGGATAGGCACTCCTTAGGAGCCTGGTGTAATTGAAAGATTAGCGAGGGAACATGAGGATCATTGAAAGTCAGCTTTGTTACCTGGGATGTCGATAATGCAGCCCTGCTAGCATCGTTGAAGTATGTACAGAGTTGTCCACGGTCCTCTTCCGAAGTGGGGCTGCTTTCGATGAATGATTCCAGGAGGTCAAACCCGATAAATGGCGAGGAAATTTGCGTAATATGGAGGTGGTTTGGTTGGGCTTTTTGCATGGATAGGGCTGTAAGGACATTAGCTAGAGCTTCTAGTCAAGTGTGAGTCCGCTTCCACTTACCAACTTCCTGGTTGACCCCCTCCAAAATAAGAATGCTCTTCTTAGGAACAGAGCCTCCAGTAGCTCCCCCAAAGAGAGTGAGATCATCTGGAGCAAATTGATTCAGGTAGTTCACGGTATCTGCATCCACAGTTCCGAGGACCGATGCCACAGAGGACTTCATGCGAAGCTCCAAGACAAGCCGAGCCTCATCTTCTGATATTGTTTGTTGTTTGGGATTAATAGTTGAAGAGGTTGGAGTCTTGGGAGGAAGCGTGAAGATTGTAGCGTCCAGTGCAGCTGCTTGCAATGCACCCGTTAATCCCAGGGCAAGGAAGGCGGACACCCAGCGCATATTGATAGAATCGGGAGGGCGGGGGGTAAGGCAAGGTTATTATGGCAGACGTGGCAATGCCCACATCAAGGTTCTCCTCTAAGGGTATCTGGAGTTTTGTTGGGTACGATGGCGAGGAGTCAAGGACAGAATACCATTTGGTTACGGACGACTTGGGGGACATCCGATAAGATATCACAAAGATATCACGTGGTCTTGTATGTACAGCTTCAAACAGCTCTGGTAAATACTTACATGTATTACCTATAGATGTAATATCCATGTCATCAATTTCTAACCCAAGATTTTGTTCTCATATAACTATCATTTATTCCAAGAGATTATCATATGTAGGTACCTACATATGTTGTAGTGTACATAATGTGTATCCTGGTACTTAGACCCGGCTTCCAGGGCTGCAACGCCGCATGTTACATAATCGACCAGAGCGCCGAGCCCGTCGCTGTCGACAAACTCGCAACACAAATCCCCGTGCATATCAGGCTTCAAGGATTCTGTCCATCCCCTTATCCAATTTGAGATGATACTCTAGTGAGAATCATTGCAGGGATTGGCTTTTCCCAATGCTCCGGCTCAGGTATCTGCTTCGAAGTCCTCTCGCGCGCTCGTCTCTCTTCAGGCCTACACATGCTCGTTCCAACTTCTCCAATCCAGAAAATGTGCGACATGTGAGATTTAGGCGGCCTTGGATTAGGTAAGGAACCCCATTTGAACCCAACAAAGGTCTCTTTGGTCAGACTGACGCAGAATCCCTCAGGTCCTTCATATCCAAGTGTCTTCTATACGGCACCGCCTTTCACCTCTGGAGCACCTTCGTGCTGGTACGATTTGACGATGATACCGACGACGACGATATACCTCCTGTGGCCAACTCCGGGGAGACAGCCCCGCGTCAGGCCTCGAGAAGCGACAAAATCACCGGGAAAGAGATCGAAAACGAGGGTGCGCTGTTCATACCGCTTGCCTGGTCTCGATTGCAAGAAGGCGAGTTATACGCTACATCGGATCCAGAGTGGCAAGAATTCGTGAAGTTATCCAAGGATCGAAAGAAGCTCCAGAAACTTAGAGGTGAGCGATCGATTCGATCTCCGTTCAAGATCATTCGCTTACGAGTCTAGATGAACTCGCCCAACTCGTCTTAGATCATGCGGGGAAGCAGATGGCACATATACTCGGGGAGCCTCTCTCCCTCACAGGATTCTGGCTTGTCCATCAGTTTCCAAACCGTGCCCCTCCTGGATATGTGCGATCAGGGTGTGTACTACCGATCCCCCAGTGCTTGGTTCTTATACTGACAGTAGGCAGCTTGGAGATTAAAGATGGTAATATATCATGGGTGACAAAACCGATGGACCCCGAGATAGGTGACAGGTTACAGGCCTTCATGAAACCGGTTCATGTTGCTCTAGCAATCAGAGATGCGTATCTGATACTATTCTTAAGGCAACTGGATCGTTTCAGGAACCCCGAAGGGGAGCCGCTAGATGGCTTTGATTTCTTAAATAATTCTTCTGCCGCGCCTGGTGACGAGAGAGGGAACTGGATTGGCCAAAAAGACCAATCTAAGCTACAACCACCCCTGGCCGACGGGCTCAAGGAAAACATGCCGCCTAATACCGAGAATACCAACTACCACCCATCCTCCGTCATATCTTTATTACAGCGGCTACCGTTACCAGACCTCGGCCCTGGGTCGGAACTGCACTTGGCATCACAGGCATTCAAATTACGATTGAACCATGAAGAGGCCCTAGCACCAAGGTCTGCTCGCCGCGGAGCTTTCTTTATCACGGGCCCAGTTGGGCTGAAGGGGCCTAATGGGTTTTGTCGATTTGAAGTGAGCGGCGAGTATGATCCAGCCAAGCGTGAATGGCGGACAGTGGAAATGACGCTAAAGGATCTGAACATGAAGAGACAGAGGGCATTGGGAAGTTAATCACATATACCCAGGACTTTCAAAGGTTTTCCCCTCAAAAGCCCAAAATATATAGGCCCCTTCAGGTCACGGAATGTGTGTTGAACTCAAGAACCATCTTGCCCTTTGTATGGACACCATGTAACGTAATCGGTAAGCGAGTCGGCCATGTAAGCCAGCCGGCCACCCAGCCCAACATGCTAATTTTAAATGGATATATCTTAACCATAACGCCATTAAATTAATTCAACTGAATTGATTTATCTATTTGGACATGTTTCTCTCCTATGCCCCGGCTGTCTACATATTCCACAGGCTCGCCCGGCCCGTATAGGTGGTTGTAAACCCTCCGATACCTGCTCACGATAGGTATTGATACGTGCAACTTGGGCCTCAAATGGTTCCGTACGTAGCTCACGAACCTCCTGGACTGAAAGATCCCCTTCGTGGACTATCGTCCTTGTAGACCGAGTCCGCTTTTGCTTCTGCTTCTCGTTAGCGGCGCGTAAATCGCTCACTTCTTTCTCAAGTAAAGCGGCGGACTGCATTGTGATTTGACAGGCTTTTAAAACCTGGTCAATCGCACATTTTAGCGGGCTCGGAGGGCTCTTCGATCTAGCACGAAGTAAAGCTTTAATTGACGAAGCTTGCTTTTGTAATTGCACGTAGTTTGAAGGCGTTTTTGGGTCCCAATCGCTCCCCCTACTCGGAGGGGGGACGGGGTTCGGAGACAGATATTTAGCTTCGAGAGCACTCGACTAGGTTCAAAAGGTATTAAACCAGCTGCTCCGAAGCTATTTATAATAGTCTCCGATTTAAAAGCTTCAATTCGTGCGAGGGGATATGCTTCGAGGAAGTCAAGTTTATCGATATGGTTGATCCCGTTCCGCATTTTCATTTCAACGAGCCGACCATATGATCGCTTTAACACAGCAAAACAACCGATATCCAGGGGCTGTAAAAGATGAGAGGAGTGCGGAGGCATACAAATTGGTATAACCTTATTTTGCTCGCAAATTTCATCGAATTTAGGAGTTAAATGGCTTCCATGTCCGTCGAGTATTAAGAGACGATATACGCCCTTTATACGCGAAGAAGTGCTAGGAATAAAGAGCTTCTCAAGCCAACGAAGTCCGATTTCATCAGAGGTCCAACCGTTCGGACTAACTTCAAATCGCCAATCATCCGGAAGGCCATCGAACCATGATTCAATAAAGACTTTGCCTTTAAAAATGATACACGGAGGGAGGGCCCAACCCGAAGCACTCGTACATTCAATAGCAGTCACCCATTCACGATTCCCAGGTTGTAAAAGCGAGCGCCGACCGTAGTATTCACTTCTCGTAATCACCTTCGCCGTAGCGATTAACCCCATCGCGAAACCGGTCTCATCGAAGTTATAAACGTCATCGGGGTGGATTCCAAATTGGAGGATGGTTTTTTGAACAAGATCGAACCACCCTTGAATGATTTTCGGGTCTTCGCATTTCGCACGTTCGTAATTATAGCGTCTTGAGAATCGGGATGAGAGGAGAGGGTGTCGTTTCACAAAGTTATAAACCCATTTTTCGCCGACCGAAATAACCGGGGTGGTTCCGCGTTGTTGAAGTAAAAGATTCGCCATTTCTCGTACAGTGGAAGGCCGGGGGGCAGATCCACGAGAGTCCATAGAGAGGACCCAATTTTGAAGAGATTCCTCTTCATATTCGGTCAATTTATGCGAATTTGCGCGAGAAATCGCGCGATTTTGCTGGCCACGTAGTCGGTCTTGAAGTGTTGAACGTGGTATATTAAAAACGCGTGCCACTTCGCGAATTGAAGAGATTTCTTTTTTTTTAAAAGCCTCGATAGCTAATAAAATCCTACCCTCTTGCTCTGTTGAATTGCTAGAGGCTTGGGAGCGAATTGGTGGCATGGTGGGTGGTTGAATTGACTAAGTGCTAATCCGTGGACGTGTTTTGGGCTGGGTGGCCGGCTGGCTTACATGGCCGACTCGCTTACCGATTACGTTAAATACATATTTCCCGCAGTTATTTAAGGAATCAACACACTTTCGAGACCACTTCTATTTCTATGCATATAAGAAGCCATGGCTATAACGGTTATTAATACTCTGTGTTGTACTTGATCAGCTCAATACCATGTTCTTTCAATATAATAAAATTAGCTGCGGGACGAAAACTATACGACTGGCTACATAATGACGGCTGTAAACAACGTGGGAATGGATGAGAGAATTGCTTGAATTTTTAATCATGAATGATATAGTTATCAGGGGAGGCAACTAAAGCTGGAGACCAAATGACCAACGACACTAAGTGGATGGCCTAGGTATGCACCTATCTGTCCGCCCGTTTGCAAATACTCGGTCTCTTTGTTTTCCCTCTGATATTGGCTAGAGGGACCCAGCAGAGGAGGCCTATGTCTCGCCCACGGTATTCTTCAAGGTAGGATAACTTGACTGGGATGATTTTTCAATATGCTCACACCAAGTTCAGGGAGTGGAGAAGCGCAACATGAGTAGCAGCCTAACCACTAGCCAGTAGGAGAATAATCAGCCAAAAAATCAATTTGATGGTCACGCTAGAGCAGTCCAGGCGTGCGTGACAAGACAGATGTTGGTCTTCCGTATGTCATAATAGAGAGAGGGCCTGGCCCCGGGGTCTAGCGTGTCAATGAAATGGCGGGCAAGGAGAAAATGAAACTTTGTCTCATTCCAGGACTTCAATTATGAAGCTTTTGTAGACGCTAATGAGCAATATTGCGAACGCGTGTGCCTAATTGACTATAAAGCAATGTCTTCTCGACTGCTCATATTTCCAAGCACAACGCCGCCGATCAAATCAATGACTAACTTATTGTTGCAGAGGGGGCTGGTAGTTAAGTGGGCGCCTATGAGACAGTTAGTGACACAGCCGAGGCAACAGTTCGCAAATAACCTACTTGAACAATAAGATGTGAGGTTCAGGTTCATGCACCTCGTAATGCTCCCATCCCAAGCTCTGCGCGTACATTGTTAGAATCTATGCACATCCTCGAATTATGTCCAACATACTTGTGTGATACCCAGAGCTCGCCATTCCTCCTCCCAAAGCAATTTCAGAGTTCCCTTGGCGCTGTCGAAGTAGTCTGCGGGGATTTTTTTGAGCATGTTCTTCGGGAGCTGCACATGGCGGTATTCGAATTTGTCGTCGTTGTATCTATATGGAGGGATCAATGGAGAGTCCAGCGCAACGGCATGGGGTCCTCACCTTGCGGAGTAGTGGATAGAGTCCACAAATTCATCAAGTTTCTCGCGCTCCGTCTCCAGGAGGAGGCGGGGCTTCTTGTTGCGCCTAGCCGGGTCGATGTCCATTGTGATAGCGGAATGAGAAGAAATGGCAATACGAGGATCTCCTATATATATATATTGTCAGTACCAGTCTGTTCCATGTGTTTAAGCAACAAGGGCTAGCAAAAAAGTTGCTTGAGGATGCGCTTCATAATGTGGCGGAATGATTATCGCATGTAGCGACGACGAAAACGTACGCTCACAGGGCTCTGATAGAGGACCTAGGGTTGTGTAAGGTAATATGATATTGAGGAATCAAAGTACCGAGGATGAGTGATCAGGTGAGAGTGTGACGCGATAGAGAAAGAGGTGCGAGTTGTAGAAACAAACAATCACCGGGACTTGTTTTGCGGGACTCGGGAAAATAGTGGGGGGGGGAAACAACCATTTGGTGCCTCAGGTGTCAACCCAATCAGCTCCAACCACGTGACTATATCTAAGACATGCATTTACAGTACGTAATCTCAGTATCATAATTACCACGTTATCAAGCCCTAGATACGAGATTTACATACACGATCATATGAACCTCCATTCAAACCTTGGATATTTGTTGATATCTGTAACATGGGATACCGTTCAGTACCATTTGTATGTATCCACGATACATCCATGGATACCCCCGGGGGCCACCTTACCTAAGGCGGGATGGCTCCGCCGACGCGTCTGCAACACGTCTTGAGATGAGGAATGTCTATGTGAATATCTTCCTTTGCCATACTCTATCATTACTTGTAATTCTTTCAATCAATTTGACCCTTTATTAAAGCTATATTTTCACTCCCCCTGTGATCTTCAGTCACAGATTACTATCTTCAATGTGTGACTCGACTCGCGACTCGGGACGTTCTCAGAAGTAAGCCGAAATGACCTCAAAACGACGAGCGGCTGCCGCAGCTTCCCCAGATATGAAGTTTCGTAGAACGAAACGCCGAAAGGTTTCCGTAAGTATCATACACTTGAATGGAGAGCTTGCGATATTGTGACTATGGCAGTTGGAACTGCACTGTTCGAATGTCATTTACAAATCCTACATTGTTTCTTTGCGCATATAGATCGGATCATATATTTCAATTGCTAATTCAAGCTGCGTTGCGTGTGATAGGATGATTATATCATTCCCGAAGAGCCCAATCGTGCGTCGTCGCATCTAGACTCAGAGCCACCAGAGGAAGCAGATCAAACCCCGGAGTCGAAGGCCGAGTCCGAGTCCGAGGCCGAGGCAGACTTTCAAGGTGATAGCCTTCAAACTGCACAAGACAAGATTATGTCTGAGTTGACGCGGCTCAAGGATTCTGAGTAATTATCACTGATCCCGATCCTTTGCTCAACGCTGATGACCCGAACTAGTGGCGAAGATGTTTCTTACCCGTTCATTGGAAAACCAGACCGGAATCTTTACCGGGATTATTATGAGATCATTCAACATCCTGTGTCATTACGGAGCATCCAAAAGAGGGTTCGTGGTACAGACAGCAGGAAGAATTCGTCCAGAACCACCGCATATCCTACATGGAAGTCATTTGAAGAAGAGGTCAGCTATGTATGGCGAAATGCTAGAGAGTACAACGAAGATGACAGCGATATCTCCATTCTGGCGGGGGTTTTGGAGGTAAGCTTATACCGCCACGCCCTTGCTATCAGTTCCCTTCGGCATGCTGACATTGGAGGACCAGGATCACTTCCACCGACGGGTTGCGGAAGCCAAAAAGCTTGTTCCGGATCCCCTTCAGGTAGATGGAACCCCTGAGATGTCTCGCATCAAATTGAAAGTGGGCACACCTGTGCCCGCAATGGCGCAGAGGTTAACCTTGAGAATGCCTGGGCAGAGCTCCGATACACTATCCAAGGACGATGGACAACCCTCAGATGTCACATTCAAGAACGAATCTCAAGGTCATGAGCAAAATATTTCCGAGGCAGGATTAGCAGGTCAAGAAACCAGTAGATCTCCTCGAGGATGGTCTCTTGGAGGGCAGCTGGACAGTCCCAGGTCGAGCACTACAGCCACACCATCTGGCTCAGAGCAACAACAGAACGGTCCTATGGGCGCGCAAGGCCTACAGAGCTCGGTGACAAACGCAACCGCCCTAGCAACGTCCACTTCGCAAAATCCCCCCAGTGCGTCTTTTGATGTCTCTTCGGATGTCACCCGGCATTCATCTTCGGTTTCTGGTACGTTACACTCAGTGAATATTTTGTCGGTTGGCGAATGTGTTGCTCGGCTCCAGGCCTTTGCTGACTCTTTATTAGCTTACCAACCACATTCTGGTTCATCGCCCATGGATTCGCTTCTGAGGCGATCAGGCCAAGGTTTGACCCCCACTGAGATTAATGGGACTTCCAGCTAACTTCGATCTAGACCCAAAGATGGCTCTGATTCGCAATGTTCAGATTCTTACACATCCCTCTTTGTCGTTGCAACCCGACTTCTGCCTAGATATCCCACCTTCGTCGCTTGTTTCGCAACAGAATATCACAATCCATCTTCCTCCGTCGCACAATATACTAACAGTCAGGCCTCGTTTAGCGCCTAGTACTTCCCAGCGACAGGTAAAAATCGTTGCACTCATGGGTACGCAGCGTCTACATTCGTCGGGCGATGCAATTACACTTTCATATGATATACATCTGCATCCTGGCATGACGAAGGTCGACTTGGAAGCTATTGCTGGGCCGGCCAGAGGAGTCCCGAAATCTGGGCCCCCTGGGTCAGATGTGGATTATGAACGCGTGACTCTATTCCTTAATCTGCTACGTTAACAGTCATGTCAAATAACTAGTGTTTGTTCGATAAGGGGGTAGTTATATGTACAGTCGAATTCTAAATATCAAGCTTTGAGGACGATGCCATCCATTGATGTTTCTATGTATAGCTGTTTTATTTGCAGTATAATGTAAACATTTCATTAACAACATTTGAATCATTAGAGCTTCTTTATATCGAATAGGCGTGTTTTTTTTTAGAAGAATAACAAGGGGACATTTATAATTAAACGCTATAAGGAGGATACCGAGTATATAGTAGAGCCTAAGCAGGTGGTCTCTATTACGATCAAATTGGTATAGGCAGGAATTAGTAGGAAGTATTCCATGTTTTTTGTGACAGCCGGGATAGGTAGACCTTGGTGTTCTCGTATACCAGGAAGGTCACCCATGTGCTTGGAAGTACCCGGAACAGATTTGGACCAAGACCCTTATAGAAACCTGCAATCCCCTCTTTGGTCCATACCTGGGAAATGACATCAAGGGCCCCGCGGTAGATCAGATGGGCCTGATAAGTTTGCAACCGGGACCTAATTACTTGGTAAGGATACGTCACACTGCCAGCGAAGACTTTTGATAAACCGGAGATGGCAAAAAAATCAACATTACCCAGGGCTCGTTCAGCGCCCAAATGGCTGCCCTCAATTGAGCCGGTATTCATCGACCGAAGCCTGAATAGCTTCAATTGCTCGTATGCCATAAACTGAAGGGCACCATGGCTGACACCAAATAGAGCTGGTACGAGACCTCGGTAGAAGCCGCGTATTCCTTCCCCTTGGTGTATTTGTTTTGCTCCGGATACAAACGAAGAATACGCCCCTGGAGCATGGGAGCCCGTTGACAACATGCGAGTTTTGATCACCCAGATTGGATTGGTGAGGACCGACGTAATAACGCCTATGGAAATCCACAGGTTAATTGAGGAACGGAGGAACGATGCTGAGTTGGACATGATATGTGCATACCTGCACTGCCAGATGCAAGAAGATAATCAGACGATGTGAGAATCTGCTTTCTCTTCTCACGATGGTTTCGAATGGTATCCTTCAGGCTGCTGTAGCATAAAAAGTACAAACCCCAACTTGTGGAATTTCCAATAAGATTGGGGGTAAGTCCTCGGTAAAAAGCGGCATAGCCACCCTCATTATAGAAGATATTGCGGATGATTCGCAGTGAACCCCCAAACCGGGAAGATGATCGATCGACTACAAATGCCAAAACAAATTAGTTACTGTATATCGCAAGGGGAGCTAAAAGAATATCGAAGCTTGCCTTGTAGCCTTATTTTGATCATATCAAGAGGATGTAGCGACAGAGTTGACACAATTCCCGCTGTGAATCCCGCTACGGTCTCCACAAAGGATGTCGAGAAGCCATCTTGACCAGTCATGAACCTGCCTTCGAAGAAGATAGGAAAATTGAACACACAGAGACAAAGATGGATGGAGAGAGTGTATGGAGAACAATATCAGAGAGGAAGATAAGAAAGAAGACTCGGGATATTCCCGATATCCCGAGCACGTCAGAACATGTGACCGCCGAGTAACTCCGTACGGACTACTAGTAACATACACTATAACACATTGATATCCTTATTTTCTTGTCATTTATTTATACAAAGCTCAATGTTTACTGCAAATTATCACAAGGTTACAGCATTTCCGTACCAAAGACAAATATTCGGCCAAAGACTTAAAAATACAAAATCATCCAGCTTTCACAAGCTTCAAAAAGTGATATCCAGATATTCAAACCCACCACCCCTCACAGAGGGTATAATCGAAGGGTCATTCAAGAATATACTGGGGCATCTCCATCCCATCCACATATCCCGTATCGTTTCTCCAGTCAACGCGTGGTTTAGGCAAGAGGCGAGAACAATCTAGGTATCAAGTTAGTCATGACGGCTGGAATCCAAGGAGTTGAGATGCATACCTGAACAGTGTCGGCTTGGGCTCGCTGTAGGTGTAGCCTGTTTTTGTTTCTGTTAGCCTATGGTGTTCAGAACGCCAAAGGGGCATATACGTACCCAGGTAGACAATCAGAGGCAAGTATCCGCTAGATGGTTATCGCCTGTCAGCTCGGAGGATGACATGAAGGTGCTATGGGGCTCACTAGTGGATCGCAACGCGAGAAATATCAATGACCTTCGAGACGCGCTCCTAAATAAATTCAACAGAGTGTTAGAAACCTGGTCTTAAGGATAATGGAGGATCAGGGTTGCGACTAACCTTGGTCTCCTCGGAGAATTGAACCATTGTGAATTTATGATGTTGAAGTTGGAGGGTTTCAAGGAGATCAAGAAGAATAACTTGAAATTGGTTCAAAGTCGATCCGGGTGAACAGTGGGAGATGTGGTTGATAGATGAAGTGGAAACGGGGAGGATTTGCGGAATCAAAAGTTTTCGGGAAAGGTCACTGATCCTCAGCTCCGGATTTCCTTCACTTCAACACCTTCACACCTTATTTCCTCTCCACTTCCCCTCAGTCTACTTTGTTGGTCTTCTACCAACAGGATTTTCCTAGTCGATTGATTATATTTGCATCTTTTGAGTCCTTTTCCTTTAGGGGGAGCTTTTTTCCCCTCTCTTTCTCACTCTCTCCAAGTAATTCACCATGTCTAACGCAAGGCATTGGTAAGACCCTCTTTCCTTATCACAGGGCCATGAATGCTAACTCAACATAGGGAACAAGATAAAGAGGCGACCGTGTACATTGGAAACCTCGATGAACGGGTCACAGACAGCCTGGTATGGGAACTGATGCTGCAGGCCGGGCGCATCGTTAACGTCCACCTGCCCAAAGACCGGGTCACGCAGCTACACCAGGGGTATGGATTTGTTGAATTCATAAGCGAGGAAGATGCCGAATATGCATCGAAGATCATGAATGGAATTCGTCTCCATGGCAAACCCATTCGTGTTAACAAAGCATCGGCCGATAAGCAAAAGACCGTGGAAATTGGCGCAGAGCTGTTCGTGGGCAATCTTGACCCTATGGTTACCGAGCAGGTTCTCTTCGATACATTTAGCCGGTTTGGCAACCTCGTCAATCCGCCTAAGGTAAGATTTCCCTCTGATACAAACAAGATGGACACTGTTAACAGCCTTTTTATCATTACAGATTGCGCGCGATGACAACAATCTTTCTAAAGGATATGGATTTGTTTCTTTTGCCGATTTCGAATCCTCGGACGCGGCCATTGCCAACATGAATGGCCAGTACCTTATGAACAAGCAGGTTTCGGTACAGTATGCATACAAAAAGGATGGAAAAGGCGAGAGACATGGTGATGAAGCGGAGCGAATGCTGGCAGCCCAGGCTCGCAAGCATAATGTACAGCCGCCGACTCAGCAACCTTCTCAGTTCCCTGGTGCCCCCCCGGGCGTACCAGCAACGCCTATGTCGAATGGCGACATCTCTCGACCTATGAGCGCAGCCCCATCACAAGCACCCGACCTAGGCATGAACCGGAGTATGCCACCAGCTATGCCCTACCAAAATGCACCCCCTCCAATGCCTTACCAGGTCGTTCCTCCTCCAAACCGACATGTCCCACCTCCCGTCCCTTCACTCAATACCCCCCACCCGGGCTCCCAGCCCGACCTCCGCCTTCCCAAGCTGGCTATGGCGGCCCACAGGCCTTCTTACCACCTGGATTCAATGGTGCAGGCCAACCACCCTTTGTCCCACAGGCTGCAGCTCCCCCTGGGTTTGCGCCGCCGCCTGGATTTGGACCTCCAGCTGGGGCCCCTTCATTGCCACCGGGCTTCCAACAGCCCGGATATGGAGGTAATCGGTGATCTTAAGTGGCCTTCAGTCTTGAGAGTCCCTCCCCCACCAAAAGTTATGCCCTTGTCACTATGGAGGGTGGGGGTTTTTTTGATATGATTTGATGACCCAAGGACCAAAGCGCTGGTCCATGTGTTTGATGTTCTCCTCTTGCTTGGTTGCCTCAAACGTGTTTATGTGGGGGTGGATCAAACTGTGCCTCGGCGCTGGCTGGCTAATGACAGCGCTGGATGGTAATATGTAATATTAAGTATCTACTTGACACGGACAAAACAGACAGACTTGTTGTATTTTGATAACACGTCAACTTAATAGGTTTCAATTGTCAAGGATCATTCACAGAGACAAGAAATGCACCGGCCAAAGTGTTAATCGTAGTACCCCAAGGGTTCCGACAGCGAAGACGAGATATTACTGGGCAAACGCCATGACCTCTACTTGTATGGATTCTGCTAGCGATATGGCCGTTCTGACAATGGTCAAGAAAACATGCTAGGACTGGTGATATGGTTGTAGGCGAATCACGAAAACGAGACAAATTTGGGATCCCTTGGCCGGCCGTCAGGTCCGATGTTATTCTTTGCGAATCGTTGCTCCGTATAAATCCGGCGTGCTTCATCAAAGTTAACCTTTCGACTCTTCATAATCTTCATCACTTCGGCCTTTGCTCGTTGATCCAAGCCAGCCCTCGAATCCCCATCTGCAAGATTGGCAGTAATGTCGAATTGTGACGAGCTCAGGCCGGCCTCAATATCAGCGGTGAAACTTGAAGGAAGGCGGTGATAGATATAATCAGGCACTTGGACTAAGGGCATCCATCGTGACCGTGTGAGATATAAGGCTTTAGTGCAGTTAGAACCAAATCCGTTACGAATGATTTCTTTGTTTTTTTTTTTTTTGCAGTTGGAAAGAGATTTTGCTTACCTGTCCCGCTGATAATAACTGAAAAGATTAGGAAATAAAAGAGAATGTAGGTCATGATGATGAGTGATACCGGGGAAGACTCCGGTGTGGAGTGCCTAGTAAGGTAGTATAGAGCTTTGCGATATTGTGGTGTAAGGAAGAGTTGGCGCCCTTGAGAGTATTTTGCTAGAGAAGTAAGAGATGATGTGTCACATCAGGCAAGACGCCGTCGATGAAGAAGGCATGTGAAAATTAGAGTGGTTGTTACTAGAAGGGAGAGTTTGGAGGGGGGGCAACGTCAGCATCGCGTTCATATTATTGGCAGCCTGGAGGTCGCCGGAAGCTGTCAGTCCTGCCTTACTAAACCGGCGATGAGGCATCCATGTATTCCAGAGTTCAGGCATCAAGTTATCAAGTAATCAAGGCACCAAGGCATTAACGCTATTCCTAAAGTAGCCGGCTTAGCGAGACCCCGTCCAATCTGAGGTCTTGGCATTCGAGACACACACAATTTGATCGACGTGAAGACGGTTTTGATAGCGATTTCGATCTTTCAATTCTCCAACTCAACATCCCCTCACATCACAATGGCCTCCTCAAACATCTCCAACGATCTGATCTGGCAGATCACCCGTACGTCCGACCCTGCGCATTTTTCCCTTTCGAAATTTTAAGTCAAAGCTTGGAAACCGAACTCGAGCTCATCAATTGGAATAGGCAACCAGAACTCCTACCTGGTTAACCGCAACTCCGGCGGTGGCTTCCAGTTCTCCCGCGACCCCCTCAACCTGGTCAACAAGCACTCCTACAAGGTACGGGACATCTCGGGGATTATACGGAATGCATGAACCTCTCCGGGAATGGATGGCTAACAACGATCTCTTTTGGCGCATTATAGTATGCCGGTTTCTCCAACAACAAGGTAATTATATTCTGCACTACTGGTGTTGTCATCTTTCTTTTTAAAAAGATTTTGTCGCGCTAACTGTTTCATATTCAGGCCGTCGGTGTCCAGGCTACTGAGAACGGCGTCGCCGTGACCACCAAGAAGCCCAGCAACCCCAACCAGCCCGGCCAGAACTTGGTTACCGTCACTTACGGCCCCAAGACCTCCACCCGCAAGTAAGCGGCACCCAATTTCTTTTTAGTTTTATTCAAGACACGGTGTATGTTACTTGCACGGCTCAACGCTGACCGTCATCTTCTCTTCAGGATCTACAAGGGTGTTGCCGACCGTACCGCCAAGAACAACTACCGCGCTGATCTCCGCGAGGAGGCCGTTGCCCGTGTCAGCGCCGTCCGCCGCTCCCAGCTCCCCAAGAAGGATACTCCCGCCAAGAAGGCCCGTGGCTCCAAGGCCAACAAGGCCGAGGAGTCCGAGTAAATTTGTCTTGATACAAGGATGAATTGTGGACCATGAAGGATCGGGGATTTGAGGGAGAGGAGATTGGAGACTTGATAGGCGTTTGTGAAACGCCATGCTGGACTTGGAAACCATAATCTAGCAATCTTGCTCCAAGGACAGAAAAAAAAACAGTGTCCTGTCCGAGACCTTCTAAAGCAAGAGAAAACAAATTTCCAAAACAAATTCCGGATAAAAGTAAAATTGATTCACGACTGGACAACCGACTGGTCGGCCCGAGCCATAATGCTCGGGTTGTATATTCTGAATATAGTCCGCCTTTTCCCGATATGACGACCCGGTACTCCATAACTCGGGGAACTTTCGGGTGGAACTACCTTGGTATGTGAAGAGAATACCTCGGAACAATAGCCGGAGAGTCTGGAGTAAGGTCGAGAGCTGTAGTGACGGCATTCCTATAGAGAGAGAGTAATAATAGGAGAAGGATATTGGAAGGATATCATAAGAATGGAGAATGCAATATTAAATAGCTAGTAAAGTAAAATAAAGAATAGAACTATATAGTTAAATATATATATATATATATATATATAAGGTACATAGACACGGGAATATCGTCTTACATGTGGAAAGCCGATGGCATACATAAAATCATTCTGGGGTTGCCCCTCTCACCGGGGACTGCCCCTCTTATAAATCCGACGGTTCCCCTTCTCTTCTTTCTTCCCCATCTTCTTTCTCTTTCACACATATAATTCATCATGGTTAAAGCTGGTATGTTTTTATTTGACTTGTTTGTCTAATCATTTGCTGATACGTTATTAGTTGTTCTCGGAGCTGCTGGTGGCATTGGCCAAGTATGTGTCCCCCCACCTTCCCTTCCCCAGGCATTTCAATTCCATATGAACCTCAGCTAATCGATCCCTCTAGCCCCTCTCCCTCTTGCTGAAGGCTTGCCCTCTCGTCGATGACCTTGCCCTCTACGATGTTGTCAATACTCCCGGTGTTGCTGCAGATCTCTCTCACATCTCCTCGGTTGCCGTACGTATCGTATCAATGGATACTCCAAAAGCATGGTGAATAAGCCTGTTAACAATGGACTAGAAAATCACTGGTTACCTCCCCAAGGATGATGGATTGAAGCTCGCTCTGACCGGTGCTGACATTGTTGTCATCCCCGCCGGAATTCCCCGTGAGTAGATCCGATAATCGGCATGTGATGTTTGGCTAACGTCTTATGGTAACATCTAGGTAAGCCCGGTATGACCCGTGATGACCTCTTCAAGGTCAATGCCGGAATTGTCAAGGGTCTCGTCGAGAGCATCGCCGAGTTTGCCCCCAAGGCTTTCATCCTTGTTATCTCCAACCCTGTTAACTCCACCGTCCCCATTGCCGCCGAGGTCCTCAAGGCCGCCGGTGTCTTCGACCCCAAGCGTCTGTTCGGTGTGACCACCCTGGACGTTGTTCGTGCCGAGACCTTCACCCAGGAGTTCTCTGGCGTTAAGAACGCCTCTGATGCCACTGTTCCCGTTATTGGTGGACACTCTGGCGAGACCATTGTTCCTCTGTTCAGCAAGGTTTCCCCCAAGTTCCAGATCCCCGCTGACCGTTACGATGCTCTTGTCAACCGTATGTGAACAATCCTTTCCGTGTGATGCATTTGCTGATATTCCACAGGTGTCCAATTTGGTGGTGACGAGGTCGTCAAGGCCAAGGACGGTGCTGGTTCCGCTACTCTCTCTATGGCCTTTGCCGGTTTCAGGTATGTTTACCCCGCTAATCCGGAGCTACCACGGTAACTGACAAATACTAGATTCGCTGAGGCTGTCATCAAGGCTTCTAAGGGCGAGAAGGGTATTGTTGAGCCTACTTTCGTCTACCTCCCCGGTGTTGCCGGCGGTGATGAGATTGCCAAGGCCACCGGTCTTGAGTTCTTCTCCACTCCCGTGGAACTCGGTGTAAGTCTTTAATTTTCCAGTGTGTTAAGACAACTAACTGACATGCTCGATCCAGCCCAACGGTGCCGAGAAGGCCATCAACATCCTTGACGGTATTACCGAGCAGGAGAAGAAGCTCCTTGAGGCTTGCGTCAAGGGCCTCCAGGGCAACATCGAGAAGGGTGTTGAGTTCGCCAAGAACTCCCCCCAAAGTAAGCCCCCCCCCTGTCTGTTATCCATTGTGTATACCAGGTGGGTCTCTGTGTCGGTTCATTTCACGCTGGTCTCTCCACGGCCGCGATATCACCGGAAAATGACAGAACGTTGCTAACCAATCCTCTCCCGGAAAGATAGGCTTTAAATGCGAGACCACGAGTTTATGAACAATGAGCAGACACGAGTAGTGTACGGTCCAACAGATGGGTAGGTTTGACACAAATATATGTAGCAACCAACCTGCAATGGAAAGAAGTACAGATTTCACTGTTCATATTCGGGCGTTTTTCGGTATCCTGTCTCATGTAGCCAAGAGACTTTGGAATGATCAATGACCCTTGTAGTTAAATTGAACGAACCACAAGGTCTTCGCAAGATAGAACTGTCATAAGTCATACAATAGGCGTAAATTGGTTAAAGGGCTAACCCAGGCCCAGGCACAACCATTTTCACGCTCAAGGCCGAGGCTGGAGAGTTTTGATCTGGAAAGTTGCACCTGGTAGATCTGAGGTCTCGGCCTGCACGGTCGTGTTGATACCCAAATTCGCTAATGCGCCCCGGATGATACCGCAAGGAAACCAGAGGTACTAGATGAATCTATAAGCCAATATATCCTCATTGATTGCAAAGGGGGTATGCTTACTGCCTGCGCCATGGATATTGCTTCACTCCGCACTGCCATGCTCATCCTACCAAATGGCCGGAACGCGCTATCGGTCAAAACATAGACCCCCTATTTATAGTCCGCGTTAGTTTCATGGACATTTGTGCAAGTGCAGTGATGTCGCGATTCCCCAACAACACTTGTCTCTGTATTGCACATACCCGATGGTTCGTTTTCAAATTATCCACCTGTTTCTTGAATAGGACTGTCCACAGATCCTTGCAGAGAAATTTGATCACGTCGAGATTATCGGTAAAGCGAGGACGATCGCGGGCGAAGCTATAGAGATTGACACAGGTTAGTGCGCTGTAGGACTGCAAGAGACAGCAAAAAGGCTGGGGTAAAAGGAGATATGGCTTACCGCTCCGCAAGGCCTTGTCCAACACGATAACCCAGAGACTCTAGACGGAAGAATGCCGTCTCTCTAACCTCTTCGTCTTCTGTATCCTTTCCCTCGGTCGCAAGCTCCCTCGCCATGCGCTCGGCCATTGGCACCAATTCTATGAGTAGGAAGTCGAAGCATGAGGAGCTGAAGACGCGGGCACTTGGATCGGTATTTAACGGGGAGGTTGAATCGATTGACATTATGGAAGAGTCAACAGAAGGCGACCAAGTATAGCGAATTAACGAGTGATCAGGGTTGAGGTATGGAATGAGGGTGTGTTGATGGGAAGGACTGGAAATGGGGGAGTTGGAGGGAGTGGGAGAGTTGGGGAGCTGGGTCTAAGTTAACTCCAGGCCGGAATCCACCTGATATTAGCCTTTTGATCTATACAAGAAAATATAACTTGTTGATTGTATTATCTTAAATAGAAGAGTAATAATCTTAGTCAATATATTTTCGTTCATTGACCGATTAAAACTAGAATGATACAATTGCCCCTTAGATACATAGCCACTTGTGATATCTTGAAGACTCCACCCGCCAATAACTCCATGGAAATATGCACCAGAAAAAAAAGACCAAGGCTTTGGTGGTCACCTTGACAAGACTGGACTAGAATAAGAATCTAAATTCATGGTGGGTATGACCCGCCATTCAGAGGGCTGCTGGCAGGCGGGAGATGGTAATCTTGATGAGAAAAGGTTCGGGAAGGCAGACTGGTAGCTGGCCTTTTAGGAGGTGGAGCAGAAGACTCTTCATCTTCATCGCCGCTTTCAGTAAGGTCGATGACCTGAGCAATGGATCGCTTTTTGCTGGACATGCGCATCGCAGAGGACGGAGTTGATGCCTCTCGTGACAGTGACTGAGACTGCGACTGCGCAGGTGTTCGCTCCAGGGCAATCTTCGAAGCCCCCGGTTCTTGTTTTACAGCGGGCATTCCTGGTTCGCTGATCTCAATAAGATCGTCGTCGTCATCCTCTGATGTGGGAGTCATCCCTCCCAAATTGTTCGCGTCAGAATCACTGGGCTTTGACCATACACCGTCGGGCTCAACCGTGACCTGATCAATGTCCGGTGAAGTTGACTGAAGAATGTCATCAACGTACCTATGCGATCAGTTAGGAAACGAAATAGAGCTTGTCAATGAGGGGCACGTGGGACTTACTGGTCAACTTGCAAAGACTCAAAGCTAGTCGATTTGGAACACACGGGGCAGGTCCAAGTGGGAGCTTGTTTTTGTAATTCAAGGAATGAAGATGCATCGAAACATTGGTTGTGTGTGCAAACAATAGAGCGGCAAGGCACTTGGATACGCAGGGTAGATAGAGGGCATTTAAGTGACATGACACTTGATGTCGCGACAATCTCCGAGTCGTTTGCGCGATTTTGCACTGGAGATCTAGGTTAGCATGGTATACTATAAGGGAACCCGGAGGGGGGATTCTTACTTTCGCGTAATACTTGCTCCTTCGAGATGAGTTTCCGTGTCTTCAACTGCGATACAAGGTCTTCAGTGGGATGTTGCTTCACGAGGTTGGCAAGCGCAAAGAATTTCTGTGCAAGAAGGAGTTAGTCACCCGGCCTAACAGAGGCTCTACCAAGTAGAAATGGAGTGAGTTCATCCAACCTTTTGTGTCAATGCGTAAGTCATGACAATATTATTTGGGTAATTGGGCTTTTTGCGGATCAAGTTGGTGACATCTGCAGGTTGTGTAGTCCCCGGCCTGTTTTTCAGGCCTCTGAGATTGGCTTTAACTTCATCGAGATTTACTTTGAGCTCGACCTGATGTGGAAATGCGATGTCTGACTTGGTGTATTGCGTGAGGCCTGAATCAGCGGCGCAATAAACCATCACTCGAAGATTTGAGTCTGTTTGCAGTCTATAGGCATTTTGCTGAGATAGAATGACCTTCAGTTCAACGCTATCTCGTGTTTGTTCGCGAACTGGATAAAATTAGATACGGATTTTCAACAAGATTCAAAAATACAAAGTAACATACCTTTACATTCCACGACTGCAGTTAAAGGCTCTAGAATTGTGTAAAATGGACTTTCTTTGAAAACTAAAGGACCTGGAGATAGATGAGCCGCCGCAGGAGGGTTCATGAGAGGAGCACTCGGACCGGACGAGTATGGGTGAGGGGACATGGAGACCCCAAGCGGTGCAGGTCGAGTTTGTGCAGGGGATTGAGAGACAGGTGACGGCTGGTATTGTGGTCTAGATGGTGACTGATATTGCACAGTATTTGGGAAAGCAGTTGCACGAATGCGCCTGGCTAGATCATCGAAACTGACAGGGTCGGATTCCGCGAGGGATTGGATGCCTATTTCGTTGGTCAGTATCCAGATTTCTGCAAGAATAGGCTGTGAAACCGGAACATGAAGAAGAAAAGATTATAAAACATGTAGCGAATGAACGAGTCATAACAAGAGTCGGGGAGAATTAACGAACGTTGAATAATGCGGAACTGTAGGGTTGCCTTCAACCCGGATACCTGTAGGCCCTCATGTCTCAACAAATCTTTCAGTTGTGGATTTGTGAGAGGTTTTATGAAGGCCGTGAGTGTTGCAACCTCTGACGCTAGGCTGGTCGACATGGCTGCTTATGACTGCGCAGATAAGAGAAGTGCGAAAGCGATCAAGGACTTGGTTCGGTGTTCCTCGAGAAACAAGGGTCCAATTCAGCCAGGCCAATTGTAAGGGCTCTGCATCGATACATTTCTCGACTGGAGTGAAATGTGAAATGCCACAAACTCCAGTCACAAAGCGGCGAGGTCGAGTAGACACTCGGAGGTCAACCTTGGAAGTGCGGTCTCCGGATGACATAAGACGAGCCTATCGGGAAAAAAAAAGTTGATTGTGTTATCAGTTTGACCATTTTATTTCCCACCCGACATCAGTTTCAATATCAGTTTCAACATCAGTTTTAACATTATTGCCCATATCCTCACGTCTTGATACCCCATTCACCTCCTATTCTTCTATATCTTCATACAATGGCCAAGAGTGTCAGAGCCAGCGTTTCCAAGCGCAACAGAGCCAATCTGCGCACCAAGGTCTTCGGCCCAGTGGTTGATGCCAGAACCGAGAGACTCGCTGCCAAACTACAGGAGCTTGCAGCACAGCCGCGGCCTGAACCCCCTAAGAAATCAAAGAAAGAGCAAGAGATCGAGGATGGTATGTATACTACCATCATTTTTCAAGGATACCGACTTACCTCATTACAGCAGCCAAGGTCCAGACCGCCGACAGTGAAGGTTAGTCCATGGCGATTCAACTTTTGGATTACACCTTTTTTTGTTTTGAAATGCAGAACGCTTACCCGTCCAATACAGAGATGGATATCGACACACTTAAGTCTAAGAAGAAGCCTGAACGTGTGCACAAGCGCAACCAGAAGCCCCGCAACTCGATTGTTTTCCAAAAGCGTCTAGGTACAACCATGAAGGGTCCCAAGAGGAAGTGAGGTGTGTGCCGAGTGAGGGGCAACGAATAGATTATTGATGAGATGGTGTGGCGGAAAGAAGAAAAAGGCGTTTGGGAGTCCACGATTACACCTGCGATTCACGTACATATGTTTCATAGTCTATGTCTGATATACCATACCTTTTCATTAAAGGCTTGAGATATTACTTGGATTTTGCTCGGTGGGAAGAGAATAACCTCAGTGTGGCCGGAGAGCCAATATAGGTTGCTCTTAAATTCCAAACCGATAAGCAACCCTAGTCAAGATTAATTAGCGAATTTATGGCATCATCCAACACTGTTAACCTTTACCACATGAATAGAGGGGTCAATTTTTGAAGTAAATGTAGACCTCTATATGGAGGTACAATATACAAGGTACTCGAGAAGGCGGTGTGGTGATGCGCGTCGATCATAAACACGATTCTGCCTCCTTTTGGATCCCCCGGACAGTTCGACATGTCCATTTGATTTGGGGATTCTTTACATCAAAGTTGTGCTGCCAGTGCTAACGCTAGTCAATTTGCAAAATGACGGGCTTCCGCAGCTGGACGACGGTCATTGCCAATTTGCTAGTGCCCGTGGGCATACTTACCTTCTCTTCAGGATTCTTCCCTTATAAACCGTTGATCCCTGGATTAGCGACTTTTGATGAAACAGGCGCAAATGCTACAGCACCTGCGATATTTGACAAAGTTATCTTCATGGTGGTTGATGCGCTCCGGAGGTATGATTGGGGTAGTTCAAGTTCCAAACTATATCGGTAACTAACAAGGTGTCACATATAGCGACTTTGTATACTCGAACGACTCGGGTTTCCTGTTTACACAGAGGTGAGTGTATCCTTCGAAATCCACCATTTGATCACTCGAAATAAGTAACTGATTTGATACTAGCTTGATTCGGTCCGGTGCTGCATTGCCATTCACAGCCTATGCGAGCTCTCCGACTGTTACAATGCCTCGGTTAAAGGCCATCACAACTGGTTCGGTTCCATCTTTTCTAGATGTTATTCTCAACATCGCTGAATCAGATACCACATCAACACTGGCATATCAGGACACCTGGTTGGCGCAAATAAAGGCTGCAGGGGGACGGCTTGTGATGTATGGGGACGACACTTGGCTCAAGCTCTTCCCAGGGATGTTTGACCGAGCTGATGGAACGACAAGCTTCTTCGTGTCGGTCAGTTGTACTTTAGGTGTTTGTGTATTCGCAGTATTAGTATTGAAACTGAGCTTCTTCTCACAGGACTTCACAGAAGTAGATCATAATGTGACTCGACACGTTCCTAACGAGCTTGCCCAGGATGACTGGTCTGCTTTGATCATGCATTACTTGGGTCTGGATCACATAGGACATAAGGCTGGTCCCAAAAGGTAAATACTGCCCCCCACCTCATCCTTAGATGCCTTTTAACCTCTGACCTCCCTAGTCCATTCATGATACCGAAACAGCATGAGATGGACTCTGTGGTGACTGAAATCTATACCGCAATGCAGCAACAAGATCATCTCCAATCCACACTTTTCGTGTTGTGCGGAGATCATGGCATGAACGAGGCTGGAAACCATGGCGGGTCCTCTGCTGGCGAAACATCCCCCGCCTTGCTTTTCTTGTCACCCAAGTTTGAAGCCATGGGTGATGGAAGAGAAAGCCCTGCGGAACCGTCAGGCGATATGCAGTACTATCAGACGGTTGAGCAAGCGGACATTGCTCCAACCTTGGCGGGGCTTCTTGGTATCCCAATTCCTCTAAACAGTCTTGGTGTATTCATCCCAGACTTCCTGGAGATGTGGGATAATGGTATGCACTCTATTCCTAAACCCACTAAAACCAAAGACAACAAGGAACTAACTCGGAAACAGGTTCTCATAAACTTCGAATCTTATATCAAAATGCTGAGCAGCTGCTGAACACATTAACAACTACATTCCCTGGATCTACGTTTAGCCCCGATGGCATTCCATCCTGTGCTTCGGGAGTTCCATCTGGTATTGAAGGAGCTCAATGTGCTTGGGCCCGAGTTCAGCAAATCTTCTCTAGCAGGGACGAAGCAGACGATTCTTACTCTACGACTGGCCCCGCTTTGTTGCAGTTCTTAAGAATTGCACAGGAGGTCATGAGCCGAACTGCTAGTAACTACGATGTCTCTAGACTCGTTCTAGGTCTGCTAATCACAGTGGTCGCAGGCCTGCTTGTACTTCCGGCCACATACAAGGAATGCACACGTCACGGATCTTCCGGGATGTTTTTGATGCTCATGATCATCACCTGTGGGATGATGATGTTTGCGAGTAGTTATGTGGAAGAAGAGCAACAGTTCTGGTATTGGATCTGCTCGGGATGGATTGTCTACCTGCATATCAAATCGCAATCATCTGCAACCCCAGTGTCAACCAAACGCTTTGGATCGTTAGCATCTTGGTCTAACAAATGCATGATTCTTGTGCTCGCAGTCACCCAGCGACTCTTGCGACGATGGAACCAAACGGGACAGAAGTTTGCGGCTGAGCCTGATATTGCTCGTATCTTCTTCGCACGGCATCCAGAAATCTTCTGGGGGCTCTTTATCCTCACATACGTAGATGCCGGTCGTCATCTTCTCAAGAGTATACCGATCTCTGGGATCTTGAAGCTCGGTGCATTGGCTCCTGTCGTGTTGGCCTGTACGTTCAAATTGCACTTCGTGACTTCGGAATCCCCGGAACTCCTCGATGGGACGTTCATCTCGCAAATCGTGGGGGAATGGCCGTACAGTCTATCATTGGTTTCACATGCCAGGCTTGTGTTTTATGGACTCGCTGTTGTTGTTTTGCTAACGCTCTTTGTCGGAAAGCGATCGAGAGTTGCCCGAGGTAAGCCCACATGTGCTAGATTGCCTCTGAGCTTGGAGTCCTTACTGACCAGCATCTCTAGCACCACATGATACAATCCATGAAGCTCTGCATATCTTCCTAATGACGCAGTCCCGCGCCACTAACGTCCCCTTGTTCCTAATTTTCCGAATCCAGGCCGGCATTCTCTCTTCCATGAACCTCACCGGGATCGAAGTGACAATCACAACCTTGATCTTCCAATATATGACGTTCTTCGCGTTCGGCGGCTCCAACGCAATCTCCTCCGTGGACCTTGCTAGTGGATATAACGGCATTGACAGCTACAGCGTGGTTCTCGTGGGCATTCTCACCTTCGCGAGCAACTGGGCAGGACCTATTTGGTGGGCTTCACAGAGCCATCGTCTCCGGCCGACGAATCCCGCAGAACAAAACCCCTCGGCACTGTTGACCTTCCATGTCGCCATGTCCTTGGTTTCTGTCATGGCCGCCTGTACAGCCCTACGGACACATCTTTTCATCTGGACCGTTTTCTCCCCCAAATATCTCTACAGTATGGCGTGGGCCACGGCCAATCATGTTGCTGTCAATTTACTGGGGGAGGTTATTTTCTCTCGATCTCGGTCTCATTATTCATAAAAAGCAATATTTCAGCATAGAAATACAACGCCTGGACATACACCCCTTGAAAACCGTAAAAAGCAAATACTGTACATAGAGGGGTATAAGACTTAAAATAAACCGCTGAACAAATCATCGATAGCGTTCTTCTTCTTTTTCTTTTTCAATGTAGGCTTTGAAACCCCATCCTCGGTAAGCTTTTCCGTGGTCTTCTTCTCCTTGGAGACGTTGGAGACTTTGGAGACTTTGGGGACCTTGAGGACCTTGGAGGAGACCATGGACTCGGACTGCAAAACCTTGACCGGGCGGGTGAGTGGCGCATCATCAATCCGACGAATGCGTTCCCCAAGATCCTCCTTTGCGACAACAGGAGTATGGTTGGACTTAGTTGCCACAGGTTGCACCTTCAGCTGATGACTGATCCCAGTGATTTTGGACAGTCGCGCCAAGGTAGCTAGAAGCACGATTCCAAGGGTAGAGAACTGATTATCGGCAACGACAGTTGAGAAGGCGCTAAGGAAACAGTTAGTCTGATTCAGCAAAGTAATACCCTTTTCATACATGTAACATCTTGGAATTATGTGGGTGGCCAGGTGGGATTCTACCCCCGATCGGGCGAGATCCAAGGTGGCGCGCTTCAAGATGGATAGCCATTTCCACCATTTTGTACGGCGATGCTGATTCTTGTTGCGGTGAAAAATTAGATGCAGTGTTGAGTGGACTGCTAGGATTTCCTTGGAGTCCATGTTTCGTGTAGGGGAGTTGGAAAAGATGAAAAGTGGGTTTTCCCGACATTGTACTTTTTTACTGTCGAATGTACTGCTCTTCTACTTCTACTCTCTACCATCATCAGATTTACAGTAATCAATCATTCCATTTGGCTAACTAGCTCCCTCCCAATATTTTTGGATTTCCAGATTTTCAAAACAAAAAAGCAATAGAAATAGCAAGCGCAGAAAAGCAGAAAAAGCAAAGGCAACGAGGCAATTAATGTTGAGCACATCAATGGCAGGAAACGAGAAGTTTTTTTTTTTTGTTTTTCATCTTTTTTTTCGATAACGAAGTCTGTGTTGCCCTCTCGAGTAGACATCTACCGGGCGAGCACAGTCAACCGTAATTTTTTTTTTTTTTCAAAATAGGCAAGAAAAGGGAAAGCAATTGTCAATTTCAAGCAAAGCCTGGGATTTCAGAACCTCGACATACCGTGCAAGAGCCCAGTGGAGCGAGCATTCATTGTGTAGATAGGTCCTAGTGTCAAGGATCTTGGTACTGAAATGAATAGAGTCGATTTTTTGGGGGATTTCGTTTGTTGAGCGTAGGACTGAGGGTCGAAAATTTGTCGACGAATGCCTCTTGAAGTGTGTTCGTGTCCAACAGGTCAGAGATGGATTGTCGGATTATTCGTCGTCGAAAGCGTCTTCATGAGGAAGGAGCGAACTGAATTTGTAATGCAGAAACCCATGAAGAATGGGATTGGTTGGCTTCATGGTGAGGGTTTAATTCCTCTGCGAGGTAAATTGACGGTTCTCTGCCTGCGTCGAAGCAAACTCCCCAGGGGCATGCTGAACGGATCGGCCAGCAGAATGCCGTGGAGTGCGAACAAAACCTCGACCTCGTGGAGTCTGGCTGAAAGACTGGGAATGAGGACGCGTGCGGTTGGTGCGAGGTGTAGTAGGACCTCGTGTGCGAGGTGCGAAGAGGCCTATGAAAGGGTCAGGGCAGGTCCACAGGCCAAAGAGCATGGTATCTTACCTTGTTGAGTGGTACTAGCAACTGAACGTCGCAGCTTACTGGCATCATTGGGGCCCGGGAAAGCCATTTCGGTACCTGCACGAGGGCCGTCGATATGGAAAAGCTATATTCAGTCAATATCGGCACTGCAACAGGACAAGAGAGGACAAAACGCACTCGAGGTCGTTCTTCATGAGGACGGGTCATAACGTTGCTATTGCGGAATTTGCTAATCAGAGCATCCTTTCCTTGAAGTGCTATTGAACTTGTCAGACATCATTCCCCTTGACAATGGATGGGACACGAACTAGCATAAGAGACTTCGGCTCTCTTCTCAGAGATGCAGTTGGGCCTGTAATTGAGTCAGCAAATGTGCAATTTTCTGGGGAAGGTGAGGAAGGACATACCAAGTTTTGCCCTGTCGAGCGCGAACAAGCTAAGGGAAGCTGGTAAGTACATGTCACACACTGGCCCACGATATAACTTACATCGAGAATATCGATTGGCTGCACACGATGTTAGTAAAATATTGGACGAAAGGGAGACCAGATGAAAGGGAGACCAGCAGAAATACTCACATCGCCAAAGTTCATGAACGCATAACCAACGCTAGAAGAACAAAGGATCAGTAACACCGAAAATTAACATTGAGCACTCAGAACTTACTTGCAACGATGGGTGAAATCTAGGGACCGCATTAGCTAGAACAAGCGAATAAATCATCGAGAAGAACATACCCATACGAAGATAGAGGAAGTCATACTTCCCATAACTGGACTCATCAATTATGCGCTGAAGCTGTTCCTATTGATCACATCGAATTAACCTTCGTGGCTTTAATAAAAAGATGAAGATAGTCATACCGAACTAAGCTTGTTGGGAATATTGCGGACCATGACCTGTAATAAGACAATATGTTGAGAAATCGGTCTGGCAGCAGAGTGGAGAAAACTTACAGTACTGCGAACATCTAGTCCGTGCCTGATTCGATCGAGATCAATCGCGTGCTCGGGATTGGTCTTGCCCTCCTCAGAAGCAGGAGAAATGTCGATCTTCTCCTCAGTCTCGTTCTCCTTGGACACGAGGTGATATGGGGTCACAGGGCTCCTAGGGGAAACACGGCTGGGAGTTTGATTGCGAGACAAAGTAGGCTCTTCTTTCGCGTTAATTGGGGAGACGCCGAAATGAAGACTCTGCAGGAAACCAATATTAGCGTTGTACTTGTAAGAACAAAAAAACCAAGAAAAGAAAATACATCGAGCCTAAACCCACCAAGGCAGGAGAAAGCATAAGCCGCATGGCGCACGTTGAAATATTCCACGTGGTATCGACTCATGTTCGTTCCATTCTCGATAAGCTTGCATGAACGCAGTTTGCCAAGGGATGCAACAACATCTTCGACAACCCTATCCATAGGCTCCATGAGCCACTGAGTTGTGAACACAGAAAGCAAGAATGCACCATCGGAAGGAGCAGACGCAGACGGTCCATTGGTTCCATTCAAGCTAGCAATCTCTCGGGCAGTAGATGGGAAGACACGCCATCCAGGACGAGTTGAGCGAATTTTGTTCATGGCATTGATGGCCTCTCGAAGATCGCCAAACGAAAAGGAGAACACGCCCTTAGTCCCAAGCTGCTTGAGGCAAACATACTCAAGGGAAGAATACTCCTCGATCTTAATAAAGTCAGCTTTTGTTTATCCTACGAACAGGTTAGTGTTGCAACTTACAGGGAACATCATGATGATAGAGCGATGCGAAGTGTCGAGAGGGACATTGTGCACAATAAAGGATCGTTGTTTCTCAGTAACATCATGAATTCCACCGCTGAAGGAGCGTGAAGCGGTGATACCAGTGTTGCGACCAGCTTGGTGATCGGCGTTTCCATAAGTCAGTGCATTCGCAGGTGCAGCAATTACATCTCCAGTTGCGGGACCGTGAGTGGTTGCGAACAAGCTAGATATGAAAGCCGGGGTAGGGCTATATTCATAACTAATTTCTTCACGGGATGGTGAATAGCGAGTGTTGGCAATAGCTGTCTGAACAGGAGAAAGCAGGTAGTGTGGATCACCCAAATGCACACGGTTGCGAGTGGAGGCATGAGGCGAGTACTGCGTTTGATCCACAGACCGAGATGATTGGACATGAGAAGGCGAGTATCGCATTCCACCAGAGCCAGCATTCGTAGGAGAGAGCTGTGGAGAAGTCGACGAGTATTCAAACTGGTTGCCTGAGACATGGGTGTTTGCCTGGTTAAGAGTTGCGTCAAGAGTTGCGGGCGCAATTTGAGCCAAGGCATTGGAGTGTTCGAACGCCTGGGGCGCATAGGCATGACCGGAAGCAGAGCTAGTAGGGGTCGTTTGAGAAGCTACGGTAGGCGCTGAAAGCAAATCATTGGACCAACTAGCAAACGGATCACTTTAACGCGAATTATTAGGGCTTTGTTTCCCTCAACATAGTATAAATGAACCACTTACCCGATCGGGCGGATAGTTCCCATACCAGGGAACGGAACAGGATTTTCCCGGTGAGCGAAAGCCCCATACCCAATAGGGTTGAAAGCAGTCAGCTGCTCGGATGGCGAGCCTCGGGTTGATGAGGGCCTCTCCATGTTTGAATCTAAAGTAACGCGAAGGTGAGCCGACGGTAGTGTTAAAAAAGACGATCTTGGGACATACGAGCTTGAAAATAGTGTCCACGAGAGCGGAAGAGCGCGATGTAGCGATTGAAGATGCAGGGAGTACTGAAGCGACTTCTGAGAAGAAAATGGATGGGGGAATAGAAAAGCAAGGATGGTGAGCGACAAAAGAAGTTGAATCTTCAGGGTAGATCTATAGCTACAGGTACAGCGACGACTAAGCGCAACGACAAAGCGCGACAACAAACGAACCCTGGGCACTCCCCATCAGACAGACAATGGGTATAAACCATAGAGTCTACATATTTGTATTCAAGGCACAGCTATCTAAGGCTTTGTTCTCAAAATCTCTAAGGGTGTTAACAAGTATGAAGCCTTACAACTCTATAAACAAAAAGAAGGGTCCTGTTTGCCCAGAGTTATAGTTGATTCTAGTTACAAGGCTAGTACAGAATGGGATCAGCGCCAATGTTCTGTAGACATCCATGGATAGTCTGTGACGTTGAGTAGCCGCCCCAATATCCTTTGGCCTTTCCAAGGTTGGGCTCATCTTTATCTAATTCCTTGTCATCATACCTTTTAGGGAGTTAAATTAGGAAGACGGATACCCGAGGTAAACAGGAAAATTGAAGCTTTTCGTAGCGACTTTGGTCCGGTTTACCGTAAAGATATTCCATACTATGTATTCATTCTACGTGTTTCTGTATGCCCCGGAAGTAGTCAGACATGACTTTAAGAGCGAGGTATATGCGATTGAGACACTTTAGCGCCTAGGCCTTAGTAAATGTAGATATTTGTGCAAGGATAGTTTCAGATTCGTCAAATATGTATAACTAGTTAGTCAACTAAAGATGTAGTTATGCCCTTAACGCTGAGGGGTAAATAGGGAGATTTGCGCGATCGAATAGGTTTCAAATCGCCTAGAATCGGGTGTGCATAGAGAGTTGCATGGTAAGAATAGCTTTAATCTCATCAAATATGAAGATTTGTACGGTCGGAGGAGCTCTAATTATAGAGAATGTTTATAGTACCCCGTATAGAGCGATGTCGAAAGCGGTCTAGATCAGACATAATTCAGGTATCAACACTTGAATTATCAGGCATTAACCTTGGCAAAGAGCCGTTCAAAGGCGGTAATACACATTGGTGGCAGATCGAACGTCTGACCGCCTGTGGACGTCAATGAGTACCTATAAGCTTGAGATCATCTACTTCTAGATAAGGTTACAAGCCTAGCAAGTGGGAAGTATTGACTATTGGGCTTCCCTTCGGCTATGAAGTTGAGCCATTATGCCACCCATGGCTCCAACGCTCAATGAGCCACATGTTTTGAACCAAGTGAGCCAGCCGAGCACGTTGGAGGATGTACTTCAACTGACTTTCTTGTCCTTAGATTATCATCTCACCCTCCGATACAGACTATCTGGATCAGCTTATTCCTTCAATCAGAGATTACAGCGTTGGAAACCGCACTCCACAACTCCTGCAGTCACTGTCCCGGTTTGCCGGCGACAAGGAGTCCGAGATCGAAAGCATATGCAACACAAACCACCAAGAGTTCGTCTCCTCTGTCAATTCACTGCTTCGAATTAGAGAGGGGACAGTGAGCTTGACAGCAGAGATTCTGGACTTGAATCAATCTATTCAAACCAGTACTGAGCGCCTGGCTGAGCAGAAGAAAGCACTCGTGGAGTCGCGTGGCCACCGACAGAACATTGATGAGACCAGTCGTGCCATTCAGGATTGCTTGGAGGTGCTACGTCTAGCCAACCAAGTTCATGATCTTTTGGCAAAGAAAAACCACTACGCAGCGTTGCGGGCGCTGGAGGAATTACAAAATGTCCATCTGAAGGGGGTGACGCAATACAAGATTGCAGTCATGATACAACGCTCAGTTCCAGCGACCCAGAGAGCTATCGCAGAAGCAGTGATGTCAGATCTCAACACCTGGCTTTATCGCATCCGAGAAATGTCTCAATACCTCGGGGAAATTGCACTCTTCCACACGGACCAGCGGAAAACAAGACAAAAACAAAGGGCGGAAAGAATCCCTTATCTAGAGCATTTCAATTTGAACTCTGCGATCGAACTGGTGGCCGATGAAGATGAAGAGTATGACCTACTCGAGAATGAAGATCTTCAGGTTGACTTCACGCCGCTGTTCGAGTGCTTGCATATCCATCAATCTTTGGGACATATGGATAAATTCCGAGTTGAATACGCGACTACCCGCCGAAGACAAAAAGAACTCTTGCTTCCGTCTTCTATCACTCTTGTTGATGAAGATGGTTCTAGTCTACACAATCTCTTGGAAGAGATGGCTGGATTTGCCATTGTTGAACGGGCCACAATGAAAAGAGCCCCCGATCTTAGGTCATCCGTCGATGTAAGAAACCATATTCCCCTTCCCTTCCCTCTTTCCAACGAGGAGCCGTCCAGCAATGATCTGACCCGTGCCTCCGAATAGATTGATGAGCTGTGGGATTCGATGTGCCAAGGGGCTGTAGTATTGATATCGAAAGCACTTCATGAAGTCGACAACGCTGAAAACATTCTCAGCATCAAGAATCTAATTGCTCTATTCATGCAAACGATGAATGTAGGTAGACCTATCTCCAATACCATGGGCTCAAATGACTGATATCCATATAACAGACATGGAACTTCCCCGTGCGGGTCTTTGATGACTTCTTGTTGACACTCTTTGGCAAATATGCCGAACTTCTGAAGAAAAGATTCAGTGACGATTTCCAGGAGGTAGGCTGCTCCCCCTCTACCAATCTATTTCAAATTCTGACACTGCCAGGTTGTGTCAACGGATGACTATATGCCCATGCCGATACAGACCCAAGAGGAGTACGACAAAGTCCTTAGCGTCAGCTGGTACAGCCCCGAGCAATCTCGTGAGGAACAAGTGTAAGTTGTGAATCAGCCAGGGCCGTTTAGTCCTTATTCAGACCTAACTGATCATTGACTTTTTTTTAGATTCCCATGCATATTACCATTCTCTCGAATGTATCCGCTGTGTTGCATTGATATCCATAATTTCCTGAGCCAGTTCTATCTCTTCGCGAGTGATGGCTTCGCGAATACAAATGTGATTGATGAGACACTGAAGAATGTGAGTCGGAACCAACACTCAAGACCCATGACCCCACAACTAATCTATCAGGATCTGGATGACCTCCTTTCACATGAAGTCTGTGACACTTTAGTGGAGCGTCTTTCTTCGCAATATCTAGGTCAAATCGTTCAGATTTTGATCAACCTAGAACACTTCGAGCTAGCTTGCCGCGAGCTGGAACTCCTATTAGCAGCAGCCCGATCACAGAACTCCACCGGCATCTCAATCGCGTTGAGAGCTACGGAAAAGTTCAAAAACAACAAGAAGGCGGCCGAGAAGCGTATCTTCGAGGTAGTCAATTCCAAGATTGATGACCTTATCGAGACAGCAGAGTACGAGTGGATGTCACCTACACCTCCCACAGAGCCGAGCAACTACATGCAAACCTTGACTCGTTTCTTGTCCAACATCATGAACTCCACGTTGTTGGGTCTGCCGACAGAGATCAAAGAGCTCATCTACTTTGACGCCCTTAGTCATGCTGCTAACATGATTCTGGTAGGTTTTCTATAGACCCTAATCCATCGAAACAGAAACTTACTGACTGGCAATACAGGCGCAACCATTGTCGCCAGATGTGAAGAAAATCAATCCCAACGGAGTGGCAGCATTAGCAAAAGATGTTGAATACCTTGCCGAATTCGTGGATAGTTTAAATGTCCCGATTCTTCGTGAGAACCTCGACGAACTTCAGCAAACTGTGCAGTTGTTGCAAGCGGACAGCGCAGACGAGTTTTATGACATTTCTACGAGGAACAAGAAATATGGACGCGTTGACGCCATGCAAGGGCCCATTTTGCTTGAAAAGTACGGTTTGAAATCTACATCTTATTGCCATGAACTACCTGCTAACTAGTTACGAATAGGCTCACACGCAGCGTTCAAGCCCCCACCAAGGTGGATAAGTTTGCGACTCTTTCATCCCGCTTCAAGAAGACTGGATAAATCTACGAGTGTGTTATGTGTAATGCAACGTTTAGCTATAAGAAGAAGAATAGTTGGCCGCTTATGCAGCCTTGTGCTTATAATGTCTTTCAGTAGGCTTCTTAGATATTCTGTTTAGATGTCTCTTTATAAGATATCTTCTCCCCTATCTTAGTTTTATGCAGCATAGGTAGGTAGACGGCGGAAACAAGAAGATGCTTAATTGGTGAAACCCACTTTTCTATGTATAACCTGGGATGAAGTACCTCTTGGGGCCTATTGAAGCATATATAAAAAAGCCGTATGTCATTGAAGACTCCGGACCGTCTGAGGATGTGCATCTGTCTCTTAGGTGGTAATCTTGGCGTACTCCAAGACCTACACGAGCCGTAGGACATACATGATACTGCTAACAATCAAGAAAGTAATATCACACACAAACTTTAGAATGCCACATCATTTCTCTTTTCTGGCCAGGATCAAACCTGCTCATTCCATACATAAAAGAATCCTGGAAGATCAGAAAGATTGGGAGTCGCTCAATCACCGCTACAGCATTGCCCTTGCCTTGCGTGGGAAAATAAAATAATAAGAGAATCAAATAAGAACAGTAAAAATAGTGAGAAGCAAAAAGAAAACGGACCAAAATTCGCCTTTGAACGCGCATCAACTACATAAATAAAAATGACGGACTGGACCATGTGGGGACGGTACGTTCACTTAATGACCAAGATTAGCTTATCTACTGGAGATGGGAGATATGATAACTACGTACCTGCTGGGGAGGGAGATGCGGGTAGGCATACATCCCTTCAAACATTTGGGATTGAGGCTGACCATATGCCGCAGATGGGTCTGATTGGACGGCCCCGGGGTACATGGCAGGTTGCGGGCGGTACTCCTGCTCCTGAGGCATACCGTGCTGGCCAAGGGAGGCGTAATCGGCAGGGCCCATGTGCTGCTGGTGCGGTTGAACCCCATGCGGGGCAGGGGGCAGCTGACCGGGGGCAGCAGAAGGTCCTGGGGCGGTACCGGCAGCCTGGCTCGACCGCTTAGCATGAGAGGTTGCCTCTTCGCGGGGAACTATATCAATCAGGAAGTCAAACATGTCCGATTTGGACAGAGCGGCGGCAATGTCGGATCGCTGCAGGGTACGACGTTTGTTGTCCTCGGCGTGGATCCAGGCGCGCATAGTCAGCTCTGTGATGAAAATATCACAACCCTTGGCAAACAAGATGGGTGCCTCAGCCGATATCATCTTGACCTCCGGGTCCGCCTTCATCACCTTCTTGATGCGGGCCAATGGCAACTGATGAATCTTGTAATCGTGGTTGTCTGATTCCAGGTGGTTTATGACATGTTGCCAGTAGGTCGTTAGGATATCACGCGCAGTTCCTTGAAGGCCTTGGTTTACCTAGTTCTGGTGAGTGTCAAGCCCAATATGTGTCTGGTTATCTTAGGCGCTTACATTGGCCCAGGTACCAGTGTACAACTCGGCAACTGGCGCATAGCCTTGCGCTGAGAGCTGTTTTAATGCAATTTCATTAGTTGCTACTCAAGACATTTTGCGCGATCATCGTAGAGGGAAGGTAAGGCTGTGAGGCTCGCGCGGCTCACCGCGATGGACATACCGCTGCGCTAGCACCTATAATAACGAATATTGTCAGTCTCCATTTGTATCGATTGTATAGCCGAGAAGTAGCAAATAAACCAGCATAGTGGCCCTTTGACGGACGCGATGCGTAGTTTAACGCGTACAACATAGCTTTGGCGCAATGGTAAACTTGGAACTTACCATAGTGACCCCCATTTCTAACATCATAGATCGGCTGCGGCTGTTGTCTGCCCTGCTGCGCAGTGCCTTGGGGGGACTGCTCCATGCTGGCTTTGGGGTTGAGCTATATGCGTCCTCTGGGGTGTGTCGGGCAGACGGTGCTCTGGAGGGACCGATAGGATGCGACGCGACCGGTGTGAGATGCGGGGAGGTAGGTGGAGGATCTTAGAACAAAGAAAGAATTGACGTGATATAAAACCGATAATTAGATGAGTGTCACAGTCAGAAACTATACGAAGCTCGTGGTGTTCCAGGTCGCGCGTTGGGTGCCAAGCTGGTGTTCAGCTGTCTGACGTTCCCTGGGGCCACACCCCTCCGAGCTCGATGCTGTATAATACCTATACAATGTATGGATGTGATATAAGGGATTTATATCAAAGATAGTAATATAGGTTTCTCTTACATATATTTAAGTCTAATTTCAATTGGTTAAAGGGGTTCTATAGCATTCTATTACTCTGTTGCAATGGAATTAATGTGCATTTGTATATATAACTTGGGCATATTTAGAGAAATACCTCTGATAGGTGAATGCCTCGGGGCCTTCGACTTTCAATACAGCTGTACCGTTCGGGTAGTACTTAATGAGTAAGTACTAGTACTTAATTACTACGCATTGAACAAACCAATTAATTTGTATTAGGTACTAAATAATTAGGTACTGATAGTCACATGACACCGATCCACTCTCGCAAGCAGAAATTTCTCACAAATGTTTTTCCGGTCCCGGGAAAGAGCAAGCAAAGCTAAGAAAAAATATAAATTCTCTCCACTCACCTTGAAACTTTTTGAGCTTTTGCTACCCTCCCTATTCACCAGGGATGGCTGACTCAACATGTGTTCAGGATGTTCAGGAAGACCTGACTGATGATCAAATTCAGCAGCTGCTTCTCGAGGCAGAGACTCGCCTGAGAGGTCCCAGTACGCTGAGCACCCAGACTGATGATCTGGCATCTATCAGGTATGGAAAGCTTTTTAATATTTAATAGGTTAGGATATAGGCTGACCTCTACTAGAATCCCGAAATTGACACCTGGGTCCTCCCTGGAAACATATATTCGCCAGGGAGATGATGTTGCTACCGTCGATGCTGCAAAGATCATTGACCAAAAGCAGAAGGAGTTGTCCAACTCTCTTCGCAAGGTTGAGATCAAGAAAGTGAATACCGTGAGTCGCCCAATTGCCTTCTCTCTGTCCTTTCTTTTTATGCTATGAGGAAAATATTCCCAACGCGAAGCGCTTGATGCGGCGTCAGCAGTCCGTTTTGGGCTGTGCTGCACCAGTGAGAGCCTTTTTATTCATAGTTACTCTGAGCATTCATCACAATTACTATATTTTCAAGCTGTCTGATAGTTGTGGCCAATTGCTAACAATCATCACCTTGATAGGACAAGCCTACTGCTGGACCCGAGTGGTTCAACCTCCCGAAGACAGAAATGACCCCAGAGCTTAAGAGAGATCTGCAGCTCATCCGGATGCGTTCTGTGCTGGACCCCAAGCGTCACTACAAGAAGGAAAATGGCAAGGCCAAACCGCCAGAATATTCACAGGTCGGAACCATCATCCAGGGTCCTACCGAGTTCTTCAGCAACCGTATCGTCAAGAAGGACCGCAAGAAGAACTTCGTCGAGGAAACATTGGCACTCGAGCGTAGCACCAAGCGCTTCCAGTCCAAATACAGGGATATTCAAGCCAGCAAAACAAGCGGAAAGAAGTCTTTCTACAAGGACCTGCAGGCAAAGAGAACCCGGAAGAACAAGTGAATTTTCGGTCTCTGCTTTCGTCAAACTATGTCGGGAATGGCAACAACTCCATGTTAAACATGGCCGACGTCTCGACGACATCGCCTCTGCTAGGATCCTAATAAGCTGAACTCAGATCGTCATGACCTGAGTACATCATGTGCATTCATCTATGTCACGCCCAGTCTTAAATACGACCAAAGACATCCACAAGGGTTTCGACAACCAGTTTCTGGATCGATGTCAATTTAATTGTCTTCCAGGATTGATGTAATGATCTTACCTGCATGTCATTGGCTGCCTCACGGCCAGCTTCAAGGACCTCTTCATGTCCTGCCATGCCCTCCTCTAGAAGAGCGCTGAGTTCGCCTGCTCCTTTATTCTGGAGCAAGACATCATCTCCCCGAGGAACGGGAGACAACACGACGTTGTTGGTGACCAAACTAAAGGCAAGCACTCGCAAGCCACAATGTCTGGCGGTGACAATCTCCGGTACTGTGGACATTCCAACCACATCGGCACCAAGCATTCGAAGCATGCGGCTTTCGGCTCTTGTCTCGTAGCTTGATGCTATCAGAATCGAGTGCAAAGGGATTGCGGTGAGGTGACTTACGCGGGACCTGCGCAGTACGCATATACACCCTCGTGCAACTTTCTCTTGCTTTCCGGTGAAATGACTTTTTTCCATGACTGATGCACATGACGACGGAGCTCAAGGTCATAGGCGTCAGACAGTGGTGGGAATCGCACTCCAAATTCATCCTCGTTGGCTCCTCTCAATGGATGAGTTCCTGCCAGACCTGCGAGGAAGAGATGCTGTAAATATGTTAGAATAACTCCCCTCGATAGCTTCGGTGGGGTTTTTCTCTTACATCATTCAATAGAACGATATCCCCCACAGAATACTCAGAATTCAAGCCTCCGGCCGCATTGGTCACTACCAAACATCATTAAAACTTGCTGTTCTATGACATCAATCTTCATATCAAGGATCATGCAAAACGTACAGACAACCGTATTCACTTGCAACTGCTTGAACACTCGGATTGGGAATGCCACCTGATCAATCGAGTGCCCCTCGAAGTAACTAAGCCAAAGTCAGCTATGATATTACAAGCAGAAATGAGGGCTTAAGCTGACTGGGCACGGCCAACCATCAACACTGCAGGGATTTTCTGGCCGAGAAGACCAAAAACCAGCTTTCCAGCATGTCCAGCCACTGTGCAATGTTAGAACCTCTCTTCCTTTAACCCAACGAAGATAGATGACCAAACCTGTTGAGCGAGGGAAGTGGGGGATCGATGCATAGTCAAATTCAATCCGCGAGTCGGGGTCGATAGTATCTACAAGCCCTCCTAGTCCTGAGCCACATACAATTGCGACATGAGGCTTTTGCAGAGCCTCTGACAACTTGGCTCTGAGATAGGAAACCGCTTCGTTGGCCCGCTCGAACGAGGACAGGTCTGTTTTTGTCATGTTGGCAGAGGTCAGTCTTATCGTATACACAGGTTTAAAAGAAATAAAATATATAAAGTGGAAGGTAGGATTGTGCCAAAAAGGCGACGTTTCCAAGTGCGGAGTCACATGGTTCCATTGCCTAGGTCGCTAGTTTGGCGGGGGTGGAATAATCCGATTCATAATAGAAATCACTTGAGATAAGCAGGATAACTATGATAACCTCAGACGTCTTTGAGCAGAATATTCCATCTAAAAGGCTGGGGCAAGAGAGTTGATCACCTCTTAGGGACCATATCTATCTATGATGGTAACATAGGGCATGGATTGCACACTCGGGGTCTTAATCAAAATTGTATAAATTATCAATCCCAGGGAGCTATTCCATCGGCCTTTGTCATTAATTTGCATCAATATTAGTATAATAATTAAAAAATATATCACTGTCCGGAGTACTCCGTAGTCTCAGTCGCTTTCTCTATATCCAAATTCCCTGCTCACCGCCCTGGAGTCGCTCCCCGAAAAAACCCATCCTCCAACAACAACGGATCTTCCTCAAAATCACGATTAACAATGTTCTCATACACATCGCGCTCCGTAATTGGAGTGAGCAAGCACCTTAGGGTAAGTTCTCATTTTGTTTGATTCACAATTCATGCGCTAACACCTCCTTGGAAGGTGCCTGTGCCATTCCGCTCTCTATCATCCCCAACCCAGCCAACTCCGCCGGAGCAAGAGAAGACGCCCGCTCAAGACCCAACACCGACCCCTACACCAGTCGCTCCTGCAAAAGCTGCCCCTGTGGCCCCTACTCCTGCCGCTGCTTCTGCCGCTACACCTGCCGCTACCCCCGCCGCTACCGCCCCTGCATCGACTACTCCAGTAGCGTGAGATACTGTTCAAATCTAGTAGAATTTGGGTTTGTGGCTAATTGAGACAATTCAGATCGACGGAAGCCGAGCAGATCACCAAGCCTAGCGTTAAGGAATGGTGAGTATCCAACACGATTGGCTCAATGCCAAAATATATCAAAGATCATTACTCACAGTTTGGTTAGGTCTGAACGGTTAGGAGCATTCGGCGAGGAGAGCCGACTGCCACGGAGTGTGCAAGCCATATACCTACGTCCTTTGCGGAGGAAGGCAGAGTACGGCCTCCCAGTCTGCGACCTTCAATTGCGATCATACAGCGTCCGTAACGTGGAGTTCTTCACTGACTTCGCCATTCGTGCTGCTTACTACCTCAACCTCCCCGTGTCCGGGCCTGTGCCTCTCCCCCGCATCGTTGAACGCTGGACCGTCCCCCGAAGCAACTTCGTGCACAAGAAGAGCCAGGAGAACTTTGAACGTATCACCCTCCGCCGACTGGTTCAGATCAAGGATGGAAACCCGCAAGCGGTGCAGACGTGGCTTGCATTCCTCCGAAAGCACGCGTTTTACGGAGTCGGTATGAAGGCAAATATCTGGGAACACGATAGTCTCGGTACGGTTACACTTTTTGCTCTTTCTTTTTCTCGCCTGGATGGCGCCTTTATTGATCAAGCTACTAACCATCGATTCTATAACAGATGCTAGCAAGGCTATGGACGCTTCTGTCGCCGAGGTGGAAGAGGCCCTTCGTCCCGAGCTTGCACAATTCGGTCAGCGGAAGGACAACTCGGCCCCGGGCACGATATTCGATACTTTGAACAGTGAGCGATTCGGAGAACGCAAGGGCTTATAGATGGAATGGCGATCTACTGCTGAAATTGTATACCCGTGAACATCCGGACTTGGTGTCTTTGCTGCAGGCGCTGTCTTCATTATATTCAAACGCCTTTTTGATCTAGGCCATATGTATTTTACTGTTTTACTATTCTTATTTAAGCCCAGATGAAAGGAAGCTTATATATACTGAAAGAGGTTGCTCGCCACAACTGGGTCCCCGATAGACGTGCTCCGAAATTATTTGCAATATGTGAAATTAGCCTATAGGTGTAGACAATGATGCCCAGCTGTGCGCACCACCATTTTATGCCGACACATTGTACGATGTCAATCACGTGATACGCATCGCGTTTCGCGTTTTTCAGCGTCATTGGGGACCACGGCAGTACGAAGTGATTGCATATAAAAAAATTCTCTTCTCACACCGATTGAGTGTTTGTTGGATATGTCTACCAACGCGATGCGTCGTGAATTTGCCTCGCTGGGGTCACTGCGTGCGAAACATCTCCAGATCCGTCCAAGCGGGCTCTCCTTTCTCCCAAGGAGATGCCATCGATGGAACAGCTCAAGCACCACGCCACCAGCACATGAGCCTATTATATTTTCCGGGATTCAGCCCACTGGCGTGCCTCACTTGGGCAATTATCTAGGAGCTTTACATCAATGGGTGAAGCTCCAGGATACTGCAGCCGAAGGAACCAAGCTATTTTTCTCTATTGTTGATCTACATGCATTGACGGTACCGCAAGACCCAACTCAATTGAAGAAATGGAGGAAGGAGGCCTTTGCGACGTTGCTTGCTGTGGGCCTGGACCCTAAGCGCTCTACGATATTCTACCAGTCCGGTGTAGGTTCCGTCTTATACCTGTCGGCTGCTAAACACAATGGAGACTTTATATTGACATTCATCAGGTGCCGGCACATACCGAGTTGATGTGGATTCTCAGCACGGTAGCTTCCATGGGGTATCTGTCGCGTATGACACAGTGGAAGGTGAGCGGTCCTGTAATTTTTATATACGAAAGGCATTCTATTGACACCCTCCAGAGTAAACTGCAACTACCGGACGATGCCACACTTGATGACTCGACGGCACGAGCACAACTTCGACTTGGCCTTTTCTCCTATCCAGTACTACAAGCTGCTGATATCCTTGTGCACAGGTATTTTGCTCGTCTATATTGACGCGATCTTTACTAATGATCACCAGAGCTACCCATGTCCCCGTTGGAGAAGACCAAAGACAGCACCTGGAGTTTTCCAGATATACCGCGAACAGCTTCAACCACCTCTACGGGCCTATCTTCCCCATCCCGGAGGCATTGATATGTAAGATTACAGCTTGCCTGTGCCAGAAGGAACAGGATGATCAGACCAAACACTAACTTGACCAGCCCCTGCCAAACGAGTAATGTCCCTTAAGGAACCCACCTCAAAGATGTCTAAATCGCACGCCGATGAGAAATCCCGGATCATCCTTACTGACTCACCGGCTGAAATCCGCAAGAAAGTCAAGGTAGCCCTGACAGACTCGGAAGCAAGCATTACCTACGACCCAATCTCTCGACCTGGCGTGTCTAATCTCATCGAGATCCTAAGTCACCTGGAAGGTGTATCATGCCAAGAGATTGCGGCTGATTTCCACACCGCCAGTCTCCGCTCGCTCAAGGAACATGTTGCAGACAGGATTGCATATCATTTGCAGGAGATCCGGGATCGGTATATTACGATTATGGAGGATAAGACTGGGTACCTGGAGTCAGTGGCTGAGGAAGGAGCCGAAGCAGCGCGGGCCAACAGCCAGGAGACCATGCGGCAGATTCGGGATGCAATGGGTCTGTGAGTGGCAAGTAGGATGTAAGGATTGTAAAATAGTAAAATGGTGAATGATTTGTATAGTAAGATGTACACCTTGGAATATAAGTATAAGAGTCAGATATGTATAGACTGAAGCCCAAAGTGGGCTGAAGTGGAGTCATCCGCGTCATCATTCACTACGTATGTAGCCTACGTATGCTACGGATTTACATATACAATTCCATTTTATTTTCGATCTAAGACTGAATCTGAATTCAAGACTTGGAGATTATGGACTAAGATACTAAAGTAAAGTGGTGGATTGCATTGTAGGTTGTACGGCGGGTTTATGCTTGGTGACGACAGCACATGGAGATTCCGCCTTAATCCGTATTAAATTAATCAAGGCAGAGTAGACAACATAAGTGGTCCTGTCTAGCCGGCTGGACCGAATAACTTTGGAACTCATTGACATATCCAGATAGATATCAACTCAGCTTCCCAATTTCCTTTTCCCTCTTTACCTCTTTCCAACTTGCTCCAAGTTGCTAACCAATCCTGCCTCTTGGGACATCATCTATCAAACAGTTCAAGAAACAAATATATTGTCGATCTCTTACATTCCGGACCGAATTCGGGGAGGACGATCGGCGCTATCATGAAAAATGCATGGACCCTATTGGCCGCTGGCCTAGTACTGCCAGTCTGGGGTATATCTCTTCATCGAAGAGATAATCCCGCAGTGGTCCAAATGGATATTCAACGAAGGGATGTTCTCGACCCCGTCGCTAGAGATCAAGCAAGGAGGAAACGTTCCGAGACAGTCAGTCAAGCATTAGACAACGAGGTACGCATATATATATATATTTTTAGAAACATCATCTTATGGAACTTTGATGCTAATGTTTCTGGCTAGGAAACTTTATACTTCTGCAATGTCACTCTGGGTACCCCGAAGCAGAATTTACGTCTGGTTCTCGACACTGGAAGTAGTGATTTGTGGTGTAATACGCCAAATTCTACTCTCTGTAGATCAACCCAAGCTGCCTGCGCCCAATCGGGTACTTTCAACTCCAGTGCTTCCTCTTCATATTCATTTGTGAACTCCGACTTCAATATTAGTTATGCCGATGGATCTAGCGCCGTCGGAGACTATGTTTCCGACATTCTTACCATCGGAGGCACAACTATCAAAGACTTCCAATTCGGCATTGGGTTTTCGTCTGGTTCTCCGGGTGAGTGATTCGTGATATAACACTGATGATCTTAGAGCTGACATGAATGTTTGTGTCCAGAGGGTGTCCTGGGTATAGGATATACTGCGAATGAAGTTCAGGTTGGCAGAAATGGAGACGCGCCTTACGCCAACCTGCCCAAGGCAATGGTTAACAAAGGAATAATCCAATCAAATGCCTACAGTCTCTGGCTGAACGACCTGGATGCGAGCACAGGCTCAATTTTGTTTGGTGGAGTCAATACTAAGAAATACCACGGCACCCTGCAGACAGTTCCCATCCAGAAAGTCCAGGGAGAGTACACGGAGTTCATTATTGCGCTCACTGAAGTTTCCCTCACCAATTCATCCAGCGTGAAAACCCTTTCTTCGAGTTCCATCCCTGTGGGCGTGTTACTGGATTCGGGAAGCTCTCTTTCATACCTTCCAGATGCCCTTGTTCAGGACATCTATAGCGATCTCGGAGTTTCTTACGAGGCGGACAGCGGCGTTGGCTATGTTGAATGCAACATAGTAGAGCAGAAAATCACCATCAGTTACACGTTCTCATCCCCGAAGATCAACGTGGGCATCGACGAGATGGTTATCGATGTTGGTGATCTGTATTTCAAGAACGGCAAGCGAGCCTGCGTTTTCGGTATCGTTCCCGCGGGAAGCAACACGGCAGTCCTAGGAGATACCTTCCTCCGCAGTGCGTATGTGGTGTATGATCTTGCCAATAATGAAATCTCCCTCGCCAACACCAACTTCAACGCCACAGAGAGTGATGTCTTGGAGATCGGGACTGGTAGTGATTCCGTCCCCAATGCGAGTGAAGTCTCGAACCCAGTGACGACTGCTCCAGTTGGTGGCGCCGCTGCTCGTATTGGAGGTCCGCATGGAGGATCCACCGGTATCACTGGCTCGGCTACTGCCACTGGGAATATGGCCCTTCCTAGAGCGACAGGTATGCCAAAACACCTGGCTGTCGGCCTTGCCGGAGTTGGAGCTATGTTGGTTCTTTGAGGCCTTTGGATGATCACATACTTTTCTTTTTATGTATATATCTTGCATCCTGTGGGGTGTTTGGAGTCTGGGAAGGCTATACCTAGATTTCTTTTCCGTCATACTCCCAATTCTCTAGTTATGAGTTATCATCTGAATTATTCAATACCTGGCTCAAATATAGGAGTGTAATATGTAGAGTAGAAAGTTGACTCTAAAAGGCGTCTCATTAGATAAATCTGAATTGAATTCAAGTGTCTTTTTTTTTACTTGGGTTACGTGAGTGTTCCTCTTATTTCTCAGTTCTTTCCCATCTCCCCAATCAATATCAATCCTCATCCCATCATCCATTCCACTCCCATATGTACCGAATCCTCTCCACTTTCAGAACACCCTTCAACATCAACATTCGAAGACCAACAATGGCTGCCGATGGCAAGATCCTATTCACTGCATCCACAAAAGGACGAACAGGTAGTGGGTGACGGGTTATCACAATACCTGAAAGCTCTTACACTTCCGATCCCCAATGAGCAGTGCCAATGGACTCCACTCGTTCTCCGTTTGACAAAGTAACATTCGGCACGAACTAGATGGTCGCACGGGTGGATGGATACCTAGAAGGAATTGGAACAAGCAACATATTTGCAATCACCGAAGTATGTCGGGACCGGGTGAAGCATCCCAAACTCTGGCAAGAAATGGCGGAGACTGTAGCCTGGCTAATGCATGAAAGCCACAGCGACAGGGAGACAGTGAGTCAAGCCTGATAATTACAGCTAAGCATTTTGTTCTGACTGCGCAGACCTCTGATACCCATGCTGTCACCGTAGAGGGAGGGTAGCCCTGGTGGGGTGTCTAATTTACTTTCGAGATTGGGGTAGGTCTCTCAGTCCGATGCAGCGCAGCTTCTCCATGACCCACAGAATATGATGGACGAGAGAAGTGCCTACAAGGACGTTGTAGAGAAGCTCCAGATTGAGGACAAGCCAGGCCAGGTGGAACCCACTTAGGGGCCTCTGTGTAGGCAAGGATGACGAGGATCTCAACTGGGATGAGATTATGGAAGAGAAATCTTGTATGCACACTACGATTGAGCTTTAGCAGTAGACGATAATATTTTCTCCCACCCTGGGGTAATTAAATCACCTTATATGATGTCCCTTCATTTCCCACGTAAGCAATAAAATTGAAAAATATATAGCCTCTTGCTAGATGTATATGATTTGTATCTTGGCATCAAAAGGTAGAATTTCTTGGCACCAAAGTTCCTCGACTGAATACCCCTCGAATTCCCATAATGCCCCGAATCCCCTTTTCTGTTATGATAAAAGCCCAACAGGAAAATTATCTTCTGCCTATACTACTCAAAGAATGTCGCACGATTGATTCTGCTCGCAATGAACTTCGCTGGCTACGTGAGCGGGCAATTCGCGATAGCCAGTCTCTTTCATCCAAGACGGGATGGAGGAGCCGATTGAGATCTATGTGCCAGATGCGATCTAGAGGATATCCTCTCCAATATATCCTTGGAGATCAACCCTTCGGCGACTTGGAGATTCTTTGCCGAAGAGGCGTTTTGATCCCAAGGTCTGTATATCGACTTTCTAAAAGAGCGAAATTTCTTGCTGACAACCTTTCACAGGCCGGAAACTGAATCATATACATATCAAGCGGCTAAATTAGTCCGTGAAATAGCTCTGGACCGTAAAGACGCGTCCAAGCCTCCCAACAAGGCGAGACCTTTGCGCGTCATTGATCTTTGCACTGGCACAGGTTGTATACCACTTCTTCTGCACGCATCACTTGCTCCTCATTTCCAGCAGCTGGAGATAACAGGAGTGGACATCAGTCCTACAGCATTGAGCCTCGCCCAGGAGAACCTCGAGCATAATCTGCAACTGGGCCAATTGGCATCCAGCGCAAGCACAGACATCCGCTTCCATCGTGCCGATGTCCTCGGGAATGGCAATGACAATTCAGTACCGTCCATTGAGTCAATACTGAAAACCCAGTTCCCAAATTTTGGAGCATTAGACACATTACCACCCGACCAAGAAAGTGGATGTGATCTACTAATCTCCAACCCGCCCTACATATCTCAAACAGAGTTCCGCAACGGCACCACCGCACGCAGTGTACGGCGCTTCGAGCCCAAGCTAGCACTTGTACCTCCATACTCGTGCTCCGGGATAGAAGACTGTATGCCTGAAGATATCTTTTACCACCGCATTCTCACTCTGGCATTCAAGTTGAAGGCCAAGCTCACGGTGCTGGAGTGTGGGGATTCTAGCCAGGCTAATCGAGTGGTTGCTCTTCACAAGCGACTTGCTTCGGCGGAATCTGGGAAGTCAAGTGCGGAGGTTTGGCCGAGCCGAGAGAAGGATTTGGCTGAAAATGGGTTTCATGTGACTGACGGATCGCGGTCTGTCATCATACAGACTCTCCAGTAACGTACACAAGGTGTCCATCACTCTCGAGGCTAGAGTAATTGATGGAAACAAAAGCTGGTGATTCTTAATATTAATATCAAACTTATGGATATCTTTGTACTAGTTTGGTATTTTTTGTTTCATAGATTCGAAAGTATCATACATATGCATTCATTTTCGGCCTTAAGACGACCACTTGAACTTGCTAACGCATTAAAGAAAAATGTGCAGAAAGACTAACCAAGTGCATTTGGACCGCCCATAGAAAAAAAGAAGAAAAGAACATTATATACAGAATGGAGTAGACCACCGACAAGGCAGAGTGCTGGTGGTCGGGTTTTGAAGTATTAAAACAAATAAGAGATGCACAGGGCGAATTAATGTACTTGAATTAGTGAAAAATGGCACGGGGAAGAACAGGGATGCAAAATTCCAAACCCAAAACTCAGGCCAAGGAAGCGCTGATACCCCGTCTATCGGGGAGTCTGTAATGGGCCCCGATTGGTCCCTGCAGTCTAGAACCAAGTAAGCATTGTGAAGTCGTGAAGAATGTGATGTAGCCGTGCACGAGTCGTTTCAAAGGTTCTTCTTGTCGGAAGAGTAGCTGCGGTCGTCTTCGCCCTCGACAACCTTGAGGATCGACTCCATCTCCTTGGCCTGCCGCTTCCACTCCTTGTCTCCCATCTTCGTCTCTCTGCGGAAAAGCTCCTCGTTCGGCTTGCGGTAGCTGCCACCCAGACGGTCCCACAGAGTGGTGAACTGTCCGTAGTTGTAGTTGAAGTACAAGTGGTGCATGGTGTGGCAGGCAGCGCCGTTCACGATGGGACTGTTGGCGACATACTCTCCGTCATGAATGAAGACGGTCCAGAGGTTGATGAAGCCGAACAGGAAGACGTAGGCGAGCTTCTGCAGAGGGAAGATGAAGGGGAAGACGTGGTATGGGACACTCTGAGACCAGCCATCGAGTGGGTGGAAGGCGTGCGAGGCATAAGGGCTGGGCATGATCCACTTGTGGTGAGGCTTGTGTAGGGTCTTGTAGACACGGGGGTGGTGCAGGCCACGGTGGATCCAGTAGATGAAGAAATCGGTAAAGCAGATAAAGAAGGGAATTTGGATGAGGCTGTAGTACGGGAAGGGCTCTTCGGCGGTGGTGTCGTAGAGTTTGGCGTATCCGCGGACTTCAAGAACGAAGAAAGGTGCTGTCAAGAGGGACATTGGAGGCATTGCGGACATGGCCTGTCTGATCTCCATACCAATCTGATTCTTAAGGAATTTGGGGTGGTTGTAGGTTGTCTTGTCCCAAATAAAGATGAACGAAAGCGTTGCGACCAAGAAGTAGACGAGCAGACCAAACAGCCTAATCCAGTGTTAGTTCTATGTTGCGAAAAAAAGGTGGCGATAAGAAATGAAGGGATTGGCGCATTACCAAGTAATCAGGAAAAAGCTTGTAAATTGACGGTAGATGTTGTTCCTGGGCCAAGCACTCAGGTATGCGTATTTCGAGGGTTCCAGATAGAGCATCTGTGTAGCCTGTTCATAGACATAAGGCTCCGGTCCAAAAAGGGCCATTGAAGTGTTTGCGGCCGCATTGACGAAGGCCGGCAGCGAGATGGACGAAGAGATCGAGGCGGGGGAGGACTGCCGAATAGAGGCGATCACCAATAAAGGTGTCCCATAATTCGAGAATGATATCCATGATTGAGGGCACAGATAGGGTAGGGGGTGGAAGGAAAGAGGAATTGAGAGGTACTTGAAGGAACAAAAAAAGGAGATCCACGGCGAATAACAAAATAGTCACACCAGTGCGGAACCGCCACAGCCGTTGCGATGCCACTTCTTAATAAGCCAATTCACCCAGGGGCGGATGGTATGATGCGGGATATAGTTATTTTATTAGTGGACAGTGTTATATATGAAAGTACAATATTATATATAACTATATATATATTTTCACTTCATAACTATAACCTCTTATGGTCTAGTTATGTAGGTCTAGTTATGTAGTAAAAAAAAAAGAGAGTGGAAACTTAAAAAAGAAGAAAAGAACACAGATACCCCTGGTTTGCCACAGTTGATGCCTTGATGCCTGCGCCATACTGTGGCTCCTTAGCCTTAAGGTCAGGCAATGGCAAAAGTACATTACAAGGTAATTGTACCACAATGGTACTGCACGGGCCAGTTCCACTTCCCTTCCCGTACTCAGAGGTACCTCCACTGCCCGCACTTGCGGGTGTAGATCCAAGTATTCCTTTGTATTCGGGTATCTTGAGCCGGAATACAAAATACAGGTTTTATATGAACATTTGAACATCTCGATCTGGATCCATCCATGTACTCCCGATGTACGCATTCACAAAGTACATATGTACTTTGTACCAAAATTCCTATACCCTTCTAGTCTCATAAAGGTATAGAGTATATAGAGTACTCATCTAATTGAACCTTTTCTTTCTTTATTATACGTTATACAAAGTATTATTGGCAAGATTAAAAAAAAAGTGTACCCGCGCTTCTCGCCTATGACCTCGCTTCTCGCGTCAAACCGCTGCCGCCCTTCCCCCCAAACTCAAACCTTCCCGCTTTAAAGTGTCATCTGCCAGCCTCTTCCACCCCTCTTACCGCTACACCCCCATTCTCATCCCCCAGCTTATATTGTACCGCCCACTATCGCTGTGGCTAGCTGCGCGGTGCTATCCACCAAGCATTGAAGCCTCAGTGATCAAGATCATTGAGTCCAGGTCAAAACCTCGGTTGCGATCCCATTCGCTCACCTAGAGCTGCCATCCGAACATCCGTTTTCTCCTTCTGTGACTTGTGAAAAACAAGAAAAAAAAAATCCCAAAATGTACAACGCTCATCGCGGGATGGTGCCCGCTCCCAACTCCCGTCTGACGGAGTTGCTGGATCAACTGCGCCAGGAGTTTGAGAGCCAGTCGCGAAACACCGGTGAATTTGAACATCAGTGTATGTATCCCTTCCAACATATTGTTACCTCTCTCCTATATTCAGGCTATTTGCGCCTCAGAGCTTTCCCTCCCCCTATCCAATCATTTTATTCAGCTGTCAGCTCATTCCCCCCAATGACTGCAGCTCCATGGGTTTCCGACATTCGCTGAAATGTTATCTAACTGACAGATCATGCAGTGACTGGTCAACTCCAGGAGATGGAGATGATCCGTCAGAAGGTCTATCAGCTGGAACAGGCGCAGATCAAGATTAAGCAAGAGTTCGTCCCTTACCTCGAAAGCTCGAATACTCCTCTCTGACGTCGTTTTTCCTTTTTTTCTTAGCTACGAAGCTGAAATTCGAATGCTGCGACACGAACTCGAGTCGCGCGGCGTGCAAACCATCCCTTCCCACATCGGCGGACCCGCTGCGGCTCATACAGCTCCTTCCCAGGCTCCTCCACCTGCCTTGGGCCACGGCCCCAGCAATCTGTTTGGCGGTATCATGACCAACCCACCAGGTAGTGGCCCCGGTCTTGCCCCTTCCCTCCCCCAGGATCAGCAGCCTCCCCAGCATCCTCTTCAACAGCCTGCTTCGGTCGCTCAGCCTGGCGCACCGCAACCCCAGCAGAGCTCCTTTGGAGGCTATCCGGCTGGCGCTGCTGTGAACGGTATGTTGTTGTGTTTATGAAAATGGCCACCCAGTTCGCTGACCCTTTGGATCGTTCATCTCCCAGGCTATGGCCCTCCTCCGCCTCCTACTGCATCCCCGGGCCCCGGTAAGGGCCGTGGCCGCGTTCCCCCAGGCCCAGGTACCCCCCAGCAAACGCACATCGCCTACCCGGATCCTCGCGCATCCCCTCAGATCCCTCGCCCGACTCCTCCGAACCCCACTCTCGGCCGCACAGCCGAACGTCCGGGAAACATGCTGGCAAACTGGAACCCCGATGATTTGCCTCCGTCGCAGAAGCGTGAGGGTTCCGATTGGTACGCCGTGTTCAACCCTGAGGTCCAGCGTGTCCTCGATGTGGAGCTGGTGCATCACTTGAATCACGATAGCGTTGTTTGCTGTGTGCGCTTCAGCCGTGATGGCAAGTACTTGGCTACAGGCTGCAACCGCTCGGCTCAAATCTTCGACGTGACCACCGGTCAGAACGTGGCCACTCTTCAGGATGAGAATGTCGATAAGGACGGCGACCTGTACATTCGCAGTGTTTGCTTCAGTCCAGATGGAAAGTATCTTGCGACTGGTGCTGAGGATAAGCAGATTCGGGTACGTTTTTCGGATTATATGGAATCGGCAGCATATGGGAAGATTACTGACTTGATGCGATTGGCTCTAGGTTTGGGATATCAACCAGCGCACGATCAAGCACATCTTCAGTGGACACGAGCAGGACATTTACTCTTTGGACTTTGCTGGCAACGGTCGATTCATCGCCTCTGGCAGTGGAGATAAGACCGTGCGCCTTTGGGATATTCTCGATGGCAAGCTTGTCTACACCCTTAGCATTGAGGATGGTGTCACTACCGTGGCTATGTCTCCGGATGGCCGTTACGTGGCTGCAGGTTCGTTGGACAAGAGCGTGCGCGTCTGGGACACTACAACTGGATACCTGGTGGAGCGTCTGGAGAACCCAGATGGCCACAAGGACAGTGTCTACTCGGTCGCGTTCGCGCCCAATGGCCGTGACCTTGTCAGTGGCAGTCTGGACAAGACCATCAAGCTCTGGGAGCTTACCGTCCCCCGAGGCATGCACCCTCACAGTGCCATCAAAGGTGGCAAGTGTATTCGTACATTCGAGGGCCACAAGGTAAGATCTGAGATTACGTTAAGAGACAGGCAGAAGCTAACTTTTTGACTATTTAGGACTTTGTCCTCAGTGTTTGCCTGACACCCGATGGTGCCTGGGTGATGAGTGGTTCCAAGGACCGCGGTGTTCAGTTCTGGGATCCAGTGACTGGAAATGCCCAGATGATGCTTCAAGGCCACAAGAACTCTGGTGAGTTTCAACCTTTGCATGCATTGTTTATCTCTTAACTAACTCCGAATAGTCATCTCGGTTGCGCCCAGTCCTACTGGCAACCTGTTTGCGACGGGCAGTGGAGACATGCGTGCACGAATCTGGAGGTAAGTGTTTTTTCCCTGACTGTATTTCAGATCATAAGCTGACTCTTTTTCTAGATACTCGGCGTACACTGGACGATGAAAGGGTTGATCCTATGGGCGTATGATGTTTTTGCTTTGGTTATGGGCTTGATTTATGCTGAATTTGTTTTTATTTTTTACTCTATACACCTTGGTGTATACGTGAACACCTTTTTTTCAATTCCAAAATTGCCATTCTCTATGCTACCTGGTATATATTTATGTTGTAGACGTCAAAAGGTCACACGGGACACACATTCCGGAACAAGCTGGATTTCCCAACAACACCATCCCTGTCCGTCTGAATCACCACAGAGCCTCCGAATACTCTTTGACTCCGAAGTACTTTGAATCCTTTGAGTTGAATCTTATTTTCTGGAAAGATTGGTAATATACACCTCAAATTCTCCCATGGAGATTGACATGCTGATCCAAATCTCATCAAAGCATGTTTAACGCGGCGTACATGCAGAGTTTAGGTGCCTTGGCCCATTCAGGAAGTAGTTCATAAAGACTAGTCGCATCCCTGCAGGAACCATTATCAAGTCCCGATACCTCACCTCGACGCAGGACGTGCAGGGTTACCACTCGTGTCAGATTGCCATGACTGTCACTTTTCGGGTCGTCCCCCAGTATGGAGCTAAGACCATGAGTGGTCATGATCGACATGACCCATGAGCCAAGCCCCTTTGGTGCAGTTTAAGGGGGCCAAATAACATCGTACCAAAAGCCCGTGCAGACACTCCTATGAGGAGGGGCCAAAATCAACTTTCCACCTGGGCACCCACTTGCCCCAAAAGAGAGAGAGAGAGAGAGAGATAGATCGCACTGGCTGGAGGAACAATTTGATTGGCTCTCCAAGGAGATTCAGATCACCGGACTGATTTTTCTAGGGCCATGGGCGGCTAACTGGGATATTCAATGGGCTGAGATCGGACACTATTGGCGACTATCGGGATGGCGCATCCTGAGACTCGTAATTACGGCCCAGCTGGCCATTGAGCGATTGTTGGCTCCGAGATCGACTGAATAATCTACATGTCGACTGCAGGTCGATCACGGCCCACTTGAGAATTCCGCGATTTGAAGGCCCGGCCCGTCTCCTCGAGGGGAGAGATGCACAGCACGATGAGTTTGCGTGTTTCCTTTCTTTTTTTTTGAGATTGAGTCTGACAGATGTCAGTCTCTTCAACGATATCAGTTACGGGAAGTACAACCCCATGGGGGGAAGTATGGGAACTATAAGGAGAAGTCCGAGAAGGCTTTCGTCGCCAGTCGCGGCTGTGAGTATATTTTTCGTGTGACTGACACACATTTTCACACCGAATGTGTCCAAATACATTACCACTAATGAGAATTACTATTCCTCGTGGTACAGAAAATGGATGCGTCCAAAGCAAACCATGCATCTCATGGACCATGCAATGCAGTGCTTCAGGGCTTTTCGGGCTCCAGGAACCCCAGGAACTCCAGTTCGTCCCCGATTGATTTGAATATTTTTTTTATTTCCCGGTGGAGTCACAGGTCGCCTTGATCACCTAGGATCCCCGGCCTACGAAGATCGAATCAGACACTATACAGTACGCATTGCATGTATCTCTCTTGAGCCTTTTCTTCCCCCTTTTTTTTTAAAAAAAAAAAAAATATTACCATTTCCCTAAATGTCATACAGACGATGAAAATGGGGCTTTTCGACTCTCTTCTCACCGGCTGACTCCCTTCCCCCTGTTGCCCCCGCCATTGCATTGAGGCCCTGGTATATCTAGATCGGGAGGCGCTATGGTCGATGCGGAAGATCATCGCTAGTTGTCAATCATTATATTCCTCTTCATGGCATGACCTGCATATATTTGCTATTTCATTTCCCCTCCTCATATATAGATCCAGATCTATAGACTGATTGCGCTTTGGCCAGCCTGTTTGTCTATTTTCCCTATCCTTGCTTCTTTTTTTTTTGAAAAGCAACTCGTTGCCAGCCAGAACCCAAATACCCACCGGGGATTGAGTTTCAGAACATAGTCAAAGACTACACTGGAAAAAACTCCCCCCAGTGTATCCTGAGGACAAGTATACATTGAGCTACATTGGTATCTCGTGGGAGATCCACAGGGAGAAGGTATCCTTGCTTTTCTGATACCGAGAGGAAGACCACACGAACAGTGAAAGATGGAGACTGCAGAGCCCGTCTCTTACGAGTTCCCCGGCCATGGCGTGGGTGCGTTTGCACACAGACGCCCGATGGACTCGACCCTGAACCAGAACTTTCCCTTCTATTCACATCCAACAACACCATACTCGCTACCTTACCAGACCTCGAGTAGCTTGCCTTACAGCTTCGCCCACTCCGTGGGTCACACACATGCCCACTCGAATGCCTACCAGCAATACTTTGTCCCTAATCCGCACCCGATACAGCCGCAACCACTGCGCCTCACAACGGAACAACCGTTGCAGTCTCTTCCAGAGATTCGTCCGGCAAAGAACGCCATCAGCCAGACAGTCAAGTCTACTCCCGACCATGGTCCAGGGGTACAGCTTTCAACTAGAGGCCACAGTTCACCAGTCGGGGCAACAGACGAGAAGCAAACCCCCGCTGACATCGCCTTCTCAACCAACGTGGATGTCTTGATGAAGGCAATCCAGGCGAAACATGCTTCGTCACCGACTCAGCAATCGCTGCCACCACTCCAACATCTAGCCCCACCCGCACCACAGGACTATCCTGTATCCTACCCGACTGCCTCACCCACGCCACCGCGCTGCTACCATGCCAACGAAGGCCAGCTATCGCGCTCAGGCAAGAAGCGCAAGTACAACTGCAACCTCCCAGGCTGTGGCAAAAGCTTCGCGCAGAAAACACACTTGGATATCCACATCAGGGCACACACAGGTGACAAGCCATTTGTGAGTACACAGCATATTCCTGAACAAGACTTGGGTAGGATCAGCAACTAATCATTTTTGGATGTGGCAGATATGCAAGGAGCCCTCATGCGGGCAACGTTTCTCGCAGCAAGGCAACCTCAAGGTAAGCACATCACCCCCCCCCCCCCTTCCAGCTGCGGTACTATGTGATAACGACACACGAGGCAGACACTGACTTGCATTTCTCAAACTAGACCCATCAGCGACGACACACGGGCGAAAAGCCCTTCCAATGTGAAATTTGTCATAAGCGATTCGCTCAGCGAGGCAATGTCCGCGCTCACAAGCTCACCCATGATCAGTCTAAACGGTTCGACTGCCGTCTCGATGAATGTGGCAAACAGTTCACCCAGTTAGGCAACCTCAAGGTAAGTTTTTTGTCATTCTCTTATCCCTCCATGTCAGCATCCTTCCCATACACTATCCTCGTTTAAAAACCAAAGCTAACCAACCCTCCTTCCCCCTTCCAAAAAAACAGTCCCACCAGAACAAATTCCACGCAGCAACACTCCACAATCTAACAGTCCGTTTCTCACAAATGGGCGATAACGGACCGATGAACATGAACCCCGCAGACCGCGAACTGTGGGTATATTTCGCCGGGCTATACAAAAACAGCAACAAGGGTATCAAGGGCCGTGGTAAGGACCGGCGGATCTCGACGACAAAACGGTCCGATGGACAGAGTAGCTGTAACCCTATGGATCGAATACAGTCTGTTGAGTCTGAAGAGGGCGTTTCGAAAATGCAGATGCAGATGCAGATGCGTCGTGGGAGCTTTGAGGATGGTTTCTCCGTTTATAATACTTCTAGCAGTGATGGTGATGATGGGGAGCCTTATTATATTGATCGCAGGGATCATCTTCATGGACATGGTCATGGACATAGTCACGGTCACGGTCATGGTCCTTGATTGGGTTTGCTTTCGGGCCTTTTCTCTTCTTTTTATATTGCTTTGTATTTGTCTGCACACCCCTCTGTGATATCCCCTCTTATTTCTTGATTCCCCTGTGATTCCCATTGTTAATTTCCTTTTTCATTTTCTTCTAGGCAGGAAGGGGATTTAAATTCTACTTGGTCTTTTCACACTTTTTTTCTACTCATTTCCTTTAGGGTTTATCAAGATGTACACGATTCACGAGGACTTTTCATATGTATCTTGGTCTTGGTTTCTTTGGATTTTTTTTTTTAGTTCTGTACAACTTAGTCGGATTGTACTATACAGTCATTTTCTGCTACTGCCTTCCAAATCCATCATTTTACCGGCAACTTGGGGTTTGATTGTTTAGAACCCCAAAAAAAGGCTGACACAGGAAATCTGACATGTTAACAAGTTACAATTCCGAAGCCACAAGTCCTAAGACAAGACAAGTTATGTAGCTCGGCAAGGCGCAGATTATGTCTCGAAAGGAATCGGATGAGTTTTCATATTTCTGTCGGCCTTAATTCGAAGTGACCCGGAGTTAAAGTATACAATACAGAGTGAAAGCTAGGGTAAAAAAAATATAAAAAAAGCAGGAAAAGGAAAGGCTCTCCGGGACATAAATCATTTAATGAGACAGTTCAAAGAGATCAAGTGCGAAAACGCAACATGCATAAGCTGATACCTGACCGAGATGGCATCCATGTGTCAACTCTATGGCGCATCGGCATCAGCAATATCCAAATCTCCATCCGCAGCATCCTCCCGCTCAGAAACAGGCGGGGCTTGGGTACCGAGGGGAGTAGCGTTAGCCAGGGCATCGGAAATGAAGGATTCCTCGACGGCAGCCTTTCTCCGGAACACCCGGAGCCAGCGACGGCCCCATTGGCGGATGATAGCGTCCTCAGGCAAAGTGCCGCTGCCATCACCGCGCTCCATCTGCTCGTCGTTGCTTCCAGCAGCGATGGAGACGATCGAGTCCTCGATGTACTTGAAGAGGGCTTGCATGTCTGCACGCTCACGAGCGAGGGTCTCATCGATGACGCTGAGCTGGGGCTCATAGAGGCCGGGTTGAGCGCGGGCGGCGACGATCTGGCGCATGCGGTTGGTGACCTTGCCAACAGTGGCGGAGATCATCTCGAAGACATGGGGCTTTGAGAGGATAGTTCCTGCCGCGACAGCCTCGGAGAGGGCCCATTCAAGGACGGAGAGTGGGCTGAGGATGGTGTAGTTAAGCAGCTTGTCAATGATGTTGATGGCAATACCGGGCTGATCGACCCAGTAGTCCATAACGGAAGTGATGATTTGGCAGCGGGCGCGTTGAGATTCAGTGCCTATGGCCAAGAGGCGATCTTTGCTGCGTTCGATGCATGACAGGACGTGAGAGAGCGACTTGGATCCGACGAAGCAGAGTGAGGTTACGAATGCGTCTGTCGAGGGGATCTTGGGGTCATCGACACCCTGACTCTTGGCCTGGTCTTCAATGGCTGTGATGACGGGCTGGATTTCTTCGTCGCTAGCCTTCTTCCGAATAAGCTGCATCAGTTCTTGCCCTTCTTTAGAGTATGGTGCCACTGGAAATTCAAGTTAGTAATTGTTCTCTGCCATTTGATCATCGAGTAAACATACTTTCGGAGGCATATTTGAAATCGGGAGTATCCTTCTCTTTGCCTGGTGTGATCAACTTTGGGTAGGGATCGGGGAGAGTTCCCTTAATGCGCTGGGCGAAGCTCAACCGAATTTCCTTGTCCAAAGCGCCATGGATGAACGCCATTCTTGGGTCTATGGCGGGCAGATCGAGATCATCGGCCCTGTGAAATGGTTAGATGACTGATTACAACGTGTGGAAGCTGCCGGTCTTTACTTACCACTCGCTCCATTTCCATGTGAACCCGAAGTTGCTCAAGTGGTGAGCGAACCAATCCAGGAAACGGTTGCTGAGCTCCAAATCCATTGTCTCCAGACTGTTGTACAAGAATCGGATTGCACGGCCCAAACTGGGCGCGATTGCCGCAGGGGCAATCTTGCAGCACTCAGTGAGAACAGAGTGATAGTAGACGAGCTTGTGCTCTGACGCTGGCAATTGGAATAGCTGCGAGAACACTGCGTCCACTGCCACGTCCTCGGGCTTCCAAGGCTGCACCTCTCCAATGAGCTCGCGCATTCGGTCGAAAGGCGTGGCACGCTTCACGAATGTGGTAGGAGTGAAATAGCAGTCGATATCGATCAGGAACTTGGCCGTAGCAACACGGTTGAAGTCAAGGAGGTTAATAGTATCAACCAGTGCGTCCCGAATAAGCGAAGAGGAGATGTCTGTGGTCGCAGGGACGGTGTCCACTTCTTGGTTGGCATACACCGAAAGGTAGACCTCGGGGAAGAGGGGACGCGCGCCGCTTGGTACGGGGTTGGGAACAGTGATTGAGGGGAAAGGAACCTTGACCACCGATTCGAAAGACTTGGGCTCATCGGTTTCGGCATCCCGGACGTCTTTCCAAGGGCGAGGGAGGCACTTAAGCTCCCAGCCCTGGTTGGCCTCCGCTTGAAGTTGAGTCTGCATCAAACTGATAACACTTTGACCAGCTGCCTCCTGGTTCTCCTCAGCGCTGAACGAGTTCACCAAATCCACGAGAGCGTGCGGCGTAGATGCAATAATGTCGGTCTTCTCCAGAAGCGCGGATGCCTGGGCCTCGAAGCCAGAGGCGGGGGACAGCATAACATAAGGAATAGTGAACTGAATAATCTTCACCAATTCAAGGCCAAGAAGCTGAGAAAAACTGTTAGACAAGGTTCATCGTCACAGGGAGATAACCCAACTTACATCTTCCGAAGAGGCAGTCTGGAGATCGACTGCGCGAGCGAACAGCTCTTCCAGAAGAGGGAAGATACCGTCACCCTCATAGACCGGCTGGAGAATACCCAAGAAGCGAATAAGAAGCTTGACTTCACGCCATGCGCCCATATCAATATACTTCTGCAAGGCCTCCGCTGCCTTGCTCAAAACCTCCGATCCAAGCTCGGGCTTGAGACTATGTGCGACCAGGACCGTGCCGGCGATAAAAGGAATTTTCATGGGTTGTTCGAGAACGCTGCACATATCCAAATTAGTAAAATTCCACGCTCAATTGAGTACGCCGACACGTACAGATCAAGGGAGATGTTAACAAAGTCACGGCGGATTTCCTCGTCATCATAGTTATCCGTGACTGTCTTCGCAATACCCTGGACGTCATCTTCTGCTCTACGAGCAGCCTATTAATGAGATATAGGCATTAGTTCATATCAACCATTTGTGGAGCGCAATGCGCGCGGCGGGAAAAAAAAATGAGGCCCGTACCGATTCCGCAATGGTCAACAACTGCCGTCGGACCTGGACGAACAATGGCTCCTCATATCTGCGCCTTTGGGGGCGGCGATCAAAATCATCATCATCTGTGAGAATCACAAGCTAAGTTAGCGTGTTGTCCGGGAAACTTGTCAGATCCATGTCTCTCTCACCTCTGTAGCGGCGTTTGCGCCCACCCCTGTAGCTCTGGTTTCGACGGTCATTTTCGGCCATTGTGTTCTGGAATCAATCCAATAAGCCAATATAATACTAGATTTGATAGAGACAGTGGGTAAGTGGAAAGGTGACAGCTTGGGAGCTTGAGGTGAATGGGGAGCTCGGGGGAAATTGAAGTTCCGGACCCGGTGCCCCTGCCTCTCGGACACTACTCCACTCAAAGAGTTGGCTTATGCGGCGTCATGTCTTTTTAGTGGTTCATTTGCATGTCTTTTGGGATGTCTTTTTTGAGATATTTTTCTGCCTTCTCAGATTCATAGCTAAAGGGTAGAAAAAAGTGGAAAAGGTGTAAACCCTACAGACTTCCGATTGTATACATATAACCAGGAATGTAGTAGAATACTTTCCACCTACTATACAGTTACACTGTTCAAATCCCATTTATTCTTTACGCATCACTACCGAAAAAAGAGAAAGGAAAAAAAGAAAATCGTCTGCTTGAGAACTGGAATGACATATAGCTCATGGCCGGTAAGTCGGAGGAGGACCGGGGAACCAGCCAAGCCCGATGAATCTGATACAAGGATATTGCGAACAAAAAAAAGAAAGCAAGGACGCAAAGGGAAGAACGAACGGGGATTCTAGCGCTGCAAGACGAGAGATTGACCATCATAGAAGGGGTCCTCCTTAAACGTGTATCGAAAGAAATCTTCAGGATCTCTCATGCATTTGTGGGAGATTCACCCCTCCATCCGGGGTTGAGATCGGCTTGCTGCGTCTGGGGGTTCTTCCCCTCGACCGATGAAACTATGCAGTCTCCGACCCCCAGAGGCAGACGTGCACAGAAAGGGTATCACTTTTTCCTCCCGAGAGCTGTCTCAGACACCTCAAAATAAACTCCAGGTCATGACATCCCATTTCGTGAAAACCATCAGCCTTACCACCAAGAAACATAGTTTCCGCTTCCCAGCCATTAAAGGATGCACTTTTCCCACTTCATACCATTCCCTGCTCATTCACCAGTTCCAAAGTTCCACTAGGTCCGAGAGTTGAGGCACACAAACCGAGTCCTCAAAAAAAGAAAAAGAAAAAGAAAAAAGACAGGGGAGTGCACTCTCAATTCAGAGTTTACTCGAGATCATTATGGAACTTTGGTTGGCAGGTCGAATCTTCTCACGCACAGTGCAGATGGCGGCACGACGAACAGACGTATCCCTCGCGAAGGGCAGAGGACACACACTGGTCGACTCAATCGAGGTGTGCAAGCATCTCCTCCTTGGCAAGGGGTTTAAAGGTATCGAGGCCAAGACCGCGAGCTTCGAGGGCTGGGCGAGCGTGAGGGGGAATCATTTGGGCGTTGAGATCAGGGGCAATCGAAAGTTCTGAAGGTTGATTAGTGGGGGTTTCTCTCTAGAAAGGGGGGGGGGATATATTTTACCATGTCGTGAGAAATCGAAAAGGGCAGGGAGGTCCTTGGAGGGGTTGTTGTGGTGGCGTGAATCAGGTAGCCGGGTGTTTGGGTCGCGGAGCTCATCGAAGAAGGGGTGGCACATTGCTTCAACCGCGGACAACCGTTGGGTAGGGGTGTATTCCAGGAGAGCGGAGATGAGGTCAATAGCCTCGGGTGGTGCCTTACGGAAAACCTAGTTCGGTCAGCACCATTACAGACCTGAGTACGGGGTGGGAAAATACCTTGTTGAAGGGATGGGGCTTGATTTGAGGGAACTTGTGCTCCATATAGTTGGGGTTCATGGTGCGGATTTGTTCCCGAGTTGGGGTGCCCAAAACCTTGATGATTTCTACCAGCTGGTCAATGCCCGATTCACCGGGGAAGAGGGGTTGTCCAAGCATCAATTCTGCCATCACACAACCAGTCGACCAAACATCTAGAAAAACAGACATGTTAGAGAGCTTTGAAGATTGATGCGCAGAAAAGGATTATGTACCAATCTTTGTTGTGTAGTTGGTCGCGCCAAAAATTAATTCAGGCGCCCGGTAGTAACGAGAGCAGATGTATGACACGTTGGGCTCATTTTCGATCAAAATCTTGGCGGATCCGAAATCGCAGAGCTTCAGGATTCCAGTAGCGGGATCCAAGAGAAGATTCTGGGGCTTGATATCACGATGGCAGATACCCTGTGAGTGGATGTAGGCCAGCGACCGGAACAGCTGGTAGATGTAAAGCTTGACCTCTAGGATAGGCATCGTAGTCTTGAGTTTGTTGAAGTAACGCGATGCGCGGTACACGGTCTCCGGGACATACTCGAGGACGAGGTTGAGGTAAACTTCATCTTTCTATTTGGGGAAATTGGGGTGACACAGTCAGCCCACTGGAACGGGGGGACGGAAAGATGATCGGGTGGGACACCCAGGAGACAACATACCCTATCGCCGTTGGAGTAGTAAAAGGCTTTGAGCTCGACAATGTTAGGATGGCGCACAATCCGCATGATCTGCAGCTCACGGTTCTAAAAAGACTGGTTTAGTGGTCCGACAGGCACACACAGAAAGAGACGGTCGAGCACCCACCTTGAACCGCTTATCCTGGAGGACTCTCTTGATGGCAGCATCTTCCCCGCTCGGGGCCATCTTGGTCTGAAACACAACACCGAAGGAGCCATTGCCGACAATTTTGCACTGAGTGTAGGAGATCTCCTTGGACTCGCCGGTCAGTCCATCTTGGACCTTCTCCCGGATCACCTCTGGGGAAAGGTCAGTTTCAACCCATTGTAATGTAGATCAATATAGTCTTACCACCCATGCGCAAAGTTGGGAACAACCCGGGTCGATTCTGTGACATCGCGGCAAGAAGATAGATATGTGAAGTTGGGAAGACGGTTAAACCGGGGTGGAGTAGGGAGGGGCGGAAGGACCGATGGGAAGAGAAAATGGCACCCGGAAGCCAAGAATGTAGTAAAAAATAGGGAAGAGAAGAATGAGAGAGAGGGAGGAGAAGGTGGGCAACTTTCGTAGAGAATGTTCAACCAATGAAGTCGAATCGAGTGAAATAAGACGGGTTAGACTAGGGAAGGTTAGGTAAAATTGGGGCGGGTTCAGGGCGAAAGAAAGGTGACGTTGATGGAATAGATTTCCCTTTTTTTTCCTTTCTTTATTTCTTTCTTTCTTTCTTTTTGTTTAAAAAAAGATCTAATATTTTGAAAGAAACAAAATCAAATGATAGAATCAAGAAAGATGAAAGCCAATGTCTTACGAGTGGGCAATTCGGGAAGGGGGGGGGGAAAGAGGAAAAAGAGAGGGGCGGGAGAGCTACAAGTTCAAGTTCAAATCCAACTTGCTCAGGTATTTACTCTTTTAAGGTCTTTTTAGTCTTCTTTTTTTCCTCTTTTTTCTTTTTTAATATTTCTTTACTTACATTATAATTATTAAGATATGTATATATATCTTTCTCTCTCTCTCTCTAACTAATTCTATTTATTTGATTTACAGTATAGGTACTGTAACTTACTGTTACTTACCATTCGGGAAATGATATCATAGGTACCGGTGTTAGGAGAGTATTTACCAATACGTGCCGGTGTGTGAAATCTGGGAAACATTGGGAAGAAAAAAAAAAAAAAAAAAGACTTTGGAGAAAGCGGAGTCTCCGGGGTAGTGGGAATATAGTCAAGCTATACATAGTATCTTTATAACTATATACACCTTAAATATATAATATCCTCCCCCCCTCCAAAAATAGGCGATCCAAGTGATGTCGGGTGACCCAACGGTGATTTTACCTGGAACCATTGTCATTGGTTGAATCACTGTACTGTAATCTTTTTTACTATCACGAGACCAGCTGACCTCGAAGAAGCTTGGGCCAGGTGGTCCAAGCTGCAATTGGAGCTGGACCCGACTATTCCAAGTTGAGTATACTAGGACTTATACTATATACCAACTGCTATACTTCTGAGCTCTTCCCGAAACAAAAATGACACACCGGTAAATTGGAAAACAGACCAGTTGGAAACCCCATATACTAATCAGAGCTATTCGGCCCGGAAAAATCTATCGGAATTGAAAGGGGCTCACGTTCTTCCATTCTTTCGAGGATCTCCCAATATCAAAGTGTGTCTGTGCAGGGGTTCCTTGGCATGTGAGTCGAAGCTATCTCAGCCGACGCCCAACTCGGGACAATCATTGGGATTCCAGCCGTAGTCCCGTCCATGCAGCTTGTTACCAGAAACCTGGACCGGGCAGATAAACCCCAAGCCGGCATCTCATCTACGAGACGTATCAGAAAAGCGAAGCGGCCAATAAACAGGGGAAAAAAGAAGGAAAAAAAAGAAAGTTCAAGTGGAAAAGGAACCCTTATCCTCGAAGGGGTTTAGGAATGTTGGTTCCTGACACAAGCAAGAAGCCGACTCAGGTACTAAAAAAAAAGGAGACTGAACTTGGCCCCTGCACTGTAGGGATGCACCTGGCTCAAAAGGTTAACGTTGAGGACAATTTACGTACTGTTTTGTATTCGTATGGTATTGGTAATTTCAACACAACATTTAACATTTGAACTTCTAGCACTGCCTACATCTTCGAATAGTACATATGTATTACTATGTAGTCTATCAATTTTTATATCACAGTAATATTTACCATCTCTCTAGTAATGGGAGCTTCCCCTCATCGACGTCACCAGACATAGAGCAGGTGACCATGGCTTGGGGATCCGAATCGCCACAGTTTGGTTCGAACTGTCATGCGACTTTCTGAATCTTCTTGAGGGAAAAATGACGCCCCCTCAACAGGGGTCTGACGCCGTCAAATTGAAAGAGAAAACAAAAAAAAAAAAAAAAAAAAAGAGGAATCCATGTCATATTCAGAACCAGACATCGGTACAACCATGACTATATACATACTCGGGATTCCGAAGTGCCCATCGGGTCTCGGCAAACAATGTACCCTATTTGCTGACTCTACAAACTCATTATTGATCAACTGTTTCTCTTTCGGGGAAAGTGGGTTCAATTCAATATTCCCTGCCACGGCTTGGAGCCCACCTACAGTAGAACCGTGGAGGTTCATATCCAAGTATATATATATACATATTCGATAATGTATAAAATTGTACAATGCACATACCAATCACATTATCGTTTCACAGACCTGGGATGAGAAACCTGGTGTGTTCCTGGCAAAAGCAACACTTCCCGGCACTGGCACGATGTTTAAAATGTTGATGCATATGCACGGGAGGACACTGGCGGAATGCCCAGCCCAATAGTGCACCATCGGCATGTACGGGGTCGTAAAGCATGGAAGCAAGGAACGGCATTCCGGTCTACCTACGCTCTGCCAGACACGTGGGCTTATCTCTCGGAATAGTGAGCATAGAGAGAGATATAAGATCTACAAAATAGCACTTGACGTCTTTCCAGGTTGGAGTTGGAATTGGAATTGCCATACTCATATCACATACATCGTACCCAAGGCAACCAAGCAAATATGCGAATCATTTTGGAGGCTATTGGTTCAATCTCGAAATCGGGTCCATTTTTTCCACGCTATGGCTAGATCTGTCCATGTTCATATCTAAATCTACCGATCTAGCACACATGGCGTCTATTCATATTCGGATCATAACAGTATTAACGGTGAAGATGCATACGGTTTGGGGATGAATAGATTATTATGATTGTATGATTCTCGTAACCCAAGGAAACAATACATCGTTTTACATTGTGCCAACCTATACGGGGTAAACCATCCAGAATTGACACATAATGAACCGAACCTTGGACAAGGCCTCCATGGAACGGGTAGAAGGAAAGAACAAAAGCAAACCATTCTCAGAAATCGCCATCTACCAGTAAATCTCATGGGAGGAATGAATTTGCCTTGTGGACAAGCTACCCACATTCATTTCCAAAGGAAATTGCATTATTCAAGAGAGCAGCATGTTGTGCTCCGTAGTTGTAAGTATATTACCAAATCTAGAAAGCCTGTCAATTGGGCAGAGACACTCGGACCCCTCAAATCTGTAATTTTCATTCTCTTCTTCATTTTCATTCGTCTAGGAAGAATATCATCCCGGGACAACTATTTATCCGGGACATACATCCCTAGGTGCATCCTAGGCCTCGAAGATAACTGGCCAGTTTCTTATATAGTAGTCGGGAACCCGGGAAGAGATTTACGAAAAAAAGAAAGCCCTAAAAAAGGGTTGAACAGGGAATATGATGTCACTAGAGACCGATAATCAGCGTCCGAACCCCGACTATCAACGGGACTTCCAATCGTGGGCCAGAAACTCCGACCCAGCCACACTGGAAGCAGGGAAACTGGGTGACTATGGCCCATCAAGAGACTTCACAAGTGGATTTGGGTGGTCAGGCTTGAGATATGGAGTAAGTGGCCGAGGATCCCACATACCCTATTGGGAGAGAAAAACATAGCACTTTCCTAATATACAACATTGGAGCATTTGTACAAGTATGTACTTCATTTTTTATGACAAAACACTCTCCACAATAATCCTCCGTATCATTTTCGAGCAGCGAAAACATGGGAAGGACCCAATATATAAATGAACCCACTTTACCGAGAAACTTAGTCCAACAATTGAGTGGAGAATGAAGCAGAAAACAGTTCCAGCCTAGGAGATCCATAGGCCACTGCACTCCGGAGTATTCTACTAATGGGATAAGTTACTCCAGTGCCCACAGCATAGAGTGGAGCAATGATATACCTATGGTTGATTCGTTTGATTTGTTGTGGCTTTGAAAGATGCCGTCGTTCGTCCCGGTCACCGCTTTGGGTATGTACCGGCATTAATCGGATCATTTTCCTCTCCGCTTTGATTTGGGTGTCTGGGTAAGGGCTGGATATTTGTTTTGGATTCAATTCTGAAACATAAGAGCTTTGTCTTTTTAGATAATTTAAACTCGGAAGTGTTTATGGTTCATTCAGAAATACTGGGATCTATATGCATGTCTAATGATCTGATTTTATGGCAATATCAAAACCTAAACATTCACCTGGGTAGACAAAGAGCAGACTTGGACATTTTTCTTATATGGAGTACCAGAAGTATCCAGCTAGAAGAACTAGAAGTCAAAAGACAAAAATACAACGAAACCATTACAATCGAATCAACTTAATCAAAACTTGTTTTACATTGGCCCGTCTATGATGCGAAAAACATAACCAGAGCTATCTGCAGGCGCAGCCATGCATCCCAGATCTGGCAATCCCATAGACCCAAAACATGGCCATGCAAGGAAATGAACTGGAAGACAGCAAGGAAGACACAAGATATCAGACCACAGGCCAAACAGAGATGCAGCATCAGGTGGTAATGGAAAAGGAAATCAAAGAAACGGAGTGTGAATCTATACAAAAAATTTGAAATCTCCATGGCGCCAAACAACTGCCACCTGCACCAGCAACCCAGATTCAAGAGGATATACCGAGGAAGAGAGACAACATATGTCATTACAGACATGGAGAGTGAAGAACTACTAAAACATGGGGGGCGAAAGGGTTATTATCTCGGGGGATGTGAGAGAGCTTAGAAGGGAGGAGGGATCATGCTGGCGGGGTCAACCTTGTCCTGCTGCTCCATGACATCCTCACCAGCAAGCTCAAGGGAGACGGCAAGACCGAGCTTAGCGGTTTGCTAGAAAAAAAAAGAAAAAAATTAGCATCGAGGTTGCGATTAGAAAGATAGACGGATGTTGCTTACCTTGGCCTGGTCGATCTCACCAGCGAAGGAGAGAGAGATGGGCATGGCAATGCGCTTCTCGAGGAGGCAGCTGACCTTGCCGGTGCTGTCAACCTGGGCGCGGAACGAAGAGGCACGGAAGTCGTACTTGGCTCCGATGGCAGTGGTACCGTCACGAGCAGGGCCGCCCATCATAAGAGTAGCGGGAGAGGGTTGGAGTTGGAGGTTCATGTCAATACCAGCTTCAACACGCTCGGACAGCTTGCGCCAGTAAGTGGCATTGAAAGTGCCCTGGGCCTGCAGCTGGGCGGTGCCAATCCAGTCCTCACCCTTGTACTTGGCGGAGTAAGACAGAGCAGTCTCGGGGCGAGCGGTGATGCCCTGGCGTTGCCAGATAGCCTCGAAACCAAGAGCGAGACTGGGGGTGATGGACTGCAGGTAGCTGCCGACGAAGATACCAGTGAGACCACCCTCGAGGCAAGAGGGGTTGAAGGCCTTGAGGGATGCGGAGAAGTCACGGCCAGTGTAGTCGTTATCGATCTGGACCAAGCCCTGGGTACCACCATTCATGATCTGAGCATTGGTCTTGGTGACAAGGGCCTGGTTCCAGCGGTAGTTGGCGACGGCAGCGAGCGCACCGTCGCTACCGTAGTTACCTTGCATAAACACCTATCGGAGAATAATATGTTAGATACTGAAAATTGTGGTTACCGGCACATAGATCGCATGAGATAGTTGTCCTTACCCTGGGGTTTCCGAACATGGCGGAGAAAGCATATGGAGGCAGGTTGCCGGTTGAGCCCATAGAGAACGCATGCGACACACGGAACAGAGGGGACATGCCAAAGACCTTGGTCAGGTCTGCCCGGAGACCGGAGAACATGAAGTTGGTCAACAGAACATCCTTCTGCACTTCCCTGGCGAGGTTATCGACAGTGCCGGGGTTGGGCAGGTTGAGCAAGGCCCTTCGTTCGGAGAACGAGGAGTATGCATCGTTGATAGCCGCGGCGGCCGGGTTCTCTGCGAGAAAGGAGAGAGATGATAGGTAATCGGCCATTTTGGTTGAAATGTGATAATTGACGAATATATTAGGTGTCGTCACGCGTGTTAGTCTTCAGTTGAGACTCGGGGGAAAACACAAATGATTGAGAATAAAAGGGATTGAGACCAGCCCGAGGATCTGGGACGAACAAACGTCTTCAGATGACCTTTGATAAAATAGCGTAGAAAGGGCTGTATCTGATGCGCTCAGGAGTGTAGGGGAAGCAATTCAAGACTTTCCAAGCCGTGAAAAATGCTAGTCACCTGCCTCGGCGTCTTTGGTTGCTGTCGTTCGCCGGGATGTTACATAATCTTTTTTTCGGGCTTTCCCGGTTCAAGGCTAGACTGGGAGGGAACTGGGGGGTCATTGGAGGAATTTAACTTGATATTTATTGTTATCTGAAGAACTTCTTTTATCTAATTCCATTTGGTGCTAGATTTGTGCTTGAATTTGGGTTCATTTGGACGGCTTTGTGTTTTTCAGCCTGAAAAACAAGGCAAACAAAGCCAATGATCTGCACCTGATATCTGGGTCGTGATCGATTACCTATACCGCCGCCTCTTACCCTTAGTTACTTGGAAGGTTCCTTGTTTCTTGCACTATCCTACTATCGGATTGAGGCGGCTTAAAATATCTCTGATCTAACTCAGCACTACTCATCGATAAGTCTGACACGCTCAATACTGAATTGTGTGACATCTCGAGGTTGCGTCATCTCGACATCCCACCATGGACACCTTACTGTAAGCTTGCCTTACCCACCTCACAGCTTCATGTTTTCTCTCATAGGTTGCTTTGTGTGTGATTTCTGCTTGGCAAGGCTAGGCAAAAAAAAGAACAGAAAAGAAAAGAAAAGAAAAGAAAAGAAATAAGAACGAGCCATAGGCCATATCTAGTCTTGGAGAGGCTGAAGCTGAAGAGTGAAGTCTGATAGTGGACTTGAATTGACATCATATAGGACCGCTGAGATTGTGGCCAACTCCCCACGATTCCGTCGCAAATCGTCAATTTTTGTCGATGCAATTCATGACTTGCCGGAAAAGGCCGATCTGGCTCCGGCCCAGCTGTACAGCACCGAATCTGGTCGGCTTTTCCATTCGGGCCGCATTGTGATTATCACCGTCGGCTTACCTGCCAGAGGTAAAACGTATGATGTTTTTTTACATTCAGATTTGTGTTGTTGTGTAAACTAATTTCAAATCCATGGCAGACATATCTCAGTGGCTTTGGCACGATACCTGCGATGGTATGCTTTACTTCTACAACCTGCGCATCTCCAGAGGTATGCTAATGCATTTAGGCTTGGTGTCAAAACCAGAATCTTCCATCTGGGCGACTATCGCCGTGCCACAATCCCATTTGGCGAAGACATGCCAGATGATTATTTCTTTGTCAATGGTAGGCATGGTATCCTGATCTACCTGAACGACTATATTGACATATCTGTTTAGCGACTGCTAAGTCCGTTCTTCTACGCCAAAAGATTGTGAGAAAATGTCGAGAAGACATCTATCACTTTTTGAACCATGAAAATGGTCAAATAGCGATATATGATGCCGTTAACCCTCTAGCCTCAGGACGGCGCTCGCTTGCCAAGGAGTTTGCAAAGCATGATATCGAGGCAAGTCAGAATTTCTCTTTAAGATATTTGATAATAGACTAATTATTGATGTCTCTAACCAGACCCTGTTCATTGAATCTTGGTGTGATGACGAACGCATTATCGAAGAGAATGTTCGCAGGGTCAAGATATCCTCTCCTGATGTAAGTCTCATGTATCTCCTGGTGTTGAACGGAATATCTGACGACCATGGCTAGTACGTCTCATGGAAATCGGAAGATGCCGTGAAACATTACTTGAATCGTGTCTATTCTCGCATCCCCCAATTCCAGACCATGGAGGAAAAGGACTTGAACTATATCAAGGTACGCACAGTTAGCTTTTGTCGCATGGCTATTGCTCACCAAATACAGATGATCAACGCCGGCGAGAGACTGATTGTCAATAATCGGAGCTTTGGTTACCTTTCTAACCGCATAGTCTTCTATCTTCTGAATCTCCACATCAAATCGAGACGCACATACTTTGTCCGGGTAGGTCATCTACTGTCCTATTGCCATAATGCAACGCCTAACATTTCATCTAGGCTGGCGTTTCGCTAGATGCAGATTCATACAAAGCCGATGCTTCGTTGTCAGAACAGGGAGAAGACTATGCCAAGAAGATGACGGAACGTCTTCTAGCTCACCGGGAAGAAGAAAAGCAAGCAATGATTGAGCGAGGAGAGACTGGCTATGAGTCAAGGCCCTTGAAAGTTTGGACTTCCACACGGCGCAGGACAGTGGAAACCGCAAAATACCTTCATGAATACGGATATAAAATCCGACAGAGGTCTCAATTGAGCCAACTGAACCCTGGTGTTTGTGAGAAGATGTCTGAGAGTGCCATCCGAGCAGAGTTTGGAGACGATGTTGCTAAGCACGAGCTTGATCCCTACCACCACCGTTATCCCCGGGCAGAGGTAAACCTTGCCTCAACCCCTTAAAGTATGTGGCTGCTGACCCTTTTCACTAGTCATACCATGATTTGGCTGTTCGCCTCGAGCCAATTATCCTTGAACTGGAGAGGGAGCAAACTGATCTGCTCATCATTGCACATGAAAGTGTTTTGAGGGTTTTGTATGGCTATCTCATGGCCTGCAATGCTGCTGACATTCCGTTCCTTGAGTTCCCTCGCGATGAAATCATTGAGGTAAGTTGGACTTTGGATTAGAGAAGTATCTATCGTTAATTAACACTATTCCAGATCGTTCCGGAGAGCTATCAGAACGAGGCCCAGCGGATCCATATCCCCGACCTCCCCGAAGAGATTATCCCGGCCTCTCCAGAGGACTTAAAGATCCCAGTGCCTCCAAGCGGAGTGGTATCACCGACGCAAGGGCTTGGTACCCCAGAAGGCCAAGTAACCCCACAGAGTGGACATCGAACACCCAGTGGAATTCAAACACCCAGTGGAATCCGAACACCGCGTGAACGCGAAAGGATCTCACAGCAGCATGTTGAAGATGTGGTCTAGGTAGAAGTCCACAGTAATTCGCTTTGCCTTGCAATACCACCCATATCTTACTCTTGAATTCCTCTAGCCACACCTCGAATCAAGTCTCATTTTTGCGGTCGTTGCGTTGATAGCATCAATACAATCCATCAAGTCTAACCGCCATGTAAAGTCGAGACAAAAACAATGTTATCCCCTTGTTGAAGTTCATATGTCTCTTCGCCTTCAAGTTCCCAATCGGCATCGTTGATAAGCACGAGAATGCCTGGTCGTCTACCGAAGCCATTAGCATTTGTTTGAAGAAAGCCCCAAAGTTATGTTGACATACACATTGTCCTCCATGATGAACATGTCTATCCTCTGATCCTTCATGAGGTTATCAACAAGGTATTTAAGTAGGTATGAGATGTTTGGCTTGCTGCCATCCTCTAAACGAGCAGGTAAAACGACCTTATGCTTGCGCTCATTCCCGAACAGCAATTCTAAGCCGCCACTATCGAGATCAATAATTAGCAGAGGTTGATCGATTGAAGGAAAGATTTGACGTACGTAAACTCGACGGTGATAGGGATAGGGAAATCTCCCTGGCCCGCATTTGAAGTATTAGCCATAGCGTTGCAGATGAAGAGAGATATAGAGCATATAGCGGTTATCTCTCTTATTGAGAACGAAAAGAGATCACAGTTGAGTCTGTTCAAGATGGAGGGGCTAGGCGGAGACAGAACCTCTTATCGATAAGCCCCAATCCTCCCGCAATTTCTTTGCGGCTTTTCTCCAACTTATTCCCAATACAGCAGCACAGACAGACAGAAGGGTTCACACGCCCTCATAATACTCCATGGTCGCTGTTGAAACGGAATATATTAGCGTGGGGGGAAACCGGCACCCTGGCGCCGCGGATTGGGATGTGAAGACAGGTGTGCTCGCATTTGGTGCGGACAACAATGTCGCCTTATGGGATCCTCTAGTATGTCCATTGAGAACAACTGCGCATTGATAACAAGAAAAAGCTGACACTTACTCAAGGACAAGACTGATCGTGGTATCCATGCCCTACTTGTTGGTCATACCAACAAAGTCAGCGTCGTTCGATTTTATACATGCCCCGCCTCAGGAACGAGATTTATCGTCACCGGCTCCGTCGACCACACAATACGGGTATGGCAAAAGGACAGTGCCGATCCTCACAACTATGTCCTTGCATTTACCCTTGAGGGACACACGAGCTCGGTGAATGCAATTGCTGTCGCTGATGGAACGGACATTATCGCATCTGGAGCAGCTGATGGCACGGTTCGGATCTGGAGAATAAATGCACAGGGCGAATTGAAGTGCGAGCTACTTGACACGATTACAATGACACCACGGTTCTTCCCGCTATCTCTGTCATTGCAGGCGCTTGAAGGCGATTCGGACAAGCCATTGGTGTTGGCCGTTGCAGGTACAACGACCAAGGTTCAGATCTACGTCTCGGAAACCTCCGTTTGTAAGCCAGAGTTTAAGCGCCGGGCTGTGCTTGCGGGACACGAAGCCTGGATCAAAGCTCTTGCCTTCACCCAGGACAAGCAGAGTAACGGTGATATCCTGCTAGCATCTGCAAGTCAAGATAGATACATCCGTCTTTGGCGACTGCGTCGGGGTGAGGCAACTGCCCCTGCTCCGATAGATGATACGGATCCTCTGCTTGGAGGAATGGAGCCTACGCTATCGAACAAAGCCCATGAGTTCGAGGCTGCAGGATCGAAATACTCCATTACTTTCGAAGCTCTTCTCTTTGGGCATGAAGACTGGATATATACCATTGCATGGAATCCTGATTCGAAGCGGCAGCAGCTTCTCTCGGCCTCGGCTGATAACACCATCACAATCTGGGAACAAGATCAAGCGTCAGGCGTTTGGATGTCCGCAGAGAGAATGGGAGAGATCAGTGTCCAAAAAGGATCTACCACGGCGACTGGTAGTGCAGGTGGCTTCTGGATTGGGCTCTGGTCACCAGATGGTAGGCAGGTGGTGAGTCTTGGCCGGACAGGTAGTTGGAGAGTCTGGCGACATGATTCCGACTCGGATCTTTGGTTGCAGAGGTTCGGTGTTTCGGGCCATGTGCGCTCATCGAACGGTGTGCAATGGGAGCCCACCGGAGGCTATTTGCTTTCAACCAGTTCAGACCAAACCACCCGTCTTCATGCAAAGTGGGTGCGGGGAAATACAGGCTCATGGCATGAGTTCTCTCGCCCTCAGATTCATGGGTACGATTTGAACTGTGTCGATACACTGGGTCCCTCACAGTTTGTGACTGGTGCAGAGGAGAAGCTCTTGCGTGTTTTCAATGAGCCCAAACCAATTGCTCAGTTGCTTGAGAGACTCACTGGTTTCAAACAATCAAATGATCAGGACCTCCCAGACACTGCTGAAATCCCAGTGCTGGGTCTCTCGAACAAGGCACTTGGAGATGAGGCGCCGGTGGAAGAGGATGGGCAAAAAGCCCCAACTGAGGCACCAGTCGCTTCTGCCTTGCTGGCTGCCGATCACCCGCCACTGGAAGATCAGTTGTCACGCTACACATTGTGGCCAGAGCATGAAAAGCTCTATGGCCATGGCTATGAGATTTCAGCAGTGGCAGTGAGCCATGACCGTAAGCTCATTGCTACGGCATGCAAAGCTAGCTCGATTGACCACGCGGTAATTCGCCTTTATGATACGTCGGACTGGCATGAGATCAAGCCTTCTCTCACGGCACACTCGTTGACCATTACTGACCTTTCATTCTCGAGTGACGATCGCTATCTTCTCAGTGTTGGACGAGATCGCCAATGGGCGGTCTTCCAGCGGAGTGATGTAGACCCAACTACGTTTACAAACTCCAGCATCAATCCCAAGGGTCACTCTCGAATGATCCTAGGTGCAGCATGGGCCCCAGCTACAACAGACTATGTCTTTGCCACGGCAGGACGTGATAAATCCGTGAAGATCTGGCAAAAGTCCGAAGACACTTTCGTTTGCAAAACAACCGTGGCTCTGACATCGGCGGTCTCAGCAATTGCTTTTTTACCCGCAACATACAAAGGCACATATGTTCTTGCTGCCGGCGAGGACAGTGGTGTCATCTCTATTCACGGAATTACTGCCGACACTCTTGAAGCACAGCACATTGTGACCATTGACAAGGTGGTCTCGCCCTCAAAGACAATTACTCAATTAGCATGGCGACCAGTGCCAGCTGCAGAGGCGGACACCAAGAGTCAGTTCGAATTGGCGGTGGCAAGCGAGGACACCTCGACACGGATATATGCTATCTCGAACATGTTCTCATGATTTGTAGAAACAAAATGGGTTTAGTCCCCCCTTATGAGTTATGATGAAAACTCCCATGTGTTCAATAATTCCTGTAGATACTAAATAAACCCTGTCTAAGCCTTGAAGGAAAGAGGTCCTACCACTTCAGATGAAGTCCTAAGACAAGACCGTCCTCTCTCCGTGTCTCTCTCTCTCTCCTTCTTCTCTTCTCTGTGTTCTCTCTAGACTCAAAACATGAACAAACCCAGACCCCCACAAGGCCAGTTTCTGTTCGTTCTTGCTTCCCTTTCTTTCAGAATAAGCTGCGATGCCGAACCCAGGCAAAAAGCGAGCTGCCGTAAGTGAAATACACGCGTCGAATCGCGTGAGAGCGTCTGAACTGATCAACACCTGCCCTCGACCCGTACATATACTGACCATTGAGAATAGGAATGGTGCACGTTCTGTGAGATGACCGGGCACACTCGAGAAGAATGTCGCCGTTGGGCTGCTTGTCTGAGGGATACAGTCACGGCTACTCACGCCGCCATAATGGAGGCACACAAGCCCTCCCAGGTAAGGGCCCTATAGAGCATTCCAAACTGAGGTCACTTTATTAATCGTTGATACAAGCCCAAGACCAACCCCAACAAGAAGGCCCGACGTCACCACCGTGGTGGTCAAAATCGCCAAGGTATGCTCATATATCCAAGAGCCATCGAGACATATACTGACAATGTATACTTAGACCGGAAGCCCGTTCACTACAATGCCGCCCCCGTGTTTCTCCCCCTCGTCCTCCCCCCTCGTCCTCCCCCTCCTACTTCCTCTGCGGACGCCTCTGGCCGCGTCTCCTCCTTCTCCACCCAACCCAGTACGTGAGCACACTTGATATAGAAGGCCTCATCCCTTTTAATGTATGCTAACCTGTATGTCATTATAGTGAAATCCCCTGCTACTACTGAGGGTAACCCTGGTGTGAACCAGATTAACTTGTTTTCGAGATTAGGGCGGGTCTCTCAGTCTGAAGCGGAGTTTCTTCTCCGGGCTCTAAATGAATTCAGGGAAAGGAGCGCCCGTGAAGACTTCGTAGAGAAGCCCGTGATTGAGAATCAACCAGACCAGAAGGAACTCACCCAGGGCCCCGATGTAGGATCGGGTAGTGATGGAGTAGTCAACGGGTAGGACCACTGAAAGTACAACTGGGATCGTTCGGGAGGCACAGTGATACTATCATTTACGTTAGGGTAATTTAACCACCTTGTATGATGTTCCTATACTTTCTACATGAAACATAGATTTTGTAAACTATATATTGCATCTTAGGCAAAGACAACTAAACAGAATATCCGAGAAGACCACTGAAAAAACACCACAACGCTGCATAAGTGAAACTATTTTTGTATATACAAAGTAGAAGCATCGGTTTGCACACTGTAAACTGTACACTTTTTTCACAGCCTAGTATGTCCTATATTTTATAGTCGATTCTTCTTATCCTTATAGTTACAACACCAATATAAGGGGCTGGGGGCTTTTCAATTCGAGTCTGTAAATAACACCGCAGAGAAAATGCCTGAGCTCTTCGCTATCCGCATCATACCGACCCTGGACATATATAAATTTGGGTATAGTTAAATTTACACTATTGGTAGACTATAGACTCGGGCGAAAAATGACTTTTCCATCTATAACATAGGTTAAGCAAATAGAAAAAAAAAAGTAAACCGTACATCTCGAAGATCCATTTCATACAAATAGTTAGAAAGATCACGACTCAGACCAAATCAAACACCCCTCTAAGAGCCTCATCATTGCGCCCACTCCTGAGCTTTGGGTTCCAGAATTTGTAGCGAGCGTAGGTGAGCTTTATACTTCTCCAGATAAGGATGGTTTCCACCCCGGAAACTGGTCATAAGCAACAAAAAGTCTTCTGCGAGACTCTGGGGCGTGCAGGTTGAAGTTGGTGGTAGTCTTTCAGTGAAATTGACGGGGATGTTCAGAGGACCCCCATAAGGCGAGCTTGTGTTGCATAGGATGTTTGTTGCGCAGATTGCGATATCGTACAGTTTTTCGGTCTAGATATTGAGTCATTAGTATGGGGTCAAGTTCGCAAGCCAACCCTACGCATCTACAGGTTAAAGATGAGAGCAAAACATACCAGACCGATGCCATGGGCTTCCATAGAGCTCAGCCGTAATGACTGGCACAGCTGGAGAGTGGATTCAGCAACAGATACAGCATATCCGAAGCTTAGCTCGGGTTGTTCGGAGTGAGCACTCAGAAGCCCGTGGGTTGAGGAGAGGAGCCAGACACGATTCTGGAGCCATTTCTGGGTGATGAAAACGTCCGCCGCTTGGGTTTCTCGTAGGCCCATGGCATATACAACATTGCTGGTTTCGCTGCGGCCTCCCTTGGCTCGCTCGAACCAGTCATAGCCTCGATATCGTTCGGCTTGGTTGAGTCGATTGAGATTCTGGTGGATGGAGAGTGCCTTGGCTTCGGTGAGTCGCTGGCAGTATCCGTTGCTGATATCGCACCGACGGTTCCAGCAGTCGATGACATCTTCGTCGATGGCATCGAATAGTTCCATCATTCGTGCGAGGCCCATCATTCCTTCAGCATCTTTCTCGTTGTGGACTATAATGCCAGATACGACGCTGTGCGTGGCACTGTGGATGAAATCATGCACCGACTGCATAGTGAATCCTGGCTTCCCCCGGAAGGTTATTGGGTGTCGGTGTTGCAAAGCATATGCTCTGACAATTATGGTCAGCAAGGTTGCTTTTGGGAGGGCCAAGTCATTTACTTACCTTTCCGTGATAGAGAGGACGAGGTACGTTCGTAGTTGCTGGCCTTTCTCTTCCCCAGACAGATCGTGATATGACTCGGGATCATTCAACCCCAGCGTGGTCGCAAGATCGAGTGCCTCGCGTATCCGGAGCCACGCTGCGTTGTGCTGGTTACTCCCAAACAAATAGCCAAAGAGGAAAAAACTTGTTAGGACGGCTTCAATGGTTGGATTCTCGCCAAAATCCGAACAGCTTCGCATTTTGGTCGCTTCGTGCATCATGGCTCGTGCCTGTAGAGCTCGGGATGAGGATGTTGGCCGCTCATTGATCTCAATTGGCTGTGTGAGCGAGAATGCACATAATGACAAGAGCATGGCCCCAAACTGAGAGTTCTTGCGATGTTCTTGTGCAAGCATTGAAGTGTACAGGGACGACCGGTTGAGGACGGGTATGGTCGGATGTAGCCGATCAAAGTAGACGTCAATCCAAGGGATCATATTTGCTTCGTTGATCGTAGGTGGCCAAATTGCCTCAGTCTCCTGCGGATCCGAGTGCATAGGCCTCACGGCTGGTGAGAACGGCATATTTGGAGCTTCCTGGGGCAATCCCATGGCCCCAGCATCGGGGACTGGTTGAATGATAGACGGGAGAGATGGCTTGAGATATACATTACTTCCTGGAAATTCGAAGACAGGGATTTGAGAATCCAGATTATCTGGAAGCCAATATTCGACGTCATTTTGGTCATTCCAGCTCATGCCGCTGTTGTGAGAACCTATAGATGCAGTTTCTTCACCCCAGGCTGCCATTGGAGGAGGTATCCCTGGAGGCGCCAGTCCTCCGGCCCCCTCTAGGGGCGCTGGACCATGAGTGGGGGTCCAAGGTGCTCCGGGCACAGAACCTTGACCAGACTCCACGGATGAGGTCGGAGTTTGAAATTGGAAGGCATTCTTAGATTCCTCTTGGGGAGTTATGACAGTTTGCTGCTGTCTGATTTGTGACACGCGACTTCATCCTAGTCAGTGTGATACTATTCACAGTCACGGGCGATTACTCACTGCCCGGTTGGTCCGCGCTTCTTCTGTGGCTGAAGGAATGTACACTCAAAACCCATCGACTGACAAGCCTTGCATGGCTGCGACAAGCTACACTATCATCAAGTCAGTACATTCATTTTTCATACATAAAAAGGGGGATGTCTCACCTTGATTTTGCGAAACTTGCATTGGTCGCATGCCCGTTTGGCAATGGCGGCTTTATGTGAGCGGATGGCACTCGCAGAGCCGATCGGTCTGGATTCCATCGCCATGGTGCAAAAGCCGTAGAGAGCCGCAGAGCTATAGCTCTCTCAGAGAGTTTGTCGGACATAAAATCCATGAGGTCGAAGAAGGTTTGACCCACATGGGTACTTCGCCCCCCCCGCTCTCACCTTCTCTGTCTCTCATCTCTCTCGGTCTCTCTCTCTAATATTTCACAGATTCAAAAGATTCATATTGAAATGACCCCAAATTATTGAGGGGAACGGCAAATGCCGGTTAGATAAAGAGGAAAATGACTCCAGATATGGTACTTGACAAGAGTGTGCCACGTCCCCACTTGATAAGAGGGCCCCTCGGACTGCTGTCCGAGCAGACTATATAAAGCTAGTCTTGACCTCCACGGCCGAGGTAATTCATAGCAAAAATGGGTAGCTCACAGACTTGGGAGGAAATCGTCTCTCAGAAACGGAACATTAGAGACCAACTCATCGCACCGTACTTAGTCGACGTAACTCAACGTCTGCCGCAAGTACAGAATGCCGAGGAGCGTACTCGACTAGAAGATCCTTTGGTTCAAGAGATCACAGATATTGACAATGTAGCCGCCCTGGTGGAACGTCTGGAGAAAGGGGAGTTCCGAGCAGAGCAGGTGGTCAAGGCATACATCCAACGGTATGTCTTTTATCGAGGGTTGGAACGGACCGTATACTGATCTCATCGGTAGGGCTGTGGTAGCGCATCAATTGGTATGTGCCTCGCATATTAGTTTCCATGTCCGTCCCCGGCCAATTCATTGATGGAATCTGGCATGGATAGACAAACAGCTTGACCGAGGTTCTTTTCGAAGATGCCCTGAAACAGGCAAAACAGCTAGATGCCGACTTCACAGAAACCGGAAAGCTCAAAGGCCCTCTACATGGAATTCCAATCACACTGAAAGACCAATTTAACGTCAAAGGCGTCGACACGACCCTGGGATATGTGGGCAGGTCCTTCGCCCCGGCCCAGGAAGACGCGGTGCTCGTGCAGATCCTAAAGAACTTGGGCGCTATCGTCATCGCGAAGACAAACATTCCACAGAGTATCATGGTTCGTTCTAGGTCACCACTAATAGTATCTGATTCGGACATTGACTTTACATCCAGTGGGCCGAGACCGAGAATCCCCTCTGGGGACTGACGACCAATCCTCGCAATCCAATTTTTTCACCTGGTGGTTCAACTGGAGGCGAAGGCGCTCTGTTGGCATTGCATGGATCACTATTCGGATTCGGAACTGATATCGGCGGAAGCGTAAGAATCCCACAGGCTACAGTGGGCTTGTATGGCTTCAAACCAAGCGTAAGTACAGCCGCCATAAACAACTTTATTTCTCTTGAGGTATGTGCTTATAATCTCCAAATAAAAACAGAGCGCTCGGATCCCCTACCAGGGCGTACCCGTCTCCACCGAAGGCCAAGAACATGTCCCATCTTCTATCGGCCCGATGGCCCGAGATCTCCGGTCGATCTGCTATATGAGCCGTCTGATAGCGAACAGCCAACCCTGGGATGTGGATCCACGATGTGTTCCTCTTCCCTGGAACGACACTGCATTCCAAGAACTCCAAGACCGACCTATAGTCATCGGCTTGATCCTGGATGACGGTGTGGTAAAGGTCCACCCGCCTGTTGTGCGCGCCCTGCTAGAACTTTCAGAAGTGCTTAAAGCACATGGCCACGAGGTTGTGGTCTGGGATACATCTGACCATGTGGGGTGCATTGAGATTATGGATCTCTTCTACACGGTCGACGGGTGTGAGGATATTCGTCGGGATGTGGCTGCTGCCGGCGAGCCGTTTATTCCACACGTTGAAACGCTGGTTAACCGCGGCAAGGCCATCTCGGTTTATGAGTATTGGCAGTTGAACAAGCGGAAGACTGCGGTGCAAAAGAAGTATCTGGATAAATGGAATGCGGTGCGGTCTCCGTCGGGTCGGTCTGTTGATATTCTGTTGAGTCCTACTTTGCCGCATACGACTGTGCCTCACCGGAAACTTCGTTGGGTTGGCTATACTAAGATTTGGAATTTGCTGGACTACCCGGCTTTGACGTTCCCGGTGGACAGGGTGAGAGCTGAGCTGGATGTGTTGCCATCGGAGCCTTATGTCCCAAGAAATGGTCCCGATGAGTGGAATTGGAATATTTTCAATGCGAAACAGGCGGATGGATATCCGGTGAATCTGCAGATCATTGGGAAGAAACTCCAGGAAGAGAAGGTACTGGGGGCTGCTACAGTTATTGAGAAGCTCTGGAAAAGTCATATCGACAAATCCAATTGAGCTGTCTAGGACGTATAGGCAGAATATGAACATGGGTCAACTCGCAGACCGAAAGACGTATACCGCCAATGATTGAACTGATTGTTGGGATAAATATGGTAGACGTAACTCATTATGCAGCTTGATGGGATATCTGCCTCCAGAGTCACTTAAATGAAAAACGCCGTGGGAATATGCAACAAGACAAGCACTCTTGAGTCTCAAGCCTTGGGAGGCTCGAACAGATCGGGTTTCATGTTAATCTTGCAAAGCTTCGCCACACAGCCGCTCAATTGAAGCAGTGACTGCACACCATCTAGGATACGCATATGGGTGAATCCAATCTCCCGAATGAACTCCAACTTGGAATGTTCGGACAATGTGGGGATGGTCTTGGTGACTCGGAACATGGTACTGATGATATCGTGAGAAGAGTATCCCAGGGTCCTGTAGATATAAAATGGTTAGAAACCCCCAGTACTTCGAACCAAACACATTTACAACATACCATAGCTCATTCAATCCCTCCAGCGCCACATCCACCTTGCCTTCCCAGCAAGCCTTGATCATGGCCTGGACTTTGACCGGGTGCGGGCTGTCGACTACTCGGAAAACATTGTCTCCGCTGACGAAACCGAAACCGGACCAAGTACTCTGCAGGTTGTTGATGGCCTGACGCATGTCACCCTCTGCACTGAAAACAAGTGCAGCAATGCCATCCTCCGAGTGCTGGACCTTCTCCGCCTCGCAAATCTGCATCAACCGTTTCACAACCTGAGCATCCGTCAACCGGGCATAACGGAGAATGGCACAGCGGGATTGAAGGGGTTCGATGATCTTGTTCGACTGGTTACAGGCAAACGCAAATCTTGTGGTAGAGGAGTAGATTTCCATAGTACGTCGCAGGGCTTGTTGGGCACCAGCGGTCATGCTGCGGGAAGATGTGAGTCCAATGACCGAAGCGAAACTCTGACGAGAACAAACCTATCGGCTTCATCAAGGATGACCAGTTTATGGCGTCCTTGGGGCAGTGTGACCTTCTTTTGGGCAAAACCTTTGATTCGATTCCGGACCACATCGATACCTAGATCACAGCATCAGTATGGACCGCTCAAACGTTCAAAGAAATGATGCAAGTACTGACCTCTCTCATCACTAGCATTCAGCTCCAGAACTGCTTCCTTGTATGCATCACCCAGCATTTGCCGCGCCAGACATAGTACTGAAGTGGTCTTTCCAATACCCGGCATGCCGGAGATGATAACGTGTGGCATATTGCCATCTTTGGCAATGATCTTTAATCGCTCTACCGTTTCAGTGTTACCGACAATATCATCGAGGAAGATTGGGCGATATTTCTCGACCCTATTGACAAGCCAAAGGTTAGCTCTGCCTAATATTCCGAAAGGATACTCCACCTACCAGGGGAGCTCATAGTCCACAGGGGCACCGGCAGTATTTGCCTTGGCACCATTGCGAGAAGCAGAGGAAGATTCAGCTTGAACCATTGTGAGCGATTTGGTGATTCCAAAGTGAAGAACTGCAGTGAAGGGAAGACGCGAAAGAAGCACGCGTGGGAAACGCGATAACGGCTTATCAGCTGGCCTGTGCACTTCAGATGGATGTGTGACATTTGAGGCATTGAAGCTGTTGGTTTTGATTAATTTATTCTGTATAATCTCTATGGGCTCCTAATTAGACAATTGATCCTAATATGCTGACTATTGCACATATAGTTTAGGTCAATGTTGGTTGTCGTGGTTGTTTTTTTTTCTCATCTACTTCATTCCGTACCATTCTTCCTCCTTTCACCCCAACAACAACTATTCTTAATACCTAGAAACTGGGAAATGATCATATTGCCTCCGTTTTACACACCCTTACACCCATAGCTTGGATTAATCCTCTCCTCGAAACATCCACGCCTCCTCTCTGCAACGCTCACGGCTCCCCGCATACTCAGAACTTCCGGCCAAATACAACAGACAAAACACAAACAGCGGTGTGTACAATCATGCAACCATCTGGAATCATGAACCAGAGCTCTGTCCGCCGCAACTTATTCCATGGGAACCTCAGCCGCCGACCTGCCTCCGCAGGACCACCCAACGGCACAGTTCCTCAGAACCACAACGGCCTTTCCAATCGCCCCTCGCACCGGCTGAAGACTACATCCTCGGACTCGGGACCGCATACTCGACCATTCAAGACGGCGGAGAATAAAGATATTGTGGTTCGGGACAAGAATGGTAGCTATAAGCTTGAGATTCCGACATTGCCGCAGGCTCTGGTTGGAGAGAATGGAGAGGAGCTGGCTGAACTTGCGCCGGAGGATGGAGGATTTGCTTCTTCGGAGCTCACTGCACGTGACAAAGAGAGTATGTTCTCGACTCGGTGCTGTTTTTTTCTGTGAAGTATAGTCTACTAACACTTAATACAGAGTTCGAGGCAGCTCTTGTGGAGATGATGGTTCGGCACCGGACAAGACAATCGAACGGTGAACCTGATGGTAAGTTACAGTCTAGTCTGACATCAGTCACTGTTGATTTTATGATCATATACTGATCGAAAATAGAGATTCTGAACATAGTGCACGAGAGCCTACGCAAAAAGGTAGCATCATTGGATGACGATAATTGGATGTTTGAGCCTGAGAAGGACTCGATTTCTAACTAGATGGGGCTGCGCTTGCTGCATGCATCTTGATCTCATTACACTATCAGTTGGATATGTTTCCCGCAAAGGCCTGCTTCAAAAGACCCACGCATCTGGTCTTTCTTAATCGAGTTCCATGCTCGTTGGCGGTGCCTCAACCTTCTTCGCAGCTCTGGATTGCGATGCTTTGCTACCTGCCTTGTTCTGACCTCCTCCAAACAACATACCGCTCATCATGTCCATTAAGGGGTTTCCTTGGCGCGGGATCTTGATGGCGAAGTACTGCTCGCCAATCTGAGCCAGAGCATCGTCCCAGATACCAACTTCCCGAATCTGTGCTGCATAGTGTGTAGTGAGCTGTCGGAAGAGATCGGCACCTCCGCGCTGGATGGCCAACATCAACAAGCTGATGAAGTTTACCAAAGGAAGGGCAGGGAACACCCGGACGTCGGAACTGGCGCTGCTGACATCCTGTACACCGAGCTGAGGATTGGCTGCTGAAAGTCGCGAAGTGAAAATAAGCAGAGCTTTATTAGCGCTGCGGATATTTCCGGTGAGGAGGTATGGGAAGACTGCGCGTGACGCATAGATCGCTGCGGTGTGCGGCTCGTCGCTGGTGTACCACTCATACTCGAGCTTTGCAAGGGTCTCGGCCGATTCGGAGGTTCCTAGGATGAGATGTTTCTCGGCATCGTATGGCTCGTTATCTAAGGCGCTAGGTTAGAATGCATCAAACATTGCGCTCCAACATCACTCACCTTCGGCGTATACTGAGCCAACAGCATGATGTAAATCTGAATCTCCTCGTTCCAGTGGTCCAAACTTTGCACTCCATCCAATCATTTCTTGGATGAATCTCTTTCGTGTAGGTTCTTCGGAAGGGAATTCGCGCAGCAGCTCGATCAGGCGCTCTGAACAAAAATATATAAGTTAGCAAGGCTAGATCTGTGATAGCTACGGGGGCAACCTGAAGCACCAAGACCGACTACCGCATGCTGCAGTAATCAACCTCTAGTAGTCAAAAGATATTTGATAGACTCACTCTTCCGAGCCCGACCCTCTGCATCATCATTACCACCTGAAATCTCCCATTCGGCTTTGTTGTATACCTCGAGCACCAACATGATCGCCAGATCTCCACCACTGGCCGATGCACCCTTCTGAGAACCAGCTTTCAATAGCTCCTTCGCGCCACCAGCCAGAATATCCGCCGCAGCATCGTAGTTGGACTGCTTGATATACCGGACAGCAATAACACGTAGTTGCTGGTGAGCCTCGTAGTAGGCCCCATCAGCAATCCTATAGACAGCAACAGACAGTCAGAATGGGATCCTTTGAGGTCCAAGGTGGTCCAAGGTGTTTACGGGCCAGGTGGAATTCTCACTTTTCTCGCTGGCGGGCGATGACCTTATCAATCCGGGATGACATTGTCGATTAAAAGTAGACGCTGATCATGTAAATCAAAGAAAAGTAGAATGGAGGACGCTACCAAGCAGAGTGGACAGCGCAAGAACGTTCGCGGGGAGTAGGTTGAGATTTGGTGGGGACGCGGCAATTCGCCCAGAGAACATGTGCATCTCCGTCATCTCCTCCAAAATACCTTAGGGTGACTTAATAGCTGGAACTACCAGCTTTGTTTTTACGCGAAATCTGCAGTTTCTGTTGATGCAAATCTGTTTATTCTATTGATCCCGTTTCCGGCGATAATACGATAATACCGACACCATTACGGGCATCCCTAACGAGTATACGAGCTTCCTAACTAGGTCGCGATAATCTATATCAAGGGTTAAGAACTCGCGCTTCTCCGTTCGACCATGTCCATCACTCAATAGTACGACAAACTCATCATGAACCGGTCTACTTTTAACATCCAGCCCCTGCACCGCTTCGGCGGCGCAAATACCACTATCCGGAGACCAAGGGTAAGCCAAATATCCGGCGCTATGTCAATCAAATGAAAACAGATAGCTCACCTAGCGTTAGGAAATTGCTTGCTTCTCTTATGATGACCAGCGTCGTTTTTCGCTGGGCGATTCGTCCATGGCCTACTACTACACGCCGGCTCTCCCTGCAGACCTGAACAAGGGCTATGAAACATTCCAGAAGCTCGATGATGGCCCGGATGAGCACTTGGATGCTTTACTTGATACCATTGTTGCCCATGAGAAAGAAACAGAGAAGAAGTGTGATGTAGACATCATCACATGGAGAGGAATGATGACCAAGGTGTGTTGGATTGAAGTCTGGCGTTGACTATCATCTGATTTCGAACCAAATTCTGACTCCTATATACAGATTCTAACGGCTCCCTTTGATAATATGAATGGGTAAATTGTAGCCCTGATCTATCACCAACACAGCGCGCTGTTTCTCTAACCCAAGGCTATCTATCTCTCTCTAGCTTCGAGATGAATGCAACTTTTTTCCAGGTATGATATCAATCTCAACGGAATTTTCTAGCTTCAATAATTTAACATCAATTATAGGGCACTATGTGCGTATATTAAGCCAGCAAGATCATGGTATGAGGCGCTGACTTGTTCTAGATTCATCGAAGAAAACAACGAGTACAAGAACCAACAGAAGGAAATCCAACGAAAGCGAGGATCACCACCTGGAATGGCACCGCAGGAACTCATGATGTATTGGGGTGCGTAAAACAACCTACGAAAATATATGCCTAGATTAACTAACAGTCCTAGGCTACAAATTCGAAAATCTGGCAGTACTTCGGAAGACGTGGGACGAATCAACCCGCGAAGAGATCGAAGGTCGCGAGAACGAAATCGTCAATAACGCAGCACAGTATTGTTCCGTTGTCCGCACCGGGATCGGTAAAGTACGTATGATTCTTGGTGGAGAGGTTGATGCCAGTATGTTTACCCTTATTCTTGTGGCTATAGCCAGTGCTCACTCTTTCTAGTCTGGGATAGCAAGCCCTCACGAAAAGAAGACCCCATCAACTGGGTCGAGCTGAAGACATCGGCTCAAATCCGCAATGATCGCGATATGATGAAGTATGAGCGGAAATTGCTCAAATTTTGGGCACAGTCATTCCTACTCGGTGTTCCTAAAATCATTGTGGGATTCCGCGATGAAAATGGCATTTGCCGTAGCCTGGAGGAGCTGGATACAGCCAGTATTCCTGGGAAAGTGTTGAGTGTCGGCCGGCGTACTTGGGATGGAAACGTCTGCATCAATTTTACTGGTGCATTTTTGGAATGTGAGTGTTCTTCTTGGTGAGTTTATAGCAGCACTGACACACCTTCCAGGGCTTAAGCAGACTATCAATCGGGAGGGGACGTGGAGAATTCGGAAGAAGGAGAAGTCTCCGGTCATCGAGGTCTATCAAGTTGAGGAACAAGGACATGGCGATATTCTCTCGCCTGCTTTCAAGGCCTGGCGATCGACCATGGCTGCAAGTTCATGATTGGAAAGTCTCATGTATGCTAGGGAGAGCTAATGTACCCTTATCGCTTGGATGTATCACTGTCATGTTTGGTCTCTTATTCTAACCCATTCTAACATATCTTGGGCACAGGCCAGTGACAAGGATAGGAATATGAAAGAGAGAAGGCGGGGGTTTATCCTCGGAGGTGGAGGCTGGGAAGAAACGTCCGGTCTGAATTCCTCAGGGTACCGTTACATGAATCCTCCACGACTGTATAAGAAGAATCTTGGGTATTTCTATGATTAATCTATCTTGGACTGTCCAATACACTCATGGCTGAGGTTCTGCTTCAGGAGCCTGGCTCGCTTGCGCTTCTAATTCCTTCTTTCGGAAATATTCATCGCGCTGTGCTCTCTTGCTCGCAGACCTGAGCCCGCTTTTATGTCGTTGACTTTTCAGATGAATATTCCACTGGTCCTCAGAGGCCATAGTCTTCTGGCAGACGTCACAGGTATAGCATTTCCCAATTGGGTCTGTTTGTACACGCTTTTGGGCCTGAGCTTCCTTCGCGCCGAACTCTGTCGATGCCAATTGAGAAAGGGATTTGGGATCTGGCGTCGGTTTGCTTTGCTGCATCAGTTGCACAATTTTCTGGGACGGCTCAGTGATGCACTTGCTCCAGTCGTTGACATTGGAACTGTCCAGGAGATAAAGACGATGTGTCTCTCCGGCTTCCGTGAGTGCGTGCCAGAGTTTGTTGCGTATCCATTTGACCTGGGATGTTCCATACTGCCGTGTAGCGATGCGAATTAATTCAAGAGATTTTCGTTTGAGATCTTCGATTTCTTTCTCGCTTGCTTCTCCGTCCCGGATAGCCTTGAAGTATGGCGCTAATTCCTTGAATCCAATAGACACCCAGACTCCCCGTGTTTGATCAACTTCAATGCCCTGCGAGGCTTTTTCCTGCAAGTAGTCTGACATCTTTTCCGCCTCGGTCATCAAGCCCTGCTTGACCATATCATCGACGCGTGCATCCAGGCGCGCGTTGAGGACCTCCTTCTCGGCATGTACCCAGAATACTAACGTGTTCTCGAACCTTAGCAACCCCTGCTCCTGGTCTATCGCCTTTCTTTTTTGAGAGAACTGCTCTTTGTAAATCTCCGAGGCTTGTCGTCCTGTCTGAAAATAGATTTCCAATGACCGCCGGATTTTCCGCGCATCTTTCGGATGCCATCGCGCAGCCATGACAGGATCTACCTCGCGCAGCTTCTCCAAGAGAACTTCAGGCGATGAATCCAAAATCGGCCATTTCTTCGAGGTTGTGCTGAACTCCGTAAGCTGTTCTCGCTCGCCTTCGTCGTCCACTCCCTCGCCCACGAGCTGTTCTTTGAACAGCACTGCTTGGGTATAATAGTGGGTGCCCCCAACAAGGATGGGAACCTTGCCACGGGCGCGGATATCTTCAATAACGCGCAGCGCTTCTCGCTTGAACAACCCGATGCGCCATGCTTCCGCGTCTAAGTCGATGCAACTGAGGAGGTGGTGAGGGATTCCGTTCCGTTCTTCTGTCGGAATCTGGTTTGTTATGATCGGCAGGCCGCGGTACATCTGCATGGCGTCGCCATTGATGATTTCACCGTTGAATCGAGAGGCCAAGTCCACTGCAAGCTGTCTACAGCTATCAGTGATTGTGTCCGGAGGAAGTGTGCCGTACTTGGAATCATACCTTTGACTTGCCTGTGCCCGTAGCACCGACAACGGCTATGAGAGGATTCATGATTCTTTGACCGTGCCAGATAGATCGGAGAGCCGATATCATACCGCGATGCTCATGTGCAGCGAGGGGGAAAAAAAAGGTGTTATCTGCCTTATCAGGCGGGTTACCTCATCCATGGCGTACCGGCCCCGGGGAATCGTCTCATCGATGTTGCATGAGCGCTAACATCAAATCAGTCTAGATAAATTCGAATTAAACACCCTTTTCTGACTCATTTTTATCTTCCTTTTAAATTCCGAAGCCTCAGTTCTTAGGTGTTTTCCTTTTTCTCCTATACTCGTCATGGCGGATACCAATCCCATTCTCCCCTCTATTGAGGTACAGAACCTCTCGTACAAGTTCCAAGATGGCTCTGATGGCTTGGAGAATATAAAAATGAGCCTTCCAGCTGGAAGTCGCACCCTATTGATTGGAGGTGAGTCAAATCCATCCCCATTTTAGATTAACCTTGAAAGCTAATCCAAACACACAGCAAATGGAGCGGGGAAGACCACCCTCCTCCGCCTTCTAGCAGGGAAGCGCCTTGCACCCACTGACACCATCGCCATCGGTGGCAAGGATCCTTTCAAAGATAGTCTAGACGGTGTGACCTACTTGGGAGTCGAGTGGGTGTTGAACAGCATCGTGCGTACCGACATTGACGTGCCGACGCTGCTCGCCTCCGTCGGCGGAAATGCCTACCCAGAGCGCCGGGACGAACTGATCGATATCCTCGATGTCGATCTACGCTGGCGTATGCACGCCGTCTCAGATGGAGAGCGCCGCCGCGTGCAGCTTGCCATGGGCTTGCTGCGTCCCTGGAAGGTTCTGCTGCTCGACGAGATCACTGTCGACTTGGACCTTTTGTCCAGGAGCAATTTCCTGGCTTTCCTAAAGCGGGAGACTGAGACCCGTGATTGCACTATTGTTTATGCTACTCATATCTTGGACAACCTCGCCCAGTGGCCTACCCATCTGGTCCACATGCACCTGGGCAAGATCAAGGCACTGGGTAGTGTTGAGTCATTCCATGAACAAGTCCCCGAGTGGACTTCGGAGAATAGTCGCCTTGGGGAGCTTGTCCTTAAGTGGCTCAAGGAGGATATGAAGCTCAGAGGTCCCCGGGATAACCGTGGTAACCAGGGCAAGACCTACCAGTCCCTTGAAGGACTTGGAGGTTACGGACTGGAAAAACACGAATGAGAAAATAATCTGGAAAGAGATCTGACAGTTTTTGTTTTTGTATTTTCTATTTTTTCATGCGAACACCGATGTCAGGAGTCATCTAACGTGCCATTCAACAACAATTGGGTTCAACCACAAGGCATAGACGGGGTTTATGGGTTGGCATCTGCATCTACAGGGAGGATTTATTCAACACTTGGGGGTTTTCAACAGTCATGACTCATGAAGGGGGGGGGGGGTAAAACTATTTCTTTTGTACGTACAAATCATGAGAGCATATTCAAGCTAGTATATATACGTGTGGATGTGCCCTCGCTTGCCTAAAATTTGAACTGATCATTGTTGGTAATACTGGGAGGTTTTTATAGCGCAATAGAGTGCATCAACTCTCAAGGTCTCGATATAATAATTTTCTTGACATTCTTAATGTCGCCAGTGTGCAAACAATATTTATTGCCAAGTCGTTCACGTGGCAGTTGTCGGTGATAACAATGGACCATATTTGTATAGTTCCAGGGGAGCAAGGCGAGGTAAGCTACCTTTGCAGCAATGCATCGTAGTGGAATCGTAATTAATATTTCAACAATTGCATTCAATGAGGCATAGATGGAGCTCATGGGCGCAAGAATCTTGTAGACTACATAATTCTAGGGGATATAGAAGGCGATATGGGCAGAAGACTGCAATTGGAAAGATGAACTGTGGGACCATGTCACAAACCCTTTGACGCATGGGACTTCATCTCAAATGAAGTTCCATACGACCTCCATTTCCACATAGGGATCTTAGCCGCATACATCTCATCGATCTCGGCAAAAGTCCGGCCACGCGTCTCCGGCATGGAAAAGTAAAAAAAGACAATGATGGCAGCCATACAGCCAGCGAAGATGAGATAAGTCTTCGCGCCAAGGTTAGCTGCATCCGCCGAAGTCAGCTGTGGAACGACGAGAGTGGTGATAACGGCGGTTGTTTGCGCACAGGCAACTGTGTAGGACATGGTGTGATGGCGGAGTTTGGGAGTTGCCATTTCGGAAGGCATGAGGTTCGACAGCGAGCAGAAAGAAGATGCCCAGAAGAAGTTGAATACAAAGGACAACCCGGCGATGGCCGTAGTAGCTTTTTTGTTGCCTCTGTCGAAGGCTAAGCCACCGGCCAAGGCGTCTATTATGAACATAATTCCCATCCCCATAAATGCCGTGGGACGTCGACCGGCACGGTCAATGACGAAAGGCGCAACAATGGTGCCGGCTAATGTGCAACAGGATGCGATTATTGTCAGGGAGAAGGGGTCTGCAATGTCCAGCTCTGTGAGGAAGACGGTTGTATATGTTGTTGAAAGAATGATGCCTGATATTTGGTTAAGAGAGTAGAATGAACCCGCAGTCAGGGTTCGTTTGAGGTGCTGTCGCTGGAAGATGTGCCAGAACTTGATCTGGGTGTGGATCTGGCGCTCATTTTCTTCAGATAGCTTCATGAGACGGAGTTCATCTTCAACCTCAGCATCGCTGAACCCACGCAGTTTCCGCAAGCTGTGCCAAGCGTCTTCCATATTTCCCTTCCCGGCCAGCCATTGTGGGCTTTCTGGAAGGGGCACTGTCAGGACGAGAAGAATGACAGGCAGGACACACTGCACAGCTATTGGGATCTGGTATGACAGGATTCCCTCGATTTTTTCCGTTCTGAAGACCACCACGGTGCCTACCACACCAGCCGTTAAATTCAAGATGTTCATTGAACTGACACATCTTCCGCGTATAGAAGCAGGTACCACCTAAGTGCAAGAATTAGCATCATTCAATATCGAACAAGTGGCAAATTATTAATACCTCTGAGACATACAAAGGGGCAGTCACACCCACGATGCCCAAAGCAACCCCATTGATAGAACGACCTCCCACAAAGGCCCCCAAATTCGGCGCAAAGACCTGCAGTAATCCACCACCCACAGATACGATATACGCAACAATCAAAGGCCATTTGCGACCAAGGTGGAAATTCAGTGGCGAACCAAGCAGACCTCCGATCACCGAGCCCGCCAACGGAAGGGAGAAAACCAGATTTTGATTGCGAGCCGTGAGGACATACTTCCCAGTGGCTGGGTTAGGTCCTTGAAATTTCTCAACCTGTATTCGAATCAGCTGGAATCATCTTTGCTATGATTGCATCAGCACTCACAAAATCCGGCAATGCAGCAACCGGGGAAATGATCTTGTCGTCGAATCCGAACAAGAACGAGGCGGCAGCAAATACTGTACAGGCGAAGATTAACTGGATATTGATCGCTTGAGACTTTCGAGGCGAATCTGAGTAGTCGACATGTTGGATTTCAGTTGAAGCGCGCTTGAACGGCATGTTGCAGATTCTCCGAATCCAATGGAGTGTGAGCGTACACCCTCGAAGACACACGTCCATGAGGATGCTCTATATGTTCTATATCAATTCATATTGAATAGACAATAGGGAAGTTCCCCAGATCCCCCAGATTTTGCCCCAAACTCTCAACCCCCGGATTTATTTTTTGGAGAGTTTCTCCGAGGTTTCCCATTTCAGTCGACGCTGCAGGGATGTGGTGATATAACTCATTGCATACACTCTACTACCAGGTCTATTCATCTATCCACCTACCCATCTGCTCTGCTATCTGCTACGGAGTAGTCAATTTTAATTTCGCCGACAATCCTCCTGCATATGCCGAACTTACTCCCGATTGACCACCGAATCGGGGAATCGGGGATACGGGCTTCAATATCTCGTTATTTTCTATGAATCATATCCTCAGACTATACATAATTTTAAATCCTTAGTGGATCCCAACACTGCATGTATTTGTTGGGCGACGTGACTAAGTTTGAATTGAACTGCTGTAGAGTATATCTCTACGTGGTCATCCGCCGACAAATCGAATCGTCTACTTCCTACTTTTGCATCAAACCTATTGTTAAACATGTCTGATTCTGCCATCATAGCAGAATTGGACATGTCTGTCCACAAGCACAAGACTGGGGAACCAGAGCAATCTCTTTGCGATGCGCACGAAAAGAAGACATTACCTCGAGATCCTTCACAATGGAGGCCATCATTCCATGTCACAGCACCTGCAGGATGGTTGAATGACCCGTGTGGATTGGGATACGACCCAACTACAGGGTTATATCATTTGTGCTTCCAGTGGAACCCGCACGGGAATGATTGGGGCAATATCTCATGGGGCCATGCTACATCCCCAGATCTAGTGTCATGGACGACATCCACCGCTCCCATCTTGACGCCCTCTGCTGAATACGACTGCCAGGGCGTATTTACGGGATGTCTACAGGCAACTGATGCCTCCGGGCGCCGGGGAGCTCTCACAATCCTATACACCTCAGTGAGCCATCTCCCGATCCACCACACGCTACCATATACACTCGGAAGCGAATCTCTCAGTTTAGCTGTCTCGCAAAATGGAGGCAAGACATGGGAGCGCAAAGACTGCAACCCGGTCCTCACTGGGCCGCCTCCACATCTTAACGTGACGGCCTGGAGGGATCCTTTTATCACAACTTGGGCCGAGGGACCTCTTTCCAATCCTCTTTCCAAACACACATCATCAACACTATACGGCTTTATATCAGGAGGTATTGCCAAGAAAACCCCAACAGTCTTTGTCTATACTGTCCAAGCAACAGACCTCGGCAAGTGGGATTTTATTGGCCCATTGGTCGACGTTGGCCTCAACCTACAACCATCTCGCTGGTCTGGTGATTACGGCGTGAACTGGGAAGTCGCCAATCTAATGACCCTGACCAATGAAACTGGCACATCTCGGGACTTCATCATCATGGGAGCTGAAGGCTGTGTGCCGTTGGATAGTTCGAATCCGACCCAAAACGGGGACCAAGAAGCACGCCGGAAACGAGAAGCTCGAGCCCAGCTTTGGATGTCTATCACGTCCAACGGAGAAAAGAAATCTACTTCCACAGACATTCCTCTGGCCTCATATGCATTCTCTGGTATCTTCGATCATGGCTGCTATTATGCGGCCAACTCATTCTACGACCCTCAAACGTCGCAACAGATCGTCTGTGGCTGGATCACAGAAGAGGACCTGTCTGATTCTCTCCGTCATCGCCAAGGATTCAGCGGCTTGGTTTCACTTCCTCGTGTGGTGGGACTGATGACATTGAAGAAGGTCAAGAAGGCACGGAGCTCGCAGTTGAGTTCAATTACTTCAATCGACGTAGTCCCCGATGCACCTGGCACTGGTACCTTCACGATCCATACCATGAAGATCAGTCCAGATAGCCGACTCACACAACTGAGACAAAGTACCCGGGAGAGCCACCTCGCTGGTGTTGCCCTTTCTACTTCACCTTCACAAAGTGCAACGATGTTAGGGACAGCTAAATGGGAAATTGATGCCGAGTTTTCCGTCAGTAAAGCTTGTGCACGCGTTGGTATCAAGATTCTACATACCTCTGGTAAGACATTGGTTCTGCTTCTCCGGGTCTATGATACATATACTGATATTTGTTCTTCTAGATGCTCAAAACTGCACGACCCTTTCCTGGAGTCCACGAAGTGAGACCTTCGAAATCCATCGACCTCTGATCGACAACGCCGACGTGAATCACGGCTATGAAATTGCTCCGCACACGCTGTTTACTTTCTTGGGTGAGCATGGCGAAGAGATTGAAGAGACGCTTCGAGTACACGCTTTCTTTGATTCGAGTGTATTAGAAGTGTTCGTCAATGACAGAACGGTCATCTCCACACGAGTCTATCACCCAGTAGATCATTGCTTCGGAGCCCTGTTCTTCGCGGAGTTCGATGCTGGGGTGGATGATAGGCAACCAGCTGCGATTCTCGTGCGAGCTTCTATTTGGGACGGTCTTAGTGTACGAGGGCTAGTGAATCCACCCCCGAGGTTATAGACATATCCTGTTTGTATGTATATAAATGGGTGGAAATTGCAATATGCAAATATTATGAACATTATGTATAATATACACTGCATGTAGTATGCAGCGCACTAGATCTCAGTAATAAAACAGGGTAGAAGCAGACACGGCGTCGGGCATCATGAAACCAGCAAGATGAAGCAATCAAAATGCACCCGCCTAGAGCCATGGTCATCACATCGTCGCCAAAAAGGCTTCTATTGGAAGCGCGAATACGCACACAAAAACCAAAGACATCTTTCACTTTATACCGTACATCCCAGCTATATATGCATGGGCATCACAATCATAAGAGCAAATAAGAACAGAGCGGGCGGAGAGTTCCCTCGAACTTATCGGGAACCGCGCTTCCAGAATTTCCAGCTGGGGAGGTCAATCCGACCATCTCGCTGGTAGATACGCCAGTAGTAGACAGGCACGCCGGTAAATATGAACGCGACGACGATGAGTGTCTGCAGGGGCTCGGAGATGACAGCCCGGCTGAGGAGGAACAAACTCACGCAGCAGAAGATGATGGGTGTGGTGATCCAGGTGCGGTAAGGGCGTTCCAGGTGGGGTTCGCGAATACGGAGGACAATCAGGCCGAGAACGGTGAGGAAGTAGAAGGTGTATCCGGCTACACCGTAGAAAGTGACGAGAGTGCCGAACTCGCCGACGATGATGTAGATGGCTGTAAGGGCGCCGTTAAAGGCCATAGCATAGATCGGCGTGAAGCCAAGGCTGGCTTCATCGCCGAAGACACGGGAAAGGGACTTGCGGGCCCAGGAGCGGCGGCGTAATCGGCTGGTTGCTGGAGGGCCTGGCGAGGGAGAGGCGTGGAGACCGATGCGGCCGAATATTGCAGGAAGATATCCTTCCTTGCCCGCTGCGTAGACTAGTCGGCCGCTTGTGAAGGTGGTTGCGTTGAGCGCTCCAAAGCAGCTGGCTGAGACGACGAGAGCTAGAACTAGGGCTCCGATAGGGCCGAATACTTTTGCGCCGAATTGTACCGCGACGGTGTTGCTTGCCTCAATGGTAGAGTGGGGGAGAACTAGGAAATACGCAACATTGGCGAGCAGATAAGACATGATGACCAGTGGCATCGCTGTGTGGATGACTCGTGGCAGATCGCGGTTTGGGTTCTTAAACTCGCCCGTCACGTAGTTGGTCTGCAATGTGTGAGTAAAGGCATTTTAGATATATATGCGTGTCAACTTACATTGTCCCAGCCGTCAAATGCCCAGAGACCTGCATACAGAGCCACTGCGAAATCAGAGATCTCGGTGTTGGTTCCCTCGAACCATCCTGTCGTCTTCCATTCATCATTTGCATGTCCACCAGCTGAGAAGCCAGTCACAGCAACTATAATACCGATGACGGTGACTGCCAGTAGGGCAATAAACTTGAAGAACATAAAAAAGTCTCCAATGCGGGTAGCGAACTTCGTGGAAATGCAATTGAGCAGGGTCACTGCCAAAAGTCCTCCAAATGCAACACCCTTGTTGATCCAAGGATTGAGATCACCAACATCAGCGCCCACAAATGCGCGAACGACGTATTCGCCAAAGATGAGAGAGATAATCGCCGCAGACCCAGGCTTCAGTACTAACACGGCGCACCATGCGAACAGGAAGCCCGTCAGCTCTCCAAAGATCTTGGAAAGATACACCTGCGAGCCTCCATTCAGCGGAATAGCTCCTCCCAGCTCTGCATAGCTAGCAGCCCCTGTCCAGGCCAATAAACCAGCTACGGCCCAAACGATGAGCGATGCGCCCGGCGACCCCGCGTTCGCGTTGACTTGACTCGGCGATGAGAAAATACCAGATCCAATAATAAGTCCGACGATAAGTGATAGCCCATTCAGGTATGTCAATGTCTTATTCCGCTCCAGCGATCCATCTGTGAATCCTGGTCTGTCCGCGGACGGAGTACCGAGGGGCGCGTAGCCACTCTGCGTTTGCGACAGCGGGAATAGAGTGCCCCCGAAATCGAAAGCGGAGGATATGGAATATGAGCTCTGAGCTCTATGGCGGCCTGTTCCTAGCTCGGCATCATACGATTCTGCGAGAGGATCTTCGTCTGCGAGGGAGAGCTTGCGGGATGAGGAGATGCCGTCGGAGGAGGAGGAGCGTGAGGACCCGCCTACGGAGCCGGGGGATGAGGATGCGAGGGAGGCAAGTTCTAGTGAATCTCGACGGGCGGCGAGGCTGCCATTCCTGTTGCCTTGGTATGTATTCGACATAGTCTCTTTGTGTTCAGCGTGTATAAGTTAAGGAGAGAGAGGATGGCGGAAAGGTATGTCGTCAGGAGTAGCCAAGGGGAGTCTCCATTGCCTGAAGGGAATGTCGAGAGTGTCGAAAATGTCAATTCTGTAGAGAGGAGAAATCCCCAAAGTGAGTTGAGGTGAAGAAGAAAAACCGCCAAGGGGGTGTATTTTCTTGTATTTTCTTGTCGATCGCCCAATCGGCTCTCTCTTGGCCTCGACCTTCGAATTTCCGCCCGCGATTTGTTTTTTTCTCCAATTGCACTTCCACACATGAACAACTTACCCTCTTTATGCTGTAGAAGCAGCCAAGGTCTCAGAGCTGTAGCTCGGCCTGTGCGCTATGCTTCTACTTCAGCCTCAACGTCACCAAAGCCTTCCCGTTCCAAGTCGCGCTGGCTAGGCATCGTCTTTGTGGGCGCAGCAGCAGTAGGTGCAGGCGCCTATATCCGATCTCAAAGCACATCATCTGCGACCTTGAACCCAGAAACATTTACCAAATACAGCCTTGTGTCACGCGAGCCCGTGTCCGCAACCAGCAGCCTCTTCACGCTACGACCACGCAAACCCAGCGACAGCAACTACGATGTCTACGAGGAAGCATGGCAGAAAGGAGTCTGGAGTGTGATGTTCAAGCAACCACAATTACAAATCGGACGTGACTACACGCCGCTGCCTACGACGGCGGCGACATCGCTAAGCGTCGACGACGAGAATGAGGGCTGCCTGCGGTTCTTTATTCGGAAGGATCCCTTTGGAGAAGTCTCGCGCTACCTGCATACCATCGATGTAGGCGCTGACGTTGAGATGCGTGGACCCAAGATCGAGTGTGCGATCCCGAAGGAAACCGAGGATATTATTTTTATTGCTGGCGGAACGGGGATTGCGCCGGCTCTGCAGGCGGGGTATTCTCTTTTGAATCGCACGAACACGGATCGTCGACCGAACATCCATATATTGTGGGCGAATCGATTGAAGGATGATTGCGCTGGTGGTCACAGCGACTCCCTGAAGCCGCAGCCACGCCGGGACTGGTTCTCTGGGTGGTTTGGCTCATCGAAGAATCAGGAAACTTCGTCGGAAAAGGCTGATGTTGTACGAAAAGAGGACACTTCTATTATTGTGCGAGAGCTAGAGGCGCTCAAGTCCCAGTATCCCGGGCAGGTCACTGTGGATTACTATTTGGACGAGGAAAATACGTTCATTGGAAAGGAAGCTATCCGAGGTGCTATTGCCCCGGCGTCAACAAGCGACTCTCGCAAGAGCAAGTTGATTCTGGTTTCCGGTCCTGAAGGGTTTATCAGTTACATGGCCGGGCCTAAGCTATGGGCGCAAGGTCAGGAGCTCCAGGGCCCCCTGAAAGGAGTCATCAAGGAACTTGATCTCAAAGATTGGAGCGTGTGGAAGCTCTGACTGCTTTCTCTTGGGCTTTTGGACCACTTTTGTACAAACATTGGAACCTTTTTGTCATTAAAGCATATATAGCATGGATATACTAGGAGTTATGTTGAATAAACAGTCGCAACTGTCCTGGACACATTATAGCGTCCTATTTCGTTACCCATCACACATTCCTGGCCGAAAGCCCCAGGTTGAATTCGCTCAAACACCGATATTATCTTCAAACACAATCTACTGTGCTGTAGCAAAGTCCTCGAGGTATTTCACTAGCTTCTGCACGTTCTCCAATGGAACCGCATTGTAATTGCTGGCGCGCATACCGCCTACACTACGGTGGCCCTTGAGGCCCTGGAGAAGACGCTTCTCAGCGCCAGCGATGAACTCCTTCTCCTTTGCATCATCGCCGCCGCCGACGCGGAAGCAGATGTTCATGCGGCTGCGGACGCTGACATCAGGAACAACCTGGTACAATTGCGGGAACTTGTCCAAAGCACCGTAGATAAGCTGCGCCTTCTTGTTCGCGATTTCCTCTTGGCCGCTGACCTTTTGAGCGCTGAATTCAGTCATCAGGTCGGCCATGACCTGGCCGGCAATCCAGAGGTTGAAGATGGGGAGGGTGTTGTAGAGGGAGTTGTTCTTTGCGATGGTTGCGTAGTCGAGAACGGTTGGGCCGGGGAGACCGCCAATGTTCAAGCGGTGGAGGAGAGCAGGGGAAGGAGTCGCAGTCTGGGGAGGGAGGAGATCCTTGCGAACGATAGCAATGGTGATACCGGTGACACCGATGTTCTTCTGTGCGCCACCCTGTATATATCATCAGTGTACCATTCCCATAAAGTGGAGAGATTGAAGCCAACGTACGAAGATGACAGCGTATTTGCTAACATCAACCTTTCGGCTGATGAAGTTGGAGCTCATATCGGCAACAACGAGGCGCTCATCTTCGGCATCCTGACCCTGAGCCTCCAATGACTTGGGGAACTGCGGGAACTCGACACCATCGACGGTCTCATTGTCGCAGAAGTAGACAAATGCAGAGCCCTTGCCACCCTCCTTCTTGGTGGGAGTCAAGGACCAGGAATCCTCAGCGGGGATTTTTCCAAACTTCCCATCGTTAGTTTTGCGAGAATCAAGAGCAAAATTCACGTATTTCGAGCCGATCAGTCTGCTCGCTTCCTGGGAAGCCTTGAGCGACCAAGATCCAGTCACGAGGTAATCCAGCTTCAGCTCCTCATTGACCTCCTTTTGAAGTCTTTGGAAGACCAATTCGTCGACCTCGGCCTGTTCCGCATCGGGCTTTGCCTTCTTCACGTCGGCCTCAGCTCTGCGGCGGCGACGCTCAATCCAGACGGGGACCAGGTTCTGCACGACAGCGCTGAACCCCCCACTGCCTCCGGCTTGCATGAACAGAATCTCATAGTTATCAGGAATATCGAGGAGAGCGGAGAGGTTGGCTTTGGCATCGTTGAGGATCTTGTTGGCGGTGGGTGAACGGTGCGAAATCTCGCCAAGTCCGAGTCCGGCGTCATTGAAGTTGACGAATGCCTTTGCGCCGGCCTCGACGACTGGGGTCGGGAGGGGAGCTGGACCAGCTCCAAAGTAGGAGACTTCTTGTCGGGAAGGCATGGTGGGATTAGATTAATTGAGGTAGATTTTGAGGTAGAAGAGAAAGAGAAGAAGCGGGAGAGAAAAACCTCAAAAAGTGTGGACCGCAGTGGATCAACCTTGGAGGAAAAGTAAGAAGGAATACAGCTATTTATATTTTCAAATGGCAAGACTTGCTGGAATATCAACATGCAGCCTAATATATTCACCGGATCTACGTTTACACATTCAATTGACTGTTTTATAGGTCAATCATGGAAATGGCGGGGTATGAGTCAATTCGTTATGGGTCATTTGAGTCACTATCTCGGAAGGTGAGGGTGCAAAATGATTCCCTTTGGTTTATACTAACTAGATATACATAGTAGAGGCATATCATAGATTTGTATCCCATTCCAATTGTTTACGATCTAATCTATTCGAGGTCAACTTTTGGAATGGCGGGGTTGATCGACATATACAAGGTTGTATAGTACAGAATGGCTCTTCTCCCAAGATTGGTATATGGACAATGTAGTTAGGAGCAAATATCTCGTTCTTTTCCTGATTGCAATTGCCTCTTTTCATAAAGTCTGTTCTTACTGAAAATTGAAATATCCCAAGACCAAAGATAATAGGCCGACATCGGGAGTCACATGCTACACTACCTGGTTTGCAGTGTTTGTCTCCGAAGTATATCCGACAATATAATGTGCCAGACTCATAAGAATAGAGAAAATATATGGCAATGATTGTGGTATAAATCCAGCAGTATGGGTAGGTCTTTCTTATGTAGAGAGTGGTCCGTCGCATGGTAATAATTCTGAGATTTTGGACAATCTTCGAACTTGCCAAGGTTGAAAGGTATAGAAGTATAAACATAACCTCAAGATGAAGATAACCTTGTCGAAGTAAGGCCAGGAAAGTTATTGTACAGCTTAGGCTATGTCTCTCCATAGATGGATTCCACTATTTTGAGACCGAGCATCTGCGGAATAGTGCGTACCTTATGGCACTCCATTTCCAGGATATAGTAGTTTGTCCTTTCTAGTTCAAATGAGGTCTGTCATATCGTCAATACCGTCTAGGGTCTCGCCATTATCGATATCTAATGAGATAATAGTTCCCAGTGATCATGAGATTAGTCTTCTCTTCCAAGGTTCCTATCTGAACTCCATGTCTATAAAACACCGGAGCCGATGTAGGTGTACCTAGATCTAGAACCAACCTCAAATATGCTAGTAGGGCGTGAATTTTTAAAGAAAAGAGAAGAAAAAGAAAGACATATGGATTATAGATAAAGAAGGAACATGGTGAAGTGAAATTGAATAGCAAACAGGTAAGAGACGCAGTAAAAACAGAAAGCACCTATATAGCAAACAGAAGTCGACCTTTTCCTCTTTCACTCCTTCACTTCTCATCACTCTGTCTATTTTAATCCATCATCTGTCGACCCATCAATCATCGTTCGTCGATGAATTCACTTCCAATCATCCACAACTATCCACACTCTTAACTACCCACCATGTTTCACCCTGCAGCCGAACAAGACCCCAGCAACCCTCTGAATCTTCCAATCTATGAATGCTGGTTCTGTCCAACGAGATGGATAGGCTTTTCTGGCCTACTATTTCACCTTGAAGAAGGCCGCTGTGTGAAGAAGGACCGAATCCGTACCCTCGCCTTCGAGTGCCCAGAGTATGGCTTTTATGGGAACCATCTCACCGACGATAATCCATTCTTCTGCTTCAAATGCCACGCTCAATTCCCTCAGATTTCATATCTTTATTACCATGTCGAGCACAACCCTTCCTGTTCGCACCTGCTCGACAAATCCGAGTGCCTAGATGCTCTCCGTGGCTTCTACATTGAGTACTACGAGTGCCCTGGTACAGATTACATCCATTTTTGAGTTTTTATTCGACCTGAGTTCTGATACCAACTCACCATTGGAATTGCGGCGAGCTGCTCGGTATGGTGCGAGCGCTTTGAGGTGGATCAGTTTGCCTAATGCTCATTTCGAAAGTGGTGGAGGGGATATCGGTGGCTTCTTTTTCGTTTATCCTTTGAGGAGTGGGCTACAGTGAGGTGAGGCATGGTGGATTGTTTCTTGTTCGGGAAGGCAATAGCGTGGAATATGGGTCAAACGGTTTACATCGTCAAATACCATCCATCCATGGATACTTATTAAATTATTCCCTTTGGTATTCCTTGTATACCAATATTTCCACCGGTTTACTCCTATATGAGATGACATTATGTATCCCAAGATCAAAGTCAGGCAATCTTCCTATGCATGTATGAAATGGCCCTAGACAATAGACAAACCAAAGGAATAACATAAACACAAAATAAAAAGAAGGGTTTAACAAACCCTTAATAGGGAGTACATATCTTTGAATAAAGCTAAGCACCCCCTACAGGAAAATTCCACATGAACCGACAAGGATGATAAAGCTATTCATAGCACACTGCACACCTGCACAACCAGATCGGTGATTATCCGGCCTATTTAAACCCCACCCTCCCCTATCAGACCATTATCTTACTATAGAATATGAAGTACTCTTGTTTTATTCTTTCTAAGCAAATATAGGTAGGGGTCCAGTTTTGTTCTTGTCGAAGGCTGCAAGGTACCTCCCAAGGTCGTCAGCCCCAGCGACAGGGTAAAGATGACGGGAGTTCTGCATGAGCATAACGTGGGTTTCTTATTTTGAATTTTATCTTACTTCGTTTCGCGTTCAGGGCTTTTTCTCTTTTTTTTTCTCTTCTACACTATGTTCTGTGACTATTTACAATCCTTCTAGAAGGAGTTGACATGCCATGCAGCTATCCTGCTATTATTAGGTCTGACATGAGTTTTAGAATTGAATCATCAAAAGTCCCACATATATATTAGTCCAATAACAAGTAAGGATAATATAATAACCAATAGAAAAAAAACCATAGAAATATCGTGAGTCATCACAATGATCGACAGAGCCATGTTTCAACTTCAAACTAGGGTCTCTCTAGGACTATACAGCTGAAGCTTGCCTCAGTATTGGAATTATTCATGATACCGTAGCATTGATGATGACAAGAATAGCCCCTAAGCCCGAGTGTATCAATTTAGGGCGTGCTGTGTTTCGTATCGGTACATCTGGCCTAACTGAGACTCCCACTGAACATTATGTAGCTGAATCCTGACTCAGATAGCTGTTTGACAGACTTCTCTGCATCTTTGACAAGGACAATAGGGTTGTAGTGGCTCATTTTCTGAAATGAACCCGGGGTTCATTCCTGGGTGCCTGAGATGATGATGAATGGGGCCCCGGCAACCAAGGCAGACGATTTTGGTGGTCCTTTTTCTCTATATAAGTATCGGGTTGATAATCGAAAGTGGCCTTGGTTGTTTGATCATTGCATACATTATTAATCTATTGAGCTGCTATTTATACACAATTGCATCCGCTTTTTGCAACTTCCTCGCCGACACATCACCTCCCGTTACCACTATATTCCAGCATTTTATATCTGCCTAAATCATTCACCATGATGACTCCTACAATGGGTCGGGGAGGGTACAATGCTCCCGCCAGCTGCCCATGCCCCAAGCTTCTGTCTGGTCAAAATTAGGCGGTTCAAAAAGTGCATAATGGGAAATGCACTCTCAAGAATCATTTCAATCGTCTCGGCCAGTTTATTTCACAACTCTTGCTGAACAAGTCACCACCGGACAACGTTCCAGGTCAACCTCGTCGTTGGAACCGTCCTTTGAGTCGAAGTAATCACTTGCCGACACAGAATCTACGGCAGTCAGCTCACCATCCGGACCAACAAACCAAGATCAAGATCCTCCAGTACTTACTTCTCAAAGACAACTCCCAAAACATCCTCGACATCTCCACTCTCACCTTTTCCGGTGATCTTGGCCAGCATATCAGCCGCAAAGCGCAGATGTTCTGCAGCAGTGACGATATCGACCTCATGTTCAGCATGGAAATCAAGAGAGCCGAGTTCTTTCTCGCGCGAGGGGTCACCATGGGATTCAGCAGAAGAGGCTTGGGATAGGAAGTCGTCCAGATGATCGAGACATCTTTGTAGATTAGAGCTTTGGCGATGCGTGACACCTAAAGAATCTTCCCAATACGAAAGATTATATTGACCATCTCCATCTCCATCCATGCCAAGGGGCGAGGCAATCTGCTCAAAAGTCGTAATTAGTCCACGTAGAAAGACCTGTAGATTACCTGGGTCGGTAGTGGTATTGAGAGATGATGCTCCCTGCTTGGCTTCCTCGCAGGAAATGGAAAACACGCGGTCTACCGGGACCGAAGGGAAGATTTCGTGGATCGTATCAGATAATGACTGCGGTACACCACTTTCCAAAGCAGTGTGCAGCTTGTCGCATTTGTTGATAGCCACAACGAGACATTTTCCCGCCTCAACGCAGTCATTAACAGCGCCAAGAACCTCCGGCTCAACGAACAGCCGAGCACCAGTGGCAGTGTCTTCCAACGAGACAACCACAATAACGACATCGGACTCCAAAGCCCTCTCTCTAGCCCGACGAATACCCTCTTTCTCAACAGCCCCAATAACAACTTTTTCTCCATCACCAGAACCATTCTCAGCCCGAATCCCCGCCATATCCCCAAGCTTACAATACCATCCCCCAAGATCAACTCCAACATCAACAATATCCCTCGTGGTCCCCTGCTCAGTACTCACAATAGCAGCCTCCTTCCCAACAACCCTATTAAGCAACGAACTCTTGCCAGCATTGGGCGCACCCAACAGCGCAACCCGAATTCCATTCCTAAGCAGCTCGCCCCGCGATGCATTAGCAATATGGAACCCGATTTGCACGCTCAGCGCGCGCACCTGCCCCGCAACAGACGAAACAAGCTCTTCAGTGGACTCGTCGAAATGCTGATCCTCGGAGAAATCAATCAGCGCCTCCAACTCGCCGCGCGCATACAGCAGACCCTGGCGCCACCGCTCGTACCGGTTCAGCAACGCGTCGCTCGATCCTCGCACGGCTAGCCGTCGCTGCTGTTCGGTGTCAGCGGAGAGTGTGTCGCCGAGTGCTTCGATCTGAGGCAGGCTGAGGCGGTCGTTCATGAAGGCGCGGCGGGTGAATTCGCCTGGTTCGGCGTAGCGCACTGTGTGCTCTGGGGTATTTGTCTGCGCGATTGCTGAGAGGACGGCTTTTGTTATTGCGGGTCCACCGTGGATGTGGAGCTCGAGGATGTCTTCGCCTGTTGCGGTTCGTGGGGAGGGGAAGTAGAGGACTAGGGCGCCGGCGTCGAGAATTGTGTTTGTGGTTGGGGGTTGGGTTGGGTCGTAAAGGGTACGGAGGGCTGCATAGCGTGGTTTTGGAAGGGGGTGGTTTGGGCAGATACTTTTATATATCTGGATAGGGTTGTTAGTCGGGTGATTTGGTGGTTTTGGTTGGTCTCGAGGGGAATACATACCGAGGCACAGGCCGGACCCGATACGCGCACAACTGCAATGGCTGCTCGCCCAGTTGCAGTAGAGAGCGCATAGATTGTAGAGTCTCCATCTAGCATGAATCTGACAGGTCGAGTCGACGAGAAAGCTCGAGTTTGTGCGGAAGTCCGCCGGGGGCCTGGCGATTCGGAGAGAAAGCCATGACGTCGGATATAGGATTTATTTGGTATCGTTTGCCACGGTTGACTCCTTGATGGGCCAATGGGAGAAGCCCATCGTAGTACTCGGTGAGATGCTCGCATACGCAAGATTAAACCAACGCAATATTGGTAAATGTCAAGAGTATCCAAATGTTCAAAATATCCAAATGTTCTGGAATGTTTATCTTGCGATAAGACATGCACGTGATTGATAAGAATACGAAATACGACTACGAAATACGACTACGAAATACGACTACGAAATACGACTACGAACTACAAGTGTGCCAACATTGAAAGAGATCGAGAACATAGATTTTGTCTAACTGTGGGTATTTAGGTCCTGGTACTGAAAGTCGTAGGCAATAGCAGTCCATCCAATGCAGCTCCGGTCAAGGATACACAGCAGATATAAAACTTGATCACACCTGCGTCCCGAAATAGGAAGTAAAGAACAAGGTGACAATGCAAGAAACATTGAGCATGATGCTCAATATGCAATTCGATGATACGCCCTCCAATCATGGCGACATTTCCATGGCAGGTAGCGTTTGATGAAGACAGGGGGAAAGAGATTATGTACAAAGATAGAGAGAAAGAGAGAGAGAGACAGGGAGTCGGTGTCAGATGAGTATGGAGGAGTAGATAACGAAAAGAAAAGAGACAATGATTGCACATGAAGGTATACTGTTAAGAGAAAAAGGAAAAGAAGAAACAAAGAAATGGTATCATCACACCATGCTCGGCTCGTCAAATCAAGGAGGGCGGCTCAAAGAGTAGTGTAGGTAGGGAATGGGTATTATACAATCGAGGGCGGTTGTAGTAGTAGTGAGTGGTGGTGTTGATAGCGATGGAAACCATTTGGGTATGGATCCGATACGTCATCAACGGGAATCGATAAAACATTAAATTAAATCGGCTGTCGGTGATTTGATTTAATCCGACAAATTAGTTGGTTTGGGGGGAGAAGAACCGTCAATTGAGGGATCCTGTGAGAATGAATCGCCTTGCTCTGACACAACAATCGAAGGCGGAGGTTGAGAATCGTTGGGTGGGCTGGGGAGTTGTTGGTCGTCCGTAACCATCGAGTCTGCCTGCGGAGAAGCAGGCTCTTGAACTGTAGCAAGGCCACTAGAGCCATCCGCGCTATCTTTGCTTCCGCTTGTAGCGGGATTGCGGCGTCTCATGCGGCGATTACGACGCTCTTCGTCTGCGCTTTCTCTTCTCCGTCTCTGGCGCTCGCCACTGCCTGAATCGGAATTACTTCTCAGGCCGAGAAGCATGCTGGCAGCACGATCGGCAACGTCTTCGCCTTCAGACACTTGACCTTCCTGCTTTCCATCTTCCTCTGCGGTGATTGGAGGGCTGAGAAGACCGTTCTCGCCGGTGTTTTCGCCACTGGCTGTTTTTTCAGCCCCTTCTTCGCCTTCGTCTGCCTCGCCCGAATCAGGTGGTGGCTTGGAGCCCGAAGTTACGCGGACGTTATGCCGCTCCTTTAGGCGAGCACGACGACGGCGGTCTCGTTGGTCCTTGGCTTGGGGTGCTGCAGCACGCAACTTCTCAAGTAACGAGTCCATGGCACCACTTGAAGCAGGCGACTGCGCCGCCTCTGCAGTGGGAGTGTTGTTGGCGAGGTTGACATTGATTCGCTTGCGGGCGAGGGATGCTTCTGTGCGCCTCCTAGATTCTTCTAGAGACGTGTTCTTCTCTCTAGATTTCTTCCACTCGATCAAGAATGCACTCAACTTAGCAAAGAAGTCTCGTCTAGCATTCTCGTCTGCGTTGTCTTCACCGTAGAAGACCATGATATCGTCATAAGCCTTGGCCATCTCATCCAGGTAGAGCTGTAGCTGCTCAGCCTTCCGTCTAGCATCCTTCATGGATCGCTGGACGACTTGGCTGACACGATCCTGGGGGTGGAACCTCTTAGGATCGCTCAGGTTACCAGCGTCCAAGCTCGACTGTACGTTCTTAATGTTGCTAATGTACTTGATAGCGTCAGAGCGGAGCTGATCGACATTAACCTTCTGCAGGCCAATGACACCGCTGATCTCGTCGAGGAAGCCCTCCCACTCTGGGTACTGATTGCGCACGATACGCTCGACCAGATCGGCAAAGGTGGTCTCATTCTTGTCATCTTTCACCATCCCCAGCCGGGCGAGGGAGCTCAGCTTGAAGCCCTGGGCCTGCTTGTTGACATCGTTCATGAAGTTTCCAATGTCAAGAATCAGACCGAGCACGTTCATCAATGACACAGAGTCTCGCAAGGACTCGCTGACTCGTGCGACTTCTTGTAGCCTTGTGGAGATGTGCTCGTACTCTGGTTCGTAGGTGCGGGTCAGAGCAAGCGCTCTGTTTCTTGCTTTCCAGTAGTGATTTAGCTCGAATGCAGTGTAAAGGTAGATCTGATCCTCGCGAGTGATCTCGGAGGGATCCTGTTCACGATCGGTATCAGCGGCGCCAGGGCCCGTCCAATCCTTACTATATGGTGCCATAAGCTTTGCGACGTTCTCTGGTATACTGCACATTTCGTCTCTTTGCAAGAAGTCCATAACGACATTGTTATCCAGAATTTCCTTGTCGCAGTGAATGATCATGCGAGTCACCTCCTCGGCCGGGTATTGAGAGAATTTGGACAGAGCAATCTGGAAGTTCTTGGATAGATCGTTCGAGATAATCTGTTTCTTGGCCGTGCGCTGCTTTGCACCAGTGCTGGCTCCAAAGATCTTCGTTTCCTTTGCCATAAATAATCGCTCAACCTCATCCAATACACCCTTCTTGGCAAGATCGGTATATTTCTCTTCTTTCTGCTCAGGAGTCGGTGCGTGACCAGCCCAAACAGTCACTTGAGGAGTATCGACCTTGTCCCAATGCAGAGCCTTGAGTTTCTTCTTAGGTCGAATGGATGGCATGTGGATTGTAGATGGTGAGACATCCCCAACCATGTATGTCGGTCTCCAACCTGCACCTAAAGCACCGCTAGGGGGTGGAGGCGGGGGGATCATCAAGCCCTTGGCTCCAGGGATAGGTGGGGGAGGGGGAGGAGCAAATCCACCACCACCTGGAGGCGGCGGCGGCGGAGGCAATCCAACTCTCCCACCGGGGGGTGGAGGTGGAGGCGGCAATCCAGGAACACCCTTGGCACCACCTGGTGGAGGCGGCGGTGGGAGACTCATTCCGCCAGGCGGTGGGGGAGGAGGCATACCAACTCTTCCACCCGGGGGAGGTGGAGGTGGAAGAATCTTGCCTCCTGGCGGCGGAGGTGGGGGAAGAGCCATAACTCCCGGCGGGGGCGGCGGCGGCGGAACAATCTTCCCACCTGGGGGAGGAGGAGGCGGCATAGCCTTTGTAGCAGCTTCATTGTCTTCTAGTACGTGTTCCCCTTCAACGGCATCGGAATCTTCAGCATCAAACTTAGGAACCTTGGAAGCAATCTCGCCTAGCAAGCCGGTAGCCTGGGCGGGGTTCAAACGAGGGCGGTGCATTTCCACCAGACGAGGCCTCTCGTAAATCGGCTCGCCATTGCTATCCACTGGGATGTCCTCCTCGTCTTCCAGAGTCGAGTCCATCGTTGGAATATGGCTGCGCTTGCGGTAAACAGATCCCAAAGAACCAGGGTCGAGGTTTCGGCGGGTAGCTTCAGCAAATTCCTCACTATAATCCGCTTCGCCTTCCATCTTCTCGCGCAGCTCACGGAGTCGGTCAGATGGTCCATGCTGGCCCCAGACCTTGCCCTCGAGCTTGAACTGGGTCTTGGTCCGCTCGAGCTGGCGTTCCAGACGTTCCATGAGTTTTTCTCGGTCCATGATACCGGGCATCTGGGATGGATCTGCTGCCTCCGCCGTCTCAGGGTTATTAGCCTTTCGGGCATTAGAAGCAGCAATATCCTGGGCATCTCGAAGCATAAGGTATAGTTCTCGGGTTTCCAGCTCATTGCGCTGCAATTCCTGAGCACGCAGTCGTTGTACTTCTGCAATCTCAGCCTTGAAGGATTCATTTTGCCTTTGTTGCAGCTCAATAATACCAGCCTGTTCATCGATTTGCTTTTGCAATTTCAAGACTAGGCCATCTGCGCCAAGCTCGACCTGCGCTCGCATTTCATCGCGCTCAGCAATGGCAGCCTCGGCGATCTGCCGGGCCTCGAGAGACTCGTCATAGACCCGTCTTGCCTCAGCATCGGTGTGCAGCCGATCTAACAGACTCTGCACGGTGAAGGTGAGACCCTGCCGAAGATCAAGGTCAGGCAGCCTACGGTCCATGGCCACATAGCTCAGCATGGCATCTACCAACTGGAACATACGGAGGCCTTCCTCGCCGGAGTTCTCCCTGATGAGGAGCATGTGTTGCATAGCCGAGAGGAAGTAGTCGTGGGACCGGCTTCCGTTGATCTTTGACGTGATTGCATCGACGATTTGCATAGGATCGCTCATGTCCTTGACTTCCCCTTCGATGCTATCCTTCATGCTGCTGCCCTCCCGCTGGAGGAGGTCCTCGTAATCTATGGCCTCGTTCTCGCGGAACCGCTCGATTTGCTTGTCGATAACCTCATACTGGAAACCCTCCATCTTCGTCAACAGACGCTTGATTCCACATGACGTGAATTGGGCGCGGATGTGGCAACGCAGCTGCAAGTCCGTTTCTGCTCCATCAACCAGCATATTGATGAGGATCATGGTTGAGACAGCGTACTCCATAAGGAGGTTCTCCATGCCAATGCCTCCGCTGCGGTACTCTTCACTCGCACCGACCAGACTTCCCATCTTTCCACGACCGTCGATTGTGACCTCGACAATACGCATCCAAGCATCGAAGCGACCAGTTTCATTATGGTCATTTTTGACTTTGTCCATGGATTGCAAGACCTTTTGGTGGCCGTGTCCATCACCCCAGTGGCACAAGAAAGTGAGGACTTCGCTGACAAGTTTCCGAGTATTCAGGCGTGGCGACGATAACGAGGTGACGAGTGCAACTAGCACGTTTTGATGCTCTAGAGCGTCGTCTGCGCCATACTTGTTGTTCATGAGACTTTTCAGACATTTGACAATATCGTATTCCCGATCTAGATCTTTATCGCCTGTAGGGGGAGCCGGAACAGGACCAGAGACTTTTCTTCTGTTGATCTTCAAGAGGACATTGGTTAAAGCGATTTGACCTTGGGCTTCAACAAAGGCTTTCACCCAACTGTGTTGTTATTAGTGATATGCACCAGATCGAGAAAAAGGGCAGTTCATACCTAATTGGCTGTGTCCGCAAGCTGACACTCAGACTAGCAAGCTGCTTGGACGTAATAGTGTCATCCATCACCTTCTTCACATACCATTCCGGGCTACCTTCTTCATCGGCACGTTCAAGCAAACCGGACAAACCGTCGTGGCCATGAGTTTGTCGCGCATTTTGTCGTCTTTTTTGCTCTCCTTGCAACTCTGTCAAGCGATCCTGATGTACCAATGTCCATTTCTTTGAAGCGGGGTACGACAGCATCTGCCGTTTGGCCTGTTCGGGAAGGTTCTGCCATCCTCGCTTCTGCATCAGCTCTAGGAACAGCTGGTCGACAATACGGTCATCTCTCGGTCGAGTGAGGTAGTTATCTTGTGGCCGGGGGACAGCGGCCGGCACAGAGATCTGGTGGGAGGATCCCGCATTTGACAAGCGGCCCGAGCTGGAGCTGGGGAACATGGTGCGGTCACCAGAATGCGAAGTTGTGAGAGTGCGAGAGGAATTGTCTGAGGAGAAGTAGCTTGAACCGTGCGTGTTCGAAGAAACGGAGGAGTAGATGCTAGCTTGGTCGAGAGAAGTGCGGGAGTTGGAGGAAGAATCAATAGAATAGGAGTTGTGGTTAGGCCCACTATTCGCTGCGGAGCTACCTGGCCGTCCCCATTGTTGCGGTCTGGCACCACGATCGCCGGGGTTGCTGCCGCTCAGGGTGCTGCTCAGGGTGCTATTTGAGGTGCTGTTCGAGGTGTGCGGAGGCGGACGGGGGCCAGAGGGATGTGGCGCGTACCCATTTGGTGCAGACGTAGAGGTCACGGTCGGATATTGATGATAGTCGCCTCCAGATTTCCCCAGATGGTTGGGCGAGGGCTCATGGCGCGATGAGCCTGGGCGAGAGTTGTCGATGGGAATCGGGGTCCTGGTGTCGGTGGGGAGACTTTCAAAGGGGATGGAAGTGATGACGCCTGAGGTGTGTGCGATACTGCTTGGGTCCAAATCATGGGTCATGTCGGCAGATTGAATCGAAGACCGCTTCGAATGGCGGGACGAGCGTGAGCCCGCGGCGCTTCCCGGAGGTGGTGCCAGGCTATCGAAAGATCCTCCATAATTATCGTATCGTTCCTCGGTGGGCTTCTCTTTGTACAATTTTCGTCCGAAGAATGACTTTCCGCTCGATGTTTGCCTAGATTTGTCGGCTTGTGAACTCGGTGGCATTTTGGCGGGCGTCACTAAGATGAGGCAAGGCGCAGCATAAGAGCCCCTCCAACACTCTCGAGAACGGTATTAAATAAAGATTTGGGTTTCGCGATGATGCGCTGTCGATCGCAAGTGATATGGGATAAGATGATGACATTCAAATGGGGCGAAAGTGGCTCTCTGTATTGTCCCTCCCTGGCTGGTTAGTATACCCGTTGCTACAGCGGAGTCGCAAGAGACGAGGGTAAGGGAATTTCTTCACGGGCACTCACCCCACAAAGAAGGCAAAATAGGAGAAAAGGAAATTAACATGCAAGCCTTTTTTTGCAAATGTCAAGTCCAGTTTGACGCCAGGATCAAAGCCCGAGCTTTCTTCTAATCCGTCCTATTGATATTAGGGGGCTCCCGGAGAAACTCCCCGACCGCGCACGTGATCGCCAATATCACGTAAGCTTATACTTGAAGGACATCCAGCGCATTTGGAACGAAGTTTCAAAAAGGAAGTGTGATGAAGCACCCATAAAGTTGAGAATTTGTATTCATACTATCAGCCGCATATTGGTGTCATTTGCAGAATGTTCACTATATAGTCCCGAAAGTGAGACAAATCAGTACGAACTCACCTGGGCATCACCACTACCCAGGAATCATCACCATCACGTCAACCTTGGGCTTTTCCACTGTCATGCCATGGGGTTTTTTGTCCGGTATGACTATAGACAGGAATACATACATCGGTACTAGGTTAAGGAGCCATATAGGATATGGCTTCCTCGCATTTGAAAACTACACATCTAGGAAAGCGCAGCCCAAAAGTCTACTATAAAACCCCCCTTCCTCTTTTCCATCTTTCCTTCTTCTCTCCCAGCCAACAACAATCTCAACAACCCCAAAGGGGCATTCCCAACTTCAACCTATGACAGGGACATGTAAACCCGACTTGAGCGAGGCTTGAAGAGAAGCAAAGGAAATGGATATATTCTCTGGAATTTGAACTCCATACGTGGTACCTTGTTAATTCATAAGCTATATTTTATTTGCAACTCCTTGTGGCATACGTAGGTAGTAGATCTTGCTTAGACAGTTTGAAAAATGTAGATGAATTCACAATAGTGAGATACATATTACAGCAAGGGGGCACAGCCAAGGAGTTGAAACTCGAGCGGATTTGAGCTGAAGTCTGCGAAGGAGGAAAAGGATACCCCAAAAAAATCAGGGATTCATTAAATAGAATATCACTCTCCTAGATATCAAGAGGGGTCGTATCAGACCTACTGTTGATCGTTCATATTATCGAGTGATGATCAAAGGGACTAAAGGAGAAATATAAAAGATGAAATAAAGGGGAATCTCTCATTCCTCGGAGTTATCAGTGACTATTCTTGATACTCCCTCCTAACGCTAATGCGGCCCCTAGGACTAAGTAGACTCACTGTCTAACATCGGCGCATGTTGTTAGAGTGCCTTGGGGGTCGGAACACGAGATAAGTCAAGTAGTCATTTACATATATTCTGGTTTTCCAGGAAACCAAGACTTTTTTGAGTAACAAGAGTGCAATAATATATAAAAGTTCAAACAAAACTCTGATATCCCGCGTGGCCAGTGCTTTGTCGATCTGCCGATCCTGAGTTCAGACCCCCGGACCTCCACAATCTCTCACGCCAAACCAAACCTCACTCAAACATTGTATTTTAGTTTCCAAAACCTAATTTCCCACCCAGCATGGGATCAGCAGGTGTCTTTGCCAAGGTGCGCGTAAAACCCCCTCTCTCGAGGCACAACGTCATCTCCAGCAGAAGCACATTCCATAAGGACCGCGACCAAAAACCAAACTAACAAACCCACAAAGACAATACTCATCCCAGCTGCAATCGCATTCTCAATCTACATCCTAGCCTCATGCGTGATAATCCCCTTCTTCCGCCGCTACCACCAACGATACTCGCAATACCTCCCGCTACACAGTATATCGGCGCACACACTCTCCCTACGCGATCGCATAGCCGATAAAGTGATGCATTTCTTTCTTCCGTCTCGGTGGCGGTGGGGCGCGCGCATAGCCGACCATGATACAATCAGTATTGACGATGAGGAAGGGGAGACATTGGTTGGGATGGATATGGATTCTATGAGGCGGGGTGCGCTGGAGGAACGGAGGCGTGATACCATGGCTGACATGCAGAGTCGTTTGAGTCGGGATTTAGAGCAGGGATTTATGGATGATAGTGATGATGAGGGGAGTGATGGGCGGAATGGACGGGGAGGGAGGCTTTGAAATTGTTGGTGGCATTTTCGCATATATATATATATATATATTTATATATCTGCATTCTTGGGGTTAGGGTTTTTGTCTAGAAATATTTTGCAAGCTAGATGGTCTGGTTTATATGTTTGATGTTTCGAGCATAGCTAAGTGTGTACTTTGTGGATATAATTGTTTTGTTTATGTTTTCATGCAATTCGTGTAGCAGGACTTAGTTTTGGTGAAACAATTGATATCTATATATTATGGACTATTCATACTAATCATACTTGGTCATCAATAGTTTCTAAAAAAGACACCAGCTGAGCTCAATTAATTTGGTAAGATCGACAGAGCTCCACCCATCACCATGCACAAACTCCGCATATTATACTCCATATCGAGCTTTGTACGTCAATGTATAGAAATATAAATGCAAGTCAAAGTGGAAAATAAGTAAAGGTTATAAATATTATTCATTGGTATCGTGAAAGATGCTACCTTTTTCAGCATCGCCCATGCCATCCTGAGCTATGGGACTGTTATGAACATAAAAAAAAACACAAGATATAAAAGGATACAACTCAGCCAGAGAATACTTCACACTGCATCAAGCAAGGGAACTTTCTACTTGCGCTGACCGTAGGCCTTGGTGGCGTAGTCACCCTTGTGGACAATCAAGTCCTCAGGACGGTAGTCCTCACGGCCGGAGAAGTAGCTCTCCAGGATGTTCTTGGTACCGTTGGCATAGCGGACCTGGGCATCAATGGAGGTACCGGACATGTGGGGAACCATGGCGTTGCCGCCACCCCAGGGGTGCTCGGCGTAGCGGAGAGGGTGATCCTTGGGGGCGGGCTGGGGGAACCAGACATCACCGCCGTAGCCACGGAGGTGGCCAGACTTGAGGGCCTCAGCGACATCCTCCTTAACGACGATGGCACCGCGGGCGGTGTTGACGAGCCAAGCACCGGGCTTCATCTTAGAGATGAGATCTTTGTTGAAGAGACCGCGGGTCTTCTCGTGCAGGGGGCAGTTAATGGTGACAACGTCACACTGGGCGAGCATCTCCTCGAGATCATCGACGCGACGGCAACCAATCTCCTTCTCGGCCTCGGCGGAGAGGGGCTGGTAATCGTAGTAGAGAAGCTCCTTGCAGTCGAAGGGCTTGAGGCGGCGGAGAACACGCTCACCGATACGGCCGACAGCGACGGTACCGACGACCTTACCCTCGAGATCGAACTCGTTCTTGGCGACGGCGGCGACATCCCAGTCACCGTTCTTGATCTGCTCGTGGGCAGGGACGAAGTTGCGGACCAGGAGGAGGATGGTCATGACAACGTGCTCAGCGACGGAGACGACGTTGGAGCCGGTGACCTCGGCAACGGTGATACCACCATTGGTGGTGTTGGCGGCGTTCAGGTCAACGTGATCGGAACCAATACCGGCAGTGATAGCGAGCTTGAGCTTCTTGGCCTTGGCCAGACGCTCAGCGTTGAGGTAACCGGGGTGGAAGCTGTTTTATCGTTAGAGATAATCTTTTTTAAAAATTCCATGCCATGAGAAACGAACGGAGTAGTGATGATGACTTCAGCGTCGACAAGCTCCTTATCGAAGGTGGAGTTCTCGCCCTCCTTGTCGGAGGTGGTCACCAGGGTGTGACCCTGGTCCTCGAGCCACTTGCGGATGCCGAGCTCGTTCTCGGTGGTACCGAGCAGCTTAGGCTGCTGCTTGGAGTGCTCACCACCCTACATGACAGAAGAGACCGGGTTAGCGATTGAATTATATCCTGCATGAACTGAGCATGACTTACATCGTAGAGAACCAAAAGAACTTTGCCCTGAAGATTGGTAGTTGCGGTTAGCGTACGTGCACCGGAAATAGAGCCGGCCAACGGTGAAGCCCGAGTGAATGGGCTCGAGGCAATCGTGGGCTTGAGAGAGCTTGAGAGGAAGGGTCGTCTTAATTGACGGGAAATAGAGCGGATAAATACCATTTTGATGGATTATAAAATATATATTTCAAGAGGTGGCTAGAAAAAAAAAAATCAGCGCTGTGTTTAATAGATAAATACGCATCTCGATGCGGTCAACGTCCAAGAACGGCGTTATAGAAAGCCGGATGCGGCAAGCTCCGAGAGAAGGGGGAATGTTGCAGCCAAGAGATGTGACTATTATAAGACAAGATAGGAAAGTTATTCAAAAGACTTACAGGTAGAGTAGATCGGAGTAGACCGTAGTAGAACAGGTGATGGTTGGATTAAAAAAGAAAGAAAGAAACCGAACAGCAAGAGCTGATTATATATAGAGATCCCCTCTCTCTTCAGCAGGTAATTGTATCCCCTCAAAATAACCATAGAAACGGGAGAGTCCGACACTGAACATCCACTTGGAGATCTCTCCGCATGAGGGACAGGGGGCCAACCACATTTCTTCCAAGGTTGTTTGGAACAACCTAGGTATAGCCTATCATCTTTAGACTTGGGTAATTTGAGTAACTTGCCACATATCCACATGCTAGGTACATTGTATATTACACATTTGACAGCATTGCATATCTTAAATTTGGAAAGCTTGAACTTTTGCAAGTAGTATTTATATACTATATATATTATATTGCTATATCATACTGCTATACTATGATGCTATAGAGAATAAAATCACCTTTCCTACGGCATCTCTCAAAGCTACATATCCGTACTCTTCCAAATAGTTCCCAACTCATCAGCCCACCAGAAAATGGCCCAAGTTACCCCGCAGGGGGGTAGGTGACAGAAGCTTACATAATGAGGGGTAAAATCTACCTTGGAAGCCAAACCGCCCAAGTTTACTATACCATTTATGAATATCCCCAACTGTTACAGGCATTAGAATCTCCAGCCTCATATAGCCTAACTCTAGATTATATATCTCACCCCCTAAGTTCCTCAGCTCATTTTTGATCCCTGTAGAAGCTCAGGCAGTTTCCGTCTTTCTGCCGAAATTCGGCCTCTGTGTCACCTTCTCCAACTCCGGCCCCGCTACTTGGTACTCCGTACAGGTACACCTCCTCGCGAGGAGGTTTTGGAGAACCGTCCACATCGGGTCCACTAGCTTTCCGGATCAGATCATGATCACGGATAGCATGACCGCATCAAGGACTCGAGCAGGATTCTTTTATTTTTAATCCACCGTATCCCGGGTCTTTCGACCCATTATGTTTGTCTTTTCGCTGCGCGTTTGCTGAACTGTTGGTCAATCGGACAACCGTAATGCATGTTTTAATTGGGATTGCTCCCCAGTCGGACATGGGATTGAATTGCTACGATGTGATGTACCACATTGGGTGTCGCATATGAATATTGACGAGCGAACCCTCAAACCACTTCCCTGACTGATGTTAATAGTTACGAGCTCTCCCATCGGAAAACTGACTATACACCATTACTTTCGCGGGATGTCAACGATGCACTAGCTACCATTCGAACTCATCCCAAGATTATTCGGATTACCCATGCAACCGATCAGAATAGCCATGAAGTGCTGGTCTCGAGGCTCCAGCGCATATGTCGCATGACCGGTGCGGGGGCACCAGGTCAGATTCGATTAGTCACTCGACGGGGAAGCACGTCAAGCTGATTCTGAGTGCTATCGCCATATGGAATATGTGATTCCTTTTCAAATCTGGAGACTCTGCAGTCTTTGGAACCTCGAGCATTATCCATGCGTGACTACCCATTGACATCTCTATCTTCTCTAACAAATTCGCAGTCAGACCCCAAAACGGTCCACTGATGAACTACCTCTATCTCAAAAAAGACCTCCAAACTTCTCCATGCACAAGAGTATCCGTAAAGCTATTACCAGCAGCCTTCCTTCGGTGATACTCCCCGCGATATTTTCCATATCAATGCTAGCGTCTGGACACTTGGATCATGCGCCCAATCGCTCGAGTCCGTATAGACCTCTCGCCTCAATCATACTTCCCTCAGCAAATTAACCGCCACCATATAGCGCAGAGAATAATTGCAGTCCGCACTTTCTACAAGAGATTACGACAAGCTGCATCGTGAGTGGAACATATATGCGCCAAATAGATCACACCGGGTCAACTCCCTTGCCAGCCGGTATGACAGTTCCAAGGCAGCTTGAACTGCAGCAATGCCATGATCCCCAGCCGGCACGAGCTTGAATTGGGAACATTGCGATGATAAACTGAATGCTATGGTACATTAACAATTTCGCGGCGCAACTTAGAATTCTGACCTCGGGAATTCAAAGTATCTGTAGACAACCATGTACATAATGGCTTTCGTTCATTGCAACAAACATTCCAAGATTGAAAGGTCTCCATCCCACACAAGGCATTGGGAAAAACTTCCCCTTGGGAAGCATATGCTCCCCAAACCTGGGCACAGGTGCTGGCTAGGATTCTCAATTTTGCGTATCTTTTTAAAAATTGTTCTTACACAAGACTCTTCCTATTTTTGCTTTTACTTATCCCCCTTAAAAAAAAGATTCAAGAATAAATGCTCATAATTGTTAGGATCTGCAGATCAGACGAATCAACGGTGGGGATTTGATAATCTCTGAATCTCCGCGTTCTCGGACTCGGCCATTGGCAGCTCCCATGTTTTCTAGACATTTCCTCTTTTGAATCTGTCTACCTTCTACCGCTTCATCCAAGATCATAAATTCAATGCGACCAATACGCGCGCAATCGCTCATGCGCCCCTGGAGCGGGCGAACCTATCGAAACTCCCAGATAATCCGTCTACTGTCCAGTAAACATCATCGCAGCAGCAGACTCCGCGCGCGCCTGGAAATCCCCCCTCCCTTCCCCATCACCAAGACATGCCCTGAACCAAGCTGCAATTGTCCACCTACGCCTGCCCTGCCGGAGGATCTACCGATCGATCATGAACAAGTCTTAAATGGAACGATGGCTGCCTACGCGCAGCAGATTCTCATATGTACAGGACAGCCAGACTGGACGAGTCGCATTGAGGAAGATGGCAAAAATAAAGGCTGGGGTAACCTTGTGAGGGGTCTGAAGAGCTTGCTAGGTCGTGGCGGGCCGTATCTTGATGTAAGTGGATCATATAACCCGACAATAGATGCCCAAACTCTTGCTGATTTAGATATTATCGTTCCAGCCTTTCAACAATGTCTTGGTCACGAATTCATCTATTGCGCCAGCTGCAACCTCCTCTCCCGCCTCCGCGTCGGTATTCCTCTTCCCCAGCTTCAAATATATCCCCGCAATACCCGTGAACACGACCTCATCGCCTGACCAAACAACCGATCTAACGACGTTCGTACGCGCATATCTTCTCCCCGAACGACTCCACGACATGCACTCCTCTCTCCCCGCAAGCAAACAAGCAGATATGACCCGATCCCCGGACCTAGCATCAAACTTCCCAGGAGTAATCGACATCAACCACTCTCCGACAGTGTTAATATGCGGACATGGAGGTCGTGATATGCGCTGTGGTATCATGGCCCCCGCGTTGGAAAGCGAGTTCAAGCGTGTGCTGCAGGCGCGCGGATTCAACTCTGCAGGCAGTGATGGAATGGTGGATGACCCCAGCCATGCAAATATTGGTCGGATCAGTCATGTTGGAGGACACAAATACGCAGGCAATGTGATTGTTTATATCCCGCCGAAGATGACATTGGGAACTTCTTCAGAGCCCCATCCTCTAGCGGGTAAGGGGATTTGGTACGGCCGCATTGAACCTAAGCATGTGGAGGGGCTTGTCGAGGAGACTATTCTCGGCGGGAAAGTGGTTGCGGATCATTTCCGGGGTGGCATTGACAAGAGTGGTGATATTTTGAGGATGTAGACTTAGGATAGAGTAGATCGTACGATACATATGCATATACATTGAACATTAAAAACATTGCCAAAATATCAAATCTCACACAAATACTAAAGGACCTCGGCATTTTCACAGCTTCAAGAAATATGTCCAAAGTATAACGCTAATGCGCTAGTCTAAATCGGGGCTAAAGCTACCCGGGCTCCGGGGAAGTTTTGAAGATGCGCAGTGAATCAAGCCATACCTTCGAATCGCGGGCATGACCAATCGCCCCAATTACTTCAATCTCTAAAAATTTCAGAGATGAAATAATCAGTCAGCCACCATGCAATCCCTCTCACGACTTCGATTAACCAGCGCCGTTGCGCCTGGCCGCATTCACACGCGTCCAACCTTACGAGCCCTCTCACCAGTCTACACCCTAACCCGACTATCCAGCACCTCAACCCGCCGACTAGACCTCCCAGCCCTCGACAAAAAATGGCACGCAAAATGGGAAAGCGACCGCGCCGCGCCGCGCTCAACACCGGACGAAACACAGAAACCCAAATCCTACATTCTGTCCATGTTCCCATACCCGTCTGGCACACTGCATATGGGTCATTTGCGTGTGTACACGATCTCAGATGTGATCTCGCGGTTCTATAAAATGCGCGGGCATGACGTGCTTCATCCTATGGGGTGGGATGCTTTTGGGCTGCCAGCGGAGAACGCGGCGATTGAGAGGGGTATTGATCCTGCGGTGTGGACGCAGGCGAATATTTCGAAGATGAAGGAGCAGTTGAGGTGTATTTCTGCGGAGTTTGATTGGGATCGGGTATGTTGGTGTGAATTTTTTTGGATTCAGCTGGTTTGGTCGGGAGTTGGTTTTGCGATGGATGGCTAATTGATATCCATGGCTAGGAACTGGCTACGTGTGCCCCGGAATTCTACGAGCATACCCAGCGCATCTTTTTGATGTTATATAAGAAGGATTTGGCGTACCAGGCGGAAGCGTTGGTTAATTATGACCCTGTTGATAAGACCGTTTTGGCAAATGAGCAGGTGAGTCGGGATCATAGGGTCAGCTTTGATTTGATCTAATTTTCATGCAGGTTGATGCCAATGGATTCTCGTGGAGGTCTGGAGCGAAGGTTGAGAAGTTGAACTTGAAGCAGTGGTTCTTTAAGATCACTGCTTTCAAGGAAGCACTTCTGAAAGACCTTGATTCTCTTGCTGGGGGATGGCCGGAGCGTGTTCTCACGATGCAACGCAATTGGCTTGGAAAGTCTTATGGTGCCAAGGTCACATTCCCTGTGACCATCGGACGCGCGGGCGACCAAGTCGATGTGAACGTATTTACTACCCGCCCAGACACTTTGTATGGTGTGGAGTATCTGGCACTCTCTTTGAATCACCCTATTGTGCTGAAAGCTGCCGAGAAAGACGAGGCACTTCGCAAATTCCTGAGTGAAGCGTCGTCGCTTGCACCGGACTCCAAAGCAGGATACCGGCTGTCTGACATTGAGGTGTCTCATCCATTGTGCAAGATTGATACAGAAACACCTCACTTGCTGAGGAAGCTTCCTGTCTTTGTAGCTCCTTACGTCCTTAGCGACTATGGCGAGGGAGCAGTCATGGGCGTTCCGGGCCATGACACCAGGGACATGGCGTTCTTCAAGGAGAATGTGGACACCGACTCGATCCCAGTTGTTATCGAGGCCGAGCCAAGTGGCAGTGATGCAAACAGCAGTGTCATCCCAGCGTCAAACACGAAAGCTTTCACACCAGAGGGCTTCTTGACTTCGCGCTGTGGAAGGTACCAAGGGTTACACTCCAAGGAGGCATCAAAACTGATTGTCAATGACCTGGAGCAGGTTGGCCAGGCTGCGTTTGTGGAGAGCTGGCGCCTGCGGGATTGGTTGATCAGTCGCCAGCGATACTGGGGTGCGCCGATCCCCATCATCCACTGTGGGGATTGTGGTCCTGTTCCAGTGCCCGACAAGGATCTTCCAGTAAAGCTGCCGAAAATTGAGGGAGAGTGGCTCAAGGGAAAGAAGGGAAATCCTCTGGAATCCTCAGAGGAATGGCTCCACACAAAATGCCCCAGTTGCAATGGTCCCGCTCGACGCGATACAGACACCATGGACACCTTCGTGGACTCGTCCTGGTACTTTTTGCGATTCTTGGATTCTGCTAACAAGGAAGCCCCGTTCTCTCCTGCAGTGATGCAGCCGGTTGATGTGTACATCGGTGGTGTCGAGCATGCCATTCTGCATCTTCTCTACGCTCGATTCATCTACAAATTCCTCTCTCAGTCTGAGTTGTCCCCAGCTAAGAACTCTGCTGCACCCGCAGAACCATTCAAAATGCTTCTCAGCCAAGGCATGGTCCATGGAAAGACCCTCACTGAGCCCTCGACAGGCCGCTTCCTTCTCCCGTCGGAAGTTGATCTGACCAATCCAGACAAGCCTTTGATAAAGGGAACAACAGTGACCCCTAATATTTCTTTTGAAAAGATGTCCAAGAGCAAGTACAACGGCGTGGACCCTACAACCACCACATCAAAGTACGGCGCCGATGCTACACGCGCACATATCCTGTTCTCCGCACCAGTCAGCGAAGTTCTAGAATGGGACGAAGCCAAGGTCGTGGGTGTCGAGCGCTGGTTCGGCCGACTCTGGAAACTCGTCCAAGACACCCAGCAGACCCTAACAGAGGCATCATTCTCCGTCTCAGAAGCAGATCTAAAATCCTCTACCACCCACATCGCCCCCCTCCCATCATCACTCCAAGATCTGAGCGACGCAGACGCAGACGCAGTCCTAGCCACCCACAACACCATCGCATCTGTCACGACCTGCATCGAAAGCAACCCCTACGGCCTGAACACCGTCATCTCAGATCTAACCAAACTGACCAACGCCCTGGCCTCGAACCCCGCCTCCTCCCCTCTCCTCCTATACTTATCCGTCTCATCCCTCCTTCGTCTGCTAGCCCCCATCGCCCCAGCCTTAGCTTCTGAGTCATGGGAAGTCCTGCACACAACCACAAACACCACCTCTACAACACCAGTACCATCGGTCCTTTCATCGCCCTGGCCCAGCATCCTTCTCACACCCTCCCAGGCCGAAACCCTCTCATCTCGCGGCGGCCAAACGGTCGCCGTCCAGATTAATGGAAAGCTCCGCTGTGCTGTGACCATTCCGCGTATGGAGTCTCAGTCGCCGCAGGGCAAGAATGCTCCTTCGCAGGAAGAACAGGATTGGATTGTTAGTCGCGTCCTGGAGACTGCTGGGGGGAAGTCGTGGCTTCAGGAGAAGAATGACTGGGAGAAGAGACGACGGGTTATTGTTGTCAAGGGGGGTAAGCTTGTCAATGTTGTTTTCTGATTTCCTTTTCTATATCTATATTAGATGTGGGATTTGTATTACTATCTTGGATAGACTTGTATATTATTTCTGGTAGGTATCGCATAGAGCTTTCTCTCCTCATTTGATTTCTTTCTGACTTTTCAAGAGGAAAAGGAAACGAACAAAACAAATATGCTATCAATGAATGTCAAATATCCAGATTAACACACGACCGACGTCCGGCCTGTGCAACCCTAATATAATAGTATGGGTTTGCGTTTTCTTAGGCTACCTCGCCCTGGTGCCTATTTCGTTCACTGTCTGTCTAGTTCCGAGATAAAACTCACTCATGAGCGCAGCTTCATACATAGCCACAGTCTCTTGGTGGGATATGTGCTGTTGATGCAACAATGGGAGGTATTCCCATGTCGCCACATAATCTGTCCGTTTGTAGCTCTCGTCGTGAGAACATAAGATCGATATGGAGGCTAAAGCTAAGGCCTCCATGTAAAGATTGGCGTAAGATGGCAACTTCCACACAATTAAGGTCGATGCTTGCCAATGTGAGGGGAAATATTCCTTACCTCCGGAGCTTATATCGACATCTCTGAATACCACCTTTTTAGCCATCTACTTCTGACTTGGTAGCTGTTGAAGATAATTTCACAGGTTCCGGGCTTTGTCGAATTTGCCGTTGATACCAGGTTCTTGGCCATCCGGCGTCGTCTTCTTTCGGCAAGGAAATCCCACATCTTTAGGGCGAAATACGGTCGGTCACATGCATGGACTTGCAAGATTCCGATATTACGGCTATTAGGTCAAATTCGCCCATGGAGCTACTAGATTTCGCTGGGTTTTTCTATGGAAGTGGAAAGGCGAGGTATTCGAATAGTTAAACAGTTGGATCCATATCTCAGGCGGTAGACCGCATTTTAAGGTGAGAGTTCGTAGCAGCTTAAATCTCAAATCGGTGTTTAAGATTAAATAATATAACAGAAAACCAGTTATAGTTACCTAATCTTGACTTGTTAGATAACTATAGGTTTTAAATAATATAACCCCTAGTCCTCTCTATATATAAGTACAAGGAAGGAGGGGGACTAAAATGAAGAAATAAAAAATGATAGGCCCGAGCCCGGGATTGAACCGGGGACCTCGCGCAATATTGCTTTGGGTGAACCCTAAGCGCGAATCATACCACTAGACCACCCGGGCGATTAATGTTAGATGGTTCAAATTTTGTCTATATAAGGGAGGTATACTAGTACCCATAAGCTGGCTGTTATAACCAGTTAACTAACCCGTCTTTACGTTAAACTTCCCATGTGATATACCAAGACAGCGGGTACCTACATGTTATATGTGAAGACCTAACAATATTAAATCGCTTATCACCTTTACCCATCATGAGGCTAGTAGGTTTCGTTGGATTTTTCTATGGAAATTGAAAGACGAGATATTCGAGTATTTAAGCAGCTAGATTTATATCGCAGGCGGTAGAGCGTATATCAAGGTGAGACTTGTTCGTATATGCTAGAATCTTAAATCAGCATTTAGGATCAAATAGTTATAACGGCCGGATAAGCCTCGGCTTAAAATAATAAAGTCCCTCGGGACTAAAATAAAAAAGATAAAAAAGATGGGCCCGAGCCCGGGATTGAACCGGGGACCTCGCGCAATATTGCTTTGGGTGAACCCTAAGCGCGAATCATACCACTAGACCACCCGGGCGATTGATGTCAGATAACTCAAATTTTGTCTATCTAAGGGAAACACACTATTCATTTAGTCAAAATCTATGTACGGAGTATATGATGTAAATTAAATGCAAGCGGTGGAAGCTAAGATGTAGCAATTGCAGCATTAATAAATAATCGGTTTTATATCTAACTGGTTTTATAACTATCCGGTAAGACGACAAAATAACTCTAACCGGAATTTAAAATCGGTCGAGGTGAGAGCCTTGTCAGTTCTATCTCTTAAAGCAACCAGAAAGGCACCTCTAACGCTACCGTCTAAGATGCCTGCTGTATTAGTCTGTGTAACCAATGCTGTACTTTATATAACCAGCTGTAAAGACTAGTAAACCCCCCGGCTTTTGTGACCAAGCCATCTGGTAAATCAAAATATATAACCTGATCGAGTGAGTATATTTCAACACGTTCTACCCCAAAAGCCGTGTACTATCTATCCCTCCACGTCAAGAGTACCAGTCAACCCACAGTAATTAACATGCACCGGGATTATTTTTATGCTAACACTAATTCGTCACACATTCCTGCACACAAACTGCATCAATGTTGTATCCCATCCTACCAGGCAATAGATTTTTTTTGGGTCAGAATAGAACATATCAGTTGGATTGCATTTGAATCGAAGCAAAGTTAGTCATACCTTCCATTACTCTAGTCTACATATCAATTTATACTAGATTACCAGAGTGTAAGCCAACGAGATTAGTTGGATTAGCACATACACAAAAGGCAGCCAAGGAACAAGAGCAAGCCGAGTCAGGTGCGGTATAGAGCTTCCATATACGGTATGCAAATTCTAAAAGACCCGTTCCAGGGAAGAAAAGCCTAATAATATCCCACACATGCCTGGCAAGGGTAGTTCTCATTCTCACCCCATTTTCACATAGGTCGCGCGACGCTAAAGCGGTGCTCACCTATTTCTTACGGGGACACCCAGCTACAGCACACAATAAAGCTATACGCTAGCAGGTTAATGGGTCATAGAAACCGCACTTTGTGTATCTTCTATGTATGATTCATAGCCTTACAAAAAAAAATACGTACAATGAATGGTTCATTTGTAGAATACTTTTATCTCTGATATATTGCAAATTTGTGAATTTTCATATTCATTGCCCGGGTGGTCTAGTGGTATGATTCGCGCTTAGGGTTCACCCAAAGCAATATTGCGCGAGGTCCCCGGTTCAATCCCGGGCTCGGGCCTATCTTTTTTTATTTCTTCATTTTAGAGAGAAGACAGATTGTCTAGCGCACGATATTGGGCGTTAGCTAGAGAGAAGGCTTCTTTTGGTATAGCTACTGACCTCAAGTCACATATGCCATGGGCGGAAAAGCAGCGTGTGAAAGCATGTCTTATTATTGAAGTTCTGCGGGGCTACGTGGAGGGGTTCTGTGATGCCTAACGTTCCGGGTCGAGGAGTCATGTGACGGTTATAATAAGATTGTGTTCACGTGAGTATGCCCAACACGTCACCAAGGATTTTCTTTGTATCCCCAAATACCACCAGACACATTGAGTTCAGGGAAGTGGTAAGTTTGATAGTTCATTGCATATATAATTACGCACAATTTAATTCTCTAGAGTTATTTACTTGTGATTCATTCAAGGTAAGAAGTTATAAGTATCGCATGGTATGCCCCAACAGAACCTAGGAATTATGAACCATCTCAAAACCCATTTTCAGCTTATAATGAGCAATTTATTTTCTTGCATTGCGCCGAGAGCTTCAGCCTCTACACCTCAGGTCACAAACAGCTGGATAGGTGAGTGTGACGGTTTATCCAGTCGGGACCAAACAAACAGACTTATACTTAGGACAGAGAATGTGGACGCGAACGAGTTTGACGACCGACAATTTCTACGCACACACAAGATAATCTACGAAGAAATCTCCAATATCGGTTCGACATACACAATTCAACAGGAGGAAACCAGGTATTTAGGGGAAGGCAGATTGACAAAGAGATCACACGAACTTAAGCTTTCTCTATCAGAGCTTGTGTGCAATGAAGATGGTCTTCGGCTCCTTCGAGATTGGTATCCGAAGCGGTGTCTTAAAAACGGATATTTCAGATACACACACCAAATAGTCGAACAGATGGATTCACCTGAGGGCAAGGCCTACAAGGTTGAAAGGAAAATAGACCATTTCGATTCTAGATGGGTCCTGGTTGAACAGGCCAAAGAGGGATTTTTGGTCCCTGTTCAAACTATCTTACGCTGTGAGGCTGGAGGCGTCCTTCTCACACAATGGGAGACGCTATCTCCGAGCAATGTGTGAAGCAGTCCTAGGAGGGGTACGGCAACGCCGTACCTAGTGGAGAGATAACGGAATTGCTTTTGTTAGGACCTACTTGCCTACCCGTTCGCAAGCGTTATGTCGACGGAAGTTGAAGGTGTGTCTCTTTATACCACACTAGCTGTAATTTAGCGACAATGTCAACTATATCATGCAAGGCTGAACCGATACAATTGAGGTTCTTGCCGTTCTATCTCATGTATTTCTCTCGAACATACCGAATCGCTCATTGCCTGGACAATCATACATCGGTATGCTCAATGTGCTGTAGTATGATCTATTCTCTCCGAGAAGATACAGCTCATCCTCCGAAATTCTTGGAAAGGCGTTTGAAGATACAAAAGGATCTAGAAAGGATATAAATCGTAGCCAAGTATTCTTTATTACCCCTGGCCCTAGACTGGCTAAACGCACTATTATGGAGTTCTTGGCACTCGTAAGTATATAAACAGTGCACTCGTAAGTATATAAACAGTCTATAATTTCCTGACTTCCCGGAGCAATATCAAATCCTCAACCTTTTCTTTTCAGCATCGAAAGATTTTGCCTATCAAGGAACAATATGCCAAACCATGCTTCATCGGAAAGCACCAACGCTCTTAGCCAAAAGAACCTACTCGAAATCAAGCATGAACGACATATGAGCCTTAAACGATACCTCAAGGCTCAGCCCTCCGAAGATTCTTGGTGGTATCCTGCAACACCGATAGATCGACAAAATCATAAGCTTAGAATCATGAAGCAATGTGAAAGGGTGTCACCCGACCCAGTCAACGAAATTGAAGCGGATGGATCATATGTAATGTAGGTATTTCTCCTTTGTTGGAACTTCAGCAGTCTCTAAGAAAGCACAGGTTTCAATTTTCTATCTCCTTTTGGTATGACTAGAGGTTGTTCGGAAAAATGGCGATGTACGATAGAAAGCATATACTCGGCACAAAAGTAAAATTAGAAGTTGTGTTTTTCAATGTGCCTAAATGTTCTATAAAAACAAGTGGGAAAGGGTTGCTGCTACGAGAAGGCTAGACCATTACCGATATTCACCCCAAGGTGTTGGGGTTTCTGTATAAATAGACAGCCATCATCATCAGAATTTCCGCATATAAGCTCGAGACATTTTTCTACTAGTAGAACAAGGTAAAAGGGACCCCGAACTGTATACTAAGACTTACGCTGACTTAAGCTCTTCTGTTACTAGTTTACGCGAGCAATTGCTGCCCCGTTAATCACTGCATCTAAGACCTAGGAGGTTTGCGACACCACCATTTCATAATAGCAGGCACCAAGCTAATACACAGTGCGAATAAACAGCCGCCTATCATGTGCCACGTTATCACCTACAAATATGCATGTACCCACAAGGAGAACGCTATATCACGATGTGCTCCATTAATCTTCGACGGCGTATGTAAAGAGGGACTCAAACCCAGAACCAACAAGTTCACTTCCAACATCTGTTGGACATATTTGTGTATCATCATCAGACACCAGTTGCTCGGGCTGTTCAATAGGTATGTTTTCCTCTTCATCGAGATCCCAATTAACACGGTTGCCTCGCCTGCTCGGCTCGCAAAGCAGTAGAAGCGCAACCATGTCCTTGGTAACCTGGATGCGTCGAGTAAGTAATTTGTCCTCATGGAAGTCTTCTGCGTCAGGACCGTAAAAGTTCTCCACAAGCCGAGCTCGTTCAGGAAATACGTAGTCCGGGATAGGGAGCTCCCAGTCTTCTTCAGCGGAACTATCAGCATCGCGTTGCTCAACATCAGATTCGCCGAGAAGCATTTGCTTGATCTGTCGGTCAACTTCAAGCACGGGGGCATTATTAAAATAGTCCTTTCTGGCTGTCTCGCGAGTTTCGATCGCCAATGATTTCCGAAGTTTGGCTAGGTCTTTTTTGACGGTCTCATGCCTTTGGAAGAGGCGTGGAAAGATGTCACGGGCGTTCTTGATTGTGCCAGCCACGGACCGCATCTCCGCCATGAGCTCTCTTTTCTCGCGTCTCAGTTGCAGAATTTCAGGGTTTTGGCAAATAGCACGTTTATGAGCTTCAGTAAGATCAGATGGTGCCGATAAATCTCTCTTCCTCAGCATGCTCCCAGCGAAGCGTACCAGACCTTCTTGGGAGGGCCGAAGAAGAACGACATGCTGAAGGTCGCGCGCAATAAATTGTGATTGGTAATGCTTTTCAAACACTGCATCACCAGACTGCCCGAGCACCCTTTGTCGCTCCTGGCTGGTAAAATTTTCTGCGAGTAGATAGTCAGCTCCGTTGCGAGAGATCTCATTTATCATAGCGAAAATGAATCCATCATATCGCGTTCAGCAAGTGACATACTATTGACTTCATTTGCCGTCCAGCGGCGGAAATTGTAATGCCCAATATCGTCTTCGAATTTAGCATCTCGACCCAACTCCTTGAGCGCCTGCCGACTTGAATCATAGGTCATTGGCAAAGACCCATCGAGTCCGTAGCCGTATGGAGTGCGTTCAAGACGTCGAAGGAGAGGCACATTAAGAACCTCGGGCTTCCACCGGAGGGGAAGAGATGAATTGCCTCTTGGAACTCGTAGCCGCCAAATGAGCTCTGGTGTGAGGTCAGCATTAGCAAAAGCTCCATCGCGGAAAGCGAACGCAATGATCTGAGCTATCGGGCAATATGCCAGTTGATAATCGCCGTGCATGAAGAATTTGGTTCTGTTGGCAAGGATCAGTATCGAAGTTGGTTCATGAGAAATTCGAATCAAATTTTCAGCTTACCCATCAGCGCCTTCCGGTCGACCTTTGAGATTGCGAAACTCGATGATGGCACAGAGGACATTACGTTTACTTTGAAGGTCTTTCAGGTAGAAAAGTTCGATATCGCGATAGCAGACCGAGTCCGGAAGATCTTTCAAGGAAATGTGCTTTGGAAGATCACTCTGGAAGGTGTCATCCCGTTTGCGTTTGCCCAAAACTGGATTGCCAGGCGACGAGGTGTCTTGAGGAAGCAAGACGCCAGGTCGCGTGCCTGTAATGGCGGACCAGAGCTGGACTGCAGCAAACTGAACAATCATGCTCCCGTGACGAAAGAATCTCGAATGGACCCAGTGATGCCGGTAAATCACACCAAAAGCATCCACATCTAGAGTATTTTTGTCCTTTGTTCGTCGGGGAATTTTGCGCTCGGCTGGGAATACACCTTCGAGAAACTTTTCCAAGGTAAGCATACTCTGTTAAGGAACAGATAGGATATAACTTACTCGTCGCATCTGTTGACGGGCATCCTCACCGACGCGGCGACGGGCGAATAGCTCGAAGTATTGACAAAGGCGTCGCCAGTATTCATCATATGACTGAAGCAGTTTCTTTCGTGATGTTTTGAACATCCAATCAAAAAAGTTCATGTAGATCGTCGGATCCTCCAAAAGAAGAAAGTCCACATAATCCTCGTTCGATTGAATGCAATATCTATTCCCGTGTTATTCTCAGTCACAAGACTTTTCCCGACCAAGTGAGCACTCACTTTCGCCAATAACGTTCGACGACAGCGATGCCTTCTAAGGTCTTTGGCTTAAAGTTTGGAGGGAGCCATCCAAGGCTGCGAAAATGTTCCAGTCTGGCTCTCGTTTCCTCGCAAAGAATGGGATCGGTCCAGTATTGGTGCTCATCGGTTTGAGCCGGATGTACAGGCGTAGGTGCCATGGAGGAGAACAGAACAAAGACTGGGGTGGGAAATTTAGGTTGTGGGAAACGACAAAGTCGAGGTCGTCTCGAGGCGTGGGCAACGAGGATGAGAGGATAGGAGGTGCAAGGACACCGGAGGGGAGGGAAGGCGAAGCATCTTATAGGCGCTCAAATGGACCGGGCGAAAAGGGAGGGGACTTGAATTCAGCTGAAAGGGAGCCATTTTCGGCGTCGTTTTGGTCGCCAGTGGAAACGAGGGGAAAAGCCGTGTAAGTCGAGCGTCAACATCAGGACCGGAGGATGACTAACATTGCTGGGCGGGTGCAAAATAGTGGTGTTATAGGGCAGTGGGCGGTCAAGGGGCGGCTGGACGTCCAAAGTTACGGGTGGAAAGGCAGCCGTTTCTGGCCTCAAAAGCGGTCATTTTCGGCGTCAATCCCACAGGTCCTCATATTCTAGTTGTAATTGCTACATCTTGGTTTCCACCGCCTGCATTTAATTTACATCATATATACTCCGTATATAGATTTTGAACTAAATGAATAACGTATTCCCCTTACATAGACAAAATTTGAGTTATCTGACATCAATCGCCCGGGTGGTCTAGTGGTATGATTCGCGCTTAGGGTTCACCCAAAGCAATATTGCGCGAGGTCCCCGGTTCAATCCCGGGCTCGGGCCCATTCTTTTTCTATTTTGCTCATTCATATAACGTATTTCCCGGGCGAGCTGCGCAGTCCGAAACACATAGTAAGTGCAATAAATTACAATTTGATATCTTAACAATCACGGTTTTATTTTATTTTATTGTGAGCCGATAGCTTCCGATAAGAATTGTTAGTATTATATATCAATTTCGAGTAAATCGAAAACCTGCATTCTCACGGTATCGAAAATTAATTACATCGCTAAAGTCTAGAAATATATATAACTATCTCAGTCACTAATTTATTAAATTTCCTAAAACCCCCTAAAGGGGCTAGATATAATATAAAAAGCATTAGTCTAAAAGGAAAAGCCCCAATAGGCCACCGTTGTTAAGATATCATGTAATTTATCGCTTTTACTATGTGTTCTGGACTGCGCAGATCGCCCGGGAAATACGTTAACTAATAATCAATAACCAACCACGCCAAGCGCTCAACACACCTACCGGGTGTTGGTGCGCCCCACCAAACGTCACATTTTCCATCAATTCTCAACTTACCATGCATACATTTTACTACTACTTCACGATGTCAAATCAAACCGAAAATATCGAGAAAAGGCTCCAAGCAGCAGGCCAATCCTTCTACTAAGCTACGAAGCCCAATATCACTAAATTGGCCCGGGATTTCGATGTTCTATATCACCTACTGAGAGCTAGGATTTACAGTTGCCAGTCCCTTTCCGACAGTGCAAAAGGGAGTCTTTAAAATCAAATCCCGGAAAAAGTATTGTTTAACTGGGTCAAAATCCTAGATATTTCACGTATCTATCCTCCCCAGGATATCGTGGAGAATACTGCCAATACGCTTCTAAAAAAACGCGGGTTCGGATCGGGTTGTCGGTTAACTAGGCGTATCGCTTTATTCAAAGACTACTCCCCAATATCAATTATATCACCCAAAAAACGAAGGAAAAATTGAGTTTTGATAGAGAGGAATTGGGCCCTTTATTTATCTTAAGCTCAGTTACCAACTCCCTACTAGACACAATTCAGCGGGTAAATAAGCTTAATACTAAGCTTATCAAGGATCTGGAGCAAATTGAGTACCTATCCTAGTGAGTAAAAAGGTATATTCAACGGAGTACAGAAGAAAATACCCTTTTATCCCAGGAGCTTACTCTCTCACCAAGGAGAGTTTGATAAAATCTTAGTCCCACAAATCAGCTGCAAACAAACCAAGAAATAGGAAATCGATTCTTAGCACCCAAGGCTCAGTGCTATCACCTATATACACAAATAGGTTTACGGTAAAAAGGTAGGATGCTAATGCAAAGAAGCTACTACGACTACAAGCAAAACAAGCCAAGCTTTTACAACAGGAACAGCAAGCTCAATTGGCCCGGGATTTAGCTGTAGCTGTGCATGACGCTTCAATGGTGGCAAGGAATAGCAACGGTGCAAATTGGTATATAGATACTATTGGGGGTTATCTGTAAATATTGATTTTAGTTGATAATTAATTGAAAATGTGACGTTTCCTGGGAATGTGACGTTTGGTCGGGCGCACCAACACCCGGTAGGTGTGTTGGGTGCTTGGCACGATTACCTGCTCGTATAACTAAATAACTACATACCCCTATAGTGCTAGTATTATTCCCTTATATAGACAAATCCTGAAACATCTAATATCAATCGCCCGGGTGGTCTAGTGGTATGATTCGCGCTTAGGGTTCACCCAAAGCAATATTGCGCGAGGTCCCCGGTTCAATCCCGGGCTCGGGCCCATTCTTTTTTTTCTTGCTCATATGTAGTTAACTCACTCCCGCTATGGTAGTTTTATTCGTCTGCGATGCTCCGAATTTAGTGTAGCATGCAACAAATAATAGATTGTAGTCGATATATACATATCTCAGAAATGGCGTCAGGGTCTTGCGAGTAACAACCAAAAATTGAAGCTCTAGGTCTTGGAGGTAAGCACTAGACCATACCTTTGGCAAGTTGACAGTGAAATAATTGTACTGGCTGATAATACATATGTACCGGCCCGAGGTGCTAGGTTATGCTATATAGACCCAGCATGTCGACCAACCAGACGCCCACCAGGGAATCCCCCATTCTACATATATGGGTATCCAGAGCTGATTCACGACAGACGCAACAGAACACCAAATATAATAGCCCCACGAAAGAAGATGCTGGAGGTAAACCAAAATGTCCCAGGCAAGATGGAGCCCACAAGCTAGTTATACCCAATCTAGTTTGACTTCCCCGAAAATGAAACTAGAGCATGGTAAGACTCAGTCAAAGGCCACAGACCCCAAGAAAAACCAAGCGCCCCGGCAACAAGAAGCACATAATAAGCAATCGTCCACCCAACACCCAAACTACCACTACCCCGAACCCCGACACTATCACCAGAATCCTCCTTTCCTCTCGTCACAGGGGGACCGATAGGTTCACCAGCCTCAACACGTCCCCAGAACCGTGGCAATCCAGACCAGTTACAGAAGCTATGGATGAGAACAACCGCTAGCAATGAGCCCGTCCGCAAATAGATGAAAGTTGCATACCAGCCGAAGATAGTCGTGTATCCGAACTGGAAGAGCGACCGCAGCAGCGCAGCCAGAGCTGGCGTATCCGGATGCGTTAGACGGAACTCATAGAAGTGGTGTACATGCGCGATACCGAAACACAGCGGTGCGAGGAACACGATTCGGCCCGGCGAGGTATGTGCTAGCAAATACAGCGGGACCATCGCGGATCGGAATATGATTTCTTCTGTGAAGGGGCCCTGGGAGGATATTAGATTGGATTTGACAAAATAGGGAAAAAAAAAACTATTAAAAAAAAACCGCTGGCAAAAAGATGCAGGTGCAGGTGCATACCGCAACATAATTCCTCCAGCCAATCCAGCCACCGAGACTCTCCGAGAGCTTACTAGGACGGAACCAAAACTTCCACTCGCCCTCGACAATGCCACGCTCAAAGAGTGGGCCCAGGAACAGGATCGCGGTTAGGAGAAGACTCCGAAGGGCCTCTAGCACACCGACGGGCCACCAACCGAGGAGTCTAGTGCCGGCGCCGAGGGAGGAATTCCCTTCCTCAACGATGAGCCAGAGGACAAAGACTGAGCCCACAATACAGGAGCCCGTGACTGCACGGATGCGGGCGCGAATCACGGACGGGGCATCCCGACTGAGAGTTGGGGATGGACGCGTGGTTGAGGAGATATAGAATGGCACCACGTAGAGTAATGTGAGGATGACCTGACTGGGGAGTTAGATATGAGGATGTAGAGTGAAGGTTGTTTTTCTCTTTTTCTTCTTCTGTTCTAGGAGTTTTACATACAGACAGAAAAGCGACCGTCTGTTCTGACAGGGCAGGCTCATCTGGGGGTCCGCGTTAGTTGAGACTCTTTGGAGGATTTGCCCCTGACTTACCCTGCTTGGAGTACAGACTCTTGAGTTGAGCCATTATCCCCACTGGCGCCATATGCAGAGTTGGGGTGGGAGACTATTTATGGTCTCTTATGGTTTTATGAGAGAGAAAGGAAAGGCCTGGGTTCTTTGTTCCTGCCGTACAGAGAAGAGTGTGATTATTGGTTGGAAATGATACAATACAGTATGGTATTGTCATCATGATACAGGGGAAATCAATGCCAACTCATTACGATTGTTCTTTTTTGATATTGACATATATTCCATTCTATATATATACCTCTCTCCATATATGTATCGATAGTATAAACAAGGTTGGTTTCACCTTGACCTCCTTAAAATGTCAACTAGTGGACCGTGCCAAATCGGGAAAAACAGGATATGAGCTCTCACCCCTTGAGGCCGAGTTTTCCGATGTGAATCAAATGCGAGGGATCGTGGGTATCTATTCTCCGATCACGAGGAGACATTATTGACATTGAGCATATCAATATTGTTCTGCTGTTCGGCTGTGCCCCCTGTCAGATGCTCTAAACTAGTGGCAGTTCATCAGGATCAGGGACAACGCACACAGGATCCACCTAAAATACGCGATTAAATGAGTAAACATGTTTGAAGGAGTCAATTGTGGTTCTCAATTGACTGATACTCCGCATTAATATGGATTTTGTATATTAAACATGATAGCTCAGGTACCCAAGTCCAATATAAGAAATAAACAACTCATGAACACCCTGAAAAAAAGAAATTGTCCAGCACTCCGTACTTTTGCTCTCATCTTGACCAATCATCCGGAGCCACCGAGGTATCAACGTTTTCCAGCCTACCACGCCCATGCAGCTTGCATCAACCCCCCTGCGGTCTGGCTCAATTGAATCTCACTTGCTTAAACGCTCACCGCTGGCCAACGAAAATTCCCCCCCCTTCATCCAGTGTCTCAAGTTCTGCTTCTCGTGCTTCTTACTCCTGTGCTTTTTGTGTCCCTTTTTTGTTTTGAAACGTTCTAATGATTGTTTTTCTGTCGCTCTTTAATAGCTTTTGTTTGAAACGGACTAATTGACGAACCTCTGCACGTCTACCCACGCTCTTTTGATGAACATCAGCCTATAGAAACCTACCCATATCGAAGGGTACCACATTCCTTACCTCGAATACTCGAAAAACAACATCGAACAATCCACTCTTTTTGATAGCTTGTTTACACGTTCTGGTTTGACACCTGACAACCTTCGCCTTTGCTTTATTCCGTTCCAATCAATACGATAAGGTCAAATAATGTCTTTTACTGCTCGGTCGACCTCGCCACGCGCGCGAAGGGCATTGCACGAGCGTACCCCCTCTCATTCAAACGAAAGATCACCAACCCAGTCATTGCGGATGGTGCCGAACGAAGAGCTTGATATGTACACTGCGACTCCATTCCCGACCAAACCCGAGCAGATCCTGTTACCTCTCCCCGGCAAAGGACAACAACAATACATATCAGACACCGGTTTTAGCTATTCAGATCACCACCTAGGATCGTCAACATATTCCCCACCGCCCTTCACCCAACCGGCACCGAACAGCCCGAGAGATCTTTCCATTGGCGAGAGCTGGGATGTATCCTCAACCGTGGATACCGGAAACTCTCCTCCGCAGCTGTGGGATGATGACCCATCCTCCAGCAAGTCATCGCTGCCAGACACGGGGAAAGCACCGGACTATGGGTCCGAGAGCTCAGAACCCGAGTACTCGGATGACGAGATGATGGTCTTGCCGACGACCACACCAACTATCAAAGCCGTCATCTCTGAGCCATCCATGTCGCCAAAGTCCTCTGCCGAGTCCGTCACTAGCAACTCCAGCCCTGTCCTCGAACAACTGGGGGTCCCGTCAAGTCCCAACTTTGTTATGCTGGATAACTCGAGCATAAACTTCCACAGTTCCGCTACAGCATCAGACTCAGACCCGCGAACAAATTCCCTGTCCTCGTATAACTCACGAGGCACTGTTGTCAGGCATGTTGGCTCTGCACCCTGGTTCCAAAACGCTTTCCAACCAGCTTCGCCGGATCAATCAAGCTATGGATCCCCGTCATTCCACTCCAGCCCACCCGCACAGTCCATCGCCTCATTCCATTCCAGCCCACCCGCGCAATCAATAGCCTCATTCCGCTCCTCATCCAGGGCACCATCAGGCAGCCGTTCCCAATCAGCAACATCTTCTTCGCGGAGCCTCCGCTCCGCTTCTGACTTGCAGGCAGCCATCGACAATGGTGTGCCTATTCAATACCCACGTATTCGCGTGCCATCGTTTTCAAGCTCCCGAGCCAGCACATCAGTTACATCAGAACGCGACTTCACTCCTGGCCCTCCATCCGGACGTTGCAATCCCCACTTGGCATCAGGACGCTGGAACCCGCACCTATCAACGGTATCCTCCATCTGGTCCGCCGATGAATTAACCAATCTCGCGGGACAAGCAGACACAGACTCAGACCGCGATATGGCAGAGCCAACCCCACCCCCACCAGCAGCCCTAAGTCCAGAACCAACCAGATCCTCTGTCTGGCTCGTCGACTCCTCCAACGACAGCGAAGATGAGCGCCTCGACAGTCTAACCAAGCTCCCCACCCGCCCAGTCTTCTCTCAAAGTCTCTCCTCCGGCTCAAAGCGAAGCAACAGCACCCGCAGCCTCCAACGCCCAGGCACGGGGACAAGCACAATCCTCAACATCCTCCCAACCTGGGCAAAAGTCTACTACCTACGCGAACCAATGGGCCTAAACTCAACACTATCCATGATGGACACTACCCGTCCACCATCTACTCGCCCACCATCCACGCGCCCTGGAACCGGAACCTCCAACTCAAGCGTCTTCAACCTCGTCCCAGGCCCCCTCAACGTCCCCCGTCCCCGCTCCCCAGAACGCAGACCCCCCCTCTCCACAACGCAAACCCGTCCCCCAACGCCGCCTAGAAAGCGATCCGCGCGATCCACGCGCCCATTGGGTCCCCTCCCCACAACCCGACGACGGCGAGTTCACCGGCAGCCACCTCCACCGTCTCCGACACAGCTGGTCACCACATCTCATCCCAGACCGACGTGTTCTACAACACTCAACGAGCCGGTGGCGGGCGCCATCCCTCGACTCTCGCAACGAGCCTGTCTTCGGCCGTCGAAATATCCAGGTCTATTCATTCTGCGTGGGGTTCATTTTCCCCGTTGCATGGTGTGTTGCGGCGTTCCTGCCACTGCCGCCAAAACCAAAGATGGCGCAGATGGTCGAGTATGAGTCTGGATCGGATGTTGGTGCGGCGCTTGAGGCTCAGTGTGTTAATTTGCAGCAAAGGAGGAGAGATAATGCGCGTTGGTGGAGGAATCTTAATCGATGGATGATTTCCCTCGGGGTTGTTATTGTTGTTGTTATTATTGTGTTGGCTGTTATTGGGACTACCACGGGTTTTTAGGGTTATTTACTGCATTCGGACAGCGTTTTATTGCGATCTTTTCTTCTTTACGCTCTTACGACTTGGACTTTTTTTTTTCCCATCGCTTGCCTCACACTATGATGCTTTTCTTCCCTTTTTTCTTGGGGGTTGAGTTCCCTCAACCAGTCGACTTGTTTCTTTTCTCCTTGCACTAATACTGCAGATATCTCCTTACTGTGATTTGGATCTTTTTCTTTCTTTTCATTCAGCCTCCCTTTCTACCTTCTTCTTCTTTTTCCTTCTTTGCATTCTCCCTTGACTGCATATTTCTTCTGAACGACTCCACGACTTCAACGCACATAAATATCCTCTTCTGTTTTACATCTTTCTGTGCATTTCAACTTTTGCCTTCGGACTCGTCTATGGCTTCATATGTTTGCTGGGATTCCTATGCATGGCGACTGCCTTTGTTTGCATTTCTGCTATACATCTGTGCGATGGATATATTGTTTGTTATTGTTATTTTGGTTTTTACTGCTTGAATTTGAAGTTGAATCGGTTTTTACCACATACGCAGATGCATACTCGTTCTCTGCTACTTGACTATTCTCTTCGGCGTTCTATATTGTATCTCAATTTACTTGGCTATACTCAACTTCTTCACTGCTCTACTTTGAAGTAATTGTAATCAAAATAAAGCTTTCTATTTTGTAACCCAAACAATCCCCTCCAAGTTGGAATCTATAGACACATCCACAGACCTAGACGAGACCCATCTCGACCAAGCCGCCATTAAAAAGCATAAAACCCATGAAACACTCCTAATTATTTTTTTTATAGCAAAGTGGAGAACACTCAAAAGCCGATCTAACTCGGCTCTTCAATCCCCTGCTATCCAATGAATCCACCACTGACAGTTAGTTCTTAACCAAAACTGGCATCTACAACTTCCGCCCAATCTTCTGCTCAACAGCAGTCTTCAAATCCTCACCTGTAGGCATCTTAACCATACTTCCCCGCCTACCGCGGAACTCAATCTCAGCTTTGATCTCAGCAACAGCCTCGTCAAAGTCACGCTCAGGATCATTCGGCAAGCCGAGGACGGGCGGACGCACGGCGTCAGCGCTGGTGGTGCGACTGACATGAGGACGGTTGCGGTGCTTCAGCTGGGAGACAAGGTAGGTTCTGAGGGGGGAGAAGGAGGCGAACGCGACCAATGAGACTGCGCAGTTGATGATACCGTAGAAGTAGACACGAGACCATACGGCGACAGACTTGTCGAAGGTGAGGATGATGAAAGGGATAACGGCGAAGGAGAGGGTTAGCTGCGTTGCTAGCCAGCTGAGGATGTCGTAGTAGCGCTTGTTTGGGGTTGGCTTGGTGCCGTCCGGTGTAAGGAAGAAGGGGCGCACGTAGCGGCGGAAGTCTATTTTAAGGTTAGTTATTGGAGGGGTGGATCATGGAGATGGTTTGGTCGAGGCTTACTCTTTGCCACGGTCTGGATAAATGAACCCAAAACAAAGGTCATGTAGTATCCCGGGTGGAAACCGTGCCAGAGCGCACTGGTGGCGAAGGTAGCCATGCTGGCGCGGAAGCCGGGTTTCTTGCCCTTGGGCGTGACGCGGAGGTAGACGTAGTTGCGCAGCCAGTGGTTGGTATTCTTGTTCCAGTTGCCCAGGTAGGCGTGCGAGTTCTGCGCCGTCTCCATGGCCCATGGATCAACGTTCTCCAGTCGGTTCCAGAAGACCTTGCCTGTTTTCGGGTCGAAGCTGTTGTATCCCATGCCGGATAGAATACAGGCACCCTCAGTAAGAGCCCAGACGCCGTAGTACTTGGTGCGAGCGGTGAAACCAAGCATGTGCACGTTGAAAACGCGACGCAGGAAGGAATACTGCAAGAACGCGTCCGAAAGTACAAAGTCGACGGTAAAGTATGAGCTCAATTGGATGAAGGCGAAGATCCAGATCAGTCCGGCGGCGGCCTTCTTTGCAGCAGGTCTTCCGCTGCGAGGGATCTTGCGCTTCTTTCGGGTAGGTGGCACCTTGGATGGGTCAGTGCCAGGCGGGACTTCGAAGAGCGTGGTGTCGATCCAACGGCGATAGTCCACATATTCAAAGGAAGGACCGGCAAAGAGAGAAGGGAAGAACATGACATAGCCCAGGTAGTCGACAATACTCGGGAATTTTGTAATAGCAGAGTACTTCTGCGAGTCCGAGAGTTGGTCCTTGGGTAGACGGCCGTCATGAACATTCCAGCAGAACGAGGTAAGTTTCATGACAAGGACCATCTGCGCCCCAGTAATGTCAACGGCCCCGCTCTCGTTCACCCTCTGACGTTCGATGTGATTAATCGACATGTGGCCCATGAGGAATAGGAACCCAATCCATGGCATCAGTGATCCGTCCACATAGTAGGCGATTGCATAGGTGCCCGCGGCACTGTATAGTAGGGTGCGTAGACCACCCCAAAGGTCGAAGAGTCCGACAATATAGAACAACGACACGGCGATAATGAAGGCATTCTTTTTCCAGGGTTGGTTGTCGGGAATACGTTTGAGGAGGGCGGCCAGTGGGTAGGAGATGAGGAACGAGCCGATCAACTTGACTGGAACTGGGGGTCAGAAACTGCTAGTAATGTCGGGAGCTTATGAAAATGGAAGATCGTACGCTCATCAGTCGATGCGCCAGTGAGTCGGGCTGGCACCTCAAATACTGCGGGGAGAAATGTTAGTTGGACCGAGGAGCTTTAAGCTTGGGGATGGACATACTCTGATCTACATAGGGCAACATGGTTGACCTTGTAGAAAGAGAAGAAAACAGACAAAACAGAAAAGAAGAAGAAAATATCAGAGTGAAGAAAAGAAGAAGCAAGGAAAGAAAAAAAGAAAAGAAAAAAAAAAAGAAAAGACAAGACAAGAAAAACAACTTGTCATGTGGAAAGTGGAATTTCCACCCCAACAACTTCCCGCCCTCTCCACATTCAACCCCCTCGGTCTTCAACAGCTTCAACAGCTTCAATCAAGGAGCTAATATAACTTCAACCCAATTCAATTTATTGGATCCCCCCACCATGGACGTCGTCGCGGCTGCCTCGGGGTACATCTCCAAGATGGTCACCGTGGGTGAGTCGGCAGGAGCGTCGTCATCAAAGATGAAGATCTTGCTTCTTGATAGTGAGACAGTGGGTGATTTTACCCTGCTAGCAATATATTGAATTCGATAGCTAACCTCTGTGGTATAGGTCCCTATTGTTTCCACGGCCATTACCCAGTCCGCTCTCCTTAATCATGAAGTCTACCTAATCGACCGCTTGGACAATACCGCGCGCGAGAAGATGCGACATCTGCGATGCCTCTGCTTTGTGCGACCATCCCCCACCTCTATTCAATTTTTGATCGACGAGCTCCGAGAACCTAAATATGGCGAATATTACATCTACCTTAGTAACATTATCCGCAAATCTGCCCTCGAGCGGCTTGCGGAAGCGGACAGCCACGAGGTCGTCCAGTCGGTCCAGGAACAGTTTGCCGACTTCCTTGTAATCAACCCGGACCTTTGCTCTTTGGGTATGGGTTTCCCATTGCAACGGATATGGAGCCAATCGCCGGATTTATGGAACCCGGATTCACTACAAAGAGCCACGGAGGGGGTTCTGGCCCTGCTCCTCGCCTTGAAGAAGAACCCGCTTATCCGCTATGAGAAGAACAGTTTATTGGCCCGGAAATTGGCGACGGAGGTCCGATATCACATCACGCAGGAGGAGCAGCTATTTAACTTCCGCCGGACGGATACACCGCCTATCCTGCTTGTTCTTGACCGCCGAGATGATCCCATTACCCCGTTGCTGACTCAATGGACCTACCAGGCGATGGTGCATGAGATGCTTGGCATCAACAATGGCCGCGTGGATCTGCAGGATGTACCAGATATCCGACCAGAACTGAAAGAGATTGTCTTGGCTCAGGACCAGGACCCATTCTTCAAGAAGAATATGTATCAGAACTTTGGTGATCTGGGCCAGAACATTAAAGAATATGTGGAGCAGTACCAGACCAAAACCCAAAGTACTGCGAATATCGAGTCTATTGCGGACATGAAACGTTTTGTGGAGGATTATCCTGAATTCCGCAAGCTGGCAGGTAATGTGAGCAAGCACGTTACCCTGGTAGGTGAACTCAGTCGGCGCGTCGGCGAGGATACCCTCCTCGACGTGAGCGAGTTGGAGCAGAGCTTGGCATGCAATGATAACCATTCCAATGATCTCAGGGTATGTTCAAACGTGAAACTGATTATGCTTTACCTACGTACTGACTTTTCTCCAGTCACTACAACGAATCATCGGGCTGCCAAATGTGCCATCGGACAATAAGCTGCGCCTGGTGGCTCTCTACGCCCTTCGTTTTGAGAAGCAACCTAACAATGCGCTACCAATTCTCCTTGATCTCCTCGTCACAGCTGGCGAAGTCTCACCTAACCGCGTAAATATTATCCCCAAGCTACTCGCCTATCACCACTCCCTCCAAGCCCCTCCGGTCGCAGGCGGGTTCTCCGACTTATTTGAATCAACCTCCTTCTTCTCCGGCGCAAGAGACCGCTTCAAGGGTCTTAAAGGCGTCGAGAACGTCTACACGCAACACTCCCCCCGACTGGAAGTGACTCTCCAAAATCTCATTAAAGGTCGCCTGAAGGAATTGCAATACCCCTTCCTCGAGGGTAGTGGACACACGCGGGACAAACCGCAAGACATCATCATCTTTATGGTCGGTGGGACCACGTACGAGGAGGCAAAGATGGTAGCACAGGTCAACGCCAGCTCCCCCGGAGTGCGAGTCGTTCTGGGCGGTACTTCCATTCACAATAGTACAACCTTCTTGGAAGAGGTTGACGATGCAGTGGGCAGCTGGCCGGAACCAGGACCTACGACGGCTGCGGGACGGCTGCGACGGGAGGTGGGACAATAATTGTGCTTAGTTAGTGTGTATATGGGTAATGGAATAACACTATATCAAGGAAAGTCTGAACAAATAAGAGTCAATTTCCTAAAATAAAAAAATAAAAGAAAATAGTTAGCGGTAACTTATTTCACATTTGTCGCTAATACACCCCGTAGAGAAGAGACCCCAAATGCGGAGAGAGATCCCTCTCTTTCTTCTCCCCTCATCTGAGAGCCACATCATGGAGCAGACATCGCCAAAAGGAGGGCCCTCCTCTCCAGTATCACGCGAACCAAGACTCCATCTCCCTTCAACGACCGATCCACCGGGCCCCCAGAATCCCGCTAAACCCCTCGTATGGCTGGTATACAACCCCTCCCCCCAAGCAACAGAAGTCACATCCAACACACTAACACACACCTCCCCAGATCTTCGGCGCAACGGGCCACATGGGCCGCTCCCTAGTAAAAACCGCCCTCGCCAACAATGACCTAGTAGCAGCAGTGGGACGCACATACGAGAACAGCCCCGCATCAATGAAAGAGCTCGAATCAGCATACTGCATCGGACTCCTATGCGACGTACGAGCGCGCGAGACCGTCAAGCGCGTAATCGACCAGACAATCACGCGATTCGGCCGAATCGACATAATCGCAAACTGCTCCGGCTACGGCGTGATCGGCGCCTGCGAAGACCAGGATGAATTCGACATCCGCAACCAATTCGAAACAAATTTCACAGGCACTCTGAACATGATCCAGCTATCTCTACCGCACTTCCGCGAGCGTCGCGCGGGGAGATACCTCATTTTTAGCTCGACGTCTGGCGCGCTCGGCGTGCCGGGTCTCGGACCCTACTGCGCCTCCAAATATGCCGTCGAGGGCTTGATGGAGAGTATGCTGTACGAGGTGGATAGCTTTAATATTAAGGGTACGCTTGTAGAGCCGGGTCATATGCGTCGTGATGATAATGGGGATGTTGTTACTCCGGGGGCTTTCGCGACTAACCCCTCCGAACATCATCTGTCGTCGCCGTTGCCGCTCTACGGCCATTTTTTGGTGAAGCCGCCCAGTGAGCCATATAATACGACTACATCTCCGGCGGCACATGCGCGACGTATGCTCATGTGGCTAGGTGACAAACAGCCTGCTAGTGCGGTGAAGGCGGCGCATTTGGTCTGGCAGCTTGGTCATTGCTCTTACCCGCCTCTGAGGCTGATTCTGGGGACGTATGCTGTGGAGAGTATACGGGATCGATTGAAGTGTATTATTGAGGAGATTGAGGATTGGAAATATCTCAGTTTCCCGATGGGTGAAACGCAGCTGGTTGGTGCTGGGTGTGATAAGTCTGTTCAAGCTGAAGGGAGTGAATTGGGTAATGGATGATTTTGAACTTTCTCAATGTCTTAAATGATACCCAAATCTGATTAAGGAGCCTCTGAAGAGGACAGCCGATCTACAGCATTGTGTTAGATTATAAATAACCCCCCAAAGCAGTTTAATATGATTAGGGAATTCTTCCTTTTGGCCCTCAGGCAGAGTGGCCTTGCTTCAGTTCAGCATTAAAGGTAGTCATAATGTCCACATGATGCAAGTGCCAGCCTTTCGCAGCAATAACAGGGAAATATTTTAAAAAGACATTGGCTTCGTAATATATAGACTTCATGAAAGTCTAATGCTTTGACCTGAATCCTGTAGTTTTTGTGAGATAGGTGCGTATACTCGCCTATTTCGTGGGCTGTTGATTTTAGAGTGACTCTTACCATGGAAGGTGTGTTAGTTTGTCAATTTTGTCGTCCCCAAATAAATCTTGATCACTAGGCTCTACAAAGCTTCTAGGATGTGTATAGTGTATAGTTCGATGAGATGGTTAGAGTAGCCCGTTATAATAAATACAAATGCGAGAAAAGGTGATGATCTATGAAGGGAAAGAAGAAGATTCCAATAGATAGAGACATTCAGGTTCTGATATCTCAGGGCTCGGGCCATCTGTATATAACTAACTAGTTAACTATAACTAGACTTTGCGCTCAAACTATACGTTCTATTTAGGTCAAGCCCCAAAAATCTGTCGACCCTTTTCTATAACTTCATCTACACCTAAGTGCTATCTAATTAAAAAATCAGCATTTTTCACAGAAAAGAAAAGACATTTGCTTTAGCGATTTCGAAAACCATTCTCGTCCTCAGGACCCCCGTTCAGATCACCGTCTTGATGACCATATCGACTTCAAAACATCCTGCACACCGAATCGCACAGCTGGAGCAGAATTCACAGCCGCAGGTCGAAATTTGTCTTCATAGCTCCTGTGGCTTGATCTAGATTAAAGATGTTTGTTTACAGCTCCTAGATTTTGATACCAAACAGTCTACTTAACAATTAGTCATCAATAGCCCGGGTGGTCTAGTGGTATGATTCGCGCTTAGGGTTCACCCAAAGCAATATTGCGCGAGGTCCCCGGTTCAATCCCGGGCTCGGGCCCGTAGAATTGCGATTTGCTGGCCCGCCGCCTGTTTCGGCGCCCCCATCCTTCGGGGTTAGCGCCTTGGGACCGCCACCCGATTGGGGATCGCGTCCATCCACTTTGGGTTTAGCCCGTCCACAACGGGTCTGGCGCCCCACGCTAGCCCCGATCTGGATCTGCCGCCTCGCACCGCCCGTCTCGCGACGTCCGCCATCTATATAACCCGCGGTGCGTCGCTCGACGGTGATTCTCTTCTTTCCCACGCCCATTCCCCCCTTTTCCCCCTCCATTATGTTTCGCTCGCATCATTCCCCGATCCGCTGACGTGGCCCTGCCAACTGAAAACTCTGCGCCCCGAACACAGCCTGCTTCCCCACTCACGGAAATTCGAATGGGTCGCTCTGGCCATGCGAGTCACCCGGATCGCCCTTGATTTCCCAGTTCTACATGGCTCAATACATTATTGGTTTCATAATGTACGCTACACAGGGTCGCTGTTTCAACCGTTGTAGACATCACCCTCGGTCTGCTTGATAACTGGACATTTGAAGTGGAATGTAGGAGGACTACTGGCCGCTCTTTGTCTCAGGCTTCGGTTTGCGAATGCCACGCAGCACACCGCGGAACGGCCACCTCTGCTCTTTCAGACGACGCCTGATTGAATAGCCGGTGAGTCGCTCGCTGGACCCGCTTCCGCTCTCTATCCAACCGCAAAAATGCCTCAAGTAGCTCTGACGCTGAGCTGAGACATCGCAAACATCCATGAAATTGATGGCTTGCATGATCGGCTTGCGTGATCGGCGAATTGTAGGCTACCGCTCGGATTGAGGGATTTTTTCTTGTCGATATCTTCCCAATCCATCAATTGTCAGCTGAGGTGTCCTGGAGGCTGCAACGTTACACGGTGGCTACTACGAACCCAAGGCGCCCTTTGACGAGGCCGGTTGGCTAGATTAGTCCGGAGTACTCTCAAGTGATCGCCCGACGCAAGCAGCGAATAGTATCAACGAGGCAGTGCTGTCGCAGTTCTCGGTTGTGTGGGGTCCGCAAGGCGATATACTGCATGATTCCTCAGCTAGTAATGCCCTGGCGGCGCCTGGGTATTAAAAAGGATAACTGATCTCCTTTTCCCATTCTTTGGATATGATTCAGAACGGACGTAGACACACCAGCCCACCAGTGACCGCTGCACTCTTATTCAAGCTTACTTCATTATCTGTTGGTTTCTACCTCCGCTGTGTCTCCGCTGTGTCTCCGCTGTGTCTTACCACTTTCTGGGAAATGAGGGTGGATCTTGATCAAATTGAGTTCTACCATGGCCCAAGTCGCCCGCCGCTTTCTACCAGTGCAAAAAGCGTGCCCCCCAACTACGCCCCAGCTCATGTGCCACGATACCTCCAGCAGTCTTTTCCCACTAGGTTCGGCTTCTGTCCAGGACCGTGTGAGGTACCCCAGTCACCGCCACTGACCGGTACAACTCATGAGTGGAACATATTTGACCTCGAGATCAATCATGTCTATGGACCCACTCAGACTGAAATGACGAAAGATGTCGGACCCTCAGTGACAATAGATATACTACCTCCCTGTGACATTCTGTTGGATCGTGGAAGTTCCGCGCTAGCTTTCTCAGAGCCAGTGCCATCAACGCACTCCGCGAGAAAAATCCCGTGTCCTACAGGGCCCAATCACCTAGACCCTATTCCTCCTGATATGCGAGGAGATAATCTACCGGGTAAGCTAATACAATACATTGAAATTCGGCCATCATTCTCTCATTGTCTGACTTTCTTTTTATTGTAGACACTGTTCCTGATACCCCAGAAATAGAGACTTCACAACTATCGTGCACACCCTGGGTGACCACACCCATGTCTACACCAGAACCTCCGCCCGAACAAGCGAACTGTGTCTCTAGCAACCTATCTGTGGTGGGTGACTTTCAGCAAGAATTAGCCAAGCAGAAGTTATCTACCATGAAGCCCTCAGACAGTTCAGACAGTGGGGATTATGAAAATGATTCGGAGCCGATTCAGACATCTAACCTAGGTGAAAATCCATGCTCAAGGGCAAACAAGGCTTCTGAGCGGGCTGAAGATCCCAGCACTATTGAAGACACGCCAGCCACATCTAGGCCGTTCTCCCCGCCGACGGCTCGCTCTACATTAAAATGTTCTCGAGCTCGAACGACACTAAGTTCCAAACCCCCGGTGCGCTACCCGTCGATAGCTGTGGTTATACCGTCAACGTCCTGGAAACAAGGAGCCGCCAGGACAAGCACAAGGGCCGCTGCGGCAGTATGCAAGAAGCGACTCCGCTCAGGTCGAGGCACCGGTGACCACCAAGACGAGAACACCCCCTATGACACAGCACAGCCGTGTCAAAAGAGGAAGAAAAGGAGACCTTCAATTAGGCCACTTTCCGACCCTTCGAAATCTTCCGTTCCTATTTCATCTCATCGCTCTGGTGCTATCCAGGGTTTACATGGGAGTGCTATCCTCACGGTCGAGTCTAATACTGGTCTGAAACCGGCATATTTCTTTACTTTCGTACCCGACCCTAGCCCGATGCTGCCTCCAGCCCACACGGCGGTTATCCCCCCATTGAAACACATGTACACGTCGGACGAGAATGCGCTGCTCGTGCGGCTGAAGGAAAAAGAGGCAATGTCATGGTCTGAGATTACGACCCACTTCCCAGGTCGAAACATGTCATCCCTTCAAGTTCACTATTCAACCAAATTACGCCACAAGGCCAGCTCTCGGTCTGGAAGACCGAAGAAACGCCAATGAGAGAGGCTATGCTGTCGGGATATTTCTTGGTTCGCGCCTGTCGACCTTGCGCTGTATACAGCATCCTCCGTGGCCATCTGTTTCAATACAAGCAATGAGGGCGGCTTTGTGTGAGTTTTCCCTTGGTTTTTTTTCAGCCCCGGAGTTGCGCATGATGCCTCACCCGACTAGACGCTAATCCTCAGGCTAAGCAGCCCTTTGAAGACAGTCCCTTCGCCATGGCCCTCTTCTAGCAAGGATCTCCTACGACTATCCAAGCTCAAAACACCGAACTAGTTTATACGCAATCTACCCCTACGAGGAACGGCTTACCGTAGTCCGCGGAAGAAAGGGTGTGGTCCGAGGTGACGAAACCTTTTGCACAGAAATTCCCTGGAAGAAGCAACTGGTCCATACAGGTGTACTGGAGCACGACGCTCAAGAAACAGCGGCGAACTTTGGCGGACGCCACGTAGAAAATGCCATCCTAATCAATACTTAAGAGTACTCCCTCGTTTTCTCTTGCACTTAAAACCTTTCTCTCTTGTCAGCATTGGCCCAACGTTACAGTTATCCTCTACACAGCTTCGATCAGTTTAATAGATGGTTTAGTAATTCCATCTTTCTTTGTCTTTGCCAAGCTTTCCCGTATATCATCTGTGGAGGCACGAGACTCGTGCGAGCGACGCTGATGTGCAGGAAAATTGACATTACCTACGGGCAAGCTAATCACCTTGATTTGTATTGCTCAAAATATGACAGGCAGCTGACTGGAGCTTGTAAACCCCTATTCCAGTAGTACAGCAACAAGGGCTTTTCGCAGTAGGATCACTGACAGTATTAAATGGCGGTGAGTCTTAAACGAGGCTGTGTGTAGCAGTCCACTTCGTTCTCACTTCTCTTTACATTATCTCCCAGTCCCTCCCCGTCCTACTTCCCTTCACCACAATGACGACTTATGTTCTTTACAGTCCTGACGGCGCAATTGATGAATTCTTCAATTCGAACACTACTGTCACAAGACAGCAATGCGATGAATTCGCCATTTCTCGCGCTGGTGGTGTGTCCTCTGCTCTACAGATGCAGGGGGTGTGCAGCTATACCGTGACAGCGGGGCCCAACAAGACCAAGCTCTTCCAGTTCCGAGATGAGAACTCTACCATCGATATGGGCAACATTACCATTGCCAAAGCAATCCATCCCGAATTTGTGACTAGCTGCAAGTATCTCGGTACTATGGGCGATTCGCGGCCAGTCTATAACCACTGGCGAAAGTAGTGCTGCTTCGTGATGAGATACGTATGGTCTTCAGATGTGAAGGCCGCTCACGACTAAACAGTCACCCAGCGAATGGACACCTGGTTCGATGACTACAGAGTATATAAAATATGAAAGTTGTGATGAGAACTGTTGCGGCTAATCTTCGGTTTCTTTTGGTGTGCGGTCTCGCAACTTACTGTAGTGATTTCGATCATTTTCAGATTGGTTGCCTTTTTCCCTGATAGGTCCGCGTAACCCAAGCCCAAGTAACTACCGCTAACTCTGAATCTCATGTGGTGACTAGAGCATGTAATCCCGCGTTGAGCAGAAGCCCCGATATTATAACCATGCGCTTTTTGATGTCAAATCAGTAAAACTCATAAGTTCTGACAAATCCACTCGTCCTGTGCTAGTTCCTTAGCGGAACTTCGCATGCCTGGCTCCCACTGCAACATCTTCCTTATTAGGTGCAAAAACTTTGCCTTGTCCTCTCCCTCAAGAGTGCTTTCTCTCTCCTCTAGTGGGATCCGAGCTCGGAATGGAGTTTCAACATAGATATCACCTAGAAAACCAGGTGAAATGAGCGGGGTTCGAATTTCACAGGACAAAAGAAGCAATTTTCCTACCTTCATTAGAGAAAAACTTGTGGCTTGACTTCCCTTGGGCGAGCAGACTGGATGGGGGGGGACCGAGGAGGCTTATCATCTCGCTGAGATGAGCTCGACTTCGGTAAGTCTGAAATTCTGGGTCGTATCCAGTGAACAACGACTCGGTTTCAAACAGGTCCCAGATCTATAATTGAAGTCTTAGAAATATTGTACCGGTATCATCAGACCTATTTTCTTACCATACACCCCACATTCCATATATCGACACTGTAAGTCCATGGGGCTTCTAGAATCACCTCCGGGGCTCGATAGATATTAGGCTGGATGTCTTCGAAATGCTCTATGCCGCCAGGCATAGCAGAGCCAAAGTCGCATAAAACGGGGGCTCCCCATTCCCTAGGTATCCTGAGTTCCCGGGATAGATAAATTATTCTTCCATCTAGTTCCTTCCTTGGGGAGGGAGTTTCAAGCTCCCTCTCTTCAAAGTCAGTGAAGACTGAATCATCAGCGATGCCGAACATGATGTTGTCGGCTTTGATATCTGACAAAATGATCGTGTCTGTTAATACAAGAAGTTGATGACGATAGGAGATCACGAACCAGCATGTACGATTTTGCATTCTGTGTGCAGATAGTCTAGCGCCAAAAATAGGCGCTGAAGCACAAATGCCAGAACTGGTTTCGGTAGTTTCCGTACCGGATTGCGGTGCAAAAATGTCAATACACTCTCCCACAATGGAGGATGCACAAGACATCTATGTTTGTCTTCGGGGCCATCAACATCAAACGAGTCAAGCAGCGATCTGACAGCATTGCGACCTGGGTGGAATTTCGAGGCCTTCTCTATGCGTTGGTACATCTTGAGCTCGTCATCCAACTGCTGTCCCAATGATGTGGAGTTAATGAATATTTTAAGGGTAACGTAACGACGACAACTGTAAGAGAGTGTGACATGTTTAGTATTGGCCATATCATTGGATACTAGCGCTATGTGAGTCTCACTTCATGTCCCGTGCGAGCCACGCAGTCGAACTAGCTCCAAATCCTAGCTTTCCTACGACCTGATATCGGTCCTGAAAGACTTGTCCTATTCGAGTAGGATAATACCGTGAAGCAATATAACCTGGGATGGTCTCTTCTTCAATCGTCTGACTGTCGTTGATCGGCGTGAAGTTTGGATTGGAGAAATCAAGGGGTCTCCACGACCGTCCAAGCCGAGATAAAGACCGTAGAAGCGATGGAAGCATAGTCTGAGAAAATGGATGATAGTTGAGATACCTGTTTGATTTGGTGACAAAAGAAGAGAATCAAGTTGTCCAGCCTTGTGTCGTTGGAGATAATGCAGATATTAAATACAGATACCAAATGATAGATGGAGGCGGAGATTACCAGGTCAGGTGATCTGCCTCAAAGACTACGCGATTGTTCTAGACTCGCCAGCACGTTCTGCCACGCGTTACAAACAAAAACTGATATTCTAAGCTTGAAGGCCCAGAAAGTGAGAGCTGTACGATATATATTGCTTCGGCAATTTATGGGTGCCTTTTGAATTAGGCAACAATCTGTCGACCCCCGTAACTAACTAACTTAAGTCAACTAGTTATTTATAATTTAACTAGAAATCGGGCAACTAGGTAGTACTAATTAATTACTAAACTTATCACATCGCTACAAAGTTCCTCCCTTACCGTGCGGGTTCTCCGCATGAAACCCAAGGTGCGACATTCGTGAGATTTACCCGCCGAACTTCATGGGCCCAGATGCCTTCCGTGACCAACAATGCACGAATTACAAATCGGCAATGGCTCGAGCTTTGAATACCCAGCTACTGCAGTCTAGATGCGTACTACATATGGTCTATATTACACATTACTGCTATGAACCCCTGGCGCACGGTGGAAATGGCTTCAGCGGCAACTGATACAGTTGAGAAAAGCCTCTGAACCGAAAGATGAGGGGGTGATTGAAAAATAGCGTAGCCATGGGGTTACAAGGAACTGGTCGACATATAAAAGCCTCATGTCCTCGTTTGGAATCTCATTATCTTTATCGTTACAGAGACCTCTTGTCTGATTTTCATTGGCTCCAATCACTAGCAACCCACGAAGTCTTGCCATGTCTCGAACCTTTTCTACCGCCCGCGAGGCCATTGTGAGATGGTTAGGATTCAAAAAGGAATTACTCCCGCCCAATTTCAAGCAGGCTGCCGAGATTTATGCAGAGAACGGTGCCATAAAGGTTGGTTATCAAAACTTGTTTGGAAGCCTTGCCTTTTACTAATTCTGTTATAGAAAGTCGGCAAAATTGACTCTATTGAGATTTTGTAAGTGCTCACGTACACTTGTTCCCATCAATGATTCTTTTATTCACAATTCTCCTGCAGGCATCGTAACGATGGCACGAGCCCTGTCCACCAGTCTCACTTCAACCGCAATGACAAGGCGCTGATCATCAGCGCCCGAATCACACCAGCGGACGGTAGCGGAGCCCGAACTCACCACATATATCCGGATGGCACGGGTACCATCAAAAAGGGCGACAGACGCGAATATTCCACATCTTCCACACAGGGATCTTAGCTCACAGTTCTTTCGCGTGGAGATTCTCAAAAAGGGGCTCTAGGGCTCGCCCCGGGGATAAACACTTCAGGCCTGGATGGCTTGTTATGGGGGGTTTCTCCAATACGACTTGGCAAGAATACCCGGAAGCAAGCCTATGGAATACCATCTCACAACGGTATTACGCTCAATGTATATCGTTATCTTCTACATATTATGAAATACAGATTTTTCTGGCTCGAGATGATAACTTAGGGACGGAATGGAGGTACATGGCTTACTGAGGTGTTTGTAAATGCACCAATATGTTATATATACTTTCCCTAGCGGTTGAGCAGCAGATAGGTGTTTCCACCACGGTCCCGATTTGGGCTGTACGCTTCTGCAGGCAGGGAAAATCAAATCCACCGCATATCAACTGGCTCAACAAATTCAGTTAATGGAGCGAATTGTAAGACCTGTGATCAGAGTTCCAACCCTTGAAAGACGCGTTAAGGATGTGAAGCAAAGTCTAGTTCAATGGGAGACGGCTGTACACAATCTCCTCGTTTGAGTAGTGCTCAATACTTGGATTTCGGCAAGGAATATGTCCCCTCGCGGTTAATCTCAGACATTTTTTTAAAAGTCCATCTACTGATGCATAGGTGCGGTCCAGATGCGATAATTGGGATCATCCGCAGCTTGAAATGTGACTGGTGTCGACAACAAACCGAAAAGTAGCAAACTACCAAGTTTATGGGCTGCGTATGAACTAACGTAAGCATAACCATTCCGTAGATTTTAAGGCGGTGATCCAATGACGCTATGGACACCTAGCTTACCGAAGAGCTCGCGCCTTGAAGGTTTCGATCAGGCAAGCGCCGGCCCCCAATACTAGCCGGTGGTGGGGGAAGAGGATCGGCAAGGGATAACCGACCACTGGTAGCGCAGCTTCTGGGCCATACGGCCCAGAAGCTGCCCTATCATTGGTCGGTCTCAGACGTACCCATTCTGCCTTCCCCGCTTTTAACCCTTATTTCTGGATCATCCGGCCCGCCCCATCGATTTCAAGAAGAAAGAATTCTCAATAAATCTAAATCATGCCTTCACAAGAGATCGAAGTTCTATCAGCTTTCAACCTTCTGTGCAATACTACTAGTGAGACTATTCAGTCCCACCGCGAGCTGGCGACCAAAACAATAAAGCATATTGTTAAGATTCTTGACACTTCAGCGAATATCGATACTGTCATTAACGTGGTTGAATGTGGAGTGGCCCATTCGCCACCAGAGTCCATCCCTGATGCTGAAATCAGCCATCTGTCCTCAACAACAAGTCGTTCATCTCAGCATATAGATTCTCAGGACCCGTTCAATTCTCAACATCCCATTATTACCTCTTCTATCCAAACCAGTCACGACATTTCTCGGAAGCGAAAGAGAGGGAAGAACGAAAGAAGTTTTTCCGTTCAACTATTGCAGAGGGTAAAACAACGACTTTCTCATATTTTGGACTTTTCGAAGCAACAAGCATCCCTGTCCGAGATCTTACATGGCGAGCAAGAAACTCAATATCGAGATAAGAGAGTCGACCATCTGAAACAGGTGGATGGCAACAAAACTCCAAGCAATGAACAAAAGCTTCTGAAAGGTCTGAGTCAGATTTCACTCGCTCAACAATTCACCGCATGGGAGCGCAAACGGGGATGGAAGGCCAAGGTCGATGAGTTATATGACAACCTCCAACAAGCTTCCGCAAATGTCGATTACCAACAGATCAGAAACAATCGGTCCGGCAAGATAGTCCGGTACATCAGAGATCATGGCTATCCACAATCAGATCATAATGTGCTGAAAAAAGGAATCAGCAGGGGTGTTAATCAATTGTTATTTGAGAGACTCATGAGTGACGCATGTGTGGATCAAGATGGTCACGCAGCAGTCCATGGAGTAGTCGCGATGGTCACGATATTTGAATACGGTCAATTCCAATGCTTGAAGCTCGCGGATTTGCCACAAATAATTGCGCTTCTGCTGGAAGAAAAGGAAAAAGTCTTCGCAGATGCAGCCAAGGAAATCTCGGTGTGGTTTGTGCACATAAGTTCTGACTTCCAATTGATTTCGCGAAATCCAGGAAGATCTATGCAGAAGGTTCAAGCTCAAAACAATCACACGCAACCTCTTGTGACTGCTAGAGAGGCAGACGCCTATTCCGCTGCCCAAAATAACGCCTCGGAAGCCCATGCACAAAGCTTCCAATTTAATGGCACGGTCTTTCCAAGAATGAGCCCTCACGAACTCTCCTCATTCTCAACTGTTCCTCAAAATGGCTCAACTGTTCCTCAAAATGGCCAAGATGCCCTGGAGCAACATGCAAATGCCTCATTTTCTGCGGTCCGGTTCGATGACTCAGCTCTCGCATCAACTCAGAGCACAGCTATTCACGAATTGGCTGAGTTCTCCACGGTTCCAAATCATGTTACACACGACTACACTGGGCTTTCATTCGCAGATGTTATTCCCCACGAGCTGTCTTCGATTTCCACAAACCCAGCCAGGACCACCCCCAATTCTTTATTCGGATCGGCACCACATTCGGAATTTCAATTTGATATACAAAATACGCTTTCTCATCTCCCTTTGGATTCAGATAACACGCGCATGATCTAACCTTCATTTTGACCTTTCCAAGGGGTGAAGGTTCCCACCATTCCGACTTTAACGTCAGTCTGAATCCCAGTTATACCGTCCACTGTGGGTTCCATCCACGCCATAGCTGTGGGGAGTTGCAATTCAACGTCTCACCATGCAACAACAATTCCCCATGGACATGTTTTCGAGCCCGATGAATAGCAACCTCTTTCATAGCAATACAAAGAGCAAGCGCACTTTGGCTTCGATTCTTACTTCCTGTTTTGCCTTCATGTATATTATTTTGCCTTCTTGGAGGGGCTTCCCTGAAACGGTCGGAGTACCGTCCAGTATCTGTATTGGAATTATGTATGCATCGCCTGCACCATGCCGAAATGGGGCGAACTTGGGTCCGGGTATTTGTACCAATGAGAATGCCTAGTTGTATTAGCCTTGTTCACTAACTTCGAGAAAGTAGTCTACCTTGCCAAGTAATCCCAGCTCTCGAAGAAAAGGCTCAACTCTGGTGCTTAAATCGTTGGAATCGTAGATCTCAAAATCCTCCGCTTGCTGCTTGAACGAAATGGAAGAAGCCCATCCCGCGAAATTTTTGCGTTCTTTGTCCGCACTCTCTGTCAGGTCGTCCTCCCAGAGATGTGTTTTGTCTGGCGTCGATTGCGACATCGTATTTTCACGCATTGGACGCGAATCCACAATTTGTCACTCGCGATGACTTGGTGCGATAGGAGGATTTGAAGCTCGAGCGAGGCAAGAGTAAAACAAGGTGGGATGTAGAAAGGTGGATGGCGGGGTTTGCTGACTTACCCCTCCGATAGGGGACTCTCACGTGATCACTGTCACTGCAATAAGAATATTGGGCAGCAAATAAATGGCATGGCTGACTCAAAAACACTTGAATTTTGATACAATTGATTTTGAAGATTCTGGGCGTAAGTTTCTAAACTGACTGGAAATTTGCAAGGCTCTTGTAACTGATGTCTTACTTCGGCTGTCTGTTGCTAATTAATTTGCAACTATTGACTCATGGAAAAAATGACAAAACTGTGATCATGATATAAAGACACTGTTGTTCCCCCAGGGTCAACTCAATCCCCGGTTGGTGCCTTAGCAAAAGCGGCACTATGGTCTGTTTGAACCTACCGAAACTTCGTTGTTTGCTTACAGATTGTATGACCCGACTATTCTCTTCAGGAAACTCGGGCGAGACAGTTCTGTTCGGAGGTCCAGAACCCAACCGAAGATCGTTGAGCGGACCTTCAAAAGCAGATATGCCGAAAGAGCAGCCTACCATTTCTGCTGTTTCAGGCCCTGGTTTTTCTGCCGGAGACTCAGCACCGATTCGCTTGCACGTAGGTTATCTCCCCCCCCCTCCTCAATGGCATCAGACTCTAACCAAACAAGACCGTGCGAATTTGGTTTCCTCATAATGGAGTCCAAGTTATGGAAGACATCAAAAGAAAGGGCCTCGAAGATGTTGTTTTTGATGCCATCGCTCTTCAGGAGATTGGTGCCCAGCATCAAGCCCAGGATGACCATGGCATCACGCATGAAGCATTCCTAGTGGATCTTGCGGTGCTCGAGGTCGGTATCTCACGGGTCTTGGGGAAATATGAGATTACAAAGTTTGATCCTCTGAGCGACGATGATCCAATTATTTTGCACCAACCAGTGGAAGATCTCGACTCGAAGAAAGCTCTTTGTTACCAGCACCTTCATTCCAAGTACCTGCAGGAATATGCAAAAAGGTGCAAACTTGGGAAAGTTCTCGGATATGAGATCCACAACGTTTTAAAGGACTGGTATAAGGAACGTCTCGAAGATATTTGTAACCGCTTCAAAAAGCTCGGCTACTGTTGAGCAAAACAGATATAATTCTTTTCATGTTTACCACTTGCACTGATCACTAGGTAGGGCTCAATTCTAGACAAGCAAAAAGTCGAAGTTTGAAGAGTCCATTCCACACATCATGCTTCGGTATCGATCCTGAAGTATTCTCCTCACTTCACCATCATGAGGCCGCCTCAAGAAAGTAATCAAGTCATGTGATGCTTCAGAAGATGAAGCATCAAAATGCCAAGTCATCAGCGCCAGCATTAAAACAGTACCATAACTAAGATCTTGTAAAATATTCTCCGCGTAGACGCGTAAGTCATCCTCGAGAGAAAAGTTCTCATCGAGACATGTTTCTTGGGATCTTCTGCTTCTCAAAGTCTTGCAGGCATCTAGCAATATTCTAGCATCTTGGCTGGGGTATTCCGAGGGCGCCCATTCCCAGAGTGACGGATATTCAATTCTCAAGAAGAGCATTGCCTTCAAAGCAATTTTTGCCGGCCCATATAGGATTGGGACTGGAATCGGGGTGGGCTTCTGATGTGAGCATATCATCGTCACAAACGAGAGGCGCGGGTACTCACCATGGCTAGATCTCTGGTTCAATGATAAGGTGCGATAAATGGCGCCTTGGACAGTAGAAATAGGCACCTGTATAACCTGCTAGACTTGAACCAAGAAATACAGCTGATATTTAAAGCCTTCCATCTCCATTGATATTTTTACCACATATTACTTTACTCGAAGCTGGCTGTCCAACTGGCCTCATGCACTGCCTCACTTCTGCGTCGCTCCGGTCTCTTCTTCCGAACTGGATACAATCTCTCTGGATACCATCAGGAGAGCAAAGTAGACACCGCCTGGATCAAACTATCTCCAATGTTTCCAGGCCGTATACGGGAACCAAACCAGCGGTATATAAGCTTCAAAATACCGAAGTTGCATATAACGTCACAAAGCCTCTACCAGTTTGCATTTCAAATCAAATTGAGAGACTGCCACGGACACGCATCCCACTAAAAGATTATCTTTGTGAGTTTTCCTACGAAGTGCGAGCCTTTTCATACTGCTTTCTCACGCTTCAATTGCCAGCAAACCGACCCCGAGCCATCTCCATAGAATCTGACGACAACACATATTGTGAAATCATTGAGCTTCCTGACATTAAGTTTGTCAATGGCAAAATTATTTGCGTGGAAGAGGAACACCTATCCCCCGAATGGTCAAATATACGTTTGAAAAACAAAAAACTGGCTGTGATCATGTTGTCAAACATTAGTCAAGGATCGAGTCTTCAATAAGTGCTCTTCTTCATTCCCAGGCTTATCGCAGTAATCTAATTTTCGATATCCAGGGCCTTTAGATATAGACCGATTGGCCAGTGTTGATATAATTTCGGCACTTTCGCGATATAATCACAGGTTACATGGCTAACGCTTGTGTCCAAGTTCAGAAGTCCTGATACAAATTCTTAAATAAAAGTATCAAGATATTCTATCTATTACCCTTTAGATTGGATGCCTATTCTTCGAGTTTGAGTGGGCGGGGGGAAATGGAAAACCATGGCTTCATTCTTTATTACTTGCTCCTCTACCCTCATGGAGGGACTTCGCTAAACTGATTTTCCCAACAGAATGAAACATAACTTGGTAGATCCTTGATCGTTCGACAGCCCCTGATCCTTTTCCGACGACAGTAGTCACCGCTATTCCAAAGTGGAGAAAGGAGTAACTGGGCAGCAGCTGACCAATGACATAGTAAGGGCACAGTAACTATAGAATAATTGGCTTAACGTTACTCATTTGACCTAAAGTAAACATAGTCTTAGTTAAGCCGAACACCATATAGAAAAGAATCAAATCATTGTAATTTAGCATTCTTACAAATACTTTTTGTTTAGATTTTATCTATTTTGGCAAGATCGTGCCGGCAGGCGATTAGTGGGGTCATTAAATAACGGGCTTGCGTTTTACTCTGTTCCTAGCCCCTACGAAGCACACCATAGGGCAGGGGCTTTTGAGCTTTAAGCAGTATTCTAGGAAGCCACATACATCAACTCGTGGAATTAAAATGATTTTGTAACGTAACAGCTCGTCAAGGCCATTATAGGATGTCAAACATTTCTAGGATGTGAATATGGTAAGTACCCATTCAAGTATATAAAAACAAAGACCTCTCCCAGCAATGTCCTGAAGGAAAGCAAGCGTCAGATCAAGGATTATGGAATTTCCCCCTCACGGTACGCTCTTCAAACCTCTATCACATCAATATAAAGCTAACCCAAGGACCCCCAGATCCTGATATATTCTTACGAGATTTCAGACGAATAGCGCCGCACATCTATGACGTTCCAGATGGTCAGAAAGAGTGTCACAGCTAGGCGAGGCAATATTGGCTAATAAGTTACAGACTTTATCATAAAACAAGATGCAAAGAAGTGCTCTTTGTATGAGCCTGTCGACGACGAATTATGGAACTTGTGCGCCGGAAGAAGCAGCACTACTACGCATTTTACACTTGATCAGATATACGATATCCTTCTGAGACCCGAGAGCTGCAGCCATATTTGGGAGCTATTCAAACAACCCAATTTTTCAATTACCCGGAAGTCGAAGATAGAAGAAATATGCTCGAAGAAGCCAGGTCTCTATCTAGTTCCTAGCGGTAAGAAACGTGCTATGGCTTTGTTAAGTCAAAGCTAGAGGCTGACTTGCGATAGACTTGATGATAATGCGCACGAACAGACAGGCCCCCATAGGAGGTTATTCTTACAAACTTATTTCGAAGGAACTACACAGCGACTGTCAACGCCTCTTTGCGCTTGACCGAGCCGCACCACAACTTAGGCTTGCTGAGATATACGCGGGTCTATGGATTCTCGGTGGACACCCGAGGTCTATATTCCTAGGAATGCTTGTCATCATGAGGGGCTGGCTTCAAAACCAGGAGTTTTCCATTACCGAGGAGGGGGCGTTGACTAGGCTTGTCTTACAACTAGGGAAACCTGTCAAAGCCCAGAGCATTGCTAATCTTGTGCAAAGGCGGGTTTTCGAAGGCGAATATCATATGTCTCAACTTTTACGGGATGGAGGAGACCATTGGTATGCCAAGTGCGAAATGTTGCATTCTCCACATTGGCAGCAACCAAGGGGAACCCCACAGGAACTCTTTGATGCTTTGTTCTGAAGGACGCCTTTTTGTCACCCCTCCATTTTCTTTGATACTTCACGTTAGTTTATACAATTGTATTTCTCGTCACCTTTCTGCCCCTTGCCCATAGAAGAGTAGGCGTTTCGTGGGAGGCTCTATCGGGTCTGGTGGAGGTCAATTCGGGGGATCCCTCACGAACTAAAGCGGCTTTCCACTTTCTGCCCGTTATTTGGCCGCGCATAACTTACTTCGGAGGCGTGTAGTCGTTTTGGTATCGGAAGCATTCAGCACGAACCTTGTTCTACTAGAACTACACGACGTGGTATATCCCACCATTGTAAACCCCTTACCCTGCGATATCAACGAGGTAATGAGACATTTCTCCGGTCGCGGAAATCCAAGCATGCATATCCTCGTTGATAGGAGGCTAGGCAACATAGTTGTAATCTCACGTAATATCATATATCGATCAAATTGCGGGCTGGAAGATACCTAGGTGGCAAGATATAAGTGTCATGGCATGCCTTCCTTCAATGGTCCAAAATCTTTCCCCCATACTCAGCTATGTCGACTGCAATGAACAAAGCCGACCCCCCTTTGGAGTACCACTCCACTCCCAAGCGGATCAATGCGGCCATTGTCAATATTCCTCTCGATTGTCTGAAAGAACTGTATCCCGACATTCAACGCTTCACATCTATGGCTGTCGTGTTTTCCTACCACCCCGATAGCCCATCCAAGCCAAGAGTTCTATTGATCAAGCGAAACGGCGAGGAAAGCTCATGGGGTAATACCTGGGAGCCAGGAGGAGGAACTCCAGATAAGGAGGACCCGACTATCATCCATTCCGCGGCCCGAGAAAGCGGGGAGGAGACGCAAATCTGGCCTTCAAGATTTGCTGGCAATGCTTTCACGTGTTCTTTCTATCACAAAGATAGAAAGACCGGCGATATAGTCGTCATGCGCACTCTCGGATTCATCATTATCGACAACGAAGAGATGACGGCGCAACGAGTCTGGTCCAGCGAGATGCAACAGCCGGTTGGCCAAAGTTCCGTCAGGATCAGTGAGGAGCATCTCGATGATTGCTGGTTCACCGAGGAAGAAGTTCGCAGCGCTGCTCTATACGTGGAAGCCACTCCACAGGGTCCATTCGCTATGCTTCTGGCCAAAAGGGACATGGTTTTACTTGCCTTTGAGTTGTTCAGACAACCCCAAGGCCAGAATTTGCCACCTTCAATAGATATAGTACGCTAGGACGTGGCGACAATACAAGGGGAACTTTGGCAAAATGAATGAGTCTCTTAGGCGCCCTCAAATGATGACCACATGGAGAAAGCTCGGCACTTTATTTTCGGAGAGCATTAGAGCAATAAATTACCGTTAGCTGTTGCAGAGAAATTCACTTTCCCATTTCGGGGGAACCCTCACAAACTAAAGCAGCTTTCCATCTTCTATTCGTTAATTGGCTCACGTAACTCATAGAAATTATTGTTACTCCATTTGGCCATAGAGTTGTGTCTCTCAAGAGTGCCCATCTTGGAAGCAAACGAACGTCTCACAGATTAGACAATAAGTCCTGGCCATATATCTATGCACAAAGCTACACTAGATTGCCTTTCTGTCCAAATACCCTTGTGTTTATCATGGTCAAGTAATTGCTCTTATGCTATATGCCCATCAGCACACTTTTGCAAATGTAGCATCTATACTTCCCTCCATGGAATGCAGTGCGAGAGCTAGCTATGTACCCCGTCACATGAGCATGTCTCAAGCCCTTGAACAGTATTCAGAAAGCCGTAGCTATGTGCTTAAATGATAAGTCGACACCAAAACGGCAGTCCTAGCTGATACTGCTCCGCAAAACTATGTGGGTATTCACCAAATGGGCGTGATAGTGATCAAACCACATTTTCCCAATTTGGCCTAAGTCTTGAGCCTGCGTTTGGTCACACTTATGGCCAATTATATCGACTGAGAGCCAGGTGTGCATTTTACCAGACTTTAAAGCCAATCAAATCTATCCTTGCGTGCGTTCAGTCGAACTTATAACCAATCATATATTCATATTAAAAAACTAAAGTTTGGGCCACAGACTTAGCAGGCACCTTGGTCTAGGGGACCAACTATTCACTATCTATATATAATCTGTTTTCTCGCCGATCCCTTGTTGTGAATCTCACATTCTCATATTTGCTATTATCGCTGCCAGGAAACCTTTGAGAAGCTAAGACTTGTCATTGTAAGTATCCTCTTTGATCATTCCCGTCCATCAGCTTACCTTGTATAATACCCAGCCGAAAACCCACATCGCAAAATGAGCAATGATCGGATTCCCGCACACTTGGATGCCCCCGGAAGCACTCAAGATCAACCTACAAGCCCGGCAGAGTGTGATATCGATGAAGCAATTCGGCATAGTATCCTAGCGCTTCAGACCGCTATTGATTCCGCGCTCTTAGACAGCCTTGGGATGCAGCTGGATGCTCGATACCAGCAAACACAAAATCCCAATGATCTCGACGCAGCAGTACAGTGTTGTCAGCTTGCGACTAAAACGACTTCTTATGTCGACTATGCAGCGCACCTAAATCGTCTAGTGGGATTATTCGACTCTCGATTTCAACACCTAGACCAAAACCCACGTCGCGAAACGAGCAATGATCAGCTTTCCCCATGCTTAGACGCCCTCGAAAGCAGTTCCCGCGCTCAGGATCAACCTACAAACCCGATGGGTGATGATGTCAATGAAGCATTTCGGCTTGGCTTTCTAGCGCTTCGGGTCGCTGTTGATCCCGCGCTCCTCGAGAACCTTGGGAGGCAGCTGGATATACGATACGAGCAAACACAAGATATCGATGATCTCAACTTAGCGATCGAGTATTTTCAGCTTGCGACTAAGATGACTACTTACGACCATCCCGACTATATAACGCGCCTAGATCTTCTGGCGGGACTACTCGATGTTCGATTCCAATTTACGGGATTTTTGCCTGACCTGAATAGTGCGATTCAACTCACTCGTACTGCAGTAATCGCCACAAACCATAACGATGATGACATTGTACGGTACTGGAGCGACCTCGGGGAAAGGCTCGGAAGACTGTTTGGCTCTGGAGGAACTATCGCCGATCTCGACAATGGGAGTTTGTTCCTTTCCCAAGCGGTTAACGCCACCACTGAAGATTCCCCTTTCCTCGGCGATCGCTTGGTTGAGCTCGCTTTCAATTTCAACCTCCGATACGAGGCATTAGCAGGAATAGAAGATCTCGAAAAGGCGATTTCACTACGTCAACGGGCTCTTCAGGCTACCGATGATCAAGATGAATTACGGTTAGATTGCCTGCGCAACCTCGGAAGCGACCTGGAAGCCCGATATAGACATACTGGAGAGCCCTCTGACCTCCAGGAAGCGATCACCCTAGCTCACAATGCAATCAACGCAATGGTGGCCATCAGCCCCAGCTATTATTTGCTTAGGGATTGCTTCTATGAGCTCGGGACTAAGCTCGGACTTCTATACGAAAAAACAAACACGATAGATGACCTCAATGAGGCCATTATATGGTCTCGCAAGGCGGTGGGTGCTATTGGGGCACGCATAGAGGTTTTTCGCCACCTCGATCACTTGTTAACACTTCGTTACAAGAAAACACACCAGATCAATGATTCTGAAGAAGCAGCCAAGTGGGCTGAAGAAGCAGCCAAGTGGGAAAAAACAGTTTAGAAGGAGCATTAGCCTTTGTTGGTAGTTTCTCTCTTTCTTTGTTAGATGATCCCGGTATGGAGGCGTGCCTTTCATAGATGAATATATCATATAGTACTTCCGGAAATTGGTGTCTCCACCCTACACTCTTTCAGTATTTCTTAGAGTTGTGTCTCTCAAGAGAGCCCATCTTGGAGGCAAACGAACATCTCACAGATTAGACAATACTTCCTGCCCATATATCTATGCACAAAGCTACACTAGGTTACATTTCCGTCCAAACACGCTTGCTTTTATCATGGTCAAGTAATTGCTCTTATGCTATATGCCCATCCGCACACTTCTGCAAAACGTAACATCTAAACTTACTTTCATTGAATGCAGTGCGAGAGCTAGCTATGTACACTGTTACATGAGCACGCCTTAAGCACTTGAACAGTATTCGGAAAGCCGTAGCTATGTTTAAATGATAAGTCGACACCACAACAGCGGTCCCAGCTGATACTGCTCCGCAAAACAATGTAGGTGTTCACCCACCGGGACATTGCTGTCACCAAATGGGCGTGGGAGTTAAATTACAGTTGCTATATATGAGCTCATACATAGTCATGCTTGCATCCCCGCAGAGTTGATTTATCAGAGTTTAGGCCCGCCTAGACACTGTGAGGGTATATGCATGCCCCTTAAATGGGTATTTTTGTGATCATGGCACCAATATATAAGTATTACGTCTCGTCAGGGAGCTCTAAATCCATATACTACCTATCGAGTATGGCAAACATCTTTACGAACCGTTTTGTGTTAAAGCTCAATATCTTCACCGTGCTAATGGTGTGTTTCGGGGTCGCGAAGGTATGAGCGAACTCTCTTTGGCGGGTAAAAACAAATTGACTGACTGCTTAGGCCGACGCTGAAAATTACCCAACAGAGCGACCGGATTCTCTTCCCTTAGCAGAAATCAAGACTCAACCGGGCAAAGTTTACCCTCCGAAGACACGTGGTAGTGTGTCTATTCAAGGAGAAAACCCAAAGCGCATCAGTGGAGCTCTTGACGCTTCGCCGCATAGAGAAGCAAGTGACTCCGTGGTTACTAAAGTTTTATCTATCGAGTATGTGGATTCTAGTTCAGGCTTGAGCAATTCAAAGCTACATGTTGTGTTCATGTCTCAAGGGTGTGAAAAAAATGGCTGGTATAAATATGAGAATATTCGAAAGAGTGACGGCATGAGCGAAGCGCTGAAAGAATTTCGGCCAACTTGGAACACGGCAAAGCCGGAAAATCCTTGACGGAATTTCGCGGGAAGATTATCACAGAATATTACAATTCATGTATGAATAAAGACAAGAGCATGCCAATCATTATAGTCCAAAGACCCAAGAAGGATCAGGATCTAGCCAAATCAAACGACATGACGGGTCTCGACAGACTGATTCGGGCTCCGTAGACGGCGTAATGTCTATATAGGGTGCGTATTTTGAGCTATACCATTTTAGGATTATGTGACCTTTCGATTACCAGACATAGACTTTACACGGAAAAAAGTAAAGACTTGCATTGCGTAAATCAGTAGTAATTGCTCACTACTTACAGCGAAAATTATCAGAAGCCACTTATGAGACAAGAAAGAAAGCTGTGCAGAAAGCCTCATTAAGGACATCTTATGTGCATTCAAATTACAGGAGGGAGTCAAAAAACCGGAGATGATAGATCAGCAGTAATTCCCGTAAAGTCCTAGTCCAACGACAGGGTTTTCCGGGTGCCTGACTCAGCCCTAGTGGTATAAATAGAGCTTCCCCTTGCTCAGTATCTCATTTCCAGACTGTATATCTTTGGCTACTTGTGAAGCTGAATCACAATTTAAGCCTTGCCTGAACCCTTCGCAATCGTCAGTTATGTTCCCAAGCTTCTTCGCAAGTATATCTACTAAACCTTCTTTTCCTTAGCTTTTCCTCTCGGAGCAATCGCTATTGAAATGGATGACACGATGGTGTTATTTCAATATAGCCTATCGGGTTCCAATGGTACTCAGGAAGAACCTCAAGAATTGATCAAGCAACTAGAGACCCACGCCGTCACTAAGGAGCAATTAAGCATTAAAGTGAATGAAATCTATGCTAGGCTTGTCAGAGTGGAAAAGCAGTGCATTGAAAGCCACAAAGAACTAGCGCAATCAAAGGCCAAACTATCCGAGTGTCAGTGGCAGGCACACGTCTTACTACAACAAACGCTGCTCGACGAACATTTTGACTTTTTCAAAGTATCCCAACATCCGTCAGCTAGCCCTGCTCTTAGAGGCCTAGCTGATAAGTACCAGACGCCGGCGCGAATGTGGCGCTATGGGGTACACTCATTCTTTGAGCAGTTGCTTCAAAAATCCCCTGACTCGACGGAGCATATGCTTAACTTCATCTACTTCTCATTCCGGATGATAACCTGTCTACTGGAATGTGTGCCAGATTTTAGAGAGACTTGGGTTCAGTGCCTAGGTGACTTAGCACGGTACCGTATAGCAATCGATAAGAAGGACCGCGAAATCTGGATACGGGTCTCGAGGTATTGGTATAACCAAGACCCAGACCGAAGCGCAGAGAATGGCCGTATCCAGCATCATCTTGCTGTTTTAGCTCGCCCGGATATTCTCCAGCAGTTCTTTCACTACACAAAAGCAGTGATCAGCGTGCGCCCATTCCCAGATGCTTTTAATAGCATAATCGAGCTGATCACTCCTCTTATGGATGTGCCGACTAATAATAGAAGTTTAGTTACTTCGTTTATGCATACTCACGGTGCGCTTCTCATACAAGTTCCGGTTGAAGAATTTATCTCTCGGGAGAATGTTTTTCTTACCACTCTACAAAATGAGATTACCCAGGTAGGCAGAAGCGGGCAGCAAGGTGTACAACTCATGTCTTGCAATATCTCTGCTATATTTCAATATGGGAATACACATGGAGTGAGAGAAACAGATTTCACATTGAAGTTACGCAATCCTACGGCGGAAGATCGCCTAGCGTCAATGGAGTGGGCCTCCAGTACATCGAGTACAGCCATCCATACCGCACACAGAGAACTTTCGTCCCAACTTATATCCCGGGCGAGCTCTCTCGCCTTCCACACATTAATAGTCATGCTAGGCCAAGTCGGCGACCGAAATATGTACCCGAGCGTACATATCTCCATAGCATTTGTGTGGTGTCTCACGCTTAACCCAACGGCTATACAACGACTAGAGCCGCTGGTTCCGTGGTCATTACTTGCAACTTATCTGAACACATTATTCGATTCTACAATAAATATTTCGAATATCGAAGACGAATCATTCCCGATTCTTGACGACTTAACTACACAACAGTTACCTGAGGACTTTTTGATCAGAGGACAGGCATGGAGCCGGCTTTACTACCCAGAAAGATTTTTCGAGGGAGCTCCTACAGAAGACAACAGACCATCAACCGAAGGGCTTTCGACATTGATTCCTAGAAGAGAGCGATGTCTTTGGCTTGGTGTCCGGATCGCAGCTGTCTGTTTGTCCTGTTCCTATTAGCACATTCTAAACTGACCACATGTCTGATATTAGTTCGCTCGCTGGATGATATACGATCGGAAGACACGACAGTTCACACCCACCCGATTAGCAGACGAATTTGCGCCGGTGGCACAATCCTCCGCTTACCTCTATAGCTCATCTAGGGGCTGAGACATCACCCTTCGACCAGGGAATGTAAGAAGTTTGAGACCACAATTAGGCGACTGCTAGCTCTGCTGTGTGTTTCTTTGGCATGGCTTGCGCATTTTAGCGGAAAAAATATCATGTTCTCGGGGTTTCCGCTCTTTTTTTTTTGATAAACTTAGAGCCCAAGCCTTCTTTCTTTAGGGCGATATGAGCTGGAGAACTGGGGATATCAAAATGTGGTTAGCTTATCTCTTACTCTCCCTGAGAGTGCCACTAGAGGTGTCTGTTGCTTATCGCGGATTTCTTCTAATTATTTTTCCTTTTCTCATGCTTTTTGCTGCCTAAAGATAGACTTTTCTGCTTTGCTTTATTGCTACAATATGTACCTGACATCGGATTCCAGCGGTGCTTCTGGCAAATGGCCGTTTTCTGGTCACGTTAACGAATGATCATCAGATGGGAAATAGTAGACTAAGCGATCGAAATTAGTCACGTTTACTTGGGTGTTTAGATAGAATCTCAGAAAACGATCGCACCAGCGCCGAAGGGACGGGGGAGACCAAGTAGCTGGAATTATAAATATACATAAGATGCCAGTTTTGATTTCTATTCTGTATTTGCTATGGTTGTGATCCACAATCCCTAGATGTGAATTTCTGTGAGCTTAGGCTCCTTGCAAATCTAGATATTGCTGGCGTCTATGATGTAAATGTAATCCGGGGATATCTAACTTTTGACTTAAATAGATCTACACTTATCCAGCTCGGTAATTGGTCTGCAGTTACTTTTTCTAAACCTTCGAGAATAAAACCTGTAGTCTGTTTTTGCACATGAGCTAGTATAAACCGTCGTGATGTCTGTCCTAACTGTCGCCATACGTCTCATGAACCCAAGGGTTGGTGCTTAGTTGCTAGGAAGGTTGAAGTAGGAGATCATGTTTACTCTAATGCGGAGAAGGGGTAACGCGAATTTCCTCTGATATAACGAAGAATTACTGAAAGGTAGTCAGCGGTGGACCAAGTTAGTTAATGAAATATCAAGGCGTATATACTGTAATATAAGAGAGAATTCAGCTCAGATTATGCTTTAAAAGACGCCAACAGGACTGAGTCTTTCATTCATCAATGAACCTATATTAAGCTGGACATTTGTAAGAGCGCCGGAGGTTGCAGCGAGCCTGGGTCTTTTATTGAAGGGGGGCTATGTGCCAGTTTATTGGGACGCTAATCGGATGGATTAATTCATAGGTCCGCCGTTTACAATATAGCATCACCATGTATTGATCCTAGGGTTAGCCACGGATATTAAGCAAGTGAAATCATTAAGAATTTGGCAATCTGTAAGCTAGTCTGAACAAAACATAAATAAGACTGGAGACAAATAAAATTGGGAGGCCAGCTCTCTAGAAAAAGGAAAGAGATAAACAAAAAACTCCATTCTGGGGTTTAGTATCCCCTATCTTTATTGACTCTGAAGTGAGCGAATCGTCCTTTACTCGGAGCTTTCCCTAGTCGATTGACGACGGGAGCGAACCGAACCTTCCCTGGTCGAGTGACGACGGGAGCGAGCCGAATCACGCTCATCGGAACCTTCCCTAGTCGACTGACGACGGGAGCGAGCCGAACCTTCCCTGATCGAGTGATGACGGGAGCGAGCCGAATTACGCTCATTGGAACCTTCCCTAGTCGACTGACGACGGGAGCGAGCCGAACCTTCCCTGATCGAGTGATGACGGGAGCGAGCCGAATTACGCTCATTGGAACTTTCCCTAGTCGACCGACGACGGGAGTAGGGTCCACGTGCATAATCGCCTTCGTCGGAACTTTCTCCGGGACTAACGTCCCGAAATCGAACATGGCTGCGTAGCACTCCGGCTTTGTATCGACGTGGCTTCTCGGAAGCCCTAGGCTCCTCACTTGCCGAATCATCTTCATAATCATCCAGGCCTTGATTCTCTCGATAGGATTTCTCCATTTCCATGGCTTTCTGATAAATCGTTTTATCACCATCCAGACTTGATCCCATGGTGATTCGCCTGATAAATGATCTTCCTTCGATAGTACGAGTTCCATCTCTCCATTTAACCAGAGCTCGGGTTTGTGGATATAACCCGCCTTTGATTGGTTGGAGCAGTGATAATGGATTGATTCCGTCTTCATCATCGTCCTCTATTTTCCATCCAATTCCGAGAATACCAGCAACATCTCTCCTATTATACTTCCAATGCTCATCAAGAACTCCATCGTCATCTTCTTCTACCTCCTTGGCAGTACCACGGGTTCTAGAAATCAACACCCGCTCCACTTTGCTCGGGTTATAACTCTCATAAGAGCCCGCCCGAATTCGAAAGATAGGTGCAGACGAGGTCCCATATATAACGAAGGTCTGTGATCCTGGGCCTTTAGGCCACCAGTAGAGAACCGTCCCGGAAGACATTTGCCGCTGTTGTTTCCACGTCCTAGATTCAAGAGCGTCAAGTTCTTCGACAGAACTAGTATCCGCGTCCGTCTCTATACTTGGTAATAGCTCATCCGTCTCTTCCCTCCTTTTACGGCCTAATTCCTCTTCTTCCGAGAGTAGAGCTAAGTGGTTTCTGACCGGGTCTGGATTAGGCAGGCTAATTTGTTCTTCTGCCCAAGACTCATCGAGGTTCCAATCAGATTGAATCCAATGCCTCTTATTTAAAGCCGCAATAAGCTTATAAGTCGTGTTAAACTGGTTCCATGCCTCGTCGTGGTTTGTGTTATTAGCAAAATGCTCGAATGTGTCTGTGTAGCCTCGAAGTACCCCTTCATAGCTGGCGTATGGAATCGTGCCCTCACTGACATCGCTTAAGTCAAGAATTCTGTTCTCTTTGCGAATTCGATTGTTAAGACTATTGAAGAATTTTCTCAAATCTTTGTGCTTATTTTGGCTGACAAAGTTTTGAATAATATTAGGCGAAGCTGCCACTGCATCTTGAGTGATACGGATCGCATGACTACTGGTTGGAAGTCTATCCTGGAGTGGAGGTTCTTCGGATTCCGAGTCGGTATCTTCGGAACTATCCATGTCCATTGCTCCTTCTGCAAATTCCTCCCCTACTGGAATTCCCTGTGGTTCCTGGGTTGGACTGCGAGATTGCTGGGCCTTATGTGCCTGAGTGTATGACCGCATTAGACTGCGAGACCTTCGCGAGGACTTGGATGCCTGCGTTGGGCTACGAGACCGCCGTGGTTCTGTCTCAGGCCCTTCTAGCTGCAGGGAGGCTTCACTTTCATTTTCGGAGAAGGGTGTTTGAAGGTAAGCGGCTTGTCGGTTTTTCCTACGGGTTTTCCTACCGCTTTTCCCCATTGTAGAGCAATAGTCAAACTTTCACAATATATTTTCAAAGTAGCAATGGTGAATGTTAGTTATGGCTGATCAAAATTGATTTATATATAATGATGGATCCTGCTACTGAAACGGATCGCGATTTCGAAATGGCTCGCGCGGAATGTATGCATAAACTCAAAAGGGTTTGTGTCATAGTAACCTACTTTGCCGGCGATACACGTTCTCATACAGTACGCGGTATATCCAGCAGAGTCCTCACTCACGTGCCACCGAAAACCCTAAAAGCATTTCCACTGTAGCAGGGTGACTCTTTGATTTACTTATACAGTCACTAGCGAAAACAGCTTCCGTCCTAGACAAGCACTTTCAATTTCCTGGCCCCACTGCCAGGACACTAGTGCTATTTTTGATTCACCAGACCTACAAATTGTTTCTTGGTATTTGACCACATAATTACAGTACATGGTGATTGCGGGGGTTCGGTACGGCACATTCTCTTGGCGCGGCAACCTGCTACCACCAATAGTATCTTGTCTCTTGCCGCCCGCTGCTGTACTTTATATCTAGCCTGAGGCTGAGCCTCAGGCACTGAGAGGGCTCTTTATTCTGCCTGTAATTCCATCATTTTTCTCATCCCTAATGTATTCTAAAACCATTGATTTTACCTACTCCCTTTCGGCGTCTCTCTAAGATTCCATCGTGAACGACCCAAATATTTGACATGGCTTGTCCCCCACGGGAAACGTTCCAAATCGGGTGGATATGTGCCCTTCCGATCGAGGCTGCCGCAGCGATGGAAATGCTAGATGAAAATTACGGGCCTCTCGATTTTCAAGATATGTCCGACTCAAATACTTACACATTGAGCCGAATCATGCAACACTGGGTTGTGATCGCCTGCCTCCCTGTAGGGCAATACGGCAAGACCTCGGCATCCATGGTTGCAAATAATATGCTCCATACATTCTCAAAATCACTCCGCGTTGGGTTTATGGTTAGTGGTGGAGGCGGAATTCCGTGGACTGGTCATGATAATATTAACAGCCAGGGTGGAACCTACGGAAATGCGCTCCAGGTAGCCTCTTCTGGAGGACACGATAAGACCGTGGAGATACTGCTAGAGCGAGGAGCCGATGTTAACGGCCAGGGTGGAATCTACGGAAATGCTCTCCAAGCAGCTTCATCTAAAGGACACGATGGGATCGTGCCTATACTGCTAGAGCGAGGAGCCGATGTTAACGCCCAGGGTAGAACCTACGGAAATGCCCTCCAGGTAGCTTCCTCTAAAGGACGCAATAATATCGTGGAGATGCTGCTAGAGAGAGAAGCCGATGTCAACGCCCAGGGTAGAACCTACGGAAATGCGCTCCAGGCAGCTTCACTGAATGGGCACGATAAGATCGTGCAGATACTGCAAGAGCACGGCGCTGATTAATCCATTGCCATCGCTCTACGTGGAAAGGTTTAAAAAAACCTAACGCTTAGAGAATACAGAGGCTAATCAAACATAATTTTACTTCTTTCATCTCTAATCCCTCTTCCACCTCGGTACCGGTGCGATCATCATCGGCATCGGTGTCTGTTGTTAAAAGATTTTTGATGATCCGGCCATGACAGCGTACGTAACGTACAATAGGCAAAGGTACTATAATGTAAGCTTAATGTATCGCGTTGGCTTGTAATGTCATTTTCATCTAGTTTAAAAGATTAAAACTATCCGCTCATGTTTTAGCAGTGGGTCATATACAATTTTAAGTGTCTAGGGCGGAAGCTGTTTTCGCTACTGACTGTACAATGTACTGCAGTACAGTACTTCCCGAAACTGGTGTCACCACTTACACTCTTCGATTGTTTCTCAAACCCTAATTGCCAAGACAGACTAGACTATATTAGGAGTTATTCCGGAGTATCCCTGTTCGTGGGCCTTGTATTGTTTCTTACGTGGAGTAATGTAGATATGTAGCGGGGTGTATTAACTTGTAATTTGATACAAAGGGCACCTCGATACCCCACTTTGGAAGCCTTCGTCCTTTAGGTTTGGTTCCTGCCCCGCTCCCTCCCCCCCCAAAGTCGAAGCATATTATTTTTCCACGAAAGTCTACCGGTTATCCCGCTTGTCTTGTTCTAGTCGAACTTGATATAGCCAACGAATCTTCCAAATTCGTACCTTTGCATCAAAGGGCTGGTCAAAAGAGACTGCTCGGGCTGAGGCCGGAGAGCATAATGTCGACCTCCACGATGAATACTCCCACTTTACTTCAGATTTATATTTCTACGACTTTGTGGGTTTATTGCTTTTACCGTTTACTTTTCCTGGCAATAAAAGTCGTCTATTTATGTTCTTTTGTATAATTTGACTGTTTCCCAACTGAGATGTGCTGAGCTGTTTGGGTAATCCTTCTGAGAAATGCTGGGCAATGAGTGTCATATTGCGGGGGAAATTTGCATTCGTCTGCCACTGGCCATGAAACAACAATATAGAGATAGGCGAACGATCTATCACCCAGCCGACTTCACACGTGTCAACTTGATATAAAAGACTAGAAAAGTAATGTGTCGATCTCCTTCCAAATATCTGATAATCACCAGATTAAGACAAGCTTCTTCAATCAACCTCGTTCAGGTCATATTGTGGCGGCACAGAGGAAGTACTGATAAAGGATCTGATAAGAGGGTGGTGTTCAAGAAACGGTTGTGCAGGATTTCGTGATTTGTTTTGGTCGGGAGTTAGGGTAATGCGCTCTTTGCTGGTGAGGGTGTCGGGATGCTCTGGTCCTAGGACTTTGTCTCTGCCTTCTAGTGCTCGGCGGTCCATAGCGTCGGCCTCTTCGTGCTTGCCCTGCCGTTCAAGCACTAAACCAAGATGGCTTACACTAGTGAGAGTGTCCGGATGCTCTAGTCCTAGAGCTTTCTCTCTGCCTTCCAGTGCTCGGCGCTGCATACATTCGGACTCTGCGTAATTGCCCTGTCGTTCAAGCACTAAACCAAGATGGCTTACACTAGTGAGAGTGTCGGGATGCTCTTGTCCTAGAGCTTTCTCTCTGCCTTCCAGTGCTCGGCGCTGCATACATTCGGACTCTGCGTAATTGCCCTGTCGTTCAAGCACTAAACCAAGGTTGCTCGCACTATTTAGAATGTAGGGATGCTCTGGTCTTAGAGCTTTCTCTCTGCCTTCTAGTGCTCGGCGGTGCATAGCTTCGGCCACTTCGTACTTGCCCTGTCGTTCAAGCACTGAACCAAGATGACTAACACTAGCGAGAGTATCGGGATGCTCTGGTCCTAGAACTTTCTCAGATCCTAGTAAATCTCGGCGGTGCATAGCTTCGGCCTCTTCGTAATTGCCCTGTTGTTCAAGCACTAAACCAAGGTTGCTCACACTGGTGAGAGTGTAGGGATGCTCTAGTCCTATAGCTTTCTCTCTGCCTTCTAGTGCTCGGCGGTGCATAGCTTCGGCCTCTTCGTAATTGCCCTCTCGTTCAAGCACCAAACCAAGATTGCTCACACTGGTAAGAGTGTAAGGATGCTCTAGTCCTAGAGCTTTCTCATAGCCCTCCAGTGACCGGCGGTCCATAGCTTCGGCTTCTTTGTATTTACCCTGTCGTTCAAGTACTAAACCAAGATTGCTAACACTGGTGAGAGTGTCGGGATGCTCTAGTCCTAGGACTTTCTCTCTGCCTTCTAGTGCTCGGCGGTGCATAGTTTCGGCCTCTTCGTACTTGCCCTGTCGTTCAAGCACTGAACCAAGATTGCTAACACTGGTGGGAGTGTCGGGATGCTCTAGTCCTAGAGCTTTCTCTCTGCCTTCTAGTGCTCGGCGGTGCATAGCTTCGGCCTCTTCGTACTTGCCCTGTTGTTCAAGCACTAACCCAAGGTTGCTCACACTGTTGAGAGTGTAGGGATGCTCTGGCCCTACATCCCTCTCGCGGACTTCCAGGCAATCAACAAGTAAAACTTTGGCCTCATTATATCTTGCATAACTCTGGAGAGATCTTCCTACCCTTGATGACAATCCAACGTACTCATAGTGGATATTGTGAAACTCTTCACTATTTATCAGATAGAGTGCGTGTGGTAGGTAATCCCTCCATAACCCTTGGTTGTTGTGGTCATCCTCAGGGAAAATATCATCTAATTGGTGAGCTGCCCTGCGCACCCAATGATCAAAAATCTCGGTTCTCCTCATCCAATTCCGCGTGGCGAGATGCACAAGTCGATGAAGACTGAATGAACTGTTACAGGCGTGTTCACTGATAAAGGAATACGCACTCAAAAGACCCAGTGCATCATTCTTCTTTTTTGCCGAAGTTGGAAGTGGAAGAATCGACTGCGGGATATCTCGTGGGTTAATGCAGGCTATGAATGACAAATAGTCCGCTGCCAATTTATTTAAATCTTGGATCTGCTGGAAGGAAATCAACCAGGTAGTAAGCACTGGGTTCTCAGTCTCGGCGTATCGTCCGTCATCCTGGAATTCCTCACTCAACAGCTCGGCTGCGTCTATCTCTCGGTCTTTCAACATTGACAGATAATCAGATAACTCGATCTTGTTTTCGTTTATGTAGGCAGCGGCTTGGTTAATTGCAAGCGGTAGAAACCCAAGCTGCTCAAGGAGAGCGGAATTTGTATAGTTGTCATGCAGCAGACCTTCTTGGATGAGTGACTTTTCGAGTATCTTCATGGCGGTGATTTGATCGACATTGGGAATAGATACAACATTGGGTGATGCCACTCTCACAGCTAGCTTTCGATTACGAGAGGTAAAGAGAAAATGACCATTCTCACTGCGAGGAAGAAAATCTTTGAGCGGTGGCGCAGTCGCGCTCCCCTTGGTCCACATTTCCATATTGTCTGCGTTGTCAAAAACCAGAAGCCACTTTCCAGCGCTGTATTGGCTAAGATGAGCTTTGACTTGTTCATTCATCTTCGCTGGCTCTATGTCCGAAATGCCTAGGGCCGAGGCAATGTTCATGTAGGCTTGTTGCACACTCTCGTAGCTGGTACATGGAATCCAAAAAATGGAGCATTCAGGAACCTTTTCTCGTGTGCGGTAGGCTAGCTCCAGGGCAATTTGTGTTTTCCCAATCCCTCCTAGTCCATGAATAGCAACCTTGGTCGGGCCTGTTGCGTAAATAATCAAATTTTCAAGATAATCGATCTCCTGTTGACGGCCAACAAATCGAGGATTTCGAGCGAAGGGCACCGTCCAGTGGCGCGTTTCTTTTGTATTAATACTCTGGTAATGGATGTATAGAGGGACTACTTCCAGAAGAGCTCTGGTGTAAGCAGCGGCAGTGAGAGCGGCGTATCCTTGCCATTGTTTGTGCTTATGCGAGTCGCAATAGTCGCAAACTCCTCTGATGACCAGACATGGCAACTGGTCCATCATCCCGGCTGCTTCCATTTCAAAACAGAGGATATTCAGCTCTTGGGCAACAGCGTCTCGTGTTGTAGCACTTTTCATGACTTGGTTCCCAGACGCAATCAGACCGTAATGAATGACGGGCTCTTTGGCTTCTCGTGTTGTGCGCGCAACTAGTTGGTCCGGTTCACACTTTGAGCAGTCGGCACTCTTGCCTTCATGATCATAAGTCGCCTGGAACAGCCAATCTTTATCTGGGCGTGAAAATTGTTGTTGAAGCTTTTCGTGTTTCTGAAGTATCTCTGATGCGATTTCTTCAATCAATGTGTCTCCGCCCATGACCTTGCTGCGCATTTGAGATATTGCAGTAAGCAAATATTGCGGTGGCTTATTGAGCGACCCAGTGCGTTCGAAACATCCATCACGAAGTGTCTTCCCATAGTCATACTGGACCACGCCCCCAGAGGTCGCAGTTGGCATGCTGACAACCACGTCGCCTAAACGAATATCGGCATCTTTGCTCGGTACACCGCCCCCGATTCCCACCATTAACCCAAATCGAAGAGACGGAAACGTCGGAAGCATGTGAGCAAGCACGACTGCTGCAGAGGTGGTTCCATAAACGCCTGACGGTAGGCAGGCTATTACTATATTGTGCCCACCTACGCTACCAAATGTGTAGGCGTTGTGGTCGGATTTGGGCTGGGACAGTGGATGGTGGAGCTTGTCCAGCATCGTCTTGGCCGCTGTCATTTCCAGTGGCAAGGCGCAAATCCACGCGACCTTGTAGTCATCATGTGAATATCTCATTCTTGCTGTCATCGGCGATCAGAGAATAAAGTCAAAAGTTATTGAACAAGCATGTTTAGAGTAGCCCACGATGCATAGGAGACCCTCGAAGTGCCAAAGTTGAAATGGAGGGGCCCACTCCAGCTCCTCCTCATGTTGACTTACTTGCGTCCACAAATGGAAAGTTCCAGTTAGAATGGCTACTCTATACAGTGACGATACATGAACTTAGGTATCCTTAAGAGTAAAATACCGTATGAGTACTCGTACAGGGAATATTAATATTCCGAGTCTATCCCTAATATGGTGTAGTATATCTTGGCATTAGGGTTCGAGAAACGATCGAAGAGTGTAGGTGGTGACACCAGTTTCGGGAAGTACTGTACTGTACAAAATTTACAAATATGATTAAGCAATGACACGATTTTCGGTTTTAAATTCAGCACTATTCTCAATAACCTAAACATGGTGCATTTTGCAGAAATGCTTTGACTTGATCCAAAACCTCTGAGGACTGAACACACTTCAGTTGATACCACTCCGCAACATTTAGTAAACTATCAATATCTTGTTCATAGAAATAAATTGCCATCTGCGCCTCCCTAATGGCTGTTTCCTGATGTCTTAATTTTGCCTCTGCTTTCTCCCTCACCTTCTGTTGGAAAATGATGTCCTGTCTAGACTTTTCCAGCTCCTCCCGTAACTGACGATTTTTAGCCTCAAGTATGTCCATCTCTTCAAGTCGGCCAGACTATCTCTGTTAGGACCGGAAAAACCTCCTGGGGACTCACTTACTGTTACAGAAGAGACCGCAAAGAATTTCACGCCTACTGCATCATATAATTGCATATATGCCCAAGCTGAGTGTTTGCTTAGGTGTTTTTGAAAGAGTGGTTTTAATGAAGAATCAATGACTTCCCACTTATAAGGCAGCTTTTCCTGTAAAGGCTGTAGACGGATATCAGAAGGTTTTACCTTGATTCCCAAAGTCTCAACTAAATTATCGCATTAGTTTCAGTTTTTTAACCCGTCGAACTAAACATACATATATGTTCTGAGAGGCGAGTGCGACATGCAGAGCGCCATAAGGCTTTTTTTCTGTTTCTTGGAGCTTGAATTATGTTTTCCATCATGTAGGAAAATGGAATGTTAGGAACCTTATCTGCCTTATATCCTATCTTCCCGCGTGCCGTTTGATGTCCGTGTACAGTATAAGAATAGAACGGTCAAGTAACTAGAATTCATAGATTAACGGACCCACCAGAGATCAGCTCAGATTTACACTAGCGCCTAACATCGCCTTCCTTATTGGAAACATGCATATTCTTTTACTGTCCCTAATCAGATCCCCTGAACCAGACATGATTGGATTGGTCAGACCGGCGACTAAATTATGTCAAATACCGGAGCCATATACCCCGGTCGGTTACAGTACTAAACCCTCGGGGATCGGATACAAGGTAATTTACCTTGGATCTCTAGTGATTTTGTCTATTTATACTCGTGCGTTCATCCTGTTTTATTGCTAGTCAGAGAGTTCCAATATACTGAGTTCATACCATACAATTTGATACAGACCGATTTCTGTCACAGTATAAGAGAGTGTAGAGGTACTGTAAAGCTGATTTCGAATATTACTGTATTCACACAGGAAAATGACTTCAATGATTCAATCGGAAGATCTGGAATAATCAAAAGATTAATCTCCGGTGGCAGTTGTTCAAGTGACGTAGTGGGAGATTTGCAGTCAGCTTAATTAGACCGATATGGAAACCGTGGTATAGTACTGTACCATAAATTTGATGGTAGACATATAATCAAAACAAGGTCTGACGTCGGAATAGGCTCGCACACTGGAATAGGCTCGCACACTGGAACAGGCTCGCACACTGGAACAAGCTCACACACCGGAAAAGGCTCGCACACCACAATAGGTAACTCTCCGAAAATCCCATCGTTATCTCAATCGGATTCCAGGTCCGAAGGGGACCCCATAGCTTAATCTACCATATATTTAAGTGAAAGCTTCTGTCACTTACTCTAATTCACCTATCACCATATAATTATACTGCAGAGAAACAATGTGAGACATCGTATGCCCTATGACTAGGACATTAACTTATCTTATTAGAAAACCATGCTTGGCTCTGTCTCCTGGTGTTGTGTTTGCTGCGATGGTAAAGACACTCGAAGTGTGAGAGTCAGGGCCATGAAGCACCAACCTGCGTCTCAGTTCACAACACTTTTGCTATTTTTACTTCCAATGAAGCGAAAAATCTGCATTCACACTATATGCAAAGAATGTGTTCAAATACGACAGTTTGTGTTTCCGGACGAACAAATGAGCATTATTTGGAAGGCCAGAGTCCAGTCAAAATCATCTAAGCCAATTCCTTGGAGGAAGCAAAGTTGGAATCTTTGGGTACCAAGCACGGAATGCCAAGAGATCAGTCAACTGATAATGGATAGCGGAGAAATTTGTCTTAGTATCTACATGGATGCATTCTTACTTTAGAATATTCGTGATCAGCTGTTTACAGGGAGGATCGAAATCAGTTTCACCATTTGCACACAGAGATTCTTTCTCGAACCCTCTTTCTAAACATGCTAATCTTAATCCTGCTTAGCCTCGTTTTAAATGCCGTTTTGTATTGAAAGCCCGTATTATTCGTGTCTCAGATTTGTAAGTTACGTGAAACATACTTACACTGGACCCGCCAAGTCTGCCCCTGTGGTGCACTCCCCCTTCTTGCATAAGCTCCGTCCGTCCCTACATTTGATAAGGACAGTTTCGAGTGATGTAGTGTGATCTTGTTTCAAGTGGAGTAGGGTGATCAGCAACAGACTAAAACCTCTTCGAAATTCATAACCAACGCAGAAATTGGTCCTAAAACTTAGGATATACGAGTATATAAATCATCTACGAAATGATATTGAATATGTCCGTTTCCCACACAAACAATGTTCGAGGAGTAGGTAATAAGAGAATACGAATGATGTAATCTAAGTTTTCCCTCTGCCTAGTCATACAGTTTCGAAGTAAATCAATGGCTATACATAGCATTATGATCAGAATATTTCCAGCCCTGGTTCAAATTAGCCAACGCCGATTTGTTTGAAGACATTATCTATGATCAAGTCCGTTCTTCTTCACATATCCTTGGGTAGACTAAGGATCTTCCCGACGGTGTTGAACGATCGTAGAGATAGAGGGCAATATTTAGTTTCAGCTTGTTTGTGAGTTCTAATGGGTCTGTCCTTCATTTGACATATGGAATTCCAATGGAATCTATTTTGGGACGAATAGGGACTATTGTCTATAAAAAGCATTATTCGAGGATTCTGAGTATCTGAGTAGGAAGACCTAAAATCTGCGAGATGATGAGAGTGATGAGGCCCAAAGTCAAGCCATAGAAGAACACTATGGCGGGAGTGACTGAAGAAATTGAAACGTTGGATCGGAAGGTTCGGATTACTTGAGAGGAAATTTGTCCCCTAGGTTTCTCGGAATCGCAGAGCAGGAATACTGTGAAGACATTGTAATACCGCCTCTTATTTGAAGAAGGTTGACAATAACCTGATGGCCTCCCTGTGAGGCAGCCTGGAGAGCGTTGTCATAGAAGCCGCCCTGCGCGTTGACATCTGCTCCCTTGTCCAAAAGCAGTTTGACAATCGCTTGATGGCCTCCCTGTGAGGCAGCCTGGAGAGCGTTGCCATACCGGCCGCCCTGCGCGTTGACATCTGCTCCCTTGTCCAAAAGCAGGTTGACAATATCCTGACGGCCTCCCTGTGAGGCAGCCTGGAGAGCGTTGTCATAGAAGCCGCCCTGCGCGTTGATATCTGCTCCCTTATCCAAAAGCAGTTTGACAATCGCTTGATGGCCTCCCTGTGAGGCACTATAGAGAACGTTACCATATAGGCCGCCCTGTGCGTTGATATCTGCTCCCTTATCCAAAAGCAGTTTGACAATCGCTTGATGGCCTCTCTGTGAGGCAACCTGAAGAGCGTTGCCATCTGGGCCGCCTTGCGCGTTGACATCTGCTCCCTTGTCCAAAAGTAGGTTGACAATATCCTGATGGCCTCTCTGTGAGGCAGCCTGGAGAGCGTTGCTATACCGGCCGCCCTGCGCGTTGATATCTGCTCCCTTGTCTAAAAGCAGTTTGACAATCGCTTGATGGCCTCCCTGTGAGGCAGCCTGGAGAGCATTGCCATACCGGCCGCCCTGCGCGTTGACATCTGCTCCCTTGTCTAAAAGCAGGTTGACAATATCCTGACGGCCTCCCTGTGAGGCAGCCTGGAGAGCGTTGTCATAGAAGCCACCCTGCGCGTTGACATCTGCTCCCTTGTCTAAAAGCAGGTTGACAATATCCTGATGGCTTCTCTCTGAGGAAGCCTGGAGAGCATTGCCATACCGGCCGCCCTGCGCGTTGACATCTGCTCCATTGTCCAAAAGCAGGTTGACAATATCCTGATGGCCTCCCTGTGAGGCAGCCTGGAGAGCGTTGTCATAGAAGCCGCCCCGCGCGTTGACATCTGCTCCCTTATCCAAAAGCAGGTTAACAATATCCTGATGGCCTCCCTGTGAGGCAGTATAGAGAGCGTTGCCATGCTCGCCGCCCCGCGCGTTAACATCTGCTCCCTTGTCTAACAGTAGGTTGGCAATCGCTTGATGGCCTCCTATTAAGGACGCCCGGAGAGGGTTGCCATATAGGCCGCCCTGTGCGTTGATATCTGCTCCCTTATCGAAAAGCAGGTTGACAATCGCTTGATGACCTCCCTGTGAGGCAGCCTGGAGAGCATTGCCATACCGGCCGCCCTGCGCGTTGACATCTGCTCCCTTGTCTAAAAGCAGTTTGACAATCGCTTGATGGCCTCCCTCTGAGGCACTATAGAGAACGTTACAATCTGGGCCGCCTTTCGCGTTGACATCTGCTCCCTTATCCAAAAGCAGGTTGACAATATCCTGATGGCCTCCCTGTGAGGCAGCGTGGAGAGCGTTGCGATACCGGCCGCCCTGCGCGTTAACATTTGCTCCCTTATCCAAAAGCAGATTGACAATATTCTGATGGCCTCCCTCTGAGGCATTATAGAGAGCGTTGCCATCCGAGCCGCCTTGCACGTTGACATCTGCTCCCTTGTCTAAAAGCAGGTTGACAATATCCTGATGGCCTCTCTGTGAGGCAGCCTGAAGAGCGTTGCCATACCAGCCGCCCTGCGCGTTGACATCTGCTCCCTTGTCGATAAGATTGCGTGCAGGTGCCACAAGCCCACTGAAGCAAGCATAGTAGAGCCTCGAGCCTCTCGGAGGACCAGGGTTATTGTCCCAACTCCTATCAGCTTGATACAAACGAGCCCATCGTTGGAATGTTGCCTCTTTGTCTAGGAACCTGACAGTCATTCCCATAATCTCTTCGTCGGCCTGAGTCGACGCAGCATGTGATATCCACATTTCAGCCGCATATCTTGCCATCGGATACTGCTGTTTAATCTCTTTTTCGCTACCGTCTATATCCGTAAGATATACTAAGCACGTCCTCGTGATAGAAATGCTGGCAGCCGTGACCTTGAACTGATCATGTCCGAGAAGGTACTCTTTCACGGAAAAGTGGGCAAGATGTAACTCTTTATCATTTGCAGGGACGACTGTCACTAAGCTAGGACAGTAAGCCAAGATATCAGTCTCGCAAAATAATCGACGTTTTATGTGAAACCCTCGCGAGTCGTTTTCAATCTTCGTCGCTATCACTTCTTTAACTTCGGCCAGCGTTAGAGGTCGCTTAGAGTGCACTAGAAATTGTAAAAGTCGTATCGCGTCGTTTTTAAGCTTCGTTGGTATGCTTTCAAACATGCGCTCGTATGTCTTATCAAGATCCCGCGGCAAAGATTTGAGAGCCTCCTCCATAGCTTCCTCGTGAGGACATCGAGCCAGGTTGTCTAATTGACAGAATGCCCATCTAAACCTGATCAAGCTGTTAGTAAGCTATCAATATATTGATCGAAGCATTAAAATCTCACATCCCGTCGGCGCCGTTGCCAACCTTTTTCCGGATCTCTTCCAGAAGGCTCTGGGATAAGGGCTTCTCTGTGAAATCACGCCGTTGAGAAAGTTGGGCTATGACCCACGATTGGATATCGGAGTTGACGGCTTTCTTATCAAGTTCTAGACTGTTTTGTTTTCCTATTAGGGGGGGATGTCACGCAGAAACTCGGATTCAGGTCGACCGGTAAGAAGCAGCTGGACATGGACCAACTCTGGCCTGGACACCATATCCCTAATCCATTCGAGCACAGCGTCCCTTGTTTTTGACTCGTCCAATGCGTCCAGAACAACGTATACCTTCTTGTGGGCTTCGAGCATCTTGAAAACAATACTCCAGAGCTCCTTTGTCCTAGGTTGGTCGCTGCCACTTCGGTGCGCCTGGAACAAAGCATCGAGATGATTTGCGGAGTCCACCCCGCCGCGGAAAAGTTGGAAAGCAAGCGAGCGCAGCATGCCTTCCAGTGTCTGTTTTGCGACGTCGTTAAAGTCAAAGAAAAAGCTAAGGATAAGACCGTCGTTTCCGTTCGCGAGATGATCAAGCACAGTCGTACTAAGAACTGACTTTCCACACCCCGCGAGCCCGTGCAGCCATAACTGTCGACGTGACCCCGAGTGCCACGCTTGAAAAACGGGTGATTCGAGCAGCCAGCTGCCAGTCCCCTTATGGCGGAGCGTCCTGGCATGGCTGGCGTTTGAAGATGGATCCGGGGGACAAAGCCAGCGCTTGATCTCATCGGTATGAAGGTTAGATCTGATGGAATCAGTAGTGGCTTTTGTTGCAGCTGTTGTCTGCTGTACGCTTTCGATCTGTAGTTGTACTATCTGCAGTCAGAATATTTTTCCAAGTTCAATTCATACGTCTTAGGTATTTGTCGGTACTTTAGGCACCTGCACATGATCTATTCGGGTGGGTATGTACTGACCCTTTTCCAATATAGCCTTTGCTGGATCTTCGGCATCAACAACACTGGGCTGCATACATCCCAAAAGTTCCTTTGCGTACGCAGCGGCCACGGCTGCCGCATATTCTTGCCAAGTTTTCTCTTTTCCCGAGTCCGCATAGTCACAAATGCCTCGGATCACAATGCATGGGAAGTCATTCATGAGCCCAGCTGCCTCCATCTCCACGCATAGCAAGTGCCCACCGAATCGTTTGTCAAGGAGGTCTCGGGATTGGGCATCCTTAACAACTGTATTCCCGGATGCGATCAGGCCATGGTGAACCCTGACTTCTCTTGGGGCCCTTGCGCCCTCTGCCTTCTCCGTTGACCGCACATTCTCCTCATACACCGGATTAATGGCCCATAAACCAAGGAGATATGCGACTATTGCAATGATCGCGTGCCACAGCCAAGACAGGAAGTAGACTTCCCTAGGAGTCCGGAACGTCTCGGATCTCAACAATGGGTCTTGCATGGCCTCATACCTCGTATATTTTGGCGCTAGCCGCGGAAATTTCCTTTCCACATCATCCAGGTACTGATTTATCTGTGATCCGTACATCTCATGATTACTTTTCAGCTGGTTCGACGCGTTGAGTAGCGCGTTCGGGGGTCGGTTTAGCGAGCCCGTGTGAACAAACCGCCCATCCCGTTCCAGCTTCCCCATATCCCATTGTATCACCCCGTGATAGTCCGCAACAGGTTGACTGACCACCACATCACCCAGTTTGACCTTTGACGGAATTCCGCCGCCAATCCCTACCATAAGCCCGAACCTGATTGATTGGAACGTGCTTATCATGGAGGTCGCGACGGTTGCGGCAGGGTTGGTTCCTATGTTGGGCAGGCAGGCTATGACGACGTTGTGGCCGCGTATTGAGCCAAGAGTATATGCGTTATGATCATTTCGAGGGGTCGGGAGAGGTTCGTGCTCTTCATCTAACATGGCCCTGGCTGCGGTTTGTTCTTTTGAGAGGGCGCACACCCATCCGATGGTATACGCATCGTGTTGGAGTCGCTTTCGGCATGGTGGTGTGTCGGGACTAGGTTTGTTCTGTCCTGACACTGATTGCTCTGGCTGAGATTGGGAACTCTCAGCCATAGTGGGTGGAGAACAGCTCAACTAACCGGAATGCCCAGACATGCGAGATAGATAGTACGCGATGTGTCAATCAAGCACTCTCTCTTGTAGCAGAACACGCTGAGGAGTAGCTGGTTTCAGAAAGTTCTAATGTGGTTCGTGGCGAGAATCTCAGTGGGATTCCAACGAACTGAAAGAGGGGATATTTCCTCAGCCTCGTCATCATGTGACTCTAGCGTGCTCACCCTATCTACTCGCCACCCCACTTTCTGAATGGTTTTGTATCGATCTTACCTTTATGTGGGGGCGGGTAATGGCGTTCCCAGGAACGGGACTTCCCGATCCCAATTACTGTAACCAGCCAGTATTTTCCGGATAAAATATCTGACCCACATCGCTTGAAGAGGTCACTGCTTCCCAGCAATTGAAGTGCACATTCTAAGAAGTAATAGATCACAGTTGGTGATTAACATAACCGAGGGATGATGTGCCATTTCGTTTAACCATATTTTTCTGAGGTCTGCAGCTTTGAGATGTGCTGCTAGGCTCCTACAAGATCGCTAGGTCACCCGCATTTCCTAACACCTGGCATTCCTCAGACATTGGGGACGTGCGCTGTCGCACGCAAGTTGCCATGGAACAAGATAGAAAGGCGAGCACGCAAGGGCACGCAACACTTGAGGGGCTGAGAAACAATCGAAGAGTGTAGGTGGTGACACCAGTTTCGCGAAGTACTGTACAGGTATATTACAGAGGCTATTTTTATGCTGTATTTACAGATGTATTGGATTACTGCCAAGGCAGGGGTTCAGGGGAAGAGTAACTGTAATAGGTATAGCGTGTTTCAAAAGAGGGTTCGAGATAGAATCTCCGTGTGCAAGTGGTGAAACTGATTTCGATCCATCCTGTATTAAACAGTTCAAATTGACATATATTACAGTCCGTCCCGAAACCGGCGGAACAACTTCACTCTTTGATTAACTTTTCTGTCCCTTATGCCAAGACACACTAGTACATATTGGGGGTTATTCCGGAAGTTCAGTGTGTATTGCTTCGTACGTAAGTTATATTGTAGTTTCACGCATATACTGTATTCGTGATACAGCTTTACCGCCTAGTGTTCTAGGTATTTGATTAGTGGAAGCTTCGCTGGCAGAAACACCACTCTGTACCCCACCTTTAGGACAACGCCTAGTTAACGTTTACAAGATCTAGCTTACTTATATTCGCCATTACAAATTCTTTATTTAACTCAGAATCTCGTTCGAACGCGAATTTAGCGTGCCGTGTGCAGTGTAGGCGGTTGCACCAGTTTCGGGACGTACTTTATCATATTATAGTTGAAAATTAAATATGACCCCCCTCCCCCCGCTGCGATATACGTATGTACAGCATGTCCCGAAACTGGTGCGACCACCTATGTATTTTAGTGAGAGTAAGTCGTGGAGTTGGGACAGATGCAGAAATATCAATATTCCGTGTTTACCCCTAATACATACTGTACCAGCTTCTGTTGGGAGTGGAGCTAAAAAGTATGTAACTCGAAGAGAGAAAGGTGGTCGCGCCAGTTTCGGGACGTACTGTATGTACTATTTTGCGGGAAAAAAATATGAACGAGATTGAACGACGAAGGTCAAATGTAGATCCAGCCCTGTGGCGTTACTAGCGTATGCAGCTAGCTAAGATAGATCGCCGATCGGGAAGTTGTGGGGTGTTTACACATGGAGTTCATGTGTATTTATGCATGGACCTCGTGTTGCGCAGGTAGGATCAGCGGGCATTAAGAGATAATGTATATACGTCATACATTATCGATCCATTTTCGGTACGGCAACTGTTTGGCTTGTCTTTAAAAGACAGTTCAGTTCCTTTCCCTGGTCACATTATTTGTGCATTCTACTCATCCCCTATTTTGCGAGTAATGAATAAATATTTCAACCGGCGTACCCTCGAACCAATCTCTGAGGAGATAACACCAACGGATCATGACATCCTCCGTCACGGTGGCACATCCTCTAACATAGAGAGACTCCCTTCTCGAATTCAACGCTCGAAGCTATCATCACCAAATTCCAGACAAAAGATCGAGGATTTGGCTTACGAAGTGAGCTACCTGAAAGCTGAAGTTCAATGGCAAAAGGAAAATAAACAGATCTTTTTACAATTTCATCAACGGATCTTTGAAATTTTTCGAGCTATGGAAGACGCTCTTACACAAACATGTATACAGATGGAAGAGTCAGAGAAACGATATCTTGATCTCTGGGATATTGAGGAGCCTAGTCCGGCGGGGGGCTTTATATAGCTAGTCTAGGAAATCTATATACAATTATACAATTTATACTGTATAAAACAAGATTCGAATAAAATTGATTTATTTCGCGTAAATTATACATATAAGTCTATTTTTCTATGCATTGCTACGTGAGGATGGCGCTTTAGGCACGCGAGGTGTGGAGGGTGGTATCCATGTCGATGCGGTGTTAAGGGCAACTAAATGTGCTCTTGGTGCTTTGTTCAGTGGCCTTTGATTTTAACGAAGTTTCATTGTGAATATATTGTGCTATGTACAGTACTTCCCGAAACTGGTGTCACCACCTATACTCTTCGATTCTTTCCCGAACCCTAATGCTAATATGTACTAAGCCGTATTGGGGATAGATGCGGAGTATCAATATTACTGTTAAATTACCTATACAGTATCTTACGCTAAGTGATTCTTGTCTCATTACTGTGTGGAGTAGCAGTAGCTGGAACTTTCTATATTAATTATCAACAGACAGAATCACTTAATGATCGTGCTAGATAGCAGGGACAGAGCTATGTAGGTTGTCACACCGAAAGACAGTAACAGCGGTTTAGTGGAATAACTACAACAATCTTTAGCGGAAGTTTTTGTTTGGATCAGTGAGTGCGCAGTGATTTGCTCCTTGCCTAGTGCTTTCAGCCCGCTATTTATCCTACTTCAAATTTGTGAGCAAATTGGTCAGCTGATGGGTACATGTAGGTGACTAGCCAATAGCTTCTAAGCTGAAAAAAGGCCGGGGATCCTTCCAAGTTGAATCCTGTGGTCCGCATTGCGCCTACGTGTTCCCAAGGATTCCAAATAAATTATAGGGAGGGTTAGTCATGAGGCGTAAATCCCAGCCTGATTAGTGAGGCATATCAACAAGCGAAACTAATTTCGTCTCTACTCAGTCCTAGTCACCTCTATCTGGTGAGTAAGTAGATCAATATTGACTGAATGATTAGGGATGCCATAGTGTTAATAAATGTACGTAACACTGGGGTCAGTAATTTCTAGGAGCAATGTTTCTCTTCGTGGCCGATCTAATACCTCTGGACTATCAAGTAAGGCCGGCGTTGTGATTACACGTGTGGCAAGGGCGGAGGTAAATAAATGTCGGTGTAAAGAGTATGCAGATCATATATAAACTAGGTTGTATGATGACAATCAAGTGATTTGTCATATGCAAGTGATGCATATTATGATATCGTTCTATGAGTTTGTGGCCGGAAAGATCCGTTCCAAGGCTGAATGTGCTACGTGTATAGTCCCTAGTGGTTACTATAGGATCGTACTATATGATTTTCATGGGTGCTGAAGAATTCAGAAATAACTACGTCGTTCCCCGAAATTTTCAAAACAACAGGTATAAGAAAGCTATGCCCCTCTCAAGCCTGGTTTCGTAAAATGTGTTTTCTTGAATCTCTACCTTGACCGGGCTCTATCACCTGTTTAAATCATAATTTCTTCTAGTTACGCACTTAAGATGAGTTGGCAAGGTACTATTCTACACTATGACTTTTGATATATTGCACGAGCTCTAATACCTAACACTTTTAGCATATGTCGACAGCTCTCTAATAGGGACTGGAAAACTCGATAAGGCCGCTATATTTTCAGCAATAGACGGCAACCCATGGGCAGTTAGCTCGCATTTCAGTGTAAGGCGCTATACTATTCATAATACACTTATACAAAATGATTTTAGTAGCTAACATGTTTGAATCTTTTTATAGCCTGAAGCTCAAGAGATTCAGAGCCTTATAGAGGGCTTTGGGAATAACCTTCCTCTATATGAGAAGGGAGTCTATGTCGCTGGGGAGAGATATTTCGTTATCAAAGCAGATGATCGAAGTATTTATGGCAAGAAGGTAAGATACAACTACGGTACAACTATTGTATAGTATATTGAAAAAGCATGGTTTTAGGACAGAGAGGGTGTGTGTGCGGTCAAAACAAAGCAGGCTGTCATTGTTGTGCATTATCCTGCAACGGTGCAACCTGGAGAGGCTGCAAAGATTGTTGAGCAGTTGGCGGACTATTTGATTGGAACAGGATACTAAGTTCCCTCGCGATACACGAGGCTGCAACCTCAAGGTAGTCTGTTCTAGAACCATAAAAACGAAGTCTTCAGTGTTGATCCTTAGTGCTTGTAATTAATTATGCGTGAAAACTAGGTTACGGACATGCTAGTCACCAGCCATATATGGGGACTGCAACCACTGATGGGCCACCGAGAGCCAACTGATCTATCGGTCACCAGGTCACGTGTAATATCCAACACCCAGACAACCCCAGATTCAGGGAAAAGAGAAACCACGATCATGCTTAGTGAGCAAGACCATGATGCGCCCTGAGCAGACCGAGCTGATGGTAAAGGTTTTCTAGTACGTAAGTGACTATCCCTCTGCACCGATAATCGCCTTATCGGACAAGCATAACTCATGTGACCGCGACTCTCGCGTCGATTCCTAGGAGTGTACACAGGAGTATATCCAGGAGTAGGAAGCGAAGGATATACAAGGACATTGTTTATGTAATTAGTTTAGTTCGTCTTCAATCATACCTTTGCTCCAGAGACGCTCGCTTGGTTATAACTTGACAACCATTCGAATACACAATACTCCGGTATATATCGCTTCGGCGCTCTACCTGCATCTCTCTACGATACACTGAAAAGAACTTAGCCAGTATAAATCCTGTTAGGCAACGGTACGGTTGAGGGATAGATCGTTAATGTTGGAAGATGGAGAAGCAGTAAGGCAAGTATCTCCCGGGCCCTTCTATCGAACCCTTCTAATATTGCGACCACCCGTTAGTTGTGCGTAATAGTAAGCTTTCTGTAGCTAGCAGCCTTTGCTATCTATAACAGACAGCTCTCTGCTGCGGATTATGTCATAGATAATCTCGTGTTTTGAAGGGGCTAGATTGAGCGTTATCTTGGTGTGACCATTCGTAATTAATTATCAAGATCAACCAGCACCAAGGGACGAAGGCTTCCGAAGTGGGGTATCGAGGTGTAGCAAATTACAATTCAATACACTCCGCTATATATCCAAATTACTGTGGGTGTCTCGATTTAGGCGTCATACGTCAACACTCTTAGCTTATACACTTGCTCTGGATGGATTGGAGATTCTGAAATGTTTAATGAGTGTTTCTTCGTTACCCAAGTCGTCAAGGGAATAGCAACACGTACCCATAGTGTAATGCTGACTAATGTTTTTGAGTACTTGTAGTATGAACACTAACTACCGCGAGAGAAATCAGCCGCCTATTTACAAGGAACAAACAAAATACATTTGTCTTGTTTGGAAGAGGTCACTGGGTAGGCCAATTTGAGCATAATTTTGGCTGACGCGGGCAATGTTGAGAATTATCGCGGACAGTTTCCGCATGCGTCGACAAAAAGTGACTGTTTGCTGTCATCAAAGACCTTAATCTTCAAAGAAACTCAAAATTGGAGATGTTTGAGGGATGTGATGTCAACTGTCAGTTGGAAATACAGGTAGGATGACGCGATCCCTTAGGTCATAGACATGGGCAGAAGAGCAGATTTGGCTCGAGTCAATACCATGCCGCTTTGCGCCATTGGGTGCAACAATCAACTATCGACGGTGGCCCTCCAAATAATGGGTGTGATGCTGTACGGCCTCTTACCTTCATTGGGCGGGGCTTTAACATTGACAAGCAACCGTATATTGAAGTGAAGAGCCTCGAAATGGTACGCTTATGTGACGTGGATGGTTCCCCACTGATGATCATGTCATAGATAAGCTCGTAAGTCGAGGCGGCTAGATTGGACACCATCTTTGGTTGGCCACTGATGATTGATTCCCAATGACCTTTGTACCAAGGGACGATAATTTCCAAGGCAGGGTCGAAGGTTGTGTGTATTAATGATACAGACAATATACGACAGGCACAAAGTTTAATTACCATCCGTACGACAGATTACAAGTTTCAGCAACAGGGATTACCCGGAAGAATCCATATGCAGCCTAGTGCGTCTTGGCAATTAGGGTTCGGAGAAGAAGGACAGAGTGTAAGTGGTGACACCAGTTTCGGGAAGCACTGTACCAAGGAAAAAATCAAAATTAAGATTCAGCGTAACTAATCTGTCACAATTTCAATATCAGAAGAAGAATCTGATCTCGCAAGTCGCCTCTCGTACTCATTCAACTCCCTTATCGCTTCCGCTAGTGCTGCATTCAAGTGCACTGCCAAAGCTTCACGGGCTTGAAGAGTAGATTGAAGGGAAGCGATGGTCTCTCTTTGAGTCTCGTTCTCTTTAATGACAGCGAGGTGTCTTTCTTGGGAATCATCCGAAAGCCTGGCACGAGACACCGCTGTCTCAATAAGTGGACCGAAACTGATAACTCGAGCCTCTAATTCTTGAACCTTTTGTCGTTCCAGAGCTAGCTCGCGCGCGATGGCATCAGAAGCGCCAGCGGCGTTTCTTATTCTCATATTTTGCTGGGACTGCAATGTGTCGATGGTTTGTTGTAGTTGCGCAGAATAATGCCACACCCGTTGGTATGATATATTATCGCACTGGATCTTTGCCTCCAATTGAGATTGATAAACCCTTGATCTTTGATCTTGAGATATCAGTCTATTAACCAGGGCCTCCATATTGGATTGGCAAACTTCGGCAGGCTCGGTTCCCTGATGTGTGTTAGATATCATGTTGATAAATGAGCAATGTTCGTACCTGGGGGGACTGGACCGGGAGGAACCCTGTAACCTTTGACATTGGGGTTCTAGGAGAGCTCATTTCTCGTTTCTTGGAGAAATATATTCACTGAGCAGGGAGAGGCGGAATTTAAAATATAAAATCCTAAGATAATCTGCATAAGCTAGGACAAAAGGGACACTACCTCGCGACGAGCCAAAATAGGAACGCTCGAGCGAGCTGATAATGATACGTTTATACTATTTGGAATAGAATAGGGGCTTTTTAATTACGAACTCTTTACAATAAGAGAAGAGAAGGATATATAGGAAATTATGTATTAAGACGGTGTGACATAGTCAGGTTTAGCAAGGTTGAATATATTTTCTTTCATGCTATGTGTCTACCTACTCATTCAAGGTTCCATATCGGCTAGCTAAATCACCAAACTTGCTCATTGCAGCCTGTTCACGTCTAATGACACATTGGAAGATATCCTCTAGCCGCATAACGGCATGCGAAGCTTTTTCCACCCGTTCCTCATACTCATCAATTCGGCCCACCAGTCTTTCTACCTTGATACTTAAGCTTTGGACTGTTGTCTCCAAGCGACTAAGTATAGTAGATAGGTTTTCCACGTTGGAAAAATGCTCATCTAACGCATAAGATGTCGAATTTATCTGCAGGGATTCTGTATTTCCTAAGAGACTTGAAACTATTAGAGTCATATCAAATATTGGGATTAATAAAGTCACCTTTCTGATGCCGAAGCCATCGCCCTATCTTAGTATTAGCTCCGTGCTCTGTGCTGGATGCGGGGATATTTCCATACATATTTTCACTAAGCCCAAACTGGTAATTGCCAGATTGACTACCAAAGTTGCCAGTATAATCTTCAGGGAAAGTAGTGTCGCCTTCATCCTGGGTCTGGGCCAATAGACCTATGAGATCTGCCTGTGTCAATGTGGGCGAACCATAAATTGGTTCCTTGCCTACATTAGATGGGGCGGTGTTGAACTCGCTAAATGCCTCGGGTGTTGACATCTCAATGAGTTAGGGGATGGGGTTAGTATTCGAAGATGAGAGGGGACTGTTTTGGGGTTTTATATTTCGTCTCTGGCAATCACAAAATACTAGAGCTCTGTGCCGTGCCGTGTGCTGGTGGTACGAGAGAATCCTAGTTAGTTTTAGCATAATCATAGAGGTTGTTAATATAGTCCTAGACGCTGTTGGTATAATCCTAGTCATTGTTGGTATAACTAGGGTTATAATTGGAGCTATGGTCTCACTCCCCCTCCCCACTTCCCACTTTCCCCCCTGAAAGCAAAATCAATGCTCCATGTAATAAAACGTGTACTGCATACATTGTGATACGATAGCTCCGTTTATTAGTAATCAGAACTAAAACAGGTCGCAGAATAGCCCATTAAGATAAAAAGGCTGACCTAAATCTATGATAACTCATCCCAGAAATATTTCTCGGCCCCTTCGAACAATAAGAAGCTTTCAAGAATGCAGCAAATGAATAACGTCGGTTGGTTTGATGTTGGCATGCGAGACGATTCGAGAATGGCTGTTAGCGAATACAGTCGACTCAAGGAAATAGCGAGTGAACTCGCAAATCCTCAGAGTCAATGTCCGATGGTCTGTGCATTGCTTGGAAGAAAGAACAAGGACCATGCCCTTCAGCAGCTTTTTCCTCGCAATAACATTAAACGACATGACTCAGATGCAAATATAAAGTTGCGCTCAGATCTGGTCTCTTCGGACTCTCACTTCCCAGTGCTCTTTGCCGATGGTGATACCGGACAAAGGAATCACGCCCCAACGTCGAAGAGACTCCAGCCTGCTGCCCACCCAGTTTGGTGGGATTGTAAGTCAGGTAAAACACTGTTGCTAGTAATCTGGGCCCGTCTCGTCTTTCTGTTTACGGACGTCGTGTGTATTTTTGTCGAAGACTTTTCAGGTCTAGATGAGATAGTAGAATTCTTGGACTGCTGTGTTAGACTACAATCAGCATCCTCTTTGCCCCACGATACCCGGCCACGAATAATTCTAGTTTTCCAGACAACTACAGAACAGGTATCGTGGGGAAAGCGGAAAGAAGTCTGTCAAAGGCTGCAAGATACAGTTAAAGGAAATTTCGATTCTACGTTTTCTGGTGTTCATGCAGTTTGGTTACCCGGTGGCTGGCTCTCTGAGACGGCACGATATGAGCGATTGAGAACTATGATCTCGGCACAATTAGATAGCATGAGAATTGTTCGCCAAAGACATAATAACTTGCTGAGCGCTAACAATTTAAAGGCTTTATTTCAGACTGCATTTGAACACACTTTACGGGATATCGAGCGCCCATTTGATCTCATCGGAGCTACCCGCATAGGTCGCGAAGTGAGCCCGTGCCTAATCACGAATCTGAGCCACTATTTTAAGATTGGGTCCCAGCCAGAGAAACGACTACAAGATTTAGCGCCGTCTGTTGCGTCAGCGTTATTTATGGACCATTACACGCCTGAAATGATCGGTATGACTGGTACTGTTCGATTAAACCTTAGGTATTAACGAGGAAAATAGGACTCGATCCTCGCATGGTCTTCTGGGCTCTCTATCGGCCTGCGGTGATCGAGGCGTTGACTGAAAGCAAAGACTCGTGGTCGGACTTCTGCCCCACAGCTTTCGCAGCAATGATTGAGTATCATATGGATACACTCTTTACCCGTTTAACCAGAGATATGATATCATCTGTAGATTTACGGAAAGAGCAATTGATGTCCCAAAGTGGGCAGCTATCCAGTATCAGAAGCAACAAAATTTGTTTATATTGCCTCTGTCATTCTGCACAGCATGTGTTGGCATGCGGTCATACCGTATGCGATCGATGTGTTCAGGTTTTTGGAACACCTACAAAAGGGTTTGAGTACCGCTTCGTCGTGAAAGGATGTCTCTACTGCCTTTATCAACGGCCATTGATAGCCGACATACTACCGCCAATAATGAGCCCCTCAATCCTTGCCATCGACGGTGGTGGTGTGAGAGGGGTCATTCCGTTGGAATTTCTTTTCTTGATTCAAGAAAATTTGGGGGATTGCCCATTACAGGACGTCGTTGATCTTGCTATTGGTACAAGTTCAGGTTAGTACAAAAGATACATTGAAGCGCTAACCATACGCTAATTGTATCTAGGGGGTCTGATAGTCCTTGGATTATTTCTCATGCGCTGGGATATTTCGCATTGTGCTAAGACTTTTGACCAATTGGCAACCCGAATCTTCCAACAAAGGCGCCAGTCCACCTTTCCTTGGCTCACTAGGCAGTCGATCTTAGGCGATATGACGAGATGGATACAGTGGCTGCTTCACGATAGCTGTTATGATTCACGTGTATTTGACATAGCGCTTAAAGATGCATTTGGTAAGAATCGGCGTGTTTTCGGTGTTTCTTCCGATGATCCTAGTGGGTCTCTGTATGCGGGGTCGAAATTTGGAGTCGTGACTACAAGCATCTCCAAAGACACAAACACGTTTGTTATAGGTAATTTCAATCAATCTCATAGATCCTGTGATGATTATGGTAAGGGCCCGTTATTATATACGTTACCGAACAAGATTTATTTGCTGACTTTATACCTACAGAGTACGACTTGCTGCGACCTGAAGACCTCGAACATGAACCAAAAGCATGGGAAGCGTAAGACATAGCATATCCCCACCAAGCTCCACTCCGATACTAATATATCGTATAGAGGGAGAGCAACAGCTGCCGCTCCCTTGTAGGTGTTCCAGTGGCTTATATTGTGATAGTTGAAAGTACGAGCTGACGTCATTGGCTAGTTTTTTTACCCCTGCAGATCTTGGAATCGGTACCTTTCAGGACGGTGGCCTGAAACATAATTTCGCTGGTGAAATCGCTCAACAAATTTCCCATCAGATTTGGCCATATTCTAAAGAATCTACGCGAATGCTATCACTTGGTACCGGAGCTGCAGAGCCTCAAAGCAATCATTCCACGCCACATTTCCGTCATATCTTTCGTGACGGATTTATGCGCCGTGGATTTGATGCGTGGATGTCTTCTATGGATACCGAATGTGATTGGCGAAGAATGAAGAGCCGTATAAACGAAACAAATCGACCAGATTACCATCGCCTAAATGTAACGCTTAGGGGGGTCCCTAGCCACATTGATGCTGTGGAGTCAATGGATGATTATCGAGACCTTGTTTTGCTTCAATGCGGAAGCGCTCGGATGGCCCGGGAAGCGGCGATCACTTTCCTGATCTCTCGGTTTTACTTTGTTCTTAGTGGTGAAGTGGCAGATAACTCCACCGCGCTAACTTGGTGTCGCGGTACTATACGGTGCAAAGGACCGGCTCGAAGCGTGATCATGGCGCTCCAAGGGCTCCACCCTAAAGGCCTCAGCTACGCCTCAGATTGCGGGATGGTTGGTAGTTTTACCGGGCTCGACGGACTATGTTCATCTTGTGGATGCTATAGCCATCCAATTGCGTTCCTAGTACGTCATATCGACAAAGTGTTCAACATATATATCCGCGCAGATAATAAAAGTCAATGGAAAATCAACGGTTTCCCCGCAACTTTGTCGTCACTGATTGTGAAACAAGGTTTGAACTCATCATTTGGCCAAGCTGATCATGGATACCCGAGTAGGGCTTCATGCATAGCTTGTGACATAGCGGAAGATAGAATGCGAGCCAGGGTTCAAGATAGGCGACGCAAGCGTGATTCGCCGGATTCTCGGGACGAAAGACGGAAAAGGATTTGTAACTAGCGTGTGGTATTATTTGTCAAGTTATATATTTTGCATCAGTTTTCCTTTGTTCCCATAATGAAAACTTTTCAAACTGCAACACACTTAAGTTAACAGCAATACCTTTATACCATGGCTCCTAGTCGCTTTGATCCACACAGAAAAGACCGAGCCAGATATAATAAGAGAACACGCACACTGTTATCCAAGGCGGATGAGCTGGCGAAGCTCTGTAACGCTGATGTATATCTTATCATGAGCCATCCACGTGGCACAACAGTGTACAACTCAGCCGAGAACCCTAATTGGCCTCCACCAGATTCAGCTCTTGTGCGTACTACCACCTGTCTCCTACAATAATGCCTTGGCTGATCAGCGTGTAGGAGACCCAAATCCCGGGCCTAAAACGAGAATCCCAGGCTAGCATGACTGGTCCTTTGACCGACCCTCTTATCGAAGAGCTGAAACGGCTCTGCGAGTACTTTGCCTTGCGGGAAAACCTTTTGAAAGAGATATCAGCTGAGGAATCCATGTAAATTCACCTAGGGTGCGCAATAAAATGGCGTGATCTACGAGCCGTTTTTGGCTCGTTTGTTTTTGGCAGGTGACATTATATGAAAGTATACAACAATTAACATTTCTTTTCAAACTCACACCTTTCTGTAAAGCAACCAAAATGCTCTCAATCAATTATATGAGGTCGACCGAAGGGATATATTCCATCACGATCGGAGTCATCATTGTATCTCTCATTCTCTATCATCTTGCCCGAAACGTCTTTTATATTCTATTAATCAAGTTTCGACGCTTCTTCCTAGTCCATGTGATCTATGGACGTGGTCTACGGTCGATTTCGAGGCTTCAACTGGCCATCGCAACTTTATACGTTGCTGGAAATGCTGTAGGTAATTTGGTTGGAGTTCACTCAGTATCTGAGGCTAGTAAGCGAGCTGCAAGATTATCACTCATTAATCTGATGCCAATGTTTATGGGTGGAGGCCATGAGTATGGAGCCCGTCTTCTGGGAACCTCCCTTGAAAACTATGAAACTATTCACCAAATGTTCGGATATGTTGCTTTTACGCAAGGCCTCGTTCACACAGTAATAGTGGCACGGACACAGATCATATCGTGGTCAAACGGACCCCATTTTTACGGCCTATTGGTAAGCTCGGTTGGCGATTTGATGTGTATATTCTAGGTCTAAGAGTTACCGTGATATTTAGGCCGGAAGTTTGCTCCTCTCTTTGGTCGTTTTGCCGTTCTTTAAAAAGAGAATATACGAATTATTTCTTTTGAGTCATTTAGGATGTGCAATTGCTCTCATTTTCACGATTTGGAAACACACCCGGGGGATGCCTGGAAAGCCCTGGGCCTACGCTCTAGGATACTTGTTTACTTTCTCAGTCATAGGACTTCTACAGGGTATTCGGATATTATACAGAAACTTTGTTATTGGCAAGAGCTCGGTGCGACTTCGTCTTCGCATATATAAGGGAGATGTTGCCCGTATGACTCTATCGTTGCCCCGGCCTTGGACCGTCCGTGCTGGTGAGCGAATTAGTCTGGGAATCCCGCATGTCGGAATTTTCTATCTGTTTCAGTCTCACCCTTTTACTATTACCTGGTGGGAAAGTGATAGTAAGGGCCGCGCAGTTTCTATTTCTGTCTTGTTTCGCCCTCGGTATGGCTTTACGAGAAAGGCAATAGAGCGCATCGTGCCAGAACAGGAGTGTGGAGCCTGGATTGATGGTCCATTTGGTCCTTCGTCAATTCACACTATCGGGTGTTCTAGTACTGTTGGTGATTATGGTCATGTGTTCATGGTTGCGACGGGCATCGGAATTGCTGCTCAACTGCCATATCTGAAGGAACTTCTAGACGGCCATGACAATGCCCAGGTTCGGACACAGAAAATATCTCTTGTCTGGCAAGTTGAACGCGAAGGGGATTGGGAAAGTGCGCGGGATTGGTTGCAAATCCTTGTAGCACAGGATAATGGCTATGTAAGTATCGAGCTATTCACACTTATTCCCATTCGCTCAGCTAAAGTGGCTGCAGATGCTACACGTCACAGTATATGATCAAACGCAGCCACAGTCAGAAATTCCGGTCCGACACATTGGGAAGAATAACCTCATTAATATCTATGGAGGTGTAGTGGACTGGGAAGAACAGCTAGACTCAGAGGCAAAGAATCAATCGGGTAGTCTGCTTGTGATCAGTATGGGTCTTATTCCTGTCATGAATTATTAGATCTAATAGCTCTACAGTTTCCGCACAGCGTCACATCCAGCAAAAGATCAGACAATTAGTTCGAGCTCGTGTCTACCATGGGATTGAGATTTTTGAACCGGAGTTTCAGCCATGGAGCGAAACGGGAAGCTTGCGAGCGTTCTTGACCCCTTAAAAAGCTCCCATCAATCTCATCTCTACAAAGAGGTTTGTTGTACTTGTACGGAAGCAACTGGGAGCAAGTACAAGAACGAGAAAGCTTAGTCAAATACACGGCAAGAGGAGGGGTTGATAGCTAGTCTAGTTAGGGTAGTTCGCACAGTATAGACTTCTGTTTGTAACTCTTGAACGAATACTGCCTATATTTCAATAGTCAAAGTTAGTCTGTTCTCTTTTAGCAATTTTAGGATGTCTAATGATATCTATACATGTATCTCCAAAAAATACACTAGAAATGAGTAGTACTGTAGCCTTCAAACACTTGGTAATTTATTCCTAGCAAAGGAACAAGTTCTTTGAATTAACTAAATTCTGATTGATTTATCGTGCCGTTTTAGTGTCTACAGTACAGTGCGTCTCGAAACCGGTGCAACAAGAACACTCTTAGACATTCTTTTCGGCCCCACTGCCAAGACCTTACGGCAAATCACTTATTGAGGTTACCACCCCGCTGAGTTTAAATCTGCCGCAATAGCCCATGAGCAGTAGTCACTATCAACTTTACCCGAGATCCAAAGCATGGGATCTATTTTAACGGTGGGGAAGTATGATGCCATACAATATTCGCTATAGAGGTCCTCAATTTAGTGCTGTCACCTCAATAAATAATCTGCCCTAAGGCCTTGGCAGTGGGGCCGAAAACCAATGTCTAAGAGTGTTCTTGTTGCACCGGTTTCGAGACGCACTGTATTGATCAGATATAAAGACTGAATAATTTGCTCTTGAAAAGGAAATATAGAAAATTCAAGTCCCCTTACTTTCGATAATATGACACCCCATAATAATTTTCATCAGACTCGCTATATACGGATGGTTATTGATTCAGATCAGTTACCATGGGAATACAATATTGTTGCTAGTTTAGCACACTGGATGTTGCTTGCGGGATATCTGGTCATTCCCGGAACATTTACATCATTACAGAAGTCAGATGCACTGAAACAAGGGCTGGTAAATGATAAAACTGGTGAGGCTATTCTGAACACTATACAGAATCCACCGCTACTAGCTACAGCTAGTGTCTTCTTCTTGATTGGTTGTGTCATCATGTTATGGCTATATTGGCGTTTCCAACATAACTACATTTGGCTTATGAACAGGTTATTCATGTGGGTATTTATATTATACATATGCTAGTCAAGCAGTGCTAACATCTATTTACTATAAGTCCAACTTTACTTAATGCCTTGGCAGGGCTTTTGACAACAATCATCAATATATACACTGCAAAAAGTGGCAATTGGTCAATCATGGCGCTTTTGACTTTCATAGCTTCAAGTCTGTCCGTGGTCTCCTCTGTTGTTCTTATATACATCTATAAGTTTAGAAAGCTTAAGATGGTGATAGAGGACCATCTTCGTGAGATTGAATCTCAGACTAATAGAGTTAATACATGATATTAATAAAGTAAAATAATAGCGAAATGATTAAGGCCACGTACAGTACTTCCCGAAACTGGTGTCACCACTTACACTCTTCGATTGTTTCTCAAACCCTAATTGCCAAGACAGACTAGTCTATATTGGGAGTTATTCCGGAGTATCCCTGTCAGTGGGCCCTGTATTGTTTCTTACGTAGAGTAATCTAGGTACGCAGAGGGGTGTATTCACTTGTAATTTGATACAAGTGACACCTCGATACCCCACTTTAGAATCCTTCATCCCTTGGTACGGGCAGATCTTAACAATCAATCACGAGTGGTCACACCAAGATGGCGCCCAACCTAGCCCCTTCGAAGCATGAGCTTATACACGACATGCTCCGCAGTGGGGAACTATCTATGTCGCAGATGGCAAAGGCTGCTGGCTGCAACAAGCGTACCATCCTAAGAATCTCTTCCAATATTCGGACATTTGGTAGCATCAAAGCACCGGCCAATAAAGGTGGTAGACCACGAAGCATCAGTCCAGTTATGCTGGAAGCCCTTTGTGACCACCTACTCGAAAAGCCTAGCCTATATCTTGATGAGATGGCACTTTTTCTGTGGGATGAGTTTGATATCCATGCGACGAAGTCCAGCATCAGTCGCGCTCTTGCATCAAAACGCTGGTCAAAAAAGACCGCCCGGGTCAAGGCCAGAGAGCGTAATCATGACCTCCGTGATGAATACTCCCACTTTATCTCGGATTTTAGATCGTACCACCTTGTGTATGTGGATGAATCTGGATGCGATAAAAGGATTGGATTCAGGCGAACTGGTTGGTCTCCACTAGGGGTGACACCAGTTCAAGTGTCCAAATTCCATCGTGATCAGCGATATCAGATACTACCTGCATATGCTCAAGATGGCATTGTGTTCTCTCGAGTATTTCAAGGCTCGACTGATGCGTCCGTCTTTGAGGATTTCATTGAGCAACTGCTCCGGCATTGTGGTAAATGGCCTGAGCCTAAGTCTGTGCTAGTCATGGACAACGCATCATTTCATCACTCTAACCGAATAGAGCAGATGTGTTCAGAAGCCGGGGTGAAGCTAGTATACCTGCCTCCATATTCTCCAGACCTTAATCCCATTGAGGAGTTCTTTGCCGAGCTAAAGGCCTTCATTCGGCGGCATTGGCAGTCATACGACGATAATCCAGACCAAGGATTCGATACCTTCCTTGAATGGTGTGTTGATATGGTTGGTGCACGGGGGGAAAGCGCAGAGGGGCACTTCCGCCATGCGGGCTTAACCGTAGAGGAGATCTAGCGCAGCTACGTACGCTGTAGCGAGACTCGAAACTGATCTTTGCACTTGCCTGAAGCAGGCTCTTACGCCTTTTTAAATATTATTGCCAGTGGTGAAAGGCAGTAATAGCCATTGTTTTGAGGTACGCTTGAAATCGCTTTCATACTGCCGACGGGCTTGAGCTTTTAAATTGTAAAGACGATCAGCTTGTATTGTACACTTCTCTCCTGAGCGCCGATTCCGCCACCGCCTGCCTTGCACTTCTCAGGTTCATTCTGGGGCTGAGTCTTCTCGCTCTTACAATGCTCCAAGCCTGCAGCGTGGTTACTGGGGTAGATCTAAAGTAGGTCAGTAGCGTGAATGATGTTTTCTCCATCAGTGTTGGAGATCCAGAACTCGGCCTGCTTGTAGCTCCAAACAGCACCTCGGCAGCCGCTCATATAGCCTCGGTAGAGATGAGCACAGTCTACATATAGGTCACCTTGCAGTTACTATCAAGCTTAGCCTCGGCATTGCGACTGTGGTACAGTACTTTCGGGAATCGGTGTCACCTTCACTCTTCGGTTGATTATCGGACCATGGTGCCAAGATACACTAGTCTGTTCTGGGAACCCCCTGACGAACCCCTGTCATTACACGACGTGTCGTATGGTTTGAAGTCAGCATTACCAGGATGTTTACAGCTTGGTGCCTTACGTGGTCTTTATGGAGGACCCGCATTAGGCATCCCATCTGGTCAGCCCTCCCCGCAGTGAGGTTGAATTGGCGCCTTCCTATTGCCTTTACTCCGTCCCACCCGACAGTCCTAAGCTTCATCTTCCACATACACCCCTTAACATACTCTATTTTCTCACCTACCTAGCCGCATCCAAGTGGCCACTTACTATCATCATGAGTGACCCACTCTCGATCGCAGCTGGCATCGCCGGATTCCTCTCGCTTGGAGTTCAAGTGACGCAAACCTTGGTGGATTTCTATTCGGTCTACAAAAGCCGAGACACTGATATCGCCAAAATCACTCAAAATATGGAAAGTCTTCAGAGCAACTTTCGATCCCTGGAAATTGCAATCCAGCAACGCCAATCTCAGCCTAACGCAGAAGAGCTACTAAAAGAAGTCGACAAGTCCACACAAAGATGCTATGATGTCATTGAAGAGCTCCAGACCGAGTGCCAGAAATTCCATACTGAATCGGTTACCTGCTTGAAAAGTCGACTTCAAGCAGTTGGACGCCGCGCCACCTATCCGTTCCGGAAAAGCACAATGCAGAAGATCGAAGAAGATGTTGGCGAGATACGAGAATCTCTGTTATTCGCACTCAACGTGCTACAGTTCAAAAGCCACAATCGGATCGAAGATGAAGTATCGGTAGTCAGATCTCTTCTCGAGCGGACAAACTCAAGCCAAATTTCTTTCGCTATTCGTTCCTGGCTTCAGGCTCCCGATGCATCCGCAAATCATAATACTATCTATGCAAAACACCACCCAAAAACTGGACTGTGGTTTATCGAAAGTCATCAATTTGCGAACTGGCTAGTAGAGCGAAGTTCATTTCTCTGGCTCAATGGGTTCGCAGGATGTGGCAAGTCCGTCCTCTGCTCAGTTATAGTACACCATACATTTCTTGAGACGAAGCATAAGAGCAAAGTAGGAATCGCGTTTTTCTACTTCGCTTTTAGCGATGAGTCAAAGCAAGATGCCCATAGCATGTTACGTGCATTATTGTTACAACTATCGGTGCAGTTCCAAGACGGCGAAAGGGAACTAGAGCAACTCCGCATACTGTCCCAATCATCTACTCCTCCAGAGGATGTACTACTCCAAACGCTTCGAAGCTTTCTAGAACGATTCCTAGACAGCTATATCCTACTCGATGCATTAGATGAGTGTCCCCGAGATAACGGCAGAGAAGATGTTTTAAGAGTGATACAGGTGATACGGGACTGGCGCGTGCCTGGTGTTCATCTCTTAGTAACAAGTCGAGACCAGCTTGACATCCGACGGTCATTAAACCCTCGTCGTGACTGTGATCTATCAATGAAGAATGCAGGCATTAACAAAGATATCGTTGATTTCATTTCTTATCAGCTGGAAAATGACACCAAGCTCCAGAGGTGGAAGGTGCGACATAGCGAGATTCAAGCCAAATTAACGCAGGGTGCGCAGGGAGTGTAAGTATTCCGTGGTATTAGTCCAATTGTAATATTCTAATACCAGTCACACACAGCTTCAGATATGTGGAATGTCAGCTCAACTCTTTTCGACGGGCACTAAACCGAAACCAACTTGACAAATACCTACACAGCTTGCCTCGCGATCTAGATGAAACCTACGAACGCATGCTTTGTGACATCGATGAAACATATGTTAAGGATGTACGACGTATATTGACCGTCCTTAGTTTCGCTATCCGACCCCTCACTGTTAGTGAGTTGATCGACGCTCATGCGGTGGAACTTGGTGAATCTCCGTATCTCGATCGTGATGGCCGATCCTATGAGCAAGATGATCTTGTTTATATCTGTCTTGGGCTTATAGAGATAGTGGAAACCGACAATGATGATGGACAAACGATCTCGACTGTTCGCATCTCTCATTTCTCCGTCCAAGAGTATCTTCAATCAGATCGTATCCGACGGCAGAAAGCGGAAGGATTCGCTATTGATGTTGGATCTGCAAACACAGAATTAGCTCAAATCTGCCTTGCCTATCTTTTACATCCAACGCTTTCTGGGGGAATCTTGGATAAGGCGAAGCTTCGGGATTTCCCACTTGCTCAGTTCGCTGCCATGCATTGGTATCACTATTATCAACTATCTCAAGAGGGGAAGTTGAAAGCTGAAAAGCTCCTGTTGAGAATTTTCCAAAACGAGACAAATTCATTCGTGACTTGGGCTAGGTTACATGCGATTGACCTTCCATGGAAAAGAGATGTCAGCTTTGAAAGACGCGTGGATGAAGTTTCTTCGCCTATATACTACGCAGCATTTTTGGGGCTAGAATCCATCTTAAAGAACATCCTAGCGGGGTTGGGGAAAACTTCTTATCTATTAGGCATTGTTAACGCCCATAGTGGAGACTATAGCTATGCACTTCAAGCTGCATCAATTGGAGGCCACAAAGAGGTGGTCCAAATCCTGCTCGATCATGGTGCCGATGTAAACAACCAGGGTGGACTCTATGGCTATGCACTCCAAGCTGCATCAAGGGGAGGCCACAAAGAGGTGGTCCAAATCCTGCTCGATCACGGTGCCGATATAAATGCCCAGGGTGGACGCTATAGCAGTGCACTTCAAGCTGCAGCAAGTGGAGGTCACAAAGAGGTGGTCCAAATTCTATTCGATCATGGTGCCGATGTGAACGCCCAGGGTGGAGATTATGGCAGTGCACTTCAAAGTGCATCAATAGGAGGCCACAAAGCGATGGTCCAAATCCTACTCGATCATGGTGCCGATGTGAACACCCAGGCTGGAGAGTTTGGCAGTGCACTTCAAAGTGCATCAATAGGAGGCCACAAAGAGATGGTCCAAATCCTGCTCGATCACAGTCCCGATGTGAACGCCCATAGTGGAGACTATGGCTATGCACTTCAAGCTGCATCAATTGGAGGCCACAAAGAGGTGGTCCAAATCCTGCTCAATTACGGTGCCGATGTAAACGACCATGGTGGACTCTATGGCTATACACTCCAAGCTGCATCAAAGGGAGGCCATAAAGAGGTGGTCCAAATCCTGCTCGATCACGGTGCCGATGTAAATGCCCAGGGTGGACGCTATAGCAGTGCACTTCAAGCTGCAGCAAGTGGGGGTCACAAAGAGGTGGTCCAAATCCTGCTCAATTACGGTGCCGATGTAAACGACCATGGTGGACTCTATGGCTATGCACTCCAAGCTGCATCAAGTGGAGGTCACAAAGATGTGGTCCAAATTCTATTCGATCATGGTGCCGATGTAAATGCCCAAGGTATACCCTGTGACAATGCACTTCAAGCTGCAAATATTAGCACAGAGTCGTGTTATAATCTTTTTTTTAGAATGTAAGAGATACACATGGAAACTAGAAAGGTCTTGGCCTGACTTGTGACGTGTACTGCTACAGGATCTATACGAAGTACGATGCTACGCCCGATTTGCCCGCTAACTGGCTTTTCGGCTGCGCTTCTTTGTGTATGAGGTTGCAATGTTGCCAATTGTACGATAATCCACGTAGTAGGATACGCGTTACGTTGATATTCTGTCTTCGAGCTGCCAATGATGTGGTGTATAGTCGATTTCGAAAACAGATTCCCCCTCTTACATACACGCTTTCTTTCCAAGTGCCCCACTCCGCTTACGCTAAACCTGATTCGATTAGCTAAAGTCTCAACTAAATCTTCTTGATGTAGTTCCCGTAGATCAGCAAAGTTCCCGTAATTACAGGTTCCGGAGTTGGGCACCTTAATACTTGCTGAACTAGGAGATCTAAAGCAGACTGACTTACCACGGGCAATTTCAGCCTGAGCAGTCAGTGCTTAAATTGGCGCAGTCAGCCTTCCTCCTCCATTGTTGCCCAACCTTTTTACGCTACTGTGCCTTAACACGGCGGTAATTGACCGCCTAGAAGTGTCCTGAAAATCTCAATCTTCTGTGAAAGTTCTCTCAACTCTTATCCGACTTTGGGCGTCTTGACCAAACTCATCTCGCGGCAAGAATATTCTGGACTGCACTCTCATAACCATGCCTGCGGACTGGGCTCTTGGCAGCCTGATTATAGCAGTGATCGCCCTTCTCATAAGTAGGGAGTTTCCGATGACCCTGCTCATGAAAACGATAATTGCTACCTGCTTGCGGTGGTTTTGCTTTGAATCGGCTCTCTGTGATTCTGCTGTCTGGGATGATCTACCAGATGCGTATTTTCATTCCCATCAGAACTGCGCAAGTGACTTACCCGGAGGTGAGCTGTTTCGCAAACTTCCATACTCCCATCGCACAGAAAACTTCTTGGAATATTTTTCGAACTTGATAGCTTGTGGGAAAAAAAGGGCAGTCAAGAAGCCCCAGGACTTAGATCTAATGCGGAAGTATTTTCATACGGATGTGAAAACGCTATTGATGTGTTTCATGTCTACCATTGACGACAAAGGCGCCTGGCTGTTCAATCATGATGCGTCCTCCAATTCCTATACCTTCATGTTTTCTAAGTTCGGGAAACCGTCATTCTTAGCACTGAAGAGGCACTCGAACTACTTCGAAGCCGACATCCATGCCCCATGCCGAGATTGCCATATCGTGAACCGGCGGACGAAGACAGAGTTGGAACGCATTATCGTATCGGGCGCACCACCATGGTACCAGCAAATACTACAAAACAAACATCATGTAGCATTCCGCTTCCCAGAGCCGAATGATCGAAGCATGGCACGTGCTGGCTGGATTGTAGCCATCGGCCTCGGCGACGCCAACGCATTGCCCTATTTTGGAACGTCCTTTGGTAATTTTCGGTCATTATCACCATCTTCCCATCACAGAGGACCTAGTAAAGGTTCATCATATTGGCAGGGATGTCAGTATCTCCAAGGGTTTATATGTGACCAAATTGGGAAGCAATTCCCTGAGAACGAGCTTGTGCAAGTCACAAACCAAGCCATCAGAGGAATGTTGGATGATCACACAGGTAGCGGAATATCCCGATTCCTAAACCATACACCACTTGAGAATGCGGTCTGCAGTGGCAGGTACACGGAGGGGCTTGACGCATCTGACATTGAATTTGCGATCAATGTATTCAACAGCCTTTACCTTGCGGAGTCAGACATCCAGCGTCTACGAGGGATCATGCTACCAGTACTTGCAGGATCCATCAGGGGCCTCCACAGGGTTTTGCAGTATCTGAACAGTCGCAGCTTTCAATTAAGAGGCGACTTCAATGACCTAGTGGTCCAGAACTCTCCTGTTTTCCTTGGTTACTAAGGCAAAAAGATTACCAAGAGAAGAGGATTGAGAGAAGGGAAATTAAACACCTATAGGTCATGGCAAACACACTGTCTAAATGTATTAAATGTATTACAGATGTAAAGGGCAATATACTGGACAACAGTATTGTTAGGATACCAGCAACTCTTGGAGTTTCTCCTCACTACAATCTCAATGTAAGTCAATAAAGAGCGACGATATTTTTGCGCTTCCTGCTACAGATGTTGAAGTGATCACCGGTTACCCCATTTTTGCCGCTACTTGTCGTTTTATTTCCTATACTGAAGTAAGGTGAAACTAGGATACAGGAGTGTTGATTAAACGATAAATTGTTATTCAGTGTGCACGAACTTACGCCCATTATTTCAGTGACAGCAGCTTGAATGGAAAAAATTGAGCGTGTGAAGCTTAAATCCGAGGAGCTCAGCCCACACTCGCGGAGTATAGTTAAGTACGTACGCAAAGGTTTGTGGGATCAACTTCGGGGTTTTCTATTGGGAATATATCTCTCATGGAGCAGATGAGTTACAGACAGTGATTGCTTAGTGATAATCTGCTTCGAACTCAGATTTCGGCAAGTATTGGGGTGCCCAACTCCGGAACCTGTAATTACGGGAACTTTGCTGATCTTACGGGAACTACATCAAGAAGATTTAGTTGAGACTTTAGCTAATCGAATCAGGTTTAGCGTAAGCGGAGTGGGGCACTTGGAAAGAAAGCGTGTATGTAAGAGGGGGAATCTGTTTTCAAAATCGACTATAACTTTACATCAAAGTACTCTATCCGTCACATGCTTGAGAATAATCATTTAGCCGGAAATATTTCGTACATGGACCGGCGGGGCCGTTAGTAGGGTTCAAAATATGATCAAATAGTGTAGACGGCGACCGATTCCCGGAAGTATTGTAACTGGAACGGATGTTGGAGTAATGTACCGGGTCGTGGCTAGGAAAAAGCCGTAGCCAAGGCTCAGCGGAGAGGTCACAAGTCAGGTTCTTCAGGGACAGTTGCGCCATCTTGCGTGCTGAGGGCATTTATGCGGCTGTCCATTAAGATCGACCTGTTTATCGGATAATATTGATTATAGTACATTTTTAATTCAAGAGACAAAAGACTACTGTGCCAGTATGGGCTCTTCTTTATTCACTATATCTTGTATCTAATTTATTATCGTTTCTTGGCGAGTATTTTCTCCGCGTCGATTCACCCAATGGCCGATGTCGCGGACGAACCGCCGAGCAGCACCCACTTTCACACCACGCTTGACGAAGAAGTCCGGGTCTTGATCCTCATATACCTGCATGAGATCGAGGCAATTTTCGAGAGTCACATCGCGTGCTTTGGTGATATTGTCCCTGAAAGCCTCGTTACTCACCCGTGATTGCTGCCATTCAGTATATTCCCCCACGGCTACATCAAGTAGCCCGTGAACGATGATTGGTTCAGCACAGGCAGAGATAGCACGCGAAGCTTCGTTAGCAACAAGAGAAGGCATCGACTGTTGAGATGATCCAGCTGGGAGAAAATTGTTGATATTGATTGGAGGACAGATTGAGCCGATCGTAGAATTATCCGAGTTTTTCTTTTTTTTTTCAAATCGTTGATTCTCCTCGGCATAAAGCTGCTCGCGAACGCTGTCGGGGATGTCATCATGGGTCTCGAGGTGTCCCCCTTGCTCCACATATTTGATAAGGGCCTTCATATGGTGTGTTTTCAGTCTGTAGTGTTTTTTCCCTTCCGGATCTTGCCAGCAGTATTGCCCTTCGTGGCGACATGGGGGTCCGGGACATCGCATGACACGATACACATCCCGCCATACAGGATATTGGCCAGATGATTGCTCGGCGTCAATCCGAGCGTCTCGGTCCGCTAGCCTCCTCTTGGTGGTCGATGACTTTCCTCGTTTATCGCTACCGGAGGAAAGTGCCCCACTATCCTCAATATAGTTAATGGATATCTGGAGTAGAAGCTTCTTGCCAATATGGTACAGGTGGGCCCACGCTAGGAGCTGCTGCTCCACCATTGTCCAATCAATGTCAGTGCTCTCAAAACGCTTGGTAAGATCTCGTTGGGAACGATCCTTTACAGATACGACAATAGTAGTATCGTCTGGTCTCACGCGTCGGTCGCGAGCTATTTTCCGACGTAGAAGACCCCCAGCTTTCTCTTTTATCTTTTCCCAGTAAGAACTGGGCGGCAGAGCCAAGTTTTGTTCCGTATCCTTTGTCACAACCCGGTTGTTCAGAGTGACCCTCCACTCGATCTGGTAGTGAATACAGTTTGTAGATTGTCCATCCCACGTTCCTCCGTCTTCATGCTCAACTACCGGCAGAAAACCCACTTCACTGGCCTGTGATTGATGCAAGGGGGATGAACGTTCATTAAGTATTTCCTCAGGGCTGGGTGAAGGGCGGACAAATGGTATAGATTCATGGTCCAAGTAATAACCGGGGGTAGGGGCGTACAAGGGAGTTCGACCCCATAAATCAGGTCGGTGGGTATCATCATGATTATCAAAAGGAGTGTAGCTCATCCCTCCAAGGTAAAAGATGACACTGAAGAGCCTATTAACATCATTACATGTTAGCTTAGAGCAGAATGGAGCTAGGAAGTGAAGAGTAAGAAAAACATGCGGCTGACAGGCTGAATCCGGTGATAAGCAGGGTCATGAGTATAATCTGCAAGTAAGCAAGGTATTGTGAGTCACTGTTTGTGCTATCTGGTAAGTACAGAGTAAGCCCGAAGACCGTCACTTGGGTACAGGCGGGAGTGGTGGCAGAGGGAAGTGACATCTTGCCAGATTGCCAGATTCTCGAGGCCCACTCGAGCTCCTGTTATTTGACTTGTTTGCATTGATATGGAAGTTCCAGCTACACCATACAGTAATGAGACATAGCGTGCATGTATCACTTGGCGTAAATGGTCGTATAGGTAATCTAACAGGAATATTGATACTCCGGGTCTATCCCCAATATAGTATAGTAAATCTTGGCATTAGGGTACGGCAAACAATCGAAGAGTGTAGGTGGTGACACCAGTTTTGGGACGTACTGTACAGTCCCGACATTGGCGCGACCACTTTATGGTCCTAATGATGCCTTATAAGATACATAGACTATTATAAAAAGCGGTCTAGGTAGTCTACGGACAAAGCAATACACGCATAACCTACTATACGGGGGTACTCTGGAAAAACTTCCTATTAAGACTAATGTCCAGGTGGTCACATCAGTTATCACATGATAGACTAGCAGTCGAAGTGTAGTATATGATGGCATGGCGGCTTAGGAGACTAAAACGGCTCGCATATTAATATCGTATCGATTTAAGAATGGGCTTTCCTTCATAGGTTCTAATGTTAGTGAATTTTTTATGGCTTCGTCAAAGCGAAAAACCTTTCTACCCTATTCATTACAACAGGAGAATAATGGGAATAGAGATAAACAACATTTTATTGAGCAGAAACATCCCATAAAGGAGGAAGAAGGGCCCCTCATACGATTTGGTATTCCTGTGAATCCAGCCTCTATATCAATTGCTTCACAGGGATTTGAGAAGGACTCCCAAATCCAATACCACAGGTCTTACAATATCGATCAAGCGGGACCGGGCGTCATTGCTCTCAAAGATATTGAGGGATTTCCTGTATGTCTCCTTAAGCAACGGAAGACCTGCCAGGACCGCGTTTTTCGACGACTAAGACGAATTTCCCATAAGAACCTAGTGCCTCTTATAGATGCATTTTATTCTAAAGGAAGCGTCTTCTTGGTATACGAATACCAGCACTTAGTTATATCTCTCGGGTGTGCAATAGCAAAGATACGGTTTAGTGAAGCAGATATCGCGACTATTTGCAAGGATATACTAGAAGGCCTACAGTTTATCCATTATGAACTGAATATCACACACGGCTCTATCAACATTACAAGTATTCTTTTGACGTGGAAAGGTCAATTGAAAATTGGTGAGTACAAAAGGAATCGTTTAAAATCGGCGTTGACTTATATATCTAGGAAACATCGGGGACAGCATTATTGAACAAAAGGATTCTCAAGGAAAGGAAAGTGATGTTCAATCTATTGGCTGGCTTGTGATATATCTCAGTGATCAAGCTACATTGCTACTAGACTCAGATGTTGAAGCGGCAGATCCGACTTTGTCAGAAACAGGCCGCGTATTTGTTGAAAAAACGAAGAATTCATCGACGAAGGAATTGCTCAAGGTATGCATGGGTCAATTTGGTGTGAGAATAGGGATTGACAATGCATGGTCCCGTTTAATAGGATGATTTTCTCCATATGGCAAACCCGGGTGGTGCTTGGAGCTTGAAGAGGCATTACTTTGAAGCCCTTCCATGGGCCATAAGGATTGGAAGCCACGCAGATATCTCACGATAAATGTAAACTATATGCATGTATGGTTCAAATTGAAATTGTGTTCCATCCTTTACAGCCTCTTGAATAGACTTAGTTAGCTTATAGATCATCTCAGTGCGCGAGCCGTTTCAAGACCGACTAGTCTGAGAAGACCGACTAGTCTGAGAAGACCAGCTAGTCTGAGAAGACCAGCTAGTCTAAGAAGACCAGCTAGTCTGAGAAGACCGACTAGTCTGAGAAGACCGACTAGTCTGAGAAGACCAGCTAGTCTGAGAAGACCGACTAGTCTGAGAAGACCGACTAGTCTGAGAAGACCGACTAGTCTGAGAAGACCGACTAGTCTGAGAAGTACAACTAGTCTGAGAAGACCGACTAGTCTGAGAAGACCGACTAGTCTGAGAAGACCAGCTAGTCTGAGAATACCAGCTAGTCTGAGAAGACCGACTAGTCTGAGAAGACCGACTAGTCTGAGAAGTACAACTAGTCTGAGAAGACCGACTAGTCTGAGAAGACCGACTAGTCTGAGAAGACCGACTAGTCTGAGAAGACCGACTAGTCTGAGAAGACCGACTAGTCTGAGAAGACCGACTAGTCTGAGAAGACCAGCTAGTCTGAGAATACCAGCTAGTCTGAGAAGACCGACTAGTCTGAGAAGACCGACTAGTCTGAGAAGACCGACTAGTCTGAGAAGACCAGCTAGTCTGAGAAGACCAGCTAGTCTGAGAAGACCAGCTAGTCTGAGAAGACCGACTAGTCTGAGAAGACCAGCTAGTCTGAGAATACCAGCTAGTCTGAGAAGACCGACTAGTCTGAGAAGACCGACTAGTCTGAGAAGACCGACTAGTCTGAGAAGACCAGCTAGTCTGAGAAGACCACTAGGAACCGCGAGCCGTTTCTGTTCTGCGAGCCATTTTTTCCCCTAAAAGCCTTAAAGGAGTTAAAGCCCTTAGCTTCTTTCAAGTGCAAAAAATTAAAAATGAGCTCTTCCGAGGCCACTCTTGGTGACCTTGCCAACCAAGTCGCCTACCAAAAGCTTCAGCATTTTGTGGGCTGTGCTATTATAGAGCTGAGCCATCTTAAATTCGAGTCCTTAGAGATAATGGGTGTGAGGGAGTTTGACAAGAAGAATTTTCAAAGAATCCTGAGCATATTTGAGATTGAAGGATGTGCGAATCTAGAGCCAGAGCATCGTGTCGCTGCTACCATTAACCAAAAAACATTAAAGGACGGTCTTGCCTATACAGAGATATCTCAGGAGACTTTACTCAACCCAACGAGTCGCCTTCCCTTAAGATTCAAGAGTACTCAGCAGCTAGTTTGTCTCTATGGCCAGCATCGACTGAGGGCTGGCGAAGCGCACGGAGAGACTGAGTGGCTAGTTGATCTTTACCTCGACGGTGAGCCTTTTCATGTAGAGCCACTAAAGCAAGCGCTTATCTACATTATAGATATCTCAACCGAGGCATGCCGTCAGATGCGAGAGGAATCTTCGAATGCTCTGAAGTTGAAAGACGGCGAAATTTATCGCACCCTACGGCAGTATCAAAACGTAGGAAACCTTATACAAGAGCAGAAGTGGTGGGCGAGATTTGATTCCGAGGGTCGAAAAAAAGATATCAAACGCCTGCAGCATAATAAGCTTCTTTTGAGAGGGTTTGATCAATTGATCCCTTATATGGGGCTTTGGGAACCTTTTAAAACATCCCAGATAGAAAGAATATTAGGGTTAAAGTGTCACGAGGTGAGGTCCCCCACTTTCCAATATGGGTCTAGCTAATTTTTGATGTTAGTTTGTTTATAACTATCTCTGCTCTATCCATGATAAATGGTCAAAGATAGCCCACGAACATCCCTTGATTATTGATTCAATTTCTGTACGGCTTGTGGAGGGCCTTATTCCTGAGCATTCACAGAATGATAGCGACCGTATTTCGAGGCTTATAGAATCTGGGAAAATCTTTCCTCGTGTTATTGAAGATGAAGATCGGAAGGCTTTATTGCACCGACTCATCTCAACTACCGGGAGGATATTAACCATTAATACCCTCGTCCAAGACACAATATTCCTAGAGGGCCCAGCAAAGGCTCTACATCGTCTCTGTCCCCCACTTTTTCGAGGAAGTTTAAACAAGGCTTTACTCCGTCAATGGAGATCTGTGGGAACGGGAAGAGGTTTTGAGATTCAAACATCAGAGCACAACTTTCGGGCCCTCCCAGAATCTTCATCTTCGGATTGCTTCAGAATTTGCAGCATGCAACTATGGCTATTTAGCTTTAGACATTTTGCAAAGCGATATCTCAAGTCAAGACAAAACCAAATGGTATCATTCTGGCCTAGCGAGGTATTCAGTCTTCAGAACATGGCAGTATTAGCAGAGAGGTTAGGCTTCTGCTCAGACCAGATCAGTAACCTAAGGCAAGAGACATCGGAACACAGGATTTCAGAAGATTTCTTTCAATCATTTTGCACAGAGGAGTTCTACCGGGTAGATAGGAGACTCCTCGACACAGGCGCGAGACGCCTACGACATATTTGGCGAGCGCTAGCCAAAGACGAAGATCAAACCGGTAGCGGTCCCGAATATACAACAGACAGCAATGATACAATGGCAGATCACCGATTTAATTGTTCAAAACCTGTCCAATTTCAACAAGAGCGAAGACATCTTTTCCTCGACCAGATTTATAGCATAGACCAACCCAGGAAGCAGTATGTTACTTCATTGGCGATAACAAGAGATATCATATTTTCATTTTTCGGGAAATCACCTCTATACGAAGCCATTGCCAACCAAGGAGTGCATTTTCCCAACAAGCCCAACGAGACTTTGCTCATTAGAAATGAGATTTCCGGGCTACCCGGGGATGAAAATCTTAACACACATGATACAGGTCTAACCGATGACCAAGGGATGAGCGGTGAACAGAGTTCAGACATTGATACGAATATGCATGAGGCCCAAAACATACCTAGTAATCAGGTGGTGGATAATGATCAGGATACGGGCACTGAACAAGCCTTGGTAGATCAGGGACAAAACGTTGATCTTGATCAGCGCATTCTAGCAGAAGGATTCGAAGATGAGCCCCAGCCCATGTGCTGTGAGGGCCAGATTTCCGTTCACCGAGGCTTTCAAGATATGCTTATGCTATGGTTTGCATCGAAAAATAACTCTCTCGTCGTTTTATACTTGTTTGAAACTCGGACCTTGTTCAAATTTCCATTACCGGGCAACTTCTTACTGCGCTCTACTCTATCGACTCTTGCCAGAACCCACTACTTCTTGATGATCAATGAATACGGCTTCAATGTTCCTGACCCAGGAAAGGAGTTTGAGGAAGCTGTGAAACACCAGCTGCTCTTTGTGGGCAAACGGGATCATCTCGGCCCTTCAGACTACGATGTTTCGGCGGACGCACTTCGGGAATATATTACTAAATATGATGTTAAAACAGGGAAACGACATGGTGATGAGATCGAAACACAGCGTGCTACGAAGCGCCACGAGAAGAGAACTTCTTAAAGGGAAGATTTGATCTAGGAAATGATATGGAAAGCCCGAAATTGTTGCAAAAACAGTGATTTAGAAGTATTTAGGTTGTTTAAGCATTTATACCTAAGCCCTCTGTTTCTAATCCCAGCAATATTTCAGAAATAATTAAATAGTTTCACCAGACTCATAGCTATGAATAACTAAGTTGCCTACCAGGATATGTTCTCGATGACGTTACTACAGCCTTATTTTAAATGCAAACGTATAGTCCGACAATTTAAATCACATTAGTTTGTAGAGTTATGTACTGCCATATTCGAAAACAGATTCCCCCGCATACACTCGCAGATCGTTTCCCGAACCCTATCCTGAAACACGCTAGTCCAATTATAGTTACTTCTCCTAAAACCCCTGTCAAGCTGCATCGTCCCGCTTGAACAGTAATATATGACTCATTGTTATGATACAGTACAGCCAATCGGCTTGGATCTCTGCGAATCATGTAGCTACCCCTCCATTTCAACCTTGGCACTTCATGCGCATCGTGGGCTACCTCAAGCATGGTTATTCAATAACATTTGACTTGGCCTCGCCGATGACTGCAAGAATGGCATTTTCACATGACGACTATACGGTCGCGTGGATCTGCGCCTTGCCACTGGAAATGACAGCGGCCAAGATGATGCTGGACAAGCTCCACCATCAACTGTCCCAGCCTAAATCCGATCACAACGCCTACACACTTGGTAGCATAAGTGGGCACAATGTAGTGGTAGCCTGCCTGCCGTCAGGTGTTTATGGAACCACCTCTGCAGCAGTCGTGCTCGCTCACATGCTTCTGACGTTTCCGTCTCTTCGATTTGGGTTGATGGTGGGCATCGGGGGTGGTGTGCCGAGTAAAGAGGCCGACATTCGCCTGGGCGACGTGGTCATCAGCATGCCAACTGCATCCTCCGGGGGCGTGATCCAGTATGACTATGGGAAGACACTTCGTGATGGATGTTTCGAACGCACTGGGTCGCTCAACAAGCCACCGCAATATTTGCTAACTGCAATATCTCAAATGCGCAGTAAGATCATGGGTGGAAATACACTGATTGAAGAAATCGCATCAGAGATACTTCAGAAACATGAAAAGCTGCAGGAACAATTTTCTCGCCCAGACGAAGATTGGCTGTTCCAGGCGAGGTATGATCATGAAGGCAAGAATGCCGACTGCTCAAAGTGTGAACCGGACCAACTAGTTACGCGCACAATACGAGAAGGCAAAGAGCCCGTCGTTCATTACGGTCTGATTGCGTCTGGGAACCAAGTCATGAAAAGTGCTACAACACGAGACGATGTTGCCCGAAAGCTGAATATCCTCTGCTTTGAAATGGAAGCAGCAGGGTTGATGGATCAGTTGCCATGTCTGGTCATTAGAGGAGTTTGCGACTATTGTGACTCGCATAAGCACAAAAGATGGCAGGGATATGCCGCTCTTACTGCGGCTACTTACACCAGAGCTCTTCTGGGAGTAGTCCCTCTATTCGGCAGCCAGAGTAGTGACGCAAAAGAACCGCGCCACTGGATGGTACCCTTTGCTCGAAATACTCGATTTGTCGGCCGTCAACAGGAGATTCATTATATTGAAAATTTTATTATTTGTGCAACAGGCCCGACCAAGGTTGCTATTCATGGACTAGGGGGAATTGGGAAAACACAAATCGCCCTGGAGCTGGCCTACCGCACGCGAGAAAAGGTCCCTGAACGCTCTATTTTTTGGATTCCATGTACCAGCTACGAGAGCGTGCAACAAGCCTACGTGAACATTGCCTCGGCCCTAGGTATTTCGGACATAGAGCCAGCGAAGATGAAAGAACAAGTCAAATCTCATCTAAGCCAAGACAGGGCGGGAAAATGGCTTCTGATTTTTGACAACGCAGACAATATGGAAATGTGGACCAAGGGGAGCGCGACTGCGCCACCGCTCAAGAATTTTCTCCCTCGCAGTGGGAATGGTCACATTCTCTTTACCTCTCGTAATCGAAAACTAGCTGTGAAAGTGGCATCACCTAACGTTCTATCTATTCCCGATGTCGATCAAATCACTGCCATGAAGATACTTGAAAAATCACTCATCCAAGAGGGTTTGCTACATGACAGCTATACAACTACTGCTCTCCTTGAGCAACTTGGATTTCTACCGCTTGCAATTAGTCAGGCTTCGGCCTACATGAATGAAAACAAGATCGTGCTATCTGATTATCTGTCATTATTGAAAGAGCGAGAGACAAACGCAGCCGAGTTGCTAAGTGAGGAATTTGAGGATGACGGACGATACCCCGAGACTCAGAACCCAGTGCTTGCTACTTGGATGATTTCTTTCCAGCAGATCCAGGATTTAGATGAATTGGCAGCGGACTATTTGTCATTCATAGCCTGCATTAACCCACGAGATATCCCGCAGTCGATTCTTCCTCCTGCAACCTCGGCAAAAAAAAGGGTGGATGCACTAGGTCTTTTGAGCGCGTATTCCTTTATCAGTGAACACGCCTGTAACAGTTCATTCAGTCTTCATCAACTTGTGCATCTCGCCACGCGGAATTGGATGAGGCGAACCGAGGTTTTGGTTCATTGGGTACACAGGGCAACTCAACAATTAGATGGTATCTTCCCTGATGACGATCACAACAATCAACGTTTATGGAGAGAATACCTGCCGCACGCACTTTATTTGATAAATAGTGAAGAGTTCCATGATATCCACTATGAGTACGTTGGACTTTCTTCAAGGGTAGGAAGATCTCTACAAAGTGATGGAAGATATAATGAGGCCAAAGTTATATTCTTTGATTGTCTCAAAGTCCGCGAGAAAGCTCTAGGACCAGAGGATCCCGACACTCTCACCAGTGTGAGCAATCTAGGTTCGGTGCTTGAACAACAGGGCAAGTACGAAGAGGCCGAAGCCATGCATCGGCGAGCTCTAGCAGGCCGAGAGACAATTTTGGGACCAGAGCATCCCGACATTCTCACCAGTGTTAGCCATCTTGGCTCAGTGCTTGAACAACAGAGCAAGTACGAAGAGGCCGAAGCCATGCATCGGCGAGCTCTAGCAGGCCGAGAGATAGTTTTGGGACCAGAGCATCCCGACACTCTGACAAGTGTTAGCCTTCTTAGTTCGGTGCTTGAACGACAGGGCAAGTACGAGGAGGCCGAAGATATGCACCGACAAGCTCTGTCAGACAGAAAGAAAATTCTGGGACTAGAGCATCCTGACACTCTCACTAGTGTTAGCCACCTTGGTTTTGTGCTTAAACGACAGGGGAAATACGAAGAAGCCGAAGACATGCACCGGCGAGCTCTGGCAGGCAGGGAGATAGTTTTGGGACCAGAACATCCCGACACTCTCACGAGTGTTAGCCATCTTGGTTCGGTGCTTGAACGACAGGGCAAGTACGGAGAGGCCGAAGCTATGCACCGGCGAGCTCTAGCAGGCTATGAGACAGTTCTGGGACCAGAGCATCCAGACACTCTCGCCAATTTTAGCCTTCTTGGCTCGGTGCTTAAACGACAGGGAAAGTACGAAGAGGCCGAAGCCATGCACTGGCGAGATGCACTTGGTTCTGAGAAAGTTCTGGGACCAGAACATCCCGACACTCTCACGAGTGTTAGCCATCTTGGTTCGGTGCTTGAACGACAGGGCAAGTACGAAGAGGCCGAAGCCATACACCGGCGAGCTCTGGTAGGCTACGAGAAAGCTCTAGGACCAGAGCATCCCGACACTCTAGCCAGTGTTAGTCATCTTGGTTCAGTGCTTGAACGACAGGGCAAGTACGAAGAGGCTGAAGCCATACATCGGCGAGCTCTGGTAGGCTACGAGAAAGCTCTAGGACCAGAGCATCCCGACACTCTCGCGAGTGTAAGTAATCTTGGTTCAGTGCTTGAACGACAGGGCAAGTACGAAGAGGCCGAAGCCCTGCACTGGCGAGATGTACTGGGATCTGAGAAAGTTCTGGGACCAGAACATCCCGACACTCTCACGAGTGTTAGCCATCTTGGTTCGGTGCTTGAACGACAGGGCAAGTACGAAGATGCCGAAGACATACACCGGCGAGCTTTGGCAGGCTATGAGAAAGCTCTAGGACCAAAGCATCCCGACACTCTCGCCAGTGTGGGCCATCTTGGTTCGGTGCTTGAACGACAGGGCAAGTACGAGGAGGCCGAATCCATGCACCGGCAAGCCCTAGCAGGTAGAGAGACAGTTCTGGGACCAGAGCATCCCGACACTCTTACCGGCTTTACCCATCTTGGCTTTGTGCTTGAACAACAGGGCAAATACAAAGTGGCCGAAGCCATATACCGGCGAGCTCTGCTAGGCTATGGGAAAGCTCTAGGATCAGAGCATCCCCACACTCTCACCAGTGTAAGCCATCTTGGCTCTGTGCTTGAACGACAAGGCAAGTACGAAGAGGCCGAAGCCATGCATCGGCGAACTCTGGTAGGCTATGAGACAGTTCTGGGACCAGAACATCCCGACACTCTCGCCTGTGTTAGTCATCTTGGTTCGGTGCTTGAACGACAGGGCAAGTTTGAAGAGGCCGAAGCCATACACCGGCAAGCTCTGGCAGGTTATGAGCAAGCTCTAGAGCCACAGAATCCCGACACTGTCACTAGTATAGAACCCACCACCTTACTTGCGGACCCAAATAAATAAACAAATCTTGCACAACCGTTTCTTGAAAATCATACTCCTTTCAGATCCTTACCAAGTACTTCCCCTGTGCCACCACGTTATGACTTGAACGAGGTTGATTGAAGAGGTTCATTCTCAATCTACATATTATCTCCCATTTGGAAGAAGATCAACACATAATTTTGCCAGTCTTTTATATTAATATGACACATGTGGAGTCAGCTTGGTGACATTTCGTTCTCACCATCTCATTCCTGTCGTTTCATTGCCAGTGGCAGACGAATGCAAATTTCCCCGCAATATTACACTCATCGCTCAGCAGTTGTCAGAGTAATTATTGAAATACCTCAGCACCTCTAAGTTGCGAAACAATGACATTGCCCAAGAAAACATGACCAGACAACTTTCACAGGCGAAAAAATGTAAACGGTTCAAGCAATAAACACAAATGAATGTTGGACTTCGTTTAAATCAATGATAAAGCAATACTCTATATCACGAGCCACCGGCGTTTGATTGTCATTTTTGTTGATGCAACGATAACTGTATCTTTGGATCTCACCCACGGTAGCGGGCAAAATTCCATCCAAGAGCTTCTATTTTCTTTTTGTTCTAATGACAACTGCCAGAAGACGCTAGGGACCAAAACAAAGTTTTCTTTCGTATCCATTGACACTTCCCGATTATTGATTGTCATTCGCCACTTCATACGGAAGTGGATACGGGTTAGATGTGTGAATGAATGCCTACGGCCAATAAGGCGGGGGAAGGGAGTACGTGTTTTATGAGGTTACCGTAAAGTACAGTATTCTAAGCCATTCTTTCGTCCTGTAAAAACAGACATCTAATTTTGGAAAATATTGATCTGCAACTAACCCAGATATGGATTAGTGCGTTTTAGGAGAGGGGTTGGGAAACAATCTGCGAGTGTACGAGGGGGAATCTGTTTTCGAATATGGCAGTACAGTAAAACTAATTTCGAATTCCACTCTTCCCTATGTATCTAGGAGGTGAATGGAATTCGTGATATTGCTGGCTCATCTAGAGGTTTTTTTCGGTTCTCTGAACCGGCGTTGGATAGTAGGAGCCCTAAAAAAGTTAGGTACCCGAAGTTATAGAGGCTTTCTAGCAGCACATACTAGATGAGAACGAAGGAATGACCAGAATCCGGAGGTATCCGCAGAGAAGATAAACACCTTTCCTGATTCTCGAATTCGTATGCCTAAACAAACATCCGCTCCACAAAGCTTGCTATATTCATGCGATTTCTTTTCCAAGTTCGCCTTACGCCGATCTCTTTTTTGTCGAATAGATTTCTTTTCTAAGCCGGTGATTATAGATCGTGTGCGAGATGTCTTAGCCATTATAATAGAGCTAAAGAGCGAAGATAGGTATTGCTGGTTCGGTGTATAGAGAAGTAAAGAAACCATAAAAGCTATAATTGGGAAAATAAGTACCTCTGATCGTTAAAAAGACATAGTTCTAGTATCATACAGTAAAACGTAGCCCTTTATGTCTCGGGTACAAGGACCTGATCAGATTTTTGCAAAGTACCAACAGAGAGCATCAGCTAACGAGCTTGAGCTAGTGCTAAAGCTTAGAAGTTGATTAGAAGCCCTCCTTTGCACACGGCCCCGAAGGGATCGCTATGTATCATAATAGATCTGATTTGGTGACGCGACACTGTTTTGGCTCGCAACCACCGCCGCAGGCCTGCGACACCTTTTTGGCACGCAAACAAATTCTAAAAAAAAGAGTATCGCAAAGGGTCGCAGGCTTATTGGCACGGTTCTTATCATAACGTATCAATAGACTTAGGGATATTTAAACTCGTAGATATAGTACACAAAACCCTCCTACCTATATACTTCGTATCTACGTATTGTTCCCCAATCTTTATAGAGATAAAGCAAACATGGCGTTCCGTATATTCCTACTCCTTGGTAGTCTTTATATACGCACCGCCTTGGGTGGCGCTCTCAAAGTTATCGATTACGAAGGCCAATGTGTGATATGGTCTGATGATAACCATGGATGCACAGGATACTCAGCATCTTTTGGTCTCCTTGACGGAAATGACTGTTCAGGTGAGTGGTATTTCTATGGATATTTGATCGGTACTAACGAAAGGCTAGATCTAAGCAATGTTACACATGGTATTCGCAAGGAATACTCTAAGCTAAACGTGAATACATGTGGCACAAAAAACGGCCAGCCTGTTGCATGGATAGAGGTAAACAATAATGGAGTTGTTAAATTCTTCAATCAGAATGGAAATCAGGCAGGGTGTACGTTAGACAACGGATTCAAGGTTGGCAGCTCGTGTACTAGCGTGCCTTCATCGTCATCGTCATCGACTTCCTCAGCAGAAACATCCTCAGAAGAAATATTGACTTCCTCAGCATCAAAATCATCGGCATCGACTTTATCAACTTTATTGGCGTCTACTCCGTCGTCTACGTCAGCACTTTCAGGTCCGATCTCTCGCTGCCCTAGGTCCGAATAAGAGAAAAAGAAAAACATTAGGGACGCCACGAGGGGGTTGAAGGGTTCCTTTGTCTTACTTGCCATAGCAGATAGGTCTCTTTGGGTGTGGTTTTTCCCTAGAAGGTTTTCCACATCACTGGCGTGAATGCGAAAGAGACTCCGTTCCGTATGAGAATTTCATTTATAAAACTATATAAAAACAGCCAGATAATAACGGCACCTTTCTTAAACATGATGTTTTTAGATATAGATAGCTACTGTAATAACTTATAGCTAGCTTGTTTTAGGGGCTAAGATATGCCCTCTATAAGGATATAATGAGAATTTCCTTGATTAACAAATGATAGCCTCGCCTTTTAAAGATCACAGTGCATTCAGAGATGCGTAACACAGACGTAGCCTTCAGAGTAGAGAAACGAGTCATAAGTTAATTTCATGCTTAGCCAGGAATACTACTGAGGTAGGATTTACTGTATAATCTATTGAGATGTAACCTAAGATACAAACGAAAAATATAGTTATATTTGTATATATAATCACGATAGGATTTCATTCCGGTGACTCTAAATAATCGGGATAAATAAGGTATGCTTTCATAAAATAGTCACCAATCCAACCATGGCGCCGCAAAACGTGTCTAAGTAGAGAAATAAAGAGATGGCGTAAGGGCCTCGAAGATCGTAATAGTAGAATCCGACGCTCATGTTCGAAGGCCATGGACACCGTCGGCATGCCCCCGTAAGTGCATCTCGTGTAGGACGAACAAATCGCAAAAATTACATTTACGGTCCGTGAAATGTGACGTCCTGAAATGCCTCTTCACTCCATTATAGTCGGAGTATGTCTTGGGGCATTGGAAGCATGCGAATGTTAGCTCTACATTCGGGATAGGTTTCCCGCCAGCGGTATGTCCTTCCTCCCGCGACGAAGTCGGCGGCGTATTGGTCTTTATCTTTCGAGCTGGCGGAGAGGGGTCTATATCGTTATCGTCGGACGGCGCAGAGCGTTTCCGTCGTCCCCGAAGGGGCCCACCCTCCTGAAAGCCGCAGTATTGTATCCCAGCAGCAACAGCTTTGTTGCGCCGCGTCCATTCGTCTTCCAATGAATCGGTCGTGGGCCAAGTAAAGAACGTCTCCACGAGAAGAATCTGCTCTGATGGCATTTCAAACTCCTTTCGTAATACCTCGCGCGCAGGCTCATCACTGACAGCCCCACCAGTGAGCTGTCTTTCAATGTCAATCACCGCCTGTTTCCGACTGAAATCACGGCGTGTTTCTTTCCGCCGTTTGTCTTGCAGACGCCGGCGTAGATTGTGGACTTTTCGCTTCTGGTCCTCCAGCATCGCTCGCAATGCTGGGTTTTGAGAGCGATCAGCGCACTGGGTCTCTAAATCAACTTGCCAGCGTATGGCTGATTGCAGTTCTGGGTCTTTCTCCACTGATTCCCGGTCAGCGTCGCTTAGGTATCGTGGTCGCCGCCGATCAATCCAACGGCTCATCCGGGTCACAGCCTTTGAGAATTCTTCGTCTGGATTGAGGCCGCACATGATCTCTTGTAAGCCAGTATGCCGACGGGGACGATAATGTTTGATAAACGTTCTGCTAGTGGCGTGGGCCATGATCACATTACGCTGTGCTTCACTGACAAAACCTAGGCAGAAGAGTTAGTCCGCTCATCTAGAGAAAATCAGAACCTTGGGTATTTATAGTCCACTCACCACTCTTGTCAAGTAAATCACCTCCTCCGTATCGAAATTGGTGAGAGAAGAAATGATTAAGGAAGCCGTGTATCTCACTGGAGGTCCTGAGTTGTGCGTCGAGTGTGCTACCATTCATGGACGTCTCCCACAAAATGCGGGGCTGGCCACAGATCACCTCAACCTTTGGGAAGACATAGTAATTATCCATCTCTTTCTTTAAGGGAAGTGGCATTTCCTGTCGGTCGCCCTCGACAAGCAGTCTCCGAAGGTCTTCCATCGAGGTTAAGTGAGGCGCTTCAAAGGCGTGGACATAAAATAATATAATGAAGAGTAGAACATGCGGGCTAAAGACAAGCGATACACCGTAGACAATTTCAGGTAGCGCGAACGTGTTACTAATTAACATTGACCAGTTAGTCTGATTATAGTAAATAAGCCCTGGGGTGGGTAGGTATATAGCATGGGTTGCCACCTACAGCTTCGACATGCCTAGGACGCTTTTCACAAACTGGGGCTCGAGTTCTATCATCGGCTTCGGAGGTCCTCCGTGCGGATCCTGCTGGAGCGATATTTGTAGATGCTTGAACTGAAGGTCAAGCATTGCCTGTTTTCGGTTGATGGTAAATAACCCAAGAGTGTTGTATAGACATAGGATGATCCGCTGAAACCCTAAGTGAAATCGCTTCTCCCGGGTTTGAAGGATTGTCTCATTGAATGGAATCATATCCTCGATATAAACTGGGACATTTGCCCGCGGTTGTTTGTCAAGACCGCGCTTATCCACCAAGTATCTCATGCCCTGTCCGTTTTCGTCAGCGTAAGCCTCCTAGAGACGATTGGGCTGGGGGAAGGGTCAAAGAACAAACCGTGCGAACTGCCTCGCCCATCTCTTTGCTCATCTCGTTTTTGGTAACTCGTGTATAGTAGATTCGGAAGTACTTCCAATCCGCTTCAAGGGCGCTGGCCTTTGTATAGCCTTTCTGACGGCGACCGTTGGGACTATACTCCAACTTCAGGCACCAATTTAGAAACCGATGCATCTCATTTGGAGACGCCTCACGCAGTGCATCTTCCGCATCTTCCCATTTTGGATCGGTGGACAGCTCCATCGCTTTCATTTGGCAGAACCTAAGATAAGGCATGTTAGTCAGCCGATATTCGCTGTAAGCTTTGGATGATATCCTGGTCACTTACCAAGCCCAGCGCTCTTTCAGTCGAAGTTTTAACTTCTTCGTTTTATTGGATCGGCCGTAATCCTCCGGCACCTGGGCCAGGTCCTCATCTGTGTCATCATCCGGGACTTGGTATCGGGCCTGGTGGACACGCTCCACATTCGACAAGTCTGCTGGTAACGATTTTGTTCCAGAGTTTGGACTTGACTTCTTCCTAGCAATCGTTCGACCCGCTGGAGGGGAGTATTCCGGCTCGGTGAGATCGGTCTCAGAGGAATCGGGCTCGAACGGTCTATCATCGTCGGTATCGATGGGAGAGGTATAAGAGGATTCGCTCGTGATTCCATGGTTGCTGGCATTAGGCGACCGACGACGACGCATGGCTAATAGATTTCGCCGACCGTGCAAACGAACTATCTCGGAGCTCGAGACGTTTTAATGCACGACTGAATAGAAGAAAGAACGACGAAAGATCAGAGGAGAGCTTTGGACTGGCACTTAAGTCGGAATGAGGATAGTGTTGGACGGAGGATGGATGGTCGGTTGGGAAGAGGATATTTATAGCCATGGCGGCTGGGTACTGGCTGGGATGTAACTGGTGTGGTGCTGAAGGAGCCATTTCGGCGTCCCCCTCTTAGGAATGGTGGAGCGATTGAGCCTTTGGGAACGCAAGATGTAAGCGCGCACGAGATGGCTGCCTGAGGCAGAAAGCGGTGAGTGGTGTGTGGTGCGTGGTCGAAGGGAGCGGGAGCGTGGCGGAGGGAGGTTGCTGAAAGGCGGCCATTTTTGGCGTCACCTGCCGCCGAAAAAGGCAGCCAAATAGCAAAACGCAATTCTTTTATAGTATTTTTTAAATATATTTTTTAGTATGTATGGTATGCAGCCCTTCAGTGTGGAGTGGGACACCTTAACAGGGAAGGAGGGCGTGTCCCTATACCAATTCCCTATTTTATATACATACGCCTGGGTCAAGTTCCATGGTCTTCAGTACTTAGCTTTCTCAACTCTTCAATCAATGAATTCTCACATTGTGCACCATGTCCCTCTGCAGAGGCCCTTCTGACAATGCCTTTATCACTCTTAGATGCTTAATTACGAAAACATAGATAAAGTTATTTAATTTATCAATAAATAGTTAACTAGTTAAGGGGGGTAGACTAGGTAGTTATATTGACCCCTTATGTCTGAAAATAGCTGTAACGTGTGCTACAAAAGATTCCACCACATATTCTGCCCACTGCATTAATTATGGGTAGGTAGGTACACGGTGTGGAAAAAATTGCATATTCTTTCTGATTCCGATCCTCATCTACTCTGTATAACTAACAGGGGTAACTAACTAACTATGTAACTAACTAACTTAACGTATTTCACCCCATTGCTGGACACACCCCATGGCTGGACACCCACCCAAAACGCGTCAATTAATTTAACCCCTTTCTTCTTCCACCACCCACTATGCCACCAATACGCTCCCGGAGCTCTAAAAATTCAATAGAGCAAGAGGGTAGGATCCTACTAGCTATCCAGGCTTTTAAGAATCGAGAAATCTCTTCAATTCGTGAAACCGCCCGCCGATTCAATATACCGAATTCAACTCTCGCTTCACGCCTCCATGGTATACAAAACCACGCGATTTCTCGCGTTAGTCTACAGAAATTGACCCAGATTGAAGAGGAATCTCTTGAAAAATGGATTCTCTCTATGGATCTACGTGGAGCAGCCCCCCGGCCCTCTATGGTACGAGAAATGGCAGACCTTCTTCTTCAAAAGCGTGGAACTACCCCGGTTCTTTCGGTCGGCCAAAATTGGGTTACAAAATTTGTTAAACGACGTCCACTTCTCTCCTCCCGGTTCTCGAAACGGTATAACTACGAGCGTGCGAAATGTGAAGACCCTAAAATCATTACGGAGTGGTTTAATCTAGTCCAAAAGACAATCCTTCAATTTGGAATCGACCCTGACGATATCTATAACTTTGACGAGACCGGTTTCGCGATGGGGTTAACGGCAACTGCGAAGGTTATAACGAGGAGTGAATACTACGGTCGGCGAGCACTTTTACAACCTGGAAATCGAGAGTGGGTGACTGTTATTGAGTGTACGAATGCTTCTGGCTGGGCCCTTCCGCCGTGTATGATTTTTAAAGGCAAAGTCTTTATTGAATCATGGTTTGACGGCCTCCCGGAGGATTGGCGCTTCGAAGTTAGTCCTAACGGCTGGACCTCCGATGAAATTGGGCTTCGTTGGCTTAAGAAGCTCTTTATTCCTAGTACTTCTTTACGTACGAAGGGGGGTATCGGCTTTTAATACTCGATGGCCACGGAAGTCATTTAACACCTCAATTCGACGAAATTTGCGAGCAAAATAAGGTGATACCAATCTGTATGCCAGCGCATTCATCTCATCTTTTACAACCTCTTGATGTGGGTTGTTTTGCGGTATTAAAACGATCGTACGGTCGGATGGTTGAAACTAAGATGCGGAACGGGATCAACCATATTGATAAACTTGACTTCCTCGAAGCATACCCTCTCGCACGAATTGAAGCCTTTAAATCGGAGACAATCAAGAATAGCTTCTTAGCTACCGGTTTAGTACCATTTGGACCCGACCGAGTGATTTCAAAGCTTAATATCCGGCTTCGAACCCCAACCCCCCTCCGAGCCGGGGGAGTGAATCAAGCCGGAATTTTACACCAAAAACACCGGCTACAGAGAAAGAACTACGTCGACAGGCTTCATCAATTAAAGCTTTACTTCGTACGAGGTCTCGAAGCCCGCCTAGCCCGTCAGATCGTGCATTAGACCAGCTTGTGAAAGGCTTCCGTCTTACAATGCAAGGTGCTATCTTACTCGCTAAAGAAAACAAGGAATTACGTGCCGCCAACGAGAAGCAGAAGCAAAAGCGTACTCGATCCCGAAGGCAGATACCTGCTGAAGAAGGCCTCTCAGTTCAAGAAGCATCTGCATTAATTATACAGCAACAGGAAGCAACTGAAGCACCTACCCCCGGCCCTAGCATGCCTAGAGAATCGGCTATTCAGCCACGTACGCGGCCCCCCCGGGGGTGTGGAATATGCAGATTGCCAGGGCATAGAAGAGAAACATGTCCAGATAGACCACTTAGTTAGTTGAATTAATTTAATGGCGTTATGGTTGAGATAAATGCATTTAAATTTAATAGGTTGGGTTGGGTGTCCAGCTATGGGGTGTGTCCAGCAATGGGGTGAAATACGTTAACTAACTAGTTAGTTAATTAGGGATGCACCTAAACTGGTATGCCGTATACATAACACTATAATATACACAACGCGTCTATATCCATTACGTAAACCTTTTGATATCAATCGCCCGGGTGGTCTAGTGGTATGATTCGCGCTTAGGGTTCACCCAAAGCAATATTGCGCGAGGTCCCCGGTTCAATCCCGGGCTCGGGCCCACTTCTTTTTCTTATTTTATTTTGCTTCGCTGCGGCTAGCACACTATACCGGAAGGGGGAGGACTTAATCGTGGCAAGCCCAAAGCTTAACCCAGCCCAACCCACGAATGGATTGGACTTTAGGCTTTTCTTTTAGGCCCATGGCCCATCGTGGGGGCCTACTAGGGCCATTCCTTGATAAATAGTGCAAATAAAATACCATACAAATTGATACAGTCAGATTTCTGTCATCTACTATGGCCCTGGGGAGAGTGATCATATGACTACTGGGAGTATCAACACCTCGCATTCGCAAACGAGGTAAACAACCTAAATAGGAAATAGAGTGCGCCAAAAACCGCAATTGGGGGCAAACCTTGCCCCCAAAAAACCAACCCGCAGTGGTTGCGGTTTCCAACCACCCAAACCGCAACCAAACCACAAACCACTGCGGTTCCCCAATGGGGCCCCAACAAAAACCATTTTTGCATAAAATAGACGTCTTGGCATACATAAACCGGGTGACTCATGCTAATATATTACTGTTATTTAAACTTGTATTGGTCACAACTACTTTATATTATGTCCGCGTAGGCGCTGACCTTTTCTACTAATATTTCTGACCGAGGTCAGAAATATACTACGCTGGTAGAGCCTAAGCCTTAACTAGTACTAGTATGAGCCTGTCATATTAATAATAAAAAGTAGAAATTGTCGGATCTTAGAAGTTCTTCAATTTTTTGTCGCGGAAATATATATTATTCCCCGATTATCATATTTTCCCTACAACTTTTGAATAAAGGTACTGTGAGATTATAACTTATATTAATCAATTACAAACTGTTTTTTTTTATAAAGATCATCTTATTTAAATAATAACTCTTAAGTATGCAAACCGTAAAATTAGTTTGAAGTGACTTATTTTGTCGAGACCCTGATATAGTGTCGGCGCAGATACACCGGGATACCGGAGGATTTATTAATCCTAAATATGCAGTAATTTTTCTTATGTAATCCAGTTAGTATAAATTGCCAGAATAGTGGATACAGAAATACAGAGAGTTGAATACCATTGATTGGACCCATACATTACACAATACGGAATACTCCAACAGTTATGAGCCCGGTTCGCACTGAATAAGACTACTATATCGGTATATAGTATCTAGCACGCAGCTAGAAGTTGTCCTGCAACCAACCCCGAAGCTACCCAAGCTATCCCTTGATTCGCATCAAAACATTGAAGCATCCAGCAATGGAGGCAGCATCAATTCTCTCCGCCATGAAGGGCGAAAAACTGAAAGATGCACCGCAATGGCCCACCTGGTTTGCGAAGGTGCAGTTATATGCAATGCAAAAGAACGTCTGGGATCACTGTGACCCGGATACCCCGTTAACCGAGCGTCCTGATACCCTAAGGGAACCGGTCCAACCAGAATACCCTCAAGGGGGTAACGAAACGGATCGAAGGTCTTGGAGAGACCAGGCAGATGTGTACAAAATGAGTTACCCACGGTGGGAGAAACAAGCAAGGGGACTGAGTGATGTAAATGAATATATCCTCACCTACCTTGACACGATGCACCACCTCGCTCTAATTCCATATCGTACTCCGTATGATAGACTTGTGTACCTAAGGTCTCGGTTTGCCCGGTCGACCGCGTACGAGGAGGAAATCCGAATGAAGTGGAAGGTGTTCGCGATGCAGAAGCCGACGGGAGACATTGAGCAATGGCTTCAAAAATGGAATTCGCTAAGAGAGCAAGCGATTAGTCTCGGTATCAGCGATGGAGACGCCAATAGGGACTTCTTACACGCTGTTAAAGAAGTGCTCCCTATCTGGTGGCAAGGCAAATACCAGGAAATTGTCATGGACAAAAAGGTCTATGATACTCGAGATCTTCTCGAATCGTTTCGCGCAATGAATCGTGAGATAGGAGTACAGGTGGTATCGTCAACCACTCCTCCAAAAGGTGCTTTCTCAACCTGGCAAGGTTATCAAGAAGCGAAGCCCGAGAAGGAGAAGCAAGAGAAGCTTCTTCCATTTGAAAAAAGAAGCTGTCCCTGCGGAAGTTCACACCCGAAACATAAGGTTGCCACTTGCTATATCCTGAACGAAGCGACTCGGCCAGAAGGGTATACCCTAAATGAAGGGAAACTAGAGAAAGCAAAGAAGAAGTTAGCAAAGGATCACGCCTGGAAGCAATGGGTAGACAAAGTGATAGCTGAAGCGCAGGAGATGCAGCAAGCTCAGACAAACCCAGTCGAATGCGCTGGCCGAGTCAGCTTTGCAACCACCTATCAAAGTCGAATCAGTCCTCGCAGCAAGCCAAGTGAAGCTATACAGATTAGTAAGCACGTGCTATCTGTGTCAAAGGCAGATGAGCTTTCTCTCCGTGACCGGTGGATTCTTGATACCGGATCAAGCGCGCATGTCTGCAATAACCGAGCACTTTTTATCGATCTTGTGCCAGAAACAATTGAGCTAACAACCGGAGATAGTACCACGCAGGTGCTAGGGAGAGGCAAGGTTAGACTTGTAGGGAGACACCCAGTGAAAGGGAGAATGGAGATCACATTGAGTGACGCTCTATACTCGCCAAGTTTCCACACAAACCTAGTATCATATGCGATGCTTAGGAAGAAAGGCGGGCTTTGGTGCCAACGTACAAATTGTATCCGGGACCCAGAAGATAGACCGGTTGTCTGTGTGAACCTATGGGACCATTTCAACCTCTGGATTTTCGATAGACCCGGAGAAACTCCACCTCAGCAGGCCTACGCAACACAAAGGTCAGCAAAGCCGCTAGAATCAAAGGCTTCCTCTGAGATCTGGCATCGACGCCTAGCTCACGTTGAACCACGGACTGTAGCAAAGCTTGCTACTATGGTAGACGGTGTCGTTCTTGACGATAAAGGAGCAAAAAAGGAGCAGGAATCTCTATGTCAAACCTGTAAGACAGGGAGCGCTCCGAGACAGATATCAAGACGACAAGTTGGACGTACATTTGGACGATTTGGAAGGGTGCACTTCGATCTAATTCAGCTACCGCCGGCATACAATAGGCACCGCTGGATATCCCACTTCTATCTAGAAGGACCGAGATTCCATTGGATCATGACTCATGAAGTGAAGCCTGAATGTCAATTGGCTATCAACCAGTTTGTACAACTAGCAAGGAACCAGTGGAAGCTACCGATCAAGGCTTTCCACTATGACAATGAGTCCTCGGCCGGAAAACCCACAGAGTACAGCCTCACAGCGGATGGTATCCTGATATATCATAGTCTCCCTAGACACTCGGAAATGAATGGGTATGCCGAAAGATCGGGGGGTATGATTATCACCCGTATGCGTATGCTCGCGCTCGAAGGGAAACTCCCAAAGGACCTATGGCCGGAATTCGCAAGCGCAGCAGTATGGTTATTGAATCGTACACCGACGTATATTGCCACCGAAAAACGCTGGGTAGTGCCATGGGAGGAAGTTCGGAAAGAATTTGCACCGCAGATACCGAAGACCAATCTATCGAATGTTCGACTGTATGGAAGTGTGGCGTACTGCAGAATTGAGAAGCAAGTACAGTCTGATAAGATGAGCCCACGCGCAGAAATTGGCTTCCTAGTGGGATACCTCTCTTCGAACATTTGGAAAGTCTGGTTTCCACATAGTGGAAAAGTGAAGCATATCAGGGACGCAGTCATTGACGAGACACGGAAGTACACGCCTGATTATGAGAGATACCAGCCTATCCCACTGCCAATTGTGAGGGAACCACAAGAACTCACCGCTGAAGAGATCACCCATATAGTCAACCACCAGATCACTAGTCGAGAGGAGACTAGTACGATAGAGGAGAGAGATCCTTGGGACCTACAGGAGGAACAGGATCCCCAGCAAGATCACCAACATCGGCAAGCGCAGCCACAGGAAGTGATTCAAAAAACGATGACTAAAGTTAGTCAACGTGAGACCACCCCAGCTCAGGGGGTGAGCGATAGGCTTTACTGGCCGACCCCGGACCCTCCACCGCGAGCACCACCAGGTGCATTTCCGACTGATCAGGACCTACCACCGTTGCCAATAACACCACCGCAAGAAGGCGAAGAGCAAGTGACTGGGTCTAGTCAGGGGGTGGATACCGAGGATGATGATCAAAGGGACCAGACCCAGCAAGGAACCCAGCAAGAAGCTGACTCCGACGAAGCTACTCCCGCTGTTGAAGATGAGCTAGAAAGACAGCTACAGGCAGAGCTACTAGCACCAAACAGGGAGATAGTTAGCGATATTGACACTGGTAATATACTAAGTGGTCGTCGAAGGCGTAGAGCAAGGCAGGATGAAGACTTTGCATACGCAACCACTATAGTACAAGAAGAGGAACCCCAACCTCTACTACATGCCTTTGCAGCTGGGCTATACGCTGAGAAACCAGAAGCTCGTCGTCATCGAGACGACCTCCCACCACCACCGAAGTACTGGAGGGATGTTATGAATCACCCATTTCAAGAAGGGTTCCTCGCAGCGATGAGGAAGGAGATCAATTCCCTTTCTAGAAAAGAGACATTTGAAGTCATTGAGAAACCAAGGGACCGAGGGAAGCAGATTCTCCCCCTACTATGGATTTTCTCATACAAATTTGATCAGGATGGTTACCTTTTGAAGCTAAAGGCCCGCATCTGTGTACGCGGAGACCTTGAAACCATTTCTCATGAAGAGAAGAGAGCTGCTACGCTAGCAGCAAGGACAGCAAGGATGATCTTTGCCTTAGTGGCTGCCTTTGACCTCGATTTGAGACAGAGAGATGCTGTCACTGCATTCCTAAACAGCAAACTCGACCAGCAAAAGGAGACGTATACGTATATGCCAGAGGGATTTCAAACTCTAGGTAAATGCTGGAAGCTACATCGCGCGCTATATGGCCTACGGATTTCACCACGTCTATGGCAGCAGGAAGCAGCTGGCGTACTTCGCAAGCTAGGACTACAGCAAGTGCCTGAGGACCCCTGTGTTTTTATGGGGAAAGGTCTACTAGTATTCTTCTATGTGGATGATATCTTGATCGCCAGTCACCCCACCGCAAAAGCACAGGCGGAGCAATTGGAGCGAGAACTCGAAGCACACTGGGAATTGACAGATCATGGAGAAGCAGCCTGGTTCTTGAATATACGAATTATCAGGGACAGACAGCAAAAGAAGCTTTGGTTATGTCAAGATAGCTATGTGACGAGTGTTGCAGCTCGCTACAACTTGACAGACCGACCACCAGTGTACACACCACTACCAGTCGACGAACTAAAGCCCTATCAGGGTACGGCTACACCTAGAGAGATCCGTTTATACCAGCAGAAGGTTGGATCTGCAGGATATGCCACCACAATTACTAGGCCGGATGCTGCAAAAGCTACCGCTCGGCTCGCGCAGTTCCTCACAAATCCTAGTCCACAGCACCAGCAGGCAGCTGATCGGGTCATCACCTACCTCTATTCCACCCGGAATCTAGCAATTGAGTATAGTGCCGGAGCAGCCAGTGCAGGAATGGACTCGGTGCAGTTCGCAAGTGACGCTTCGTACGGGGATCACTTAGATAGAAAGAGCTCAGCTGGATATATCTGCCAGGTATACGGAGGCCCAGTGGACTGGAAAGCAAGCAAGCAACACACAGTGACAACATCCACCACAGAGGCGGAGTTACTAGGTCTATCAGAGGCGGGAAAGCAGCTCCAATGGTGGCGCCGGTTACTCCATAACCTCGCCTTTACCCCGTCTCACCACCTAACAATTGACTGTGACAATGAGAGGACCATCAGCCTATTGACCAGCGAGGACACAGCTTTTGAAACGAAGCTTCGACACGTCGATATTCATCATCATTGGCTACGACAAGAGGTCCGAGAAGGTTATATACGGGTGCGTTGGGTGGCAACAGCGAATATGGTTGCAGATGGACTCACCAAATTGTTATCTCGGCAGAAGCATGAGAGCTTTGTACGTCTACTCAGAATGGTGGATATAGGCTATCTTATAGCCTAGAGATATGGAGATGATACAGCGATCTCAGTATGCATACTGGAACCGCTGAGGGGGTGTGTCGGCGCAGATACACCGGGATACCGGAGGATTTATTAATCCTAAATATGCAGTAATTTTTCTTATGTAATCCAGTTAGTATAAATTGCCAGAATAGTGGATACAGAAATACAGAGAGTTGAATACCATTGATTGGACCCATACATTACACAATACGGAATACTCCAACATATAGCTGCTGCCTAAGGCTCAATTTTCGAGGTAACGTAATCGGTAAGCGAGTCGGCCATGTAAGCCAGCCGGCCACCCAGCCCAACATGCTAATTTTAAATGGATATATCTTAACCATAACGCCATTAAATTAATTCAACTGAATTGATTTATCTATTTGGACATGTTTCTCTCCTATGCCCCGGCTGTCTACATATTCCACAGGCTCGCCCGGCCCGTATAGGTGGTTGTAAACCCTCCGATACCTGCTCACGATAGGTATTGATACGTGCAACTTGGGCCTCAAATGGTTCCGTACGTAGCTCACGAACCTCCTGGACTGAAAGATCCCCTTCGTGGACTATCGTCCTTGTAGACCGAGTCCGCTTTTGCTTCTGCTTCTCGTTAGCGGCGCGTAAATCGCTCTTCTTTCTTAAGTAAAGCGGCGGACTGCATTGTGATTTGACAGGCTTTTAAAACCTGGTCAATCGCACAATTTAGCGGGCTCGGAGGGCTCTTCGATCTAGCACGAAGTAAAGCTTTAATTGACGAAGCTTGCTTTTGTAATTGCACGTAGTTTGAAGGCGTTTTTGGGTCCCAATCGCTCCCCCTACTCGGAGGGGGGGACGGGGTTCGGAGACAGATATTTAGCTTCGAGAGCACTCGACTAGGTTCAAAAGGTATTAAACCAGCTGCTCCGAAGCTATTTATAATAGTCTCCGATTTAAAAGCTTCAATTCGTGCGAGGGGATATGCTTCGAGGAAGTCAAGTTTATCGATATGGTTGACCCCGTTCCGCATTTTCATTTCAACGAGCCGACCATATGATCGCTTTAACACAGCAAAACAACCGATATCCAGGGGCTGTAAAAGATGAGAGGAGTGCGGAGGCATACAAATTGGTATAACCTTATTTTGCTCGCAAATTTCATCGAATTTAGGAGTTAAATGGCTTCCATGTCCGTCGAGTATTAAGAGACGATATACGCCCTTTATACGCGAAGAAGTGCTAGGAATAAAGAGCTTCTCAAGCCAACGAAGTCCGATTTCATCAGAGGTCCAACCGTTCGGACTAACTTCAAATCGCCAATCATCCGGAAGGCCATCGAACCATGATTCAATAAAGACTTTGCCTTTAAAAATGATACACGGAGGGAGGGCCCAACCCGAAGCACTCGTACATTCAATAGCAGTCACCCATTCACGATTCCCAGGTTGTAAAAGCGAGCGCCGACCGTAGTATTCACTTCTCGTAATCACCTTCGCCGTAGCGATTAACCCCATCGCGAAACCGGTCTCATCGAAGTTATAAACGTCATCGGGGTGGATTCCAAATTGGAGGATGGTTTTTTGAACAAGATCGAACCACCCTTGAATGATTTTCGGGTCTTCGCATTTCGCACGTTCGTAATTATAGCGTCTTGAGAATCGGGATGAGAGGAGAGGGTGTCGTTTCACAAAGTTATAAACCCATTTTTCGCCGACCGAAATAACCGGGGTGGTTCCGCGTTGTTGAAGTAAAAGATTCGCCATTTCTCGTACAGTGGAAGGCCGGGGGGCAGATCCACGAGAGTCCATAGAGAGGACCCAATTTTGAAGAGATTCCTCTTCATATTCGGTCAATTTATGCGAATTTGCGCGAGAAATCGCGCGATTTTGCTGGCCACGTAGTCGGTCTTGAAGTGTTGAACGTGGTATATTAAAAACGCGTGCCACTTCGCGAATTGAAGAGATTTCTTTTTTTTTAAAAGCCTCGATAGCTAATAAAATCCTACCCTCTTGCTCTGTTGAATTGCTAGAGGATTGGGAGCGAATTGGTGGCATGGTGGGTGGTTGAATTGACTAAGTGCTAATCCGTGGACGTGTTTTGGGCTGGGTGGCCGGCTGGCTTACATGGCCGACTCGCTTACCGATTACGTTAGTTTTCGGCGGAAAAATGATTTATGGTTTCTTGCGGTTTCTTGCGGTTTCTTGATGGTTTCTTGATGGTTTCTTACGGTTTTTAATGGTTTCTTGCGGTTTTGACCCATATAGTAAGCTACTATCATCCAATTAGCGGTTTAGTATATTAATTAATTTGTGATATATCCACTTACCTAGGGATCCTTTGTTTATCGGTCGCGTCTATATAGAATCTGTATAAGCTATGTAAGTCAGAGCCTTCCCTCTTAGTATTTACCATTAGTAGCTGTGTTTTTATACTTATCATGTCTCAAACCCAGCAGTCTGCCTTGTCCTTATCGATCTATGACAGTGATTTCGACAATTATACTCAGAATCATCCCTTTACACCTGATCTATCTGAGAGTCAGGAAATATTACCTTCATTCGAAACAGACTTCCTCCGACCGTCCCTACCTCCATCAATCCCTTTAACATTCACGCGTGTTGGCCCTGGTCGTACGAAGGTCTATTTTCTTTACGACGAAATGCTCCATAACGACTGGGTAACCTGGTGGCTAGAGACAGGCTTCGGTAAAAAACAGCATATACGCTGGGACGCGAAACATCAGTCTAGTACCTGGGATGCATTTCACCAGATCGCCCATAGCTCTGATGGCACTGCAAAGGTTATGTGTAAGCGCTGTGGACAGATTCTTGAGCACCCGAACTTTGTCCGTGAGACAAGAGATGGGAAGAAACAGCGTCAAGGAACCTCAACTATGAAAAGTCACCTTTCTAGCGCAGGGTGTATAAAAGCTACCCAAGGTCAAGGGACAGATATCACTCGATTCCTACAGCTCAAGGTATGTTTCTAGTCTATTATTATAATTAGTTCTATTCTAATTACTAGGCTATAACTAGAATACGCCGATCGCCAATGAATTCAATCAAGAGACATGGGAACAAGAGCTTCTTACATTTCTTACGGTCGCGCGTCTTCCCTTTCGGTTGATTGAGCATCCTAAGTTTCACCGCTTAATCCAGATAGCCCAGTCTGCACCGAAGGTCCCTGATATCCCTTCAGCAAAGACTATACGACGCCGGCTACAATCCTCCGTACAGCAACAACAGGAAAGAATCCTAAGAATGCTGCCAGAAGATACAAAAATATCAATTGCTCTTGATTGCTGGACCTCGCCTTTCACACAGGCATTTATGGCTATAACTGGCTATTTCATCGACAAGGACTGGCAATACCGTGAGGTCCTTCTCGGCTTTGAACCCCTTCACGGATCACACTCTGGTGTGAATCTAAGTTCTGTACTCCTCGATATACTTTTGCGACATAAGATCGAAGATCGGGTCTTCGCAATCACGACTGACAATGCATCAAATAACCAGACGTTGGTTGATACACTACAACAAGCACTGTCAGAAGACACTACCCTTATTAGGGTCCCATGTCTTGCCCATGTGATTCAGCTAAGCCTTAATGAGCTTCTTGGGTATATTAAAGCTTGCCCGCTCAATGAAACAACGGAGATACGGTGGACAGAGCAGCGATCCCAGTCAGCGCGTGTGAATGCAACCAAGCAAAATATTGCTAATACGCTATCGAAGGTATATATTTATACAATCTAGAGCTATTATATTATACTAACTACGATATCTAGATTCGAAACCTTGCGATCTATGTGAATGCAAGTCCTCAACGCCGGGAAACCTTCTACAATCTACAAGGCGAAACAATAAAGCTTATGCCTCTTCAGGACGTTAAGACACGCTGGAATTCTACGTTTCTAATGCTTCGACGTGCAAAACGCTTACGATCGTTTTTCCAGCCATTTTGTGATGAGTATGAGCGGCCTGATATGGTACTCGAGGACGAAGAATGGCGCCAGGTTGACTACCTTCTCTTTATCACCCAGCCCTTCTTTGATTTCACAGTCGAACTATCAAAAACCCGGGATGCCACTACACATCATGTATTTCTGATTTACAACAAGCTGTTTGAGCACCTAGAGCTATCAATCACCCAGCTTACGCGAAAAAAGACTACCTGGAAGCGACAGATGCTTCAGGCGTTACAAGCTGCGCGAAAGAAGCTTGACAAGTACTACTCTGAGACAGATAACGTACGAGGGCATCTTTATGCAATCACTACAATGCTTGCTCCAGCGAATAAATTCCAGTTCTTCCAAACAGATGATTGGGATGATCGTTGGCGTACGATATACCGGAAGTCTCTTGAAGAGCATTTGGCTGTTTATAAAGAACGTCTTGCCCAGCAACTGATATCTCCTCCATCTCTTTTGTTAGGGGGAGGAATATCGCGCCTAGACACGATGGTAAAGCCAAAACGTCCCCGCTCTACTATAGTAGGCGATGAGCTTTCGCAATATCTTGATAGTGGTATGTATCCTTAACTGCTTTACTTTATATGATATTAATTATGCCCAAGCTACTATAGATATAGCGCCTTTGGTTAGTCTATCGCACAACCCGGGTTTGGGTCGAGATATCGGACCCGGACCCGGACCCAGCCTGGGTCCGGGTCGAAGTCAGCGAACCCGGACCCAACCCGGACCCAGCGCTGGGCCCCCAATGGGGCCCCAGTAAAACCCAACTTTGCATAAAAACAAACTCTTGGCGTTCATAAAGTTGCTAAATAATCAACATGTAATCTTCGTATTTTTTTGTGTTTTAGATCGAACCCATATGAACTCACTTATTCGACATCAACTTTATATGACTAAACTAAATAGACACTTATATCATTTTATATTGGCCAGATATTAGTTTATTACCAATAAAAATTAAAGATAATCATGGTTGTAGTGGTATTTGATAATTTAGGTTTGCTGACATGGTTGAAGTTGTAGAAATATATTTTGAATACAGTGTAAGTATCTTAGTAGTCACTCTATCCTTACACGTGCCCGTTTGGGTTTTGCTGGGTTTTGCTGGGTTTTGCTGGGTTTTGCTGGGTTTTGCTGGGTTTTGCTGGGTTTTGCTGGGTTTTGCTGGGTTTTGCTGGGTTTTGCTGGGTTTTGGCGGGTTTTGCTGGGTTTTGCTGGGTTTTGCTGGGTTTTGCTGGGTTTTGCTGGGTTTTGCTGGGTTTTGGCTGGGTTTTGCTGGGTTTTGGCTGGGTTATGCTGGCTCTAACCCACTTAAACCTATAATATATACCAATTAAATGCTAGTGAAGTAGGTACTTTTGATAAACGACGACTTGTTCGTTCAGCTCTCTATTCACAGCTAGGGTAATACGTCTTCTACCCTTTGTAAGTAAATCCCTTCTCTTATTCTTCCCCTCGTAATTGATCATTTATTTATTTCGCCTATTATGTCCCAGAGCCAGCAATCTAATTTGACATCCTCGATTTATGATGGAGATATAGACAATCTTGGTTATCTTACCCCTTCAAACCGACTTGGTACCCCTGAACCATCCACTAGCCAGCAGACGTTCGATCTCGACTCTATTGACTCCGAATTCCTTCGTCCGATTATTCCCCTTATACCTCCTACCTCACTTCTACGTGTTGGTCCCGATCGGAGAAAGGCATTTGTTCTTTATGACAAAATGACTCATACCGAATGGGTCGACTGGTGGTTACAGACTGATTTTGGAAGGAAGAGCAAGATCCATTGGGACTCAAACCACCAGTCTGATGTTTGGGGTAGGTTTAAACAGGTTGCAAATAGTATCGATGGGGCACCAAAGGTTATGTGTAAGAATTGCGGCCAGATTCTTGAGCATCCTTACACTATCCATCCTCATCCAACGGGCGACCGGAAAGCACAATATCATGGCACATCAACAATGTCAAAACATATCAAGAGCGCAGGGTGTCGAAAGGCTAAGGGTGGATCAAAGCTAGAGATCACAAGATTCCTCAGCAAAGCTGTATGTTCTATTATAACTTAATCTTTTATTCTCCTTACTAAATTTCTTTAGGATGATACTCCGACCGAGGCTCCTTTCTCACAAGAGGCCTGGGAGGAAGAGATTTTATCCTTCTTATCTCTTAATCGACTCCCATTTCAACTTATCGAGCACCGAACGTTTCAGAGCCTAATTCAAATGGCTCGCACCTCTCTATCCACCCCGTTGATCCCCTCTGCTGATACAATTCGTCGCCGGCTATCAAGCACAGTTAAGAGTCGGCAACAGAGTGTGCTTCAGATGCTTCCATCTCACTCAAAGATATCTATTGCCCTTGATTGCTGGACCTCTCCCTTCTCACAGGCGTTTATGGCAATCACTGGCTATTTCATTGATAGCGACTGGGTATATCGAGAGGTGCTACTAGACTTCAAGCCTATTTATGGGGCGCATACTGGTGCAAACCTAAGTAGTGCGCTGATAGAGACCCTCACAGAACATGGAATCGAAGATAGGGTGTTTGGGCTGACAACAGACAATGCATCAAACAACAAAACTCTTATGGAATCCCTTCAACAGGTTTTACCGGATGGTGTTATTGTTATTCGAATTCCTTGTCTTGCCCATGTTATCCAACTTAGCCTGAACCAGCTTCTTGGACACATCAAGGCAGTTCCAGAAAATGAGACTACAGAGACAAAGTGGACTGATCAACAGTCTAAAATGGCCCAGCAGAATGCAGAACAACAGCAGCGAGGGATTTCTTCTACGCTGAATAAGATTCGTTACCTTGCAATATATGTGAACGCTAGTCCCCAGCGCCGGGAGAGTTTTTACAATCTCCAGCCCCAAAAAGTCAAGATTGCCCCAATCCAAGATGTGAAGACCCGGTGGAATTCAACATTCCTAATGCTTCGCCGCGCGAAGAGACTACGGTCTGTTTTTGGCCCTTTTTGTGAAGAGTATGCTCGTCTTGATCTGCTACCAGATACCGAAGAGTGGCGTCAAATTGACTATCTTCTTTGTATCACGGAGCCATTCTTTGATTATACTCTACAACTCTCAAAGACTCGGGATATTACTGCACATTATACTTTTAAGATATACAACCGGCTTTTTGAGCATCTTGAACAGTCAATGAAGCAGCTCAGACGGAAGCGTGTTCTATGGAAGAAACAGATGCTTGATGCGCTCGAAGCTAGTCGACTGAAGCTTGACGAATATTACTCTCAGACTGATCATATCCGAGGGTATATCTTTGCGATATGTACCATGCTTGCGCCTGTGAATAAGTTTCAATTCTTTCAAACTGATGACTGGGATCAAGAGTGGCGCGATAAATATCGCCAGGCATTCCAAAAAGCTCTCGTGCCATATCAAGATCGGCTTTCTCATATACAAGACTCGCAACCTTCTTATAATCAACCTCGACCAAGTTCGAAGCTTGATAAGATGTTGAATAGTAATAGAAGACAGCTGTCGGGAGTCACAGATGAGATAACACAATATCTCGATAGTGGTATGTTAAACCTAAATAATATTAATATTTTACTAACTAGTTAATAGATACGATTGAAATTGCGCCTCTTGGTTTCTGGAGAGAGAATCAACACCGCTTTCCAGCTATTGCAGCTCTTGCAAGGGATATTCTCTCAATACCAGCAACAGGCGCTGGTGTTGAACGACTATTTAATACCGCTCGAGATATCTGTCATTACCGCCGGGGAAGAATGAAGTCCGAAACAATCCAAGAGCTTATGATGTTCCTTTGTACTTCAAGATTCGATCTTGAGGAGCAAGAGGCTAAGCGACTTGAAGAGTTTTTTACACAAGACGAAATTGAAGTGGCGAAGGAAGAGAAGGATGAGAGACCCGATGGGGTTGAAGTAGACCCAATTAGTGATACTGAAGAGCTAGATAAAGGGGATAAGGAGAATAAGGCGATAGAGGATATTGAAGATGATATGATTGAGCCCAAGCTACCGGATAATGGTACGCAGCTCCGATTATCAGGACGGAAGCGTAAACAGCGAGATGATGATAATTTCCAGTATCACTAGTTAGCTAAAATTTTATCTTCCTACCCTAAATCTACATACTCTTGATATAGATAAGATGTAAGAGAAATACCCAAAATTACAATAAGAGATTGTATAAATTATGCAGTGAGGATTCCTTGGTATATTTGTCTTATTTGTAACCCAATTGGGGCCCCAGTATGGGTCCGGGTTGAGGGTAGTAACCCAGAACCCAGCGCTGGGTTGAGATTTTGGACCCGGACCCAACCCAAACCCGGGTTGGGTCCGGGTTGGGTCCGGGTCCGGTTGGGTTCTGCGGAAGCCTACCTTTGGTGTTTTGGAGGGAGAATGCCTATCGTTTCCCAACTCTTGCAGCCCTTGCACGAGATGTACTTTCAGTCCCTGCGACTGGCGCTGGTGTTGAACGACTTTTTAACACTGCTCGAGATATATGTCACTATCGCCGTGGAAGGTTAAGTGCAACAACTATCCAGGAGTTAATGATGTTTCTTTGTACTTCAAAATTCGAGATCGAGGAGGAACAGGTAATATTCCTACAGGAATTCTTCACTCGCGACGAGATCGAAGCGGCAAAGGAGGAGAAAGAAATCACACCTGATACAGTCAGCGTCGATCCAATTAGTGATACCGAGGAAGAGCAAACCCAGGAAGAGGAAGAGGTACAAGGTAGGGAGGGTACACAGGTTATGATCGATCATGATACTGACCCCCCCCTTCCTTCTAATAAAGATGGAAGCACTCAGATACGTGCTTCTGTAAGGGCTCGGAAACGGATTAGACATGACGAGGATCTATACCAGTATTATTAGCGATTAACAGGATGGCGAATTCAACCATATGAGTCATTACACTAATTTCTGACCGCGGTCAAAAAGTCAATACTAGTTAGATAAACATATATTCTGACCGCGTTCAAAAAGCCAATCCCATAATAAGGGAACCCTATATTTCTGACCGCGGTCAGAAATCTAGTGCCTAAGCCTAAAGAACATATTTCACGTACATCATGTCTTGAAAGTCAAATACCCAAAGAAACAGAGAAAGACCGCATAAAATATGCACTGACAAGGACCCACCCGGTTTGCATCGTTTGCCAAACCATTGGGGCCCCAAGAACCATTGCGGTTTGAGCTTCGAAAACCAAAAACCGCAATGGTTTCTGAAACTGGCCCCAAAAACCAAACCATTTGCGGTTTGGTTTGGTTTGGTTTTGCGGTTTTGCGGTTTTTGGCGCACTCTAATCGCCGGCAACACGGAGATGGGAGCTCGCGTATTCAGTTGCACTATACGACCAGTCGGATGCGGTTTTCAGGTTGTCTGATATCTCGCACGCGTTCTCAAGGAGCTTTCCAATGCCCGGGGTTTCCTTGGAGAGAATGTGGTGGTAGAAGTCCCGCGTGCCTGTTGCTCCGGACACCTTCTTTTTGGCAGCAACGCGGTCTTGCTTCATGGTAATCCCAACCGAAACAGTGCCGTCGTGCAACAGGATATACCAGGTCCAGCCACTTTCATCTGATATCTTTGATTAGTCTGCTGTGTTGCTAGAGAAATTCAACCACGCGGTACTTACCATCAACTGCCTCGAAAAATGGGTCACCCTCGCCAGGGCTATGAACCGCCGCCGACTCCCAGTATCCCCAAGTCGCAACACTCTTAAGCCCTTGGTTGTACTGACGGTTTTTCATGTATTTGGTGCTTACTACACCTGCCCGTCCGGATGCATCGACGAGGTACTTGAATCGAATAGTCCCTAAAGCACCGCTCTCCTTTTGAGACCAGGAGGCAGAAACTGGTCGGCGCAAGCCATTTGTGCTGCCATCCGTAACATTCTCGAGCTCTCTATGCTGTGGCTCAAAGTCAACTGAGGTTATCTTCGTCTTGTCAAAGACTTTTGCACCGCTTTATCCTCCTCCTGCCCATATGAGCTTTTTCCTCAATAGCTGCTAGCTCTTGCCGAAGACGGTCCTTTATTCCGTCACCACGTTTTACCAGACCAACAAAACTCAGCTTGTTAGCACTTTGAGCCTCTTTCTTCCATTTGTCCAAAAGGAAGATTTCCAGCATAAGAGCCATTACTGAATTCCGGCACCCGGTGTGGCTTTCCAGGGAAACTTCAAAAGCTGCAGTATAGACATGAGGACTTCTATGCTATAAAGCAAGAGGCCACGCCCTTTCGATGCGTTTTGATCCTTATCATCACCTGCATCTCTTGAATGGCTTTGTCGTAGTGGCTGTTTTGGGCGCGTAGTTGAATCAGGCTACTAGAAATGTCACTATTTCGCGGTGATGAGCTTGAAAGAAGTTGGCGTTCGCTCAGAGCTAAAGCTACATGGTATGTCGACTTGACTCTTCGAAGGATCTCAAAGAGCCAACCTCTTCCTTGTTTCTTTTGGCAGTGAAAAACGGATACTAGATGTAAAAGACTTCGTCCAGGTAGTATAGGTAGAGCTATAGCCCTCTAAATCCAACGAAGCGTCATCCATGATAGAAAGGTCGTTTGGGGGCCAAAATGTCCATAGTGTGTCAATAGAGTTACTGGACCCTATCCCACTGTCTGGATAATTGAACTCGTCTTGAGGAAAAGCCCCGAGTTGCTCATCAAAAAAATGTTGCGAAACAGCCGCTGGCGAGGATATATTCTTGGCGGTTGCAGACCTCATGCCAATCGTTGAAACCAATGGTGACTGATTGGCGAGAAATTGCTGTCGCCTTCCCTTTTTCGACTTGGCCTGGCTAACGAGGCGTTTGAATTTGGAGGCCTGATCTCTTTGCAGTACGCCGTTATCCATCCATCCAGGCCTCGGGCCGTATCCATGACACTCCAATTCGAGAGAAATGCACTCTGAACACACAGGGTGATTCTCATCGCATTTCTTTTTGCGGAGGCGACACGTTCAATAGCCATGGTTACTTCGCGCGGCTATATCAGGCACAAATAAGTATCACAAACAATACCTTACCTACCTAGGTACCTACTAGGTGCCTCCGATAAACATGCGAAAGGGCAGCGGAACATACATATTTTGACAGTCTCAGCCATGCTGATTCTACAACATTCGCACTCAACTGGGTACGCAGACAAGGGCCAACGGGCTGAAATGATGATAAGAGACCAGGCTAGATATACCCTCTTTCAGATCTGAGATTTGACCCTGGGGGCTGATAACATAATAATACAAGTTGACCTAGGAAAAAGTTAACTGAAGAAACTTCCCGGCAGGTAACTACTCCGTATGTAACCTGAATATTCACTATACCTAGACAGGAAGTTGTTTTAATTTGAATGTTCGGCGACTGCATTCATCCTTACCCGCATTTTAGACCCCACCTTGGCGCTAAGGTGTCTCCTTTTAGTAGTCCTAGTCTAACTTTTATGTAGTTACATAGGTCATAGGTAAATTGCTGCTTTTATATTAGTACGTATACCTTTGCAGGTCCTCAAAGGCTACGGGGTCCTTTCACAGTTCCCAATTCTGGTTTAGGGGACTCGATACAGGTGAGGGCGAGGTCTTTTCTCTCCACATGCACGCTTTAGAAAGATTGTAATTATAATTAATTTTAACTATTGTGGTTTTAAATAAGTAGGGTGTTTCTTGAATTTTATTGGGCACTCGACCCGACGCGTTATAACTAACCTAGTTAACCCGGGCTTCTTTGTGTGATTACTAAGCCCTGGCTGTAGTAATCAAGGCCCGAGGTCAGGCTTAGTGGAGGCGCCAAGCTGTAAGCAAACCCTGCAAACTGCTTGGGAGTACACAAACATTGAAGTCCGTCGCAACATAACAGAGGCAACCATCGAACACAATCGAAGCAGCAGCCAAAAAACCTAACAGCGAGCTGCATCTCACAATGTCCGATGTCCCTTGATCAAAATGCTTTCAACCGTACCCCTTAATGTGGGACGTAGGCGCGTCTGCGGCTCCGTCTTCTCCCCCGCGTCTCTCGAAGCCCACCCGCCGAAGTTGACTTCGGATTTCCAACACGAGCAGACACCAGTCGCGTCATTCGAAGAATCTACCGACTCCCAATCAACCTTCAAAGCAGACTCGCAATCAACCTCATTTGCGACAATTGGGGGATCGACGGACGCTGCATCCCCAGAGGAAGACACATTAAACCAGGCGCGACAAGCGGCAAAAGAGTTTCTATCTGTGCCCAATCTGGGATTCGAGTTGCTTTACAACTTCCGGAATACCGATGGAACTCAGGTGTTGAAAGAATGGAACCGGCTCAGCCCTCCGTCGAAGGAGACGGCCGAGGCGCTGGAGTATCTTATGCGAGCTTCTCCGTGGATGTTGTTTGAATGGTATGGGAATGATATTCGGAGGCATTTTCTGGTCAATTTTCGGACAGGACTATCTAAGGTATGAAAACTCTGCGTCATTTGGATTTGGTTGGTCTGTCCATGCTAACGTTCTTGCAGTTGTTGAAGTCCCCAGGAGAAGGTGTGCTCCGGACAATCGTGGACTGCCTACAGCTTGCGCGTCGAATCTATCTCGCTCCCATCGTGCAATACCTGCTTCCGTTGATAGCTACTCCCCACCCAGCAGGGTTCTTGGCTCAACTACAGCGTGCCTTTCATACGGTGGTTCAATACAGTCTACCATGGAAAAATATTTCGCCGCTTCTCACCAGAGAGCTTACGCAAGATGCTGTGATTATATTAGGCATTGATACCCTAGACGAGGATTCTGATGCAGACAGAATGAGTCTTGATGGAACGGAGATGGAACGGGTATACTCTGTCTCGTACAAAGACTGGAGACAAGAATCACCCGAAGCCCAGGCACACATGATGGTCGAGGGGGAAGATAGCTGTGTGACCATGGCACGGGATCGACTTTTGGCGTTTCTCAACGGTCTGCAGCTTGTCGGTCTTGGCGGTGACCAGGCCCAGAAGGTCTTCGCCAACGTGATGAACGTTATGATGGGAGACTTCATTCGCGCCGCATACGCGGGTGAGTGGGAGTCGCCCTCAACCGCACCGCAGCACCTCGAACAATGGGTCGAAAATGTCTATGCACGGCTCGCTGTGCAGGTTCTCGCCATCATCCATTCCGACCCCGCTGGAACCCAATCCGGGGCAATGGAAGTGAGCTTTCGCGACGTGGAAAAGTGGCGAGTGATGGGTATTGCCCGACTGGGAAAGCTTCGAGTCAGCGAGCTCTTTGATGTGGTTGTTGATTGGCCTGTAAGCAGCGGGGCGGTGGAGGATCTGCGACGTTTCACAAGCAATTCGTCTGGAGCACGATTGTATGTGACGCATTTCTTTTCTATTAACTTGCTCCAGCGGCTGTTGCATCCCGGTGCCTCTACAGTCGAAATCTTGCAGGTTTACATTTCGATCATTCGAGCATTCCATATCTTGGACCCCAAGGGTGTCCTGCTGGATCGCATCGCTCGACCGATCCGACGATACTTGAGAGACCGCGATGACACCGTCAAGGTGATTGTCAGTGGTCTATTAGCGGACCCCACGACAGCCGATGGACCGGCAACCACCGGCGACACCTTGACAGAGTTGGCGGCAGAGCTGACCAAGGTCCACCAACATTCCATGCAAAACAATAGGAGCGAACTAGACTATGACGATTTGTACTGGGTGCCTGATCCAGTTGATGCTGCTCCGGACTATAAAAAGTCGAGGAGTGTAGATGTCATTGACAGTCTGGTTAGCTTGTTCGACTCGAAGGAGACCTTCGTGAAGGAAATGCAGACTCTTCTCGCCGACCGCCTCATCCAGAAACGCCAAAACTACGACCAAGAGATTACAGTGCTAGAGCTCCTGAAGGTCCGATTCGGTGATTCGGCACTACAGGCATGTGAGGTGATGCTGAAAGATATCGCCGACTCACGACGTCTCGACCTCACTGTACGGAATGATCAGATATTGTCTGGACATCGGAAGCAAGCAGGCGTTGGAAAACTCCACGCCAAGATTCTATCACGCTTCTTCTGGCCAGAGTTCCAAGAACAAGAATTCAAGGTTCCCGATGAAATCATCGAACTGCAAGAGCGGTACGCGGCTTGCTTTGAAAAGCGCAAGGACTCGCGCAGGCTCATGTGGCGCAATGCCCTGGGCCAGGTCACCGTTGAGCTAGAGCTGGAAAATCACACCTTCAAAGACGAAGTCACAACCTGGCAAGCAACCGTAATCTATGCCTTCCAGTCCGACTCAAGTGAACCTGCCACAAAAACAATCCCAGAACTCGCCGACGAGCTCGAGATGACACCGCCCCTCATACGCAGCGCTTGTCTCTTCTGGGTCAGCAAGCGCATCCTCACCGAAGTACACCGCGATACGTTCCGCGTGTTGGAAATCCTCCCCACAGAAGAGGAGGAACACCATGCGCACACAGCCGGTGACTTTAGCGACGCCTCAGACAGCGAAGCAGGCGACACGGCCAACGCAGCCGCTGCGGCCGAAGCAGCGGCAGCAGCAGCGGCAAAGGAATCCGCCGAGGCGGCTGCCATGGAGAAAATGAATGTACATTGGCAGTTCATTGTAGGCATGCTCACGAATCAAGGGCCAATGGCTCTGAATCGTATTGTTATGATGCTGAAGATAGCCGTTCCTGGTGGGTTCCCCTTTAGCAACGAGGAGTTGCGTGAGTTTTTGGGTGGTATGGTTTCGAAGGGCAAGTTAGAGATTGTCAACGGGGGTAATTACAAGATCGTGCATTAGCACCAGGCGTCTGTTAAGTGTGAGCTTTTTTCTTCTTCTTTGGCGTTTCTGGAATATATGTACAAAATACCCTTTAAAGAATATGATTTATGAATGATAGATTGGTCAGTTAGGTGTAGGGTCTTGACATCTAAATCTACCTGACATTTTTTCATGTTCTTGTCACATAAACTCTTACTCACATCTTCAGACACAACTTCCATCCTTCAAGCCATTTGACTTGCTTTCCTCCACAATCCTTTGCAGGCACGGTCTCCCAAGGTAGAAGTTCTTATTTCCAGAGCAACCTTAGAAATGGCTATACAGACACTCAGCAGAGGAACCTCTATGGCTTTTTGGGTCTGGTAAGCACAGGAAGTTAGGTGCATTTAAATCGTAGGTTAATTCCTTTTCTCGATTAGATTTATGGAGATGCCCCAGAGTGAAGGAATTCAAGAGCTGGCATCCATGTAACGTAATATTTTACCCACCATGTCTTCCAAATGGAGTACTGACAGATACTATCGAGATTACCGCCCGCAATGATACGGAAGAAGCCCCTACTTTCCCATCTATACAAACCCTTGCCCAGGGGGAAGCCATATGAGATGCTTATACAATCCTAAACAACCCAGAAAAAGAAAGTAAAAGAAGAAGTAAAAGGTATCATTTAACTCTATAAGCCCCAAGCCGCAGCCAACCAAACCCAACCCAACCAAGCCTCATTCCGCATCCAAAAGCGCAACAGGAACCTGATCATCGACCTGAATCCCGCCTCTCTTCTTCTCATTACTATCCCAGAACGGCAATTTCCACCCACCCTCGTTCTCAGGCGTTGCTAGCCAGAGACGCATAAGATGGCGACGTGGGGCAGGTGGCGCATGATCTGTGTATGCAGTTCGGGCATGCAGGACGTGTGCATTTGACAAGAACTGGATATCGCCGATATCGAGAATCATGTGCAGTGACAAGTGCACACAGGTTTCTTCCAGTACGCGCAGGGCTTCTTGTTGTGCGTCTGACAGCGGGGGGATGATTCCAGCGTCACTAAAGCGGCCGAGAGAGCGGACATAGTATGGGTCCCATCTGGTATTATTGTTAGATATTGGTTTAGGGATGATGGATTGAATATGGGCGGAGATGGAGGCGCGGTGTGATGGGACTTACTTTGTGTAGACACGGCCTTTCTCGCCGGGCTCGAGGTACATCACGCTGGTGCGGATGTACTCTTCCTCTCCCTTGCTTGTCTCGCCCTTGCGATCAAAGTACCAGATCGGTTCGGTGAGGGTCTTGAGGACGTCTGGGCGTTCTACGGCGAGGGTGTTGTAGACGTGGTGGGTGGAGACGAGGTCTGATTCGCCGCCTTCAAGGGCCTTGGCGATACAGAGAAGACCGACGATGTCTGAGTCGTCGGCGTGGAAGTATTGGCTATGGGGAGGGTCAGCTGATTGTTCGTTCTGTGTGCGTATGCATTCACTCGAGACTGCGAGACCGTCAAACTCACCGAGCATTAGTGCGATAGATGCGCACTTTGTCAATCTGGGTTGAGTCCTCGCCGAGATCCTTGACGTGGCCTAGGACGTGGCCGCGACTGTTCTGGCTGACGAAGTAACCGAGGTATGTGCCGAGACCCATGTATGCCACGGCGGACTTGTGGTTGCCCCATTTCTCGACAGGGAAGCCCTTGAAGAGGATGAATCCCTTGCCATCGATGAGGTCTGCGCGCAAGTCGTGTAGGTAGGCAGCTAGATTGGGGAGTTGGAAGTTGGTCTATTGAAGGTATGGTTAGTTCCAGTTTCATAGTTTCGTAGATGTGTATCTTGTGCGCTCACCTTTGAGATTCCGGTCAATGGAGTCTTGGATGCGAGGAACGCATCCGATGCTGAGCTCAGCTCATCGATCTGGTCCTGGGTGAAAACGTGCGTCCACTTTTCTGGTTTCTCGCGGTAGTCCTCAGCCTTCCAGACTGTAGGGCCGGTGATTTGTTTAGGGAATTTTTCGAAGGGGATAATGTGGTCGTATAGTGGGGGATGCTGGCCGGTAGTCTTTAGTCCATCTGGGAACAGATCCCATGAGATGGGCCCCGCGAGGTTGTGAGGGGCAGTTGGGAGAGAGGATGTAGCAGCGGGAGCCATGATTAAAGAGTTAGAATGCGATATACAATATACGAGCACTAAACGGAGGGCTGTTGGTTTTTATTTATATTCCGCGTCAGTTATATGTAAATGAGCAATGTAGTGGGCTTTATGGCGTGACGGGAGATAATTTTACAAAGTGTTATTATATGGCGGAATGAGGGCCGCTGAAGAAGTGAAGCTGATTGGGGGTTGAAGGGCCGAGATGGCGCAATTTGCGGGGTGGAATGTTGTGATGGTAGTGGGGGAGCACGTATTTTGGACTTTGGAAATATTTTGGAAATAGGAAAATAAAGAGGTTAAAAGGAAGTCGTAGATTTCTGTGAAGTAGTAATTGAGGCTGGATCAACGTTGATCTGGGGGGATGGTCGAGGATCCGATAGTATCTAACTATGCACTACTCCGTAGTTACCAAGTACATAACTAGTATATATTTAATCTAAAAACGTATACTTCTACATCCAGCCAGTCACAGTCTCGGCCGATAAACTAAGGTTATCCTCACAACATATTCTGACCACGATCACCGGTAGTCGTGCATGAACCGGCTGGTCGGGTTACCTGGATCCAAAAGAAGAAATGCTCCAGGAAGATCTCAGATATCAGCCCAGGCATGCAAGTTATCTATCGGGCGAGAAGTCTGCCTAGGTAAGTTGGCTCTTTTATCTTAAATATGGCCTGCTATTAGGGCTCGGGGGAAAACACATGGTTGAGAGCTGTCTACAGGTCGCTTTATCAGCCACTCAGCTCTCTTCTATGAGAATTCACGATATATCCAAGGATATATCTCAAAACACCCCTCTTCTTATACAACCACCTTCGAATATTGCATAGAGGTTGTTCTTGCTCTCATGCGCGTTGACTTTACCTCTTAATGATCCTTGGACGCACTATTTCAACATCTTTTCTTTCTTTCCTTTTTACTGTCACTTCGATCTATATATCTTATGACTTTAGTTTCCTTTGATGTCGTTCCTGATGTTACTCTTCGTTAGATCTTCTGCAGACATGGATTCGATTTCCTCTTTGGGATGCCCCACCAGATTACTCAAATCCTTATCGGGCGTGGGGATGCGAACGCCCTTTGACATCGAAGTTTTTCGTCTTTTATATTTTTAGACTCACATATCATATTCTCTCATTTGGCACCTTGCATTTATTTGAATAGAAGATACCCAAGCCCATGGCCCAACACAAGATCCACGTGGCCGTGTTAGACGCCGACATTCCCTGTCTCTCGGTATATAAAACGCGAGGTCTTTACAGCTCGCAATTCCGTGTCCTCTTGCAAGCAGCCGCCCAACGCCTGAATAAAACGCCAGGATCCCTCCAAAATGGACCTCTCGCCGTCCACGTAACGGCCTTTGATGCCGTAGGCGGGTCCTTACCTCCGCTGGAAACTTTACGAACCAACCCCAAGTCCCCAGCCGAGCTTCACGCTGGCGGACCACTGAGTGTAATAGATGCGATCCTAATCACAGGCTCAGCATCCTCAGCATACGAAGACCAGCCCTGGATTCACGCGATACAATCCTACATCCAAACAGTGCATACACACCATCCAGAGGTAAAGCTCTTCGGCTCCTGTTTTGGGCACCAGATAATCGCCCAAGCCCTCCTCAGCACCAACGCAAACCACACACCGACATCAACTTTTCACGTTGCGCACTCCCAAGCTGGCTATGAAATGGGAATCCAGCCCATCACCCTCAACGCCTCCTTCACCGCGCGCTTCCCACCTCTTGCGCGCGCGACAGCTCGGAATCCATTCCGCATACAGCTGATCCACGGTGATGCGGTGGTGCCGACGCCCGAGGCTCAAGCTGCCGCGGGCGAGGCGGGTGCCTCGCTGCCGGCACCGTGGTCTAGTATCGGGAGTAGTGCGCAGTGCGCTATCCAGGGTCTTTATAACCCCGGCCGGGTGCTGACGTACCAGGGTCACTTTGAGTTCGATACTTTTGTCAACGGGGAGCTTGCGCATGAGTTTGGGCGCCGTGCGGGTTGGTCGGTGGCTGTTGTGGCAGAGTATCTAGAGCTAATTTATCGCTCGCGTGTTCCTGGGTTAGAGGATGATGATGATGCTAAAGCTGCTGCCGAGGCAGTTTTGTTGTTCTTTGCTGGGGAGGATGGGGGCTTGATGGGGTGTTGCGGCGGTACTGGTATGATTACGCCTCCGCTGGATTGATTGAGGGGGTTTTTTTTTACAGTCGGGGTGAGATTGATATGACAGCATGTATTCTTGGATTAAGTTGTGATTCAGCGGTTTCGATTGGAGAGCTACGATTTTCTATCAGTTATTGGGCACTTTTTGTCCAATCCCGTTTCTGCATTTCTGCAGTTGAGCGAGTTTGTTGAAGTTGAATCCCTTGAAAGCTAAGTCCTGCAGCAAGGGTTTCGGGCGATGCTACAATACGGGACGTGAACGGGATATACGAGTGTACCAAGTATAGTTGGTCAGCTCTCACCCCCTCGGCAGTGGCAACACACTCGCCATGATGATGTCGGACCCTGTATGGCTGAGGCGGAGTTGGTATGCTGCTCTGCAGGGATCAATGTGGTGTGAACAAGGATGTAAATAGGATTACGAGGTACAATGGCCATAGTCACGCATTAGATCTGAGAGATCGGATACAGGTATGGACTGAGTATAATTATAGGCTGCATGAAAGCTAGCACCTTACATGAATTATAAGGCAGATAAGATACAATGTAGCTGTCTAAAACAAGAAAGTCTCGACTCGCAAGCTCTCCACCTTGTCATTTTAAGTGGAGCGTGACATGCTTGACATTTGGTATACGGATACATGTACGGAGTAGATAGTGTACATTATTCTGATAACGTCTTGATTAGGTGTATTTGTATCTATATCAATATATTAGTATCAGATATTAGTATCAGATATTGGTACTCCGTACAGCAAAAAAACTCGAACTTGAAATCTCAGACTTTTCTAGTGATCCCCCTGCACGGCCACCCAGAACCGGGATGGCGTTGTGATTTGCACCAATGAGGATGGAGGTAATTGATGACTCGGTGCCCCAGGTGGAGATTAGGGGGCCAATCATGCTGCTTTGGGATGCTCTTCATCGGCAGTTCGTTATACAGCGTATTAGGGGTTTTTAGGTAATTGTTTAGGAGGGTAAACGGAGGAGATCGGAGCTAGGATTAATGTACTCGACAAATGTGAATATGTATAGAAGGATATCATCTAGGACATAGAAAGTCCCACGTTTGACATACACTCCCATTAGGTTTGCATTACTGCTATTTTTATGCTCATTAGATATGAGATATATTAGGAAATAAAATATTGAAACCGTGGAAACTTTGAATAATACGTAATATTACACTGTATCGTGGCGCTAGTTCGCCACCCGGAGCTTCCCTCCCTTCTGGAATGAAGCTCAGGAGCTGGGGAGAGCTTCAAGAGGGGCCGCTGATAGCACCTTTATCGTGACCGTTTTTTTCCCTTCCTTTTTCCCGGTAACACTGCGAATGGGATTTTTGCATAGACATATATGGGTATAGTTCTATTTAATAGTCCGAGTAAATCATCTCATCTTGAATATTAGATAAAAGAATAGAAAAACGCACAGATGAAAATGGGTAGAGCTCGGTGTTCCACCGGGGTTTCCGAAAAGCCGTGCTAATTCGGCTGTATTTGAATACCAATACCGTACAGTTTTATTATTTTTTCGTCTCTCTTCATTTTTGGTTCCCTCATTTTCTTTCTTTTTTCTTTCCTCTTTCTCCCTTGTGTAATTTCAATTTTAATAGGGAACTTTCCAAGAATGGGGGTATTTTTACAAGGGAAGCTCAGAGCTGCACGCCCCTCTTTTTGGTTATCGATACTCGATAGGGACGATAGCCACGTATGCGAGGCTCAGTAAACTAAATAGCTACAGACATAGAAAAATTGTTCCTGACTAGAATTACTATTACTTGCACATGTGGAATTTAGAGAAATACATAAAGTATCAATAAAAAAAAGAAGTACGGAGCAAAAAAATAGAATAAGGCGAACTGCGTAATTACCCGTAATACCCCCAATGACTTTCACCCACAACTACGGGGGGGCCTCGAAGTACTCTGAATGTATGAGCCGCCCTCTTCCTTTTCCTTTTTTTTCCCTCTTGCCTTTTTCAATTCTTCCCACTTCTCTTTTACTTTAGAGCATGTTGAACTGCATTGCCTATTGTTCACATAAACCCTGTCTGTGCTTGGCTGATCTCTTTATTCGCCCCTCCTTTTTTTATCTCAACTCCCGGGATCTCGGATGACCATATGCACCATGCCTCCTCGAAGCTCACTGACCAGCTCTTTCTCGGTAACCGATGCCAATAATGAGGTGGTCTGTCCCTTGAAGAACAACGATGGTTCCAATTGTCGCAAAAGATGCCTGGGTGTGAGTATTTGCCCGGAGCCCCACCTATCACCTTGGACAGCTTGCGAAAGCTATAATAACCCTCCGTGCAACTTTTGGAGTCCCAGCAAACTAATCCGGTTGGTGCTCTAGGAAAAACGCTATCGCTCCATGCAGGAGCACATTCGACGTGCGCATCCCAACCACTACATCCCGAAGCTCCCGGCTACCGAGGAGAGCTTCCTGTTGATGGTGAACACCCCGCTCGAGCAACGGGTGCAGCTGTCACCCCCCGAGCCTGCTCAACCTCGGCGACCTCAAGGTCAGTTTTTGCTTTTCTTTGACTTGCTTTCTCGCCACAGGGATACTGACGGCTACCCACAGATGTGGCGCCGGAAAGGGACGTCTATGTCGCCGACGGCTCCCCAGCTACCCCTCGAGCTCTGGATGAACCCCACCCAGCTGCGGCCACTGCGGCGGTTGCTCTGGCACAACTGCACCACCATCGACTGGCCTCGGACTGGGATACAGACATGGTTTGTCGCTCCAGGCTGTTGTGGGCTTCAAAGCCTGAATCTCTCCACGGTGGCACTGACCCGCATTTCCCCAGGATACCCATTCGGATACCGACTTGAGTCATCCTCGCATGCGTGGAGCTATTGAACTTCCCCCACTCCGCGACCATTTCAAGCAGGAACCTCTCCCACCGTTCACCCCCGTCCCCGCGAGCTTCTTCCGTCCATCCTCAACCACTCCCCGCCCGGTCGCTCATCCACATTGCCGCCAATCCAGCGGAGAGACAAATTTTGCCGCCCGCGCAAATCTTCCATTACCCAGTCTGCCCGGAAGCCCAAGCAGGATCGTCCCAAGTCAAAGGAATTTGGGCGGCGACCAAGTCTCACTGACCGCAAAGCCCTTTCAGCAGAGCCGCAAACTGCGGCCTGGGCGCAAGGCAAGCGCTGGGAGGATTTGATTGAAGCCGCAACGTCGGCAACTGAAGTAGACGATGAGCAATACTCAGAGGTGAGCTTGAAGTCGATTTTAGACCTTTTTTTCGGTGCTGATGCGCCAAACGCAGGCTGGCCGATCTCCAACGATTGCTCCACTAATTTCCAACGTGACGTCTGCTCCCTCTGGCGTGAAAAATCGGTCGTCGCTACCACCCGCTTTCCAATCTGCAGGACTGCCTCCTATTTCCTCACATCGTCCCTTCCCACCGCATTCATATGCCGCCTCGCCTTTGCACAAATCATTAACCCCACCACCATACGAGAACAACCGCAGCCGTGAGAACGACCTGGAACCATTCCCATCTATTGAATCATCGCTCGATTCCATGTCTTCAGCCTCCGGCAGGAATTTTGCCTCTTCGGTTTCAGGAGTCGCGCCATCCGTAAACTCCGATTCTAGCCCCGTTATGAATCTTATCCCGTCCATGTCCCAGCGCCAACAACACAGATTCTCAAATCCTACCCCGGCGTCTTTCCGCAATAAAGAGGTTCAGGTGTTTTGCGCTAATTGCAAACGACCCTCGCCATTAAATGAGTGCTATGCCTGTACGGAGTGCATCTGTGGAGTCTGCCGCGACTGTGTGGGCATGTTCATTTCAAGTCCACCTGCTTCATTCCGAACTCCAGCGAATGGGCTATTAAATAATGCCCCCCCACAAGGACCGACAAGTTACCCTGGTCCTCGTGGGTGTCCACGATGTCGAACGGTGGGAGGTAAATGGAAAGCCTTTCAAATCGACATCAAGTGAACGACTTCAATAAGACAGCCTACATTTTTGGCTTTACGCATTTTACGACTGATGTTTGATACACGTTCATTCTCATATTGTTATTTATTCTTCATCATTCGGTCGGCTTTGGGGGGTTTTTTTTTTTTTTTTTTTTTTCTACGATCTGGCAGGATCCATCATCGAGACGATGTTGCAGGAGTTGCTTTTATCAGGCCAGGTCTTTTCGGTGCAGGTTTCCGACAGCAAAACCCGGAGAAGCTGGTCTTCAACACTCAAAGGTCTACATTTTCTTTCGTTCCGCATTCTGGGGTTTAGGTGGACATATCTTTTTGGTCATGAGGTATATGCTTTTGATGCTTTCCAAGTCTTTCATGTGATGCGAACTTGTACTGCAATGATTCATTCTGCTGCGCTGTTTATATAGAAGAGAGCTGTGGCCGTCACAACATCCAATTGATTTATATCACTGCAATTATCTACTCATCCCAGATGACACTGCTGAGACCTTCCGGAGTTCCGACCTTCCCAGGCTCACCAACCTGTACAGTAGCAACCTCTTCACCCAGATTCCCCGTCTTCGGATCCCGACGCACAATTGCAACCGTCGCTGAAGCTTGATTCCCGATCGCAACCAAATCCCCAGCTCGATTAATCACAAAAGTCCGCGGCACTTTCCCAAGCGCAGACGACGACTCCCGCAACTCAAGCGACCCATCCTCCGGCGACCGATCAAGCACAACCATCGAATCACTTGGCGCAAATCCTTGATCACTTCGAATCGAAACATAAAACTCATCCCCAATCTTGCTAATCCCAGCGGGCGACGCACCCTCAGGCATAACACCCCCGGGATACGGAACCATCGTCTGGGTCTTCTCAAAGGACAAACACCCAGACCTCGGATACGAAACATCAAACGCCATCACCGTACCCCCGATCTCGTTAGCAAGATACATCATGGTCTCACCAACAGCCTCCGTCTTCTGCGAATGCGTCGACCCAAGCCCAGCTGATCGATCCCTGCCATCTGTCCAGAACACACCGTGTCGCGGTCCGCTGCCCAGGGTAACGTTCACGCTCGGACACTCCGATAGCCTTCCCGACCGGCCATCCTCGATTGCGTACACACGCAGCAGATCCGCGCCTAGATCTGGACTGACGATGAACGAGCCGGTCGGGTCGAGGAAGACTTCATGTGGATGCGGCGAGTCCTGCTGGGCGAGTTTGCCCGGCCTAGTCAAGTTGAAATGGAAGGCTTGCAGGGCTGGTTGGTTTGGTTTGATTGGTAGGGCGAAGGTTGAGATGGCCGAGCCTTCGCTGTTGGATTGTTAGTACAGGCCCACATTATCACACCTATAACCAATGTAATGCACGATCAAGATGGAATGCAGTAAGAAAGAAAGAGAAAAAAAAAAGAAAAACATACTAATGCGCAATCGCAAGGAACTTCTTCCCTGCACCCGCCTCATAAATAACACTATGTACGCCGCCACCGACAGCCTCTGTGACAGCGCCTTTACGCAGGGTGCCGTCTGGCTTGACATGCAGAGCTGTCAGTGAGCCGTGCGTGGAAGGATCAGCAGTGCCGGTCTCATCAGAGCAATAGACAGTGCGTGTATGCGCGTCTAGGGTTAACCAGCTTGGCATGTCACCGCAGGTGTCCAGGGTTTGTGATATGGAGAGGTCATTGTTTTCAAGGGTTAGGGTGTAAACATTGCCATTGTAGTGGGTTGCCCAGAGATGGGCTGGGGGTTTGGAGGTAATAGCGGCTGTTGCTCCTAAGGCGGAGACGATGGGAAGGAGGGTTTGAAGATGCATCTTTGGGGGTAGGTTTTGCTATTTGGTGTGGGATTGGTAGGTAAATGTAGGGGGATAGGGAAGACGCGAGCAACGCGTGGGATCGGCAATCCTTGTGCATGGAATCGAGGGGTAGAGAAAGGGTGACATTGTGTTTAGGTTGTATTGCTTTAGTCTGTTTCCTGCATAATATCGTGCATGAAGATGCAGTTAATTAAGGTGGAGATAAGGCTGGGGTAGTATACTCTTTTAAGCCACATCATCATAAAGAGCTTTGAAAGCCACTTTGACACGGTTACATAGATCTGATACAACGTACTATTTCTTGCTTTGTTAGCTTGGTTTCACCCTTGCGTGGGCTGAAACAGGGGCTAGGCCGAAAGGAAATATATTCCGCAGTTCTTTAGGCTGATCGTGCAATGGAGGGCACAAAAACGGCCTTGACGAAGTCTTAGGCTCAACCATAAGCTTGACAAGGGATCAAAGAAGGAATTCATTACTTCCATGTTTATAACATAAAGCCAGTAGTAGGAAAGAGACATTCTGGGAAGGTGCAACTGCTAAGGGTATACACCCCCTAACTTTCTTCTCTCCCTCTAGATTGCCTAGACCTCTACACGCAGATATATCACCGAGTTGTCGAGATCTAGGTCCGCGCCCAGAGCAAATATTCATATATTTCCTATATATTTCTCTAAACAAGAGTTAAACCTGTGTAACAAGCATCATTGCGCGCAAGCTCAGTCTTAACTCCATCCTCCAATGACACCGAGTATAAGCTACCACCCAGGTCAGCCACATAGACAATGTTATTCGCCTTGTCCAACTTCAAGCCGATAGGCTCGTGGAAGTGACGCGCCAGAATCACCTTCTCCATATCCATCTCTTCACCTCCAATGTACGCACGATTCAGTGTGCAGCCGAATGGGTGCTCACCACGATCCGTCCAGTACAGAGTCTGACTCTCGTTATCCAACTCAATATCAATAGGCTCAGGGAGGTTATTCCACAGACGCCGGATATCAGTCCTATTCTCAGCAGTTTCACCGGCAGGAATATCCAACCCAGCGCAGAAGATCTGACCAAGACTGGCCTTGGAAGGCCCCTTCTGTGTCCAATACAAGAGACCGCGCTCAGCATCAACAGCAATACCCACACACCAAAGCGTCATCTGTTCCAACAGACTCGAGCCAGGCACCACACGCCGCTGCACTAGGACAACGTGGTTACTACCATCATAGTCACAGCGGTGCACGCTTGTACCCTCACGATCACAAAAGTAAATCTGCTTCCGTGATTCGACAACAGCGAGCTGCTTGGGCGTGTGTACCTGTCCAACGGGAACAAGACAGGTGACATCGCCGCCTTCCAAATCAGCCGACCAGACCGAGCCATCACAGCCCGCCGTGCTGCGGCCCATATTCGTCCAGAAAATGCGCCGTGTGGACAGTGACACGTCAATACCGTCAGGCAGGTTCTGGCCGACCACGACGGGGGTGAGTTTCTGGGTTGCGAGGTTGAGGCGTAGGATTTTGCCGTTCGAATGCACCTGTGAGACGTCCTTGGCGTTTCCTCCGAGGCCGACGTCAAGTAGGTAGATATCTTTTGCGGCGCTGTGTGGGCTTGCTGGGGTTGCTTCTGCGGACGAGGACCTGGTGAGTGGGGGGTAGAGGCCGCCCTTTTCACTCTTCTTGCCGAGGCGTCCTTGCTCGATATATTCCTTGCGCAGCCAGTCGACGGTTGGGGCGGAGGGGAGACCCTTCTCCTGGATGTAGTTGTCTTCGATGAAGGCGACGGTGTCAAGACCGATTTGGTCCATCAATTGGCAGGGGAGAGGGCCGTTCCTGAACATGTGTTCCCAGAGCATGTCGATTTCGCTGGGGTCACTGACGCCTTCGGAGAGGATGTACATTATTTCGCGCTTGATTGCTGCCCACAGGCGGTTGAAGATGAATCTATAAGTTTTTGAGTCAGTCTGCTGTCCTATATATGGTTTACTTCTGGAAGAAGAATACATACCCGGTTGATTCGCGGCGGGCTGTCACTGGAAGCAGGCCACACTCACCCAAGACAGTCTCCAAGTAAGGGAAAATCTCGGGTTCGGTCTTGCCACTGGTCATCAGCTCGACCATGCGGATAGCTGGAGGCATAGCGAAGTGAATATTAAACACTTTCTGCTGACGCTTGGGAGTGACCTTGGCAAGCATCAAGCTCGACTTGAAGGAGGAGCTGTTGGAGCCGATGTAACAATCCTCCGGAGCGTACTTATCCAAGTCGGCCAAAGTATCAATTTTCAACTGCAACACCTCAGGCACAGCCTCAATAATTAACCAAGCATTGGAAACCGCAGCCTCGAGGTCAGTGAATGTTTTGCAGATACCATACGGCGCGGAAGTAGACGTTTCGAGGTCAACTTGGCAAATGGAGGTCTCGACCTTGGGGTCGCTAGCATTTCCCCCTTCTTCCCGTGCCTTGTGAATGCGCGGCATTAACGAGAATTCAGCTTTGTGGTGATCGATGAACTCCTCCGCATCGCGGAGAGCCACCGGCGAGGGATCCCGCATGTGGACATGGTAACCAGCAGCGATGAAGACACAGCCAATGCGGCGGCCGAGGACACCGGCGCCGATAATTGCAACGGGGCGGTCCGTTCTAGGCGTAACACCCATATTGGAAGTAGGTAGGTAGGAGTGTGAGGGGAGGTGGTGTTATAGATGTTTGTTGGTATATAAAAAGTATGTAGTTATGACGTGAAGAGCGGAAAAAGCGTTGGCTTTAGTTAGGACAAGATCACAAGGGCGACAGTGGGGTATATGCTTCCTTATATAAAATTTTTGGATTCAGGATCTGAATTCACAATGATATTCATCTATCCATCAGGAGGCTTTCTATGCACTTGGGTCGCAATATACCATCCCAAGGCTATTGGACATGTTAGGGCTCCGCCACCGGAACCCGGCATTATGGGTATGAATTATTAGAAACAGAAAGACACGGATATCACGGATGTAGCGTGTTGACAAGGCCAATAAGCATCAAGAGACGACGTAGATTTCCTACATCGGAGTGAGTTCGGCTAGTGGAGGAATGCTTTTCGGCTCGGAGTCGCAACGGAATCGTATCGGAAACTGTTCGGAGGAACTTGCAGAACGTTTATTGTGAACAAGCTTTGAACCCAAATATTCTTCACACTTTTCAATTTTGTTGGGCTAAGGCCCGGGAACTGCTGCCGTTCAGCCCGGTGTTAACTATTCAACTCCACTTCATATTGATTGTCATTGATGCAAGATTGGTCTATTTCTGTGTCGATTGTTCCAGAAGCGCGGAGAGAAGAAACTTGGAGGGCTGAAGACGACGTTATTTTTAAAATATCAACCTGAGGCATCAAACATAACGTACGTCGCAATATATTGAGGTTTGATATGGAAATGTGGGTGCTTCTACCAAGCCATAATAACAATATTTAGACACTTAAGAGCACCAAATGTATACGGAAGAAGTGAGAGCTGGAGGTTACTAAAAGGAAATAGTGGAAATCTACTTAATTGCTAGTATCCTATCACTAATTCATGAAACTTTTGTACAATTTAGACTCCATCCAACGATAATATCACCATGCCCTTAGAACAGGAAGACTTGGTCCGTGGCCTTAGAAACAGCACTAGGATCCTTCCACCCCAGATCAGTGAGAGTCTTCTTCATCGCATTAATCATAGGCGGCGGGCCGCACAACAGCATCTTATTGTCCTCATCGGCAGGCGCCAAGTAAGTCTGGATAAGATCCTGCGAGACAAAGCCACGGTGACCAGTCCAATCCTCACCAGCCTGGGAAAGCACATATTGCACAGAGAACTTGTGCGGGTTCTCACGAGCAAAGTCATCCAGCTCCTTGCGCAGCAAGATGTCCTCCTCGGTGTTATTCGCATACAGCAAGCTCATCTTGGTAGTATCAGCCTTGTCGTCGCAGATTGCCCGGATGAGCTGGTACATGGGTGTGATACCGGTACCACCTGCGATCATACCGATATGGTTCGCGTACGAGGTGGTATATTGCATTGCGCCCTTGGGGCCACGGATCTCGATAGTGTCGCCGATGTTCATTTGCTCGAGGTGCTTGGTCATCTGGCCTTGGGGGTATACCTTGACCAAGAGCTCGATGCGACCCAGATCGGTGTTATTGGAGACTGGCGTGTAAGAACGGGAGACGCTCTTTTCGTTGATGGTGGCGCGTAGGGCAATGTGCTGGCCTGTGGGGAGACCGAGGATATCATCTGGGTTGGGGAGGCCGAAGGTGAATCGGTACACGTTGGGGGAGACGACCTCTTTGTGGGTGAGAGGGAAGCTCTTAAACTGACGAGGGTCGAGGGGGCTTGTGGGGAGAGCCTTGGTGGGTGTCTTCTTGGGGGTTGATGAGACCTTCTTGCGGAAGATGAGTCTGTCGGAGCGAGATGTGCGGTGAGGCAAGTGATGGGTGAACTCTTGCTGGACGTCTAGCTTGGATGAAATCCACATTGTCACTCCGAAGGTGATGGAAAGCTGGGCAATACTGGCGATTCCGAATCCGGACCAGAACTGGCCGGAGGAGCTGGGGCGGTTGGACAAAACAGTTGAGGCACTCTCAGATACCTTCTTGAAAATCGGGCCAAATTGAGTCCATCCGCTGCTGTAGCCGGCGAAAGCCACGCCCCCCAAAGCGCCAGTCATGCCGAGTTTGAACAATGAGAGGGCCAACGAACGAGTCCGATTGGGAGATGGCTTGACAGATACGACAGCGGTCTGCGCAACTTGCTCAAAGGTTGGACGGTAGACCTCGATTGATTCGGCATGTTCCTATATCAAGTCAGATTATTGTCATCTCATGTTAGGTAGGGCCTGGAAAACATACCTCTGATGGGAGGTCGCCAACATAATATTGTACTAACTCTTCACGAGCCTCGTCAGAGTGACCAGTCTCTTCAAATGCCTTCGTAGCATCTGTTCCAGCGACCTCAATTAAGATGGCACTGCCACCAGGGTGGTCCTCGAGGTATTTGGTGACATCGTAGACTTTGTTGTGTAGAACGATCCAAACATCATCTGGCTTGTTATGCCGTTCAACTTCTTCGAGGGTGTACATTTTGTGAGATAATTGAATCCGTTAACTTGAAATCCACCAAACATTTATATAAACATAAAATATGTTAATTCCTATATCCGATATTCTCGTGCGAAGTTCGCCCGAAAGTCGGAAGTCGGATCTACATGCCGATCCTGCTATACTAACAAAGACGATGTCCAATGCTCCACTGGATAATTCGGATATTGTCATAAGAGAGAGAAGATATTTAAGAACAGTGGTGTTCAAACAGTTCATCTAAAATATCAACCAAAATTCATCATGCCTGTCGCACTAGTACCCAATGTCGATCCTGTGTTTTACTTGATCGGAGATGAAGTATCAACAGCACAGACTGTAACCCTCGATTCCAAATGGAAGATTGAAGATGTTAAGCGCGCTGTGGGAGCTGTTTTTCATGTTGCTGCACCACTTGGTATGTGTTTTCAGCCACTATATACATCACTCGTGCTAACATAATCAGGCTTGACTTTCCACGGAGAAAATGAACAGGAATTTTTGTCGGTAGAGGAAATCCTTGCCGCAACCTCATCACAAACTACACCTATCGGACTCCGTGTCGATGGACAACCAGTCCAGAGCCCGCAAGGCCCCGAGGGTCTCCCACTCGTGGGCAGCTTCTATGAGATCTTCCCCGACCACCTGGGCAACCACTACCGACTCTTCCGCAAATATGGCCATGTTATCAAAACCACCAACATGGGAAAGACGACATACTTGACTGATAGTCCTGAAGTGGCAGCCGTCGCCCTGACCGAATCGGTCTACATGACCAAGAAGATTAACGAGAGCCACCCTCTCTGGGGCGTTAAGGACAACACAGCAATCTTCATTGGAGATACCGAGACTGAGAACTGGCGCTTGGCTCATAAGTTCTTACCACCAGCAATGGGTCCCAAGGCAGTACGCCACTATACCCCGTTGATGCAGGAGTGTGTGCGCAAGTCCTTCGCAGTCTTCGATGAACTCGATGCTCGCGGCAAGTCCTGGAATGCCTACCAGTATATGGTGAAGCTAGCATCGCAAACCATCGGAAAATTTTCTCTGGGTACCGACTTTGAACACTTCACCGACGTTGATGCCCCTTTGCACCCGATCGTCACCAACATCGCCAATCTGCTGTCTCTCAATAAGAAGATCACCTCCCGAGGTGAATGGTACCGTCACCTTCCCTTCGGTGATCCCGCCCGTCTCAAGCTTGTCCAGCGTACAATCTACTCCCTTCTACAAGAGAAGATCGACCTAGTCAAGGGCTCCGGCATCGATGGAATGCCTATGAACCAAGCCGCAGTCGAAGCCTCTTGCGTAGTCGACTACCTGCTCAACACCGTCGACGAATCCGGGCAAAAGTTCCCCGAAGGTCTGATTGTCGCAAACATGCTTATTGTCACCGGTGCCGGTTTCACAACCACCTCTGCGCTGATGTCATGGCTCCTTTATTGCCTCGTCACCTACGAAGGCGCCCAAGACCGCCTTTACGAGGAGCTGTGTGAGCGCGGCGTCGCCAACACCGACAGGCCTGTCGATTGGACACCCGAATTTGCCCACAGTCTGACCTTCCTCGACTATTTCGTCAAGGAGACCCAACGCCTGCACAACGCCTCCTTCCAGCCTGGCCGCACGACGAAAACCGATGTTGTCCTGCCTGGTGGATACCGTCTGCCTCCGGACAGCGTCATCGTCCCCAATCTATATTCTATCCACACAAACCCAGAAGTCTGGCGCGATCCTTTCCGCTTTGATCCTGATCGCTGGGCTGGCGAAGAGACAAAGAACAAGCATCGTTGCGCGTATATTCCTTTCGCTACAGGTCCCCGTGGCTGTATTGGATTCAACTTTGCGCTGCTTGAGGTTAAGATTTTGTTATCGGAACTTGTCTCGCGCTATGAGTTCACCCGTGAGGGACTTGAAGCTGTCGAGTATGATCCTGAATTCCAGTTGATTCGGCCGCTGAACTTATATGTTCGCGCTAAGAAAAGAACTGCTACTGCTTAGAGTGTTGGAGCACTATTATTTAGATTGGTTTGGCGTTAATATGGATTGATCTTTGTTCATTAGACTCATAGATGGCAGGCAATGCTGTGTACAAAAGAATTTACTCCTGATATTTCTTGACTTCTTAACAAAGGGCCTCTGAAAAGGAAACCTCAGAATCAGGGATCATGATATGTCCATTTGCAACCAGCACACCAGTTCCGGAAATCGTGATGGTAACCGAATCTTCCTTATTCGGCTCAATGCTCAAATGCATCACGCATTTCCTCCCAGTCTGTACACCCTGCACAACCTCAATTCCATATACTCCAATCTCCATCGAGGCTAAGAGATTGTTTGCCCACAAGTAAGCAGCCAAAGGCCCAGCGGCTGAGCCCGTGGCCGGGTCTTCCATTGACATCCCCGGACTGAAAAAACGGGCCTCAAATCTCGGAGTCTTTGGCTCAGACTCATTTTCTGCAGGTGCGAAAACGTATATGCCACTATTATGGCTTTCAGTACTAGCAAGCTCCTTTGAAATCCCCTCTTTGTTGGCAAAGCTGACACTTTTCAGGGCATTGATGCTTCGAACTGGAACCAAGAGATGGCGAGCAGGTGAAGTGGTAACCACCATTGCCCGGTCGACTACAATATCCAAGCACCTTAGTCCAATATCATAGACGTCGATCCCAAGAGATGTCGCAAGGGAATCGTGGTTGGTATGTTGATTCAAGAACTGGGGTTGTCCCTGGCGCATCGAGACAACAAGATCTCCTAGCTTTGATTGCGATACATCCACCGGTAGAACATCATTGCCTAGTTGTTGGAAGTAAGTCCGACCGACTTTGGTGTCTTGTGCGATGTCCCCCAAAAGCCCAGAAGCTGCAATCCACCACCAGGCACCAAGGGAGTTATGACCAGCTCCAAAAACTTCTACTCCGTTAGGGAGAAATGATCGTAGGCGCCAGGTAGCTTTTGGGTTTGTTGGGGGACAGATGAAGGTTGTTTCCGATAGATTGAATTGTCTTGCCAGTATTTTCATCTGGGTGGAGGTGAGAGTGGTGGATGTGGTATCTACTACTGCGAGAGGATTGCCTTGGTAGGCAATGGATGAGAAGACGTCGATTATATAGTAGCGGAGTTGAGGCATTGTGGAAGTTATACTAAGGAAATAGGTTATAGTATGAGAGTGGAGTGGATGATACTTTATACACAAAATATGGAGAAATAGGTCAAACCCATTTAATAATTCAGCTAATGATTCTGATCTATTATAAATCAATCAAACTAGGAATCACTCCCGTATTCTTCCTCGTATTCGTCACATTCCTCCGTCTTGGCCACCTCGTATGCAATGATATCCCATATTCACTGACCATCACTAGTCTCCCGCAAGGCCTTCAAAGCCCGTGAATATGGACCAAAGTACCTTACATTAGTGTCTGTGTCCTCCCACACAGACTGCTGTTCCTCGCGCTCCAAAACAACAATCAACCGCTTAACAAGCACCCCAGCACGCGAACGCTGCGGACTAGAAGTAACTAAACTCTGAAGCGTGAGGGCACAACTAACAGCATTGTGAACAAATGCCCAGGAGCGGCACACGGTCGCCGCAAGACGATGCATATCCAAAAAACTCTCAACAGCTTGAGCAGCGCAGTCAATACATTCTATCTTGATGGAATCAACATCCACAGCTGGACTATGAGCTTCATTGGATGGAGACTCCAGAATCAGCCGACAGAGACGACAGATTGTGTAGCAGATGTGGATATTCAGGGCTAGACGCTCGAGATGATCTTGCAGGCTGCGACAGTGGGATTTGTCACGAAGGAATGGGGCGGCGTCTTCAAATATAGCTGCCATCCGGCGTTTGAAGAATAGTATTTCGGTGACGGTTTCAGTGTTGTCTTGTCGTGCGCGCTCGAGGAGGACTTGGCATATGGCGCAGACGCATTCTGCGAAGGAAAATCCTGGACCTGTGTCTGGATCATGAGGAATGCTGCTGCTGCTTAGCTTGTTTATGTTTGGTGGGCGGTCGTAGGTGAAGGACAGAAAGGTATCTTGCCATAACAGCATCCACCTAGAGTTTGGGTTAATTGGAGTTGTTGTATCAAGTTTGTTGAATTTTGAGCATGTACCATAGACGTTTTCGCTGAAATTGTTCCAGGGTGGAACTTTGTGCGTCTGAGGCTGCCTCTTCATGCAGTCCAATACTCTGTGCAAGACGTATCGTTGATCCTACCACTAGTCAGTGCTGTTACCTGGTTATAACTAAGAAGGGGTAAATACCCATCAGAATCCAGGCACTATTAGTATCGAGGTTGTTCCGCAGGCAGTTTCCAATCAACGCCTTGGCCTGGATCTGGTTCATGTTGGTGTTATTGAAGAAGTTTGAGGCTCGGAGGCATTGGAAGGATGAGCAGACTGATACAATTAGATCCAGATATGGAAATGTGGATTTGGACTAGACTTACTAAACACTTTACAGCGTAGATCCCGCTCCTTGATGGGGTCATTTGAGAACTGCACTCCACATGCAAGCACAGCAAAGAGCAGTGCAAGCCACGAGGAATCCACGTCATCTAATCTCATGGTATCGTTTTCCAGCAGCATTCCTGTGCGCTTGTTCATGAATTCAAATAGTGAGATATTGAATTTCTCGTAAGTTACCAGTGCTGGGTAAAACGGGTGGACGTTGGTTTGATAAACTTGCCAATATCTGAGACGATCGAATCAGTACAATAATACAAGCAAGCGTTTGAACATCTATGTGGTCACACCGATGAGAATCATTCATTAAGCAGCCATGATACATACCGGATAATATCCGACTCGTCAGGTAAAGTCTCACATATCTCACCTGCTCCGGGCTCTTGCTTCCACAGATTTGTAAATGGATAAGTTCGGGGCACAAGCTGGTCGGAGAGCATTGCATCGTTAAACATTGGATCACTCCCAGCTTGTCGGCATCCCAGAGCGACAGGTGGATCGGAATGGCTGCCCAGGAAGATGGTAGCGCCGGTAGCGTCTTCGACGAAGTGCTTTCCGGGAGATTTGACAAGTGTAGAGCCTTTCATTGTAGATGGTAACTCTGTAGGAGATGCAGAATGGGATTGGGCAATTGTGCCCGACCGATCATTTGAGCGGGTCTGGCGAAGCTCTGCCTTGAGTGAAGATATCTGCTTTTCCATTTTGTCGAGCCGGCTGAGAATAAGATCAATCCCCGGCGGATATTTATTATTTTCATTTAGATATACTGTTTGATCTTCGCTGGAAATACTATTATGTACGTTGTCAGAGGTTGGAACTTTCCAAGGAAGCCCTCAAAATTATGAGATACTATCCCATGGTCATGACGTCGGAAAACACCGCAAATCAAGACAAGGAATAACACAGAGGTCGTGAAGAAAATAGTGCTGGATCATACCTGTGAGTGCTAGTTCCCTGCATTTCATCATCCCTATGCCTATTCATCGAGCTACCCTTCCCATCGGAAGCTGGCGGCTCATGCCCTGAGTTAGGTGGCAAACAGCATAATTCCGGGTGGTTACGCTGCAAACAACTAGAGCATGGCATATTACCATCGCAGCGGACTTTTCTGTGACGACAAGGGAAACATGACTTGATGCCGCGGGTGCGGCGCTTGCGCTTTAGCAGTTCACTGATGTGGTTTGTGTCGTATGGATATATGGTTTGCTCCGAGCCCTGGGACTTGGATGTATCCATGTGGACAGATTTTATATGTGAAAGATGAGCAATGATTCAAAATGAACACGCGTATAGTCGTACTTTCATATATGTATAATCAAATTTGTTGCAGACTTCGGGATGATCCATTTATGACATTTACTCTGTTCTGATTCGTTGATAGGTCTTACCGCCATCTTAGCCATTTTACCTTATTTGGCCTTATTTTAACTAATTTTCACCTTTAATATTCTGTTAAAATTCGACACGTCCAATTTGATCACTCTACTCTTTGCTCTTATACAATCGGGACGGAAATTCAGAGCTGATTATGTCATTCACACTTTTTGAGGCTGTCCACGTGAATATATATATGTTTCTCTTGGGCATAGAACAATAATTGCTCTACAACCCCCCTGTGAAGACCAGCTTTTTTAGGTATTTCTTTTCTATGAGGAATTTATACTTTAGCCAATCTCAAAGGCACATTGCACAAAGGATTATGACAGAAATCTGTCTGTATCAAAATGTATGGTAAAACTCAGTATATTGAAACTCTCTAACTAGCAATAAAACAGGATAAACGCGCGGGCTTAAATAGACAAAATCACTAGTCAACACTGCATTTTTTGGTCGGTTATATGAAGCCGACGTTTGTGGAGATTCAGGGTAAATTATATCCGATCGGGTGGTTTAGTACTGTATCTGACCGGGTATTTGGACTCGGTATTTGACAGATTATGTTGCATGTTGAGATGCAAAATCCCGATATATACGACATATTATAGCTAGCGCCAACAGGCCGTTGCAAACTGGCCTGGATATGCGGCCACCATCGAATAGTTGGATGCTAATTTCTGTTGGCCGCCATGGCCCAATTTTCCCTGAATTCATCGTGTCTTGTATCCAGAGACCTTACCTACACTGTCCATATATCTGGTGTACATTGTTCCTCACCTAAATTCGCCAGATCAGCCCCGGGGCTTCTACCGATTATGGACTGAAATGTGGTAGGAAGATATTTGCACAAGAAAAGGCCTAGAATACAAAAGGAAAAAGATGAGAAAAGAGACGATCTATACGCCTTAGACAGGAACGACTAGGCGTCTGCCTGACACTTGTCCTTGGCGCATTTGATCCAAGGCTGCATTGACTCCGCCCAACCCTCCTGGAATTTTGGAAATTGCGGGGAGAGATAACAATCTCTTTTCTAGGGCTATTCTTAACCAGAGCATCAAGCTACTCCCAATTTCAGGTACCTCGTGGAAGACTTTCATGGGCACAGAATGGTAAATAACACTTGGTACCTCTGCCTTTGGCAGCGCCGCCAAAGCAACAAGATGGGCCCTCTTTTCTGGACTCGGCTCTAAACATTGGACGAGGTGTGCTGCAGTGTCTTTGCCAACAGTATCGATTCCAAAGCGGAGGGTTCCCTGGGTAATACCACGAATGGTTACGACAGCTCTAGCGGGATCGTGACAGTCAACAAGGACACAGCCAGAGTTGGCCAGCCTCGCTCCGTGTCTCGCCACATCCACCACTAAGATAACCTTTAAGCCTGCAAGGCTAGCGATCTGGGACAAAAATAGTGCGCTGGTAGATGACCCACCCCAGATGGCGACCCAATCCCCAGAGAAAGGCCTCTCATGCTCTTCAATTGACCCCAGGCACTCGGATCGAACATCGACAGGGAAGGAATCGGCTGGTAAAGTTCTCATGATGTCGCATAGATCGTTACCTATTAACGTCGGCAGCCGAACGTCCAGACATACCCCTAGCGCTAACGTGGCTGCCACATAGGCAACTCCCAGGGCAGCACCGTGTGTGACAGGGAAATGGGTAGGGAGTTTGCAAACAGTGTGTTCTTGGGCGACGGCGTACTCTTGGTATGCTGCTTTTCGTTAATCACGGTAGTCTGTGGACGCACAGAGGACCTAGATGGCTTGTGAGCGGGTGCAATATGATCAAAACCAGGACTATTGCCTACCACATCGCCTTCAATATAGGCAGACCTCTGGGGTGCTTTGACAACCACACCGGCGAAATCCCGACCAGCAATGTAGGGGAGACAAGGGATGCCGAAGCCATAGTCACTGGCAGTGAAGTTAGCTTCGACACGAAGTGATACTATATGAGCACATACACTGATTTCCAGTCAATCAGGTTAAGCCCGATGGCTTGGATCTTGATCATCATTTCGTCAGGGCGCGATACCACGGGAACTGAATGGGCTGGGGTTAGGGTGTATGGCTGGCGCAGTCCATGTAAGACCAGTGCTATCTGAGATTTTGGCATCGTATATTCCGCAACGCTAGAAATGGAACATGAGGTGTTGTCTCTAGGTTCGCTTTTGGATGGGAGAGGAGCCCATGGGCAGACAAGGGGGGATGGGCTATCAGGTACAATATTCTTGATGAGATGGGAATAGGGGTGAAGCGACGTAGAGGTCATGATGGTGCTAGGTGATTGATATATGTATATTGTTCACGCAATGTACCAAGTAGTTCGCGATGTGAAAACTAGATATGGAGAAGCAAAAGCACTTAGTAAGGAAACAAAAGAAGGGTTAATTAAAGTCCCTTCAATCAAGAAGTCTATGCTATATATCAAATGCAATAAATTATACAGAACCGCAATCTTCGATGTTTGGCCTGAGGTGTCAAGTCCGAATCTCGGAGCGAACCTTGGAAGTTAGAAAAAGAACATCAGATAAGATTGAACCCACACGTGAATACGATGATGGCCTATCGTGGATCGCTAGAGCAACTGGGCTAGAAGGCTGGCTTATCTTTGGGGAAACGTAAGCGAATTTGGGCCTAGATAGGTCAAGTCGCTTTCGCTCAGAAATTCCCCAAGTTTCCTATCCTCGCTATGAGATAAAACAGCCTATGGTTTCTGGATTGATGGAGACTGATATTGATCCCTCGGGCATTCTCAACTGGGCTATTGATCAGTGTCTGCCGACTCATTCCATCGGAAGTCATACAAGCCAACCCCCTGCCCGCAAGCCCGTTGACAAGCCCAGGACAGGGCGGCGCGGGGGTAGAGTGTATACGGTGTGTTTCTTCAAACCCCGCTCCCCCACAAATTTCCCCCCAAACCACTTTCCTCATCATCAGTCATCTTGTCTGACGTTATTATAGGGATGTTTTACCTGCCGCCAACGAAAGATCAAGGTCTGCATCTTCAAATTTGTTTCGGCCTCTCTCTCTGACCATCATGACAGTGTGATGGACGACGACCGACCTGCACAAACTGTGAACGCTCTCGACGATACGTCTGCCATGGATTTATTCCTGAGCCTACCGCAACCGCTACAATATCACAGTTATTTGAGCATGCGACTAATGTCACCCAGGTGCTTGACACTCAGATGATTGAGCCCGGCCAACCGGCAAATACTTTCTTTGCGCCAAGTCGCGGTACTTCCATCACATCAAGCCTACGTGAAAGTGTAGAGACCAATGGGAATATCAATCGACCCAAAATTTCCTCACAAGGTGGGACTAGTGGCACTGGAATGTCGTCACCTGAAACGGTGGATGATTCCGCTGAAGTGCTTTGGGACCAGCTGCTTCATGGTCAGATTCCCTTGCAAACCCCTACCGGCTGGCCTTCAAATCTGGACGAACCTGTGGACTGCGAAGACGTGCTCCTGATCAGACACTACCGCGAGGTGGTTGGCCATATCATGATGCCAGCTATCGATCCACCACGCAACCCATGGCTCCAAATCTATTTGCCTTTGGCCCTCACACAATCACCAGATCGAACTACCCTTGCCTTACGTCACGCCATCCTTGCAGTCTCAGCTTTACACCGAGCCCAACTCGGCGTTTCGGAGCGACCGAGCCTGCTAGTGAAGGCTAGGGTATATGCGCTCGACAGCGCACAGTTGGTGCGTGATTGCTTAGTTGATGATGATGCCGAGTACTCAGAGCCCCAGAAGCATGCCTTGCTGGCCTGCACATTATCGTTAGTCTCGAGCAACGGGTTCACGTGTGATAGTAAGGGCTACCAAGAGCACCTCGATCTTGCACACGCTGTGTTCGCTATGACCGGCTCAAGTTGTTCCTGGAGATCAAACCTCCGATCCAGCGTGCTCTACTAGATATATCGGTTTTATGAGCTCTTGCAAACAACTACCCAAGGGGCGCTAGCCAGTGGGCCTGAGTATAATGAGTGTAGGGCGACCAAATCCACATCACTAGGTGAGGATGCTGATAATATCTCATGTTTCTCCACATCGCCGATGGGGTTCCAAAATCCTGAGGGAATAGTGATGCCAGCCCATTATGTTCTAGGTACCTGCTTCGGCATCAGTCTGCGGACAATCTCATTGCTGTATCGTACGGTTCGTGTCGACCGACAGATTGCTAAATGGGATCCGCGCATCAGCATCGAGGAATGCCTGGTTCAAGAATTCGAGCACGTTAGAGCAGAGCTTTACAATATCACGCTTGATCCTAGGGCATTATCAAGGAACGCTCTAAACGATGAGATAAACTTCTATGTACCTGATCCCAAACTGGAACTGCTTTGGTCATTCGGGGAAGACGCAGCCATCCCCACGGCGGTTCGGGACGAGCTGCTCGAAAGCCACCAATGGGCCTTCCATAATGCCGTTATTTTGTTCTTCGGGCGTTGCTTTGACTCACCACAGTTTAGGCGCTCTGAAACGGACTATCCGGACAAAGGAAGGCCGAGATGGCCCAATTTGGAAACCCCCTTTCAAGATTATCAGAAATTCGTCGCTTTGATATTCGATTCCCTCGAGACTATCCAGTGCCTCACTCGAGGCCGATCAATCAGGCCTGCCATTACACTATGGCCGGCCCTCGTTGCCGCCTGTGAGGCCGTGGATGTAGAATTGCGACACAGGTGTCTCCAATGGTTTCACAATCCACCAGGAAAGGGAATCACCAACTTGTCTCGTGCAAGGGCTCTGGTTCTGGAGGTATGGAAGCGGACAGACCGCCACCTTGACGCAGATGGGGGACTCCCTCCCTCGAGCCGCGGGTTAGGGTTTGTTGACTGGCGCGATGTCATGGGCGAGCTGCCAACCCCCATTATGCTGATATAGTCATGTAATCAATCTTCACATAGATTGTGAATTTAATGATACTGCGTTTTGGCGAGGAAGTCACGGACCCATCAAGAGATCAACAGCATAAGGGTAGTCTCTGGGGATCAGAAGTGCGAATAAACCAGTATATTAGATTCAAGTACACTATTGCACGACATGTTGAGAGATAAGACATGCTGTGTTCCTCCAGGTCAGCATTACCTATCAAGGACACGGTTCAACCTCGGGTGAGCTAATGTATGCTGAATCTGCGTCAATTTCTTGCTCCATTCCCACGTATAAGAGTCGCCCCTCGCTCAGGGCTGGTTGGGCCAGGAAAGCTTCAGCAACCCACGAGCTATACACGGGGCGCTTCCCTCGGTGGAGTGAACACACCAGCGGAATGCACCAGTATGCTATGTGGGCAGCGCTGGAGGCAGAGGGTCTTGAGGCTAACATTCAACATTACAATCCTATAGCCGACCAGCAGGCCGCAGCAACTTGGGATTTCCCGCAAAGCTGGCGGCTTAAGGCACAGTTGGTTTTCGGTGGGTATGAAGGCGGGGCGCGCGAGTCCCTGCCTTGAAGCACGACTCCTTGTCCATGGTTTGAGGCCGGATGGGACAGTTGTTGTCAGTGAAGAGAGCTACCTGGCTACTAGGAAGTTTTTATATTTCTTGTTCATTTATTTACACTCGTCAGTTGACGGATTCTCGAGTTGTTCGAGCCTGCCAAATCCTTTCTTCCCTGGTCCTTCCTCCCATAGTCAGAATTTTAAAGTAAATGCAATATTTTGCTCAAAAGCGCTAGCTAGTAAGTGTTATCTTCATAAGCATACCCTATTTCCCGATAGGCCATATTCCGAGTTCGGCGCGAGCAAGTCGACTATCGGCTCGATCCACGCCAAACGAGGATTGTTTAGTCCCCTCATTTTCCTGTATATTAGTTCCACCACGTGTCGAATCAGATGTCATGTTATGTTATATATATTCATGCTTATCCAACTAAGAGAAAGTAGAGCAATAACGTCAATCGCTTCGACCCCAACATCTCAGCATCAAAATATGGCACCCGTATATAAAGTTGCAGTGATTCAGATGCACTCTGAGGTAGGCGATTAGACCTGGAACCCTTTATATCGGGTTTATCACCAAACGTTCTTATATACAGACTGTCCAAATGGAAGCCAACTTCAACAAGGCCACCAGTCTCATTCGGGCTGCGGCCAGCCAAGGTGCTCAACTCGCTGTTCTCCCCGAATACCATCTAACGGGATGGGCGCCTGAGGACTCGACTTTTAAACCTGCATGTGGCTCCTGGAATATCTATCTAGATAAATACCGCAAGCTAGCGAAAGAGTGCAGCATTAACATCGTTCCTGGCACGCTTGTTGAACTTCATGACGCGGGCAGCGAATCCGAGAGGCTGCTGAACGCCGCATACTTCATCACCGACCAGGGGGACCTAGCGGGAAAATATGCCAAGAAGAACCTCTGGGGACCGGTCGAACGGGCGCACCTCACGGGTAGCGGACGCGAACCTCACCAGGCATTCGACACGCCACTGGGCAAGGTTGGGCTTTTGATCTGCTGGGATTTAAACTTTCCTGAAGCCTTCCGCGAGTTGATTGCGCAGGGGGCAAAGCTGATCATCATCCCGTCGTTTTGGCTACTTAATGAGACTAGCGAGGAAGGCAGAGTCGTCAACCCGGTTGTTGAGAAGCTATTCATCGACTCGCTCCTGACTGGTCGGTGTTTTGAAAATACATGTGGTAAGCCCTTCCCCGACCCTAATACATAGTTTTATTGTGTTCTATATCTAACCCTTTCGCACAGGCATCATTTTCGCCAATGCCGGGGGTCCTCCCGCCCAGTCGTTTATCGGTCTTTCGCAGGTTTGTGTTCCGTTTACTGGCCCATTGGCGCGGCTTGACTGGGCAGAGGGTATGTTGGTGGTTGATCTGGACATGGGAATTATTGAAGAGGGGGAGAGTTCATACAAGATCCGGGCAGATATTGCGCGGGAAGATTGGCATTATGATTATCGGCACACGGTTGTTAAGTGAGACCTTTAGCCTGTATACATAGACATATAAGTTTACATGAACTTCACGGCTTAATATGTAAATAGCTGACAGACGAAGTGAAGCGACTCGGAGGTATCAATGTCACTAATAAACTAGGGAAGGAAGGAAGAATATGCTGGCTTGCTGCGAGACATTCATTGCGCACTTTGCTCTACACCGGCTAGAGTGGTAATTTAGTCTGGTGATATTGTCTCCCATGTTCTTTGCTGGTATACCGGACAGATTTTTTGCTAATACTCATAGTATAAATACCCTGCTTTTTCATAGATTGATGAATCAAGACGTATTCCTTCTCTCTATCCCGGTAGCCACAACATACTTGAGTTACTTGTGCCAGGTGTGTATGTCGAAAACACACACTCCGTAAACTCTTCAGGTAGAGATTCGAAGGTTGATCTACTACCTTATGTACACTTACAAGGTTTGTATAATACTTTGACACCTGACTAGTTCACAGTGTGGATTCATTCGTATCCACAGATAAGGGGCGACCTATCATATTGCGCTCAGCGTCAACCTTGTTGTTCGGCGCGGGAGATGATTGGCCTAAGCCATCCTCGCGCCGAAAAGGATGGATCCACCCTTTCGGATACAACATCGAGTTCTTGTTCCTATAGGAGCGAGAACATGAAGAGCTCGCCGATTTCAAGAGGCGCTTTGAAAAGTCCCTCTTTAAAAGGTATGCTATTTCATGCTCAGTCTTTCCAATCCTCAAATTATTTCATTGCGTTACATTTCCCCATCCACCAACAGAGGTTTATCTATTCATTTCTTGAACAGTCCAAAGTCCACTGACGTTCATCATGCCCCCTACGACCCCCAAGACTCTAGATATCGGCGTGTTCCTCCCTATTGTGAGATAATTAATCGGCCGTATAGTGGACTGTATACTAACTGCATTCACAGGGAAACGACGGATGGCTCATCTCCACCGCCGCTCCGCACTATAAACCCTCCTTCGCTTTGAATTGTAAAGTTGCGAAGCTCGCCGAGTCATACGGCTTTGACTTCGCCTTATCAATGATTAAGTTTCGAGGGTTTGGTGGCAAGACAGAGCACTGGGACTACAACTTGGAGTCTTTTACTCTTATGGCCGGCATTGCAGCCTGCACCTCCCGCATCAAACTGTTCGCTTCGACTGCCATCCTTGCTCTTCCTCCTGCTATCTGCGCCAGAATGGCAGTCACCATTGACGACATTGCAAACAGCACAGCAGAGTCCGAGCAATACCAGAACCGCTTTGGAGTCAACATGGTCACCGGGTGGCAGAGTGCAGAGTTCACCCAGATGGGCCTGTGGCCCGGGAATGAGTATTTTGGCTACCGATACGATTATGCCGAGGAGTATGTGCGAGTTATGAAAGATTTTTGGAAGAACGGCAAGTGCGACCTAGACGGAAAGTATTTTAAGATGGACGACTGCCGCCTGGAACCTCGTCCAGCCGGAGAAATCAAGATTATCGCCGCTGGACAGAGCGACCGCGGCACTAAATTTGCGGCGGATTACGCGGACTACAATTTCACGCTTGGAAAGGGAATCAACGGCCCGACGGCATTCGCCGAGTCGAACCAACGTTTGATTGACGCTTCCAAGGAGACGGGGAGGGATGTCGGGGCCATGGTAAGGACTATCCTGGCTGATGATCTGCTATTGCGGCGTCGGGGCTATAATTAAAAATGAACGACAGATTCTTATGATGCTCATTATGGATGAAACGGACGAGGCAGCCGAAGCGAAATGGAAGCTTTACTGCCATAACCTCGACGAAGAGGCGGTAGCTTGGGTCCATTCGCAGTCGAGGATGGACACAAAAGCGGACGCGCAAAGTATGGTTGCACGTTTTGTGGAAGGGGCGTCAGCGGGTCATCTGGTCAACCTGAATGGAGGTACATTGGTGGGCAGTTACTCGAAGGTGGCGAGCCTCTTAGATAAGATCGCCGAAGTTGAGGGAGTCAAGGGTGTTATGCTGCAGTTTGACGAGTTTGTGAGCGGAGTGGAACTGTTCGGAAAGCACGTACAGCCTGAGATGAAAACGAGGGTTGGGAAGGACCCACGGTCAAACGGTGTATAGTGTATAGCATAACGTTGATCAATACATACACTGTGCCATTGAAATGGCATCTCTCTCTTCGATTGACACGGAAACTACATGACAGGTAGACCAGAGTGAATGACTTGAAACCCAGATCCTACCCAGCAGGATATTTCCTATTTACATGCTTGAGGCACAGTTGGTGGTAAACAAGATCTTTGCAGACATTTAAAGAGTATTGGATTACCCTAGCAAATCCCCCAATGGTCCCTAAATTGAAACTATAAGAAAAATCAACATCTTGAGACTAAAGTAGACATATTCCGCGTTCTACCTCGGGCAAGTTAACCCGAATACAAAAGCAGGATTTGAGTCGGCATTGAGGTCTGCCTGCCAAGTCCTAAGATCTCTCCGTAATTTTGAGGTATATTTTAATTTTCTGTAAAGCTAATACTAATTAGGCCATACACCCTGGAAATCAGCCTTATGCCCGTTGGCTCTGCCCCGTAGTCGCTTCACCTTCCGCATCGGTAAAGATCGACCTTCCTCTACCTTCGGGACTCTCACTTGCTCTGGGTTAGTGGGCAGTGCGCAGAGATACCAACTTAGTCTCCTGAAAATAACTTAAATATTTTTGAAATTCCGTTCTCTCCACTGATGGACTACAGCTATGAAATCACGCAGGAATAACGACCATTTTACAGCACAGCCCCTGCCATTTTCAACTCAGGTAGGGCGAGGGCCGGCTGATGCAGAACAACCCTCTCCTGTACCATCAGTCAATGCCATGGTCGCAACCCAAGAAAAACCCACAGATAGCAAATTACACGCTTCCCTAAATATTGACCACTGGTGGGGATGGGATATACTTGGGCTCGGCATGGCGCTTGCAGTCCTGATCGCCATTATCGTCATTCTGCGCATGTATGACGGCGAGCAGCAACCGAGCTGGCGAGGGATTTAGCTCAACACACTGCTCTCGTGGCTGAGCACAGTGGGGAAGGGCTGCATTGCGTTCCCTCTCAGCTCTAGCCTGTCGCAGCTTAAGTGGGCATGGTTTGCTCAGCGAAAGCGCCCGTTGTCAGACCTGAGGGTTTTTGATAACGCCAGTAGAGGCATCTATGGGAGTGCAAAGCTGCTGTGGGTATTAAGGATGCGGTAAGCTTTCACAGCCTGGCAGGTGTGCAGATGCTGATGGAATAGTCATTTTGCGGTCTTCGGGGCCATTGCAATGCTGCTTGCCGTTGGGTTTGAACCGTTCGTTCAAAATCTGGTGCAATACTCGCCCGAGCTTGTCGTGAATCCATCAAAGATATCTCGCCTAGTAAATACCACATATTATAATAATATTGGGCCGTTAGAAGCAGGGTCATCTTGTTCGTTCTCGTCCTTCCCGTGGCTTTTTCCTAAACCGGATGAATTACTAACATAAACAGATTATATAGAGCCTACATTCAAAGGGAACATATACAACTCCATATTCAATACAGCTCTCGAGAGGCAATGGGCCATCCCACAGTATACATGCCCAACAGGCAACTGCACCTGGGACCCTATTACTTCTCTTGCAGTGCGCGCGCTCTTTGTTCCAATGTTACATCCTCCATTGAGAAAAGATGCCAGCACATTGACGACGATGGCAGCGGGATTTCATATGACAATTGCACGGTCTGGCTTCCCAATGGGACATCACGGGGTGCGCTGACACCAAGAACGACCGGTTTGGCTGCGCGATGAGGAATGTCGCTGATGCGATGTCCAAGTCATTCCGCGATCAGGCGTATCTAAACCATGGGTGGGATGCCAACATGGTAGTTGGCTATACATACGTGAATGCCACTGTCATCCATGTCCGTTGGCAATGGTTAACCTTGCCATTGCTTGTTTGGCTCCTTAGTGTTGTGACATGGCTAGGGACGGAGTGGAAAATGCACCGCGGGAAATTACAGAAGTGGGGTTATAATCCGCTTCCGTTGTTGTTTCTCTATCGGGGTGAGGAATATAGTCGAACTGATGAAGCGCAGGGGTTGTCTGACCAGGCGTATGAGCGGCGGGCAAAGAGCATTCATACGCGACTGTATATAAAGGAGAATCAGGCAGCTTTGCTTGAGTAGATGCCATCGGGCCATCAATAATCTCATACTGACTAGAACTTTGCTGATATGTGTAATATCGGAAATTTTACAACCTACAAACCGCCACTTTACCAGAACCCCTCCAATATAGGATTTTTCAACTTCTTAGCTGCCAGTAAGTTACGGTTTTCAAATACACGGGGCTAGGACTGACCGGATGTTGTCTATAGGTGATCTATGTCAGAGAACGACTATTCTAGACTACGCGAACATAAGCAACATCCATGTCAAATGTGAACTCGTTTCCGGTGTTCCACAGGACCAAACCCCAGGCGAATCAATCATGTTCAATGATCCTGGGTCGAATTGGTCGATCCTTCTTTACTCCTGTCCAACTGGTATAAAAGCCACTATCAAGACTGTGTCGTTCAGGTTTAACGGGACAGATGATTTATCTGGACTGAAGGTGACTGAGCTAAAGCCAAAACAATATGACTGCAATTTTTCTAATCTATTGTAGCGGGTTGAAAACAGCCACTTCTTGCTAAGAGACGGTGCTCCACTTTGGGGCCTGGTCTCCGCCGAATCTGCGGGCAAACCGGGGCTATCAACTCTTCGCAATGAGCATCTGTGGCTACCTGGTACTGGTGATCTAGGTGTATTAAGTACGGAACCCAGGTTCCAGAACCTCCCTGGGGTGGATTACTATAGAGATGATCTCGCGGGGGCTTTTGAAGTGGACCTGAGCAGCACGGGAGCCTTCGATTACTCAGGCATGTCGATTATTTCACTGCTGCTTCAGTGGCAGAACCTCTCTCGGACATTGATGGGGATGGTAGAGGCCCTGAACCTGACCTAGACAGATATCGCCACCAATCATGTTCTGGGGACAAGAAGTATGGCCGCATCTGCGACGGGAGGGAACCGTGCAAATGAAGCTGAGACCAGAGCGCCCAGCGTTTTTGTAATATTCTACGCCAATAGGATAAGGTTGTATATGCTGTACAGAATCCCTGCGTTCCTTACACTAGTGATAACTCTGCTCATATGTACATTCGCCCTTGCATCGGTCTTCCTACAGGGATCCGGGCCACGTCAAATGACTAAATTCTTGAATTTGACCTCACCGGGACGTATCTTCACATCTCTCAACCAAAATTCCGATGGAAATCCCATTTATCTGTCTCCTAAGCCATCCAAGGCGTGCACCAAGGAAGAAGGAAGGCGTGATATAACCGTTATGGCCAGGATGAAGAGCAAACTGCACCAAACCCCGAGCAGGAACACGATACCATTCAGACAACACTATAAGAGGAAAGCGATACTCTGCCAAATAACAATGTACATGGCAACCGACTTTTCGGAGTCGCTGAAACACCTCACAGCTTCTGCATTGCCCACACTTTCTCCGTCTATGGCTTATTTATCACGGTCTTTCAACAAGATCATTCAAATTAAAGGCTATTGTTATCTTACTTGGCATAGGGATGTCGGATTGTGCCGAGACGAAAAGACTGTCACGGTCTGTGCGATCACATGTTATTGTTCGGTTGCTTTCTTCTTCGTTTCCTTTGCTCTCCAGTTACAAGTATTCCTATTCGGGTAGTGTTATAATTTCTAATTAGGGAACAGATTGTTTGCTTGGTGGGATAGCCTTGCTATAAGATCCCCGGGGATTCACCACTTGCTTCTTCTTCTTCTTCTTCTTCTTCTTCTTCTTTGTTTTTCTATTTTGAATGCACTCTTTCTTGTTGATTGACCTCGCACGTAACATAAACGATCTTCTGAGATAAAGTAAATACATCGGTACCCAAAAAAAAGGTAATTAGATATCTTCGTGGTTTAATAGTATATGTTTCCTAAATTAGCAACTGATTGCGGTTGCTACGAGTTAGACACGGTTTATTCTGTCGACGGAATTGACCACAGGTTTTCTTGATATTGATGGTTGGTCATGTCCGGTGTTCCATTTTTAAGCAATCTTGAAGCCCCCAGAAAACACAAACTCTACCGATAACTAAATGTACATGGTGCTCATCACAATGAATGTTCGGCCTGCCTACCACTTGTCTCCAACTCATCTGGCCCCTCCCCAAACGACCCGGGCTTCGTATCGATGAACTCACGCCTCACGCTCCACTGATCCGTCCTTTGTATTCCCATCGAAGGGCCTATTTCCTCTAATTCCTGTGGCTTGACAGGAGGGGTAACTGCAAAAGCAGCGGCAGATGTTCCGAGTCCCTCGACCTCGTCTTCCAAGTATCGAGAACGCGTTGTGGCCTCCTTTGCTCCACGGCTCATACTCGCCAACGAATATGACTTGCCGTACGAGTCGCTATGGCTCCCGATAGTGCGCTTTCGCAAACTGATGCCGAGCATTCCGCTATCAAAGGCGTCGAGAAAAGGCTTTAAGCAGGGAATGCATGCTGTAACGAGGGTGACGCACAGGGCGCATTGGGTGGTGATCCTGGTCTCAAAGGCCGGTTGTGTCATATCCGTGGAATCGGGGGCATTGCGCATGTAAACAAGGCGCATAATGGTCGCTATTATTAAACTGAGCACCTAGTTAGTTGAAAGTTCGTGAACTCAGAGACACGAGGACCATACGTACGTTATGCGGTACGCAAATGCGACCACGACGGTGACTTTCTTTCCAAAGCTGACCTGGACTGGCTTGATAATATAAATTGGGAGTAGGCAAATGATTAACTCTGTAAGAATATCAACGGATGATATGGCTGTCCAAAAGTGGAACTATAGAAACCAGGCTATCAGTATGAATTGGATTGCTGGGGTCAAAGGTTAATGCTCACAGTATGAATACATTTGCCATTATCCATTTCCCATGGCCTTGGTGATCCACATTTGAAAGCCAAAGTAAAGAAGACTGGAAATGTCCAGACTATAACGACGATCGATGACCAGAAGCATACTCTTTTGTGTGATTTATTGACGCACAGTTTATTCAGAAGTTCCAAGACCGAGACCTTCGTGAGGCTAAGGGCAAGAACATAAAGGAGATCGGATGCATATAGGATCTAGGAAGTAGCTTAACATTAGTAGATGATATTGCATTGACTCAGGAAGAATGGTTCACCTTTTCCACATCAATCACTTGCTGCGTACTTAAGGCAGATTGACGCTTCCCCATACCATATTTTGTCCCTTGGAAGATGACACCAGATTGTGCAATGCCGAAGACCTATCCTTTGAAAGCTCGGCATTAGTGACTTGATGACAATGATCTAGTCGGGGGGTGTCGTGTGGTACAGGTGGGAATGTATACCAGTGCAAGGGAAATTATCCCATCATCTCGCTGCAATGACCGAAGCATAAAGAATCGAAAGGCGAGTCGAATCAGCACAGCCATTATCATCATCACCAAGAGGTACAAGGCCGCAATGGCGATCTCATCTCCATGATCGAATGTAGGTGAGTCCGCGCGTTTGTCTATCGTGCGTACTCGAAAATATCTTGCAATATCCATAATGAGAGCTGCACAAGCAAAAGAATGGATGACCCGTGCATTTATCCAAGAATATTGAGATGCAGGGCTTTTGTTATACAACGAGGGATCCCCAAGGCCAGCCTACATTTAGCTTGCTTGATAGTAGATTTATACATAGATAATTGTAGATACATCATTACCAATAATCGTGCCATTTTGCGTCGTTGGTAAAATTTCAGCGTTATAATTGAATTGCCAATATCCCTTTAGCGATAATTGGCTTATTGGATTGCGTACTAACATCCTCGCATAGTTTACGGAGCTAAATGCACATGGATGTATTCCTCATAGGGACAACCGCCTTCAAAGAGATTAATGATCCTGTTTAGCCTACAAGGATGTAAAGTCTTACATTAATTTCGGCTATTGCGGTACCAATAGATTGGAATATGTATGGGGTAGATATTGGCAGTCTATTGTGAGCTATCGCTTTCTGATTTGAGGGATGGACTTTATGGTACAAATGATGGCTTATTATAAGCCTTGGTGGATATGAAACGCATTCAAAAGGACTCATCTACCACGAGCTAGGGGGCTATCGGAGTTTTCCCTGAGAAATTAGTACTCATTAGGGCTTGCGTCCCGTTCCCCGTCGGGGATGCGTAAATTGGCCGGTGGGGTCTGTGCACCAAGACCTACATTATATATCATCCAATGAGCTGGTCCTATGAATGGGGTATAGAGAGTAATTGGTTTAGTCTGATGATTTATCCACGTAAGCTATCAATCAAATACCTTGTCTAGTGAAAACAAGGACAGCCTATCATGGTTGTAATATCGATGAGGTCGCAAAGTACTATAGAATTTCCGAGGTCGTTTGGCGGATACTATCCTGGTCTGCCTTTGAAATTGGAATGTGAAAATATTTCTCCAGAACAGCCAGACGCTCTTCCTCGGATGAGAGGTATTGCAGGACCTCTGACGTGGCCCCCAAGCGGCGCTTCAGTGTATTGTCGAATAGAGTCAGATCACCAATTATCTTTTCACCGTCATCATCTAGAATCATCCGTACACACATCACGTGGAAGCGAAACCAGCTCTCCGGACTAGTGCTCATATAGTAGTTGATTATCGTAAAGTCTTCCGGAAGGAATTCCGTTTCGGTGAAGCAATAGGCAGGAATCCACCCCCCGCCTGCATTGCAAATCTCGTACTGCCAGAGTAATTGGCCAGCTCTCGTGTGTTGGGCTATGGGGCCATAGATGAGCCGTATAGACTGGTCACCGACATTGTGGGTCTCAAACCCGTTGATCAGTGGAAGTGGCTGATGCGACCCATTCGAGCCGAACCCCACATCTATCAGGTACTTTTGCTCCCCGATAACAACGATATTGACCATGTGATTCCTGCATTTGACCGTTCAGTATGTTTCAGATATAAGATTGGAGGAATGACCATACCATCCATCGTACTTTGGACCTTTCCAGTCCTTCGAGGCCGATATGGGCTGGACCGCCTCATTTACCCGACCGCCGACTGAAGTGACATCATATCCAATAGTCCTAAGGACAGTCCCAAAGAGAGTACTATTCTCCATACAGTAGCCCCCACGATCGGATTTGGAGTCTACTATTTTTTCAAATAGTTTCTGGGCATCAATGGAAATGTAGCGGTGGACTGCATAATGCAGATTGAGATTTTCAAAAGGCACCGCTGCCACCTGGTATCGTTGCAAAACTTTCAAAAAAGCTAGGGCGGCCTCATTGTCGACACTTGCACCAAACTGGACCACTGGTGACTCCCGGTACTTTTGAGGTAGATCGATCCGGTTAAAGTACTGTTTCAATTGCTCTTGCGAGTAGACTGGACGTAGGGACCAGTCAATGATAGAAGTCATGTTAAATAAATCAAAGGATTCAAAGGTGTCGAAGAGGCATATTAATGCTGGAAGTAGAGTGTCGAGGAACAATAAATAGATGTAAAAGCGGGGTTGATCTTTTGTCCACCAGGTTTCTACTCCGTACACAACTATGGATTGAAAGAGTAAATTGGCACTAGGAATATATATTTTTAGGAAAGCTACCGAGATCCGTGATGCCGTGATAACTACTGCACAACTTTACTAACGAAGCTTTTGATTGCGCTCCCGATTTCACCTTAGAACTGTTACATGCAGCCCCCACAGGGTATGATCCGGATCCCCATATGCGTTTAATTAATTAATGCAACGGAGATCGACCTTGGAAAGCCTGCGCGGGACGTTATTTTGGAAATACTATATTAAATACTTGTGGCGTACACCAAAAGAACCGAGCTAGTGTATAGTGTATACGTAGCCTAGGCGTATCAACGAATAGCCCTTCACATTCTTCGGTGATTCTACATACCGGCCTTCATCTTGACCAGAAATTGATTGCACCTGGTCTGTGAGGGATCCGGATCCCGGAGGGATGTTTCCACATTCAAAAACGTGAATTTGATAAATGCGCCTAGGGCTAAGCGACGTTTCCAACTATCTATCTGGACATCCGACAACTAACTAGATGGGTGTTAGGCACAGTAGTTTATCTCTCAATGCCCATTTCTTAGTTTCTTCTTCTTCCTCCTTTCCCGACCCATCCCAGGTTTCCTTTTTATAGTCTACCTTTGCCGGATTTCGCAACACAACCCAAAAATGCCTTTCAAGAATGGCGAGATGGCGATCCAGGAGTTGCGCTCCAGTAAATACAAAAGTCGCGATGCCGAAGATATGGCAAAGCAGGGCAAGAAGCAGCAATTTAAGGTATCGCTTCACTCAAGAAGAGATTTCAGGGCGAATTTAGTTAACGCAAGCAGCGCAACTTTGGGTTTTTGTCCATGCTGGGCTTCACGACAACCATGATGTGCACTTGGGAGGCTGTGCTTTTGTGAGATCCTGCTGTTTTAATCATTATTGGACTCAAATTAACCATTTACCTCAGTGCGAATTTAACCGCAATGATTGATGGTGGCCCAGTGACCCTCGTCTATGGGTTCCTATTTTGCTGGTTTGGCGCTTTGGTGACTGCATCCTCGCTGGCCGAGATGGCCTCAATGTATGAAACTATAAAACCTGCCCAAATTATCCAAGACTCAAGACTAAGCGGAAAACAGGGCCCCTACCTCCTCCGGACAGTATCATTGGGTGGCAATGTTAGCTCCAAAGGGTCAGGCAAAAGTTTTGAGCTGGGTGACAGGATGGATGGCAATGATTGGATGGTGGGCCAACACTGCAGCTGGTGTCTATTTTGCGGCGACAGTCACCCAGGGCCTTGTAGTCTTGAATTACCCGGATTATATTGCAGAAGGCTGGCAGGGAACTTTGATGATGTTCGCTGCATTGATTATTTGCGTGCTCGTTAACTCCATCGGGGCAAAGCTACTTCCCCAGGTTGAAGGTCTGATTCTGATCTTTCATATCGCGGGATTTTTCGCCGTCCTGGTTCCTCTCGTTTATCTTGCACCTCACAGAGATGCCTCATTTGTTTTTGCGACCTTTGAAAACAGTTCGGGATGGAGCAACGCAGGTCTGACTTGGTTGATTGGTCTGATGGGCACGAACCTCCCATTTATTGGTGTGACCCCCATCCTTCCCCGGGATACGGCCTTTTCTAACTAGGTTCTGCAGGTTATGATGGCCCCTGCCATATGGGTAAGATTGAAGTCAGTAATTTAATATATCCTAAACTAACAGATCCCCACAGCCGAAGAAGTCATCAATGCTTCTATTATCGTTCCTTGGTGCATGATCGGTACAATCCTGCTAAACGGCACCCTTGGGTTCGCCATTGTCGTCGCCTTCCTGTTCTGTATCGGAAATGTAGATGACGCCCTGAACAGCGCCACCGGCTACGACTTCATTGAAGTCTTCTACGCAGCTACCAAGTCCCGCGCGGGAACATCCGTGATGACCGCCATTCCCACAGCATTAGTCATTTGCGCGTCGTTTGGGTTCCTGGCTTCCGCATCACGTCTCACCTGGGCCTTTGCCAGAGATAAAGGGCTGCCATTCTCGAATTTCTTGGCACACGTATGGCTGATTATCCACCACCCTTGCCTCCATGAAGAGTAGCGACTAATTTTATCATTTGGATACAGGTCAGCTCTGAATCCGCCCTCCCTCTACGTGCTGTCGGTCTCTGCGCATTCATTACCGGCTGTATCTGCATCATCAACGTTGGATCAACAGCGGCATTCAATGCCATTATCTCGCTGACCACGGCGGGTTTGTTCGGTTCCTACGAAATTGCCATTGTCCTCATGCTCATAAAGAAGATCAGAAGAGAGCCGATTCCGTATGGCCCCTGGACGCTCGGCAAATTCGGCATTATTATCAATATTGCCTCAATTTGTTTCTTAACAATTGCTATCTTCTTCTCCTTCTTTCCTGCCGAGATGCCCGTCACTCTGGCGAGCATGAACTGGTCAATTGTAGTGTTCACTGGCGAGTTCCTTATTGGGCTAGTGTGGTATTTGATCAGTGGGAGGAAAACCTATAATGGCCCGGTCATTGAATTTGAGGTCAACCTTTGATAACTGATTCAAGAGGTAAAGGTGGATGAACGATTTCCTGGGGCTACCCGTGTTGATGCATCACAATTTATTATTAAATAATTAGGTTTGAAGGTTCGGAATAGCAAAAGATACGATTTCCTATTGGCATACCGGGACAATTCGACAGCTTTACTGAGAGACTATAGCTTTACTTCTAAACTGTGAAGCCTAGATGGTAGTAAATTTCACCTCTTACTCGAGCTTCTGGTAGCCTGTATTTATTCCATATGACATCCAATGGCGTACGCATCATCGAATGGAATTTCTGTCAGTGAGGAGGATACGAGGATATCGCCACCTATAGGATGTTGAAAGTAGTCAACTTTTGTTCTGGGTCAGAATGGGAAAATTTACGGCCTGAATATTCAGGTGAAGAATATTCAGATGGGTGAGCATCCACCCTGAATGCTCTGAATAGCCTGAATAGAGCGGCGAGCCGCCCATGCTCGAAACATGGTCGCTAGATATTCAGAAATGCTGTTGTATTATTTTAATTCCTGTTAGTTATATGGAGTTCTTTCAAGAACAGTTACTGGCTCTGGAGATATGTATATATATAATAAGATACCTTTTGGATATCATTCATTTCTGTCTTAAGAGTTCTCGTACAAGTAAAGAACCTTGGAAGGCACCATTGAAATTCTACGATAAGGGGATAGGACAATTAGATTGATAGGAAATTTGGAGGCTAGTATAGTAAGTACATTGGATATCCATTGGGCGTGTTTATTGGAGTTTTCATGACTCGCCTTTATCTTCTGATGGTACAAGCTCACGCGCTGTAAGAGGTTTCGTATCATTATCTATATCTTATATTCCTTGGTAAGTCAGTCATGCACATCATTTTATTGAATCCGAAATATATACAAATCCGGGCGAAGAATAACGCGTCCAAAAGCAAGTTATCTTTGGCTACTGAGAAAGAAACAGTACACATGGAAAATAAATCAGATACCTATTTGAGAAATCCGCATTTATAAAGGTCCCAATGTCGAGTTATCTATTCCCAAGCGGAAATGTTCTTTTTCACAAACTCCTCCCAGGTAGTGGGCTTAGCATCGAGAAGGCTCAGGCTAGGATCGAGAGACTCCCCAAGGTAGTAACCAGGATCCTCCACAAACAGCTGGTTCTCGAGGTACTCTTCGGCGATGGCAGAAGGCAGAGAGGCCTTGTATTGCTCGGGAGAGACTTGGATAAAGACAGCCTTCTTGCCAGTAACCTTGGAGAAGGTGTCCACGATCTCCTCGGGGCTGTAGTACTTATCAGCAGCCAAAATTCGGTTGTTCTTCAGCTGATCACGGTGCTTGAGGATAGCCCTCACGAAGAGGCCTAGGCGATATGTGAGTCAATGTAGATGCAAAAGGAGGGAGGTCAAAGATGACTCTTACCTGTATCCTGGGCAGCATCGAAGAGAGGGAACTGAGCTTGCTTTCCAACAGGGTAGAAGAGCTGGTACGACCCATCCTCAGCACGGTTGAGCATCTGGGTGAAGTTGCTCATGTAGTAACCCGGAAGGACAAAGCTGCATCCAATGCCCGAAGCACGAATATACTTCTCGACATTGGCCTTGCTATCGAAATGAGGAACGTGGGTGAGACGGCCCTTTGTTGCCTCTGTAACATGATGGAGAGATGAGAAGATCAGGTGGGAAACACCAACAGCCTTGGAGACATTGGTCACATTCTTCCCTTGGGAGTACTCGATGTCGGCGTTCATAGTTTCCCAGTAGTTGGTAACGAGGAACACAGTGTGGGATCCCTTTAGCGCCGCAGTTAGAGAGTCGACGGACCCAAGATCGGCCTGTTTGAATGTTAGTCGTTTTTCATGAAGATCATTACAAGGTGGCGAGCAAGAAAGGGAACGAGTGGAGAAGAAAAGAAGAAGAAAATTAAAGATAAAAATAAGCCAATCATACCGAAACAACATCAACACCACGCTTGGCCAGGTCCTGTGCTGATTTCTTGCTGGTGTCACGGGTGATACCCCGGATCTTGAATTCCCTCGAGAGTTGGGTATCGGCGAGAATAGCGTCGATGACGGAACCACCCTGGTTGCCGGTGGCACCGAAAATAGTGATCAACTTAGACATGGCAGAGAATTGATGAATGTGGCTTCAGAACAGTGAAGTTTGAGATATGAGGTAGAGTAATAGAGTGTGTATAGCTTGAGGTGTATCCTAGATTGTCGAGTAATTACAGGAGGTTTTATAATTCAATTTCTACCTTTATAAAATTTGGCCACAGGGGAATGACCGTGTTAGGGCAAAGACATCACCAGTGAATAAGCTTGGCGTTGGTTTGTGACCGATCACCGTGGTTCCAAACTCCCCTTAGAAAAATCCCACAGCAAGCTTGAAGGCCGATGAATGGTTGATCCGGATATTGGAGGCCCCAAGAACCATACTAATACATTGGAAAAAGTCAGTCACCTACTTAGTAAGAACTATTGTGGCGCTTATTATGTTATCACCACTATGAAGATTCATTAAGAAACTAGCCGTTTCTGAATTTAATTGGTTTGGAATGGGAGAAGCTGAGTGGGTGTTCCGTTATCAACCCGGCGTTGAGGTCAGTCCCGAGCACCGAGTATAACTCTAGAGCCATGACGTATACATGTCAAACTCTTTGTCGGCGCAGATACACCGGGATACCGGAGGATTTATTAATCCTAAATATGCAGTAATTTTTCTTATGTAATCCAGTTAGTATAAATTGCCAGAATAGTGGATACAGAAATACAGAGAGTTGAATACCATTGATTGGACCCATACATTACACAATACGGAATACTCCAACACTCTTGATGTGCCTCAGGCCGCACTTCTGCGGCCTTAGATCCCTGAATTTAAGGTAGTTATCAAGGCACCACTAATTACTTGGTGTACTCCACTATAGGTGACCTAGCCAGTAAGGTTAACCCCATGCAACAGTTAATCATGGGTCGGGCCCTCGGGATCGGCAATATGTGAAGTACACTCGGGTAAGCAAAAGGCAATCATTTCTAACATATTCACCGGTATACGCTAGCCCCCTATCCTTTCATTACTAAGGCACTCCTAGTGGATTTCCCATCGTCTTGTTATAAACCCAAATCCGTCACCACGTCCCTAAAAATGTCCAAGGATGTGGCGTCAACAGCCAGTAGATCCTCCGGCAAATTCTCCAATTGGCCCTCCATTAGTGAGTCCGCAAGTTCCATCTCGGTCAGGTTAAATTCACTGACAGCAGATAGTTCCAACCTACCTGATTGTTAGAATCTATGAAGTAGATGAGATCATGAAAGCACAATATGTGTATTGTTGAAAGTATGAAACTATTGATGAGGGGAGAATACAGAGAGACTATGAAGTCTACTATGGAGAGTGATCATGTGACTAGTGAGAGATATCAACACTGATCGAGGAGTGCGGGCCGCAGAAGCCCGTTTCATCAAACGTTCGAGTGGTGGTATGATCAGCCCATCTTTATGAATCCTTGTCTCGTTCCACCGTTCCCAAACCCTGTTTACAATTGTCCACGCACGATCGGACAACGAGGATGCTGGCCGTACACAGAGTTCCGATAGGACAAATGCAAAAGGCTGCCATTGGACATACCCCTGGAATAGCCAGGACCATTTGGCGGTGTTTTCATTAGTCTCAAGCAAATAGACAAACTCCAGCACCTCGATGGCAGTTAAGGTAAGAGCTTCGCATCGTTCGGGCCACTGGTTTGCATCGAAGCCTTGCGCAGTTAGGAGAGAGAAATGAGAAACCAGCCATAGTCGTGCAAGTGCGACTCGTGCAATCGTTGCGGCCACCCAATGGATAGGGATGCTGAGGTCACAAAATCGGAGGTATCGTTCGTCAAGGAGCCACTTGGACTGCTCGATTGCAAGATTGCGGTTCTGGAACAAGACGTTCAGCCCATAAGCCCCTAGGCCTGTCATTTGCATAGACTTGCGACGGGAGATCAGGATCTCACGGCGGACCAGTGTTAGTGTCATTTCTGTAAAGCCAGTGCGTTCTTGTGAAATATCCACTGAATCCCCAGACAAGTCGTCATCGTTTATATTCAACGGTAATCGCGTGTCGTAGTCCCCTTCGCGAATCTGGGGGCTCGTTGCTTGGAAATCGCATGATTGAACATCCAATAGATAGATATACCACCAGACTCGGCGCCGCATTTCTGTTTCGTAGGGACTGAGGCCAAAGTGGCTGCCGTCACGATGGAGCCCTAGACCAAGCCCAACCCGAGCAACCACGGCTATCATGGTCCACACAAATTGAGTGTCTTTTGGCCTACAAGCACATGTCAAGAAAAGGACGGCTGCTTGTAGCACAATTAGTTTGTGGGTATGAAAGAACCCTGCGCGTGCTAGTGCTTGTTCAACAGCAAAGCGGTATCGCTCGACCACGACAGCGTGATCTTCCTCTAATGCAGCGAGACATTGTTCGGGTGTCATGCTAGAGGCCGCAGCAAAGTACACAGAAAAGACCAATGCCTTGGAGCCCCTATCAAGCTCCTCGGGATTTACGCATGATGTTCGGATAAGCTTCCTCAACGCTGGCTTGTGAATAATCATGATTATAGGTGCTATGTTCTCTTCGAAGACATCCAAAAACAGATGGCTCATCGTCGGCGACGGATGGTATTCGTGTAGCGAAGAAACCGAAGAACGATAACCGAACATGAAAGGGCTATGTGTTTCCGAGTATGTTGTAGGAGAATCTGAAGGCGAAGCATCTTCCTCGGACGATGGCGTCGGCGATGATGGAGGAGCTAAAGCATCACGAAGTTCCTTAATCTTTAGAAGCAATCACGACATGAAGTTAGCAAGTTATTTCTAGAGCCTTAATAGGGTTAATATGGAAGGAGAAAGAGGCCCAATTTACCTGATCACCCAGATCCGTCAGAACCCGATGGTTCACATAACGGCCTGCCCCATTGCTTCTGTCAATGATCAACCGTCCAAATTGTTGTCCCAGTGTACTCTCCGAGGTGGTCAACGGCGGGGCTGGTGAAGTCTGGCCTCCATGAATCCCAGTTCCATCCTCTTCAACCTCATCCGCCACCGCTTCGAGATTTACAGGGGTATTCGATGGCCCTGGAGTGTGGCTGCTCTCTGAGGTATTCTCAATGTGCTGATCTTCCAAGGTGTCCACGGAGGTATCAGCAGCAAGGTTTTGCGCGCTGAGATTCTGCACTTCTCGTTGTCTTCTATATTCGCTGATGGGTAGGTCAACCAGTTGCTAACAGTTCTGTTGTTTATTCAGATCAAATGGAGAGACAGAGATATCATCTCTGCTCCTTTCTTTCACCCAGCCTTGATGATTGTGGACAGCTTCGATGGTTGCAGAGTTGACCTTACAGCCCACAATATTCGCGCCGTCTTCTGCAAATCTGAGGGCAGCGACACGTCTCAAGATTCCTCCTGTGCCGGTGATAACACAAACTTTGTTCAAAAGGGCATGCTCCACAATGATTCGTATTTGTGTTTTATGCTGACTTTCTGCAAGGCACTGTGAGATGGAAGGTCCAGGTCGTAGTAGTGTGTTTATTGTGTTCTTTCCAATGGTTTGGTAGTATACTCTTGGTACCCTAAGTCCCAATTCGACTTCATTCCCGCAAATCCGATTAAATGAAAATCTGTATACTGTGACTCTCATTGACTGGGTTTAGCTGTACACCCATATTTCCCCACCGGTTATATACCAAGTCAAATTCCGGGCTAAATCCTCAAATCCCTTCTTCGCTAAGCTATTGCCACGAGTATTTCTGAAGGCATAACGGAGTTCCAAGGCGGTATGGGATAAGATTCCCTGTCCTATTTAAGTCCCCGCAAAATCTTCCTATATCCCAGATGTAATATGCATACAATAATAGTTTCTCTCGCTGAATTTAGGTTACGAGGTATCCGCGGATTTTGCGGGGCGAATTTGGAATCACGGCCATCCCTTGTTACTACAAAATGCTCTTTACATTCTATTACCCTTTGTATTCTTCACGGGTAATCCCAGAGAATAACATAGCCATGGACTCCGAGATTGGGGCCAATATCCCAACTATCAAGGTGTATTCGGACAAGTTTTCTGGCCACGTTGCTGTTCTTACTGGAGCTGCTCAAGGAATCGGTGCTGTGACAGCTCAACTGTTCGCCCAGCAAGGAGCCCAAGTCATCCTTCTAGACATTCAAGAGGAACTACTTCGAAAAGTTCAATCTCTGATCCAATCCCGCGGGGGCAAAGCAAGTTATCTGGTCTGCGATATCACGGACGAACGACAAGTTCACGAGAGTGTCGACTCGATCATTCGTCAATACCAAAGGATCGACGTCCTCGCCAATATCGCTGGAATTTATTTGTTTGATCTTCTCAACAACATGATGACCGAATCCTACCGCCGCATGATGTCGGTAAATCTTGATGCCTCCTTCTACCTCACTCGTGCCGTCCTTCCTCATATGCAGAGATCTGGATATGGGCGTATCATCCATACGTCATCGTCCACATTCCAAGAGCCAGAACCAGGTCTCGCAGTATATGCTATGTCAAAGGCGGCTATCATAGGCTTGGTGCGCGGTACTTCCGTTGAAGCTGGGCCTGGTGTGACTGTGAACGCCGTGATGCCGGGGTTGATCAAAACGGATCAGGTGTGGAATGCGGGAGTACAACCGGATGGATCACACCCTCTTTTTGAGCGTGTAATTGCGAAACAAGATGTGAAACGGTGTGGGACACGCGATGACGTTGCACACACCTTCTGCTTCATTGCCAGCCCGGAGGCTTCATTTATCAGTGGACAAATTTTCGATGTGAGTGGTGGGGAAACTTTTCACTAGGTACCCGGAGATGAGAATCAGTAATATCCTGTTGGCAGCTTGGGTATTATTCTGGAAGCGTGCCGAAATCTATGCTATCAGCTGAGGTGGATTAAACTCCATTTGAAAGAAATTGTCATATGGTATTGCCTAGAACCAATATACGCCATCTTTATCCATCTTTTTATCTTTTTCCAACCCTTGTAAGCACTGCACTATCTTCTTCGCAATCTGCTCCCCATACTCAATGGGCCTAGGTTGCCTGGGGTCAATATCCTTGCTTATATCGTGACGCAGCCACGGTATACTGCTTTTCCCGTCGCAAGCCTTTCGTAGCTGTTCAAAGGCTGCATCATTGTATCCACCTCCAGCGATAACTGCTGCAACTTTTTTTCCGTACTCCTGAGTTCCGAGGTTTGCCCACTCCTTAGACGGAGGAGATTCTTCCAAAAGAGGTGGAATATCCCTCACCCCAGCTTCCACAGATTGAACAACATGAAGTGCTTCAATTTGGTCAGCTATAGAAGAGATCAAAACAGAACTATCGGGGGTCAATGACTCACCCTCATATGCTGGTCTGATGCCTTCCTTCACACCAACGGCAACGTGGGCAGACTTGCCGCACACTATGATGGGGATAGGCTTCATGATGGTTTTTATGGAAGACATGGAAAATATCTGAATGCGCTTATGATTGTAAATTGATATATAAGACGGAATGGGGAACGGGTTGTCAATGATGATAGTACTGGGTTCCAGGTCCCGGGTGCCTCGATTCGATTGGATAAGTGTCAAATACCGAGTCCAAATACCCGGTAAACCACCCGATCGGATATAATTTACCCTGAATCTCCACAAACGTCGGCTTCATATAACCGACCAAAAGTGCAGTATTGACTAGTGATTTTGTCTATTTAAGCCCGCGCGTTTATCCTGTTTTATTGCTAGTCAGAGAGTTTCAATATACTGAGTTTTACCATATATTTTGATACAGACAGATTTCCGTCAATAAGCAATACATCGGTGGTCGGAGCTCGGTATTGGGACGAAGAAATACAAAATCTCCCTACCAATAAATATCTGCATTGCTCGCCCTTCGATAAGATGTCCCCTAATATAAGCAAGTTTTTTTTTTTTTTTTTACAGTTTAGCTACAGGAATTCATCATAGACATGTATGTCCTCGATGCTTCGGTGATTTTACTTCCATGTACACTAATCTACAATCCATACTCGCCCGTAGCACCGGCAACTAATTAGACTTGGTCACTATATATTTATATAATTCAATGCACAACCGAAGATCTCCATGTCTTGGTGTGGCTGGAAATCGGCCTCAATGTTAATGCCGAGCCTCGACTAACGCTTGTAACAATTTTACCAACATTACAAACCGCCACTGCCAGAGTTACGAGGGCCGGTTAGTAAGATCGTACGGTGAATACCAGTGTGAACGAATCACCACTTGGGATACTCTCTTGAACATGTTTTGTATTCTTTCGAAGACTTTACACAATGCAAATGCAATATTTAGCATTTCTAGACGATAGTACAACTAATTTACATCGGAATTCTACTCATATCCTTTTTTGACCAGTACTTCCGAGTCTGCTCGGCTCCCAATTCTTTGACCTCATCGTCCAAATGCTCCCAGAGCGTCGTTCCCAAAGCATCCAAGATATCTTTAATCTCATTCCATCGCAGATCAGTATTACCTCGTAGACAATTGCGAACATGCGACTCGAATCTTTCGAGCCCTTTATGGATCACTTCATGCTGCTGAATTAATTGATCCTGGTTGGCAAAAGCAGGCATGCGTGTCGCAAGGTATGGAAAGATGCGGGTCTGTAAAGTTGTTACTCAATCGAGGAAAGTGTAATGGAATGGGACTTTGCTCTATGAGCGCTTACCTCTTCAATCTTGTGGCGTGTCTCGAGATTTTCGCAGAATTCCAAACACAAGTTGAGGTAATTCTTGATAGACATACCGGCAGGGCGTTGTGATGATGCTGCCACGTCGTATATTATGTTCCACCGCACACGAAACCATTGATGATGTGAAGCTAATTATTGCAACCGCTTAGAGTATGAGCGCTGCAGAAAGGGCACATACCAATAACTGCATCTTATCCGCCATGCGGTTGTATAACTTATAATCATGGTCGTTTAGGGGCGGAAGACTCGAGGAGAAATGACTGGTCTTTTTGAAGTGGGAGGACTCACGGATAGTCAGAATAAGTCCGATCGATAATCTTTGTTGGCTTGTTTCTCGCTGATGTAATATGAGTGGTAGTATATTAGATCCGGGACGTGTAAGCTGGTGCCGATATATACATTTTATTTATCTAATGAATACCAAAAGAACCAAGAATGGAATTCGTAGATCGGTAATAGCGCAAAGCTGATACACCGAGTTGACATAATAAATGTAATAAATATAATTATCTTTTGAATTTTCCATCTATATCTTGGATGTATCTATAAGCATGGTCACTTCGGGGTTAATCTCAGTCCCGAACTGTGGCCATGACTAAGTCCTCAGCGGGCGCCGCCCCGAGAGCCCGGCATTGATCAAAATTCGAAGGTAAATTCTGCGTGGCAATAGAGTAGCTTAGAACTATTTATTTAGATAAGAAAGCGTGTTGACCTGTGAAATATTTTCAATCATTCTCACGAATACTTGACTCATTTCGCACATCTGTCTTGGCTATTGACAAAGAGAACCAAAATGACTTCCCCATTTGTCGTGGTCGCCGGTGCCACTGGTGGATTAGGCCAGCTTGTCGCAATGGCACTGATCAAACGAGACGTGGCCGTGAAGGCCCTCGTCCGCCCTAACACCGATCCCTCCCGCACCGAAAAGCTCCGCCATGCGGGCGTGACCATCGCTTCAGTGGATCTCTCCACGGTGCCAGCTCTGACCCACGAACTGAATGGAGCCATCTGTGTCGTTTCTACGCTCCAGGGACTGAAAGATGTTATCCACGACGTTCAGAGCAAACTGCTCGAGGCTTCTGTGGCCGCCAAGGTGCCTAGATTCATCCCTTCGGACTTCTCCCTCGACTTCACCAAGACAAAGGCTGGATCCAACCGCAACCTCGACCTACGCCGCGAGTTCCATGCCAAGTTGAAGAAGTCCGGTATCAAATGGACGAGTATTCTCAACGGCGGCTTCATGGATCTTATGGTCGGTGAGTCGCCGATGATCAATCACAAGAGCCGCAAGGTCGCATATATCGAGCAGGCCACGCAGCTGCTTGACTTTACCACTATGGTGGACACGGCTGCTTACACGGCTGCTGTGGCTATAGACCCTAACCCCGCGCCCAATTTCCTCCGCATTGCTAGCGATACTGTCAACGTGAACGATATCGCCCAGGCGCAGACTAATGTTGAAGGGGTGCAATATAAGCCCTTATGGATGGGCACGGTGGATACTATGGAATTCATGATCCGGGCTATGCGTTTGTTTGGTGGTGAAAATGAGATATTCCCTGCTTGGCAGGGAATGCAATACATGGCGAACATGTTTTCTGGGGCTGGTAAACTTGTCCCGCTAGATAATAACCGATACCCGGACCTGACTTGGACTAAAATCGAGGATTTCTTCCGAGAGCACAAGAGCTAGGCATGAGTGTCTGTCAACTTAATGTCTATTGAACATTTGTTTAACTAGAGATACATTCCGTTAATTGCATGTGATGCTCGGTTAGTGAGATTGTGGCTCTCCGTTTCTCACTGCTCTATAGATACCATATCTTTGTACCTAATATTCCAGTCCATTCCATCTATTTCATGATTTAGCACAGAATACAATTAGCTCAAACTGTATGACCTTTCGATTGATTGTATTATAAATATCACACTCCATGAAGAAGGACCGACTGTACAGAAAACCCCGTTGTTCAATGCTTAGTTTCTCACCAGGTCTCTGAATACGGTCGGAGATCAATCTCATGAGTAAACGAAGTCCTGGGCTGAGTGTGCAAAAACCAGTAAGATTCCGCGATCTGTAGTTGTGGATTAGTGAGAACTGGCCGCCCTGAGATCGCATTTCACTTACCCATTCCGGATCAATTTTTCCATCGGGAATATCCTTAAGATAATCTTTGGTTTTCTCTGTATTAATAATGCCATCAATGACCGCGTGCGAGACATGAACACCCTTCGGGCCAAATTCACGCGCAAGAGACTGAGACATAGCACGGATTCCAAATTTGCTCATGGCAAATCCAGAAAGCCCGGAGCCTCCTTTAAGTGCAGCCGTCGCGCCTATTAGAATTAGTAAGAAAATTTGCATGAAATCAATCAGGACTAGTATCTGGTACCGGTGAAAATGAGAGTGGGTGGAGACTGTCCCTCGTCGGGATTGAGCATCAGGGGTAGTGTAGCCTGGGAAAAGTTGAAAGCACCCTTGATGGATGGTTCAAGGCTTCCGAGGAACTCTTCTTGGCTTTGATCCAGGAAGGGCTTTCTTGTGAACTTGCTCGCCACGTTGTAAATGGCGGCAGCGATTGTCAGATCAGGACCAAACTTGGCCTTGATTTGGTCCATTGTCGTGGTCATGCTTGCGGAGTTGCTGACATCTGTGGGGGAGGCTTATTGCAGAGCCACCGCTTTGAGTAATATCAGAAACCAAAGGGCCAAGAGACGATTGCGATCGAGCAAGTAATACCACTGGGTAGGCCTTGGCGAACCGTCGGGCAATGGCGCTGCCGGTTCCCGGCCCTGCACCGGCAATGACTGCAATTGATCTTGGCATTTTGGGTGACAAGGAAATAGGAATTGAATCTTGTAGGATGAGCGGATCGAAGTCTATTCATATAGGATAGCTTCGAGGCAAATGACATCATCACTATAGACATCTAAGTGGTAAGCCTAGTACACACTAAGAAGGAGCTGAGTCACATGTGTGGTGTTTTCTATTACTGCCATTTAATCTAACTATTGCCAAGCATAATATTATTCTCACATTGTCTCCTAGGTCTAAGGGAGAGATGAGCCTAGTTACACAATGACAGCATTCATTGTGCAGACCCATTATTGTGCCGAGACTTTTGAACCAGCACCCCAGGCTGCAGTTGAGAGAGACTCTGGAGAGTGCTGTTTGAAGAACTCGTCGAAGGTAAGTTGTGGGATTTCGCGATATTTGGAAGCATCCACGTCGGGGGCGAGATAAGCCTGTCCGTTGGTGCAATAAAACTTGTGGAACCTAAAAAATCCAAAGCATGTTAGAATATCTGAGATCCCAATTCACATATTTGACGATTTACGGAGGAATCCAAGCCATAAAGCTTTTGGGATCATGGTGTCTGGCTTGTTGCATATGTGTATAGTTCGTCCAGAGATCCAATTTGTTCAACTTCGGTTTGACATTGTACTGGTTTTCGAATGCTGTAGCAATTTATTGAATGTTCTTGCGATCACCGAGGACTATCAGAGCTAGTGATTCCTCCCAAGTACATCAATTCAGAAGGGTAAGCTCACATCTCTGCATACCGACCGCAGCAGGATCTTGGGCGACAGCTGCGACTAACTGAGCCGCATTGTCGTAGGTTGTTGACTCCCATATTTCCTCACCAGAGCCCTAGTAGGGGAACGAGGCTTCCTTCGCATTCCAGCAATTGAAGAAGTGGAGAAGAAAGTTTCCATGAAAATGCCAATCAAGACATGAACTCCTTGAACGTTCTTGGTCTTCACATATTCCTGAACGTGCTTCGTGGGTCCTTCGCGGGAAGCTGCCCAAGCTCTAGCTTCGTGAAATCTAGAGTATAATCGCTTGCCACATAGCGACTGACTCCTTTGATCTCACAAGCATCGATCAGTAACTTTTGACCATTGGTCATGAGGTTGTGGTCACGGAGATAGCATCAAACCACCACATCATTGCCTTTGACAAAGGTTTGCAAAGCAATTTTATCGTCTGATTGGCCTTGTGTGATGTGAATTCTCGGTGATGCAAGTAGGGCAGCAGGAAGTTTAGTTATGTCGCGATAATAGTCACGTCGGGTTACTACAAAAGGTGATCAACAACGCAACGGGCAAACTTGCCCGTGATACCGGCAATACCAACTGTTATAGCAGTCATATTGAAGACCTTATAGATTTTAAGCTCATAACTCCGAGCAATCTCCTCACGAGTGTTCCTTTAAATATGACAAACTATGAAAAAAAAGAAATTACTGTGTAATGCATACCACGGCTCGGGAGTCGGAGCGCTACTGGTGGGCCCGGCTGACAGATCGGTGCCGTCGGCGCTGTCGGCGCTGCAGTCAATGCCGAGGGTCCTACTTTGCTTTTTATGATGCCTTATCTCGGATGAGAGTACTGGCTTCTAGCTTGAGTCAAGGTCTATTACATTTACTACGTCCGTTTACAACATATAACCACATTGGGGAATTGTATCAGAAAAAGGTCTTTTTGGAATAAAAGACAGTAGAAAAGGGAAAAGCAAATTGGAGGTAATTTCTAATGGGAATGATTCAACCTCGACTGGTTTTCTGAAGTCAGTCATTTGGAAGTTCAAGTAAAAGAATTAATTTATTATGTGACAGACTAATTACTGCGAATACAATTTGTCAACTCTCAGATCTTCCCATTCTTGGCCAACTCCAGCAGAACAGTAACCATTAGGTTGGACAAAAACAGCCCTGGAAGATTTTTATGATGTGATAGTCTCCTGGGCTTTGCGCTGGTCTTCAAGGGAAATGACCTCGAGAACAGTGACTTCATTCCCCGTGGTCGGATTTATTGTTTTAGAGATTACAGTGGTGGGTTGGATGGCTTTGGGGACGAAGGCTTCTGCAGATCGGATTTTTAGGCAAAGGCTGGGCTAAATTTGGTCTTGGTGTAGCTTTGGGGTCGCGCCATCGAGGTGAATAGGAGCAGTGAAGGCGTGCTCTTTGTAGATATGGTGATATGGTCAACTTTTGAAGTAATTGGGCGGAAGGTGTCACTGTGTATATTTGAAAAGTGATATATGTAGAGAAATTGAACCTCAAAAAAGGCGCCAAGTGGCGAGTCAGGATGAAAGAAAGGGTATATCGCATAATCATCAGAGACCGAAGAGCGAGGAGTGGCACTGGATCTCAACACTATGTAATCTGCCAAATGAAGTGCTAACCTTGGAACCTTCCAAGGTTACTTTTGGGATCCACTAACTAGTTAGGAGGCTGACCTATCAATTAGTGTCTCCTCGATCGTCCCATGGTTGGCATTGAGCTAGAATCACCTAATCTTGGAAGAACCCCGAGGCCCTCTTGTCAGCTTCGGTTCTATAATCCAACCCCGGGGGCGAGATGGAAGAATGCACTTATTTAACAACTCGTAATCACTGCGATTCCTAAAAGTCACTATCGACGCGCTACATCTAATTATTACAATTTCTCCTCTCCTCACGAATCATGAAATCCGTCCTCTACGGCCACCACGCAGGCCCAAACCCGACAAAGGTGGTGATGGTCCTTGAAGAACTCAAAATTCCGTACGAAATTAAGCTGCTCGAATTTCCAGAGATGAAACAGCCGGCCTATGAAAAGGTCAACCCCAACGGACGAGTCCCCACGATTGAAGACCCTAACACGGGAATCACTTTGTGGGAGTCTGGAGCAGTCGTCGAATACTTGGTCGAAAAATACGATAAGAATGGGGTAATCAGCTTTCAATTCGATACCCCAGAGTCCTACCATGCCAAACAATGGCTGTATTTCCAGGCATCGGGACAGGGCCCTTATTTTGGTCAGGCTGTGTGGTTCAAGATTCATCATCGAGAACAGCTGCAATCTGCTGTTGATCGGTACATCAATGAGATTTGCCGCGTTTCAGGTGTGCTGAATGGTGTCCTGCAGGACCGCGAGTACCTAGTGGGCGACAAGTGCAGTTATGCGGATCTTATTTTTATCTCGTGGTTTGAGGTTGTGCCTTGGGCGGCTGGCGACAGGGTAGATTTGGAGAAGGGATTTCCCCATGTTCATGCGTGGCTGATTAGGCTAAAGTCGCGGCCTTCGGTCGTCACTGGGCTGGGTGGGCAGTCTGAAGCGCCCAAGAAACTGTGATCATTTTCTTTCTGTATGTGCAGGATTATTGTTCCCAGAGAGAAGAATCAGACAGGTTTAATTAGACTTTGAAGTTACACTGCGAATTACTGGGTATAGTAGAGATAAATGACAGTGACAATGAGAGAGTGAATATGAAACACAATATACCAATCAAGAAAATCTTCAATGCTCTTCATTTCTCATCGCTTAGCCCTCTTGCTGTCTCACCTTTCTACCTTCTCCGCTTCCTTCTCCTTTGCGTTTTGATGATTGGTGGTTTAACCCGGCATATTCCTTTCATTCAGTGGCTTGCTATTCGTCGACTTTTCGACATCATATCCCTGGGAAACAGTCTTATGACCTTGAACCGCACGATGACCCGAAACAGCAATATTGTGAATCGTGTAAGCAATCTTCTTAATGTTGATGGAAGAAACTGGTTCGTCAGATTCTCTGTTGGGGCCCTGTTTGACCATACCCGCGGATGCAGTCGTCGGGCTGAACCCGTGGAGCAACGGGGTGAGAGCGCCTAGACTAGCTCCAAGGAATGATTTTCTCGTTGCGAGTACGCGGTTCGCGTCGGGAAGAGTAGCAGATGCGTTTGAGGTGGATGTGGTGATAGTCTCGTCTTGGTTGGCTTTTCACCATCCTCTCAAGGGCTAGATGGAAGACCACGTTTCCTGCGAATCAACGAGTAGAAATATTAAACAAAGTCGTCACTCATACCCTTCAATCCAGAACATCAACAGGCTCCCCCTCACCTTCCGGTCCCCGAAAATCGGCATAATACCTTCATACCGACACCCATCAAATTCAAGGGACTCATCTCAGATGTCCTTCGCTAATATGCTGCTCCTCGAACGAATCGAGCGCAGGCGTTATATAGATGTCGCACAACCTTTATTATCTACCCTGCCCTCCGACACCCTCTTGGCTTCGGCTACAACTTCGCTATCACCTTGCAGCGACCCAGTTAGGACACGGTTGTACGGTAGCAAGACAGCAGGCCGCAGAGGGTTTAACAGGCAATCTGATACAGTTGGAAGGACAGCGAGCTGTTGGCTTCCTCATTCTGGCCGGTAGGCGCCTGTTGTTGTTTCTGTCTTCTTGGCTATGACAAACAATCGTGAAGCTCTAGAAATTTAGTTCGAGGGGTGTTTTAACAATAGGAGTTATGGCAGAATGTTGTGGATACGTTGTTACGACGACTTGATAAGCTTGCGTACACCAGGTGTCACTGAATGGTTTTCAGACACTACTAGTACGTAATATAGTTATGTGATACCTTACTTTACTATAGCAAATACTTCAAATCAATAAGGATACGGAGACGAGTTGTGCGTTTTCATCCACGAATCAATTTCCCTAAATGTCCTATTTCCCCTAATTTCACATTTTGATACAGGTTACTAGAACGGTGAGTATTCTATTGGGATAAATCAGTGGCTTTGTAATGGATGGATCCTGCCAAGTGCCTAACACACCTACCGACAATTCTGCCAAGACCTGTGTTTTGACGCAGGTTTTGTAGGCCTAAGCCCACACGATGGGTCCTGGGTTGGGACACATTTATGGGGTTTGTTTACCGTCTAACTATAGATAGGATAATCTTTCACACTATTCCTAGGCTAGGTACTCGAGTTGGCGCTATTATATTAAATTAGGTGTTATGGCTGCTTTAACGAAAGCCTTCAACATATAACCTACTCTATGCAGTACTTCCTACCACTTACCCAATTGGTAATAGTAATCCCCGATAATCCCCGGGCCGTATTGTGCTCCACTTTATATAACAATAGGGGTTGTCTTCTTTAATAATTTTTATTTAAGTTTACCGGAAAACCTTGGAAAAGTTCTCCACCCGCAACCTTCCCGGGGACCTCGGGACAACTACCGAGATAACCCTGGAACACTTTCTATGATTAGCTAGTTAATCATTCAGATAGTCGAGTAAGAGTTAATTCATTTACATTTTACATGAGAATATCACATATGTGATCTGCATTGATCCACCAACACTCGTAGGTGTTGTTTAATCTAAAGGCTAGACTTCGAAAGGCCATACTGGCTGATCAACTTCTCTGCACAAAGTGCCCCAGTGACATACGCAGCAGCCTGGACATGCGCATTCACTAATACGGGCACGACTGACATGTCTGCCACACGCAGGTTGTCAATACCTGTGACCTTGAAATCTGGATCCACGACCGCGTCCATATCACCCTTCTTGCCCATCTTCACCGTCCCTGTCATGTGCCAGCTTGACGAGATGTTCTGCCGCCAGTATTCGAGCAAATCCTCGTCTGAATCGCCCTTGGGCATTGCCAGCTCTGCCACGTTGTCCTTTGTGTAGGATTCATGCTTGGCGATGCGAAATGAGTCGCGCAAGGCCTCGATCGCGAGTCGGCGGTCGAATGGGTGGGCCAGGAACTTGGGGTTGAAGGAGAGAGGAGAATCAGGATCCGAGGATTGTAATGTAACTTCTCCACGAGTCTGCGCGTTGAACAAGAAAACAAGCAAACAGGAGTAGCTCAATGCCTCGGGCGGGAAATCTGGGATGACCCAGTGAACAGGGAAATGGGTGAGGATCTCGTAGTGCGGCACGGTCTCCTGTAGAAGATAATTCTGCTCATCTGCTGGGAGGGCCCTGAACTCTGAGGAGGAAGTGAGCTGCTCGGTCAGCTTGAACCAGCCGATGCCCAACTCGCAGGCAAATTTCGACCAAGGCCCTGTCCCGTCTTCCTGCCATTGCTTCAGCGCGGCGTCCATGGCAGCCTTGTCGCCATAAAAGGCTTTTCTGTCCGTGCTATTTTCTGTACGAGTATTCACCATTGGTACGAAACAATGGTCTCGGAGCCCCTGGCCAATGGCGGGTACATCGTGAACAACAGGGATATTGTATTGCTGGAGCTGGGAGACAGGGCCTATGCCTGAGTGCATCAGGATACGGGGATCGTTTAGCGAACCGGCGGATAAGATGACTTCCTTTTCGGCGCGGTCTGTTCACAGGTATTAGTATCTGAGTAACTCACAGCATGGATAGGTGGCATATTCACATTCGGTCCCATTCGACACAACGCCCACAGCCTGCTTCTCCTCCAAGAGGATACGCTGCACAGGGGCCCCAGTAACAATAGTCAAATTGTCAGGTTTCTCCTTAATCAAGTCCCCGGCTGTTGAGCGCAACCCCTTGTGTGTCGAGTTAATCAACACAGACATCCCGATTGGATCCCCGGAGTTATGATCTGGATTCAATGGAAACCCAGCCTCCTCGAACACATCCAGGACGTCTGTTAAATCCCGCTCCCATTCCCTTGCAAAGCCCACATGCAACGGGCCCTCACTTCCATGATCTTCCATCTTCGGATCCGCATACTTCCTATCTATGCCCTCCGGAATCTCCCCATGGAACGTCTCCAGATCTTTAAACTTTTGCTGGACATTTCCCCACGCAAAAGTCTCATCGCCCACAATTCTCGCCCACTCTTGGTAATCGTCGCGCGCGCCGACACTGTACACGCCAAAGTTGATGGAACTTGAGCCACCCATACACCGGCCGCGACTGTAGTCGATCTCGCGGTTGTTACAGTCCGGCTGGGGGGTGGTCTTAAATCCCCAGTTCATTGACTGATTCTGGAAGGTGAGCCATCGCTGGCCGTCGATACGAAGATTGCGATCTTCGTTATAGTCGCCTGCTTCTAGGAGGAGGATGCGGGGCTTTGCGGTCGAGTTTGCGAGGTGGGTGGCGAGGGCACAGCCAGATGGACCGGCTGCGAAATAGGTGTGTTAGAAGATTTGGATTTAGAGAATAGGTGGGTGTGGGTTATTTCATTTGGTGGGATTTGGGCAGATTTGCTCTCATTTCTCTAGTTCGTTTTCTCAATTTACGATCATGAGACCTGTGTTGGGGGCAAGGGCCAACAAAGCTCGGGCGGAATGATGATTACTCACTCCCGACAACGATGAAGTCAAATGTGGACATGGTGCGCAACGACCTGATATGACGGTACGGATGTCGGATCGAAGTGAAATCAGCAAAAAAAAGAAGAACCAATAAACAAGTTTGAAATTTGGGTGGGAAATTATTTAGAGGAAAGGGAGAATAAATACGTGGTTTCCAACGGAGAACAGCGGAGAAAACTATAGGGGATGGCACTCTATTCCCAATGTGGCAATTCATGCAACTCTTAAAGCTCTCCAACGTCCCGAACAAGCCACTTCATGAATCTGCCAATGATAAGTTGGCTTGTAACATAACCCCCACCATGCCTGGAACGGCTCCAAAGTATAACCCGTGGGTCGGGACCTGCCTCCCGTGTCGGGCAACCAGATTGTCCCCCGCACCAATTACAGCAGTACGGCTATCTTAGGCATGGTGGGTCTGGTGGATCTGGTGGGGCTTATGTAAATTTCCATGGATGATCTTCCAGGGGTTGACTATTTGCACTATGTAACTAACTAGTTAGCCTGACAAGCTAGTTGTATAACATAGTAATTCCCTACGTGGGAATTCCCGGTGGGCCGGTCTGGCTGCAGACTTTCTTTTTAATTCTTCCAACTCCCGTCCTCATCTTACGTTGTTTTGTCTTCTGCTTTGCGAATTACCGACTTCTAGGAATGGCCGGTAACGTCGAGGCATGGACCTTGTTGTCCTTGGCTCTTCTAATAATTATCATACGTATCATGGTACGATGGAAGCTCGTTGGACCAACCAATTTTCAACTTGATGATTATCTCATGCCATTGGCGGGGGTATGTTATTTTGCCTGTCCTATGAGTGCCATTGAAAGAGCTATAATTGACGCATTCCTCCTTGATAGGTCCTTTTTACACTCGAAACAGTAGCGGCGTATCTCGTCGGTGCCAAATTCCAGGGCCTGACTAACAGCTACATGACGCCCGAGCAGCGAGCAACGCTCGATCCCCATTCCACTGAGTGGTTCAATCGTGTGGCTGGGTCTAAAATCCAGATTATTGGATGGTCATTATATGTGGCTATTCTCTGGCTGGTCAAATTCAGCTTAGCAGTCTTCTACTCTCGATTGACGTGCGCTTCACACATTACCTTAGACATAATGAACCAATGCGCTAAGCATATTACAGGACTGGTCTCCAACACCTCCCCACCCGAGTTCGGCTGGGATATATTATTCTAGGTGTGACATACCTCGCAACAGCGTTGTCCCTCCTGCTGTCATGTCAGCCCTTCCATGCGTTTTGGCAGATTCATCCTGATCCCGGCAGTGAGTTACACCGTCACCCGATATACTAGTCTTCTTATCTGACTAGATTTACACAGACCTCTGTCAGCCAACCAAATCCCACGTTTATGTTTTCGTCGTCGTCGTACTCAACATTATCACGGACATCTACCTTCTTTCAATCCCCCTCCCACTTCTCTGGACTGTTAACCTGAACCTAAAACGAAAGATCCCCCTTATGGTTCTCTTCTCCGGCGCTACATTCGTCATGCTAGCCGGAATTATCCGTGCTGCTACGATTATGAAGGTACGTGCCATGCAATGATAATATACCTATACAAAAACATACGCCTATTGTGTATCATATATCTGACACATATATTACAGTCCAGCCCTGACGGAGCTGAGTCCGGCTCCCAATGGGCATGTCGTGAAACTTTTGTCTCAATCGTTGTTTCAAACCTGCCCATCATCCAGCCACTTATCCGCAAGGGCTTCAGGAAAATCGGTCTCTCCCACGTCTTCAGTTCCTCGGGAGGAAAGAGCTCAGGTAATCCATACCCGCTCTCCAGTCGAGGTTTACAGACCTTGACAACCCGCGGCGAAGGCGATACCAAAAAGGGCAAGACAAATGCTGCTGCACCATCGCATATGCAGGTATCCGCATGGGGCAGCGATGAGCATATCCTAGCTCAGTCCGAGCCGACCTCCAAGGATATTACTGTTGTCTCGGAGACTGTCGTGCAGAGTGAACCATGGACCTTCCAGGAGGGGTCTGGAGTTGGTACTTCGACTTCTCCCCCGAAGGAGTGGAAGAGCCAGTTGTCGCATCGATGAGAGACACTTACGGAATGCGAGGTATTGTATATATGTAATTACTTAAGTTGGAATATTAATGAATATAGTATGGGCCAGAGTGTGTATAAATTATTTATGCTATGAATTTTTCTGGATATTGGATCATATTAAACGGTTTTGGAAATATTGGTATTGATAGGGTTCCCCTCTTCTTCTTTTATTTCTTTCCTTCCTGTACAAACTGTTCATGGTCTTGAAATACATTCTATATTCCTTCGCAGGACTAGACCTCCACACAGCGAATTTAATATTGAAAGAAAGCCGAGTCATGTGTGCAGTATGCCATGGGGTTCAATGCAAACAATTTAGCAAAGACCTAATTTCATTCGCGCGACACATTTTGGACTGGCCTGGATATGCAGATCCCCGTCCAACAATTGCCGCCACGACCCTGTTCCTTCCTGGTTTACCTGTGTCTCATACCAAATCTGTCATATATTATTTCTTCCCCTTGGGCTCTATAGTTAAACAGCAGACATCTTGCGTTATTTCCTTTTTTCTGGTATACATTATTCCTCTCATTTAACCGATGGCAACATGAAACCACGCTATTTCATTAACACGGACTTCTTGTCACACGCGATATATATCGGATCCCCGGACTTCGATCACTGCTTCACAAAATCCGTCGCGTGTTTCTTATATAAGGTACTAGAATCCAAGATCTCTCCAGTGGAAGATTTCACAAAATCAACCTGTAAGTGCTGCTCATCCAAAAACCTGAGCGTACTGTAGCTATAGTCATCGGCATACGCAAACTCCGTATAGGCAGGCTTGCTGCCAACAGAGCTCAACCCCTCAACATTACCCGGGCCACCGGCAACAATATACATGGGCGCCTTAGGGTCGTTCATACCGTTCGGATCGGCGGTACCGTTAACAACAGGCGCAAACCGCTGCGAGTTGTGAACATGGCCAAAAACACCGAGGTCAACACCGTACTGATAGAACAGGTCCTCAAACGCCTCTTGACAGGGGCTGCAGATGTTCGAGGATCCTCCAGTTGAGTACCACGGTCTGTGTCCGGCAACAATTACCCAGGGTGTGACAGCCCGGTCAACGGAAGCGAGATCAGCCTCGAGGAACTCGAGCTGTTGGTTCTCAGCGCCAAAGGGGCCGCCGTTCAGCTTGGCACTGCCATCTTTGCCGCTTGGTGCCTCAGGAAAGTCTGTTTCGGTGTCGATCATTACGACATGTGCCATACCGTATTCGAAAGAATACCAGAATGGTGGGTTCGAAAGGCTGCGAGCCTTTCGGGCTAGAGTTTGGGCTGTTGGGTTGGAGGATGAGGAAACAAACGACTGGGGCATGGTTTTCTCATACCGATGCATGAAATCAGTGAAGTTGTTCTGGCCTTTGGGGCAGAGGTTGTTCAGGTATGGGATCTCTGAGCAGTCTGCTTCGTGGTTTCCTGGGCTGGCCATGTACGGCTTGCGGCCTGCGATTGGTGCGAGCTGGTCGTAGAATTGCTCAAGAATAGACTCGTAGGCTTCTTTGCCATCGAGCAGATTTGCGAATTTAAGATACCAGTCGTCTGCGTAAGCAAAATCGCCTGGGTGGATGACAAGCTCGTAGTCATCTACTGTCTGCGCAAGGCGACCAATTGTGGTGTGGTTCAACTCTGGCTCGACGACTGGAATGGTGTCCTTTTTTGTGCTTTTGCTTGTGAAGCCGTCTTTGCCGTAGACACCTAGATCGATGATCACATCCATGTTGAAGGCAGTTTTATCACCTGGCGTGCGAGGGCTGAGGAAATGGCCTATGGTCGAGTTGGTGGACTCGATCTTATAGTAGTAGGTTGTCGCCGGGGTCAGCCCCGTTAGGACGGCGACATTCGACCACGTTCGAGAGGGGTCATAGGTGGTCGACGAGGATGAGCAGGCCTTGGTATTCAGGTTACCTTCCGACAAGCCATATTGCACGCAACTTTGTTCCAACTGCTCAAAGGTGTTCCAACCGACAGACACAGCTAGAGCCCAATAAGTTAGTCCTCATACAGATTCACTATATCTAGGAAGGTTCTTACCATCAGGACCATAGACTGCCAATCGCTGCTGGAATGGCGTAGTCAAGTCCGTCGGAATCGTTGGATAACTCACACCAGCAAAGGCGCAGCCAGCCACAAAGGGCAGTAACTTGAGCAACAGAATTCCACCCATGACAAAATAATGTAATTAATTCCCCGAATGTGAGACCTCGGGATCATGCCACAAAGATTCCATGGCTCAATATATATAATCTTTTGTACCTCGGCGCAGGTACCGTAAGCATCACATATTCGCGTACATCGAAATGCACCCAGGGCCAATCATGCCGGAAGGGCAACGCACGTCGTTCGGTCTGCCGATCGCTTTTATGCGTTGTTAACTTGATCCACGACTTTCGTTCGGCACAAAAATTCACTACAGCGGTTTAGGATTAATGCAGGTACAATAAATAGGAAAACTCGGAGATGGATCAACTTTCAGCGACGGGCAGTTTAGATGTCTGTGGGTAATTTATGGGCCGCCCCGGTTTAGTGTGCACGTGTGGAAACATGGTGGATTGGTTGGCTTTCCGGGCAGTTGGTTTAAATTAATTCACTTACGCATGTGATTGCTTATGAACGTTTGATGGAATGTCCATTTCTTTGACTTGAGAAGGGATACACTTGTCTACGTACCTGTAGAAAACAAGAGTTAGAAACTGACGATCATGACGATCACTGATATGTCACCGAAATTTGACCAAATTTGTGCCGAAAACGGTAACCTAATTTTATGCCTAATTTTATGTCATCGTCTCTGATACTGCTAAGCCTTGCCAAACAGTCTAACTCTATTCCAGCCATGGGACCCGGGATCCATAAAGCCTTGGAAAGTGGTATCTTTACTCTATTCCCAACCGTATATATATCCTTGGATATGATCGAGATCCCCAATAGAGGTTTCACAATAGATTGTAGGGTCTCTAATGCGTTAAACCCAAGACCTATGTCGGCTGGGTCCTGGGGGCTTCGACCCCTTGGGGTTGTCACAATCTGCTTGTTGTATAGAATAGAGAGCCCGAGAGGTAAGTAGGGAGTGATTCACTGTGTGATAGAAAATCAGGACAGTAGAAAAGATTCTCAGTCCATATCAAGGAGAGCAAAGAGGAAGAGAAACTTCCACCCAGTCTTCCACGTGTCGGTGTACTATGCCAACAAACAAACCAAACAAACACCAGCTATTGTTCGCCTGACAGCTCAGGCAGCAACACCACAGTGTCACATGGCCTATTCCACTTTGCATGCTATTGGCTCAGGGATAAAGAAAAACCACAAAAGTGGGGTTGGATCTCAGACTGAAAGCTGATTGCACCATACAGGAAGACTTCTCGAAACACCCAAATCATGGTGTGTAGTCACGCTGATTATTCTCCCTGATCAATCGAAGAACCAGATCGAATATGTCAAAGGAACCGACCCCTATCTCTCGCTCCCCTTTGCAGTTCTTTTCTCTTCAACAACCAGAATGGTAACCCAATATCTTGGGACGATCAGGGAGATGTGAGATACCCCAACCAACCATCTGCTATCCGTAGAGATCAGCCACATACATCTCATCAGTCATCACCTCCTGCATCCCAGCTGTCGGCGCCATTAACAACCAAGCTGCCAACTACCACTATCATCGCCTTGTTGCAGACGACATGCCTTAGAAGCACATCAACCACCAAACTTGAATACAACTTCATATGCCGGTGTATCATCCAAGATTTCTATCATATTGACAAGAGGTGACCTAACAGTCTGAAAGACTGGATGAGATAAACATCTTCTCGGTCCACTGGTCTCCGCCAAGTAACCCAACCCCCAGATGTTGGGGTCAAGGGGCTTCCTTGGCGAGTGCCGACCCCAGGCACCGGTCCAGTGAACGGGGCCCGGGGGCTGGCTTACTAATATTCTGCTAATCAAAACTGCACCAAGTGTGAGTTGATCGCACTCCAGCAATTTCCTCAACTAAATTTCCCAGTGACCTTGTTGGAGCCCTCTGACCAATTTGGGTGTGTGGATCGGGTGGGCCGCTTGATACTATCGGTACGAGTTCATGTGACCTTTAGCGGCGCGCAAACGCCGATGAGCCAATCCTTATGATAATCTCTATTAATAACGGGGAAAGGGTCCATTGTGCATATTGTAGCAGCTGCAGGAAGCGGTTGCCTGGAAATTATTATTAAAAATTTCTGGTCATTACCTGGGGAAGGATTCCCCACCCCCACGTTCCTTTCAATGCCACCCCACCCGACCCTACAACCAAAACTGCAGATGTTCTAACCGTAGAGGGATCGAACAAATAGGATTACATCACACTGTGCCCTCCTATGGCAGTCCAAGACCGGGGGGTGCATTCATGTGCTACAGATATACTTTCCGAAAAACATACGCCTATTCTAATGTCTTGTAAATATGCCAGCGGGACACGCAAGTCTAATATGTACTAACTCACCGGATGAATCCGGAAAGAGGGTTGAGGCAGGAATGACAGGCCGATGATCCATCGGCTTTCAAATTGGGACCCGTGTTGGGACCAATTGTCGGAGGTTGTCCGACTTCCCTATGGGTTGAAAACCGATCGATCCTGTTTTTTTCCCTTATTCCGCCCCCAGAATCACACTATTTGCCCAGGTGCCATGGTCGACATAAGCATAGGGAGTTCAGCAAACTGCGAGCTGTCCAATTACTATGTGTTACATACAGAGATAATTCTTGCCTGTGTATACAGCCAAGCAGAGTCGCCCCAGTGGGTTGAAATCCCCGCAAAATTTATTCCACCAACGGCAATTGTGCCCAGCTTCGATTGCCGATTGCCGCCTTTCCAAGCCGGGGTTCTATATTGTGCTGGTCGTCCTATATGCTGTTACTGCTAAATAGTTCTTCTTCAATATCCCTTCCACTAATTACACCAGTAATTACCGATTTTGAACATCGGCACTTCGGTATGGAGGACAAGAAAGAAAACCTCCCAGATCTACTGGGGCCACAGAGTGGAAATGATGTCCAGCACATAGAGGAGAACCTCAAGGTCTCGGTGGCAGGAAAAATCAACCAAGGAGAAGATACCGAATTGTATCTTGAAGCAATTCAGAGATATCCTAATGATGAGGCCATCGACAAAGAAGCAGAAAGGAGGTTGAAACGCAAGCTTGACATGCACCTGCTTCCACTTCTTGGCATATGCTACTTCTTCTATGTATGTTGGTTGTCTCAACCTCGCTCTGTTTAGGCCACAGCTAACACTATCTGTCTCTAATAGTATGTTGACAAGACGACACTTTCCTACGCAGCGATTTTTGGAATCAAAGACGACCTTCATCTATCCGGTTCACAATACTCGTGGTTGTCAAGTATTTTTTACTTTGGATGGCTAGTTTGGGCAATCCCATCTAACCTCCTCATGCAACGGAGCCGGATGGCTTGGTATCTCGCCTTCAACATCTTCATGTGGGGCGTTCTTCTCATGTGTGAGGCTGCATCGCAGAACTTCGCCGCGCTTGCGGCCCTCCGAATCATTTCAGGCGCGTTCGAGGCGATTGCTGACCCTGCGTTTATGCTCGTCGTCTCTACATACTATACCCGTGCCGAGCAACCATGGCGCATTTCGGCATACTACCTATGGAATGGTATCGGTGTTGCCGGTGGCGGTCTGATTGGTTTGTTTCATTCATTATCACTTCCTTGAGTGGCAAACACTTACTGTGATGTTTAGGTTATGGAATTGGCAATATCAAAGGTGGTCTCCAATCTTGGCGCTACGAGTTCCTCATCATCGGTGCTGTTTGCGCTGCTTGGGGAATTGCAATCGGTCTCCTGTTGCCTAACTCGCCAGCAACATTTTGGGGCTTCAATCATGAAGAGAAGCTCTTGATGATTGCGCGACTACGATCTAATCAGACCGGTATTGAGGGACGGAAAGTTAACTGGGCTCAGGTCAAAGAGGCATTTTTCGATTATAAGACGTGGCTATTCACCATCTTGGGCTTCCTTGCTAATGTTCCCAATGGCGGAATATCCAATTTCTCTACTTTGGTCATCCAAGGCCTCGGCTTCGATACACTCAATACGGCCCTTCTTGGTATACCCCAGGGAGTAATCGTGGTCATTTGGATTGTCCTAGGAGGATACGCCAACCAATACATGCCTAAGAATAGCCGCACTCTAGTCTGCGCACTTTTCATGATCCCGACGATTGCGGGCGCCCTGGGTTTCTTACTTGCCCCTGACAATGCCTACGTTGGCCGGTTAATCTGCTTGTACGTCGATCTAACTAATCTTTGTCCTTAGAAAGCAGTAACCAACTGACCTTCTAATACCCAGCTATCTTACCGGATCATATCAAGCCTCCTTCGTGATATCCCTTTCCCTTGTTACCTCCAATACTGGTGGACAGTCCAAGAAGATGATCGTATCTGGAATGATCTGGTTTGGAGCATGCGTCGGCAACATTGCTAGTCCCTTCTTCTACAAATCTGAGCAAGCGCCGGCATATCCCTTGGGTATCGGCTCTCTGCTGGTTGCCAACTGCCTTGAGCTCATCCTTTTCTTTGTTTTTCGCTATGCCTTTATCTGGGAGAACCGACGAAAGGAGAAGATACGTGGGGAATTGCGGGAGAGAGGGGCTGATTCTGATCTTATGGCCGATTCTACGGCCTTCGCTGATCTTACCGATACACAAAACCCGAATTTTGAGTACGTATATTGAGAGGAAGATGCCACAGCAACCTGCGCTTTAAAGTGGTGAATGCAGGTCTTGATGGGAGTATTGGCATGGATGATGTGATTCTTTGTGATAGATATAAAGATATAAAGATATATTTGTTTCATTAACCAGCAAATACTCGGAATATTCGAAAATATCATTGTTACATCAAAAAAGGTCGCTCCTTGCTGATATCAATCCACCACAAGGGGCAGCTTATTCAAAGCTGTCGATCTATTTTACCTACAGCCATCCACTGCTGTCGTCACATGGTTCGAAATCATAATGCAACATCACCTCAGAAAGTATCAAATGCATGATATAATGAGCCATTCTAAAAAAATTAGGTACTAATCCAACACTAGGTCAAACACATCTTGATCATCCAAACTCAATGAGTGGACATAGGGTTTACCGATGCAATTTCTAGTACCGATACAGAATGGCCCCCTGCATCTTTGTCATCTTTGGAGAATTCATTGTCTGTCTCCGAAGAACATCAACGTTGGGAAAGGAAGGAGTCTGGATCATGGGAAACTACCACATAATAGGGCAACCAGGTACAACTGGATAGACCTGGCACGATTCATTGATACACTATATGAGACATACTAGAGGATGAAACCGTTTAAGAAGTTGCTAGAAACCTCTATAGTCGCTTAATCCCTACCTAGTTACCTAGCTGTACGTGTCATCTTAGGTTATTTACCGCCCTTTTACGCCGTGTTTAGGCTTCATAGTCGTACCAAAAAGAGCCTAGATTAAAAAGTATCTAGTTATTGTATTATAATTATATAGAATGTTAGATGGCTAGGTGGCTGCAGCCCCGGCTGTACCTCGTCAGTGTTGTTTTAGTATAGCATTCGATTACTCGCAGCAATCCACGATTGAAAAGCCATAAGATACTTCCTTCACTACCTTCGTATACATAGCATTCATCTTCTAAGTTTATCAGGAAAAAATGAAGGTCAATTTTGGCTCTATTCTTTCAACTAGGGCGTTTCGACCAGCTATAACGGGTAACAGATCAATATGGCGTAGAAAACGTGGACAGCGGTCGACAAATCAGATCAAGGAACGGCCGTTGTGTAGAGGCGGGTTCCAGCCCAGAGGGACCCAGAAAATAGATTACATAATTTATTAATTTTGGGTCCCTGCCAGCTCCCCAAAATCCAGGACTTGGGAGGGACCCAAAACAATGCTATTATATAATCTAATTAACTATTGATGAAATAACTATTTACCTTTTGCTTTTGTCTCATCCATTCGGGGGGCCCGGAAGTGAAGTACCAGTTAGCTTTGGGATCGCCATATTTGCCACGACCCGTAGCGTATGTTTTCTCGATAGATCACATCTACTGGATCATGAGGTATTATGGAGAATTTAATGCAGGACTAGACGGCGGCACATCACATTCAAGATATATCGGCGTCAAAATGTGCAGTTATAGTATGTTGGAGGGTATGGATCACCTGCAGGTGCCGAGACTCTGTACATCTTGATATGCGCCAATAGGTTACAGTGATTTCTAAATGTGGTAGCTATATATATAAACTCAAATATTCCAAGATTCCAGACTGTGAATCAAGAAATATCCACCACAACATAAACCTACCCCAGTATATAGATGAGCTGGTGTCAAAGCGACGTCACTGTTTAAAGCTAACAGTCCATGCAATTACGAAAGGCGTACCCCTAGGTTTTTAACCGCCATTGAATGGCCCACTTAGGATGAAGAGGGACACAATATCTCCCACATCCGTGTGATATACCACTTCGCCATCTGAATACACTGCTAGGGAAGATTCTTGAACCTCACCGGGGCTTCGCATGTCGGTTATGTGGGCCAAGATCACGTCTGCTGGCTACCCCTCAAATTGATGGGCAGAGGAGACATTGACGTGTCAAGAGTCTCCATTGGCTGATTCAGTTCTGCATTGGAATACTTGTTAGTCTTGACCGAGAAAGGAAGAATGGCAGCGGGTGTGGCTGGCTGACTTTGGAAATGCTTGAGCGCAGCATCTATCTCGACCAGGTACCTATAGGGCAGATCCCGGGTGTCAGCTTGACCGCCCTTTTGATCTTTTGGTGGGTACCCCGTAGATACATATGTTGTAGAATTGATCCACGCCATCCCGTAGAACAAGCTGTCGATAGTTGGCGGTTCAGTCGATAAACCCAAAGTAATAAGATTATATACATCGACCCTGAGGTGGAATCAAAAGGGTTACAAATATACGGTCTAGCACCACCCTGTTGAGATTGCTGTGGGGACCAAAACATTTCTGTTAATCATCCCCCAATCGAGGACCAAATACCCTTGTCCTATAACAGCCCTCACGATTGCATGGATACCATGGCTCTGCAACCAATATTATTTTCATTTCAGTTATACGTGTAGTAAATAACAGCTGATTGGGAATCTTATTGTTCCTGCTGTAGACAGGCCCTGCGAGAATTTCCCCAAAGCTCTTGAGCTACTCAAATTTGTTGGTGGACAATCCCATTCTCTGAAATAACTTGTTTTCTAGGATATAGCCTGGGCTACATATATTATACAACTTAATAAACGTTAACTATGGGCTTTTACTATTTATCTTATTTTAAGGACTCGTTTAGACTCGGCGGGTGACCTATACCAATTCTGTCACGTACCCAATACCACGCGCCGGATCTAAGATAGGGACTCGCAACCCGAAGCGGCAACGTTGCCGTCAACATTATTACACTAGAAATAGATATGGAGATATATGCATTATGAAAAATCCTCCTTCAACGATCACAATTCACGGATATCTATAATCTATGTCTCTTTGAAGGTAGGTCCACACGCCCTACCCAGTGTGAAATCCTCAACGGTACAGATCAAGTCATAACAAATTTCCTCCGAGACCACACTGTCCGCTTTGTATTTCTCATGTGTCTGAATGAAATGCCTCATCCACTTTGCTGTTGTCCATAGATCCCCAGATGCCCTTTTTGCCACAAATTCCAAATAGCCATTGAGGACGGATCGAGTTTCGCAGTCCACATCGACGGCATCCAGCAACGAGTGAACCAGGGGGACCAGTCCAGGGAAAGGAGCTCTGCCTTCCAGAGGGGAAGAGCTCCATGCATTACCACCAGACCCACACATGATTTCTTCCAATGACATCTCTCTGTAGCCATTAGCTAGGTTGGAGTCGTGGGTGTCGCTACCCGACGGGGACAAGCCTCGAGGGTCTCCACCTGGAAGAACAATTTCCCTAAACCAGAACTTATTCTGATTTACGGCATCTCTCATCACAGCTCGACGCATATTCTCGCCAACAAGGTCCATAGGAAGATAGAAATTCAGATCGAAATATGAAACTGCACGACGCATCAGTGCCATGAACACGACAAAGGCGGCATTTTCAAAATCAGTCATCTGAACCTCCATGGGACGGAATTCCACGCGCCACCCGATGTTACTTCCATCCGGTGGGGGCTTGAAGCGGATGTCGGGCCAGAGACTGCCGATGAGAGCACGGAAGTGATATGTATCCGACGGTGATTCGGGTTGGAGATGATCCGGGTCCATGATCAAGTGGTCGTATTTGAGCATGTGGGAGAAGAATCGAGAAAGGTTAGGATCCATACCAGCCTTTTCGAACAAGGCTCGAGCCTCTAGGTTCCGGGTGTTACATAACTGGTATCCCTCTAAGACGCGATCACCATGCCCTGCGTAAACAGGACTGAAGGACCACCGCATTTGTGAAGCAGCCATACCCTGGTCTACACTGTTCTGTACTCAGCATTGTCAGCGTGTGGATGTTTAACAGGGTATTTCGATACCCACCTTGCTCCGCATCTCTTCCATTGAACGATCGTCATTCAACGCGTTCGTGACATGCCAGCGACTATCCGTGTCGACCAAGTATCCCTTATAACAAGGACTTCCCGCTGTGAGGGCCAACATGAGAGCACTCAACGGACACAGCTGATCATGCAGCAACCGTGCTTCCCCGAGGTTTTTTGCTTGGAAGGTGGTCTGTAGCCCACAGGCTCCGCCGCTCCACGCAAAATGATCGAGCAACACGCAGTTAGGGGCCGGGGTAGGAAGTAGGAATGGCAACTTTTCTATGTGTCCCCAATCCACCGAGTCATCCTTCCACGGCCAAGGTGTATTTATATCTCGAAACACTGGGATGTTTGCTTCGGCAATACTACACCGTCGACCTCGCAGATTATCGGAAATCACTTTGGACCGTTCAAAATGGCTGAATAGATCTTCCGACATGACGTGAGAGTATAATTTCTTGCTGCTCATTCGGTCCGGGCTGGTGAACTTTCCTGATGCTCCTAGTCGGGGAAACATAGGAATAGTGACAGGCAATTCATCCATTCCCAGGCAGGCCTGGATTGCAACTCGGCTATAACGCATCAGCAGTTTCCTTTACGATCTTTCATGCTTAGCTGGGTCCTACCGGTCTTTCATGTCATTTTCCACTCGCAGCATAGCCTTAAAGCTATCTCCATATGGGGGCACAGCCACACTTTCCACCATGAACATCATGGACTCGGGATGTAGCTGAGATTCCATCAGTGGGCTATATGGCGTAATCAGCATTGATCCACCGTCATCTTTTCATCTTTTACGCAAACGGGCTCACACACTCTTTGGATAACTCCTCCCATTTTTTCAGGACCTTCGGCTGCTTCAAAGCCAAAGTGGCTGTTTTATTTCGTCGATCCAACGACACAAGGAGATATTCGATCTGTAATACATGGTCACTTCATTGGATCTTCACCGATACCCTATATGCATACCTCATCACCCCAAAGTGGCGGGAAATTGTCAAGACCCTCATACTGTTGCCAAACCGAGATACATTGCTGTATGGTTAGAAATGGTATTTTCATAGAACTGGATGTCTCACCTCGAAAGCGAGGCGATGTAAGTGCGCTCTATTCGCCGCAATCTCTTCCCACGAGAGACTATAGAGGTTAGCTTTTGGCAACCATGTTCACGTAATGAACTTACAACTGTGCGTCCCGGTCTGCAATGGTACAGCCCATATTTGAAAGGGAAAAAAAAGATCCGATTGCACAATCCCCCGAAGATATTTCGCAATAATATGGCGTCCAGAATTCATATAAGGAGGCCTACCCCCGCAGGACCCACGGATTGAAATTTTTTCCTTTTCCATTTTTCACTTGACACATAACATGGCTTCGTCTGATCACATCTCCACTGGCGCATAAGCTGCATCAATGTATGCAGGAGTCCCTCCCCCACTTACCAGCGTATCGGACTTTTAAGGCCCTAATGAGCGGTGAAGAATATCTGCAAGACTTTCTCATCTTGCATAGATAATACTCAACGAAAATGGCGGATATTACACGTCACCTGGGCAGAACCAAGATTAATATTTAAATCTTGGTCGCTAATAGTCTCCAGCAGAACCACAACACAGCAATCTCTTTCGTCCCAACATGTCAGACTTTACTACCATTCCCACTTTGGATCTCTCCTTGTTGAAAGACCCTGGAGCCAGAAAGACATTGATTTTGCACATGCTGCATATTGTTCGCGATGTGGGAATGTGCTACGTGACTGGACTTCCTTTTGGCCCAGAAGTCTTCGACAAGGCCAAGGTGGAATGTGAAGCATTCTTCAACCTTCCAACAGAGGAGAAGACGAAACTCGATATCGCGAATGTCCCGGGGTTCCTCGGCTACACAGCAGTGAGTATTTCTCTCCCTATTTCTACCTGGGTACGTTGGCAATAGCTGACGAGGCAGGTGGGCACGGAATACACGAACAACAAGATCGACACTCGGGAACATCTTACCGTGGCACATCCAATCCCAGGCGAGATTGTAGGGCCAGCATACCAGAACCTCTGGGGGCCCAGCCAGTGGCCAGATTCCTCGGTGCTCTCTGACTTTACGCCTTCGTTCAAGAACTACATGGAGGAAGTCGCACGCGTGGAAAAGATGCTGCGTGGGCTGATGGCTGAGGCCATAGGAGTCAATCCTGCCACCCTGAACTCCTTGTTTGATCACAACCAGCAGTACCGTATGCGCATGATCAAATATCCCGGTCCGCCGGCTACCGCGTCGGCGGAGGATTTGCAAGCCCTCGGGCCACACCAGGACCATACCTTCACCACCCTGATCAACCAAGTGACCGACCATGTAGCGTTGCAAGCGTGCAATGGGAAGGGGCAATGGATTGACTGTCCTCCTAAGCCTGGCTCCTTAGTCTTCGTCGTGGGGAAGAGCGGTCAGGCGGCGACCTATGGGGCATGTTCGGCCGCCGTACATCGCGTGGTGGCCTTGGCTCCCGGCAGCACGGCTCGCTACAGTATATCTGTGGGAACTAATTTGCGATATGACTTGTCGGTCCTGTCGCCATCGACTAAGCAGACCTTTGACGCTATCCAACGAGACGTTAATGCTGGACGCATTGGCACTGAGGGGCATCTGGATGAATATCTGAATCCATTGGGGTCCCTCGACACACTAGGTATGAAGGTACTGAACAATTATTGCCTCAGTTACCCTGACATTATGAAACGATGGGTAAGATAAACTCCTCCATTCGGCTTGTTAGTGTTGTCTAATTGATATGCAGCACCCTGAAATGGCTCGCCCTATCGCCAGTGGCGTTAGTGGCCCTTGATCCACCTGTTGATCGAAGTTTATGTCTAAATGAATCTTTATCCCATCGTATATCTTCAACGGTCTGGTGTCCAAGACTCAACATTACCACTTTAGTATGACCATGGAAAGTCTCTCTCTCGGGGACAAACCATATTTTGCAATGAATATGTCATGTCGTTGAAGACAGTAGAAATTGAAATGAGACATCTATTAGGCTTCAATTTAGTACCCACTGTCACGATCTACGTGATCACATGCTCCTTTACTTTCTTTGTTCTTTGTTTTCGTTATTCTCCCTTTGCTACTATTCCTATTCGGGTAATAGTACCCTTCCTAATTAGGAAATAGTTTGTTTGCTTGCTGGGATAGCTCTGCTATAAGATCCCATGGGATTCACCACTTGCTTCTTCTCGATTTCTCTCTTTCGTATATTTGCTTTTCTAGTTTGAATACACTCTTTCTTCTTGATTGATCTGGCACGTGAAATTCTTGGATCATCATCTTCCTCAAACTACTAGGGGCTTGTAATTACTGTTTTATCTATTTAGCTATAAAATGGCGAAGAGGTTAATAAGGTAAAAGCTCCGGGGAAGTAAGTCAATCGCTTCCATGGTGGGTTTGGGCTGCGTTTGCGAGTTATAATCTGGCCGAAATCTATACTATAGGAAGAAATGGTTACATCCTACATCGTCGTCGATCAAATGGCAACCAAAATTTTAGTAAACAATACAGTAGCATACTGAAAAGAGATCGTCGGCAAATAACTTAGGTTAACTACGAGTAGTAGATTATTGCCCCCAAACCGATAGCCAGTGTGACGTTACAGTCTGTTGTATATATTTACCCCGCATTGGATTGAGTTTCGGGATGGTAGCATATTGTATATATTTCCTTGCAGATCTGCACTCAAGTAAGTCTAGCAAGCTACTCTCCCTAAGGAAAGATCAACGGCAAACATCCGCAGAAAGGATAAGTTCCATGTAATCAAGATACGATCTTTATTTTCGCCTTACTGTTGTCGAATTCCCGAAATGGTTTTCTCCCTACTCTAACTTTTGTTCCTATACTACCGTAGGAATATACTTGGTATGTTACATCACCCAGGGCTTCATATATAATGTGGGCGATAATGCTCGCCATGAGCGCGAAGGAATATCAGATTCTAGATTCAGCCCACTTTACACCACTGGATTTCAACTGCCTCGCCACCTTTTCGGATCATGAGATTCACCAACCATATATTGACCGGCATATGCGCGGCAACAGGCGCGTTGGCCGGCTCCTACCAGCCCAAGTTCCGCGTTTCTCCGATCGATGGTTCGAAGATTGCGCTTCCAACAAAGGAGCAATTGGCTTGGCAGGATAAGGAAATTGGAGTTCTCATTCATTTTGAGATAGCAACCTATCTTGACATTGATGGCTGCAACAAGGTCCCTGACCTTGTTCCGACATATCCCTATTTGATCCAACCTCAATCAACACCAATGAGTAGATGGACTCAGCTACTGCCCTAGGCGCAAAATATGCTACCCTTGTGGCCAAGCATAACTGTGGATTTGCGATCTGGCCGAGTGAAGTCACTTTCCAAGACCGGGAAAATCAGACCGTCCCATACGATTATACAATCGCCCAATCACCTGTCCGTGGCCAGAATATCGTCAAGAGCTTTGTGGACTCAGCCAAGAAGTACGATATCGGGCATGGGTTCTATTACAGTGTGGTGGTAAACAATTATCTGAATGTGCAAGACTCAGATGTTCGTGCCGGCACTTGGGCCCCCGGCCAAGTTAATATCACGAATGGTACATACGACCAAATCGTCTATAACCAATTGAGTGAATTGTGGAAGGATTATGGCAGCTTGACTGAGGTATGAATGAGAGCCAGCGGTGGTAGAGTTTCATTGCTAATTGTTTTGCTGTAAAGATTTGGTTTGATGGGGGTTACAGCAGCGACCAGAAGGATAAGATTGAGACGCTCTTGAAGGAAACTCAGCCGCAAGCCGTTATTTTCAATGGATGTGACACGGACGGAAGCTGCGTATCGGCTAATTCAAGTGAGTTTCATTCTTTTTCGGTTTCTCTTGTGATGCAATGGCGCACTTACATTCATTCCAGTTCGATGGATCGGAACGGAACTTGGTGAAGCCCCAGAGGAGAATTGGTCTACGTATGCAAAATAAATCTTACGAGTTATACTGGAAACAAAACTGACTGTTATAGTGGTCTGACAAATGATGGAGGAGACCATACAAGCCCGTATTTCTGCCCCGCCGAATGCGACACCACCTTGCAGACCGATGATCGTTGGTTCTTTGGCGTTGATCAACCATTAAGATCTCTTGAAGAGATGATAGGCGTGTACCACAAGACTGTCGGCCAAAACTGTATCCTCGAATTGGACCTTTCCCCTGATAGGAGCGGAGCTATCCCAAAGGAACACGCAGCCCGCTACAGGGAACTAGGTGATTTCATCAACTCGTGTTATGGCAAGCCTGTTGCAGGTCATGCTGCGCACTCATCCAATGAAAAGGGCGAGTATATTATCAAGCTTCACAAACCCACTAACATTGACCGCATTGTGTTGATGGAGGATCAAACGAATGGCCAAGTGATTCGGTCATACCAGGTGCATGCGAAGGTCGTTGAGAGTCAAGATGCTGATATTGCTGCGGATGTGCCTTTCAAGCTTGTTTCAAATGGAACAAGTATAGGCCACAAGAAGATTGATATTTTTGACAAGGCCGTTTTGGCGACAGAGGTTTTGGTCAAGACCACATTTGTGGACACTCCAAAGTGGCGATCTGTCTCGCTCCATGCCTGTGCTTAAGTGATCGCAGCCTGATGGTTATTCAAGTTTGGCGAGAGTTAGTACTCGGGTCATCAAGGCCGTCGTATTATTTTCATGGTAGCAGTGATTTGGGAGCTTATTCGGCTCCTTATCAGATGACCTGTAATACTAGGTCACGGCTCATAATCCCAGGTTGCGATGGTTCGAAGGGTCAAGGAACTCGGGTGAGAATAGTTTGGGATGCATCGTGTTTAATAGAACAGTTAAATACCGTGCGCACCAAAATATACAGGCTTTTATATACTAGCGAGTGTCGGATAATCTACCAAAATTCTCTAGGACTGGGACCCTAGGTCCTAAATAGTATCGTGGCAAAGTTTATAACCACTTCATACGCCTCGCAATATAACTTCCACCACCCACGATGCCTGTAACACCCGTGAAAGCAATCAGGGATCCATATCCACTCCCATATCCATATCCAACATCCCCCTCCCACGGCTTGCCATGAATTAGAGCCTCGCTAAGGGGCCCTGAAACCAAATTCCCGACGCCTCTTCCGGCCGCAAGACAAGCAAATACCATGCTTGATTCGGCTGAGGGCTTTTGCGGACTACCTCCCGCATAATACCAGGCCAGGTACTTGTATACGAGCCTGCGAAGAGTCCGTATATGATTGAGAAGATGAACAGCGGAGCAAGGGACATGGAGAAGCCCCAGATGAGGAAGACACCAATAGATGACCCGATAGTCGAAACGAGAATGCAAAGTGTCACATCGAGTTTGTCGATGATGGCGCCCATAAGCACGCAGCCGACGACGGAGGCCAAGTTGAAGAGGATAACAGTCAGTGCTTGGAGGGAGCTCGAGGCGCCGATCATGCCTGCGTAAGTCGGGAGGTAGATAGATGGTAAGAAAAACCCGAGGGCCTCGACAGTATTACAAAACTCGAAGAGTGCAAAGGTGGACGTGAACATGAACCGGAAGTTCGGGGGTGGTGGACTGGGTTGATTATCTGCAATCGGCACGCGTGGTTTGACGAAGTAGACCAACGGCGCGGTGAGGATGAACAGCACGACTGCAAAGCCACGCAAGCTGATTCGGAACCCGTACTTGCCCAGCAGCTGTTCCATGACGATAGGGAGGACGACACCGCCGATTCCGGTGCCGGCCCACATGACGCCGAAGGCGAGGCCCTTTCGTCGGTCGAACCACTCTTCCATTAAGAGGATGCAGGGGGCATAGGCGATGCTGCCGCCGAGGGCATAGAAGATTCCTTGAGTTATGATGAGGTGGTTGGTATTTGTGGCGAGGGAGCTCAGACCGAGAGCGGCACACATTAATAGTACACCTAGACCGCAGCCAAAGCGTTGATATTTGGGCCATTGCCTGTAGGCCGCAAAGACAAGGGGGAGGTCGAGGTACATGATTCCCTAGCGTATATAGGTTAGCTCGGGTTGGGTTGGAACAGCGGATATTCATTTTGTTACCATAGCGCAGGTTCCAACGACAGCGATATTACCAGAGTCCTTGAACTGCGGGATATCGCTGTAATACGCTTGGAAAACACCGTAGGTGAATGCGAATCCCCACACGAGAGCCTCCATAACAAAGCACGCAGCGAGGAATAGCCAGGCATTCATCCCGCCATCCATAGGCGGGAGTTGCGTGCCATAGTGAACATTTGAAACGTTATTGCCGTCAACCGTCCCCTCTAGTGGGGTCAGTACCCCCCTTTTCAGTCTCATTTGTCGAGTGTGAACCCATTACTTCCTCCATTCTCAGAGGCAGGGTCGACACGGACAAAAGAACAAGAGAAATATTTTAGGTAGAAAGTGAAGTATGCGAATGTTAGAATTAAATAGGCGTCAGATATAAATAAAACCATGTGGGGAAGTCATCCCCAGGGCGTGGAAACGATCCATCGGGCCATTTATTGGGCCAATCAGTGTTAGCTGACAGCGCCAATTTGCCAAGGTGTCGGGCACTAACGACATATCCATGTAGTAACCTAATCATAGAAGATCCGAGAACATATGGGGTGGCTACATGCCCCATGTATCCCATTTTGATAATCTTCTATCTGAATGGGGCAATTCCAACGAAAGATTAGTACATGCGCAGATAAACCAACTTTCCGAAACCCCCGACCTTGTAGAGTAACTCTGGCCCACCAGCTGCGCTATCTCCCCTACATTACACATGAAAGCGTGGACTGTGGATCAGAGTTCAGCCTTTACCTCTTATAAGCCGAATAGAGAAAAGTATAGTGGTTAGGCTTATCCACTTTTGGTAATAAGGAACCCACTAGGGCGGTCTCCTGGTGTTTGGTAGGATAGAATGGGATTCGTTATGTCATGTCTAAACAAACTTATACAGCAGATGATATTCTAACGGATGTCTAGTCTATATATTAAACACATCGGTCCAGTCGGTTGGAGGTTCATGCAACGCATCATCAGGCTTCGGAGACAGACTTCCATTTTCCCCACTCATCAGGTGGTGCGATTTCAGCAAAAGCACTGTTTGAAAAACACCCATCACCGGAGGTTGAGATTGACGATTGCTGGGTGAATGCGACTGTTTTAGCCCTCTTGCTTGGGTCACTGCAATCGCTGAGTATCCAACGGACATCTATATCCATTTGTGGAGGCGCACAGTTGCTAGTAGATGAGGTAATACTTGCTTTTGGACGCTTAGCCCACGAAGATGGGACAAAGGATGGTGTAGACTCATGGGAATGCAAGGAGACAGGAAGCTGAAATCCATACGCCAGCGGCCCTGCAGCATGCTCCGTTCTGGTGGCAACCTCGGGGGACCGTAGGCGTTTTTGATTCCCGATAATGATGATTGCTGCCACAGGTGCCGGTCGTCATCTTTTTGGAGAGGCCGCAGAAGACGGGATTCTGTATTGAGGGAATTTGCGCTGGTGATTTCGTCCAATTGCTGCTGGATTGCTTCCCAGGGCGCCTCGTATCGACAGAATGACTGAGACAACAGGCTATCATCGCGGGCTTCGGTGCTTTTGAAAATCTCAAAGATCTCAGTCAGCAGATAGAAGAGGATTTGGGTGTCGGGGTGCTGGGGGAGTTCTTTTATGCAGGTGATGACTATGAGACATTCATGCAGGGGTTGCATCTTGTCAGGGCATAACCACCAGTACGGGGAGAATGCCGGTAGTGGGGCTAGGTTGACGTAGCTTTTGAGGAACTGTCGACAAGCTGTGATTTGGCTAACATCAAGTATAGTATCAGCTAAATATAATTTTGTAAAAGATATTGAAAGGGTCTTACTCATTCATCCCAAACACTTGATGATCCAGACGACCGGGTCAGGATTTGGCGGTTGAAAAATATCCGCACATACTGCTTCATCATATCCAGCTGGATACGAGCGTATGCATTCAACACAGTCTCTTCCTGGGTGGTATCGTCGTAGTATGCGGATGGGTTTTATGGTTAACACGTAATAACTGACTAGATAAATGTCCCTGTTCGGGCATCCCGCGAACAACCATTTGGTTTATGAGGTCGTCAATCGCTATTTCAAACTGACGGATTTCTCTTTGTAGCATTTCGCATTCCTGGTTGTCCAATGGCTGTGTTTCGCAGGATGACTCCATGATATATCGCAGAGTGTGTGACATCCGACAGCGACCAACGGCCATCAGCATGGCTGTTGATGTGTGCCGCACCGAGGGTGCAGCTATTTGTGTGTCTCGTCCAGAGTCTAAGAAAGAATCATGCATGGGCTAGGGTAATTGTGTGCTGTAGGAACTTTCCTGGGTGCCATATGACAAGGTACTTCCAGACGCGATGCAGGCATATAGCTCAAGAAAGATGATATAGTACCAAACACGACGAGCGAGCTCCGCTTCAACGACCCCACGAGACACAATAGCTTCTTCCTGGTGCAAACCCATGGTGCGCGCCACATGCATCGCCTGGGACACAAAGGCGGGGGCTGCCAGAATATCATTTGTAGTGGGATCACACTCCCAGGCCAATAAAACCGTAATCAGACCATTCAGGGTGGGTAGCTCTGTATAATGGCTCAGGACCAAAGTCCGTTCCAGCATCAATTTTAGCTGCTTAATGAACACGCCCGAGTCCTGCACTTGAATGCCCCCCCCTCTTCTAAAGACGAGGGCGAAGCAGCAACCGTTCCACAATACAAAACAGACAATAGCAAACTCATAAAGGAATCGTTCTTACTTCCCTGATTAGCACGGGACTTTGTGACACCCTGTTCCCAAATCCCCTCATAGTTATCAAGCAGTGTAGGGACATAGACCAATGGGAACAATGGCTTCACGCTGAGCAGGAAAGATTCGAGAAGCATGTCGCATAAGTTCTTGAAAGGCAGGCTTTGCAACATCCGAGCCCATTCCCCCTAGTTTCGACCGAGGCCGTCTTGGGCGAGGACTCGAAGCTGTTGCGCCTGGAGCAACATATCACAATCAGCTATTTGATTCGATGCGAGGGCCCAGAAAGAGCGGCCCATATATTGGCGGATGTCTCCCCGTGGTGGGCTCCAACATCCTATCAGTTGAGAACCATCTTGCAGGTCAGATGACGTATGGGGAATAGAGTCGTGGGTAATGTCGGGACATTCGCGAGAGGGGGTGGGGATGCTGCTTTTGGGGGTTGGCCAGAGAGATCTTGGATGGATGGCAGAAATGGGGCGGGATAAAGCCGGTAGACAGAATGGAGGTGGGCCGTTGGAGATGGTCCCAAACGTATGGAAGTCGACAGGATAGTCAGTCAGCGACAGCAGCGAGTCGTCCAGCAAGTCGAGAGTGTCTGATGCCCATACCATCTCATGTTGTTGGGATTTACCTTGAAGATGCGCATCATTGTTGATTTCATTGTTAGCGGGGGTATTTTCCACACTGTTGTCATTGCTATGTAAGGGTATGGGCAAAGGAAAAGTGGATGCATGATGGTCCGCGATCTGAACATTTCTCCGGGGCGAATGTTCGGCGGGTTTGGGCCGATCGGAGGCAGTGACGGGCGGATATATGAGATAGATTTTGTTATATAGAGTCTACGAGAGACACAAAAGAAAGCCGCGGAAGCATCCAAGACTAACTCAGTAGTCAAGGCCGGCCGAGAAAGAGTGACGGGTACCAATATTTGTCATCACAAACAACTTCTCGGCCGGCCAACTTGATTAGGCAATACTCCAGATAAACATGAAAACGTGATAGTTTCTAGACGGCCGAGGGGAATATGATGAATCACAATCTCAACTAGATGCACAACATCGAGTAAAGCCCGACCTTGATATTCACCACTAAAATAGCACCAGAATGACGATACTCCAAGTCCAACGAGAAAACATGAAGAGATAAATTGCCAATCCATGGCCCAAGGCCCAGCAGCCAGAAAACTGGCGATAGATGCGCGCGCAAGATGGCCAGTATAGAAAATATGGGTGTTCACCAAGTCTTCAATTATCCATTTCAAATGGCTTGTGGGTTCTTAATCTCATAGATCCTTGGTTATGTGCTTTAACAACGATCTCTCCATCCTCTGGCAAAATACTAAGGTCCCTTTTTAGCCTCTATTTGGCAGGTCCACCAGTTTATCCCCCTGAAATAACCTTACAATCTCACTAATCTTCACGACAGGTACGGCTCAATCGTTCGTTATGGGCCTGAAAAGTTGAGCGTCACCGGCGAGGAAGCAGTAAAATCAACATACCGAAGGGGAGCTCAACTGATGCGTTAAACCGAGTTCTATGATGCGGATGGGGCAGTGCATCCAAATGTTTTCGGCGTGCGCAATGAAGCTGTTAGATTTGTACCTTCCCTTCAATTTTTCCCCATTGCTCACGATTACCTATTTAGGAGCATTCTATCCGAAGACGACATATGTTTCATAGCTTTTCGATAAGCTATGTGAGAGAAATGGAACAGTATCTCGATGAAAACCTTAAAAGTCCTTCAAGAGAAAATCTACCTTCATGCTGTAAATGAGGAAGCATTTGATCTCAAGAAAGCTTTAAATTTCTATGTGATCGATATATTAGGCGAGCTTGCCTTCAGTCAGAGCTTTGATGCCCAGAAATCTAACGACAAGACGCGCGTCCCTCCAGTGGTTGAGCATGGCCTTTTCGCAGCAGTAACCGGGGCTTGGCCGATGATGACAGCTTGGCTCAATAGTTGGCTGCCCTTGCTTCCACACAAAGGTCTCCAGGTCTTGTTCGAGGGCAGAATGGCGTGTACTGAACTAGCATCACGCTGTGTTAAGGCCAGATTAGACACGCTAAGGGTCAAAAATGAATAGTTTCATGGTCCACCAGAGAGGAAGGATATTCTCACAAATTTGATCTTGGTCAAGCACCCTGATATAGGCGGGAGATTAACTCAAACATATTTGGAAACAGAGGCCTATGTTGTTGGGGCCTTTTGCTATGGTTTTAAGACTAACATCAAAGTATCTAAACACACGATATTGCAGGAACTCACACTACAATTGCCACGACTACCTCACTATTCTATCCATTTCACAACCCTCGGCTCATAGCTAAATGTATGGCGTAGATTGACGCAAATCTGCCTATACTCAAACCCACTGAGAGCGCCTATTCTGTAACTTTAGCTGAGAAATCTCTTCCATACCTACCGAGCTGCATAAAGGAAAGCTTTCGCGTCACTTCGGTCTTTACAGTGACACTCGCTAGGCGAGTTCTGGTACCAGAAGGACTCACAATTGCCGCAAACTACATCCCGTACGGAGTAAGTCATCTTGTCAAATTAATAATACACGCAAAATAAAGTCTTCCTCTATCTAGACATCCATCGTGGTCTGCAACCATGCATTCCACCACAATCCTGCGGTCTGGGGCTCCGACCAAGATATGTTTGACCCATCCCGATGGGATGACCCGGAGATTGCAAACAAGGCCAGGCTATTGATGCATTTCGGTCTTGAGGGTCGACGATGTATCGGGAAAACGGTAGCTATGACCAATATCTACAAATTTATGAGCACCATATTAAGCGAATTTGACTTTGAGCTTGCGGATGAAGCTGAGCGCGTGTAGGTAGAGGGAAATTATTTTCATGGAAGGATTCCCGATTTGGTTAGTTTTGAAATCAGTGAGATAACAGCGCCACTAGTGGTTAGAGCTAGGAGAAGAGAAAAGGATGTTGTCAAGAAAGTTACTTTATAGTTCGGCTGGTATGTAACTAGTAGTTTGAGTGATATATTTATTTCGTTTCATTGTTATGTCTCACGGCTCTATAACCTGAATAATCAACTTCGTATTGAATATGTAACGATATATAGGCTTGTGTTTTCCTCTGCACTAGCTCTACTGGCAGCAGCAGCAAGCTGGAACGACAAGTAAATGAAGCTTTCCTTCATTTCCTTGTCGAAATATTTCCAAGTTCAGCTCGTCAGCTGCCTTGATTGGGACCACCCCGAGGCTTCTCTTGATTAGCCCACACTCGACATTTTATCTTATTGAAACTAAGTCATGGCCGATCATTACCCTACCGGTGCTGATGTAATATACAATCCATTCATGTAACTCCACAAGGGCGATGAAGCCACAAATTATGAAACACATACTCGGGGTGCATGAACGCTGAAAGAAACCCGAACCCCCTGCATGCGATCTGCAGCAATATCGCAGAGTGAGCCCCAGAGCCGATCACATTTGGCATTCGATTCTCGCAGCTTTATAGATCTTCTCCAAAAGGAAAGACGTCACGCACCAACTTTATGGAAATATTAAGAGACTTGGGTCGGGGAATATTTAATCTGCTTGTAAATCGATGGCTTAACGAGTATAGTTGGATATCTCAAGCTAAATAAACGCTATTTCAAAGGCTAACAAGACTAACTCAGAAAATCGTGTCATAACAAGTCATCGAACTCGCGTGTTTCGTGTGGCCTATCACGATGTGCCTGCACCAGAAAGACAAGGCGACTAAGCACACCGAATTCAAGCTTCAGTTTGATGCTGTATACCATCGATTTGAGAGTTGTTTGGATGACAAAATAGTTCAGATATTCAAATACCAAGAGGACAATGTCCATCATGATAATCAAGGCGTTGATGACAAGGAGCTGGTACATGATCTTTCTGTTCGGGCTGTGGCCATGGATATTCGACAGCGACATGCGAAGGATTTCGATAGTTTTGGAGATATAGATGCCGGAAATGATGAATTCTTGAAGACAGAAGCCGGTGAGTTCGATGCGCTCCATTATTGTGTAGCCATGAGTCCAAACCGGGGTACGGATGAAGTTCGACCCATACGTGAGCACAGTGGTTGGGATATGCAAAACAATGGCGTTGATAATTATCATTCCTAGGACAAGGCGGCTAACAGTCAAATCCTGCACGACAATATTGAGGCGCGAGAATAGCACGAGCGCTTGTCCTGTGACCATAAAATACCATCCGATGGTCGAAAATGTGAGAGAGAACCAAAGTGGCCCTATGTTGTAGTACTTTAGGAGAAAGCTCAGAGACTGCGGGATGACTCCTAGTAGCGTGGCGCAAAGCAGACTCCAGAAGTATAGCCCACGGTAACGGCGGAAGGAGGCGAAAATGAGCACCAAGAGCTCGAGGGAGTTGTAAAGAGCGATTCCCAGGAACACGGTGAACGTGGCCTTGACAGTGAAGTCTTGCCCTGAGTATTCCCCTATCACTCCATCCACAGAGGAGTCGGCCATTTTACGCGTGCCGAGTGAATTTGGCAGGTACTGGGGTGAAATGCGCAAGATAGTCTGTAAACCTGGACAGGCGCCGAATCATTGGTCACTGATGACGACCAAGGCACTCAGGGCCCCTAGGTATTTCCGCTCTCAATGAAGGTGAGGGTTCATCGCGGATGGATTTAAGGAACTACGTCAATAGTCATTATTATAATAGCGGGAAAAGCACCGGGTATTCCCTGGCCCTCAATTTCCACACTAATAACCGAATGGCAAGATTCCATGCCGACTAGCGAACGACAATACAAGACTAAAAACGCCTCCAAGTCCTTAACGGATCCGGCTTAGTCACCCCAGGTCAAAACAAAATAAAACGGTGATTGTGATTCTTATTGGAGCAAGATGAGACAAATACGCTAATCTTCGGGCCTAAGCGCCACTTAATTCCCACATTTCTTATGCACTTGGGATTCTTAATAAGTAGCTCACATGCTTGGTGCACACCAACACAAGGTCTGTGTGTTATGGGCTTGACATAAAAAATTTGTGTTTCTCCATTATTAAATCAAGCCAATAACATATGTACTTCCAATTCTAAGCGAGGTAAGTAGGTACGTTTTAGGCTTTGACATTTCGGGATTCGCCTTTGCGACGGAAGTATATCGCTTTATATGAGCAAGTCTAACAGCGGCATTGGGCATTCCTCGCATAGCTCAATTGTTTGCTCTCATGTTACAATTGTTATACCTTTATATTCAAGATTGTTTAGGCAACATAGCAATGTCACTGAAGGGTTCCTATATTGGTTTTAACTTTATTCTCTCGAATTGCTACCTAACTACGTACAAGTGCACGCAGTCCTTCAGCTCGTCAACTGGACGTTTGGGCCCAGATAGTCCCTACTTTAAAGCGCACAGGCATCTAAAAGCCACGTGTGGGTTCGAACTGAGACCCCAGGAGTCTGAGAGGTGAGTGCATCGGCAGTGGTAGTGGCTTCCGCAAATATCAGAGCTTGGACTTGGATGTTCTTGGAGATTCATTTATTCTCATTCCGCTTTTGTCATAGTGCTCACACGATAGTTTCATCCCTTCTATTAATCCGGTTAAATTCCCACTTATATCATGAAGAAATTTTTGGTTGCATTTGCTAGGCGCTTTGATTCGTCTCTTCCCCAGACTGGGATCAAAAGGATCCGGGGATACTGCGGGGAGCGGGAATGAGATCTGGATTGGCCACCTGCTCCGACAACTGCCCGTTAGCTTATAACAAAAACGGTCTGTGCTAATGCGCCACGGTGTTAGATCGCACGAGTTTTTCATTGCAGGAAATTATTAAAAAAAAAAAAAATAGACCAGATTACAGGGTTGAGTAAGCAATTCAAAGCTCAATAAGTATTCTCTCCGACTATATTTCATCCTTTAATCAACATAAACGGAATCATTTGACTCTGTGCAATTGAATCGAATGTGCCATATGAACAACCAGATATTATCACGTATTTATGTAGCCAAAATTCTTCACCGTTCCAACGTCCTATTTATAGCTTTGCCTAGTGGACTTTTTTCCATCCTTTTGGTTTTCCGCCAACACTTCCGTCTACATAGACCTTTCAAAATCCCACGCACGGGGGAAGGTAAATATTGAAATCTTAACCCGTCACTTTTTCCTGTACATACTGCGTCAATTATGCTTCGTCTGTCACCTTTTTACCTACCAACCAAAAAGCCTACGTCTGCCCGATGGAAGTCAATTCGCCCGACTCATAAGCCATCTCCATTGATCATATTGTGATACTCTTTTTCCAAACATGTACGGGCCTAGCAAAGCCCTCCTCGTCCCTCTCGACCTGCAGTATCCTCTCAAATCCCTGCGCTTTCAACTCATCCTCAAAGGGTGGCCTGATCTGGATCGTCTTATACGTCTCTCTCAATTCTTTATTCTTCTTTGAAGCTCTCGCATAATTGCTCATAGGCTGCGGCTCCATGACGAGATAACCCCCCTCATTCAGCATGCTTTTTATGTGCGCAAATAGAGTCAACATCCCAGAGTCCCCGTTGTTGAGATGTATCCACTTGGTCACAGAGAGCAGTAGGACAACGTCGAACTTGCCCAGCGCGGTACCCGTATACGCGGACGCATTCACAAAGTCAAAATGCTCAAATGTGCAAGGCCCGTCCGGGTATGCCGCCTTCGCCTGCTCAATCAACCACGGGTCGATATCGACGCCGACTGAGGCGGCCGCACCACAGTGCGCTATCGCCTCATAGGTCAGTTTGCCCGCGTTGCAGCCTAGGTCTATGACTCGCGCGTTGCGGAGTATATCTGATGGGAGGATGGAAAGGCGCTCGTCAGGAACGGTGGGGGCCCGGAACTTGGCGTAATATTGGTGGTAGTTTCCATGACGCGCGGCGAGGTGCGTGGCTTTGAAGCGCTCTGCTTTGGAGAGTTCTGTTGCAGGGGGGTGATGGCATGCATCTGCCATACTTGGAGATAGTGCGAGCAGAGAGGCAAGCACGTCTTGGTAATAGTATTGATTATGTCGGGGAAAAAATGTGGAATGATGTGACTAACATCAAGTTCATCACACCAGATAACTAAGCCATCTAATAGAAGTTAAAGGTCTTGAAATTTTGTGATCAATGCCAAAGTTTTGTCGCGCTCCCGAGAGGTTTGTAGGGTTTGCATAGAATCGGTGCCTGGGGCACCAAATAATAAGGAAATCCTAAGTATCCACAATATGACGTCAGCTTTGCTTACTGTTTTTTTCCGCGTCTTCGCTACTCGTGCAACCCTAACATCCGAGGTCATACTCAACATGTCATTCAGACAGGCATTTCAAGGCATTATCGATAAGGCAGACAAGGCTTGGGAGGAAATAAGCCATCGCGCCCCTCAGCCGGTACCGTCGTACAACAACCCTCCCCCACCGCCTATTCCAACCTCTACCAAACCACCACTAGCTTATCAGGAACAGTACTCGCAACCCCAGATCTACTGGGAGCCAAATCTACATCCTCAAGTACCGGTGTCCTCCAACTTTTACCATGAACAGGGCCAACATGGATGGGGCAACAATGAGTCGCAGAATTATACCGATAGCCCGCAAAACTCATTCCATTCAACCCAGGGTGATGCGGTGATCGTGCGCGCTCTGATCAACCACGGGCATCCCGACCCTGCCCAGAAGTTTACAAGCGCCAGGCTTTCGAGTCTCCAGACCCTCAGCCGACCACGAGGCTGTCTGTCAGCCAGAATTACGGCGCCGGTGGCCCGTGGTATCTGGCCTGCTTTTTGGCTGCTGCCTAAAGACCCCTTCAAGTGGCCCGAGGATGGTGAAGTCGACATAATGGAAGAGTGGAACGGCGATGCTGTCAACCACACTTGTCTGCATTGGGGCCACTTCAATGGCGAAGACTGGAACAAGCATCGCGTTCTCGAAACCCCCATCCCCAACATTAGCTCGCCAGCGGGGGTGAGGTACGATTTTATCTGGGATGAAGACGAAACAACAGGCAGGGGGCGCTTGGTCTGGCTGATTGATGGCACACCCATCATGAGGGCCGAGAAGCCGCCTGGCACGAGGAAGATGAGCGAGTTCAGAATCCTCATCAACATCGCTGTTGGAGGAAATGTCTGTCAGGGAAATATGCCCAGCGATGGATGCTATGAGACAGTGGTTCGTGAGTTGGCCATGTGGGACGCGCCGCCTGGAGGTTGGAAAGAGTTTGACAGGGCTTGGTGGAATTCCAAAGACGGCAATACCATGTAACGAAAGAAAGGAAATTTACATTGCAAAGTATACCCACATCCCCTACTTTCTAAAAGAGGTATCTCTGACTAGCGAGTGAGATGAGTTGTCGCATGGTGATAACCTGAATTTAATAATTTAAACGGAAGTTCAAAGCGATGCTTCTTGGTCTGCAGTCAGTCATTGTCGCAGTTCTTGCCTTGCGCAAAAATCAATCAATCCACTCATTGTTTTAAATAATCAAGTTACTTCGGCTGATCCCCCGGTTGCTCCAAGTCCCATATTCACTGATCAACGTCAAGTTCGGAATGGCATTGACCATTTAGACTGGAAGGATACCGCTATTCTCGATATATTTTATGTAGAGACGATTTGTTAAAGAACATAAACTCTGATTGTGGGGTATTCCTAGATTTAAGCAAGATCTCCTTACTTAGAGACTATGCGACACCCTGACATGTTCAACGGCAACGAGTTGTAAAATTGAAGCTGTTCACACTGCCTGAATAGGCAATTCCTGGGCTTGGCGGGATGTTTGGTTATGTTGCTTTTTGAACTGTGGGTCCCAACTAATTTGGCTAGATTGTACCGTGGTTAGCAACAGAGTACCCCTGTGCGACAACACAGATCCGAGGATATTGACTGATGGTGAGATCAAATCAATAGCGAGCTCCCTGGACTCATAACGACTGATGGTGAGATCAAATCAATAGCGAGCTCCCTGGACTCATAACGACTGATGGTGAGATCAAATCAATAGCGAGCTCCCTGGACTCATAACATGTTCGAGTCTATAGACTAAATGAGATCGTAAAGCACAGTATGTTGTGTTATGGTAGCTTCAGAACCTATCTAGAGGGAGGAATGAGGAATAGACTGTAAAGAGTCTAGAACTATCGCACAGGAAGTCATATGATCATTGGGAGCATTCAACAAATCCTCTACCGTTGATTAAATCACATAACTAAGATTGGGGCCAGTTGTGAAAGGTTTTTTGTCCAACGTGACGAGCCTTGCTGGGACCAGATTGCAGGAAGTGCTTGAATGCCTGCAGATATGTTCTGGAACTTGATCTTCGCAAAGATACGTTTCATCCGATTAACAAAAAATATTCGATGCTCCGGATCTGTACTATCTGCCGCCGCAATGAAGCAGACCCACACTATGGCATGAGAGCCCATCTGATTGGGTTCGATCTGAGAAATCAACTGCTTCAAACTCTCCAAGAGCTGCCACTGGTCATGATCAGACGCCACTCGGCCGAGATAGATCGCAGAAGCTTTGATGAACGCCATTCTCGAGAGATGGAGCACATGGCTGTGTTCAGAATCCGAAGGGAGGTCATAATACGTCCAGTCGAGATAGTGCTCAAGTGGAAAGCTGAGTACATCCACGCCTTGGTTTTCACCGAGCAGGGGTTGACCAAGAAATTCGAACCTATAATCACAGTCAGATATTGTCAGAAGGGGTCAAAGAAGAGTACCATATGGTACCCACATGTGAGTTTGTTGACTTAGGAAACGGCGCGCAGAAGAGGGCGCAATTTGATCAGCGTTTTGTGCTAAACACATCAAGGTCCGCAGAAGGTGGCCATATTCCGAGCTGCCTGTGATAGTCTCTCCGACTAGCAGAACAATCAGAGTTGCCCACGTAGAGGTGTTGAACACGCGATCCGGAGATGTTGAGTCTTGACACAACCGTGATATCAATGCAGCTCGCCCCCGATCTGCAATTGCTTGATAGTAAGGGGTATTTAAGGCCAAATGCTGTGCTGCTACCACGCCGACTGCCCGTTGCACGAGTTCATCCTCGCACGCTAGGGGCAGTAGAATATCCCGATAGCCATTGGAAACCTGATCTAGAACAACCATCACAGGAGCGACTTGCGCTGAGACTACTGTTTGTTAGTGGATAATATTCTCACTGGCTAAAGAATGAGCTTACAGTGCGACATCAACATGAGGGTCTGAGAATCCAAAGGGGCAAGCCACCGGTGAATTGGCCCTGCCACAGAAACAAGTGCCTTATCAGGAGGGCGATCGACATATCCATCGATGATGTCGAGGTCATTTTGATGCAGATCCAAGGTTTCGGCACATGCAGGTATCGTGTCCCGTTTGCTCGGAGTGGGGATATTTGTTGCTTGACTTGTGCTCGAACCGATCGCTGCGCGTTTCTCATTTTTCCTTCTGGTACGCGCCGGCTGGTCGTTTTTCCATCTGATTTTACGTGGCGCTGGCGTAGCCTGTCCATTGCGCTCGGGCGGTGGGTCCGCTATTGGGATGGTGCATCCTTTTAATCGACCACGTTGGGCGACACCAGTGGAAAAGCGAATCCGACCAGGGCCGGAACATTCAATTCCCTTCTTCTGACATTTCTTGCACGTAGGCTCTGTATTGTCACAGATTATACGGCGCTTCGAACATTGAAAGCAACCTAGGGTGACGTGGAATGTGATTAGGACCCTTTTTCCTGGGGGTTGGAGATAGAGACTCACCCCTGATTTTGCCGCCAGGGGAAGACATCTGAGATATGGGAAAATCACATACGGGGGTCTAGATTATATTGAAGAAGAGATGTGAGAATATCGTAGTTGGGCGGGGCTCTTACCGAGGAAGATCGGATAGGTGACTAAAAGCCTAATCGCCCCTTAACCAAAATGGATAGTTACAGTGTGCTGATATAATCTGTTTTGTTGTGGTTGTTTTTTGGTTTTTGTTTTTTTAAATTGAACAAGATCTTAAATTGTGCTAATAGCTATAGCTATATTTCATCATTAGATTGGAGCCGAGGCCCATTGTACTTCCGCCGGGCATAAATTCCCCAGTTGATTCCAGCAAATATGGCCATAACCGCCAGTACGGCTGATGTGTAGTCTGCATTTATCCGGTCAGCTGGATTATTCCTGGATACAGGGTGTGAATTATGCAACTTACTCATGTTGCTTCCAGTCACCGGGAGAACAGTCGGAAGATCGTAGAAAATCAGAACAAGAATTGCGAATCCAATTGTGATGGCATTCACACTCCACCCCACCACCGACGGTAGTCGGAAAGCTCGATATCGAGGCAACCACGTCTCAGAGCGCTTGCGATACATGAGAAGCGCAGCTGGAATCGCATATGAGATGTGCTGGAGCACCAGACCGCTACCAATAAACGCATTGAAGGCAGATGAAGAACCCAAGTAAACACATCCGATGATGAACATGATTACGAAGTTGAAGATAAGGCCCCAGACGGGTACCTCGAGTGTTGGATGTATTTTGCTGAGCCATTTGCTACCGATAATGGCACGGTCTCTAGCCAGCGACCATGTGAGGCGAGAAGCGGTTTGTTGAGCACCGACGAGGGCGAATACGGCGGCGCAACAAAGTAAAACGACGAATACTGTAGCGGCTACGCCCGACCGCGTAGCCTGATACCACATCTCGAAAATAGGAACCCTTGATGTTGATTAGCGGGATGGAAGCGCAATATAGCTCGAAAATAAAGCAATGCAGACATACCCGGTAGCAGATGTCACCACGGCATTCAAATCGTTGGTGCAGTATAACATAGCAACTATGAAAGTGAATGATGAAATGAACCCAATAAGCAATGTACTCATCAAAGCCCGAGGTACCACCGTGCTCGCGTTTTGGCATTCCTCGGCCAAGTGCAATGCACCGTCGATGCCAGCGTACATATAGTTAGGTGTGACCAGACCGGTCAAGAAGGCAACACCCCCAGAACTCCAACCACTATCATTGATGAAGGTTCCCCAGACATTGATAGAGGGTTGGTAGTTGGAAGACGACCGAGCGAGGCATGTAATGGTAATGATAAAAAAGCTCCCAAGTGTCGCAAAGACTAAAATCATCAATGCCTACTCGTTTGAAATTGGGGCGGCGTACTTACAAGCAACATCGTGAATCCAAAGTGACCGTTTTAGCAAGGTTATGTTGTATAATAATACAAGCCCGTTTATGGCTTGGTAGATCAGGAAATAATGCCATGCCTGTGGGGTGTAGTCTGGGTTATAGAACATAGCGATGCCAACAATAAGTTGTGCGGGGATAATAGCAATGCCGGTGCAAATGGCTATCCACGAGAACATGTTCGTCATGCCACAGCAATAACTCTATTTGGTCAGCAAAAACAGCAGCTGAGATTCCATTCCCTTTGTAATGACTTACCAAGGCACGGTTGATGGACTTGGGAGCCAATATAGAAGTCCAGTGGTACTGTCCACCGGCGGTGGGATAAACACTCGCCAGCTCAGCCAGAGTAAGAGCACAAGCACCGATTAAAATGAGAGTGAGGATGGGTCCGTAAACCAAAGTAGCCGGGCCACCTTGGGCAATTGCGAGGGATACTGTGCCCGCTATTCCGGCCCAGCTGTCGCATATAACCCAACTTGCTGATATTGTCTCTAGATGTGTCATTTTTCTCCCCCCACTTTCGTGAAGGTCGAGACCTTTGAGCTGTATTTGCTCGACATCGCCTTCTCCATGAGTGATCTCTATAACATCATGAGCAAAATTCGTCGTAGGGGGGCAGGTCGGATGAGAATGCAACTCACGTCTTTCGAAATCATGGGAAGCTGCAAGAAGAAGCAACTTGTCAGTTAAAATGGATAAATAGACAGGGTTTCAAACGATGAGAGCACATACCATCTTTGCCTTTGAGTTCTTCTATGTCCATATTGTATGATTTGTCTTTGTCAATAAGATTAAAATATTGATTAAGGCCGTTAAGACAGCACATTCAAGTTCTTAAGAATGATTTCTCATATGTTGATCGCGAACATAGCAAGAATAGATAACATTTCTCATAGTTCGGCATATAGCGATAAGTAAAGTGCGGGGAAATAACAGTATTACCGAAAGGGGAAAGAAATGAGAGAAACGGCCTGATAGTGGTGGCAAAGCCCCAGAATAAAAATAACCAAGCGAATTAAAGTACGAACCACCTTTCCCTACGTGTCCCGAGGATTCTCAGATAGGATGCCTCTGAACTGACACGAAAATCGCGGACATCAATCAATGAAAAAGCCTATCTTCACGAGATATGAGTCTTCACGAGATATGAGTCTTCACGAGATATGAGTCTTCACAAGATATGAGTCTGTAATACCTTTTACGTGATTTATTTTCACTGTCAATTGGATAGAAATTGGATGAAAATGTCTAAACCACGGAAACTTTACATGGTAGTTAAACAATACAAGCTACTAGTCTATTCAATGCGAGTTGTATTTTCAAGATATAAACACGCCGGAAATTTACTTGAGCTCTAGTTTGTACCTTTGGAATAAAAAAATGCTGTAGGAACGAAAAATGCAATAGGAACGAAATAATGTCAAAACATAGGATGTGACCTATTTATATAATTATGTATATACATTGCTAATTATAGATAAGAACGCAATGCAGGAGCAGGTCGAAGATCCTCCATCACCGTCATAGCCGCCCGTGTACCCTCTTCGATGGCACCGTCAATGAAGCTTCGCCAGCCAATCGCCCAATCAGAGTTTGCGAAAACAACGTTTCCATGTCGAGCCCGCATCGCATCCAATGAAGTGGACAAAAGCCCAGGAGGCGAGAAGAACCAGGCGCCCTTGGCAAACTCATCTTTGCTCCAATTATGAAAAACCAATCGCTTAATATCCATGTTCCCTGGAGCCATAGTCTCCACGGCCTTTTTGGTTTCGTTGATATCTTCCTCGGGATGCATGTGGTTAGTAGAACCGCTGAAACAAACGATGTGGGTGTTCCCTGAGGGTGTAGTTCCATCACCGATGGCATATATGAGCTTGTTAAAGGGATATGAGATTCCAGTCCATGAACGCATGTCCTTGCTGGAAACCTCGGCGTGCACCTTCACACATTGGTTGACATGGCCGATATTTGTGGCTGTCGCTCGCTGGGTACTCAGAGGAGGATCGAAAGACACGGAGCTGAGAACATTGAGGGGGATGGTAGAGACCAGACGAGCACCGGTATACTGGCGACCATCACGAGTGGTAAGAGTGACTTCACCGCCCTGGTCGCTGATTGAGCTGACAGGGGCGTTGAATACATATGAGAGTCTTCCGGTGGCAAGTGCCTCCTGGAAGAATCTAATTGCAAAAGACGATTGACCTCCCTTGAATTTGTACGAGATCAAGTAGTCCATGCAGCCACGGTAGGAGTAGCCGCATAAAGCCCACCAATGAAGGAATTCAAAGAAGCTGGTTGTTTCCAATGTTCCACAGCTGCAAAGAAGGACGAAACTCTCAAGAGACGCACGTTCGTTCGGAGTAAGAGACAAAGCAATGGCGTTAACCCGATCCTGTGCGGACATTCCATCGTAACGGCGAGCCTCAGGGACATGGAACGCATCGTGGGCGTAAGGAATGACCTTCCTGCCCATATCACCATCGACATTGACAAACTTCTCCAGGCCAGCGGCAAGTATAGCGTCCTAATATAGAAAGTCAGCCATCGTTCCAGATACACCTGATACTCAAAAAGACAAACCTCTTCGTCGTGGCTCATAATTGAAGTACCCTGGGTTGTGCGCAATTGGAAGTGGTTTACTCCACGAGAGAAATCAAACGATTCCTCCAGCTCGGTTCGCATGTTGTATCGCGAGATCTCGCGCCAAACGTGAGGCTGACCCCAGTGCACCCAAGTTCCACCCATCTCAAACGGATAGCCGCCAATGTTGGAAGACCAAGAGCGTCCACCGATCCGATCACGAGCCTCGACCAGGAGAACGCGAAGGCCTATCTCATTTAGCAAATGTTTTTACAGATTAAATCGAGATGAAGAGAGATAACGCACCAGCAACGGTCAAGTCACGAGTGGCCGTGAGACCAGAATATCCACCTCCGACAACGATAACATCATATTTTTCTGGAGAAGACGAGATTTTTGTAGAAGGCGAAATAACACCAATTGAAGGCACACCTTGTGCAAGGCCAGTTTCAGGCGTCCATTGGAATCCGTCGCGGGAAGTCATTGTAATGATAGGCTAGCTTATTGACCTGGAAAATAAAAATACAAACGAAAAGTGGGAAGTAGAGGAGAACTTGTCCCTGTTTTAAAAACTTCCGAAGGTATGATCTTGGAATCAATCGAAGATCGTGATAAGAACAGCGAGAATAGAAGAAATACCGAAAACAGCTAAAAAAGAGAGAGATTCCTCCATAAGAGTCTAGCGGGGCAAAATTATATCCTATCTGATTCCGATAATAATTGCAAGCCGAGTTATGTACAATATATGCGATAATTGAAGCTGGGAGGCGATTGCAGAATTACTTGATTAGGACAGTAAAGCGAGAAATTAATCCCGAAAAGGCACCTTATCCAGAAACATCCGCTAAGCCGCTTTAAGTATCTCTTCCGCCATTTCCCTGTGTAAATCATTATGGTAATGAATCTATCGTCCAGTAGAACTTGTAGCTTGAAGCTCCTGAGATTCGCTGCAGAGGTTGTAGGATGTTACCAAATTGCTAACTGCTTTTCCTGACTGACATTATCTCATAGACTTCTCCAATATTACCTCTCAGTCGGATACACAACTATCCGATCCAAATCCGCGCCCTTGTAATCAAACCCATTGTATAGCCCGCCGACTGTAATAGTATTCTTCCTCCCCTTGTTCAGCGTCAGCTGCAGCGGGGTGGAGAGGATGACACCTTTGTGGGTATCTCGCTGGTATAGAGTTTGTATGCTCGAAGGGTCTCCGTTGACCATCACGCTGCTAATCCGACGCAATTGCCATGAGCCCCCGATTCTATCAGGGGTACCTCCAGCTATTGAACGTATTAGAATATCAGATCCATTCCTTGGCTCTATGCAATATGCAGATGAAAATTTACTTACGTTGGTCGCCGAAGCCCAAATCGTCAATGTCTAATGAGGATGTTAGTGTCGTGTATGGAGATGGAAATCAAGGATTGTAAACGTACTTTGATAGTAGAATGACACCCATTGAGGCTTTCCAGATCCCTCGATGTTTTCAAATGTAACTGTGCTGTCGTTTCCATATACTCCAGTGAGAATAACGCCGTCGGTAGCAAAATTCTTTCAGTATATCATATTAGCCACAGATAGTCCAATTTCTGAGATAATAGAGCTGTACTAACTGCCTCCTGCTTATATGTATCACCGTGCGTCTTTGCCTTTTTTGCGCTGTATGTTGTTCCCTTGATAGGTTTCCAGTCCCCGGTTTTACTAGTATTCAGTTAGTATGGATGCCATAGTAAAAAGGAAGACAGCACACATACACATCAAGATCATAAACATCGTGCCACTCTAACTCTAGAGTCTTCTTAGACTCATCGGTCTGAATTGGCAACCAGATATAGCGACTGTCCCAGACAGAATTGGAGTCCCATTGGTCTCCAATGTATAAGTGGGTCGTCTTTTTTGTCCCCTCAATTCTAAGGGTGTATGCTGACTGTGAGTTAAAGGTCCGCGTATTTAACGGCGCAACGGTAAACGGTTGTGACCAGGGACCGCTTAATGAGTCGGCCCGGAATGCCACCACGTCTGAACTATTAGCCAAGCAATCCATACACGATGGTGAACTAGACTCTTACTATTTGGCCTATATCCCGTCTTATGGCTCATAAGTGCCCAGTAGCTCTTCTCTGTCTGCACGATGGTGGGTGCCTCCAGGTCAAATTTTGGAAATCGATAAACGACCTTTTCGAGTGCTGTGAGATTGCTGTTCATGCTTGAGAGATATACATCTCGTCCATCTCGACTATCTCCGTTCGAGTAAAGGGCATAGGATCGGCCGTCCTTGTAGTCAGTGAACATGCCAAAATCCTGGGACCAGTTTCCAAGTGGCGCTGTTGCGTCAACGAAAGTGTACGGCCCGCCGATGGAGGAGGACACCGCATGGCCTTGGAGAAGGAGCCCGTAGGTGGAGTTGTCTGCATGCCACCACATCTGTTTAATCAGCCTCGGGATCCAAAATTTGAGAGAAGGTCGCATGCATACATGATAATCCTCAGTCTCGGGGCTGTACGCCACCTTAGGTCGTTGAATCACGCCACCGGGGGCAATATATGGGTGTCCCTTTATTGGAGCTGTATATGTTAGGATATCGACGTATCTCCAGCACAGCTATGGAGCGTTACCTAGGGCCAGTCCCCCCGATTTCCATGTACTCAAATCCTCCGAACTATAAACGGAGACACCTCCGCCTTCCGGCTGATCTTCTGTCTTATGTTCGCCGAACCACCAGAAGCGGCCAGACTTCTGGTCGAAGGTGATTCCGGCACCATGCGCATTAATGAAGTTACCATCTGTGTCGCGCCATCTTCCTCCGGGGACAATATATTTACTTTTTGCTGAGACAGCTAAAAGGGTAGCCAGACAGGCTGATAACAGTCTCATTCTGATGGAGTCGTGCAAATTGATTTCCTTTAGATGTCAGGACCTACATCTATTCTTCAAATTGGAGTGAATTTATACCATCATATAGTTACCTACCTACATAGCTATCGGTCTCTATTGTACCGACATTGCGGGGTAAGATAAATATCGTTATTTTCTTCATCTTGGCATGGATATTACTTATAGCTTGTTTCTTAAAACATTGAATCCTTATAATATCTATACACCCTTTGTTCACGCCTAGCAAGTAAATATGTAGTTAGGGATCAATCTAAACCATATAGGTTCGCCATTCTTGCATATTATCCTCCCAGTGTTATGCAAGGAATCCTTGCCAACACGGGAAAATGGCTCCAAATGCCAAGCATTCCCGTAATCTCATCCCCGGAATAAAGCAATAAAGCTCCAACGGTGACCAAACTTTTATTGGATGCATTAAGTAGGCTAGCGGGCGACGGAATGTTATTATCCGTCTATTGCATGAGAACAACCTTAGGCCTAATGATCATCCCACGAGTAAATGATATTTTTTGAGGCCAGGCTGCTCAAGGTAGTGGACAGCTACACCACCATTCTTTGGGCAGCATATAGATGATTATAGATATCAATGGCGAAGCCAATGGGAAAAATGCATCCTTTATGATGACTGTAGAAGAAAGAGAGATCTCAAGTTTTGGCCTATGATCTGCGTTTATTGGTGAGCTAGTTCCTCGCTGGTTCCTCTTATAATTTCAAATGATCGTACCAAATATTTCATCGTGGATGGAAGAGGTAGAAAATATATTAGTAAGGATGTGTAGATATTTTCAAATACTTTTGCCTCAGTTTTGAGCCCAGCCCTTTTGTCAATGGCCTGACTAAACTACGGAAATTCACTCACCTATCTACTTAAAGAGATGTTTATTCTAGAATTGGCATGATATTGTAAGGATAAATGAAAGTAGAGAAGAATATGAGCTTGCGTTGGCTTCACCAAAAGACTACTAGTCAACAGCACCACGTAGAGGTCCAAGCTCGCGGCTGTTGGATCCCCCGGGATGCTCTCTGCTGTCCCAGGAGACCCCGGTCTCCATGGAAGACCGGTCGATTCGTTGTTGGGACTCGGGTCTGGGTCTGGGTTGTTGTCGTGGTCGGGGTTGTGGTCGCTACAAGTCGCGGGTCGGGTTGTACTGCAGATACACATCTAGCAGAGTCTCAGTTCCGGTCGGTGTGGTGGTCCCTAGTGGTTTTCGTAGCCACTAGTTTGCTCCATCGCATCGATGCGGGTCAAGCTTCGCAAGCCCAGTGTCTGCAATAAATTAGCGAACTTCTATATTGAGTGTGATCAGGTTCCCAAATCCCTCGATTTCCACGTCTCTGCCGACGATTCAAAGTTTTCACTCGGCCACTCAGCCGTCACCTCAGAATCTTTGCCACCTCAACCAACCCCCCGGTTGGCTGCCCTGGTTTCTTCATCAAACGCGGTATCAGTGGAGGCCGGTAGGATCATCAAGACGTAGAATAGTAAGAATAGATGGGTAATGATAGTGGATAGTGGATAGGATTGTTGAAGGAAGGAAAGTTAGGAGAAAGAAAGGGAGGTACGGGTGCCCATTATATATTACCATAAGCAGGATTGCTATTGCCTATCTATTCCATTTACTGATTAGGAAATAGGGTTGACTTTGACCTGTCGCAAAGTTTAGTTACTTCAAAGATTAAATCTACATTTTATTGGCCAGAATAAATTGAAATATTATATACTTCAAAGCTTATTCTACTACTTTACTCATTGGGGAGTGTAGTGATTCACGTACCTTCCATGTGCCCATCCACTAGCCAGGATCTTTGATTAAGGGTTTAATTTCCCTATAAGGGAGAGCTTGCTGTATCTCATTACAAACTTCATTCTATCCATGGATGTATGTGAAGATCTTCTTGCAAAGAGTTGGACACCACGTTGACAAGCTTTCTGCACAGCAGATGTCGAGTGATACCCCATATATCACTCGTCAAACTTAGCTATTTCTATGGGTATCTGTAGATCAGTCTTGAGATCCACGGCCCAATCTAAGGTAGGGAGTGCTCACCTAGGCATCAAGTACGCATGGCTTGGGGTGTAGGGAACTCCATGGATAAGCCCGAGTCATTTTTCGCGATCAGGCACAAAGTTAAGACTGACTTTTCCTGAATTTTGTCGTCTTCATATTCACCAACTGTCTCTAGAGTTAATTTGCCTCACCGCAAGTAAATATTGCCCGACGCCAGATACGGGCCGCTGTAGGTTTAATTTAACATTTTTAGTAAAATAAACGGCTAACTTTAAACAGACAATTAACTCGTCAGTCATGCCGACTACACAACATGTAGGCTAAAATGACAGCATGCTTAGCTTTAGCTCTTTTATGAGATGTTTGGAAAGAGAAACCTAACCCTCGACGGTTTTGATTGAATAGCTCATATTTTGGCCACATGAACTTGGAAGGCACCGCTCCTCTCTTTGGAAACTTTTCTTCCTTTCTCCCCAGGCTTCTCGTCTCCTTTACAAGGAAAATTGAAAAGATGAATTCTATCGGCGGCGATCCCTCGGCTCCTCTCAATCCTCCCCCTGGCCCTGGGTCCAGTATCAATGGTCTCACCAGCCGCCAGCGCAAGCGGTTGAAGGAGAAGCGTCGCCGGCTAAGGAAGGCAAGTCCCGTTATACCTTGTTACATCATATACCATGTCATTTAATAATGCTTACCCTTTGCTTGTGGCTGCTTTGTATGTGCCCCTGCAGCAATCTTCCTGGGAAATTTTCCTGGGAAATCACTCATCTTTGTGTCGATTCAACATGTGTCGCACATCCCTAAGTTAACGATAGATCCTCCCTCCACAATGGCTGACCCTCCAGATGTTTGCACAACGACACTCATATCGAATCTAGAAAAAAGCAGCGAAGGCTGCCGAAGAACATGCCGCCCGTGTGGCTGAGCTCTACTCTCGCGCAGTGCAGGCGCAGGCCAACGTCAGATACCCCCTGCTTTCTTTCCCCATTAATCCAAACCAGTCTTCTTCTGGGGTGATACGAAGGGATATGACGTCTGACGAGTATGATCTGACTAGTTTGTTGCCGCCATCTGCGCTGGTCCTAGTGTGCCTAGCAGCGGTATGGTCGATATGGGCCGTAGTGGCCGCGGCCATAGTGGTAGTCACGATGCTCTCCACGGGGTCGCCACGGGCGCACCAGCGAGCACCACCAGCGCCTCCCGGGCCCCCGAGCAACGAAATCCTCCCCTCACCCACAACACCCCTCATTGGGCTCACGCATCCGGACTCCCCCCACGTCAGCACCCCCGTGGTAAGTTGACTCATCTCTTATTGTCTCTTGAATCCTCTTGTCGATGGCCTGTTATACGCGCACAGAACATGCAATATATAACAAGGCTGACATATTAGTCTCTCGCCATCGAATTCATCCTATAGTATTGCTTTCTGCTTTATGCAAAATGAGTAGGAAGAAAGCTATAAGTGGACTTTACAGACCTTTTTTTCATGGCTTGACCCCTTGTCCTTTCCCCTAGTTCTTTGCACTGACAGAGATCTTGCTTTATTAGGTGCAATTAAATCTATCTGTCCTAGAAGCCCACATCTATTATGCATTTGGCATATTAATAAGAATGTGCTAGCAAAGACAAAGCAATATTTCTCTTCAAATGAGGAATTTGAGGCTTTTATTAAGTCATGGAAAGAGCTAATTAATTCATCAAATATTGATGAATATAATGCTCAATTAGCTAAGTTCACAACGCAGTTTAATCAAGTTGCCCCTAATGCTATTAGATATATTCAAAGTACTTGGCTAACCTATAAAGAGATGTTTATTAGGGCTTGGGTAGGGCAATATCTTCATCTTGGTAACTGGGCTACATCAAGAGTGGAAGGGTCTCACGCTTTTTTAAAAAGTATATAGGGGGATCTTCAGGTGATATGCTTCATGTTTTTGAGAGAATTAATAATGCTTTACAGGCTTAGTATCAGCGACCTGAATCTGATCTTGCAGAAGATAAGATTAAGAGACTAAATTTCTGCTCCCACTTTCTCTATTCGAATATTATAAAGAGAACATCACGATATTCAATATCTTTGATCTCTAATCAAGCTGCTATAGCTAAGAGAGCTACCCCCGAAGCACCTTTATCAAACTGTACTAATATATTCACTAGGACAATGGGGCTTCCGTGTGCCCACCGAATCGCTAGTTTATTAACAAAACATCAACCAATCCCACTAAGCGATATCCATCAATTCTGGAGGATTGGCCTTAGTAATGAGTCATCTAAGTATCTGCCAATACTAGATCCTCTATTACCACCACCAACTCGCAGATCAGCTCAAGAGAACATATCAGATCAAAACATCAAAACATCAACCCATAAGGTCACCAAGAAAAAAGCACCCTCAAAGTGCTCAAATTGTGGAGAGATTGGCCATACAATCCGCTCCTGTAGAGTGTGAAAAGCATGTAAATAAGATGAAAAGCACAATAAGATTGACTAAAGAGCATTGATTCATTCATGGTCGGGTTCTTATAGTAATAAAGCAGTAGTAGATAGAATGTAGTTGCTACAGTAGTAAGTAATGTAGTTGCTGTGGTAATGTATAATGTATGGTACCGATTTCGGGCAAAATTGATTATGTAAAGCGAATATTACCTAATGTGCCGTGCTACTAGCAAAACGTGCCGTGTCTGTAGCAATTCCCGCCAATCGCTTGCCGCCAAGTTAAGCCCTTCTTTGTGTGATTACTAAGCTCTGGCCGTAGTAATCAAGGCCCGAGGTCAGGCTTGGTGGAGGCGCCAAGTTCTGGGCCTTAGGCACCAAGTAGTTTGCAAACCCTGCAAACTGCTTGGGAGCACACCTCAAGGGGCAAAGCTTTCGGTAAACCGGACGGAACACGGAAGGAGCTATCCGCTTCCGGTGAGACCGGCAGGTCAATATTACTAAATTTGCTTTGACCACTCACTACAATGAGGAATGAAATTGAACGACCATTTTTCTAATAGTATACAGTATTTATATAGAGAAAAAAAAATCGTAGTAAGCTTGCTCAATGTTCACGTAGTGGCTTTCAGGCACGGAGAGTGGACCCGGAGCCGGGACGGAACAGGAACGCATGTTACATGCTCCTTCGACGACACCAAAAATTTTCATAGAGATTAGAGTATCCATTCCAGATACACTCCACCTAATGCGGGGAAGGAGCATTCAAGAATCTGGGGTCTTTTATATCTTTCAATGCGATGTAAGATATTATCCAGACACAGGGCCAAATAATGCCTGTAGAGACTGTCTTCCCCCCCCCCCCAGCAGGCGCGAAGGATCAGTACATAGAAAGATCATCTCGGTTCCATATATTCCGAATATTCCGCTCTAAATCTCAGCTTTATTTACATATTCCAACCATTGCTTCACTCTGTCTGGCTCAAAGTTATCTTCCCAGACAAGGAAATAGTGGGGCCATGGGAATCAGAGATTTCTTCAAATATCTTCGTTGGTACTCAATGAGTCAACATCAACTTGCAACCAACCCATTAACAATACCAACATGGAGAAAGATATGGAAAAGGATATGGAGAAAGTCATGGATTCAGAGAAGTCACAAGATCCATTTTCCGGGGAAGTTGTTGGAGGAGTGCGTTACAGGAGTATGAAGTGGTGGTAAGTCTACACTTGCAGGGTTCTCAGCAAGCTGTCGCAGTAAGCTAACAAAATTTGCGTTCAGGAACTGTGCAATCTGTACATACGCCCCAATTGGACTAAGTTTAATCGTGGACCATAACTAAACAGCCAATAGTGATGATTGCTCAGTCTGTCTCATTGGGGGTTCTCTCCCTCCCATCGTCGATGGCAGTCTTGGGTTTGGTCCCGTACGTCTGATGAGAATTTCGCTGAACTTTATTATGAACTCGTGCTAATCCTGGCAGTGGCTGTATCATTATTGTTGGTATCGGAGCTTTGACAACCTACACTGGATATGTTGTCGGCCAATTCAAATTGCGATACCCTCAGGTTCACAACATGGCAGATGCCGCAGATATCTTATACGGCGCTTGGGGTCGCGAGATCGTTGGAATCGCCCAAGTTATCTGTTTTATTTTCCTTATGGGCGCTCATGTGTTGACATTCTCTATCATGATGAACACTCTTACTGAGCACGGTGCTTGTACCATCATTTTCTGTGTGGTGGGAACCGTCCTCTGCTTCATCCTAACCCTGTCAAGGCGCATGGAGGAAGTTTCATATCTGGGCATTATCTGTATGACAGGACTCCTTCCTGCTGTTGAAACTAAGCTAACAACCAACTACTAGCCTCGCTATCAATCTTCACCGCCATAATGATCACCATGATCGCTGTTGGCATTGAAGCACCCGATCCCAGAGCCTACGCTATTACCCACCCATCTTTGATGAACGGCTTTTCCGCTACTCTTAACATTGTTCTTGCTTATTCTGGCCATATGTCATTTTTCAGCTTTCAGTCGGAGCTAGAAGACCCACGTGACTACCCCAAAGCGCTGATTGCCTTCCAAGCCACGGACACAACGCTGTATCTCGTTACTGCCCTCGTCATTTACCGATACGCCGGACCGGATGTCCTCAGCCCCGCCCTGCTTAGTGCAAGTGAAATCGTTTCGAAGGTTGCATTCGGCATTTCCATCGGTACGATCGTCATTGCTGGAGTGGTCATTTGCCACGTCGGTGCAAAGACCATATACGTGCGGCTGTTCCGTGGCACCCATGTGATGAGCGAGAGGTCTTTCCGTTCATATGGTACTTGGGTGCTGATCACCTTCCTCATGTGGGTCATCGCCTGGGTGATCGCACTCGCAATCCCTGTGTTCAACGATCTGCTCAACATGATCGCAGCAGCATTCTGCAGCTGGTTTTCGTTCGGTCTGGAGGGCCTCTTTTGGTTGAAGATGAACCGCGGACGGTACTTTTCAAGCAAACGAAAAATCGCTTTAACTGCACTTAACGTATTTCTTGTTGCCCTGTGTTGCCTGATTGTAAGTTTCCTACGTTTTGATTCCCAACAGTCTAATACTAACGGATTAGTGTGGAATGGGTCTTTGGGCCACAGGAACGAGCATTCGGATCAATGCGCAGGCTGCACAAAAACCTTTCTCCTGCGCCTCCAATGCCTAGACGCATATTCTTCCTTTTGGTCTTTACAGAATATCCGTATAGACTATATACATAGCTACAATAGATTTAGAGTGTACAGTTACTTGCTGGTGCGCAGTTTTCGTTGAATTCAATTCCATTCGACCTGCGGTTTTCAACCACCTATTCCTCTATCAATATAGATACTTGGAGATACCACGATCATGTCGCAAGTCATGAGTGGGATGTCAAGAACTTTTGAATATTATTGGATACCATAATGATTACGACGGGCTATCTGAGAACTGCTGAAGACATACCCGAAGTAGCGTAGCGGGCGTGTGTCGCTTGATACAAGAGTGTGTCAGTGGACGTTCCCAATACCATATATTTTGGAGCAACATTCATTTCCAATCTAGCTATATTATATCGTGATTGAGTAATATGATTTTGAAGGAAACCCGACGCCAACTATCTTTTTTGTGGTTCTATAGACAATGTACTTATATAACGAATTTGAATTGAACTCGCTTTGATATGGAGCGCGTGCAGCCCAACCCCCAGATAGGAGTAGGCAGTGTATTAGGTCTATCATCATTTTGGTCCTTTCACTTTCACCATCCTGATATTGTTCAAGGCCAGCTACCTTTTGTGGTTGTGTGACGAGCAAATCAATCGATGTAATGATCCATAATGGTAGTATACGGGATTGGGGACAAGTCCAATATAAGGAAGCCTTCACCGGGAGACGATCCTTTCGGATAGGCCGTATCAATCTTGGCACTTTTGTTAACAAAAATGAGGCGGAGACTTTTCCTTCATAAGTCGTGGATCGTCCATGGGTCGGCCGGTAGATCTGCCGAACTATGAAAGTCTCCGTTATGGAATCGGAAATTTTTGTAGAATGTTAATTTCCGCGGTCATTTTCCACCCAGTTAAAAAAAACATCCTGCATTACAGTGCCATTCGTCGGGTAAATTTCCCCGAGTTGACAAATAACCGATGAAAGGGCTACAATATCCTGCGTTATAGAATATATGAGCAGCATTGTTTCCTATGTTTGTTCCTATTGGCGTAATTAATTCAATCTATCATGTCTACAATATCTATGTCGTTAGGCCATGAGCTCCTCCAGGATACTGAAAAGGTTGCTCCGAGCTATTCCTCACAGGAATCACAGGAAAAGCGGCATATTACCGGCGTCAAGGTTCGTTTATTCACTTTCAACCCACCTTTGGGGAATCAAGCCCTTGACTTCGTTAGTGGTTCGTTTTTCTTCTCAGCTCCCTGACGGTAATCTTTGTTTACTCTCTGGACAATACAATTGTTGCCAACATTACTCCGGTATGCGCATTATCCTCTCCGTTCAGGCAAGGACTGCATACGAATAACTGTTTATTTTTGTTTTGGATAGAAAATTGTCAATGACTTTAACGCCGTCGAAGATCTACCATGGCTATCGGTGGGGTACGTGTTGAATTATAGTGCTAGCCATCAACGTCGCCGCTGACAAGCTTCGCTTTATACAGGTTCATGATTGGAGGAATGGCAACTATACTTCCGTTTGGGAAGCTATACTCGATGTTTGATGCCAAATGGGTGTTTATTGCATCCACTGTTGTTTTTATGGCAGCCTCTGCGCTGTGTGGTGGAGCACCAACGATGGACGCCGAGATTATTGGCCGGGTCTTCGCTGGTGCCGGCGGAAATGGAATGTATTTCGGCCTTCTTGCTCTGATTTCCATGAACACCACCAGCCAAGAGCGGCCGAAATATCTAAGCTTGAGGTGGGCGTATACTTTGTGAAGACGGAGTGATCATACACTGAAAGTTCATTCTAGTGGCTTGGTTTGGGGCCTAGGGACTGTGCTGGGTCCTGTTGTCGGCGGTGCATTTGAGCTGTATACATGGCGGTGGGCATTCTATATCAATCTTCTGTTTTGTGCTATCTTACTGCCAACCTATGTTTTTGTCATTCCGTCCAACGACGCGCTATCCGGGACATCGCGATGGCAGAAACTAGCCACTTTCGACTGGGTGGGTACCATACTCAGCGTTGGGTCATTTACTACTTTGGTCATGGCAATCAATTTCGGTGGAACCCTTTACCCATGGAATAGTGGGCAGACCATTGCACTATTCGTTGTCTCCGGTTTCCTGTGGATTATATTGGGTCTACAACAGGGCTTCAGCATCGTTACCTCGGTTGAGACACGCATTTTACCCGTCCACCTTTTTGCCCAGAAGGAGCCAGTGCTGCTGTTTATTTCTTGTGCGGCAGTAGGTGTTGTCTCCTACGTCAGTGTCTATTATATCCCTATCTATTTTCAGTTCACCCAAGGAGACAACGCGATCAAATCCGCCGTCCGTCTACTCCCGTTTATCTTCCTGCTGATCGCCACAATCCCAACTAGCGGGGCTATGATGTCTCATTTTGGCTACTACAAGCCTTGGTATCTGGGCGGCAGCGTAATCGCCTTCATCCCGGCTGTGCTAATGTGTAAGTCATATGTGAATTGTGCGTGTTTCCTTTGGTCATATGCTAACATCATCACCAACAGCTACCATTGTCAACATCGACACCTCATCCGGCGTGATATATGGTCTCCAGATTGTGCTAGGTCTTGGGGCTGGTTCGTATACACAGGCGGCTTTCGCAGTCATCCAAGCTGTTGTAGAACCTGGAGAAACATCCAACGGGCTGACCCTCATGTTACTGGGTTCGTCTGTTTACTCCTCTTCCAAATTGCTAGCTAACATGGACTTTGCAGCCCAGCTAAGCGGCCTCACTCTAGGCTTGTCTATTAGCGGCGCGGTATTCGTCAATATTGCGTCAAATGGCCTGTTCGCCCTACTTCCTGATTATCCTCAATCTCAGGTCAGGCAGATTGTCTCTGGAACTAGCAGCAAGCTACTTGCATCACTCTCTGAGGAGCTGCGTCAGCAGGTACTTGTTGTGATCGTGTCTGCATGGCAGAATATGTAAGTGGTGATTGTTAAGTTTATGGTGAATGCCTTGCTAACTTTTCGGGGAAAGTTTCATCTGTGTGTATGCTGCCGCTGCTGCGAGCTTGATATGCTCTATTTTTATGTCGGTAAGTGAAAGGGGGTCCAGGTTTGAATTCCTTTTACTAAGTGGCATGTGCAGCATAAACGATGTAATGTCTCGGCCGCTGCAGGGGGTTCGTGATATATCTGCATATGCTTTGCACCTTTGGGGAGGGGGATTTCATCGGTTATAGGTGCAATCGCTCTTAATATGCTTAATCGAGTATTCTCCTACGCTCTCTCTATCCCGGAAATAGAAGGAAATTAAGATGACAAAGATTTGCTACAAAATTGATAATCCTTCGACCGCCAAATTTAACGGCAGTATCATGAAACTATCGACATGAATTACATCTAAGGCAGTATCAATTCGAACCCTATACTACCAATCCTGGACCTTCCCATAGCCCACACTCGCCACCGAATCATTCGCCCAGTACCGTCCACTGATTTGCTCGATTTCCCCAATCGCGAGTCGCAGTGGAATTCTCGCTCCCTGTTCTGATATAATGGTGAGATAGAAGCCCTGTGAGAGAAAGAAGTTCATACTTACCAACAGATTTGGGTGGCTGGCCCGCTTGTGCACCCAATGGTGTGCCTACCCACCCAGGGCAGCAACAGTTAATCAACAGCTTGGTGTTTTCGCGGGCCAAAATCCGTGTGACCGAATTTAGAGCGGCCTTGCTAGTGAAGTAAGCAAGAGGGGGCCAGCCCGAAGCGGTCGCAGTGTAGTGGTCGGCTGAGCGCTAGAGTGAAGTAGTTGTCAGCAGGCCGGAAAGAGAGAGGGATGATCAAACTAGCGTACAATATACTCCTCAGCCAGGTCATCCAGCTTGGAGAGGTTGAGATTAGGGCTCAGAAATCGCGCCCGCAGGCGAGGATGGAAATATTTGAGCTGGCCGGATTGGGAAGAGATATTCACGATGCGGCCACCCTTACGCATGATTGGTAAGAAGGCTTGACAAATCTAACAAGTTAACGGACAGGAATGAGAGTAAAGCGGGGATCGGTGGACTTAGATACATTGAGCGTGCCGCGATAGTTCACGTCAAGAGTTTCCTGGCACTGTGCCATCGTGATGTTCTCTTGAAAATAATATAGCCCGGCATTGTTAATAAGAACAACACAGCTCTTATTTTCGTTTCTGATCCTCTCACTGGGGGCAGAGATACTTGCCTGGTCTGTAAGGGAGACCTGAGCAGGGCGAATCGACACAGTTGGAGGAATGGCCAGGTTGGGCAGATCAAGAGAAGCTCCGGTACGTGAGGCTGCGTACAGAATCAGGGGGTTCGGATACTGCTGAGCCAGTGCAGCACATATGGCACGTCCGATGCCACGGTTCTGTAATCATCGTGAGGGGTGGCCTGGAACAATAGGGGGAGTCTTACGGCGCCAGTGACTACAATTACCAGAGGGGTTTCCATGGTTGCGCTGCAATGTTCTCTATGGTAGAAATGTGAACAAGAGAAAGTAGCTGGCTGTCATCGGAGCATCAGATAGTACCGAAAATGATAAATAATTGTCCCAATTATGATTAGTACCTAGTAACGAATACCGATCTTTGCAGCCCATGAGCGAGAGCTTCGGCCTAGCGACTAATTACGAGGAGGGCTATATAGCTAGGCCATAAGAATACGACATAATTGAAATGACGTTGCTGCAATAATTATGTATCTAGCAACCGTGTCAAGTAGTTTTGATTTCCGTTTTCTATGCTTGAAGATAACAACTCCCATGCCTATAAGCAGCTCGCATTGGTGAATTTAGTTTTAAGTATCACCCAGTAAGTCGATATAATTTTACGATGGGATAGAGTTAGGCCAAATTATCTGGTATTATACACGGATTTCTTCTACTGAGCCACTTGTGAGTTGTTTTTCCGGCTCCAATCATTCCATGCCGATATATATTTTGGGCCGGCAATTGGTAGACCAGTGTTTGGGAAATGCAAGGCCATTGTGATTGGCTTTCCATACAATGGTTTATTCGTAGCCACAGAGCCACCGGCTCTGCTTATAGCCCTGCCAGTCTCATTGCCGAGATAAACAATACATATATCTTCTCACGTCCAGTGGTTGTACGATGCTAAACAGATAGATTCTCAATCGAATTCATTTTACAATACTCTCCGCACATAACCAAATACATACGACCATGGGGCGTAGCAAACAGGGCTTCCCGCCCGCTCAGTCGTACTTAAGCCGTATACTCTGCACGGCCAATCCTCAGAGTCTCCTCAGCACACAAGCAGCGCTCTAGAGTGAGTGCGGGCGATATGAGTGAGACTGTAGAGACTAAAGTGAGACAAGAGTGAGATTTCTGGTCCAGGATGCGCTAACTCGCCGGGATACGTAAAATAGTTTAGCGGGGAGTGTGCCTGTATCGCCAATTATATGGAAATTAAATTTGTGCATTGATGCTTAGTATTCCTCTCAGTACAATTTTCGCGGGCCAAAATTCGTTCTATCCAGCCCTAGGGGATGAATACTTACTCCGTACATGGCTCGAAACAGCTCCATCCTAGATACGACACAGCCAATGAGAAGGCCATCTCCCAGAATTGTATTTTCACCCACCAATCAAAAGCCTGTGCTGACAGTTTAGGCTGACACGACAGCTGCACGCCCCCACCATCATAATATTGTCTAAATAATAGACGACTCCTATTGCACCCCTCGTATTATTTCTCTTAGCCCAACATGAGAAAACGAACAAGCCGGCCCAAGTCTAGAAATGGCTGCATCACTTGCAAGTGGGTTGACCGTGCCAATAACCAAGCCACCCTACTAACCTTGACAGAATGCGCCACGTAAAATGCGGCGAAGAAAAGCCAGATTGCCTACAATGTCTCAGAGGCGGACGCAAATGTGACGGATACAACAACGCGTCGCAGAAGCAGCTACATGAGAAAGCCTCCCACTCAAACCCCCGGCCAGCCGTCGGCCCGGATAATCGTATAGTCCTCGTGCCGGGGTCGCGGGAAGAGAGACAATATGTTCACACGTTTTGTACGGAAACTTCGCGGGCTTTCTCTGGGTTTTTTGGTTCCGAGTTGTGGGATTATTTCCTTCCGCAGCTCAGTCACCGTGAGCCGACAGTTCGGCATGCCGTCGCTGCTGTCAGCGCAATGTATGAGCAGCATACAAATCCAAGCGCTGGTTGGAGCGGGTCTGATCTTTTTGCTCTTCAGCAGTATAATAAAGCTATTCAGAGATTCCGGGACCAGTTAGTCAACCCCAAAGAGTTTGAATATGACTTGCTGCTAGTCACTTGTTTGTTATTCATTTGCCTGGAAATGCTCAGGTCAAACAATGTGCGGGTTTTAGATCACATTCAAGGGGGAATGCAGATCCTTCTAGGGCAACAGAAACTGGTCAACCCCAAATGCAGAGATAGAATCGACCATGAGCTATCTCAACTGTTCTATCGCCTCAACATCCAACTACCTCTGTTCGGCCGACCTGTCATATCCTTCGATCCCCGACCCAAAAAGCAACTATCAGCCTCAACACAAGTTATCTCATTTGAGAATATATCCCAAGCACGAGAGTCCCTGACCAGCCTTACGAATCGGGGACTGGCGTTTAGTCGAGCCGTATTTTCCCTTTCGCTTTCTCAACCCCCCAGCCTCGAGCGAACCGCCCCACCCGCTCATATCCGTGAGCAGCAATTAAAACAGCAACAGGAATTGGAGCAAGAGTGCTATGACTGGTATGCAGCGTTCAACTTGTTGATGGGAAAGCCGGCCAAAAATATTGGTTTATTGGATCCGCGCGCAACCCTGGTTCTCAAAATCAACTACAACACCACTCTCATCTGGCTACTATGTTGCACGGCACGTCACGAGTGCATATACGACGAATACAACACATATTTTGGAGATCTTGTTACCGCGGCAGAAGAAGTCATCACACTAGGCACGAACATGGAAAAGCCGTCAGGTCTCGAGCCATTCTCGCTTGACGCCGAAGTTGTCCCGATGGTATACTGGGCCGCAATGAAATGTCGTGAGCCGTATATTCGGCGCCGGGCAATCGAAGTCCTGGCCAAATATCCTACAAAGGAGGGGCTTTGGGGTCAAGGAAGACGACACTGCAGTGTTGCTCAAAGGATTCTGGAGATAGAAGAAGGGCCTGTTTTGCATCTGCCTATTGGGGAGAGGATTCCACATGACTCGCAGCGGGTTTATGAGGCGCTTATGTTTCCGGAGAATGATGATTTTCCTAACCCGTGCCCGGTTCTCCTGTTGATGAAACCGCAGGGTATTGATGAGCCTTGGGTAAGTCACTCTGAATTACTCAGGTGGTAAGAGTTGAGAAGAATTGTGGTATATCAAAGATAATGAGAATGAGAGCGTACTTTTGTCATCCGGAGCATAATCTATCTTTCTAAGAGCAAGCTCACAATTGGGAGCATTTTCAGGATTAGAACGCCCCACTCCTGTAGCGTCGCCAACATCATTCTTAAATTAGGTACTGACATTCAAACCGTAAGAATACGAAACAACCAATCACAGACTGAGCTCGCTGAGATTGGCTGTGGCTTGGCGAATAAAATACGCAGTGGCCAATGGGAGCTAAGCCCCCACACTTTAAACCTATAAATTTCGATGCCTTGGACTTCGACTGAAATGAGCCCCAGTGAATCCCTGTGCGCTGTATCCTAAAATATCACTTTCCAATAGTCGGTGAACCTAGGGGCCTAGCAGAAGGAGCTCCTTGTTCAATTTAGCACTTGTCACGGTCTGTGAATAGTATATAAATAAGCCCATGTCTCTCGAAACAATATGCATCTCATCTTCAAATTCCATTTATCTACTTTCCTTTCAGTCCGATATCTGAACTTTTAGCTTCGCATCCCAACTCAAATCTCGAGATATCCAAAATAATTCTAAATGACCGGTATGACTACAGCAGAGATGGTTGAGATCAGCCAAGGCTGTTATGCATTTAAGCCAGAGTTGGCTACACAATACGGATACATCCCAACAAAGGCAGCTGGAATCACGTTCTGTGTTCTATTCGGGCTTTCTATGGTTCTTCATATCGCCCAATTTTGCTGGAAGCGCTCGTGGTGGTGTAGTGTCTTTGCTATCGGATGTTTAGGTATGCGATGTTCTATCTTCTTCCGAGGTCTATACTAGGGGAACTGACAGTGTTCATCTATAGTTGAATTAATTGGCTGGGCTGGGAGAACCTGGTCATCTGAATGCCCTTACAACTCAAACGCATTCATGATGCAGATCTCGACACTGATCATTGGTGAGCACAGTCCCCAGGAGAAATAACTGTGACCTTGGACTTGAACTAACCCAAATAATACAAAATAGCCCCAACCTTTTTCACGGCAGGTATCTACATCCTCCTGGGCCGCTTCATCCAGATATTAGGCCACAACTCCTCTTTCTTCACCCCGAAGCAATACCTCTGGATTTTTTGCACCTGCGACATCATCTCGCTCGTTGTCCAAGCTGTTGGAGGAGGCCTAGCATCCTCGGAGTCAGGCGTATCCGGCGGCAACACCGCACTAGGTACAAACATCATGGTGGCAGGAATTGTGTTCCAACTCGTCTCGATTTCGATCTTTATGGTGTGTGCCATCGATTTCCTTCGTCGGATAATAAAACTTGGGCTTCGTCGCTCTGAGACAGGGTCTTTTACGACAATGATGGTCATAATGGCTCTATCCGTGTTCTGCATCTATATCCGGAGTATTTACCGTACCATTGAGCTGGCTCAGGGCTGGAATGGGTATCTTATTACGCATGAGTCGTATTTTATTGGGCTTGATGGGGTACTGATGGTTATTGCTGCTGGTGTTTTCAATGTATTTCATCCCGGGTGGTTGCTTTCTTCTGTTGAGAGTCTTGCTCTGCCTACCTTTCAGGACAAGGGGTACAGACTAACGAACGTGGTTGAGGATCGATGATTTTTTTGTGGAATTGGTGGAGTGATTTATACTGTGTGATTACGGCTCCTTATATGCCTCTTCTGCCCAAGACTTTTATTTGTTCGATTGCATAATGTATACAATCTCTTATTGTAATTTTGGGTATTCTTATTACATCTTATCTTTATCATGACTCTTGTGGATATGATTTTAAAGCTTATTGGGGTGTAGATTTATGGTAGAAAGATAACATGTAGGCTCTATCTAAAGCATCTGCGAGCTCTTGTGTCTTGCCGGCTGTTGGTAACTTTGCTGCCCTGAAGAGGATCAGCGTTAGACCATGGATTCAGGTGTTACTCACTTCTGAGATATTGGTATGATTCAACTTCAAATGCACCACCCGAGGAACTTCTTCGGTCCTTTCTTCGCATAGTAAACATAGGGGTCCACTCCATACCCCCGATACCAGATTTCATCATCAGTTTTCTTCGCAATAACCATACCAATATCTGTATAGGTCTCAATGGAGATATTCAAGTCAAACAGGAACAAGTGGAGTACATTCGAGGAAGACAGTGACCTCGTCTAGATCAGGCCAGCTTAACCAGGGCAGATCTGAAAGTCCGACTTGATTCCTCATACACAGTTCAGCGACCAAGGGGACGGGACGTATACTGAGTTCAAGGGAAAGATTGTATGCAGCCCTGGAACTTTATGAAAACCCTCTAGGAGTCCCAACAACAGACCTAGAGGTTTGATATGGCGTATAAGGCGAGCGACCATCCTGCGACTGATCATTCAACGACCCTCCATCCGCCGATCCTGATATCTGATCCAATTGTGTGAGCGGAAATTCACTATCCATCTCGTCTATGCCAAACGTCCGTTTTGCTGTACTATTCTTGCTCAGGGAATGTCCCGTTGACGGCTGCGTTGAGTATGTAGCACGGACACTGGAGAACAAGGACGGGAAAGCAGCCTTTAGAATTGGTCGGAGCATGGGCGCGCAGGAATTCGCAATAGCAAGAGCAGGCTCGGTGACACTCCAAAAGGCAGCCCAGATCATCGAGTACGACAGATCGATGAAATCGACTGTGGTGAGGACAAGGATGCGGATGATGGTGATGGAAGAAATACTGTGATGCTCGTTAGAACTTTGTGACGGGGAATGTGAGAAAACATGGAAGTGAAAAACGTACAAGATTCCCAATCCAAAGATTCCAACCAACGCTAACTTGGTCGCAAGAGACATCTGCAATTTCCAGACAAAACGAATAGGCAACGCCATGATCATCACATCGGTGAGCAGATTGAAGGCTCCAATCGTTGAAAACGCCACATTCTGACTCGCACAATGGCCCGGCAGAGTCGGGTTCCAGTTCTTCTCGAAGGGTGTGCAGATTAAGAAAATCTGGAGCATACTCCCGGTCCAGTATGCACCTGCACAGCCCATACAGATCCAGGTCAGGATGCGAAATTCCCGCGACACAAAGATGCGCAGATAGAAGGTGAGGTAAGAGAATTTAGCCAGAACCATGGCGTTGTAGTAGACGATTTGGTAGACCATGAGCATTTTTGCGATCAATACAGCATTCTCTGGGGGTATATCGGTGATGTGGTGACGCATCCCGACACGAGCATAGTGAAATTGCATTGCGAGCATTCCGTATGTGTGAAATAAGCCCCCGACGCAGAATGCATCGTCCCATCCTAGATAGGCTTTTCGGATTCGTCGAGACACGCCACGCAATATTACCAAGAAAGTTGCGAGTGCGACGAGGATGGTGTTGGCGATGAGTTGGCTTCGCACAATTGGGAATTCGAAGACATTGTACAATTGCATTTTCCGGTATAGGATATAGAGTGTAAAAGGTGAGGAAACTTTGCAACATTACCATCCGATCACACATAGTACTATATGCTAGGGTTTCAGACTGTATGATTGGCCAGCCTAGTTGATCGGCAGGGGTTAACCATGGAATTGTTATGGGCCGTTGTGGCGGGCCGTTTTTCGAGCCGAAAAACCTTGAGAATATAATTTACCTAAAAGACTACAGGAACTGACTATCATTGGAAAGACTACAAGGCACTAGCTGGGGCTAATTCAAGTTTAGAAGGAGCATTTCCTCTATTGTCTCCATTGTTTCAACTACTAGCAAATAACAACCCACTTACCACCTTGGAATACAAATGATCAACTTCCGAAAAATTTATGGTACGGAGCTAACAAACTGACAGCTGACAGTTAGTTATGGAAGTTCGGAAGTATGCCCCTCCGTCTACTCCGCTATCAGCCGAGGTCAACACTTGATCCCCAAATATTTCTATAGTCAATCCCCCCATTAAGCTAAATTGCAACATGGATGAATACGACTATATCATCATCGGCGCAGGAATCGGCGGTCTTGTTCTGGCAAATCATCTAAGCCAGGATGCCTCCATCAATGTCCTCCTCATCGAAGCTGGCGCCAATCGGATGGGGGATCCTCGGATCGAGACCCCTGGATTTTTGGCCACAATGTATGGCAACCCGGATTTTGACTGGGATTACATGAGTGTTCCGCAGGTATGTCCCCCATAAACATTTTCTCGTATGTAAAACTAATTCATGAGCAGGTCCATGCAAAGAACCGACAAATCGGCCAGCCCCGCGGTCGGGTCGTTGGTGGCTCTTCCGCATTGAATTTCTCCGTAGTTGTGTACCCCACCGCATCAGACTTTGATTCTTGGAAGGCGCTAGGAAATGATGGCTGGGGTGCTAAGGATATGGCTCCTTACCTTCGGAAATTCCACACGTATTCCGCACCCAGCGAGGCCACAGCAGAACTACTCGGCACAAGTCGTTACATGAAAGTTGATAACCAAGGATCTCATGGCCCTGTCCCCGTATCTTTGCCCGATATATATGGACCGTTTAACAAAGCTTGGAACGAGACTTTTGCGCAATTGGGTTGGGAAACAGATGCCGATCCCCTCGATGGCCACAAATTGGGCGCTTTTACTTCCCCACTGAGCGTCGACCCCAAGACGGGGACAAGAGGATATGCAGCGGCATACTACTCCCCCGACGTTGCAGCGCGGCCAAATATACGGCTTCTCACGGAGACAATGGTCGAGCGAATCCTCTTCAAAGAAGAAGACGGAGAGGTCACCGCCACAGGTGTGCAGGTCAAGACTAAAAGCAATACAGGCCCATACCAGATCACCGCAACTAAGGAAGTTGTCCTCTGCGCAGGCAGCCTAAACTCCCCCCAGCTGCTCGAGCTCTCGGGTATCGGCCGTGCAGATATTCTCCAAGCCCACGGCATCCCGATAATTATCGACAATCCCGCCGTGGGCGAGAACCTCCAAGACCATGCCATCACGAGCATCAACTTCGAGATCGCCGATGGCCAGGTCTCGGGCGATATCCTGCGCGATCCAAACGTCGTCCAAGCACTCATCAAGCTCTACGAGGAGACGCGCGGAGGCCCGCTGGCAGGCATGCCTCTTAGCATGGCCTATCTCCCGTTAATGGATGGAACTGGTGCCGTGCCGAAAGAAGAAATCGAGACTCTGTTATCCAAATACCTCGACGACGAGAACACCCCAGCCAACCTGCAGGCGCAATATTCTCACACCCGCAAGATGCTCCTTCAGAGCGACGAGGCTTCATCGCACTATCTCTTCCTTCCTGCCCAACTCCACATGAACCCAGGAAAGACAACTCTAACCGACGTGCTAGCCAAAACTCTGCCGGAGAATTACATATCCATTATGATGCTACATAACCACCCCTTCTCGCGTGGCTCGGTGCACATTTCCTCCGGAAAGATCGAAGACAAGCCCACCTACGACCCAAACCTGCTCTCGCACCCGCTCGATCTAGAGATCATGGCCCGGCAGCTGCAGTTTGTGGATCGCATTGCGGAGACTGCCCCTTTCTCAGATCTCCTCAAACCCGGGAAACGCATGCCTGAGAATGCGACCAATTTGAGTGACCTGGACCATGTGAAGGATATTGTTAAGGATCGCTTGTATACGTGTTTCCATCCCGCGGGCTCATGTGCCATGCTGCCGAGGGAGAATGGAGGTGTTGTTGATTCTAACCTGAAGGTTTACGGAACGAAGAACTTGAGGGTTGTTGATGCTAGTATTTTCCCGCTTGAGCCTAGTGGCAATATCCAGGCTACTGTTTATGCGGTTGCGGAGCGAGCATCGAGCTTGATGCGTCACGTTTGACCTCTGTGTAGCAGAAGCGTCAGCTGGGAAGAGAATATGGAAGAGCACCTTACGATAGTGTATCAGGCAACAGTTTGATTTACCTTCCTGATAGGGTATTTTCATTTCGCTGGATTGTATATAGGAAAATTGAAACTATGGTTTTATAGCGCGATGATCTAAAAGAGGTGGCATACAAGGAAGTCTTTTAAAGTATATCAATGCGATGTATTATTTTTCGTAGACCTCTCTCTCCTGGCAGGTGACAAACCCTCGAAAGCTCTATCGGCTTCCTCATTGCAATCATCCAATCCCTTTTTCCTCAACGCGCAGCTTCTCGCCTTCTGACATTTCGCCGTTATCTCCGTTTCGCTGGCTCGGGCTCGACCCTCCATCCGTCAAAGCCCCGGTTTTCATCAACTGGCACTGGTTTCATCTGACCAATTTTCATATCTACTACATCAGCTCACAGCAGTGCATCGTCATATTTCTCGGAATTTATGCCCATCGTACGGATCTTGACATTCCGTACTGGCATCCTCCTTGACCATCCAAGCTCGCGACCGGCTTCACTCGGAGCTGGGTAGGGTTCCGCCGTCTCTAGGTCGATACCTGTTCGAATTGGGAGGCCTAGGACATTTTTGGAGTGCGACTCCGACGCCTTCTGCAATGCCATCTTGCGAATTACTCGACAGGTGCCGCCAGTTCTACGAAGCATCAGAAGAAACAGTTCATCAATCACCGAGAGCTGCTTCCGCGGTTTGGCGCCGGCGAAAGACGTCTCTCGGATGCAGGGTTCTTGTTTGGTTACTATCTGTAGATCACCGAAAGGATAAGATTGATAAGTTCTCTATAAAAATGTAGAGGAGTGATTACTACTTACCGTGCTTCTTTATGGGGTTGAAGGTGAACACGTTTAGTTTCGACAGTGGTTATCGCTAAGCTACATCCAGAAGAGTCGTTTAGCACTAGCCATAGTAAAGCGGTACTAATTGTTGTGTTGCAATGCTATTAGATGAAAGGCTGCGTGCCTTATTGTTGTGTTGCAATGCTATTAGATGAAAGGCTGCGTGCCTTGTGTCGCGATAAACATAGTCGTTTCCTCCTGTTTAAAAGCAGAAGTCGCGTATTAGGAGCGTCCGAAAAGTCAGGAGCAGAATCTAAGACAACTGCCCAGTTGATTGTCTTAATGCTTGAAATTATACAAATTTTTAAAATCATATAGCCTATTCTAACCCGAAACAATTCGGCCCTATAAAATCCATGAAGCTTTTTATATAATAGAAATGTTTGTATCACCACATTTTGAGGTTTACTACTATACTAAACCCTGCCACCAACCCTATTAAGGTTCCTAGCCCTATTTCCTACACTAAAGCCTCGGATCTCTTATTTTCCTCTCATTCTTACTTCACAATTGTTTAATTGACGAAAGCATCCGTCTTCCACTATACTACCCATATTACTAATTTTAGGCGTAGGCGTTCCTGCCGCAGAATTCGGCAACATGCGACATAAATCTCTGTCCTGGGATAATAGCTTGGAATACAGTGGATATTTTCGCGACGAGTATAGTCACTTCATGCGATTCTGCCTAGGCTTTTTGGTGGCTGAGCCAAGATACGAGATTTTTTTTAAGGTCAGCTGGTCTACTCCGTACTCTTGGAATATCACTCAGGGGTACTGTGTCAAAATAGGCGATCTGACTGTATACCGTTGACTGGGAAATATACTGGTATTTATCCGAGCTGGAATAATTAATTGCTCTGATTTCCAAACCGAGAACATCCAGAACTGAGTAAAGGTTAATGCCCTGGATATGCTGCTGTTTATGGTTTTCTAGGGATGGTCGCATATGCCGCCTGCGGAACGTTTCTTTGTGGCTTCCGGTGGAATAAGCCCGGAGATGTGGCTGCCACAATCAACACCCTAGCGGCTTGGTCGATACGATCTTCCAAAGTAAGTCTGGTGATGAATCCAAGTCCGCAGAGCTGGGTCCATTTGCGAGGTCATCTGCCCGCCCCCAAAATACAGGGGGTTTCACTTTTTTTTCTTTACCGATGGTAGCGCTGGTTCCGGTTTCAATGAAGATAATGCAATATAATTGTCTCGTGGTATGAAGGCTCTACCTTATATTTGCCATAACCATTACTATTTCTTTTACGGAGTACTCCGCAGTGAGATTGGTGTTACCTAAGTGTGCAATATATATATCCGCAGATCAGTCTCGCTAGGCCGATACTCAATTATAGATTTGGAGTGTGACCACGTATATAAATCAACAGCCAACACTAGCCAATTCATGAACAAGTTTAATAAATTAATAAAGCAGGCTTATTCCCATGTAATAAAATAATAAAAATGATCAAATAAAAAACAAAAAGATATGATAAGAGTGGGATTCGAACCCACGCCTCTTGCGAGACCAGGAAACTATTGCTAGTTATGAAGTCAAGGTATACCTTAACCTGGCGCCTTAGACCAACTCGGCCATCTTACCAATTGATGGAGAACGCTTCCTCTTAATGCTCTATAATCAATAACAACATTCCCAAAAAAAAGAAAAACAAACAAAAAGAGGCAACTCTAGGCCGGATTCCCTCGGGTGGGGCTTTCCCATTTCAGCTATGATCTCACAAAATTGGGGAACATATCAACTTCTTCTAAATTTTCAGTCCAGCTGACCCTTTTATCCCTCCAGGGAAACCCCATACCATGCCTTGTCTGGTCGCTTGTTATGAAAAAAAAACCCGAAACCATAACAAGAAACCCGAAAGGGGCCAATGCATCGGGAAAAAGAATGTTCTCGGCCCCCGAGATCGGAAGCGGACAGCCCTGACGCAAGGGTGCTTATATTATTAGAACCATAACTTTCAAAGGCTGCGCGCGGACTGGTTGAGTTAATCTCCACCAAAACAAACTAATCAGATGCCAAAGGATTATTCCATATGGCTCTTTGCAGTCAAAGGAAGGTGGACACCTTCAGGGGTGGCGGTTTGAGTCCACATGATGTAATATTCGCCCTGGCGGATCTGCGGTCAAAACCAGCGGTGACCCTCGCAAGCTTGTTGATTCAGCTGCAAACCTTTCATCTTTTCTCAAGCCCCTTCTTTCAATTCCCTAATCACAATGGCAGCCCTAAGGCTCAACACCAGGAACCTGGACTTAATTGGGAAGGCAGGCCGTGGGAAGATCCAAATCCCAAGTCACCGTACACGCAATGCAGGTGCTGTTAAGGAGGGGATTGTCCACATTGGTGTGGGTGGTTTCCACAGAGCTCATCTGGCCGTCTACGTCGACCAATTGATGGAGAAGCATGGTATTAAGAACTTCGCGATTTGCGGCGTTGGCTTGCAACCCTTCGATTCTGCCATGCGTGATATCCTGAGAGAGCAGGACCACCTCTACACCGTCATGGAGCGCTCTGACAAGGGAAGCTTCGCCCACGTCGTTGGATGCATCAATTCCTACCTCTATGCCCCGGACAACCGCGAAGCTGTCATTGCCAAGATGGCCCACCCTGATACCCATATTGTGTCACTCACCATCACCGAAAGCGGCTACTATTACAACGAGAACACACACGAGCTGCAAAGCGAACACCCCGATATCAAGTACGATGCTGCTGCGGCAAACGAGAACGCACCGCGTACAACCTTCGGTTTCCTCTACGCTGCCCTGGCACGACGTCACAGACAAGGACTTAACCCCTTCACCGTCATGTCGTGCGATAACATGCAGAAGAATGGCTCAATCACACGCCACATGCTAGAGTCATTTGCGCGCATGCGCAACCCCGAGGTCGCGGAGTGGATTGCCGAGAAAGGTGCCTTCCCCAACGCCATGGTAGACCGCATCACACCTCAGACAGAGACTGTCGATAAAGAGGCACTGGCCAAAAACTTTGGCATCGAGGACTCATGGCCCGTTGTCACAGAGCCCTTCAAGCAATGGGTTATCGAAGACAAGTTCTCTGACGGCCGCCCACCTTTCGAGAAGGTCGGTGTCCAGGTTGTTAATAATGTCCACGACGTCGAGCAGTTCGAGATGCACAAGCTCCGTCTGCTTAATGGCAGTCACTCGGCCATTGGCTACCCAGGTCAACTAGCTGGCTTCAAATACGTCCACGAGGTCATGCAGAACGCCAAGCTGCGCAAGTTGGTGTGGGAGATGATGCAGGAAGAGGTGAAGCCGCTCTTGCCCAACATCCCTGGCGTCGACATCGACCAGTACTGCAGAACTCTCATGAAGCGCTTCTCCAACTCCACAATCCAAGATCAGCTGCCTCGCATCTGCCTCAATGCCTCCGGCAAGATCCCACAGTTCATTATGCCCTCGATTGCCGAGGTGATTATGAAGTCTGCTGCGGATAAGCGTGAATATCCTTTCCGCCGCCTGTGCTTCGTTGCTGCGGCTTGGTTCACTTATATCAGGGGCGTCGATGACAAGAAGATTCCATTCAACGTCAACGACCCCATGCTTGACGAGCTTCGGGCTGCGGCCAAGGCTGACCCTGGCGGTCCTTTGGGACTACTTCAAATCAAGAACCTGTTCGGTGACGACTTGCGCACAGATAAGAGGTTCATCGCCGAGATGACACAGGCCATGAAAGACATTGCCGAGAAGGGCGTCTTGGCCACACTCGATGAGTACTTCCCAGATACTAAGGAAGACCGAAACGACGTTGACTAAGCGCTGTTGATTTCTGGCGAAAAAGTTACACTTGCGTCTGCGAGCGTTGTTTTACTTTTTTTTTTTTGCATGCGTCCTAGGGGGTGAATATACCCGGGAGAAAATTACATATAGAGGGTAGAGAAAATTACCTGACTATGTATGTACTTGTATATTAGAATGGATCTCGCTCTTTGGAGAGACCTGGCAGATTTGGGATGTGTTTTCTGGGTGTGTTTTTAGGAAAAAGCTGCACATTTTGTGGGCGGGGGATATATGGTCTGTTAGGATAGATCTATGCGAATGTTAATTATTTTGTCCGATATAAATCTCGGGAGCAACTTTCCAGGCCTACAATCATAAGTGGAGTAGACAGCTTGCCCGGGGCTCACCTTCTCCCCATGAGCGTGCCCAGTTTTACAACTAGCGATCTAAAAACGTCCTCATGCATCCTCATGTCTTCCAAATGTCTTCCAAGCCCTTGTCTTCTTCCAGACCTCTCCAGCGTGTAATTTCTTTCTGTAATTTTTCACTAAACATAGTATAATATGCTAGCGTATCTTGTCCAGCCCGGATAATAATAATATCGCCCAGCCATCCGATTACTCCTGTGGTCAATATATCCACACTCTTTCTACAAGTATCTACCAACTCCAAAGTTACGGAGCTGCCCAAAGAATATTAAACGACAAGTCGTAAGATATAGTTGTTGCAAAATAAACCCGGATTCTTTTAGGCTACCAGCGTATGATATTAAGGTAAGTACTTAGCGTATAGAATAACGCCAAAAGCACCTAGAGTTTATCTAAGCTATAACCCGTCACTGATATCTCCGCTATCTTAGAGGCGTCTCTATTAGATGAGGCATACTTGGTTATAGTATCGTAGATATATAAGTAGAGTCTCGAGGAGAAAGAGAAGGAAGAACCACGATCCATTCAATCTAGCAAGAGCAGGGTATAAATACCCCCAAGACTAACAAGCAAACTGCTCAGTCTGCAAGCAAATAAGCTTGAACAATCAAGAATTAATGGGATGATCCAACAAGTTTTGACAATCTTCAAGCCTCCTTTTGCTAGTATCTCCTTGTACAACTGGCCACGCCCATTTTATCATTTTATCAATCGTGTCATAGTATTTAGGCAAGTCGATGATGTCGTGTCAATGTCAATCTGTGGTATAAATGTGGTTTGAAGACTATAAATATATAGTCGATAATAACGGTATCAACCCCCGAGATATCTATAATTTTGACGAAACTAGCTTTCAAATCGGAATTTCAAGCCAATAACTAGTTGCGTTCGATTAGCTATCAAGATGGCTCAATGACAACATGAACTCCATACCTAGCCAATCAAGAAGTCGATATTTATTCTCTGACCTTGGAAGATACTTGGAACTAAATACAAGCTAAGAATTTGTTGATGACATCAATAGATTTGAATCCGGGATAATAAAACACCCGCTAGTTTAGAAATAGGAGTATGTATGAACAATGTTACAAAAAAGCCACACCAATCCAAGTCATTGGTTGGGGGCTATACAGCCAATAAAACAAACAGTCGAAATCATGATCAGCGCAAAGTCAAGTTTACAGCATGATCATGAAGACACCAGAGGCAACAGCAGCGACTGCATAGGCACCCGCTTGCCAGGCACCAATGTGCACAGCCTGGGGAACAGTACCAGCAGCAATACCAGACGAGGTAGCACCGCCACCACTAGCAGAGCCAGAAGCACCAGCACCAGTGCTAGCAGCAAGACCACCATCGACAGCACCAGTACCAGCAGAGCCGGCAGCACTCATCTGAGTAGCGCAGGAGCCAGAGGCAGAGGTAGACTTCTTGGTCTTAGCGACACCATTGAAATCACAAGCCTTGTCACCAGCGCTACCCTTGTTCTTCTTGTAGTAAACGTTCATAGCCCAGGCCAGACGCTGCTTAGCGGAGCACATGGAGTAAGCGCCATAGGTTCCAGAAGTGGCATTCGACTCCACTCCGTTCATGACGCCCTTTTCGCCGCCGAGATAGCCGAAAGTGGATCCGACCTGCTTGTCGGTGATATCGGAGTTAGGGACACACTCGAGGGAGTTGTACATGCACTCGCAGAGGTCTGCGTTGGGTGCAGGGGGAAGCTTGCTCGCGGCGTTCCAGTCCGCACCGACGGTGGGACAGCTGCGGCCGACTGTGGTGGTGGCGGAGTATTTGTCTGAATTTACGCCCGTCGGGGTTACGGAGGCCATTTGCTTGGAGAGGTTGTTGAAGTCGGGGAGGGTCTTGACATCGTCGCCGTCGGCGGAGACAAGGCCGTATTTGTTGGCCTCTTCGTAGTACATGTAGACGATACCACCGGACCAGACGTCGGTCATCTTGTCGCTGTACAGGACGGGAACGTCGGTGAACTTGCGGGGGCGGACTTCGTTGCAGCCGTATTCGGAGAAGAAGGCAGGCACAGGGTAGTCAGCGAATTCCTTGGTGCGCTCAGAGTAGCCAGATTTCTGGAAGCTGGAGTCGCCGCACCACTCATAGATGTTGTAGCCGAAGAAGTCTATGGAGTCGGCGGCTTCATCGCAGATCAGGTAGTTGGAGACGGCTTCACGGACAGTGGCATCATCGTCAGTGGCGTAACCAACAGCGAGGGAAGAGCGGTAGTCCTTTTGCTTGATGTAGGACTTCATGTCGCGGACGGCGGCCTTGACGTAGGCCATGGAGTTGGTGTTGTTGACCTTGTTGGCGACCTCGTTTCCGGCGAAGAATCCGATAACGTTGGGGTACTTGGCGAAGGCATCGACGACCTGGGAGTAGCGAGTGAAGAGATCCGAGTTCCAGGTAGGGCTGTCGGACACAATCGATTCACTAGGCGAGGACAGATCGGTGATCAGGTAGATACCGGCATCGGCGAGGGCCTTCATACACTCGTCGTGGTCCTTGCTGGGGTCAACGGCGTATGTACGGACAACATTGGTGCGCAGTTGGGTCAGGTACGGAATATCACGCTTGCAGCTGTCGATGGCCAGCGGGTCGGTGTATGAGTCCTTGCCAGAAGCACCATTGCGACCCGTGAAGTTGGGCTGGTAGGCGACACCACGGATGAAGAACTCGGTGCCATTGTTGGAATAGAAGAACTTCTTGCCTTTGATCTCAATAGAGGGGATGTCGGCAGCCATGGCCGCTCCCAAAAGGGAGAGACCAGCAACGATAGAGGCCTTCATTGTGCAAGGAGATTGAAATCCTCAAGGAATGTCTAACGGGTACACACCGGGATTAAAGCGAATGTAAATAAGAGAAAGAAACAAGTCTAGATAGGAAAGGGAAAAAGAGAGAAGGGGGAAGAGGACCCAAGGGGGGGGGGGGGGATGTACGCGCATTCATGTGGGTATACTGCATATCAATGGATTACATACAAAGGACATCGGGTTATTTTTCTACGTATTTTCTATATTTGTTTTTTATAAATCGAATTGAAAGATGTGATTGGCACACCATATATGGGTGTAACAATGGAAGAAGTTGATACCCCACGTCATTGGCCCTTACACTCCACTTCTCTCCACTGTCCCCTTCCTTTAAGCCTTTCCCGTTGAGTCCCTTTGCTTATTTGCCACTGCCCCTGAAACAAGTGTATGCGCTAGTAAGCCCGTGGACGGCTGATAATGCGCGTGAAAGACCCTGGGGGACCCTGACTGGAGGGTGGTGTGGAGTCTCATCCTTTATTTTCCGGTATTAATCTATTGGAAAGTGTCTTATACGAAGTAACTTCAGACACGGCTCACAAAGTAATACATTGTACATCATCCGTACTCCGTACAACATTCTACGATAGATAAGATATCGTCTTGATTCCATTCAAACAAATTCAGAAAGCTTGTTTGTTGCCAAGGGCGATCGATGCGATGACGTCGTGATGAGACTTCTGGGCAATCCTTGGCTAAGGCTTGTATATCGTGATAGCACCGAGAACGGAAAATATAAGACATAAAGTGCAAGTCCCGTCCTAAATCATGGACCTCATTTATAGCAGGGTGCCCTAAAACGCACTTATGTAGGTACCCGTGGACTTCTGGGGCAATTCGGGCCAATCCATGGTATCGCATTTATGACACATATTTTTCCAAGTTTGGAATGCTATAGTTACTCCGTACATAACAACAGTACGCAGTATATTGTACGGAGGAACTTTCTATTCCCTAACTATCTCGGGGCAGAAACTATCGATATCCAGAAAATTCTCAAATTTGCACGGGCGATCAGACGGCACAGCAGGCACTGGTATTCCCTCCCGTTATCACGGCCCCCTTTTCCATGGGAATAATTATACCATTATATTTTTCTAAAAAAAAGCGCAATCTATATACTTTGTATAGCCCAACACATACCATACCATTCAAGACCAGGCAGTGCAGCTCAGGGTAGATCACGTCAAAAGCGGGGCCTTAGCATACGATATACATACTACGATGAAGCTAATCCCCTCTCGCTCAGAGCTTCATGGTACAATATAGCATGTACATATCTTGCTTTACCAAGCTTTTGTGGCGGCCTAATAACCCGCTTGTTATGGAGTCGTGGTGGATTCTTTGTTTTATTATGTATGTATCAGTATGAGCTATTTTTTTGGACATTGGGGCTGAGACAAAACTTTCGAGTATTCGCTGGCTGTGAGACATGTTTATTTTTGTTCCACAGACTAACAGAGTCTGGTTCCCCTTTACTGTATATACTGGGGTACATGATAGTCGTGTCAGTTAAATATGTGAAGGTCTCTCTATTCTGGACGCCCATGATGCGCCCCACGCCCTCGCAAAAGACCGACTTGTCGTTAGAGCCGGAAGATAAAGTCAGCATTCCTCGGCAATATGTGTGCGATACTCGCATCCACCCTGTTAAACATAGTGGTCAGGCATTGTAAAAGCGTATTGTATACTATCTATTACACAAGGAACAAGAGTCATAGGATAATCACCCCCAAAATCGGGTTAGGTAGGTATGAGACCTCTAGGATTTGCAAGATAATATAATCCTGGGAGCAACTTTCAACCAGTTGGCAACCACCCGCGAGAATTTTCCTGCAGTGCTCAATGCCCTTAACCCTTTTCAACTCGTTTCAACTTGTCCTCCAAAGTTTTGGGCTTACGGGAATAACATGGCCGTTTGTCGTCCGATTAAATGGAAATTTGGCCAACCTTGCTAGATTTCTTCTCTATTCTTAACAGATAATGTAAATACGTAATTTGAACTAGGAAAATTCTCAAGTCAGCTAGGGAAGTCCCTAAAAGCCCTGGCTGAAAGGGGCTAGCGCAAAATTGGTAGGCAGCAGCTATTTTAAGGCCCCTAAAATGCCCCAGAAATCCATAGGGCTGAATTTTTTCCCTTCCTGTGAATTTACACACTTGCTGTTTAATTCGATTTTCCTTCTGCTGTGCCTGACTCTGCCTGACTCTGCTTCACTTCGCCCCAGAAAATGACTGTCGGCCTTACAGCACAGACACCAACTAACAGAACTTGAAAGGTGACAACAACTATGTCAGCAACTCAGCCACTCAGCTGGATAAGCTGAGTGTTTCCTGGATATATATTTCCTCGGAATGACGATGACCATTTACTTTTCAGGGTTAAAGAGCGAACCCAAGCCACTGACGTCCGCAGTACCTGCCCGAGAACTGGTTGGTCACCACCTCGTTACGAAGAGCTTGCCTATAACAATTGTCGATGTAGACAATGGCGTGCCTAATGATAGGATTAGGGTCACTGGTCCCTTGTTAGGGAGCGTGCCTTATCCCAGAGCATTTCCAGCGTTCCCCCGGGGCCCAAGGGCGCCTGCTTAGGCGACCATGGTAGCTGCCCACCTGGGTAGTGCTTACACGAGTACCAACCATCCCGCTTCGAAACCAACACGTGATCGTTTCATCATGCGTTTGACCTCGGAAAGCAACACGATGACATAAAAGAAAAGGGGTTGTGGCGCTCAGGAGTACTGTGGAAATCAATACTCGAGACTTGATTGATCAACAATGCCAAGAGCGGGTCAAAACCCCCCTACACAATTTGTGTTGGAGGAAATTTGCTCCCAATAATGAACAGAAGACCCATATTTGTGGCCCTAGCCTTTGTGCTACGATTGTACGGCTACATCGTTAACTGCAGGAATGCCCGAGCAAATTCATATGCGGTGTGACGATGCTCTTTGAACCAGCTGGCGATCTCAAAGAAACAAGTTTCCAAAGTTCTGCCAAGTAAACCCAAGCACAAAGCTTCCACTGGCGAAGCTTTCGGTTCCAAGATTTTGAGTGGCGCTGTTTGGATCCAACACATCAACATCCCATGTCTAATGCAGTTTGCGCATTTATATAACTGGGCTTGAAACAAATACTTATCATGAACTGTCTTTTCCCGAATATTAACTACTTCATACCAATCTCGCGATCCGAGCTTGCGTTTTCTACTACGTAGACGCTAGGCTCATATTTACTCCACTCTACGCACCGCACCATCAAGATCGCCCCGGACGATTGTGGCTGTGTTTTCTCAACTCTTCTCGAAGTCTGTTAGAGAAATCCTGGAAATTGTTAGCAGTCGAATTTTATCCCTTTATTTCCCAGTCCCTCCTTTCGCTCTCTTTCTGACAGTCCTCGTTTCATAATTGTCATTCGTTTGGTCTTTGTTGATTTCCTGGTTACCCCTTGCTTGCGCGCGACTCTCACCGTTCCCCTGTGCGCGTGCGCCATTATTTTGATCCCCTTTGAATCTCCCAGATCCGCCATTCATCATCCTACTGTGGCTGTATTTTGAGGCTCACCTCCATACAACGCTTAGATTGCCGTAATCGCTTCAGCCTGTCAACCTACTCAGCTGCCTACATCTCGAAACCGTTAGCAAGTACGTGTTCCCTCAGCTCTTCTTTATAGGCATCTGTCGCAAGCATCGCAAGCCCAAGCCACGGTGTGGCGTCTATCAATTCGCCCATATTGAATGAACCTCACTGCTGCCCTCTATACTCCTAACCGCCGTTGCTTTGTCCTTTTCCCCTTGAAATAAATATATCTCGCAAGACTATACTTACGCATCAATTTCTCTACAAAGACTCGCAAAAATCTACCATCATGTGTAAGTCCAACAACCATAGATATCGATCTTTCAACTGGCCAGCCATACTAAGAACACAACTAGTCTCAACTCGCAGCGCAGCCAACCGACTAGCACGGCACAACAGCGGAGAACGCTCCTGGAACCCATACCAAATGTTCGGTCAAAAAACACATAACCGATCGAACTCTATGCAGCTCGAGAATGGACTATCCCATTCCCAGACCCTGGGCGACCTCCCGGCAGACCAGCATCGCAGAGAGGAAATGAACGCCGGCATTAGTGCCCCGGAGTACTCGAACACGTTCCCAGCAGATTTTGCTGGCAGCGACCATGAAACACACAAGTCTCCGCCTGAACCATCCATGGCCAGCCAGGATCCGATCAATGTTTCGTCAGTGTGCGGGGTTGATACTGAGAGTCTTGGATCGGCGCAAACGCGTCACCGGAAGGGTGGCATCCTGGGCAAGTTTAAGCATGACCATGATGACGACGAAGGGGAGGATAAGAAGCCGCATCAGAACTTTACTTTTGTCTCACAGTTAAGGGCCACTCTCTTGAACTCGTGGATCAATGTTCTTTTGGTTACTGCGCCTGTTGGAAGTATGCCTTGCTCTTCTTGCTGGGTTTGGATCTATGGAAGGGAATACGCTAATTATATGTCTCTGCACAGTTGCGCTTTATGCCGTTGGCGCCAATCCGATTGCGGTCTTCGTCGTTAACTTCATTGCTATCATGTGAGCGATTTATACTGGTCGCTTTCGAGGTTACTATGGCTAACAGGCATCCACTAGTCCTCTTGCTGCCATGCTCAGTTTCGCAACTGAGGAGATTGCGCTTCGGTATGCTTTAATTCTTCCGGGTCTATTTCAGATGTACTTACACTTCTTCCAGCACGGGCGAAACAATCGGTGGTCTGCTTAATGCATCGTTAGGGTATGCTTTATACTACCCGTTCTCCTTCCGTATCATTTCTAACCCATATAGTAACGCCGTCGAACTGATCGTTGCAATAATCGCGCTGGTCCATCGCAAAACCCTCATCGTGCAGACCTCGCTCATCGGAAGTATTTTGTCCAACCTGCTCCTGGTGATGGGCATGTGCTTTTTCCTCGGTGGTATCCCTCGTATAGAGCAAAATTTCAACGTCACGGTTGCCCAGACAGCCGCGAGTATGCTCGCATTAGCTGTCAGCAGTTTGATCATCCCCACTGCCTATCACAGGTGGTCTGATCGTCAGTTATAACTACATCCCAGGATCAAGCCGACACGAGAGCTAACGAGAATATTGATTATAGTTGAAAATGGAGACGGAACCGCCGCCCTATCCCGAGGTATGTTGCTACTTGTTGGGACTTTTTAGCTTGTTTGTGTCTATCGGTTTTCTACCTTACTCATACTGCACCACAGGCACCAGTGTTCTCCTCCTAATCGTTTACGGCTGCTACCTCTTCTTCCAGCTGAAGTCGCACGCCGATATCTACAACAAACCAAGCGAGAAGGTTGAACGGCGACACGCAAAGGTCGGCGAAGGCGACGCCAGTCGGGGAATTGCCCAGATCGGCAAAATGACTGCCGTGCCGTTGGTCGGACAGAGTGCGGACCACATGAAAATGGAGGATCACGATGATGACACCGAGGAGCCGCAGTTGTCTGTCATGACTGCCATCCTAACGCTGCTTATCTCCACCGCGTTTGTTGCTACGTGTGCCGAGTTCATGGTATGCATATGCGCCTTTTTCCTAGATCAGTTCCAGATCTTTTTTTATTCTTCTGTGTGATTTGGTAAGCTCATTTGTCTATACAGGTTGAATCCATCGACGCTTTGACGGCTACTGGTAATATTGGGGAGACGTTCGTCGGGTTGATTCTTCTACCTATCGTTGGTAATGCGGCCGAGCATGCTACCGCGGTAACAGTCGCATGCAAGGATAAGATGGATCTTGCTATTGGTGTCGCCGTCGGATCTAGCATGCAGATTGCACTGCTTGTGCTGCCACTGATTGTTGTTCTTGGGTGGATTATTGGTGTTGAGGATATGGTATGGTTGAGCCCTATGCAGAATATTTATTTGAGTCGGGAGTTGGTACTAATTGCGACAGACTCTCAACTTCGATGGATTCCAGGTGATCGTACTATTCATGTCTGTTCTTTTGGTAAGTGGATTCGGTTCACGGCGAGAAAGTTATATCATTGTACTGACTGTTGTTTCATAGGTCAACTACCTCATTGGTGATGGCAAGTCTCACTGGCTTGAGGGTGTCTTGTTGATTATGATGTATCTCATTATCTCTCTTGCGGCTTGGTATGTGGTTTTTATAGATGGTTGACAAGTGTCCGTTACTGATTGTGTCTTTAGGTTCTTCGTTTAAACCCTCACACTCATTATAGTCATCGGGCTGGGTCCTCGTTGACAATACGATATCGATCTCCTAATTTACCATCCCACTCCTAGGGACTTTTGGTTATTACTTCTTTTCTCTGTATCATGTTCATTTGTTTGGGATTTGAATTCTATTATGATCGCTCATAATATACCCACTTTGGCGGTACTTTCCTTTTCATGTCCAACGCATTTTTATTTCTTTTTGCTCCCTCTCCCTATACAAAACGACTGATAATAATGCATATCACAAGTAGTAAAACTGAGATAGCTCTTCACTTAACCGGCCAGATATATTAGGCTAAAAAGTAGAGTTAACCCGGTACCCCCGGGGAGTGGGGATAGGGCTCGGGATTGAGCCCCCGAAGCCAAGTCAGCAGACGCGCACAAATAAGCAGAGTGCAATTATGCTAATATCACAGTAGATTGAGGCCCAGAGGGACAATTTAGCCATCGGGGAATTACCGGACTAAACAACCATGCACGGTAGGCTCGATGTCCCAATCCGGACTCGGGAGACTCGGTATCCCATCGACGTTCTAACCGAGCCGATGTGGGGAGGCATTGTTCTTGGCCTGTTCTTTCAAATTTCACGTTTACCCTGGGGTACAGAGTAGTAGAATCCGGGATACACTTTCCCAGGTCCTTACTTTTAGCGTTTAGCCTGTGGAATTTCTAAGACACAGCGTATAGTCGGAGTTAATCATGAAATCATGAAATCATTAGTAACCACGTGCCGATAATTCATATAGGGTCGGCAACTGCTCCGCGCTGAGATGGGACAGGAAACGGAAAAAAAGAGATTTGATCCCGACACTTTTGGTAATTTAAAGCCGCTATGGCGAGGGTTGGTATTATTATTTCCTAATCGAAACGGATAATATCGAGGGGTGAAAATGGGGAGAAAAAGATGACCAAAAGAGTTTCCTTTTATTAACTTTGTCACCTGAGATACTATGTGGGCCAAGAATGTCCACGGTATGCAATGATCCTTATGTCATGAAATTTATTCCTTGGAATTTTAAGCTTCCCCACTATATATCGGAGATTTATGGGCACATGACCATAGGTACCTTGAGTCTATAAGGTTACTTTGTACAGCAATATATAAATGCTACTCTACCATAGTACTTTACTACTCTATATATTATATTATACTCTTGGAAAAGAAAACCGAAAAAGTCCGACTTACCTAATATAAAGTAAATGCGGGGTCCGGGGTCCAATCGCTGGAGCCTCGGAGGTTGCGGTCCAATCGCTGAATCGGACGGGGCCGAAATGTGACCGGGGGGAAAACTCGGTGTATGATCTTTCCGATGTGTGACATTCTTCGACATGTGTATAACCTCGGAACTATACTATGAACTCCGTAGGGGATGAAACAATGCAGTCGGCCACAGACTGTTTGCACTGACGGATATAAGGATGACAGCAGGCCGGTCAAGTCAGTCCAATTGACCATCCCGTGAAAATATGCGTGTTCTTCCGAGATGGCAACTCGTTCGACCTTTCGGCAGAGACCTGATCCCTTTCCCGATTCTTGTGACGGGTGGCAAGGAGGGGGTAGAGAGGAGGGGGGGGTCAATGGAAACATCAACAGGCCACCTTGTAGGAACGTCACACGGAAACGGAGACCGTCAAATACGGGGTGAGAGGTTGAAGGTCACAGCCGACGCCAATCAAAGGGTAACTAACTCTCAATGTAACTTCCGTGAGGATCTAGGATCTCGCTTCTTTGCGGGGAGCCCCGACCAGGGTTGGTCTTGGAAATCGGTGATTGGATGCTATATCCCCTTCTCCCCCAGATTGATCCCCTCATAGGCTACGTCGATGGCAGGTTAACCCATGTTCTGGGGGCGAGGCTATACCCGAGGGATCCAAATGGCCCGAGATACCCCTCTTGAGAGGGAAAAAAAATAATAAAAAAGCCATGTAGAAAAAAAAGAAAAGCCTTATGATCCGGTCCACTGGTCGTTTTTTGGCATCTTGTGGAGTCACCATTCGGTTCTCGGTTCTTTTTCTTACTGACAATGGATTCTCGCTATACTCTCCGAGAATACCCCCATCAGGGTACACTCTTTACTTCCCGCTTTCCTATTCTGGCGTTCCCGACGCGGGAAGAGACGGTGTATGGATTCCCGCTCAGACAAATGCCGATCGGACATCAGCTGCCACGGGGGTTAACCTAGTAAATTGCCTAGGTAGAGTCAAATGGTACTTTTGTGCTTGGTACGGAGCATCCCAGGTACAGAGAGATCTGGGCCATGACACCAGGATATACAACATTGCATGTCTGATGTTCCCCCAATCTACCGATCCCCCAGATTTGGGGGCTGTTATGATTTATCCTCACGGGCCCCATGTGGAAAAACAGTGCCGGAGAATGGCCGGAGGACAATCGGCCGGCCAGTGGACGGGTATTGTTATTCCAGCCAGTCCGGGTGGTTTGGATATGAATTTGGCCTGGTAGAAAAGACAATGTCCTACTTAACAGGCCAAATTGTATCTTTTTTTTTTCTTTTTTGATTCTTTCTTTTTTTTCGGACCGTAAGCTGAGCCCGAGTCGGGTAGAGATGCAAGATGACGATCATGAGATCACAGGGTAAAAGTTGGGGATATTCCCTATTTAGGTCAGACAAAGTATTTCCCGTGCCAAGAAGGTATATATTTTATATTGAGAGAGATGTATTGTGATATAGTGATATAGATTTCATATATACTTACTTATTTTTATATAGTCTTTTTATATAAATATTTTATATGTTATATGTTGTATATTATAGGTGAGTAATAGAAACTAACTCGGCAGCCCGGAAACTGGGGATGCTCCACCTCCAGGAAAAAGCGCGTCCTTGCATACTTTTGGGCCCTCCGCAATTTCAGCGGCTCTCACTTTCTCGGCTTTTTATTTTTATTTTTTTCCCTTTTTCATAAAATAATTTTCTCTTTCCCCGGTCAAGACATTTCCCCGTTCCCTCCCGACTTGTGTTTCTCCCGGTCCGGTGCCCCGACTCTTTGAGTTTCCCCCACACTCCGCCAATTCCGTTCTTTCTTAGCCCTTTCCCTTTTCTTCCCTTTCATATCTAGTATGTTTCCCTTATCCTCCGGCATATGCAATGCTAACTGCCATAAGAACGTCACTTTAATTCAAGATTATTTCCCCGCACAACCCTGATACGAATAGTAAATGGGACCGCGATTGATACAAACCGAGCCGTCACCTATCCGCAGACCTCGGATCTGTCCAATACACCATGCGGTCTAGCATCGCTTGCGCTCGATGCCGGCGCAGTAAGATCAAGTGCGTCAATGCCGGTATCGATACAACCTGTCGCGCGTGCGAGTCGTCCGGGCGCGAATGTACCTATCCAACCCCAGCAATCGGAGTGAGCGGCGGCGCCAAACGAGATTTAGCCACCCTAGCAGAAGGCGAGGATCGAAATGGTGACTGGGATGGCCCGAAACGACATCGCTCGCGCAAGGTGGTAGGCATCTCTGGCTCCTCGACAGGTCCCAAGCTCGGTATGGATGCGCTGGATTCCTCGATACTTACAACAAAAGTTTGGGAGGCCGTCTTCGATCTCTTCCAATCGCATTTCGCGACCCTTCTACCCTTCCTACATCCCGCAACCTTTCTCGGCCAGATTCGACAGCTTTCGTCTCCCCCCGCGACCCTCGATGGACAAGATCCCCGGAATCCAGTGCATAAGGTGGACCCATCTTCGTCACTGATTCCCCTGGGTGTACTGGCCTTGACTGCTCGCTTCCACCCTCCATTGGCGGCAGCTCACTCACCAGCATCGTCTGGTCAATCTCCGAATCCGCTTGCCGCATCGGAATACTATGCGGCAGCCCTCCGCAGCCGGCTGGCCGGCTTGGATGGGGCTTGTCTCGCTCAGCCTGATCTTGCGCGCGTACAGGCGCTATTAATGCTAGCCTTACACGAGTGGGGGATGTGCCGAGGCAAGAGTGCTTGGGTCTACGTGGGCATGGCAATTCGGCTTGCACAGGCCATGGGTCTGCCCTTTGAACTTGAAAATGAATTCCCAGCGCGAGATCCTTCGCGTTCGTCCCCCGGCTTGAAGACCGAGGCAGATCATTTCGGTTTGCCACGACGTGCAGAGCCCAGGGAGCCGACCTCTGATGATATCATTGCACAGGAGACCAAGCGCCGGACATTTTGGGCTTGCTTTATCCTCGATCGATGCCTCAGCAGTGGAAAATACCGCCCTCGGATGGTTCGAGTAAAGGAACTCGGAATTCAGCTTCCGAGCGATAACGCTTTTGCTTTCGGCGAGCGGGTTCGGACGGCCCGACTTAATGAGCCGACCGTCCGGCGTCCGCAGAGCTTCGGTTCCCAAAGTATGCAAATCCCCAGCATCCGTCAAAGCATAGGAGGGTTTGGCGAAGACAAACTTCCAGGACCCAATGGGACTCCAGATGGCAAGCCCTGGTCACCCATCTCTCGCCGTAAGGACTCGAGCGAGGAGGAGGTTGATCGATGGGAGGTTGGTGCAGAGGAGTCGGTTCTCAGCCGGGTTATTCGGATCATTCGTATTTGGGGAAGCATCGCCAAATGGTCTTGCGCCGGCGGTCGACGCACGGAGCAGTATCCTCCCTGGCATCCCGAATCTCGCTTCGCCTCGCTCCGTCAGCAGTTGAACGAGTTCCAGGATAGTCTTTCTCGCAACCTGCAATATTCCCTGCGAAATACCGACACACATATCATGTACAAGACCACTCTGGCTTCATACACCGTGATGCATGTTGTCTACTTCCTCTCGGTGATTATCCTTCACCGTGCGTATATTCCCTTCCTGCCTCTCCGCTGCAATGAGCCTTCTGGCCCCTTGGATGAGCCGTTCGCTGTCGACAAGGTCAATGGCCCACCCGACAGTTTCTGGCGGGACAGTGCTCGTGAGCTCTTCAAGGCAGCACGGCAGATGATCGACCTTGTAGCCACCTGCCAAGCCCGCGGCGCACTTGTTGAGAACCCTTTGGTCGGATTTGCTATCTACAATGCCGCTTTTGTCGGTGTCTATGGAACACATTTCCCACACATGGATCCGGATGGATTGATGGGAACCAAGCCGCCCCCCGCGAACCATGATAGCCACCAGCTTGGTGTCGTACAAGCACGCAAGGCCCTAGATATCATTCGAGAGATGCGGCCTCGACTGAGGATGGCGATGGGCTGGTTCCGCACCCTGAATCGCCTTCACAGCTACTTCTCCAAAGTCAAGCGTGATTTCCGCCGGCTTTCACGGAATCGCCTGGATAGCATGTCGGATGCCTCTGACCACGCCCTCAATGGGAGTCGCCTCCTTCGCGAAGGCGGTGTTGGAGGTGGCCTTGAGGAATTCAAGTTGCTGGAAAAGCTTTTCCTCGACTTTGGAAGCATCGAGGACCGGTTGATAGAGCCAGGGATGGACGAGGACAGTATTGCAGTGCCCGCAGCAAACGAGACCATGTATGAGCGGAATATGAGTGATGCTGGAAGCAATGCTGTCAGGAGCGAAACTGGTGATCCTGGTGACCAGATGCTCGACGGTGCCGGTGGTCGTCGTGAGTCGTGGGTCCCAGTCAACAGCCCGGGTCTCTCGCTACCTGGACACGATGGCGATCGCCGTCCCAGCCTACCACTTCCAAACAGCCGCCAAATGCCATCTGGATCCCCTTACTCCCTTCCATCCCTCCAGCAACATCATCCAGACGGCCCTATCTACACCACCTCATCTCCTAGCTTCCCCTCTCTATCCGCCACTACACAATCCCCATCTCAGTACTTGACGGCAACAAGCAACCGCCTGAACCCCATCAACTCCTGGCTCCCAGCCCGCCCACAGGCTCCTCCCCCGCCATACTCCCAATCCCTCCCACCCATCAATTCAGCCACCTCACACACCATCCCCGTCCTTCCCCCGCCGGGATCCGTTACCCAACTGGCCCCCTCCCCGCCTTTGACCTCAACCGAATGCCCAGACTCAACATTGCTATCAACAAGTCTCAGCGGAGACGATGTCATTGCCTTCCTGGATGGGTGCGAATGGAATCAGCTATCCATGCTCGCGCCTTCTGAGTTTGGTATTCCCGCCGGTTGGCTGAGTACGGTCTGGTCCCAATTCAGCCGCTAGAGTTCCCAACAGAGACAATGGCTCTCTGTCCCGGCTCTTCAGCGGACACCCATTGAAGCAGAACACCAAACGCCTCGCTTCATTGTATTTTTACTCTTTACGAATTCCCTCGTCCGTTACGTCTTACGTACTCTCCAACCATCCATTTCTCTCTCTTTTATATCTATGCTCGCTGGCAACTCAAAAAATGGGACATTCAAACCTGCGGAAAATCCCCCGAGTGCCGAAGACAGGCGAATTGAACTCCAAATCCAATCATTTCCTGGTCACTACATGGATTAGTCCAGACCGGGAATTGAAAACGGGATCACGAAGATTGATTATCACCTATACCCAGTACGCGCGACCTCGTCTTTGTTGTTTGTTCTCGTTCTTGCTATTACTTGCTACATGCTTTTTTTTTTCTGTTTGGGTTATGTTGTTCAACATGCGCGAAGGCGTTTCTCGTGGTTTCCAGCCGAAGCCCGAGTTGATTATTCATTTACCGTCAAAGGTTTTCTTTATTGATCTTTGGTCCATTTGTTTCGAGCGAAATTTGGGATGGCACGGAAGCTCGGCAGCGTGGCCGAGTTTTTCGACTTTGATTTATTCCTCGTGTCAGTTTTTATGTTTTTGTGTATCGCTCCGACCTCATAAAAAGTTGGAGTGCTTTTTTGGGGATACTTTATGATAGCCTAGGCGTTGCCCTTGTGTCTTGCAAACAGCAATTCTCTTGGGCCAATTCATCTGCCTCTATGGCTATTTTTTCAGTTCTTCACCCAGTTTCTTTTCGACGTAGAGCCAAGAAACCCCACTGCCGTAGAGCAGATACCGACGAACCAGTTGCGGGTTATATTTTATAGACTTGCCGCTCCGCGGTTGCGGCTAAATATTTTTTCGCCCTGATGGTGAATAGATTGTTGGATGTCGTATTGACATCTTCTATACAAGGTCTCTGATATATTCCAGACAACTATCTCTAAGGTTTCCTTGTTATATATGACACCTCTTAGTGAGGTTTTTTTCCAAGATTAGGTCTTTTTTTCAAAGTCTTTAAGAACAGACGTAGAACTCGGGAAATAATAAAAATAACCGGGATAGCTATTATTACGACCCGAGGCAATCTACTCCGTATGGTCCGAGGGATTTCCGAAGCCTACACCTGCATCGCCGAAGATTGTTTTCCATGTGACATCTTCCTTAATTGTTCAATATAACGTAAGGTGTTTTGGGTGTGTTTATTAATTCCACATACTTAATATTGATCATATATGACGACATTGCCAACGACAGGCTACACAGGTAGCCAGTCGATTATTCTTATAATGCCATCCTCAACCTCCACGCTTGACAAACCATTAAATAGGCAAAAAAGCAAAAACATCCAACAGTGAGGATTCGCTGATGGTCACCCACCCAACGACTAACTCACCGGCGTGTGGCTTATGTGCGGCAGATAGTCGGCTCCCGGGTGAGAAGTGGGTAAGCGCCGCTTTAAGGTCGCGCGACCCGGGGTGAGACTGGGCGAGTGCGCAATAGACGGGGTGAGAAGCCAAGTGAGAGCGGGTGATTCTCACTCTCCGTCGCGCGACTGCCGAACCGCACTGACCCTCTCTCCCCTGGGCTCAGATATAGCGTTATTGGTTCACCATGGTGTGACTGAAGTTGTGGTCTCTTGGCATCTGCATACATCATCGAATCTTAACCCAGGATTAGCCAAATCAACGGCAAGGCTGGATTGATATATCGCCTTGGGCCATTAATTACTATGCTGGATCGTGTGCCCATGGTCAATCATGGTTATAGAACAGTAAGTATATAGTTAACGCAGAAAATTTGAGAGATACCCCATGATGACTTGCTTCTAAATAACACCCTAGCTGACCTACGCAGTCACCTTTGAAGGCGTTATGACTTTTCAAAAATCTGATAGATGACGGTTCTGGTGACGGGATAATCGTAGATAAGTCCTTATTTATTATGTGGTTGCTCATAGCAATCGTACCGAACTTTTCGCAAGCCAGGAGAGCGAGGACTTGGACTATAGGATCGTCCTTAGGGCGCTCTAGGATGGTTTTTGTCTTATCAAGCATGGTTTGGGAGCCCGCCATTTCCAGTAGTAAAGCACATATCTAGCCAACGGTATATTTACTGTAGTGGCTCATTATTGGTGCTCTGGAGGTAGATTCAAGTTCGATACAAAATTAAAGTGTTAAAATTTGGATGCAATATAGTTACACATTCTAACTTAGAACTCGGGGTTGATATATAAATGATAAACACTGGTTCATATTTCACCTGTTCATCGAGAGCATCGCCGGTTAATGTTTTGATTGACCATTTTCAAATGATAATGTGAGGCCGAGGAGAATTGAGATGCCATTTTTTCGTGACCATACAAATCCTTCTTCGCGCGCATTGCTTGAATTCTAGCGCTCGCGTCCTTAGACCAGACAAAATCAAGCTCTAGACCTTTCCTCTTCAACAACCTCCTAGTCGAGTTTTCGCAACAAGACCACTGTTCCTATTATTCAATGAACTACCTCACTCGCAAAAAATACCATGGCAACCTCAGTCGCTTACAGTGCCGCTACCCTCTTGCTCGAACCCCTCCCTGATCTCGATATTTCCTCTCGCCGTACGACCAGGCACGCATTGCACCAGATACATTTCGCTGGAGCCCTGCAACCATGGGCCAACTTTGAGGCAGATGTTGTGAATACATATAACGGCCGGGCCTGGAGCCCGCGGGCTTTAGCTTCCAGCTTGACGGGCAATTCTCTCACCGACTCAGTCCATGAAGAGCAAGTTTTCGTGTCCGACGAGCGCGGTATACAAGGTCGACTTGAAGGACGAGTGGGAACAGTTCTAGGAGCTGTCTTAAGGGCTCAGAATCAGGATCTCAAGCTAGGGTCCTTCAAGGGTGCTCAACCGCCGTATCAAGGATACCTTAAAACCCCTGATTTTGTGCTTATGACCTTAGCCCATGTTGATAAGGTCCCAGGAGAAGCCAAGGTTCCCTGGATAGCAGAACACTGTCTCGACAACCTAGTTGATGAATTTGAGAATGGTGACACGGAACAAACGTTGAGGCACGCACTAGGTCAGTATTATAAGCTATTGATAGGAAGAGATTCTTACTAACATATATCTATAGGCCAAATTGCGCGATATATGCTTGAGACACGCCTGAAATATGTATTCTTAAACACATATGAGCAAACAATCTTCCTGCGAAAGGCAGATGTCGGTCGAGTATGGGGACTGGAGTATTCTCCAGTAATTTACCATCACGACAGAGGAAGCACATCGGGTAGAACAGTGTCATTTTGTCAGAGTCTTTATCATGTTGGATTGTTAGCTCTCGCTGACTTAGCTTTTAACACGGACACAGGCATGTGGAACCAGGTTTGGACGCGTAACGCCTAAGAGGGGACCATCTAGTTCGCCACGTCTGTCAATTACATGATTGTATTGTTTCCTAGCATAGAGAAGCAAAGATCAATGTGAGGCTCAACGGAACATTCTACTTCCTTCTTAGCTACCATTTCCAGCGTGAAGTATCCTTATCCCAGTCTTTCCATCTGACTGGAACGTCCGGTAAAGCAAGCCCAAAAGTCGCGATCCGTTGGGCAGGTTCAGCCGAATGCCTGGGTTTACCCTCCATGGTCTTGCTGAAGTGACCGATGAAGTAGCTATATAGAATCAGTAAGTAAGTAAGTAAGTTAAGATAACGTGGTTCACATACAGTGTTTGAGTCTCTCGGTGCCAAACTAGACTTCTTGCCCTATCCACACTCGGGTACCACCCATACTCCTTCAGCTTGCTAAAACATTAATAATAATTAGATTCAGTGATAGAGAGAGAAGGAATATCGAACTTACACAAGAGCTTTAAGAAAGGATACACGGACTTGCTCTCTTTCATAGCTTTCAAGACCCCAAAATGGACCAGCGCCGTCACTATCGCCAAGGCTAGCCCCGGAACAGTTTCCCAAACAAGCCATATAATGAAGCTAGCCCTGAGCGATCTTGAGTACCGGTCTTGTATCCGAGGAGCTTTGGTGTGATATTTGAGCCCTTTTCAGTTAGATCGAGCAGGGAAGCTAATTCTTGCGGGGTCCATGACATGGCTTGTTGTCTTCTGGTGTCCGCATCATCCATTTCAGTTCTTCGATGGGGAACTTGAATATAGACTCGCATAAAGGCGTTCGTTGCACGTCATTGAGGATCACAGCATAGGAATTTAGCCGAGGCGAAAGAACGGAAGCCATATTCCTTATTTTGCTCCACAGTGGCCTACAATTTATGCTCGTTCGGGTTCTCGAGGATCCTATAATAGGACGAGAGGGGTCATACCTGATCATCATACTCATTCAGCTTCTCAAGGATTTTCCACCGGGAAGAGAGGAGTTTATCAAGGGTAATGATAGGTTTAGGGTCGGTGCCCTTGCGGAACCAGGGCAACGAGGATGTCATTCGAGCTGCGTTGGATGGGTGCTGTGGGTGTAGGTGTGGGAGAGAGTCGATTGTCCGGTGGAATCAAAGCCTGAAGTATGAGGGTGAGGCTCTTATGTGGGTCATATGTGGGCCCGGGATCTGGAGGCGGTAAGCCATATCATGTGACTATCACCGGACAAGGTCCGGCAGAATTTCCATACACATAGTGGGAGAGAATTATTCTCATTATGTCAAAGCGAGCTGAATCTGTAACCAACTAACTAACTAACTAAGAGGATGAAGAATGTTTCTCGAGCGTTTTATTCTCTTATAAAATTCATCCATGATGTCAGCCTATAACCCCGACACCTGAAAGGGTGATGACTTGATGATGATGATGATGATGATGATGAATTCATTGACCCGATTTAGCTCGCTATTACATACATGCTGCTATGCGGCAGTAGCGTCCCGAAGCCTGCTCCTGACAACAAATTGCGGTGCATCCCCAGTGTGTAACCACCCTGTATACAGTACTTGATTCCTCGATGATCATAGAGAAGAGACTCAGGACCGTCAGCATCCCAAATATGATAGTATACATATAAAGTGTTGGTTATACACCCCACGGCGAATCAAAATCGCCCGACCAACGGAAGCATAATGGCCCGTTGCTGAGTCTCCAGCTCATTTGATAGATCGACTATTTACCTATCTGTTCGCCCTCCTCGCTAGATCCAAGGCTCGAAAATTGAAACTTGCGAATAGCATGTCCCTTCCACATGAGCAACATAACAAACATAAAGGAAAGCACCGCAAAGAAAGCCATCATACCATAAACCCAGCCAACATCAACAGCCTCAACCCAAGGGTTGATATAGAAGCTAATTGTCAATCCATAGACAATGCGATAAGCACCAATAACAATACCAGCCTCAGCCGGATAGCGCGTAAAGCACTCGACAACATAATTCACCGTGACAGGAACACTAGCCAGCGACCCAACAGTCACAATAAAAACCGCCAGCGCAAGTACCATATAGTGCAGATGATACTGCAACGCGGCACCAAAAATACCCAGACCGATGGGGTTGATAACAAGACTAGGGAGCCACAAGACATGCAGTCGATACTCGGGCTTCCAGACACCGCCGTTGTACCGCCGCGCCAGTGCGAGCGGCAGCCGATCGTTCAGATAGTGGCCATAAAATTGGACGACGATGATGCCAATCCAATGGCAGAATGTGAATGCCGCGTTTTGTTCCAGTGAGAACCCGTAGCCACCTTCCAAAATGGGTTTCTGGAGCCATACTGGCGTGAGTGCGTTGACACCCACGTAGAATCCAAAGGAGATTAACGTGAATATTCCCATGATCATGGTCACAGGACACATTCCGATTAGGAAGGGGGTGATTCCGACTTTGGCCTATCCGATTGATGTTAGGTTGAACTTGTTCATATGGCATGGCATAGAGTCTCGGGGTTTCCCTGTACATACTGTCTCCTTCCAGGTAGTCGGCAAGACGACATTCTGCCCGAAGAAAAATGTAGCGAATCTATTAGCCAAAATTCCACCTGGGATATCTCGGTTCGTTTCAAAGCATTCGCGGTCGAATCCAGTTTCCTCGAGGAAACAGAAACAGCAGATAAGCGTGAACCCTAGAAGACCGACCGTCCACCAGAACTCAACAGGGAAAAAAGAGTGCGCAGAAACAAAACCCGAGAACGTCGGACCAGCAATAGTTCCAAACAAGAATGCCATATGCAGAGCAGTAAAAGCGCGGCCTCGCTGATGCAAGAAGAACAGATCGGTCACGATACGAGGGCCAAGCACTGTAGGCACAGCACCAAAGAAGCCGGTAAAGAGCCGGGACATCACGTATGCGATATAGTTGCCAGGATCAGTCATAACGGCGCCCCAAATCTGGCATACTAGAGTGGATAGCACACACCAGAAGATCACGGAGCTGCGACCGAGCATGTGAGATATCGGGGCGAAGAAGAATGGCCCCGCGGCCATGCCTGCTAGGGCGGCTGAATTCTTGGAGATATTAGATGGAATGATACTATATTTGATAACGGTATAGAGTTCAAAGTCTCGGTTAAGATGGAGTTGTAGACATACTGCATAGGATTCTTCCAGCTTTGTCTTGTTGTACAGCTTCTCCTGATCAGCCAGATTGAGCTGCGCTGATAAAGCCGCAGTAGCGCCGGAGAAAGATGCAAGGCATAACACGGCCAGTATTACATATTTGCGAGTAAGCGGCCAATTCTGGAAGGGTTTCATCAGTTCCTTTTCAGGCACAACGATGCTCGAGGGTCTTGTGCCATACCAGAGGGTCTCGGGGGTGGGCACTAGGTTGGGGAATCAGGACAAGTTGAGATGTGTGGTGCTTATCCACTGGGGGTAAAGGGGAAGGGGGTGTTTTGACATCCAGTACTCCTTTGTGGTCCATAGCTAAATTATATTGCGTCGTCGGATCCGGTATAGCGATTAAGTACCTCTCCCTAGAGCTGAGGTTTGTTTTCCGCTATCCCTTGCGTTGACGTCTCCTGTTTTTCCTACAGACCTGGAACACAAGATATCTTGGCGGGCTAGATTAAAAGCTTTAATTTCGCCAAGCTCTTTTGCCGATCTCTTGTACGAGTAGAGGAAAGCTCGCGTGGGGACGCGTCAGCTTGGCCCTGGGGTCGGTTGTGGGGTGTTTGGTGTGTGGCATGGAGGAATTATATAAGGTACTGGAATAATCTCTTGCATATTCCGCACCTAGAACATACTGTGAGGAATTGCACTGAACAGGCCATATTGAATTTGTGTGTGGTCAAATCGGTGCTGAAGTGGACAGTAAAAACGGAGGCCTGATATTTCAGGTGGCGCAAGCCACAAATGGCACTTTAATATCAACCTCACACAGTCACTAGTTATCATTGGGATTATCCCTGTTATTCCTGAGTATTTTGTCATGTCTCACATATTCATAAGAAAAATGAAGCAATCGGCCATCCACGCCGACGATCCACATCAGAGAGGAAAATGCTCCACGCGAGAAAAAACCTGACTTCGGCGACAGTTTCAACATGCCGAGAGATCTTTCATACAAAATGTCCACTGAAGCCTGTTGGATTATTCTTTGTGCACATCATTTCACTGCTTTAGAGATGCAGAAATCATAAATCAATCTTTTATATCGACTATACACCATCTAATTCCACCCAACGACCAATTATGGAATCCAGACCAGATCTCGAGTCTCAAAAACCAACCCCGCAGGTCGACTTCCCTCACGACTCGGACTCAGAAGACGATCTGGCTCTAAAGCCCCAGCTCTCAAATGCCTATGGCATCCCAACATGGCGCAAATGCCTCATCCTCTTTGTCGTGAGCTGGATGACCCTGGCTGTCACATTCTGCAGTACTTCACTATTGCCCGCCATCCCGGAAATTGCTACCGAGTTTTCTACTACATCGGAGATTCTCAATGTCACTAACGCTGGTGTTCTGCTTGCTATGGGATTTTCATCTTTCATTTGGGGTCCTCTCACTCACTTATTCGGGCGTCGCAATGCCTATAATGCAGCTATTCTTGTGCTTTGTGCATGCTCGGCCGGCACCGCCGCAGCGATCAATTTACACATGTTTATCGCAATGCGCATTTTGGGAGGCTTTACAGGTACCTTCTTCATGGTTGCTGGGCAAACTATTCTTGCGGATATCTTTGAACCGGTATGTTGATTTGATTCCAATTGTCTTCTGGTTACTGAAAGGACTTGATAGACTGTGCGTGGAACGGCTATCGGCTGCTTTATGGTTGGATCTGTGAGCGGGCCTGCAATTGGTATATTGAAATATCTATGCATGTCATTGGATCTAGGTGGCTAACTGTTTAATTAGGACCCTGTATTGGCGGCATCATCGTCACATTTTCTCAATGGCGCATTATCTACTGGCTGCAATTTGCGATGACTCTACTCGGCCTCGTCTTGTCTCTTCTTTTTGTGCCAAGTATTCAAGAAAAGAACTGGGTCATCGACTCCAACAAACCCTGGAAGCTTTGCACTGTTATAAGCATGTTCAATCCCTTGCGCATCTTTCGTCAATTTGTGTATCCCAACATCTTTCTTGCGGTAAGCATTCCCTGCCCGCACTAATATTGCAATTTGCCTAGTGTCTAATTAACAAGCAACAGTGCCTCACATGTGGCCTTCTTTCTACATTCCAATACGCACTTCTCACATCAGCCCGGTCAATTTTCAATCCACGTTTCAACCTGACGACTCCACTCGTCAGCGGCCTATTCTACCTCTCCCCTGGAATAGGGTTTCTGGTAGGTAGCGTCGTTGGCGGCAGGCTATCCGACCACGCCGTGAAGAAATGGATTCTGAAACGAAACGGGGTGCGTCTACCTCAGGACCGTCTGAACAGTGGTCTTGCCACCCTTTTTGGGGTCCTCCCAATTGCAACCTTAATATACTGCTGGACCCTACAGGAAGAAGTGGGTGGTATGGTTGTGCCAATTATCGCCGCTTTCTTTGCGGGCGTAGGGCTTCTAGGTGCTTTCAACGGGCTGAATACTTATTCGGCTGGTGAGTGCTGCCCACTTAATACATTACGTATTCCCAAGCTAATCATATATCTTGCAGAGGTTATGCCGCATGCTCGTTCGGAGGTCATCAGCGCAAAGTACGTGGTGCAGTATATCTTTGCAGCCGCAGCGACGGCGGCTGTTGAGCCGATAATCAGTGCTATCGGAGTAGGATGGACATTTACAATCTGTGAGCTTCCCAATAATATCATGATTCAAACATATCTGACAACCTACTCAGGTGTATTTTTCGCTATACTAAGTGGTTTCCTTGTGCTTGCTATCACGAGATGGGGCATTGATATGCAGCGATGGTCTGAAAGGAAGTTCAGCCTCGATGGGAAATTTTGATCCCAACGACATGACGATTTTTCCCACTTGCATTTATGTTTTTGCATTATAGGCGATATGAAATGCCTGCATGATAGAGTTGGTTTATAGATCGCGATAGACAGGCATGGCTCAAAGATTTTGTGAATAATGATAGAGTTTGATACCGAAGTCTTTTGCCTTTAGAAACTCCAAAAGGAGACATCACAATACATTTCAAGACACATTATTTGTTCTTACTTAGGTCCACAATATGTTATGCTCACCTGGGCAGGCCTGGCAAGATTCCAGGGTGGTGGGCTAGCAGGTTGATTAGTCATTTCCAACTCGGCCAAACCCCGGACTTGCCGAATGCTCGGGAAATACTTTCCAAATCTCCGACCGCATGCTTTTTTTTGCGCAATTTGAAAAGCCCGAAAAAATAAAGGTTTTGTCAATATGGCACGAAAAAGACGTGCTCTCACACAAGAGCAAGAGCAGGAAGGTCGGGACTCCCAAAGAAGGAAATTCGTTGCGTGCGTATTCCAGATACTTGCCGAAACCACGGAGCACTGACGCACATTAATAGCTGTCAAAGATGCCACTCGCATAAAATTAAGTGTTCTGGAGACCAGCCGTGTAGCAAATGTTGCGCGGTAGGACTCGCTGATGAATGTGCCTACGCTACTCGAGATCGCCAGGTGAAAGTTAGTGAGAAGTATGCAAGCCAAGCCGCAGGACACTATTAGACCAAGCCTGTTTAAAAATTTGTCTATCACACATGTCAGACCAAAAGCTAAAACAGCCCCAGCTATCTAGATCAGATCCTTGCAGAGAATCAGCGGCTCAAGGATCGGTCGATCACTTCGGCTCAAGTTGACGAGACCAACGACCCCTCGCAGAGGTAGATGACATCCCTTGACTTTCCAAAAGATGACCCACAGCATACTAAGTGTACAACAGACACCCTTCAAGAACAGCAGATGTCCCCGATGGAACAGGCATACAGAATCCATTGATAGGAGATCGAGCCTGGTTCCACCGGTATGATCCCTCTTCGCCACCCATCTACATCGGCGAGGCAGCGTGTTCAGCATTCGCAACACGGTTTCGTCGATTCTTGTCGGGGAATAGTGCAATGCCACATATTACCCGAACACAGTACGAGCGTGAAGAGGCAATCACCGCAGCGAACGAAGCCGATATCCAGTGGCCGAGTCTTCACCATGCTCGGTTGTTGGTCCGGATAGCAATCCACCAGATTGGGCATTTGTACCATCTCATGATGCGCAAGTCAACATTAGATAAACTGGAAGAGATCTACCAGACACAAAACTTTGACTGCACGGCTAACAAATGCAAATTCTTCGCCCTGTTCGCCTTTGGACAGGCATATTCAATCCGATCTGAGCCCAATTCTGGCTCCAGGGTACCGGGCACGTCATACTTTGCTCGATCAATGGGATTAGTCCAGATGCTGCCGGAGAGAACCAGTGTAACACACTTAGAAACCCTGTTATTGTTAGTATGTGGCTCAGCATGTGCTATTGTTCAACACCAGGAAGCTTACCATATCTCAAGTCTCTGTTTTCATACTATCTCAATCGGCGTCATTCGGCGTACATCTTGATCGGAAACGCTATGCGGATGGGTTTGACCATCGGCTTGAACCACAATATCCAAGAATCACAGCTCATCGGCCCAGTGGAGCGCCAACATCGCATCCAAATATGGTGGACAATCTATATCTTTGATCGGATGTGGGGATCCAAAATGGGTCTCCCAATGCAAATCCTCGATGAAGATATCCACGTCGACATGCCATCTACTATCTCCCCCGCTGGCGCCACGAAGAAGAAATCTCCGACTCAGAATACATGACGGCCAACATCAAGCTAGCACGCATAGTCGGCGAGACAATCACTAGACTATACAGCCGGAGGAAGTACCAGGAGACTTTCCTACAGCGCGTTCAAAAACTCCTCAAAGCCCTGAAACACTGGGTGGAGACACTCCCCGAATCACTCAGGCTGAACATGGAAGACCTGGAATCGAGCAAGAAACCCGTCGTCTCCCTCCACATGGCCTTTAATCAATGCGTGATATTAACCACGCGCCCAACGCTACTACACCTCCTTATGACACTAAGCAAAAAGAACAAACCCCATCCCAACACTGTCAATAATACCAACAAATTAGGGAGCGAAAACGATTGCGAAGACGGATCCGTTTCCCAGCCCGTCCTTACTCTAAGTGAAGCTTGTATCCATGCAGCGCGACACTCTCATTCGATGATCCTGACACGGTGGATCAATGGATCCATGCCGACCTTCGGCTATTTCCACGCCCACTACCTCTTTTCCTCGGCGTTGATCTTGGCAATGTCTAGCTTTGTTCCGATCGGCAGTCCTACGGATATGACGGGGTTCGACTCAGCGCTAGATCTGCTGCGCTCCATGACCGAGAACGGGAATCTGGCTGCGGCGGAATTTTATCATAACCTTGAGCAGGTGAAGGTCTGTCTGGCTGCCTATCAGGCAGTGAGGCGGAGTGAGGGGAGTACTGAGTTGGCTGCTGGTGGAGGAATAGCCCCTAATACCAACGCTAATGCTAGTGGTAATGTTCCCTCTGGCGCTGGTGCACTAGTTTTGACTGGGCCTTCATCGGATTTAGCAACAGCTACTCCTCCCTTTTTGAACACCTTGCCACTGAATCCATCGACATCGACATCTATACCCCAACCGTCGTTAATACCAACGACACATGACATTCTTGATTCTGCCACCACCCAGCCTGTCCACAGCCATGGCATCGATGCATATGCCTATCCATTGAGGGATACCGTCAGCGGGTACACGACCGAAATGGCATTTTTAGAGCCGACCATGCAAGATTTCCTGGCGCAGTCAGATATCGACCTTGGGCTGTTGCATCCTGTTGATACGTTCTTCAACGAGGCGGAGAATTTATATACATGTCATGAGTTTTGATTGAGTTGGCCAGGGCAAATGAGATATTCATAATGATGTGCACCTTTTAGACTTGGCTATTTTGGCCTAAATTGAGTTGACAAGTAACTCGACCATATAATGCTTGAAGGTATCCGGAGTAAAGACACTCTATAGTGCGTACCAGAGAAAGATTCTTGCGACCAAATACAAGAGAGCAAACTCATGAAAAGACACAAAACTGCAATGAGACGCAACCACTTTAGCGAAATTCATCGATGAAGATAGGCCGAAATCATAATTCATCCCATGAACAAGTATTTCCAGCGTCATACTGGACACGCGATGGATAGAACAAGTTGCATGGTATATGTCGTTGTAGCCAGCAAGTAAAGCAGATGAATCGCTTAAGGTCACTTTCCCCCACCAATCGATCCAGGGTATAGACCAAACTCCCATAACTACATGAGACTTGCTGAAAAATGGGTGTTCTTAGAGTTCGGTGTCAACACCGAACCCAAACTTCGAGCCATGCCGTGAAAGAAGGTCCATGCAGATATGCCAGGCTCGCTGCGAGGAAAGGTCTTTGGTTGACATCTCCTTCAACCAGCGAGTTGCTTTCTTGATCTTCTTGGTGATGTAAACCGCCTTCGTAGTGCCTATATGAGTGCGCGTGAACAGCTCGGTGAGAAGGATGGTAGTCGACTGCATGATGCTGTGCAGGACACACCACCATGGAGCGACGCCATGCAGCCAAGTCGAGTCTAGCTCCTCGGGGAGAAGGTCGAGCATTTGATCTGCCATCTGAACGCACAAGGCTGCCATATGGTCACACACCGTTCCCGGGGATCTTGCTTCAGATGACTGAGATAGACGGCGGATACAGGGCTGCAAGATTATCAGCTTCGTAGCGTAGAAACGAAAAGCAAGACTAGCACGCTGCTGTATAAACTGGTGAGCTGTGTCTAGCGTTGTGAAATCAAACTCCACCGGGAGACGCGACAACCAGTTATCAGCATGGTTGTTTAGCGTGGAAATGGCGGTTTCGATCTCATGCCATGACTGTCGAATCGCTTTAGGAGCATACAGGGCATTAATAGCCTCCCGTAAGATATGAGCTAGATCCACTGCATACAGAAAGGACAGAGAGGAGTTAGGTGTCACGTTCTCTGCCCCTGTCTGACCGGCTTTTTCTTGTTTTTCATTGCCCGAGCCTTGCTGTCCCGGGGTGCTGAGAGTCATACTCTCCCTTGGCGAGGCCTCCGTGGCATGGGAAACCAAAGAGGCGAGAAAGGCATTTCGAGATCTTTGGTCGGTAATAAGTTGCTCAACACGCGTATCAGAAAAGTCCTCCTCTGCGAAGGGGACAGGGAGTGGGGTGGAGCAAAAAATGTCCCTAGTACTAGGTGGACGGCCTGTCATCTCACATAGCACAATATCCAACATAAACAGCGCCCACCAGACCCGATACCGAAGTTCTTTCGAACAGTGTGTGATGGTCTCGCTCTCGCTTCGAATGTTTAGACCCATAGTCACCGCCGATCGAATCGCAATTCCAATGAGTCTCCATGACCTAGATGAGCAGGTCCCGCAGATCAGAAATCAGTCACGCGGAGATAGAGGGAAAGGGAAACCAACCTGTTAATTTGACCAACCGACAGGAGGTAAAAACCAGCCAAGCCCTCCACCTGTGCCTGTTGCAGGTCGGGATGATCTAGCAACATGCTACTTGCGTTCAGTCTCCACGCCCGTGCAAAATAAGTCTGATGGACATCGTAGCTCGTTTGGGACTGATCGACGAGCAAGGAATGTTTGGTCGCAATGGCAAACACTAGGTTTAGCATTATCATCCATCGTTTCCCAGGTCGCACGTTCGGATTCGCATAGAAGGATCGATACTGATGCAGAAATATTGCCTTTCCAATAACCGGAAAGGCAGGATGAATGACGTGGAAGTAGGTGTCAACGAGGCTGTTAGCGATTTGCTGTGGAGGTCGGCATGCGAGGTCGATGTCGTCGAGAACCAAAATCTCTAAGTCATCTTGGAAGTAGTTCACTGAAGAAATCGAAGGGCGTTCAGGGGTCTCTGTTGTTTGCAAAACGTTGTGATCAAGGTCGCGCTTGAGTCTGTACAACCATGCCGTCTCCGAATGTTCGCCCACAAATCCCGTCGCCTGTACTTTCTCGTCTCGATTGAAGTCATCTTCGGTGTAATCTACAGTTCCCGAAGGAATAGATATACCAGTATAAGGAGAAAGTACCGAGTGATTGATATGGCCTGATGGGCGGGTGAACAAGGCAGGGATATGGGTGGGGGGAATGACTTGAGTGAACGAAGTGCGTGCATTTAGCTCTCTCAGGGTTTGATCAACCTGCTGGGCCGACGAGATATCCAGCTTGGGATAAATATCGCGGAGCAAAGCATCAAAAATTTCAACCCGTGTAGTTAGATCGTTCAGCTGCCTATAACACGTTAGAGAATACTGAAACTGGAAAAAGTTACGTACTTTGCCATCTTCTCCCTTTTCCGATCGCCATACGAGCACTGGACGCCGGAATCCAGGCACCGATGACAGGCTGGGCGATGGCCACTACATTTGGCCTTTTGTTCGCGGCAATTTTCGCAAGCCCGACTGACTCGGCCACTGCTAGTCCAACTACTGGGTTGTGAATTCCGGGGGATAGCCACCTTGGCATTCACGCGGTCGCTGTTGAATAATGAATTATCACAGATATCATGACCAGGGATAGTTTCGGTAAACTCGACGGGAGAAGGTTGCGGGTATCCAGGCACAGCCCAGTCGTAATTGAATTCATTTTCCAGTGGATACTCGGAATAAGGGGCACCAAAGTTCTCACTCATATCGTTGATGTAGTCTTCAACAGGGTTGGATTATAAGAATGGGTTTTCCGAGACGCGAGACGCGAGACGCTAGCGGGAACATCGACTCATAAGCCACACTAAAAGACCGCGGAAGAGGCAACCCGCCCCCTTGCACAAGAGTAAAAAAAGTATAAAAAAAAAAACGAAGTAGTAGACAGACCCCCCTACAGTGGGTATTCACAAGTGGGTTTCGACCGAAATGAGAGCTTCTGGTATGTCGGATGTCTTTGCCGGGTAGCCACTAAGAGCGGTAGTAAAACCAATAAGCGCTTGGCTTTGCACTTTAGGTGGTATTTTTGACACAGAATGGATACTGTAAACCCTGCCACGCTGTGAACATTGATTGTATCACATGAACAATAGCATATGTGATCTGTACGATGCTTGGTTTTCTTGGTGTTTTGAAGCATCCATGATTTCCATGCCGGAATATTATACATGTGAAACATGCTCTCTGACAAGCCACGTGGGACTGGTGTCCTCTCTTCCCTAGGGACAGCTCCGTCGTGATATTGGACGTTCCGAATCGTATCACCCTCTTGCAGCCCGAGCATCACCGATATTTCAAATCTAGATGATATCTTGGCATTCAAACCACCATCCTTGTTCGAGGACCCGACATGATATAATCATGAGTTCATTTCATGAAATAACATTGTTTTGGTAATCACGGCTGGATACCGTCTGCAGTGAGGTTTCTGCCCGGGTTTCCTGGGTTTCCTCGCAACTTTCAATGCTTTTCTTTCAGGCACATCGTCTTCTTGCCCTTCCAACTTGTCTTAATTTGGGCTGATCAATACTCGTTCACCATCAAACTGGAAAACCCACCGATATCGGCACGATCTTCCATACTCTAGAGGCAAGCATGACAACAAATCATCACAACCCCATTGATAGAGGTGTCTTTTGCTGGATTTTGGGGTCTTTTGTACCAACAAGTCGACGAGTCGACCATGTTTCTTTGTGCGATCAGTTTCGGTGGACATTCGGGCAGCTGTCTGCAGCATTGCCAACATCTTCTGTGAACTGCAAGGCATTTTGAGATCCAGAACTCTGCATTGAGCATTTAAACTCATATATCATTATGACTCTGGAGAGAGATGCGGTGATGTGGCCGTGATATGAAGTCGTGCTTCCCAGGCCTCATTGCAAGCTATGCATAAAACTGGTGAATGTGACTAGGCCAGACAGTGTTGCCACAAGGTTATGAGAGTTGCTCTAATACCCCGAAGGCATGCTGGAAGTATGAACGAGTCTGCGATCTTGCTGGACAAAGGTCGACTTGTGAGTGCCCCACCCGGTTACATCACAGGCTTAGGTGCACTAAGCAAGAAAAGAGCCATTGTCATGAGAAACATCAAGCCAGATGAAAAGAGGAGTCCTTATTTGCATGAGAAAAGTCTGACTATTAATCGCACTTAGGCGATTTCAGTTTCTTTTGACGCGCTCGGCAGTCTCCATGGTTTCACGGCACTGACAGTTCCCGTCAGTGCATGAATATGGACAACCACAAACTCTGACAGAGTCTGAAGCATCCTCAAGACATTCCAATTGGGTACTAGCAGTTGTAATTTCGAAATCTTCGAGGTGCTCTGGGATGCGAGGATAGGGATGGACTTAGGAGTAACGCGCCCGTTGCTCTTACTTTTTCTGTGAGTGCAACACGCAAAGATTCACAGTCTCTCGGTACTTATCTTCTAGGGAACTCCCAGGGATCAATAAACATAAACCATGATCTCTGTTGGAGGTAACGAAGAGTGTTGTTCAAATTGGGTTTGGGAGACGACGGACAAGACTTGGGGGGGCAACCGGAAATCAACTCCGCATAGCATAGAACCAATTAGGTAGACTCAACGGGCATTGAAAAGACAAATATCTCCGCCCTGCGGTTGGGCAAAATTCGGATTTTTGATCTGAGCCGAACAATTGCGTGGTCAATTTGGTGGAGGAAATTCAGCCACCTACGTCTTTGGTCTACTCGTCTTTAATCTAATAATCAGGGCAATTTACCACCAAGCACGCCCAAACTAACAAAATAATCGCTTTCCGTTCCTCTTTGACATTGATGAAGTCATATGCTAAAGACAAAAATGAGACTAGTGCCTTATATTTTGCGTCTTCTGTCAAGCTGTCGTCCAGTGCATTCCTCTGTTACGGAGGTTTCATGTGTGCGCGCGCACGCGAGCGTGTGAGTGTGTGTGTATGAGACTCCAACATCAATGGCTCGATCTGGAATATAAATGCTGATTTGATAAGGCCATTACGGCATGGCACCCTATGATCGGTCGTCTTAGCCCTCGTCTAACTATACTTACAATCATAATCATGTGCGAGGCAATCATGCTTACTACTTCTTACATCTATTATTACTGTTTACTATTACAATGCTCACCTTGCTTCCAAATATTCCCTTCTGAGTTTTATCACTTCTGTTGTGTTAATCACACCTGGACATGCACTTAGCCGACCATTGTGATTAATCCAGTCCACCGGTGAGACGATTTACCTATCCTAGCGCGAGCTACAAAATCATGTATCAATGCCTCGTGCCTAGTGTATCCAAGAAACCTGCGCCAAGCTGTCAGCTAGAACAGATTATCAATCCGTGTTAAAATGTAGGGCTGGCTATAGAAATCTACAATTTGGGGTGCGCAGGACTAGCAGTTGACTACTTGTTTCCCCCCAGAATAACCATTTTCGTTAAATTTTTTTTCATTGGCTCTCAGAATGGCACAGAATCTATTATAAACTGAGTCAATTGGTTCAATCCGTATGATACCTGGAAATCAATGGCTCCTATTGTATGATGCGACTTGGATCGAGTTCTATATTTTGCCTCAGGCATTAATATCATGTCGGCGCAGATACACCGGGATACCGGAGGATTTATTAATCCTAAATATGCAGTAATTTTTCTTATGTAGTCCAGTTAGTATAAATTGCCAGAATAGTGGATACAGAAATACAGAGAGTTGAATACCATTGATTGGACCCATACATTACACAATACGGAATACTCCAACATATCATGTGACCGTAACGGTTCACGTGATCGTCATATCTCCCCTTTGCAAAGGCTATCTCTTACAAGAACTCATAGGCGCATTCTGATATTTGAATTAACTAATTGCGGTGAAATGCAAGCATAAAGCAATAAAGAAATGTCTTTGCGCGGGCCCATGCGGCGGTCGCACCTGAGGCAAGTGAGCGCGGCGAGCTTGGAGAGCAGCTCCACCCACTCACTGGAGACTTCGAACCGTGAGCACGACCACGACCAAGCCGCAGATGATCGGACTCTCAGACTGTCCTCAGCAAGCTGGACACGACACCAATGTGCGCTTTGGGTTCACGATGAGACGTTTTCACGTGAAGAGATTTTGTTGAATCCATCGGCTTTCGGCGAAACTGAAGTGCAAGTTGGGGATGTCGTCGAGATCCTACCCATGCGGGGACCCGGTGATGCTAGCTATTCTACCCTAAAGCCGGAGGCCGCTTTGAAAGCTGCCCGCGAGGGTCATGCAGAACTCAACTCGGCGTCCCAAGCGGATAGCACCTCGAAATTCAAGACTCCACTACAGAGCCGTTGTCTATTTGTGGTGAAGGCCTTACCGCCAGAAACCAAGGCTCGAAATCCTCAATTAGAGATTTCAGTGACAAACAACATTGCGAACATCTTTGGTTTCAAGAACAGAACGCAAGTTCTATTATCGATTGTGGATCGAGACCAGTGTGCGGCGTCTCATGTCGACATCGCCTTTCGCGATCAGTACATGGTCCGGTCGGACATGTGGAGGCTAGTCATGTCGGAGCTATCCGATAAGATCATATACAAAGGACAAAAGATTATGTTTATGGGGAGCATAAAAGCCACTGTCAAGAACATCTTTATCCGAGAGAAGAAATGCCTCTCGGGATATTTCTCGCCACAAACGATTCCTATCTTCCGAAGCGAGTCCGCCAAATATGTCCTATTCATTCAAATGTCGAAAGAAATGTGGGACTTTGACTCGGAGGGAACTGGTGACATCCTCTTCAGTCGGGTTATCAATGGTTTCCTCCCGGAGCTCTTCAAGAGATGGGCTAATTCAGACGCAAAACATCTGGTGACCATTGTGTTGTTCACTCGAGTCGAATATGATAAGCCCAACCATCCAAGTCAACCCAAACTCAGCGGTGGGAACTTGAACAGCAAACCCGGACCAAACAAGGTTCCAACTCGAGATTTCTACCGCGTGGTAGTAAATGATATGGCAAGCGGCCACTGGACAACCATTCTAGACGAGCTGAAAAGAGAATTCAGGACCTTTTTGCGAGATGTGTCGATCCTGAAAACGGACGACATTGATGCTGCATCTGGCAGTGGTATCAAGATCCCTTCCAAGCCAAACATGGCGACCATTGCCGGGCACCCAAGTTCAGCTCTACGAGGAAACATCCTAGAGGCCATTCATCTCGCCTCTGCTCACCTGGCTTTCGACCATATCGATCGAGACATGGTCCACACTGGCACCTCGATCATTGTTATCACCCCCGGTAGCGGCGTTTTCGAGGTCTCTTATGAGTCCTTGGCTTCTACCACAGAAGCCCTTGCGAACCGAGGCATAGCAATTGACTTGGTCTGTTTGAGTCCGATGCCTCTCCATTCTGTGCCACTCTTCAAATACCGAGAGCCAGTGGAGCGAGATACTGGGGATTCGGGGGGAGCTAGATCCAGTGAAGCTAGCAGGGATAGGATGCCTTCCGAGATACATCATTCCTTGTCAAGCGTTGTGAGCAGATCATCATATCTTTCTCCAAGCTCATACCTGTCTGCGACCAGAATGAGGGAACGGGCCACTCCTCAAGCTAAAGATTGGAGCTTTGGTATTCCTCATTGGCTTGACATCTCCTATTGGAACCCTGAAACATACCGAGAGGCCCGGCGAATCTTGAAAAAAGACCCAAATGCGCCCATCTCGCTTACCGTCACTCGGCCATCAAAGGCGTTCACGCCACGAGTGCGCATGTATGAGATCCAAATGATGGGAGTAATGGAAAGTGAACAAGCGAACATCACAATCCCCTATCTTACTGAAGGGCGCGGTGGGACAAGATCTCGTGGATCTTGGCCTACTTACAGTTCAGCTAGTCGTGCTCCCCCTAAAGCCCGTTTCGCGAATCCTTCATCTTACAAGGCACAACTCAGTGATAGTCTTCGCCCGGGATCATTTATTCAAAACGCGGCAGACCAAAATGAATCGCAAACTCGAGATACGCAGAATTCACGCAAGGCAGTGATGTCCTGGATGGACCAATACGACGAAAACCTTTTCGCTGTCTCTCCGAAACGGCACCAGGCTACCAAGGCACCCAAGGCAAAGCGACCCAGTGAATCGGAAGTCCAGGCTGCTGGAGGCGGAGTGCATGAACGGTTATCTGCCCGCTCTATTACGCGCCTTCGTCATCATGAAACAAATCCAGCAGACGAGAATGATTCCGTGCACTCTGGGCCTCGAAGAATTGACTCGAATATGACTACACCAAGAAGCTCAAGCTCGGGTAAGAGCATGTCTCCCATAAAACCAGCATTGAAAAAGACGTCAGCGCCCATAACCTCACGGATTTCTCGGACGATTAGCTTTGCGCTTCGAGGCCTGAGTGCTACTCCCCCGAGAGCCCCGGCAAGCACAGGGGTTAATGTGGAACATGCCAGCGCTCTGCCCATGACAAACCAAAGAACTCCTGCCGGGTCAATTTCTGATTCCAGGAGTATCACTTCTTTGAGCCCGTCAGAAACGGCATCGACTACATCAGTCTTCGAGGTACTTGGGACATCTTCAACGCCCACCAAGTCTTCACAGACTCCTGCTAAGCCGATTTCCATCAAAATCCCTCCCAAAAATCCACCGAAAGAATCCGAACAGCCAGAACAGGTGGGCCCCCATGGATCACTGCCGGTAGAAACGGCAACGAATGAAGTCAGTCAGAGCCATGGTGAATATCATCCGAACGATCACAAGATCGAAATCACTCTCAACCATCTTCCACGCGAGCCATATGTGCGGAACTCCCCGAGCAAAGCTTTGTCTCCGTGGGTCCGATCTGTCAACCCATGCAATACCCCTAAAGACGTGCTGCGAGATACTAGTTGGTTTGGCCGTTGGCAACATGCGTATCCTCGCCCTCCACATGTGGCTGTGGTAAAGTGGAAGAGCTTAAAGTCACCTGCCGTGCTTCCATTGACGACGGAAGAATTCCCGACCGCTAGTGTGCTTGCTTCGGACTATCTACAGACACCATACCGTGTCTTCCCAAACGAAGATTCCGAAGGCATTGAAGCACCAAAGACACGTGGAGTGCTTTTACGAGAAATGATCTCGCTGCGGCTTTCTCATGGATTCCAAATCATTGTTGGAAAACACGTGGCCGAAGTGTCCGCGCAGCCCGCCCTTGAATCATTGAATGTCTTTGATTTCCGGGGGCTAGAGCATGATGGGCTCACAATGTTTCTCTCCAAAGGCAACACGATCCATCGACTTGTCTGCGTCCAAGATGGAGAAGTTGAAGTGACCCGCTTTACGCATCAAAATTCTGCGGTAGTCACTTCTCCCAGGAAGCCTACCTTTACTCTCTATCAACCGGCGATGAAAACAATATTGAGCGCGGAATACGAAGTGAAGGATATCAAGCTAGATCCAACCTCCGAAGAGTACAACTGGAACTATGCCGATAACTATGTGGCTGGTCATCGAGATTATCTCCAAAACCCAGCACAGCAGCTGCACTTCTGGCGAGTCCGTTACGTCTTGATTCCGCTCCAACTTCATGCCAATTCTCGGCGCAATTTGCAGACTTCCCATGAAGATAACGAGGAAGAAATCCATTTGCTCGGTATCAGCCAACTGACCCATATCTGGCAACGGTTCAAGTACGTCTCACCGGAGGAAAAGCTTTTCGAGAAGTCAAATCCCAAGCGAGACCAGAATCCTTTGAACATCATGTACCAAACACGCAATCCATCAGAAATCGTTACAGCGGAGCTAGACCGTTTGCTTCTCACTGATCCAGGGCTTGACAATCCCCCTGCTCAGCTCTTACCCGAGTCAGAACTGTTAGATAGATCCAGCATCAGTCTTATGTCGTTGGCACAAATTATCCAAGGCGAAAAGGGTGTCCGGATGATGGACCGACGGTGGCATTGGAGGTTACACTACAATTGCTTCATCGGGTTTGAATTTACAACCTGGCTGTCACAAAACATACGTGATATCGATACCCGTGAACAAGCAGTCAAATTTGGCAATGAATTAATCGACCATGGCCTGTTCCAACACGTGGAGAAGAGACACAATTTCCGAGATGGCAACTATTTCTATCAAGTATGTGCCGATTATCGTGTCACTCGTCCAGAGTCTCGAGGAAGTTGGTTCCCTCAGCTTAGACCAGACAAATCGATGCCGTCGACACCCGCCATCGGGACTGCCAAGGAATCTCCTGCCAGCCTCAAAGCGCGATCAGACAGCATCGACGAGCGCATACCACAAACTCCTAGCACTCCTTCCAGGGCGAAGAGCAAAGTCGCTATCATGCTGTCCAAATCCATGAAATACGATGTTGATCCGCGCAAGCGGTCGAATCGGCCGGAAGTGATTGACCTTCACTGGGACCGACTACATAACCCCGAGAATTGCTTCCACATCGAACTCAGCTGGATGAGCACGACTCCCAAGTTGATTGAAGATACCGTGCTTTCTTGGGCCTCGACCGCCGACAAATTCGGGCTGAAATTAGTTCAGGTGCCGATCGCCGAAGCTTGCGCTATCGACAAGACCCAGCCATTCCGGAAACCCTACCAGATCAAACTAAAAGTCCCACCACCCAAAGGGCCACTACACACAGTGTTCAACAATGCGTCGTTTGCGCAGCCAGGTCCACCGGATCGTCTTTACTACCAGAAGGCCATATTGCGAAAGTTTGATTTCGTACTAGACTTCGAAGCCTGCTCTGCATTCCCAGCCGACGTCGAAGTATCGTACTCCTGGGGAAAGCCCGATTACCTTTACCCGCAATTCATCCATCGAACCGGTAGCATCCTGGCGCAGATCACCGACGAAGGCGATTTCCTCCTCCTTGCCAATCGGCTGGTAAGTACCCGCAGCACGGTGAGTCGAGACGCAGGCCGTTTCGAGAACCACAATCGGTCCGACTTCCGAGGCCGTGCGCCGAATCACGATGGACTTGACCGCGTCTCGCCTCGACTTTCTCCAATTACCCGGCCCGTCCATGACATTGGTAGCATCGGAAGCCCACTTACCCCATCCGGATCAACAACCATCGACTCGGCAAACCTGTACCGGGCGCCGGAACACATTCTTAACTGTCTGGCCGAGTTCTGCAGTGATGTAGCCCAATTGGAGCAATTCTACTCGGAGTCGCATGCTCGTCCATTATCCACAAAGGTGGAGTCAACTACCACAAACCTAATGGATGCATCGATCCCGTCACTCGAGCTTCCTGCTAGTGTAGTCAGTCATCATATCTCACCGCCACCAGGGTTGCCATCCCGGATCACCCGTGAGTCGCGCGAGGGACTGATGTCGCCGGAAGTTACACGCGCCAGAGCTCGAGGTGAAAGTCTCAGCTACAATGCAAGCCCTAGGAGTGGCAGCTTACGACCCTTGATCTAATTCGAAGATACCCATGCTCTGATGATTCTGTTATCCAATTGAAATGCGATATTAGCTATATTCTTTTTTTTTATGCAAAAGCCGTGAAACACGATTCTATTCCACCCTCACCTTCTCCGTACATATTTTTTTTTCCCCATCGATTTTGGGGGGTCCCAAAATATCCAGTGTTTAGCTCGATTTCGCGTGGTACCCCTCGCTAGAGCAAGCCACCATCATATTAGCCTGATATCCGGCATTCAGCCGAGATTTAACCACGCGCTCTGGTTGGTGGACATCCAATCCAACGGCATTGCCAAAATTCCCGAGAATGTGCCCCGCCTTAGATTCTACCCCAAGCTCCAGAAATAGCGGAGCTCTCTGCTGGCAAATGCACACTATTCAAAATCAGGCCATGGCGGACGATACGCCGTGTCCAATGGAGCAAGTCAGGCGTACCCCAGGGCGTACCAGCGTAAAACAAAAAGAGCTTGACTCTCCTCCCCTGTCATTTAATTTCTTCTTTCACTCTGCTTTTCATTTCTATCCAAAGCTCAAAGATACCAGGCATCTCTGGGGTAGCTTGTGCAGAACCGATTCCAAGAATAAGGACCTCAATTGAGATTTCCTGCCCTTCCTCTCAAGATGAAGTTCACCGCCGGCATGTGGTGCCTGCAGGTAATTTTACTCGCTTAACGAAGCTGGCATAGGATTAATACTGACATGCAATTGAATCATATAGGAGGGCATCAGCATCGAGTGGATGAGCAACGTGGAGCGATTTTCCATTGAAGACGACACTGTCAATTTACTGTTGAACAAGTTCCAGGCACACCGAGGACACACCCTCAATTCACGTACGTTTTCAATCCCCCCCCTTGGTAGAGAAAACGAGAAGCTAACAAAGATCTACAGCAACTGTCTCCGCGCGGGTCACCTCGCCACTAGAGGGAGTCATCGGCGTGAAGCTTGTCCACTGGTAAGTAGTTCAAAGGCTCAAACCAGAGCTCTCCATGTTTGAGACCAGTTCTCTGGAGTATACTAACGGCATACAGGGACGGCCAAAACGACAATGGTCCTCACTACCACCTGAACAAGGCCACCGGACATACCCAGATCCAGCACAATAAGGAAGAAAATAAACTCAACTACACAAGCGGGCCACTCAATCTGGCCGTGAACACCTCCGCCAATGATCTGACCCTAGAATACCGGTCACCAAGCGGTAAGAAACTGACCGGTCAATCGTTCCGCTCTATCGGATACGTGCGCGACCAGCGCACTGATAAGCATCGCTATGATGACGGCATCTACGCTGAGCGCCAGGGATACATGCTTGCAGGGCTTGATCTCGGCGTTGGCGAGAAAGTCTATGGCCTTGGAGAGCGGTTCGGACCTCTGGTCAAGAACGGACAGACCGTCGATATCTGGAATGAGGATGGCGGTACCTCGTCCGAGTTGGCTTACAAGAACATCCCCTTCTATATCAGCTCTAAGGGATATGGTGTGTTCGTCAATCACCCTGGCAAGGTCAGTCTGGAGGTGCAGTCTGAGCGCACGACTCGCGTCAACATCTCTGTACCTGGGGAGGAGATTGAGTACTTTATTGTGTATGGAGCTACACCCAAGGACATCCTGAATCGCTATACTGCTTTGACTGGCAGACCTGCCTTGGTTCCGTCGTGGAGTTATAACCTCTGGCTTACTACGAGTGAGTTCGGGATATTATTTGCCCTGAAAATCTGGATGAAAGAAGCTAACCATGTTCCAAAGGTTTCACAACCAACTATGATGAAAAGACCGTCACCGGGTTCCTTGATGGATTCCGTGACCGCGACATCCCCCTGGGTGTCTTCCATTTCGACTGCTTCTGGATGAAGTCCTACCAGTGGTGCGACTTCGATTTCGATTCGGAGATGTTCCCCGATGCCCTTGGATATCTCAAGCGCCTCAAGGAGCGCGGTCTCCGCATCAGTATCTGGATCAACCCTTACATCGCCCAGGCATCGCCACTATTCGCAGAGGGCAAGAAGAACGGATACTTCATCAAGGTATGTAGCACACAAGAAAATGGCACTAGAAGAAACAATCCCTAACAATTTATAGCGCACCGATGGCTCAGTATGGCAATGGGACATGTGGCAAGCCGGCATGGCCGTCGTTGATTTCACAAACCCCGCCGCCTGCGGTTGGTACAACGCCCACCTGGAGCGATTAATGGAGATGGGTGTCGACAGCTTCAAGACCGACTTTGCCGAGCGCATCCCAGTCAAGGGCGTCCAATATCACAATGGCGCCGACCCCGAGCGCATGCACAACTACTACGCTCTCCTCTATAACAAGATCGTGTACGAGACACTCAGCAAGCGCGTCGGACGCAACCAGGGTCTCCTCTTCGCCCGCAGTACCGCACCAGGTGGACAGGCGTACCCCGTCCACTGGGGTGGCGACTGCGAGAGCACATTCGAGGCTATGGCAGAGTCGCTTCGCGGCGGACTGAGCCTGATGCTGTCTGGATACATCTTCTGGGCGTCTGATATCGGTGGATTCGAGGGTACGCCCCCACCGGCACTGTACAAGCGCTGGGTGCAATTTGGACTTATGTCTACTCACTCGCGTCTGCATGGATCATCTTCGTTCCGTGTTCCTTGGATCTATGGAGAGGATTGCTCGGATGTGCTGCGGGACTGCGTTAAGCGCAAGATCTTGCTTACTCCGTATATTCTGCAGGAGGCACTGAAGGGCCATGGAAACGGCACACCGCTTATGCGGCCGCTGTTCTTGGAGTTCCCTGAGGATCTTAACACATATGCAGTTGATACACAGTATATGTTTGGACCCAATTTGCTGATCGCGCCGGTCTTCACGGAGGAGGGTGAGGTTACTTTCTATGTGCCTGAATCTCCTGATGACGAGGCTGGAAAATGGATCTCGTGGTTTGATCACTCCAAGTCTTATGAGTCTGGTCGTTGGTACACGGAGACTCATGACTTTGATACCATGCCCATCCTGATCCGTCCCGGCTCTGTTACTGTCACCAATCCCACGATCAAGGCCCCTGAGGATGATGCCTTGTCGGGAATTGAGTTGCTGGTCAATGGGCGCCTGCGCGGTGAGACTACCGTCGAGATTGTCAACTCGGCTCAGTCAGACGAGATCTTGAAGACTATCAAAGTTTCTCCTACTGCGGATGGAAAGGTTGAAGCAAGTGGTCACAGTGTGAAACTAGTTTATGTTGCTTAGATTCAGATTAAATAGAGAATCAATTGCATGGAACTTAACATCATTTGCATCAAATTGCTCCATGGTCATATTAAAAACGCAGGGGAAGAGCCCCCACAAGTATAACTAAACTTCAGTACGAAGTGAGTGGGTATCATATTCAAAACAGGTCGCAATGCAATAGGCAAAGCCGAAAAAGACGAGAAAAGCGAAGAGAAAAAGTAGTCAAAAACCAACCCCAGGTCTAGCACTATACCAGGCGAGACCATATCACTAATGATTGGGCAGGGGAAAGGGGAAAAAAACAATGCATGAGTGCAATGAGCATGGATATGCAATCAGCAAACCTAAAGAAATCAAACCCTGGTAAAAGCAGAATCACCAAACTTCTTCAACGTCAAGGAGCCATTTTCGGATCCCTTCACGCAACGTATTATCAGCACCTGCTTGTGCTCTTCTCCGCTCGCGGTCGGCAAGCCCGAGTGTGCTGTCCACATCTTCACGGCAGTGCTCGGCGGTAACAAGGCGGACGACTTCTTCCAGGGCCCCAAGCACCATCTTGCGACATTCACCACGAGGCACCTCAACAGGAGGGGCTTCGTCACCTCTAGAAGAGGGGCCTTTGTCTTCAGCTCTACGAGCACGGTTAGGGGAAGGGGCACGCGATTGTACCATTGACGAGTAACCACTTTGTCCCAAGACACGCTCGACAGCATCAACTAGAACTCCGTCGAGGTCCATCACAGGCTCCTCGATGAACCGCTCTTCCACAAAGCCCTGGTCCTGTCCATCAGTGGCGGGCCCGTGAGGTTTCTCATGTCCGGAAAAGAAGCTGGTGAATTGGGAGGCCGAGGCACCTCCAGTAGATCCACGGGGGGTAGCGTTGGCAGGGGAAGGAGGCGTACGAGGAGCCCCAGAACTGTGACCCACTATAATTTTGCGTCGCAAGCGGAGTCGTTTCACAGTAGAAGCCTTGGTGTCTGCAATCAAAGTCGTCGCAACATCTACCCATCTCTCTGATCCGTCCACATCGGATGCGGAAGCGGCCATGTACGGGGATGGTTCAGCCCGCATTGCCCGTTTGATTTCTGCTTCAAGGGAAGCATAAGGCCGGACCGCCTGAAGCGAGAAATCCTCATGGAAAAATTTCAACCAACCAGCCACATGGGCAGTCGGCCCATCGCTGTCCTTCATGATACCAGGAAATCCGGAGCCACTGCTGTGCGTAGAAGCAACTGCATCCATGCTAGTAACGGAGGTTCGAGTCTTCTTTGGCGAGGCAATAGTTGAATCGCCGGACGAAGAAAGTGACATGAAACCAGGAAGTGGAAGGTCAACATCCACCACGCCCTCATCTGCTCGGACTGACAACTTCAAAGGCGACTCCCGAACTTGGCTAGTGAGTGATGAAGGCTCTGGCGAGGCAGCCTGGGTGTTGTGAGGAGCGGCAGCAAAAGCAGCTGGAATTGAGATGTTCCCACTAGGAGCTGTTTCGGGCTGGTGCTCATCCTCGTTTTCAGTGACCTCCCTGACCATTTGAGTCAAAGTGGTGGACCCGCACCTAGCAGGACCAGAGATTGTAGAAGCGGACCTTTTGCGAGCTTCGGATGAGGAATATGGCTCACTGCCTTCGGTAGATGAGCCTTGACGAGAGCTCCAAAGACCGGAGAAAATACCTCCCCAGCGGCCTCCAGCTGAAGAAACGCTGCCGTTTGTGCTCACTGCAGTGCTATCACTTCGTTGGAGGCTCTTCAGTAGAGTCTCCGATGCTAGGCTATCGTTACCTTCGGCTGCGCTCCTCTCTATTCTGGCCTGGGTAGAATGGCTTGGCTGAGAAGTAAAATGAGGAACAGGAACGGTGCTGCTCTGAGTGATCATGGAAGTAGTTGCTCCGCTCGTATTTATGGCTCGAGCATCCTTCGGTAGGATGTTTGCACCGGGGGGTTTGATAGAGCGGGCATCAGACCCTCTGCGGGCCGAGGCCGGGTGTTCCGCCGGTGGAGTTATTTCAGCTCCATCTATCGACCGCTGGGTTGTCTCCTGAGATGAAACGCTCACCGATCGCTGATGGTGATGATTATCACCCATGATCATTCGTTGAGCACGAGCTCGGCGTTCAATCGCTCTCCGGAGAGACTCCTGGCGAAGGACAGGCACAGTCGGTGGGCTTTGAGAGATAGCACGTATTGAAGCCGATGTACCAGGTCTAAGAGGAGACGGTAACGGCTCCATGCGTTGTTTAGAGGGCAAGAAGGCGGCTAGTAAAAACACGAGGCGGCGGGCAGTCATCTTATCTGGGCATATGATGACTGTTCTGTTTGCAAGAATGAGTTCGCCATCCTGCTGGGCTTTCTGTTGCTGGCTATGGCGGCGTCGATACCACTCTGGGCCAAGGCTATTGAGCCACTCGGTGTGATTTCCCAAAAATGCTGTCAAAACCACTAAGAAGAAGAAGTTCTGCTCTTTGTCGCCCAGACCACGGACAATTGAGCGGCCTTCCTCCCTCCAGACGCCCCAGCGACTTTGACCAGTGACCACATATGGGGTTTGAAGAGCAAGGCTAATCCGGCGGGAGCTACGAATGGCTTCCTCTTTGAGCTTCGAGTTGACCGATAAAATGTTGGCAGGTAAATGGACAATCGTCTGGTTGGTGCGCTGCATATTGGGAGGCTTCGCAGGCTTTGGGTGTGGCCCGGATAAAGAGTCCACCTTCTTCAAGAGGAAGAGAATTTCGTTGCGAACAAGTCTTTCGAGGTGGGAGAGTGTACGGGTGATAACGTCCCAATGATCAACTAACAAATCCAGACGCTCATCCAGGCTAGCCGGGGGCGAAGCAGAAGATAAGCTATCATCAAAAAATCCACCCGGCCAGCGGTGGTCAGAATCCAGCGAGCTTGAAAACCCGGGCCGAGGAGAGTCAGGGCCTGGTGTACTGAATCTTGATACAGGACGTCCCGTATTGCGTGGCAGCAAGGGAATCTGAATTGTGATTGCAACCGCGTACATGGGTGTCTTCTTCTCCTTGATTTTCTTGCGCTTAGAAACATCCGGGAATGGGAACTCCATCTCGGGCAATGACTCTTGGTAGAGAGCGTTGGCGTAGTCATGTCGCTCAGCTGATGCTTCCGCTCCTTCGGGAAGATTCACACTAAACATGCGAGTCAAGAGAACTGTGACTTTGGAAGGTGGCTTGTCATCCATTCCTCGGGCTCCTATCGGAGCCGAGGGACTCCCTGTAGTATAGGCCCGGGAAAGTGGACTGCGGGCAGCAGGCGATGCACTCACCCCAGTTGTCGAGTCTTCGTCGGCAGAAATTATGTGCATTTTTGTAGATGACCCGCGGTAGCTGAAGGCGCTGCTGCCGAAGATGCAGTTCAGAAGGCCGGTATCATTAGAGTCGGAGGAGTGTCGTGATGGGCCATGGTCATGTGTTCCCGGTGGTGCCAGTGTAGAGCTGCGGCCTCGAGCCCGGGAAAAGGCACCCGGGCTGGCTGGTGACGACCTGCGTGCATCTGCAGCTGCGGATAGGGGACTCGATTCGATGAGGGAGGATTGGGTGAGGAGATTTCGACGTGTTCCACGAGAAAGACTCGAGACTGCCCGAGTATGTTTAAGACTGGATTGTTCGTTGCCTTGCGGGTCGATTCCAAGACCGGCGGGGGATGAATTGGATGCACGAGTGTCAAGCAAGACACATGCATCTCGGTCGCCCAATGCATTTTGTGCAACAATCACACGAAAATCTTTGATTGCATCCAATTCCATTCCCCCACGGTCATCATATGCTCCAGCGGCCGAGGCATTCGGGGAATTGAAAGTTGTCTGTAATGGGAAGGCATGGGTATGGGAACGTCGAAGGAGGCTGGCGTCGGGGAAAAGAAGACCGGAGGTATGTTCCTCTTCAGTCACAGACTCAAGGGGTGTTCCATTGCTTCGTCCAGAGTATGCCGCCGGGTTCAGAGTTGACGCGGCGGTACTCAAGAGTCGGCCAAGCATGGTGAATGAGAACGGGGAAACCCGCAGAGAGAACAGGTGCTTAGAGATGCAGGGAAAAGGAAACGGGCCGGTCGAATTCACGTGGTGTAACGATGGGTATCAGACAGCTAGGGATATCTAGGCTGCATCCACCCATAACTTAATTCAACGAAGCAAGAATCATCATCAAATGATGAAGGGAATTGAGAATATCCAGAGTTATGAGAGGGGAGGAAGTGGAAGGTGGGATGAGGTGCAGCAGTGGGGCTTGGATCAGCAATTAAGACTTAAAATTGGCTTTGCACCCACGAGGACTCCACAGGCTGATATGAATTGTGTCGAAAACTAGGAGGTCAAGTGAAATAATCCCAGGGCTTCTTAAGGGACCCAGTCTATTGAACAGAGAAACCCCCGGGGGGGGGGGGAGTGGAGAGGGAATGTGAAAGGGCGGTGAATAAAGTCACATGATCTCAACCTCATGGTCTACAGTAAGGGATAATGACCTTTTTGATCTTTTGTTATAGATATTGTGAAATACCGAGTCCAAATACCCGTTCAGATACAGTACTAAACCACCTGATCGGATATAGGGTAATTTACCCTGAATCTCCACAGACGTCGGTCCTAGAAACCCGACCAAAAGTGTAGTATTGACTAGTGATTTTGTCTATTTAGGTTTGCACGTTTATCTCGTTTTATTGCTAGTCAGAGAGTTTCAATATACTGAGTTATACCATACAATTTGATACAGACCGATTTCTGTCAGATATGTTTCTCTGGCCCTAATCAATACAGCACTGAAAGCATCACGAGGTATAGCCTGAAGCGTAGGAAGACCCTCGCTTGACCATATATTCTCGGCTATTGGAACTATGTCCAATGATAGCTTTACCAATCACTACTATGGTCCATCATGTCGCTATCCTTCACCGTATAGTCGGGTTTGCAAGGAGTCGTGTTACCCGGGAGCGGTGGTTTGTGTGATTTGAGACGGAGATGAATTTGGGATTGGAGGGAAATGGTTTATCTCTCAAAATATTACTCACGTTGGGCACATGCCATCTCTACACCGTTAATCATACCTTGTGTGATACAAGGATCATGCCTGCAACCCCAGATACCACACCTCTCGACAGACCCTATAATCATGCTTGTAAATGCCCCGACCCTAGGGGAAAGGGATGCTCTTCATCTTGACTACTAAGCTTATTCTATCCACGTGGTTCTGCCCTTCAGCCGGTCCTTTTCCGTGTCCCATCGTAGTAAGCTGACACAAGACGGCACATTGGCTGTCAGCTATTCTGGAGAGCATATTACTAGGAGCTAGTTTCATATTGCCAATATACATATTTAAAGAGATCATATTTCACAGGTCAATTTCTTTCATTGAATCTCAGTGTATTACCTTCCAAATCATTTCAGCTATACTATACTCTTAGTGAGAACGCTTGACTTTTGCCACCAATCGCTTCAGCTCTTCAGAACTAGACTCCTTGGAGGACTTCTTCTGCTTTTTCTGGCTATCCCGGCTCTCTGTTGGGGCCTCAGCCTCTGCATCATCACCGGTACGTCGACGCTTACGGCCCTCGTCCAACAGGGCCTTCATGCCGGAAGTCGACTTGAACCGGGGGTTGGTGGGATCAATAGCGAAATCATGAGTGTCGTACAGACGTGAGAAACGGGGGTCGCTGACGTTGACTTCAAAGTCATCTACCTGGGCAGGTTCCACCTTCTTGCCCTTCTTGCCCTTGCCCTTCTTCCGGGCCTGTTTCTCGGCCTTTTCAATCTCAGTCATATCAAAGTGCTTGATTTTGACCTTTTCGTCATCTACCATCAGTAGCTCCAACTCAGCACGTTGGGCAGCTGACGCGGCTTCCTCGGCGGCACGTTCCTCACGCTTTTTGCGCCTCTCCTCCTTGCGTCGAGAACCTGCTGTAGCCTTTCCAGTAGGGTCGTCAAAGAAGGGATCATTGAATCCCATCTCTTCTTCCTCTTGCTGTGGCGCCTCGGCTGGAGCAGCTTCGTTGTCTTCGCTGTCCGCTGCGGCGTCATCCCCTGAGGATGCCTTAGGAGCCTTGAGTTTCTCCTTTCGGCGCTTTTTGCGCTCACGCTCCTTCCGCACGTACTTTTCAAGAGTGCTCTCTTCGATCTCCGGTTCATTTTCGAAGATGGTATCTTTACCATGGCCGCCAGCCAAGCCCGATGTGAAAGTAACCTCCATCTCGCCGACGGGGCGTTCCGGTTTGGTGCGGGTAGGCTCGGCGCTCAAACCCAACAACGCACGCATGCGCTGTCTCTCGACCTCTTTCTTGGATAGTTTTGTGGTCGAGGCCTCTCCTGCCGTGTTATCAACAACTTCAACGCCTCCGTCCTCGTCATCTGAATCTTCGTTGTCGGAACTATCGCTGCCGAGGTAGGCTTTCAGGTCGTTCTCGTCAATATCCTGACGTGAGCCCCGGAAGGCACGTGCCTGAGCTTCTTTTCTTGTCTTATCATCCGCGTCCCATGTCAATTTGACCTTGCTGTGTTGCAAAGCATCCGTTACGAATTCAGTAGGCTTGTAACCGTCGGGAATCCGAGAACACTCGTCCCGAGCCTTGTCGTCGGAGAAGTCGGTGTCCTCGGGCACGAAGCGGAGATCGAAGAAGTTGGCGCTGGAGAGGTATTCGGCACCGTCCACCAGGTCGTAGACATGCTTTGCAACGTCTTTAGATGAAAATTTGATAATGGCGTAGTAATACCGCAGGCGGTCGAGCTGGTATCGCCGTAGCTGTGTAGAGTTGAATTCTTCGCCGTCGTCAGCCTTTAGCATGGACTTCTTGATTTCCTCCTCCTCCTCATCAGAGTCAAGTTCCTCCTCTTCGGAATCGACGCTGGTGTTCTTTTTCTTCTCAGATCCAAAGATCTCTTTCGGGGGGCCTTCGACTTCCTCCCTCTCCATACGTTCCTTTCCAAATTCACTGGGGTAGACTGTGGCGTTCAACACCCGCCCTCCAGGTGGAAGGAAACTGGAGAATACTGCCATCAAGTCCTCGGCACGAATGTTTTCCCAATCAAGGTTAACGACAGCTATCCGATTCGTCACTTCGCCGAGTGGCACCTCGGACCGCTGCTGGTCCGGGAACTCAATTTCTTCCTCCTCCGCCTCGTCTTCCTCCTCGCTGGAGCTTTCTTCTTCAGACGACGAAGACTCGAATCCGCCATCACGGGCAGGATCATATGAGGCAGCATTGACCCGTTTCAATTCTTTCTGGACTTCTTCGTCGTCATCGGCGCTGTCCTCATCCTCATCTTCGTCCTCGTCCTCGTCCTCGTCCACCTGGTAAAACTCCTTCAGCTTTTCTTTGGTGTCATCTTTTCTGAGCTTTCGTCCATATCGATCGACAGGAGCGTTGCTGGAGAAATCCTTATCGTCTAGCACATGCGCAAAGCGCTTATCGAGTTTGACATGAGTCTGGCGTTTGCTAGGGAGACGATAGCGAGGATCGGTCTGGATATTCGCAAAACGGGGATCCGCTGCAGCGACACTAATAGTTAGTAATCATGATCATAGGGTTTTTTTGCAAATAAGTTTTGAGCTTCCACTGTACGTACTGATCGCTGGACCTGCTTCGCCTTTAGGCTTGCCGGCCTTGGACTTTTTCTTGTCTGAGCCTGCCATTGTGAGAGATGGAAATTTTCACCTTGCGCCCACAAGTACGCAATAAAATATTTCCAGTGCCTGGATATCAATAGAGATCGTCGGATTCAGCAAGTGAAAATAGTCGAGACCGATAAATTATTTCTTTTTTCTGCCCGCCGAGGTAAGGGCGGTCAGGCACGTGTATTCTAAAAACGGCAAGTCTATTTTTTTTACTTTCGAAGGTCACTATCATGAAAAACAACTCTAGAACGTCAATCATGTATAACGGTATTTGCTTGGGTTTGGGTAAATATGCAATTATATAAGCATGCTCTTGGTAAATGACAATCCTGGTAATCCAATGTTTGGTCTCGGAAATAAATCATGGTGAATGGGTCAACATATATATGTACTTGGATGAGCAACAAACGAATGAACACCTCAGCATCCAAAGTACCGCTTCTCTATCCAGCGCGGCTCTCCTTCTTCTTCAATGCGTCCAACAATCACGTTGATCCTGGGGTATACGGCAGTAAGCCTCTTGAGGCCCCGTTCACCTGCTGCGCAAGTTACGAAAACGATCTTCCCTTGCTCCACCCCATGATCAATCAAGACACGAACAGCCATAAGTGCAGCACCTCCACTGGACATTTGAGAGTCCATAAGAATCACAGTTGCATGCTCCTCGATCTGGGATGGAAGCTTCAAATAATGCAACTCTGGCTCATCATTGCTCTCATTTGTTTGGATGAGCACACGACCAGTAATACAGTCGGGAATGGATCGCTTAAGCGCGGTCTCCATGCAAGAGCCTCCACGTAAGATAGCCACAGCTGATACAATACCCTTGGGATGCAACCCGGCGTATGTGTTCCCTTGGGGTGTTTCCACATTGGCAGATACATACGATGTCATATCCAAGGCCCTGGAATGGTGATGTCAGTAAAGTAACCACAAGGCACACATTAAGAGGAACAGTAGTACTTTTCAATCAATATTGAAACTAGTCGATCAAAGTAGAATATGTAATCCTCTTGCTCAGTTTCGGGGGTCTGCAGAATAGTATTCATGCCAATAAACTGCGGCGTCGAGGGCAACACATGCACATTCGAAGGCAGCTCTACTTCTGCTGCAATCAAACCTAGATTGCGAAGCGCTTCGGTGTGGTTGTCGGATTTCTCCTGCAGTTTGCGTTGAATATGTTTGACCACCATGTCTAGATGAATTAGTGTACAGCTCCCAAACCAGCATCTCCAGGAAATTGCATACCGATAGCGGTGGTGTTCTCAATGCCTCGCGGGATGATGATATCTGGGATTCAAAGTTAAAAAAAAAGTCTCTAACGCCTTGCAGACTCAGATGACTACCAACCTGAGATATGGCGTTGAGGCTCCACAAATCGAGTGTAAGAAGGCTTCACAAATTCAAACCATTGTTTGATGATTCCTTCAATATCACGCCCTCGCTCACGGACGTCACGCAAGACTATCTATTGTCAGTGAGGATTGACGTAGCACGATTGAGGCAACTTACTCCTGCGACCTAGGCATATGTCCATATCTGCTTCAACAAATATCTGTGCCATCAAATTAGCACCGATAAGCACAAGGATAGCGAAGAAGCTATCGTACCTTCACATCTAACATCTCGACGATTCTGGGATCATGGAGGGCCAAAATCCCCTCAAGAATCATTACACGAGGGGAGTAGAGGGCGGTCGTATTAGGCTGCCGCTGGTGTTCAGTAAAGGAGTAAATTGGGATATTCGCTTTCTTTCTGTGTTACATCTAGTCAGGTCAAAGAGAAGAACTATATGAAGAGTAGTGATTTACCCTTTCTTCAGATCACGGAGGGTCTCCACCAGCACATCAAAGTCAATTGATTCCGGGCAGTCGAAGTCATACTCATTTGCATGGGCCTTGTGGTGTTGCTCAGAAGTTAAGGTCTTGTAGAATGAGTCCTGCATCGAGCATGTTAGAACAAAAGGGTCTCAATTTAGATGCACTAGAGTTCGCAAGCTGTACCATTACAAGTATCACCACCCACGGCAGGTTCAAAGACTTGACAATTTCCATCGCGACGGAACTCTTACCGGAGCCAGAGCTGCCAGCAATACCAATAATGCTCAAGTCCTGCCATGGTGGAGCATATCGCACTTCAGCGGACAAAGAATATAAAGGTGAAACTGATTCCATGTCTACGTGTGCAACAATACAAGGTAGGTATCTTTATCCTCTCCACCCCTCTTGATTTCGATTGTGACATTGAAAGTTGTCCAGGCGGGGGCCCACGATCATTACCTAATGTTCTAGTCTTAAAGCGGGTTAGTCGAGGCCCATTCCCTGGAAGGTTCCAAGATTGCGGTGGCTGCTCACGTGTAAATCACGTGGTGTCCATTGGCTGATGTAAGCATCCCGTTGGGGTTTAGCGCACATTTTCGCTTAAGCTACTTCTTTCGCCGCGAGCTTTTCAATTCCTTTTCTCTTTCGCATCCAACCCAGTCTTCTCCCACAAAGCGATTTGCCTTTCCCCATGGCCGTCGTCTCTCGGGTTGCCTTCCAGCTTTACGGATAGCTTCAGATCATATTAAAGACCGGCTATCCACTTCATAATGTCTGCTAATCTTGTATGCTTCTCGGCTTGACACCCGTGGTTGCTGGCATTTTAACACTATGCAGATGTCCCGCACTCCCTCGACTGCGACGCCTAATTGGCATCACTTCGAGCGGAAGCTCGAGGAGGTCAAGCCATCTAAGACGTGAGTTACCTCTTTTCCACCCCCACTTGCGCTCCACCGTGACATGATGTTCTTGAAATTAAGTTGGGAATCTCTCTGAAAACATGTGAGGAGAAACAAATTGACTTATCCTTCTGATTCACGTCACTACTGCAAAATTTTCACTCATCCGTTAAATCAATGGTTACTGACAATTACAATGCAGTGATATCAACTACTTGGTCATGGATTACCTCATCACCAACGGGTATCCCGCCGCTGCGAATAAATTTGCGGCCGAGGCCAACATCCAACTCAGAACGGATCTTGAAGCCATCCAAGAGAGGGTTGAAATTCGCACTGCGATTCACTCAGGGAATATCCAGGCGGCCGTCGAGAGGATCAACGAGCTGAACCCTCAGGTAAGAAAAATTTTCCCACTAGCTTGCTTCACATCCCTTGGCCCCACTTGCTATGATTTTACCAAGTTTCATGCACCACTCTTAAACTCCCTTCGGGGACATTTGCAGAAAAACAAACATCTTCAGTCCTTAATATGAGCAATTGCCAAATATTGAATCTTACCAGCATATCACACATCTCATGTCAAGTGCCATGGCTAACAAGACTTCAATAGATCCTTGATGAAGACCCGTCGTTGCACTTTGCCCTGCTGCGTTTGCAGCTGGTTGAGCTGATCCGTATCTGTATGGACACCCCCGGTAGCGATATTACTCCTGCCCTGGATTTTGCAACCGCACAACTTGCGCCGCGCGCTCCTACAAACCCTCAGTTCCTAGCGGACCTTGAGCGGACCCTTGCCTTGTTGATTTTCCCCAGTGATAAACTGGCCCCCTCGCTTGCGTCGCTCTTGGACCCTGCCCTTCGTAAAGAAATCGCAACCCAAGTGAACGAGGCAATTCTGCAGAACCAGGGCGCTCGTAAAGAGGCCCGGCTGCGCAATCTTGTGAAGACCCGGGCATACGCCGAGCAAAAGGCACGAGAGGCCAAAAAAGATATCCCAGAAACCCTGGACATTGGCTTGGTCGGCGATTCTCACGACAACAGTAGCAGTAATGACCTTGATACTAACAATCGTGACTCTTTGATGTCCAACAACAGCGACATTGACCCAATGGTCTCTTGATCCAACCTTCCTCTCAAGCTGGCCTTGATTGTCAGCCATATCTCTCCTATCCTGTCGCGGCAGAATCTCTCTTTCTTTTCGTCTTTGCTCTTCTAGCGCGGCGTCTTGGTTCTACATTTTTAGGTGTTCGGGCGCTGGTATTTCGCTGGCTCCAATATGGGAGTTTCGACCCCTTACAATACAAATGGCTTTTTTAATCCTGAGTCTGGTCACGTAGTTTTCTTGTTTTATCCTGCTTACAACATGGCTATGTAGTTTCGGCGTAATGTCACTAATTAGATTTGAAAAGGGCGTCGTTTGAATACATGGATGTATCACAAAGCATGTGCCAGCAACAAGCAAGGCAGATGTCCCACTCAAGAAATTCAACCTGTAAATGTAAATCAAGCTTGGCTATGAAAACTAATGGAGAAGCAATAAACAAAGGCAATATCTAACTATCTATGGGCGTGGTTTAAAGTAACCAAAATAGCTCCAGACTCGCTGCCTGCCGAGTATCAAACATAAATCAATCATAAATGTCTCTAGATAAACCGCTGACAGGCCACAAAAGAGAGGCAGCAATGGCTTCCTTAGAAGCTCATGAGATCTAGAGAATAAAAGCATTAGCAAAGCACGAATGTTGAAGGAGACCTCGGAAGACAGTAAGAGAATAAAAGACATACCTCTTCCAAAGAGCGCTCTCTTGGCCCAATCCATGGCTAGCATACACCGCGTGCGGAAGCTGACACTCTCAGCAAAGTAGATACTACGCCAAAGATACATAGCAATGACACCGCCACTGAAGCTCATACCACCAAAGTCAAAGATAGCAGCGTTGCTAATGTACGCCAAGCTTCCGAGGTGCTTATACTTAAACGCCTTGTAGACAGCATCGTCGAGGTCACCGTAATCGATCTCATTGGCCCTGAGACCGGGAAGAGCGGCGGCAATCTTGGTCAGTTTACGGCCCAGGTACACGCCTTGCTGGTTAGCGCGTTGGGCAGTGGCAGGCAGGGATGTAAGCTTAGTGTCAATCTGGTGCAGGAGCTCGGACAGCTCGCCGTAGTCGAGAGTGCCGGAGTGGTCCTTGTCGTACTGCTCGAAGAGTAAATCTAAGCGACGGAGATGATTTGAGGCTTGCGGGAAGCGTCTCTTTACCCGACTGGCAAATTCTTTCCATTCGGAGAAAGTGAGCTGCACTTTCTCGGGGTCGCGGCCCTTCTCCCAGGCAACGGTGCGGAGGAACCTGACGATGTTGTCTGCGACATTATTCTGGACTGTTGAGCAGTCACCGATTGCGTAGACGTCGCCCAAGGGAGCGCCAATTAAACGGAGATGGGGGTCAGTTTCGAGAGCGTGCTTGTTGTGTTGGCCTTCCAGTTTGTTAGAGAGTACTTTTGAAATCTCGGCTCGAGCTAAAGCGATGTTAGTGGCGATTTGATCCAGTATGTTGAGTAATAGTGTTAGTATACTAACCGACTCCAGTGGACCACAAGCAGAATCCAGTTGGGATTTCTTTTACAACGGTCTTGCCGTCTTCCACCTGGGAGAAAATAACCCGATCGCCGCGCACTTCCCTGACACGGGCGTTGGTCAACACCTCAACGCCGTCGCGAGTAAATCGACCCTACAAGGCGTTAATACCAGAGAAATTCCAAGGGATATTTAGATGTGGAGAAAACATAACATACCTCAGCATACTTGGATAGCGCTTCGTCGTAAGTGTTCAGGATATGGCTTCGGCTTTGGATGATGTGGACAGACATCTCGTTTCGTACAATGCGAGGGAAAGAATGAAGCAGATCTTCATTTAGGAGATCATACAGCTCGGCAGCAAATTCAACACCAGTTGGGCCACCTCCACACACCACGAAGGATAGTAGACGTCTGCGCTCTTCATCAGAGGTGGTAGGGAGACACGCTAGCTCCATATTCTCTAGGATTTTGTTCTTGATTTGACGAGCATCATCAATAGTCTTGAGGAAGTTACAGTGCTCGAGACCTTTCACACCGTGTGGGTTTGTTACACAGCCTAGTACATAAAAATGTCAATAAGTTTACGTGCTCGCTTGCTGCTTGTTCTTTTGGCACAACATACCGACTCCGATAACAAGCTTGTCGTATGGAAGATAGAAGTTCTTCCTCTGACCATCTTGGCCAACCTGAGATACTTCCACCAGCTTCAAAGAGAAATCGACATCAACCGCCGAAGCCTTGAGGAAGTGACCATTGATCTGGTCAATAATACGCCGAACGGGCTCAACCAGCGACCGAAGACCCAAAGTTCCAACCGTACCAGAAGGTAACATTGGAGTAAATAGGAAATAGTTAGTAGGGGAAACAACAGTAACATGGTAATCGGCAGGGTTCAAGTTCTTAAGGAGCGCAATGGTACCCCAGCCTGTTCCCAGAATAACCAGACGAGGCTTATCCTTCTGCTGAAGCATAGCCTCCGAGTCGTAGTCGCCAACCAGCACGTCGGCAATGGGCAAGTTCTTTGGGCCCCCGAGTTCAGGATTGAGAGCCAATTCCGAGACCGGGATATCCGTCCCACTGGCACCTTCGTGGTATGTACTAGCATCGTAGAGGAAGAAGCCGACGACCACGGCGCTAGTGGAGATGATGAAGAACCCGCAGTATGTAAAGACCTTGCGTATAGCAGTCAAAGCACGGGATTGTTTCAAAGGGTTGAGTTTAGCTGCGATCTCTGATTTGGATCGGATCGGTATCGAGACCAGCGCCAAGGCTCGCCATTGGGGGGCCGGTCGCCGACGAGTGTGTAAGGATCGGGATAAGGGTTGGCGGAAGGTAAATAATGCCTTCGGAGTATGAATTCGACCTGGTAATGACCCCATTGACTTAAGTGCGGCACTGTCCGCACGGGTCCGGCGCAGCATCGCGTTAAGCATTGTCATAACAGGAAGGGAGCTTGTGTAAAGGATGTTCAGCGATAGAAAATAGAGACGAAGCAGCACATGGTCTTTCTATGTGCACTCAAATAACGAGCGACCTTGAAGCAACTTGAAGCAATCTGAAATAAAAACAGTTTCATAAAAAGTAAGACAAGAATACGACAAGTATTCATGACCAGCGACGTCATCATATATCGGTCACGTGCCATGAACACTCGGGAATCCGGCATCAAAACTTTAAACTCATACGACAGCTCCGGGCTCCGTTATAGATTCACCGACAACTATATCTAGATAAGTCACTATTTATGTACCAATGGAAATGAATCCGTGGAATTCTATTATATACCCATAACTAATGGGAGTGGATATCGGGAGCTCGAGGAAAGGCCCAAGCTCAGAGCATCCATGTATGAAAGAATATAAAGCATAAGCATAGCAACCACCCATTTCGGTCTCGAAAAGAAAATAAAAGTCATTCCCCGCAGAATGTTTCATGTGCAGAGGAAAATAAATAAACGCCGACCTCGCTTGACATGCAGATAAAAAAAAATTCCCCTGTATGATGGATGATGTGGATAAGAGAAATCAGTCCCAATCCAGGTCCTCGTCCGGCTCAGCGCTAGACTTCTTCCTTCCGGTTGAACTCTTCCGGCCCTTAGGTCGTTTGCTGAGGTTTGAGCTAGAGACGGAGCTCTTGCGCTTCATGGGCCGAGGAGCCACCGTCTCGTCGATATCTCCGACAGCATCCAGGCTGTCCCCTTCTGCGTCCTCGTCTCCATCCACCCTGAACTCCTCGTCGATGGAGAGTAGGGTTGCAAACTCTCGACATTTCCGGAGCATCGCTTCCTCGCTGTCTAGCGCTGTCATATTTCTGGCGATGGCTTCCCAAAACTTGTCACCGGTCACCCCGTGCACCTTGGTGGCAGTTTTATTGAGCTCCTTCGTTGCAGGTTTCCCTTCTTTGTTCTTGCTGTGGGCATTGACTCCGTACAGACGACGAAGGTGAGTTCGAGCTTCCCAAAGCATTGACAATGATGCAGCCGCAGTTGCCAACAATCTCAATGTCGCAGGGTTGGCTTGCCGCGGTGTGATTGTCGATTGAGACATCTCAGGCGCAAACCCTGACATTATGGTATTTGAAGCATCTAAGTGAGGCGGGCCAATCGGGGTGGGAGATATGTCCGTCTCAATTGCGTGTGCAATAATAGTCCCAGTCGAAGAAACGATACGCTCCATACATGCGATTGTTGGCACCACTTCGGCCAATTGACCGTAGTCGAAATGGGCCAAGTTTTGGGAGATGAAGCGTGCTAGTAGAAGATGTTCTGGAGGGTTGCCGGTTACATCCAATTTCTTCAGTTCGAAGTTGATCTTGGAACAAAGGTTCGCCAGGAACTTTTTCTGGTAACGGCTGTTGCTGATTTTGACGATCTCAAACAACGGCGCGAGCTTTGAAATATAAGGCCGAGGATTAGCACCATTGGAGTCGCCGACGATATCACGCTGGTAATAGAACGCTTCTTGCACAGCCCGCATGTATTCTCGCTCAAACATGGATTCGTACTGTTGGTGGAGCATTTTGTGTGTGTCGAATGCGATTTTGGCAATGGCAGGGACCGTAGAAGTCTCCAAAGACACGAGAACACCCGCGCATTCCTTTGGATGCACTAAACCCTGTCTATTGATACTCGCAATGAGCTCAATGGCAGTCAGTGAATAAGTATCCTGGCGCGATTGGGCCACCTGAAGCATGTTTGAAAGGAAGTTTTGGGCGATCAAGGCAGCAGCGCCATCGTTATCGCTAGCTCTCAAAGAACCACCCAATCTAGTGGTGTCTTGTTGACTGGCGGCTTCCGCAGTTGGCATGACGGCCTTTTCGGACTTGCCTTCATGGATGGCAAAGAAGTCTGCAAATGATCGGAGAACGATGTTTTGTAGGCCTGGGGCGTCTTCCTTGAAAGCCTGAGCGAAAGTCTGCCGTATACGTTCTCTACCAAATTGACCAGGCCAAGACTGGCATATAGATCCCAGGCTTTCGAGAGCCATGACTTTCAGATCGAAGGGTGAATTTGATGCAGTGAAGGGAATAATGGAGTCAACCATCAGCCCCGCAACTGAACCACCAGCCCATGTGGGGAATTCACTCTTGAAATGAGATGCATACTTTTCAAGATCACAATGCCGCCCAACACAGCCTGCAATGCGAATATAACTCTTGGCACGGGCAAGGATTGCATCATGTGTAGCCGAGGAGAGATCAATACTCTTATACTGTTGCAATGGCTTCAGTACTGAAACTGTTAACTTCACCAGTCTGTTCGTATTTTGCAGAACGCTGTTGATGGTCCACAAACAAGCCATGACTTCGTTCAACTCCGAGCGGGCGAGCTTGGCAACACTCTTGAAAAGATCATTCTGCACTTCCTTCAGAAGAGTATTGTGGGACGATGATAAAAATGGCAACACGCAGCGATAGATGACCACAACCGATCGGAATATGAAAAGATCATCTGCAGTAGAAAGGTGCCCGATGTAAGGATGCAGGGCCTCCAGTTGATCTGGGGTGAACAGCTTCGCGTTTGACTTGGAAAAGACGGTGATCGTCTGCAAGAGAGCTTGCTGAAATTCCTTGCTGGATCCATCTGAATCCTCCACCAGTCTCTGGAACATGGTAGAGACCATCGCCTTACAGACTTTAAAGTTCAATGCCGCAGACTTGGATTTGTCCGAAAGGACCGCTTTCAGACATACGCTAAGAGACTCCAGGGCAGTTTCACTGCGCTCGGTCAGGCCAACGATGAGGCCTACCTGCTCTCCGAGTGCCATTTTCAGTTTTGGCCCTTCGGACGAGGAATCAATGGACTCGTGGAATGGAACGAGCCATGTTTCTTCAAAGGTTTGGCGAGCCAAAGATGCCACGCTCTCCTCAAGATCGCCTGTGCGTTGGAGGAAACTGTCGAGAATGGCTAGCTTCAATTCCTTCCGAGATGTTTTGTGGTAGATTTCCTTCAAAAGCCCGATGCAGCGTTTCCGGACACCAGCTGTTTGATCGGCTGCACAAGCCAAAATGCTTCGGCATCCTTCTTCTTCGAGCTTAGGTTTCAAACCAATGCATTGTCCGATCAGCTGCAATGCAGAATCTCGAACCATGGGTGAGGCATCTGTCGTACACCGGTGTATTACGCGTAAAACCGAGGGATCTCTGTCAAGAAGGTTCGGGTCTTTCTCGAGCATGTAAATAACACTTTTCAAGCTGCGGCTGCGAACCTTGGCCGAGTCACCGAGGAAAGAGGCCAAAAGTACTTTGAGAATGGTGTCGAATGCTTTGCCGAAGTTGGAATTCAAGACCGTGAGAATATAGGCAAATTTGCCATGCACGTTTGGAATGTTGTCAAATTCTTTATGAGTCTCTAACCAGCGTGGATCTGAGAAGGATCTTGATAAAAGAGTAACCAAATCACCTGTCACCTCGTCGCGTGCAATTTCTTCCTGATTCTCGGAGTTGTAGTATAGGGCGCAAGCTGTTTTGGCCCATTGAGCCAAGTAGTAACCCCGTGCGCTGGTCAGTTGCCAGTTGTCGGAATTCTTGTCTTGTAAAAGGTGCTCGAGCGCAATCCTATACGGACCCGTTGGAGTGATGAGGTCTTGATGATGCAGTGCGCCAGAAGAGAATTCCTCAAATTGTTGCTTGAGGTAATCAGTCAATTCACTGTCGGAATCTTCCAGGGCCGGGAGCATGTGCTGAGCGGTTGCTATCAGGTCCGAGATAGCAGACCCCATCCAGCCAAGAAGCTCAAGTGCCATACTCTTCGCAGTCGCCGCGCTTTTATCTTGGTCGGTTATTTGAATCATGCGTAAGGCCAAGATCCGGAGAAGCAGTTCTGCAGCTGGCCAATCAGCCGATCCCAGTACATTAATCAGATCCTGAGCGAAAAGATCCAGGATATTCCGATATGGCTGGTCGCCAGTTTTCGTCGAGTTCATAGCACGCTGAACGATAAAGTTCACAATGTATTGTGCGGAGCGCATGGCATTGTCGTAAAGTCGGTTGGCCTTGTTCGCCAGGCGTTCCAACGATTCATCTGACTCGTCATCATCCGACTCACCATTCGCACGGTCCTCGCCATCGCCCATAAGCTCGTCGTCATCATCATCATCAGTTTGTGGTTTGATTCGACGTTTTGTCTTCGATTGCGAAGGTGTTTCCAACGCAGTTGTCTGAACAAGCTGCAGGACTAATGCGGTGAGCAGTTGGATGTTTTTTCCATCTGCAACTTTGAACTGTCGGGCATTCTGACGTGTGGTAGGAAGTTTTTCCAATGAGACCAGAATCTCATCCAGAATGAACGGCCGCTGCTCAGGGTATTTTGAAAACACTTTTGCAAGCACATCCATCGCACCACGTCTCGCGGGCTCATATTTCTGGTATCCTAACGCAGAGTCTTTGTCATTGTGCGCATTTTCCACAAATATCAGCTTTGCGGCAAAGAATTCCGCAGCCGTGATCGTCCCCTCGGAGACGTCAATGCGAGACAAAAAGTCTGCAAAGAGAGTGAGAACTTTCTTGCTCTGGTGGACAAGAGTACCAATGGTCCGCTTCTGGGCCGAGAAGAATTGGAAGTGCTGACCATCTTTGCTACCAGGACGCGATTCCACTGCGGGAATAATGCAATGGTCAAAGAGGTGATTGAGAACGGTGGGAATGGCCTCAATGAGATCTTCTGGACAAAGCTCTCGCTCCGTCTGACGCCCAGACATCGTCTGGAGCAGCGTTCCGATTGCAAATAGTGCATTCAAGACATCTTCGATCTTACCCAGCCACTCTTGGGACTCAACCTCACTAGATAAATCGCCTAAGCTTATGTCGAGAGATTGTGCAGCAATGATTGGCTTTTCGCACAATTTTTGTATGCGGTTGAGATAATCAGACGGTATGTCCTGGAGTCGGTCAAACCCTGCAACTTTGCGAAGGGCTTTCTGGAGGCGAGTGTGAGCATCAGAAGATAGTATCAACCCGTGCACTTCTAGAGATGTTGGGTTCACGAAAATGGGGTTTGGCGTGTCAGAAGTTGGGGGAGTTGAAGTATCGATTTCAATTTGATCTTCCGCTTCAAAAACCTCGTGAAGAAGGTCCTGAAGCTTTTGCAAGGCCGCATCTGCTTCCTCTTTTTGGTCCTTGAGTCGCACCGCCGCCATGACGTCTTGGCCGTGAGCTTTCAATTGTTGCTTCGTCTCATTCGTATAATCGCTGTGTTGGGGTGCAGGTTTAACTGGAATAACCACGGACAGTTGGCTCGATGGAGGACGATTCTGCTCAAAAGAGGCTGAGAAAGATGCTGACTGCGATCTGTTCGCAACGAATGCGCGCTGGTTGAATGAAGTGGCGGTCGTCGGGGTGAGGTCTTTCTTTTCGGGTTTTGTCTTTGAGGGTGCTTCGGGGTCTGCGGCCGGTCAGTCAATTAACTTTGTACAAACAGCCCTAGCATCTTGGGGCTTACATCTGAATGCAATGTCCGTAGAGTTAAGCATCATCCGTGCGAAAGAACCAAGGCGATTGCTACCGGAAGTATTACCATCAGGATCGTTTGGGTGCAACTGTTGACTTCGGGTAGGAAGCTGAGGAAGCTTAAATTTACTATGGAATCCAAATGAGTTAACTGCGCTTCAAAGACTCGGGTTTCCTTACAATTCTGTCAGCTGATCTCCATCCAGCAACTGTTGAATATATTCTCGAGACGTTTCTAAACGGCTAGACTCGTCCCGTCCAGATTGCATCTCCGTGTCAAGTTCACCCAGTGTTTTGCGGCCTTCTTGGAGGACATGATTTATAGAAGTAGTATTTGAGGGTCGACCAACATCGGGACGTAGGATACAGTCTGTGCATATAAGTTGTCAGTAAATTGAGCAGAATTGAAGAGATAAAGGGAACAGACGAACCGAGACCAAAGACAGGCGCACTGGACATGGATGAGTATTGCAGTGCTTCATCCACAGATAGCGGCCTTTGTTGAAACTGCATATTCGGCGCATATGGTGGCATCTGATCATGGCCATTGATGACCACCTGGACAGCGGGTCGTCCATTCCGGTCCATGGTCGCGGTTAAGTCAAAAGAGGTAGGCGCGAGTCACAAGGTTGACATGCTCCTCCTGGTAGAGACATGGCAAAGAAGGCAAGCGCCTTATGACATCCCTAGATCATTTAAGTAATAAGGGAAAAACCAAAATCTGAAAGAAAGTAAGCTGAGTTACGACCAAATGAGTTCATGAATTCCGTATTGGTGAGTGACGGCACGCTTAATGCCATCTGTGACCGCCTATATGGAGGCTCGTGCGTCAAAAAAAAGTTGCATAGATTATTCGCTGCATAAGGCCCGATTCGTTGTCACTTTGCTTCACTCTTGATCTTCTGCTTCCAGATCGTGAAGTTTATTTTACACTCTTCAATATGTCTGTCATCGGTTCCTTAATCTTCTGCACAGATTGCGGTAATCTGCTTCGAGAATCTACCGGCAATGCCGATGCGATTCTGCACTGTGATGTCTGCGGCACTCGGAATAAAGGTGGGTGAATAAAAACTTGTTGTCGTTTCTGCCAGGTTACTAGACGATTCATTGCTAACTCATTATTTGCAGATACAATCCCCCAAACAACTGTGTCCGAGTCTAAGCCCTCCGCATTCCCCTCAGCACTGAGAGCCAAACGATCGGCAGTCCAGACCCTATCAGCAGAAGACCGGAAGACTGAGGCCATCATCGAACGTACATGCAACGACTGCGGGAGGAAGCAGATGTTCTACACTACGGTGCAACTTCGCAGTGCCGATGAAGGAAGTACTGTCTTCTACAGATGTGTCTGCGGATTCAAGTATGTCCACCCGCCTGAACAACATATATCTATGAATTCTCAACAAATACTAATTATTATGACAGGGAAACCTCCAACAATTAATCTTGGAAACATGGATTGTACAAAAGATGTGGGAAAATGTCTATTTTTGGGGAAAGGCTGTATAACTAGCTATTAAAATCACGACCGTCACGAGACAAATTTCTTTTTTTGCACGATATCCATCACGCAGCAACGGGTGCAGCGCTATCCGGGATCAGAGCATATTGGGTTTCGCCATTCTTCTCAAACTCTGCCATGTCAAGAGCAACAATGACACTGTCTCTGACCACCTGATCGGGGTCATTCAAGAATTTCTTCAAGGTCTCCTCCACACCCTCCTCCTCGCCCAGGCTGCCAAGGGCCTCTGCCGCTTCATGTCGCACCATTCCTACTTCTGACAGGTCACTCAGTGAGGCTGTGAGACTAGGGATCGAGGCAGGGTGGCAGAGTTGTCCGAACACAAAGGCAACCTCATGACGGAAGAGAGCAGATGGGTCCTTGAGGCCCTTGGCCAACGCGTTGACGGCATCGACTGCTGTAGGAAGATCAGGGGGCGAGGCAAGGTCGCGCAGACCGAACATCGCACGGTACCTTTGGAACAGAGGGAGCTTTGTGTCAAGCAGTGTATTTTCCAGGTCGGGGATACAGGGTTCAGTGCTGGCCTCTAGGGGCATTGGCGGAGCAGGGTCGATAGAGGTGAAATCACTGTAAATCAAAGATCTCAATGTCAGCATTTCTCTTCATGGTATATAATATCCCGCGCAGACCGTACCTAGGCTTCAATTTCTCGGCCTTGCGCTCTTCTGAGTTCTCCCACAGGATTCGATCGACAGCAATGTCGCAAGTCTCCCGAATGACATCCAGTTCATTTGTATCATCCCTCAGTCTCTTGAGGATATCCAAGCTATCCGCGTATCCAAGGGCGCCCAGCGCCTCGGCAGCCTCATGGCGACACATCGCATCCTCCTCGGCATCCTTCACCACATGCTGCAGGTATGCGACAGATTCAAAGTTTTTGGTTTGGCCGAGGCAGTAGGCAAGCTCATGCTTGAGCAGAGCTGAGGGTGACGCGAAACCTGCGGCGATCGCTTCGATGGCGGGGAGGGTCTGGTCTGTGGTGGGCTGTAGGCAGGCTAGGTGCTTGAGGGAGAAAAGAGCGCGGAAGCGGCGAGCAAGCGGCTCAGATTCGGAGACCAGAACCTTCCGTAGAGTAGGAACAGTATTATCTATTTCGGAACCCATTTTTAGGGGTGTGGTTAGAAGGACCTCGGGAGTATAAAGGGAAAGAAAAGTTGTTAATCTTTTTGATCTTATCAATTTTTAGAGTGGGGGGTGGCGGGGCCCATTCAGGCTTTAGCTGCACATGGGTTTGTGCTCGTACGTTGTTGTCTTCAATGCTTCCGGTGTGAGCTCAAGCCATATTGTCTCTGGATTGAACTATCCTAATAGTTTTCAAATATGTTGTTTTGGTTTTAAGTGTTGAGCATGCGGGTTTTCTAGGGAGCGCTGATCTTATGTAGAGAATATATATAATTATATAATCTTTTCCGCTGTAAGGACAATTTCAGTGATCCTTGAGCATTAAAAGAACAACAATTGACCGAGTAATCAAATAGAAGTTATTACACCTGTTGTACACACACAGCAATAGTTACCTCAAATATCTAGTCAATACCGGAATAGAAGCTTGAATGGAGCAGTTTGAAGCACAACAAAACTAAAGCTAGCACCTACTTATTTCGGGAAATTATTGCTCGGATACATTATGCTCATGCAGTGATTATAATAGAAAGTACATTGGGATTCGAGTACAGCTGAGGTGAGACTTATCGATAGGTGGAGCTACAGGCATTCCAAGGTTGGTTGACGGACTTGCCTAGGCAACTTTGTTCAATGCCATCAATAAAATAAAAATTGAGCTAACCAAATAATGATCTTGCACTTTGTAGCTACTCACATATCTACGCTCAGCCCACAGTAAATTCTATTGGACTGGGAATCAGTTTCTTAGCTGGAAGTCCTAATTGTACACCGTCCCCTTCCCTTTGATCCTGGTGGTTGACTGGTAATCGGTAGCCCTAGATTATGACGTTTAGAGATGATTTATGTTAGAATACGATATATAGAAGTGCTTGAAATTGAGTTCGAGTGGTAAACTGGCAAATATGTACATAATACAGCGCGAAGTCAAATCATTTGGTCTTGATATGTCTGATCTTCTTGGGTTCGTGAACGAAGTTGTTGGCGTAGGACTTGGGCACAAAACGGCGCTCGTTTGGTTCCTGAACAAAGTATTCATAGCCCTGCTTCTGGGCAAAGTTGATTGCGTCTTCCTTCGACTTGAACTTTAGGTTGGTGCCCTGCATGGAATCGGCAGACGACTGCCAGCCCATCAGTGAGTTCTCCCAACGGTGGCCCCGCTGCAAGATATCCCAATCCATGCGCCAGTGGTGCTGGTGCCAGGTGCCGGACTGTGTTGCGGCCTTGGTAGGGCGGTAGATACTGTGGGAATTATTGGTTAGTTTGTGGGGGCTAGGTGATACGGCCTCAAATTTATGTAACATACCGGACAGTGCGGGCCTGGAGATCGGTAGGGGCCCCGGAGAGAACGGCCGCGGGCAGAGTGTTACCGGGCTCGCTACCATCCATGACGCGCTTGGGCACTGGGGAGAATTGCCTTAATTGAAGCCGAAGAGTTAGTGAAAGGATCTGCGACGGAACCAAAGGGGGATGTCGTACGAGGTGCCGTGATCAATGGTGGCCTCATAATCCGGCTGGTGACGTGCCATAGCCTCAGAGGGGGTCTCCTTGGTGATCAAAGAGCTGCCCTTGGGAGGCGTAGTGGGAGCATCCGAGGTGGTGGTCTTCACGGAAGGAACGGCCTTGGGGGCATTGACGGAGACGAAACGGGCATTGACAGGCATAGCGAGTCGGCTGACCCGAAGGCTAACAGCACCCCCGATTCTGAACAGTGACATTGTGTCTTTTTTGATGTGGGAAATGGTCGTTGCCAGTGAGGACTCCCTTCAAGTGTGGTTTGGTTGCGAATTACAGGCAGGTCACGACACCGCCGAATCGGGTTTAGCCGGGCTTGGCAAGCCGAACACCCGCAGGGCTCGGTTTGTTCCTCCTTCCTCCTCCATCAGCTTTCTTTGGTTCACTTGCGCTGCGAATCAACGTAAGTCCACGTCTCTACCGCCCTGAAAATGCTCATTGAGAGCCGCTCTATCCAGTGCGACCAATTTCTGACCCCTTTCAGCCTAGACAAGATGAGCTACATTGCCCGCCGAGGTCTCTCGACCTTGATCCCCCCCAAGGTAAGAACACCGTCATTCATGACTATTTGTGGTCATACGATTTTTGAACTGATGCTAACTGTCCCTCCAGGTCGCTTCCCCTAACGTGAGTTACCCACGCGCTGCCATCTTCGACTTGGTGCATTCCTTCCACACCCGTCCCTCCCCGAAGCCGTTTTTCGTGAAGCCCGCAATTTGATTCTAAATGCCGCCTTTCTTCCGCCTTGATAACTGACATATTCTCAATCAAGGCTATCGGTGCCGCCCAGGATGCCGCCCGCATGGAGCGTGTTGTGACCTTCTACGCTGGTCTTCCCCGTGGCCCTGCCGCTGCTGTCAAGCCTACCGGTCTCATCGGTCGCTACCAAGCCCGCTACTTCAACGGCAAGAACGCCTCCGGTGTTCGTATGTATTCGTCAATGGTCCCATTGTATTGATACAAAAACTAATTTTGATGCAGCCCTTATCCACGCTATTGGCGGTATCCTGATCCTGGGTTACAGCATGGAATACTACTTCCACCTGCGTATGTGTTTTCGTGCTAGCGAACTGCTTGTATACCCTTTTTATAGTTTGAACATCACTGACTTGATTTCTTTGACTAGGTCACCACAAGAACCACCCCCACTAAGCTTTCCTTTCTCATCGAATAGGTGGAGGATTGATGTATATACTGGATCCTCTGTCCTAGTGCAAGGGACTGGTTTTAGCGAGAATCTTAGAATCTCACTGTGTTTCAATATTCAGATTTACTATCCTTTGTTGTTTTGTTGTAGTTTGCAGTAGATTTGGAAGTATACATATTACATCTCAGCTTGAGTGACAGGCTCTTTCCACAGTTTTATTTCCATCACATATGAACTTCACACCACGTATCAAGAAATCCCCGGGGATTCTGATTTGCAACGACAGCATCCAACAAAACCACTGCTTAAATTGATCAAAACAACAAAAAACCAGGGCTTTCGAAGAGATCCAAAAGGTGTGTGGGCAGACCTCACAACTTTCGTACGGGCCACGCTAAACCGAAAGCAGCGACCCTCAGCTTCAACCCGAGTTGACTCTTGAATCTCATATCATCTCCCTATCTTTGTATCATCAACCGTCCTTACGAATACTCCCTCCCTCTTTGCCCTATTCCCTTTCTGGGACTACCTGGGCTGCGGATTTCCCAAGACACACGCGCCTATCGATTCCGCGATCGTGCTCTCCACACCGAGCCCAACTTGACACGGGCTTTCTCATCAACATCCGAGAAAGTTGACCCCATCTCTGGTTGTAATATCCCAAATATTCAGGGTGCAACCAGTCAAGGAACCAGTGCAACTGTGGCGATCCTTGGTATCTGACGATAGGTATGTCTTCTTGGGAATCTGGCATGTTTGATCTGCGACTGCCTATTACGCCCCCGGATCTATCTCCCCACTGTCAGGGCACATGGCTGACATGGTCGCAATTATTATATGAAACAGAATCGAGTATTGTTATGGCAGAGCAGAGCAACCGCGATGTGGTAGATCAGACCCTGTCGGGCGGCGAGCCTTCGCCCTCCGACGTTCCTGCGAGCACCAACGACAATCTATCTGCTGGAGGGGACGCAGGGAAAACCGAACATATCGCAATGACCACCGCTACATCGAACAACTCAAACTTGAATGATCAGCAAAATCACGAGAAAACGACCACTCTTGATTCACGGCGGGAAAGCACCGCCGGTGATAAGAACGCCGGAGGTTCTACGATGGTGAGCATTGCTTCTGGATGCGCTGCAAATTACTTGCTAAAATGGGCGCAGGATACTTCTAAACAGGGCGCCGGAGTTGTCGCGACTCGAGTTCTTGAACTTAATGGACTGGCCTCGGCCTCGGATGGCGGAGACGACACAGCATCACAAGGTGGTTCGGAATCGGATGCGAGCCGATCAGATGGCAAGAATCCCACTCATACTGGCTCAGTCAAAAAGCCAGCAGGATTCAAGCCAGTTTCATTTGCCAAGTTCTCGGTAAACAAGGTCCCGGGGGCCCCAACACCACCTAAGGTGCCGGAGAAAGGTATGTACTTTCCCAAAGATCTTTCATAGTTGATTCTAACTTGCGTAGTGCCAACTTCTACAACACCACTCGGTACCCCACAGCCAAGCTCCCGACCGCGCTTGGTTGCGAAGACTACACTCGGCATGCGTGATTCCTTTTCGAAGACTGGAGCAGGCGGAGGCAAGCCTGGTGGATCAGGACCTGATCCAAATCAAGTGTGGAATAAAAACAGACGTATGTATTGGTCATGTGATGGGGTGGAATCCTTTAAGCTGACATTGATATCTGTGTAGCTGTTGTGCCCGCTCCTCCGAAGCACTTGACTGACGAGGAACTGAAACAACAATACGGGATTCATATGACTTCTCGTATCCAAGAAGATGGGGCTGTTAGCTCTGAAGCAAAGTGGGCGGATATTGATGATGACGAAGACGATTGGGCCCCCGAGACGATTGAGTGGACAGATGGAACTAAGGTCAATCTCACTCAACATCACAATGAACCCCCACCGGCTCCTAGTCACCGGGAGCCCAAAGAGCTGCCGCCTGTAGAGCCAACCGTCGTGAAGGAACCTCCCAAGGTTGCGCCGAAGCCAACTATATCAATGGGGTCTCGTGCCATGGTCCTCAAAGTGGGAGCGAACGCTGAACGGCAAGCGAGAACTGCGAGTGCTTCTTCTAATGGCACAAATGACAAAGTCCCATCTAGCTCTACAAGCCCAGCACCGCCATCCAAGTCCCCTTGGGCCGCTCTGCCTCCCGTCGAAAGAGTATCTCCAGTCATTGCCCCTGTTCAGCCTCACCAACAGCGCATGCCCGTGAGATACCCCCAGAGAGATGACGGCCACCATGGCCCAATGTCAATGCCGCCTAAGGAGATTGCAGCGGATGATTTCAACCGTGCATGGAAAGACCAGTCGGATTTGCCTCAACTTTTCAATCCTCGATCTTCCCAGTACGAGCCGGTGGCAGAAACCAGGAGAGGATCTTGGCGCCATGACCAACACCCCCGTGCTCCTGCAGTTTTGCAGAGGCCAAACGATCACCCAAGTGGACCCGCAGAGCCATCTGCTGCATTCCAGACGCACAGGTCTAGTCATCAGGATGGTATGGGTTGGGGTGGTCGTCGTCGCACATCATCAAATGTGAGCGGAGGAAGCGGAGGGGTTGGCCGTAGGATGTCAGTTGGCCGATTTGACGCCCCTCCCAGATACAATGATGCTCGAAGAGGTTCTCAAGTGAACGGCCTGGGTGATTCAGCAATAGTGGGCCACGAGCAGCACCATGGCAAAGACGAAAATACTCTGTCTGGTCCAAATGGTACAGCTCGTTCAGCTGTTGATGCAGGTATGTCTCCTGTGGAAACACCGGCGGTTCCTCAGGTTCCGCAAGAACCTCAGGAGGACCCTGTTGCTTTACAAGAGCGTATTATGAAAGAGAAACGGCTAGAGGCCAGGCAACGAAGAATTGAGCAGGAGGAGAAAGAGGAAGCGGCTAAAAAGGAGAGGATTAGGCAACGTCTCGCGGCGATGGGTCCCGCGCCAGAGAAGAAAACTCCCGAAACGCGCAACCCCCCCCTCTCTTCAATCTCAACCTCATCCCCAACCTCACCCTCACCCTCACTCTCTTCATCCTCCCCAAACCCCTTCCCAACTTCCTCATCCACCTATACATTCTATTTCTTCACCCCCCAAACCTCCTGTTCCAGAACCCAATCGGGAACCGAAGCAGTATGGTATGATGAAAGTGCATCATCCCGACTCTGTCAAGAAACTCGTTGGTGCACATGATCGCACATCTGAGAGCAAACATCTCAACCGACGTGTCTCATCACCCCACCAAGAACCCCATCGTGACCCTGCACCTTCATCTACCTCCCACCTCAAGACTGAACCCCACTCACCCGTCCAGAGCAAGGCATCTGATACCAAGCTTGACGAGCACGGGACTCAGTGGCAAGGTAATTTAACATCGACTTCACCCTGGTCTCATCCCAATATTGCTGTGCCTTCCACATCCGCCAAAAATCTATGGAAACCCTTTGGCAGTGACCGCACTCCGACTCTCGGTAACGGCATCTTTGACCAACCTCTGGGGACTTTTACATCACGTGAAAACCCTCTAGGCCAACTCGGCATGGATTCGTCAAATATGCCTACCCCTCCCAAGTTCTCTGCTCCTAAGGAGCCAACCGATTCTTTGCCGTCACCTGAGGCACGCCACCCCTCATTTGACCCCCTCAACCCAATTGGACGCCCTAGCCCAATTGGCCCGCCGAGCAACCGGAACTCTCGTGCCATTAATGATTGGAATAACTTCCATGAGAACGCCTTGGAGAAGGAATCCCAGAACGCCAAAGAGTTCCTCAAGAGACTCCATGACAGACAGAAGGGAGCCCCAGCCCCGCCACCCGCGCCTGTTGTATTCAGTGAAACCTGGAAAAAAACACGTGCTACTGAAGATGGCAGACGAGTTGTCACACAGGTCACTGAAAGGGTTGTCAACAACGACGAAGACATCGCCAAGGCCAAGGCAGCAGCCGCCAACCAGCAGTCCAATCCTCTTACGAGCCTTGATACTCCTATGGATGGCCTGAACGTGTCTGACATTGGTGTTCGTCCAACCGGAAATGTTTCCACGCGGAGCTCTCGATTCTTCCCCCCGGCATCTGAACAGTCGAAGCGCCAGGTCACCGAGAAGGAGCGCAGTAGTCCTTCGCCTCCCCCTCCAGAAGAAGTTACCACTCATCCTGTGTACTCCGGAGACTCGAGCCGCCCCCACGTTAATCTTCCGACCCCCAAGCCTCCAAAGCCTGTAGTTAAGCTGCCTCCTAAGGCCATTGGTGCCCCGGCGGCCCCGCCGACATTTGCTTCTATGGCAGCTGCACCGCCGCGTAACGTGGGCCCTCCTTCTTCGGCCGCGCTGTCGTGGCAGGACAAGATCAATGGCCTCTTCGGCAAGACCACTCCTACGCAGAAAAAGAGTGTCTTAGCTGTGGCATCAGCTACCAAGGAGCCTCTCCCAGTTCATGCAGCCCCCGTCTCTGTCTCTATTCCCCAGACCAAGATCAGCTCCCAGCCCGGGGATGGCGATTTCGCCGTTAGACAAGTCAATGAACAAGACGAGATGTTCGAAGACCGCGAACCTGGGTCTCTGCCTGCTGTCCGTGTGCCAAATATGGCACCCCAGAATTCTTGGAGCGCAACTCGTCCTTCAGAGCGATCCCGCGGGAAGAGCTTCAAGCCGGTGCAAGCGCAGAGCATTCAGCCGTTCTTGGTTGGATACAATGATCGGGACAACCATGGCAACATTCGTGCTTCGGTGTTCCTTCCAGGCGGCTCTGAACCCAAAGGTTTCTTGATTCAACGCAAGGCTGGTCCGACTCGAGGCCGCAATTCCAATACCAATACAAATGTCAATGCCAGACCCCGCAAGGGAATTAACAACAAGTCCGGCGATGTTTCTGGCGGCTCTAAGAAGCCTACCTCTAACACCGCCTCACGACAGCAACCGCGCCAGCGGTCGGGCTGGAGCCCCGAACCCCCCGCTTCTCGTTAAGAAGTTTCGGTTCTGCAAACATGTGGATTATCTTGAAGCGTTTTCGGTATTTTCGTTTTACTCTATCTTGCCTGGGAGGTGAGAACTTAGGCCATTCTCGCCAACTCCTAATCAACATCTGTTTTCACTCTTGTTGCCATTGCCCACTTCGTTGCTCTTCTGGAGTTCGGCCACAATCCAGATCCTCCTCTACCCTCTTCACGCATTTGCGTTTCTCATGTAATTGTGATTTTCGTCTTCTTCCCTATGTGTCTCCCCCGACCCATTCAGGACTCCGGCCTTTCTTTTGGCTTTTGATGTGTGGATGACCGTCATCTACCTATTCAACGTCCTGTCTGCGTGATCATTGCCCGAGTGGTGCATGCTTGTTCCGACCTAGCAGTATCACATTGCCTCATGTTGCCGAGTATTCAACCAAATCCGCACCGATACTTACCAAGAGAATTCCATTGTTACAAATTCAGTCCCTTTATCTGCTGTAAACGTAATTTTTAGTCCTCAAGATAGTTAAAGAGGGGTTGCTACTGTGTGGTCTATGGGTTGCCTCGTAACAACTGTAACAACTTGAATCTCCTAAAACATGTATGCTCCGCCAATCTACTACTACTTCCACAGAGTGATCAATTTTAAGTAAATCCATCCAAGAGGCGAAAATGTTGTCCACATCACACTTTCACCTGTCAACTCCCCCGTCAAACCCCAACAACTATCCTGCTCTCGAGGTGTTGCGACTCGACCACTAGGATTTATTCCAGCGAAACTGCCAAAGTGGAAGCCTTGTGTAAGACTACGACCAAGAGCTCAACGAATGCCTTGTTTAGACCATGGGCTAGATGTATCTTGCAGTTTACAGGGAAGAACGCACTCATTCGAGACCGTGACAAGAACATCCGACCTCGACACGCCCCGTAGCCTTGATTTAACTGCTCTATTATTTCGAATACCGATCCATAACACCAAACTGTCGTGCTCAAGAAGCCACCAGCTTCTTGGCTTGAACCACGCTCTTCGCCGATTTCTGCAAACAAATCTGAACTGGAAAGGCAGGGGCTCGTCTCTTCGGGCGTCAGGAGAGAGATCTATGCTATAGCTGAGATGGGATACTTGGTCATTCTACGGGACGGACTATCGTGGAGGATTGCGGTGATATGAGGGTCGCATACTTTATACCCAAGCTAAGTTTGGGAATATGGAATTGGTTGGGTTGGTAGGGGTAGTCTGTTCAAACGGCGTCTTACCGGGCTGTTTTATATGGCTTGGATCGCATGCTCAATGTGCTGCCGAGACAGATATGGAGACATGGAAAGATTTGATATCCCGAGCAATCAAAGGCTTTTAATTAAAAAACAGGCTCAGAAGCACAAGCACAAGATAGAAGATAGAGATAATTTACACAAATGATAGGTATCAACCGAGGAAAGCCTTTATAAGGCTCAAGATAAACGCCTTATCCCTCGAATACGCCGCCGAGATCAACTGTAGCGTCAAACAAACCGAATCAAGCAGAGATAGTGGCATCTGTGATACCACATGTCCGCAGACAAAATAGTTTTGACATCCATAACGCCCCAAAACCAAGCACGAACATCCATTATATAACCACGCATATGAAAAACAACGCAGGAAATTGAACAAAAGCAAGTGAGTAGAAACCTCCCTCACCAGTTCCAGGTCCGGCTGGAAGCAGCAAAGACAGGAGGCTTCCACTGGAGACGGGCAGGATCGATTTTGCGCGCGCCCTTGATCTCTTCCTTCTTCAGACGCTTTTCGTGCTCCTCCACGACTTGGTCCGTGAGTACAATGACCCAATTACCCTTCTGTAAAAGAGTTAGTAAATTATACAGTATTTGTATGTGCTGCAGTGCGGTGCACACTTGTAAGATCATACTTACGTGGTATCGGAGCATGTTGAATACAACCAGAGTCTCGTGAACATCCTTCTCGGTCATGGAAGTCAGCACCGCGAGCTCATTCTCGCTAATAGCTTCTCGGTTTGGCTCGATCAGTAACTCCACTAGAGTCTCGCGCCAGTACTGTCGATAACCAAGTAGACCGAGATCACTGAGTGGCTTTTCGGGCGAACCGAGCTTGCCTTCGCGCTTGCTGAGCTCGTAACTGAACGAGATGAGTAGGCGGCCAAAACCGCGGCGCTGGTATTGCGGCAAAGTCATAATACACGCCAGGTTATACCCTTCAGCAGAGTCCTTCTCCTTGGAGAAGTAGCCGACGAAATGGCAACCGGTCTCGTCGCGTGTGGTCATGCAGTAGAACAGAAACGGGTCGACGTCGTAGTAAAGTGTCTTGTGATCGAGAAAAAGCTTGCTCAGAAGACACAGGTTTCGACACCAGGTGCGCTGGCGACGGCCATCGACTTCAAAGAAGGAGATGTAGTCGTCGCGGTAGATCTCGTTACCGGGTGGGTGGGTCAGGGTACATTTTGCGCGATGGCGCTCGAATGCACGCTTGTTGTCGAAGTAGCTGAGGCAGAACTCGTCGATGTAGACTAGGTCGACGTCCGAGAAGGAATCCGGGTACGGTGAGAAGTACCACGGCTCGACGTCATACTTGCCCATCTGGAGGCGGGTCAAGTTTCGTACACGATGGATCTCTGTCGGATTCTGTGTCATACTACCACCTGTACGAAGTCGCTCGATTTCCTCCCCCCGTGTAATCACCTCGCCCGTTGTTGTTTGGACTTGATCTTCTTTTAATGACTTGCTTTCCGCTGCAGCATCCGCCATCTCGAAGTCTTCTGACTCGGTGGCCTTCGGTGTGCCGACTGTTGACACAGCCTCAGATGGGAACATCGATGAGTCTCCTCCAGGTGTCTCGGCACCGAGGTTTTCTTTCCCTCCAGCCTTCGAGGGCCGTGAGACTTTGCCGACATTCACATTATTGCCGCTCAGAACATCGGGTGTTTGAGACAAATCCCGGCTGTCAGCCCGGGCACGCTTATTAGCAGTCACATTCTTGCTAGGCGCCGCTTTGCTAGCAGCAGCGGTCTTCTTTTTATCAGCCTTTTCTGGCTGTGGCCATTCAACTTCTTGGGAGAGATCGATGCGAGACGACGCAACCCATTCTAGAAAAGATAAGTCAGAAAAAGTTCAACCTGAACCATTGCTGGAGTGGGAACTTACCATCAAGACGCTTGTTGAAATCGACATAGTGTACGCTGGGATCTATATTAGCTCCAATTCAAAGCACATGATATAAAGAGAGGCGAACTTACTAAAATGAAGGGCCATCCTTCCGCTGCCTGATAGACAAAATCTCAGCTTTTCGCAGTTCTCCATCCTACACAGAATAATCAGTATAATAGCCCAATTGGGGTCGACCACGCTGATTGATAATCACGTGATATGAGCACAAAAATCTGCGACCAAGACGAACCTTCTGCACCATGGCCTTCACACCAATTCTATGAAGCCAGTTAGCATTTGCGACCGATGAAAGTAGACCTAAAAAGCCCACGGCTAATTATTTCAGACATGAAAAGCGACATACCGGATGGTGTTGAGTGTGGCGAACCCCCTATCGACGGGGTCGGGCGTCCCCGTCGTCTCCCCGTGGGAATCTCGGACGCCCATCTTGTTGGACTGGCAGTAGGGACTGAAGCAATATCAGAGATGGGAATGATGGAATCGAGCAGATACTGTGGTCATTTGGTGATGGGGAAATGATGCGGGAAAGGGAGCAAACTGGGAGAAGGTTATGTAAGCTGTTCCGCATCGGGGTGGTGCTATACAGGACTTGGATATATTTTCCAGCTGAAGATTTAAAAGATCACATTACAAGAGGGTAAATTCTTTCATTGCTTGAAACAATCCAAATGATAATGCCATAAACACCGTGTGCTGTTTTCGGGATGTGTATCCCCTTCCATGTTGCCATGCCATGATCTTGTAGATAAAGTACAAAGCCCAAACCAAAGCCCAAACCAACGCCAAGCGCCTTGCAATGAATCAGAGACGAAGGGCAGCCGTGAAAGAAGCCATATATCTCAGTCAAAAGACTGTACATTTTCCCCATCACCCTTCAAACTTCCGCTTGACACCATTCGCATTCGCGGACGGTGGCATAGCCTGTGCTCTCCGTTTTTTCTCCTCGTCCCCGGCAGCCATACTTTGCTGGCGCTGCTTCCAAGCTGTTTTGATGACGGGGGCAAGGCGAATAAGATCATCTTCGGTGACACGGTCTTCGATACTTTCAAGAACTTTTTCAACAGTGGAGATGTGGTTTGCATCATTCTTGTCATCACGAAGACGATGGAAGCGCCAGCGTCCTTCATTGTCTTTGGCACACTCAACGATAGTGTCATCAAGAGGAATGCCCATGGCTTTGAGATCTTCCCATTCCATCGGTTCAAGGAACATCTCTCCAAAAAGACGATACTCGCCAGCATTGAGCATGACGAACAAGTGGCAGATCGGGATAGCGTCGTAATCCACGTATGGCTGGGTGATACCCTCGGCCTCATCCTCAGTATCTGGCTCAAGCGTCGGGAATTCGAGGCGCATACGGAAATCAACAGTGTTCTCTTGGGGTGGCTTCCACTTGAGGATGTGTTCGTCGGTGCCGATGCGGTACGGAGTACTGCGGCAAGTAAAGATGAGACCGTCGTTACCGTGAATGCGCTTGACCTTGGGGATAATTTCGCGGAACATCATCTCAATGCCGTAACTGAATTGCGTAGATTTGTCCTCAACTGCGAAGGGGCGGTGATTTTTCTCTTCCGGGAATTTGCGGTACATGGCATTGTATGGCCTGAGCACCTTTTCTTTGAAGTACGCCAGCCGCTTGTCCAGGGTGCGGTGCATCAAGCTTTGTCCATCTAGCACCAGACAGTCGAAGACCAGATATTTTAGCTGGGTGGTTCCATCCTCGTAGGTGTCGTTGACGAGCTCGCCGTCAACCAGGGTGTCGACGTGGTATCCCTGGAAACTTTCGTCGTTCGGTAGAGGGAAGTGTAGGCCAGGTACGTAGCGGTAGTCATTCTTGCGATCGATCAGGTAGTGAATCTCCGGCATATCGGAGTCGGGATCTCCGCGCGCAAAGTACATCAGGCAGCGGATGCCGTCGGTCTTTTCGCAGACAAAGTAGTCCTCCCGTTGTAGCTCGCCAAGGTGGCGTGACGCGAAGCTGACCGGCTGTGCTCCAGGGAAGTTGAGATTGTTGCGCCCAAGGAGTTTGGCGACTTCGCGACGAAATTGATCAGCTAGGTCATGGTCGGCTTTGATGCCTATCGCGTCTAGATCGGGGACAGCGTGGCTCATTGTGAAGATTCGAAGGTCCGGAGGGTTTGGCAGTATAAGCGTCTCGGCAATGAGTCTATAAGGCTCAGACTTCCCTAAAGAATTGGAAGAGGGGTCAAGCTGCGATCAAAAGACTCAGAGAGCTTGGTGGAGTGATAACAAATGCGAGGGCGCTCGCCCGCAATCGCGACAATATAAACCAGGCGCTTTTCAGCTGCAAGTGGCTTTGAAGAAAACGAATAAAGAGGATCACCCAAGGGTCATAATATTGCTCGCTTTGCTCATGCTGTGAGGTTTCAAAGACAATAGATTGACGAACAGAATGAATTGAGAGATGTCCTGATGCCTCAGGCGCACATAACGTAATCTGAATAGCTTCCCGAGGTCCCGCCGAGGTCATGCTATAATGCTTGGTGATCTTGTCTAGTGAATTTATTGGAATGTCCTATATGACCGTAGATAGTATGTATGCTTGCAAATGCGTCAGTCAGAACTAGAAAAGGTGGAAAGTATTCAATTGCAACTACTTTCGAAACTTCAAATGTACATATCACGCCAGCCGGGGTATCATATCGTCACCTTTCAAAGCAGACAGAACCAGCCTGTACCCATGGCCTATCCAGGGAAATGGAAGAAAGAGAAAGATGCGAAGAAATCGAAGAAGAATAGTGCGATGGTCAGTAGTCCTCCTGCACCCATGAACGCCAGCATCCAGTATCCAGTACAGGCAGTAAAAGCTCAAACCCAACCGCAAACGAAAAGAGAGTCGTCATAAATCATCGCCTGATATATCAATCAAGCGGCTGAAGTGACTGGAGTTTTGCGGCCACCTGGAACAGCGGATCTCTTGTTTACATCCATCCCACCAGCAGAGACATCAGCCTCTCCATCGGCGTCAAGGGACGATGAGTCCAAATCGGGTCCGACAGTCGAAAAAAGAATGCCACCAAAAAGGGGTTGGCTGTCATCGTTGGAGAAAAGACCACCGCCGTTCCGAACTCCCATGGCATGCGACATCTGCTCCTTGATGCGGACGTATCGGTATTTCGACTTGGTGGTGATGATGGGATGGCGAACAAGAGGCTGGGGCGCAGAACGGGCAATGGCGGCCATGACAGCATCTCTTTCTTCGTCTGAGTCAATAGGACCTGTGTTCTCGATATCTTCCTGCAGAGGAGCGTTGGCATCGATAGCAGCCTCTGTAGTTCGAACTGGTTAGTCATCTCGTCATATATAGCGAGAATGAATAAGATAATGGTAAGCTTACTCTGCTGGCGAGCCTGGTTCTTCTTTTGATACTGCTGGAGAAGCATATCATACGGCAGTGTTCGACCAGGAACGGAGCGCTTGGCACCCATTGAGTGGCTCTTGCAGGTCAAGGAACGAGCGCACTGCGCGCCGTTGGGAAGAGTAACACCACACTGTTTTTCGACATCGACAGGACCCTTCGGCTTGGCCGTCTTTTGCTTGGGCTCGTCCTTCTTCTTCTTTTTCTTTGACTCCTTTCCGTCGTCCTCATCGGCCTTGCGCTTCTTGCCCTTCTTGTTGCCGTCCTCGGTGCCCTTGGTGGCGCTCTTCTTGGCGCTCTTCTGGCCCATGTTGGGATTGTCTCCGTCAGCCTTGTCAGGACCGTCATCGTCTCGGTCGTCGCCGGCCTTTAGGCGATTGGCCGCGTCGCGGGCTTCTTTCTTCTTGCGCGCCTTCTCTTGCTTGGCCTTCAAGCAGCCGCGGACATGGTCCGCTGCAGTTTGCTTAAGAGTGGGCCGCTTGCAGTGCTTGCAGATTACGGTCTCAAGGAGGTCATCTTCGCGCGGCTTGCCAGTCGGGAACACGGAGACGACTTTGCTGTCGAGGGTGGGGAGGGGAGAGGCGGTAGGGGAGGTATCGATAGGACCATCTTTAGCTTCTATGTAATTGTTAGTATCATCAATACCCGTGGAAACGTGTCCGGGGAGCTGTACCGTCTGCCTTCTTCTTGGTGGATGCCTTGGCCGTCTTCTTCACCTTGATCTTGCCGGGTTTGGTATCCTTGTCCGTAAAGGTGTACCCGGAAGCATCAACCAGACTTCCCGGTCCTGCAAGCAATTATAGAATTAGCTCATATCGTTTATAAATTTCGAATGCGCCGAGCTTGATGTCAAAGTATCCCAAGCCTCTTGCGCTTTTAACAGAAACAAGGCATTGCGTACCTCGACCGGGGTCACCACTGTTCGCCATGGTGAGCGCAAACTGAAAGAGTAGCGAGAGACAGAACAGTTTCTTATCACTCGGAAAACCTTTGAAATGGCGTGGGTGGGAGGCTATCAAGGAATGAGTTCAGTCTCCGGAGTCAAGGTCGGGCTGGGGCTCTGCAGTAGGATTAAATCACGTGCCATCTATTGATCTATTGAATCGGCATTTTAGCCTCTATTGTGCTTTGAGCATAACATTTTCAGTTTATTGTTGAAATGGTCGATTCGTGGGGTTATCGATGTTCTTTCAATACCTTTGATAGTAGTACATTGGTCAATCAGATCAATCAGATCAATCAGGCAGCGATTCTTTCTAGTCAAATCAGTACATGCCAAGCTTCTGGCCCTAAAATCACATAGTAGTCTCAACAAAAGTATCATACAACATCATATCCTAGAAATAAACATCATGAATAGTTTGAAAAGCAAAGGCTACTGTTTGTACCACCGAAGCCAAAGCTATTTGTCAAGACAACATCAATCTGTCGTGACTGGGGATCTTTCGGCGCATAGTTACAATCAAACCCATCAGCCAAGCGGTCCAGATTGATAGTAGGGGGCATAGTATTCTGTTCCTTATTAGCATTAAATCTAGCACAGTATGTCTAGTGTAAAGCTACAACTCACCTCATGGATTGCAAGTACACTGATCAAAGCTTCTATAGCACCAGCACCGCCAAGCAGATGACCGAGAGCACCCTTTGTGCTACTAACGTTCACATCAGCAGCTTTATCTTTGCCATCAGGGCCAAGCAGAAGTGCCTTGATAGCAGCGTTTTCAGCAGCATCGCCGACAATGGTCGAAGTTGCATGTGCATTGACATAGTCAACTGCAGAAGGGCGTAGCTGGGCTTGCTTAAGCGCTTTTTTCATAGCCATGAATGCGCCTTCACCATTTTCCTTAGGGGAGGTCATATGGTATGCATCGCTGGAGCAGCCGTATCCTTTGAGTTCTGCATAGATCCGCGCCCCTCTTGCGAGAGCATGTTCTAGCTCCTATATTAGACATTAGTATCAGGTTGTGGTACGTAAATAAGAGGCAGTGCACATACCTCGAGAATCATCACAGCTGCTCCTTCACCAACAACAAAGCCTGCACGGTCGGCATCGAACGGCCGTGAAGCCTTCTCTGGATTGTCATTGAATCCAGTCGCTAGACTTCTTGCACGCGCAAAGCCGCCAATGGCTAAAGGATGGATACATGACTCGGCGCCACCTGCGACCATCACATCGGCATCACTACAGGCAATGAACCGAGCTGCGTCACCAATGGAATGGGCGCCAGTCGTGCAAGCCGTCGTAGCAGAATGACTCGGGCCCATGAACCCGTACTTCATGGAAATATGCCCAGCGCCAAGGTTGATCAGCAGCTTCGGCACGAACAGTGGATTGACCTTCTTATAGCCCTGTGGAATCGGTTAGTTGTAGGCTTCCCTAAACGATGTACGATAGAAGAAACTCACCCCCTTGTCGTAGGCTATGACTGTGTTGTAGATTTCATCAAAATTTCCAATGCCTGATCCCAGGCAGACTCCCTATCAAAATGGTCAGTAAATACAAATCAGCATATATTACCACACGTACTGTCGCCTCCCTCTGCTCAAAAGACTCAGGCTTCCAGTTTGCATCTTGAAGCGCCTCTGCTGTCGCTGCTATGGCATACTGCGCAAACTTGGCCATCTTCCGCTCTTCCTATCCCAAAGTGTCAGTGTTGTAAAAACACAAATCACAAGGTGAGAACAGTTGAAGAGTATTTACTTACACCCCGACCCAACCATTCCGAGGCAGTCCACCCCCCATCCTCGCGACTGCCCTGTGGCACAACAGCAGCAACCTGACAGGGCTGCTCAGCAAAGCGCTCATCGCGATCTTTCACATTAATAACACCACAATGACCATCTAATAAGCGTTTCCATGTACGCCGAATCCCTGCAGCCAAGCAAGGTGTTAGTCAGTACCATTCATAGATTCCAAACACCAAAGTACGATCAAACGCGTATAGTAAACCCAGTATGTATAGGACGGGTACTGTCTCTTATCTCCATGTGTCCCGCACTAGTCCACATGCCCTGTCATTGGCTGTCACAACCTTCCCCTTCCGGAGTAGGAAGTGGGGACGTAGAGGGAGCTTGAGAGCCCGGAGTCCGGGGATATTGGATATCGCGCATGAGCTCTCGGATAATCAGAAACAAGTAGAGCTTGGCAGGGATTGCCTTGCTGACATACAGAATTGCGGAATCGCATGCATACCCGATAACATTTCCAGGTGAGCTCCAAGGTTGTCCTCGGAGCTATCAAAATAGAACAAACCCCCCCCCCCTTCAAAAAAAAGAAAAGAAACAACTCACCTACACTTAGCGGTGTTACCGCTCCAAGACCAGTTACAACAACTCGCCGCATTGCATTGTCAATAACTTTGTATAAAAGCTATCAGAGGAGTGTCAAGGAAAGAAAACCGAAAAGCGGGTCAAAGCCAAGAAGGGAAAGTCTGCACGATGGGCACACCTTATCTGCTTGTCTTTCCCTTTACAACATCGCTACTTCAGGAAACTTGACGAGACAACATGTAAAAATAAAATATCTTCATCCCCAACTTCCCTTCTACTTTATCCCAATCATTCCAGCCATGCCTACTTGGAAAACCTTCCTTACACTGGCCTTGGCCGGCTCCGCGGCCTCCTGCGCGCACCACGATAACGGCGAGGTAGTGCCCGAACATGAGCGCGCGGAATTACTCAAGAAGTGGGATCAGGAGGTGTGATGATACTATAATATCCAAGAGACGAAATTTCAAAATTCCTAACATGTAACTATCCAGTGGTCCTTCTCCGGCATTGCCAGCTTCGCCCACCTGAAGCCCGTCAAGTGTCTAATCGAGCCCGATGAGCACTACGACATTGCCATTATTGGTGCGCCATTCGATACAGCCGTCAGCTACCGACCAGGTACGAAAACAACCCCTTCTAATCTCACCACCCACCACCGACACAGCATACAAACGAAACCCAGGAAACGCAGTTACTAACACACCCCACAGGAGCCCGTTTCGGACCACGCGCAATACGCGCCGCGAGTGCGCGCCAAATGGCCCCAACAAGCTACAACACGCGCGCCGGGATCAACCCATACCAATCCTGGGCTAAGATCACCGACTGCGGCGACATCCCCATCACACCGTTTGACAACGGGCTCGCTGAGCGACAGATGTACGAAGCGTTCTTGGAGCTTGGATCACGCAGCATCGTGAACAAAGCCCCCAAGGCGAGCGGGATTGGCGCCAAACACCCCAAGCTCGTGACGCTTGGTGGAGACCACAGCATTGCGCTGCCAGCGCTGCGTGCTCTGCACCAGATCTACCAGAAGCCAATCACAGTTGTGCACTTCGATGCGCACCTAGATACCTGGAACCCCGTTCGGTACAGCGCGTACTGGCAGTCGGAGCAGACGCAGTTTAACCACGGGTCGTTTTTCCACAAGGCGAGCCGGGAGGGACTGATTTGTAATTCTACTTCTGCGCATGCGGGATTGCGGACGAGACTTACCGGCGTTGATGCCGGGGATTATACGAATCCCGGGCCTGAGCAGGGATTTATTCGGATTCATGCGGATGATATTGATGAGCTTGGGCCTATGGGCATTGTTGAGACGATTATTGCGCGGACGGGACTTGACCCTGAACAGCCGGTTTATCTTTCTGTGGATATTGATGTGTTGGATCCGTCGACTGCGCCGGGAACGGGCACACCCGAGCCTGGTGGTTGGACTACGCGGGAGTTTATCCGGATTCTGCGTGGGTTGGAGAAGTTGAATATTGTTGGCGCGGATATTGTGGAGGTTTCGCCAGCTTATGATAACAATGGGGAGACTACTGCTCTTGCGGCGGCGCAGGTTGCTTTTGAAATTATCACTAGCATTGTCAAGTCTGGTGTTGATGAGGAGCTTGGTGGATGGTATGGATGGATGGAGCAGGAAGCTGAGAAGAAGGAAGCCAAGGATGAACTTTGAGTTATTTTGGATAGATCTACGAGACGCATGTTGAATGAAGCGAAGGATGAATGAATGGCATCGTACAATTTGAATGATTTTTTGATGCTGTATAAACTGTAGTGATGTTATGACACAGTAGAAGCCCAGGTAGGCTCATTTAGCCCCTGGAGGTATGATATCGGAGGCCTGGACCTCGGCAGGTGACTTCATAGAACTGGTTGAATTGGAGTCCACTATCGAATTTCTAAGAGAGATAATGTTGCTCTTCAGTGAGACATAACTCGCAAGACTGCAAGAGATCAAACGCAGAATGAACAGAGATGCTTGTGTCAATACCGCGCGCATAGAGAGTAAGTCGCGATAGTAGATCAGATTGGAATAAAGGGCAAAATCACAGGCACAAAAAGCAGAGAAGCCGAATCTGCAAGGGAACGGTACAGCAAGTTCAAATCCATGGTCCGGTTGGTGCAAAGCTGAAGAAAATAAATAGGACAAAAACACAGGGGCATATGGGGGGATATGGGGATAGTGACGAAAACAGCCAAAACACGCCCTGACGTCCAACGCCGAGAGAGACGATCAAAAGAGGTGAAAGCGTCGAGTGCGGAGAAGGTGGTAGGTGAGATGCGAGGAGGATAGCTGACGCGACAAAAGGGGAGAAGGTCAAAATTGCTGTCGCTGTAGTTCGTAATGGGGAGGAATGAGGATTGGGGGAAAGTGAAAGGTGAGAATAGACAAGTACCAAGGGGTCCAGACCAAGTTGAAGACGGCAGACGCAGCCAGGCGAAGCAAGAAAAGAAGCAGAGAAGGGACACAGCAAGTTGGAGAGGCTAGAGCTTGAACCAGGATATGCGAACAGAGACAAAATAAGAGAAAAAGGGGATCAAAAAAAAATCACAGAAGCCATTTTCAACTGGAAAACGTAGATATGGAACGCTTCAAGATAGCATCGCTAGCCATAATACAAGACCACACCCCCTTTTTTTGTCGCTGAATTTGAATATCCCAGAAAACCAGTTCAGCCAGAAGTATTTGCCGCCCAATAGAACGTGAAAGAGTAGAAAAAGAGAAATAAACAGGTTCATTCCATCGTAGCTGCTTCGAGGCGCGCGTCAACCAGGCATCAACCCAAGTGCAACATATGCGTCGCACTCAGACCTGTTGCAATACCGTGAAGGATAAGTTCACAGCAAGCGGCAGCCCCTTGACTTCTTCTTGGGCGCAGGCTCGAGTGCCGCGACAATAGCCTAGAAAGTGGAACGGGTTAGTGGCGGTGTGGAGAGATCGGGCAGCAAAAGTGGAAGATTCGGTGTACCTCGTCAAAGACATCCTTCAGCTTATACTGTGTCAGGGCAGAACACTCGACATATTTGACAGCGCCAAGTTCCTTAGCCATCCGGTCACCGTCTTCCTTGCGGATAGGCGACATCTTCTGGCGGGCGAGCTTATCCCGCACTCCGGCATCGTCGCGCAAATCAGTCTGGGTGCCGACGATCAGGCAGGGAACACCGGGGCAGTGGTGGTGGACTTCGGGGAACCACTTTTCGCGGACGTTCTCGAATGAAGCAGGTGAGGTGACGGAGAAGCAGACCAAGAACACGTCAGTCTGCGGGTAGGAGAGCGGGCGCAGGCGGTCATAATCCTCTTGACCGGCGGTATCAAACAGTCCAAGGGTGTAGGGCTCGTCGCCGATCCTGAATGAGAGCGATCGATTAGCAGTGTTTCTTTGAGCTTGGACTGACGTATAATATTTTTTCTCCAGGGTTTCGGCGAAGGATGACTTACATCACGGTAACGGCGTAGTTGTCAAAGACGGTGGGGACATATTCCGAAGGGAACTTGTTCGTTGTGTATGAGATGAGCAGACAGGTCTTTCCTACTGCACCGTCCCCCACCACGACACACCTGGGTTGGGGTTAGCCATGAGATCCGGAGGAGGGGGGAGGGGGGGGGAGGGAGTTTGTTTCTCGGCAAGAAGGGGATGAAGGGGGATAGAATAACGTACTTGATGGTAGCGACGACCATTTTGAATTATTTCGAAGTATTGATGTAAGAATGTTAACGAAGAAGAGTGTGGGAGACAAAAAGGGAGGAAGAAGCTGTGGTCTGGATTGAATGGGGCAACCCGCAGTGATGGAGTCTAGACGGCTAGTCTCGATACACGGTCTGTACAGCTCTCGCTTGATTGGCAGCCTATGTATTTATTAGAAGGTATTTAAGGGGATATTTGAATATAAAAGAGAGTGTTTTATATTTCTATATTAATATCCAAAAATTTGAATATTAATATGATCTATATCTCCTGTCAACGATGTCACTCATCAATTGCCAAGAGAACGGTATCGAAGTATCTCTCCTCAACTCCTATAAATACTATAAACGGCCAACCGCCGGATAAGCGCTATGATCCATAATGTTCTATTCTCTACATTCAAAGTTATAACTATAGGATCAAAGTCTTAAATTAAAGTCAACACATTCAAGTACTAAGAATTATCCCAATAATACCAAATATAAGGCTCAGAGAACCTGGTCTCTCATAGTGTCCAACAAAAGGAGAGGTTACCCCCGGAGTATTTCCCCCCCTTTTCCTTTCGAGTCACTCTTTTCTTTCACCCTTTTCCCGTGACACGAAAGGAAAAAAAAAAAAAAAAAGCAAAGTCGAGAATCCCCCAATTTCAATCCCGTTTCACCATCACGGGTTCCCGGTCTCCTCTCGGCCCTAAATCTCCCCCTTTCAACCCGTCGTTTTACGTCGGTGTGATATCTATGGATACAATTAAAAAATACAGTTCATACCTAGGTATTCCATACTTAGTTCATGTACAGTTCAATTCAATCTAATCTACTCCGTCCTCCGTAAGTGGCTTATTTCCATCACAACTTGGCAACACGATCCAGATCTAGTCTCTCCACAACCATCACCTTCACTGTATAGCCGAGGTTTTTGGCTCACATAACTAAGTACGACCTCTAGCTGATGTCCGACAGTTGACAGCTGACATGGCACCCATATACTCCAGGGCTCCAGTGGGCATACTCGATAACCCCGAGGTCCCGTACAGTATACTTTTACAGTAAGCACATGCACATGCCAGGGGTCCTGGGCAAATCCAATTCATATAACCCCCCGTCGCGGTATCTGGTATGCATGCATGCATATATGCAGGTACATGCACGGGTAATATACGTGGATATACGTGGTGCTTATGGAACCCGAGGGATATGGTATACGAGCTGAATAAGGTCCGGGGAGAGAACTTTGGAACAGGATAGGGTAAAAGAGAAAAATAAAAGAAAGGACAATTCAAGACTTCCAGATTTAGATAGGCTTTCGAGATTTGAAATAAAGTCAAAAGTCAAATCCAAATTCAAATTCCTGTGGATAGCAGTGGATATAAGGCCGCGATGAAGTTTGGGCTGAACTAGGAAGATTCGATTCTGGTATATGCCAATGCAAAGTACCTTGTCTAGTGTGCGCGCCAGGGGGAATTAACTTTATTCTTGACCGTTGCAGAGAAATGAGACCCCCACTGGGCCGTAGCTGCAGGAAACATGTCATATCCCGAAGGTCTTAGAGCGGCAAGCCGGCCAGATCGGAATAGTCACTTGGTTTCAGTGGATGTTTGCTCTAGTGGACGGATGATGCTTGATTTACATGTATCCAAGTCTATTGAAATGTCACAGCCTTAGATATGTCTAACCCCATGAATAAAGTAAATTGTAACGCCAAATGCAAATGATGGACTGGATCGTGTGGTCCGAGTGAGTAGAATATATCAAGGATGTGTTGCACCTTTGCACCTTGCTCAAACAAACCAAAACGTCGCTTGTTGGTTTATATCGAGATGCAAGAACCAAAAAAAAAAGCCACACAAAAAGGTTCAGTTCGTAAGATCGTAATTGTCGTGTGGAACGCACACAGGAATGCTGGAGTTTAGGTTTGTTTGGAGTGTCTGTCATCCGGGCTAGGCTCTGCCTCTGCCTCAACTGGAGCCGAGTCACCCCGGGGGTTGGGACTACCGGAGCTCATCTAGAATTAAGTCAGAAGAGATCAACAGAAAATACTATTTGGCGACTTACCTTGTCAAGTTTGTAGTTGACCATGAGAAGACTCAACGGAATGAGGGGGAGGGTGGCGATGACAGCCAGCGTCAACAGCCGGTTCATGGTCTCTTGATACGCACGGTTGATTGCAATGCGAGTTGCAGATCCCATTGGGTACGACAGAGCGGTGGTTAGCTTGCCGAAGATGTCAGCAGCTTGGCCCTTGGTTTCCTCGGGGAGGTAGCGGAGGAGCTTGTGTGGGATAGCCGAGGACCAAACGGCCCCTGAGATAGCGGCGCCGACAGCACCACCCATCTCCATGGAAGTTAGGAACATAGCAGTGGCTGCTGCGACTTCCTGGTGGCTGGCGGATGCTTGGACGCCCAGTTGGACAGGAACGTTAATCAGGCCGCCACCGATACCGATTAGGACTTGTGTGCCGAGGATTTGGAAGTGTGAGGCTCCTTCTCTTCGGTACAGGAGCATCAGGGCTAGGCCGGTCATGTACACAACACATCCGATGGTAACGTAGATGCGGTATCGTCGAGTATACTTGATAAGAATTGAGACGCCGAATGCAGAAATGGTAGCGGCGAAAGAGAAGGTCTGGGTGATGCGTCCGGCAGTGGCAACGTCGTACCCCTGTACAACCTGCAGGTAAGAATAGAGATAAGGCTGAACAGAAAAGTAGAATGCCACTAGGTAGTAAAGTTAACAATGACGCCTCGAAGGTCGAGCGAACAATGAGCTTACTGAAATACCAGAACGCCAATGCACAGCCGGCAAGAGCAGTCCTCTGCTTGAGAAGGTGTAGAGAAAGCAGGGGTTTGGGAGCCAATTTCCGTGAAGACTCCCAGAGCGGTAACAGACACAAGCAAACAAAACCAAGCGCGATCATGACCAAAATACTGACACTCTTCCACCCGTTCTTTGCGGTGGCCGCAAGAGTCAAAGGTACCAAAATTAACGTGACGGCAGCGGACAAAAGGGTTAGTCCGCCCACGTCCAGATCGTACCAGGTCCGACGCATGACGCTGACCAAGTTCATCCGTCTTCTGGTCCGCTTTTTGATCAAGTTCAATCTCTGGGCTTTGCGTTGGTTGAAGAGCAGTGTAAGGGCGAGTGGCAAGAAGGATGCAGGTAATATAATAGCCCACATTCCATAACCCCATCGCCATGAACTAGTGCGCAGCACTGCGCCCGCAATGGTCGGTCCGAGCCAGACCGTAACCAGGAATGGGAATTGGGGCAAAAGGGCGAGGAAGGCACGGTTCAGCAAGTCACTGCTGTCGGCGATAAAAACTTGTTGGAGGATCTGCAAGCCCGTCGAGCCAGCGGAGTAGAATATTTGGGCAGAGGCGTAGGTCTGGACGTTGGTAGAGCCGGCCATTTGTATGTATCCCAGTATGTATATAAGGATGCTCAAACAGAAAGCCTCGAAGCGACCGAATACGTCGGCGATCTTAGCCATAGGGGGTTTGATGACAGCTAGATATCGATTAAATATTAGCAGTCACTCATTGTGTTGGAGCGGGGTAGTCGAGTCTCACCATTGACCACATTTTGAATAACGAGGACGGTCGAGATCAATGAGTGTTGACTGAATGCACTCGTCGCATATGCGGACAACGACATCACAGTCTGACCTTCCAGTGATGTGCAGAATGCCATGAGAAATATACTGTGCGCCAAGTCAGCAGGGGTTCAGCGAAAGCATGAGGCTGTAAGTCACACGAACCTGATGTAGGCTATCATTAAAGACTTAGCTGTCCAAGTCATATTGATGGCCTCGATCTTCTGGACTCCCTCCTGCATTTCATCCGGTGTAGACAGTCCACTAGACTGACCCTCGGCCTCGTAATCATCCTGCAACAGTTGATCCCTTTCATCCTCCATTCTGGCGTCTTCGTGTTCGATAGTGCCGTAGGACGGTCCTGAGCGTGAATCGAGAAGTGGCATCTCGGTGACCGATGCACCGTTACCACAAGATCGTATACGTTCAACAGGAGTATTCTCTAATGGACTGCATCCATGTAAGAATAACCAGTAAGAGAGTTCGGGCTGAGATTGGTAAAAATCATATACAAAAGAGAGCGATCTTAAAAAAGGCAATTAAGCGGAAAACAGTTCATAAAAAAAAAAGAGTTCATGCGACATCAGACGTAAGTAGCGGCGGGCGTATCACATAAAAGGGACAAAAACCCGCTCTAGTTAGCAAGTACTTCGGCGCTCTTCAGCCAAGTAGCCCGAGCCAGTCAGGTCCACAGGAAAAAGAAACGACAACACGAGATGTCAAGAGCGAATCGGAGACCGGATTAGGACAAGACAAGAAGAAAATAAATATGGGGCGCGATATGTAAAAAGTCGTGGAAGCGCGCTTGCCTGAGGGGTTCGACCCATGAAGGGCTATTGTATGTAAGAAATAGGATCCGTGAGGCAGCTATGGGGTAGACTGGATGGGTAGATCCGCCGCGCTTCGGAGGATGACGCCAAAATGTAAGGGGAAGCTGGGCTTGAAGAGTTTAGGCCCGCAGGTCTTTTGGGAGTTTTGCGCAAAATGACACCAAGCCCGATCGTCGGTCGCACTTATGCACATTGATGGGGTCTGTGGCAGAGACGTGAGATGAGAGGCTGAGGTCGGATCTCAGCTCATCTCTAGCATTCCGGGATGCACCAATACAGATTCAAACAGTGTCACAGACGTTCGAGTCATTAGGGATGTTGAAATATCCAGGTGCTTTCCAGCGTATTTTTTTCCCCTTATGGGAAAATGTGTTAAAAGAGGAAAATTAAGGGAAAAAAAATGTGGAGTACCACGGGGGAACCATTTAATATTACAATTGGAGGGGTACCCGCGGGATACCTTTGTTCACTTAGTGGTATAAGCTGAGTGTTTGGTACTGCCAAGTCACTTTTTTTCTGGTTCGTTTCATCAGATAAGATGAAAGTCTGATTTCTATATATCCTTTGTTATTTTTTTTAATTCATCTTTCAAAGAAGTTCTTTCTATTTCATCAAAGGCACTGCATACTATAGAAATGTCCCCACTATCTGGCAGCAACATGCATTGGTACCCCAATTAACTCCGATCTAGGAAAAAAAACATCAGGTCACTATCGGAATGACGGTGCCGGTCACTTGACCCGGGGCTATATCATTTTCCCTTTTACAACTATGGAACAATATTTGATTATAGTACTCCGTAGTTGAAACGGAGGTTGAGGGATGAAAGGAAATGGAAGGAATCTCCAATTTACTTTTCTCCACTTGTGTTGTTACCTCGGCATCCGAAATAGGGCTTGTGCAGCATACACCCGATTGTCGGGATTACACCAGTACTATAGTAGGATCAGATAACTCCAATAGGGAGTGTAGGCTGATGCTCTCTAACGGGGTAATTCGTAAAGGATAGCATCGCATCAGTAGCAATATGAGAACACGAACAGAAACAGGACCCAGAGTTTATCATCCATATACCTATACTTTGTAGCTAGAGGCCCAGGAATACAATGCACTTGTAGATTTGTGTTTAAGTTATCATTAATAATTTTAGTAATGAACCTGGTAACCACGAGTGCGCCAGCATGGTTGATCATCCACAAAGTTCGAACAATAAATCTGGGATCAATTTTATTGACTAGATTCTATCTGCACATCGGCTGATCTGCGCCATGTTGGTCATCTTTGTACATAGTGGGGCCATGGTATGTCCGCAGCAAGTCGGTATCTTTATTTCTACCTAGACAGATCATGAATATTCTGTGCTCTATTACAAAATATGCTAAGTACTCTTGCTTTACTTCATTGCTTCAACCATCCTATTCGTCATATGTATATCATGATTGTTCGCAGTGGCCATCGCCATCTACTTATTGGGGCATCCAACTAAGAACATCCCGCTGATCTATTCTTGGTCTATAATCAAAGCACCAAAATGGACAGGCAACTCCTCGCTCCCACCCTCACTTGATGGCCGGGCAGCATATAGACCAACCCACAAGTCCTTCACATTCTCCTCCTCAAAGACCCAAGTGACCTCCCGGATAGGGGACTTCTGCAGACCCTCAACAAGATAGATCCACAAACTGTTGTCCTTTTCCTTGACCAGTTCGAGGGTTGCTGCACCACCACCTGAAGGCACAGGAAGCAAGCTCCAGTCCGCCCAGTTGTCTTTGGCGACGACACTGAGGTGGGGTTTGCCATGGGTGAGCTCAATGCCGCTCTTCACCCACTTCTGGCCACCATCGGCGGTATTCAGGACGAGAACCACGCCACCCTGGTCATAGTTCTTCTTCCAAAGGCCACTTAAGGCGACACGGATCCGCTTGAATGACTTCAGCGGGATAGACTTGTACAAGATCGGAGCGGAAAAGCGAGAGCTGGAGGGCGGCTTGGCCCATATATCTGTGGAAGCTGGTGCGGTGATGATAAACTCTGCTGGAGGATTGCCTGTGGCATCACTTGGCACTTTGGCATCTGAGTTGGCGAATTTAAATTGTGATTGCGACATGGTGGGTTGTGGAATGCGGGGAAACAGTATAATGTCAGATTGCAGTATGTGTTCAGTCACTAGGCTGCAAATATTTAGACAAGTGGTTAGATTTGAAGTGGAAGGTCGAGGATTTCAAAGTAAGTGAGCCCAGAGAGTAAGCGGAAAGATAAATGATTTCATCTAGGCGAACAGAACAGGCAGTGCCCTGACTTCAGCTACGTCACTACATACCGAAACTTCCATCGGAAAATCATGTTACACATTTGCTTCTAGTAGGGTCACCTAAATAATAAAATAAAAAAGAGAGATTTCCAACTGAGCTATTACGTTCAATGTTTTATTTCCCTATTCAATCATATTCATTGAAGCGCATAGACATTTGAGCTCTATGTTGTACATCATATACTTGCCCGATGTTATCACGTGATTGGGTTGATGATGTAAGTTATCCAAGAGGCCCCGGGGCACCGGGGAAAATCACCAAACAAGTTGCTTTTTGACTACCATAGATAATGGCTGCTGTGTGCCACCTTATTGTATCAATTTTCAATTGAAGATAGTCCCAAGGGTTTATACCCGTTTGGAGACACGAACCACCATGACTGCACGACTACTCCACCCCGATGAATGGGAGCTTGCCTCGCGGTCCTCAGTTGACTCGCAGGGGACGTTCAACCTCGACGAGGATGATTTTGAGGCACAAGTCCCTTCTTCATCCAAATTTGGCAAACGTCAGGGCGGCTGGCTCTCCCGAATCATTTCCTCGGCGTCGGCAGGTTATCGCCGCCTGAACAACCCTTCTAGACCGGCCCTCGCAGGCACACCACGACCGAGTTGCTCTCGACGTTTCTGTATTCGCCGGTGTTGCTACCTCCCCGTCGTCGCCGGAATAGTTTTCACACTCGCACTTTTCACCTCGATGCTCTTCCCATCATATACTCATCTCCCCCCACATTACTCTACACTCCGCAAATCACTACTCGAGAGCTCATATCCGGGACGAGGCAATCCACGGCAGGAAAAGGTCTTTATTGCAGCAAGTCTCTATGATAGTGGCGGCGAGCTTGCTCAGGGCCAATGGGGAACACAACTGCTGGAGTTGATTGATCTGCTGGGACCTGACAATGTGTTCCTGAGTATCTACGAGAATGACAGTGGTGAGGAGGGAGAGCGCGCATTGCGCGCGTTGGAGGAGCAAGTGAATTGCCAGAAATCCATTGTGTCTGAAAAGCACATGGACCCGAAGACTATACCCACTGTGACCATTCCCGGTGGATCAAAGCGAATCAAGCGCATCGAATATCTGGCCCAGGTTCGGAACCGAGCACTACAGCCGTTGACCGACCACCCGGAAATGAAATTTGATAAGCTACTCTATCTAAACGACATCCTCTTCCACCCCGCCGAGGTCCCTCAGCTCTTATTCTCAACAAACGCCAACGAAGACGGTGTTGCCCAATACCGTGCAGCCTGTGCCGTAGACTTCGACAACCCTATCAAATTCTACGATACATATGCCACCCGCGATCTTGAAGGTTACAGTATGGGTCTCCCCTTCTACCCATGGTTCACGTCATCCGGCAAAGGTGAGAGCCGAAGTGATGTGCTGGCCGGCAAAGATGCAGTGCGAGTGCGCAGCTGCTGGGGCGGAATGGTGGCATTTGATGCTAAATACTTCCAAACCGGTTCGCCGCCTACAACTCCCAACCCAGCACGCTTCCGCTCCGGAAAAGACCTCTTCTGGGAGGCGTCTGAATGTTGCCTTATTCACGCGGACATCCAAGACCCGCCAACCAACATCGATGATATCACCGATACAGGTATCTACATGAACCCGTTCGTGCGGACTGCTTATGACCACCGTACCCTCTCTTGGCTGGGAGTCACCCGCCGCTTCGAGGGGCTGTACTCGTTCCTCCACAACCTAGGAAATCACCTTGTCGGTCTTCCTTGGGATAATCCCCGCCGCGCCGAAGTCCCCGGTCAAACTGTGCAGGAGACTGTGTGGGTTCCGGATGCTACGCAGGAGGGTGGTTCTTTCAAAGTCGTTGATCGGGTTGCGGGCAATGATGGCTTCTGTGGTCGTCGTGGCCTTCAAGTCATTGTTGAAGACCGTAAGCCTGGGCAGAAAGGCTTCGAGAGTATTCCTGTTCCGTCGTAGAAGCTTTAATTTTCTACAGCCAGATACCCATTCTACTCATTCTTGTTATATAGATTTGCTTATCTTTTGGTGTCTTCGGTATATTGATAGTTCTGTTGGAGAGATATTTAGGAACCATTACATAAATGAATAATATACCAATGTTTTTAATGCTTCCACCTCTTGAGGACCTGTGGATTCGATGAAAATGACCACTTTTGAGATCAGAAACGGCTGCCCACTACGCTGTACTACCACTATTTGCACCCACCCAGTTGCATATAGTCATTCTCCAGTCCTACATAGGTAGTCATCTACTGTTACGGCTATCACCTCCCGGGAACAAAAACATGCGAAGTCTACGGAGTACTGCCTCAAACCTCTCCAGGTGAGGCCTGTTCCGCGGGTAGCTGCAAGGGCGGAATTATCCCTTTCCCCCCGCATTTCCTACAAGATCCAAGGTATAAATAGTATGCCTAATAATTAGGTATACCAACATAGTATCTAGGAGCCCGAAATACCTGTGGAACTCACCATGGCCATCATCTCAGAAGCGTTGATCTCAGTCTGGGCACATTTACCAGCCATCCTTGTCACTCTTGCTTTATGTCACTTCACTCGCAATTATGTCAACCCAGGAACAAGGTCAATCCCCGGACCATTATTAGCTAAGATAACGAACCTTTGGAGGTTTATCGATGTCGCCAATGGCCGCGCAGAAGTGACGCTTTACAGCCTCCATCAAAAGCATGGGGATTATGTTCGACTAGGACCCAACGTGGTCAGTGTACGGAACTTGGATGCCTTGAAAACTATATATGGCATTAACAAAGGATATCAAAAGGTGGATTCAGGTCATAACAACCGATTAACCTTTCCGCTAACATTCGCAAGACAAATTTCTATTGTGTTCAGCAGCAGCTTGCTAAAGGCAGACCGACACCTACACTATTCACTACAACCGATGAATCTTTCCATGCTGCTATTAAACGACCTATCTCATCAGCTTACTCCATGAGTACTCTGACCGAATTTGAGCCTTTTGTCGATAAGACTATTCATACTTTGTTTGGGAGATTGGATGAGTTTGTGGCTGAGGCAAAAGTATGCGATATTGCTGCTTGGCTACAATACTGTAGGTAATCTATTTCACCCGTGAGACATGAGAACAGGAGCTAATATAGCCCAAAAAGATGCCTTTGATGTCATTGGAGAATTAACATTCAGTAAGCCACTTGGGTTCCTCGAGAAAGGGACTGATATCGACGGAATCATTGTCGCATTGGAGCATATGCTCGACTATTCCGGGAAGGTTGGCATTGCGACGCATCGGTGTATTGACTTGAAAGCTAATTAGAGTGAGCATTAGATTGGACAGATGCCGTGGCTTGACTACCTTTTCATCAAGAATCCTCTCAGAAGCCTTTTCAGAGAGGGCTCCACCGGAGCTGTGGCTCGCTTTGCTCGCGCGAGAATAGACGAACGATTGAACCAGAAAGGCATATCACCAGTATTCAACACACAAAAGGATTTTCTCGATCGCTTTTTGGAAGCAAAAAAGGAGCACCCGGCTATTGTAAATGATAACCAAGTATTTTCATATACGATCAGCAATATGAATGCTGGCTCCGACACAACTGCAATTTCTCTCCGAGCAATACTCTATTACACCCTTAAGAACCCTCGTGCAAGTATGAAGCTGCACCAAGAGCTCACCGTCGCTCTTGAAGAAAGTCGGATCTCTTTGCCTGTTTCGTGGAAGCAAAGCCAAGAGCAACTCCCTTACCTCGATGCGGTGATTAAAGAAGCCCTACGCCTTCATCCAGCCGTAGGATTGATGCTTGAGCGGGTCGTACCCGCCGAGGGATTTCAGCTTCCTGGTGGCCCATTTCTACCGGCTGGGACGATAGTTGGTGCGAATCCGTGGATAATCCATCGTCACCAGATCTTTGGGGAGGATGTGGAGTCATTTGTTCCGGAACGGTGGCTTAAGATGAATACCGAGTCTGAGACCGATTTCCAGGACAGAAAGCAGAAGATGCTTCGTGCGACATTTACTTTTGGGGCTGGGCCAAGGACTTGCATTGGCAAGAATATCAGTCTGCTTGAGATTTATAAGCTGATTCCATCGCTGTTTCTAAGATACAAGGTGAGAATATGGTTCTAAAATGAGATCTGACACTAACGAGGTCCCCCTTCAGATTGAATTCAATGATCCTATCGCAGAATGGGATATTGTTAATGCATGGTTTGTGAGACAAAAGAACATGGATGTGAAGTTGACCCATGACAGCAAGACCAAAGTAGGATCATAAGGTTTGAATCAGCCTCGAAGGTGGGACGAGGAATACGAAATTTCAAATATGAAAGACGGTGATCGGTTCTTATTGACTACTGTACAAAATGGTATAATCCTTGCATTCCAATCTTCAAATAGCAGATTCGCTCACTACATGTACATATTGCAATAAAACAGGAGCTTTTATGTTGGGCGAGGTTATGTGCTAGGCTTGAAAAGGCAAAACTAACTCGAAAGAGCAATATGCTATCCGCCTACCTCCGGTTTTATATTGTAGATACTGGTGACTTGACCTTGGGAGACTAGAATCACTGAATCTACTAGTAGAAAAAGACTTATCAGACCATAATAGGTATCACAACTCCTCTTCTAGTATAGCTTGATGAATAAGATACCTAAAACACAAATAGCTTGATAACAGCACAAGCAGTCTCTAAAAGAGCAATAAAATGCACTGTTTGTCGGAAGATTTCTTTGTTAGACGTGCTGAGAATAATGTGAGTCTTTCTAGAGACCTGTTACAACTGAAACTGTTAAGACTTATAATCTGTATCTCATGGGAATCACTATGGGCCCTTCTCTATTTGGTCTTGGTCTTCTTTTTAGCATTGTAGTAGAAGCCATGGGGAATGTCTACCGAGATAGAGTCTCAACGGACATATAAAAAGGATCACAGTAACAAAAGATTTCTCGCGAGGAAAGAGCCACCCGGTCAACGCGTGCCTTCCCAACTCGAACCCTTCTACGCATGTCTGTCCAATAAATTGTTTTGCTTTTATCTTTCTCCTCCTCCTCCTCCTCCTCCTCCTCCTCCTCCTCCTCCATCTTGGTACTGTCTCATTTCATCATGGAGCAGCCTGTTGTTATTGGACCTAACGGTCTTGCCCCGATTTCTATCGAGCAACAGGCCAATTTTCGTCTTACCACCAAAGTAATCTACGACGTCATCTCCAGTTGCAAGATGATCAGCCTGGAGGAGAGCATTCATGCTCCGCTCGCTGTACGTAACAAAGCCCGTGCAAACCGCCTCGGTGTGGAGACGGTGTCAGCTCGGCTGACTACTCGTCGTTCCACTCAGTTTGGTGTCTCGGATGGCTTGCCTAACCTTTATGATACCTCAAAGTTTCTTCAAAAGGCTATGCCACTCGGAAAGGTATGTCGTATTCTTTCCCCCATTCACACCTTGACCTTTCCCATTGCATGTTCATGGTCTTCTCTTTTTAACTTGCTTCCGTTCTCTGTTGTTGTTTTGCTCATAGGTACCTTCGATTTCTATCATTCTCTAGGATAAGACTCATCTCTTTTTGCTACTTTTGTCTCACACTTATCTTTCCTAGGAGAACAAGACTGCCCCAGCCCCCACTGCCGCGCAGAAGAATCATGGAATTGACCCACGTGCCAAACCATTTGTTCCTGTTGCTACCGAGTCTACTGGACCCAAGGAAGACGCTGGAATCCGTCGTGGCACCGCCGAAGATGTTTCTACCAGGGACCTCGCCGCTAAGAACACAAAGGCTGTTGGTACTTTCACCAAAGCTGGAGCCGGAAGTACTGGTGCAGGCAACGAGTCCATCGCTGGTTCCAAGGCATCTCAGAAGGCCGAGTCTGTCGGAGATGAGGAGTCCACTGGCTCTTCCAAGAAGTCCAGGGGCGTGACTGCCCCCGCCGATTTTATGAAACAAGTCCGGCTACTTCACAAGCAGAAGCTGACGGCACCCAAGGTCGTTCCTACTGGACCGCCCCGTCGCATTGTCTTTGGAAATCTTCCCGAGTGGGCTAATATTTCCGGAATCCTGCACCTTGTCTATGGCGGCGCTATTGAGCGCGCGTGGGGTGAGAATGGTGAAGTCGTCGTGCAGTTTGTTGAGCAAGATGACTGCGTCAAATATTATGAGAACCACTCTGATGGAATTAAGGTAAATGATGATGATGGAGAACTCATTATTTCGGTTACTATGCCCGAGGAGGGTTTGCAGGACAACGCTGAGCTTTCGAAGCGTGTCGAGGAGGGTGCGTCGCGTGTTGTTTGTCTCTCTGGTCTTCCAACTGGCTTCAAGACTAGCACCAACGAAGAGCTCTTGGGCATTGCCGCCGACCCCACCTGGAGTAGCAAAGGCTTCGATCACATTCTGATCAAGCAGGCTGAGGTAAGTTTTACACGCCAGTAATTCTAGGTTTCGGGTCCCTACTAACATGTGCTTCCCAGTCTGGTGTTGATGTCTACATCTTCTTCTATGATCTCCATGGAGGTTGGGATTTCTTACAAAGTATCAAAGAGGGGGCATACGACTGCATTGCCAGCTTCGAAGCTGACCCGTACGTTCCCATTTCCCAGTTCCCAGTTTTCCAGTTTCCCAGTTTCCCCAGATAATTTCTTTACTCACTATTTATTCCAGATGCGCTCGTGCTGAGGGATTCCACTTTGTTGATGAGCCCAACCAAATGCTGTCTAACATTATTGTGGAGTAGATGGCTGTGGGCTGAATATCCATCGACGGCCACCACTGCGTCGAGGGTCATCATAGCTATTGATTTGATGAAAGTGACGAGGATCAGCCAACAAGGAGCTCCTCTGGATTAAGATCTTTTCTATCTGTTTTCGGTGGGTTTTTCAGCTAGTGGGGTTTCCTCTCGTTAGGACATAATTCTATCTACCATAGCCCAATCAATGAAACACAAGTTGACATTCAATTGAAAACCTCACCGTGGGAACACAGAAGTCACCGCAGATTGTAGAAGCCCGCATGCACGGTATATAGCAGCTGCTACAGTCGTAGGAGAAACCCAACATGGACATGCAGGTCAACCATGACAATGCCCGACATGGTACAACGTAGATCCCTAACACGCTCATCCTCGCACAACCTCAATGCTCGACAAACAAAATCCCCGACACCATAATCTAAAAGACACGACACGATACGCCAAAGGATCACATAGTCCGTAGTACTCTCCGTATTCCGTACATTGCTAAGAATGAGTCCTGTCTAATTGGCGGATTTAGATTAATTGATCATGAACTATATCGGCATTTGAAGTGCCCCTCTTGCCACTTGCGTCTTAGTGCTGATAAGATTCGACAGCGCGGAAGAGGGAAGAGTAGTCAATTGGAGCTTCATTGTGGAGTTCGGAATTTAGTGCGAACCATTCGAGTGGATAGTTGGAGTATACAATGCGGAAACATGCAAGTTGCCCCATATGCAGTAATTACTCTCGAGTCCTGCAGAGTTGCCTTGGAATCAAGATTGGTTCCTGTTTCACTGCAAGCTGTGTCACTTCTATATCCCAACTCTTGTTCGACACTTCATATTGCCTATGTTGTACGGTGTAGACTTTGAGGGAATTATTCAATTTCCCTAGATCGTATGATACAAAACATACGGTCCCCCAAAATACATTTACGGAAACTCCCCGGGAAAGGCACGAGACACCTCTATATCGTCTACAAGATACTTATACTCTGAATATCCAAGCCTAGTTAGTTTACAGACTCTTCTAGCCTATTTTGTATTTTAGATAACATTTACTAAACACACTGGAGTTATCGGCCCCTTTATTACGCCTAGCCCCACCCAAAATAACCGAGAGAGAAACAACGAGGCTGAGACAACACGGATCGGGTTTATCAGAGGGGGAAAAATAAAAACTCGTGGAGCGCGGGTCAATTGTTAATAATATATAAGATTAAATAGGAAAGAAAATAACCTTGGAAAAGCAACATTTGAAAGCAGAACATGTCCATTCGCTTCCTTATCGCTTAGACTCATCACAGTCAACTCTCGTACTCCGTGGAGATACATTATTGTATTCTTATTAGACGTCTTTATTGACTAAATGACTAGATATGAAAAAGAGAGCGGATTGCCCGATTGAAGCAATTGGCCCCCAATTTATATTGTATGGCACGGCACAACTACGGGATACCATGTGCCAACAATGCAATCCTTCAGCCTAAGCCCCTAACATGCCCATCGCCCCAGTCTTGGATGCTCTAGTGGGAAGTAGTGGGAAGTACTAAGACGTATGCGCACTTTGCTCCCGACACCCAAAGATCTTCATACTTGATAGTACAGACACGGAGTACACTCGCCTTGGCGCGAAGGATTGCATGGAACCCCACGATCGACGGATCTGAGGGATTGACCGGGGTGGGGATAAGTTCTTTTCTTAGCATGGTCTGGTCGATTGTATTAACCGGCTGTATAGAGGACTAAAACGTGAATAATATTTTTTTTTTCGTCTAGGGATCACGCAATGGCTATTATTACTGCATATACATTTGAAAAAAAAAAAAATTATTGAAAAAAAAAACACATACATTCCTACCGGGTCAAATTCAAGGGCTTCGGGTATCCTTCCTAGGCTGAAAGGTTGAACCAGACCCGGACTGTGTCGAGTATCGAATAAGGTGAGGAAGGGCCATATGCGTTTCTCAGGATTTGGAAGGATTATTTGCTTGGTATGCGTGAGTGGGAAGGACAAAAGCAAGGGGATTTGTTTGAGGATGTTGAACAATCATGCAGAGAGGAAAACTCAGCCCTGGAAAGATTTATGTGTGATGCGTCAGACCGGTAAAAGCTTGGAAAAGAAAGAACTAGGTTTAAAATTCAAATTCAACCTCGATTCTATGATAGTGATATCTAGATCTAATCCAAATGATATTGACTCTCACGGTATGGATTGCTCCATACAACATATTTGTAGAATATTATATAACCCAGAAACAACCCGTGGACATTGGGAAGTGTGAAAGGCGAAAAAAGGAGAGAACGACAGAAAGCCGAATGGAAGTAAACGAGAGAAGATAAAAAAAAAGACAACAGACCTCCCACGCTGAACAAGAGGTATCTTAAATAAAGACGAAGACCGACCCACGCAAAAACAAAGACAAATTGACCTCCCAGAACGTTAAGGAGAGCAAAAGAAAAATCAAATCCGTCGCAAGGCAGGATCCCCCTCCTTCCTCATCCAAGGATACCAAACATTAGTATATTCCCGAACCCCAAACTTGGGCGCGGACCCATGATCCCCCGCCAACGCAGCAGTAGCACCCTCCCTCAAAAACTCCCCATCCCGCATCCGCCTCTGTTCACGGAGCGTAGGACACTTCTTCTCCTTGATGAAGCGATAAAACTTGCACTGAATGCCTTGGAACCCACGTCTCTGACGGTCCGGGAACTGTCGATTGAAAGCCTCACGGACCTCCTTCCACTCCTGACACAAGTCGACACGATGATACCAGATGAAGTACATTTCCTCTTCCTCGTACTTTGGTCGAGGAGGCCGACGGCGATCGCCGTTAGTCGAGGAAGAGCTTGAGACGCTGGAGAAACGTTCACGGGAATGATACGGGTCTGGTGAGGAGGGTGCCGAGAGCGAGCTTTGGTTTGTGCTTCCGCTGGCGCGGTTGGTGGCTGAGGGCCGGTATGTCAAGAACATTGGCTGGGATTGGAGTGGGTTTACGCTGTGGTGACTGGCGTTTGTGCTGCTGCTCTGGGTTGTTGCTGTAGTTGTGTTGGATAGTGCGCCTGGGCTGGTGTCATGGTAGTTTCGGTTGTACCAGTAATTTGGGCTTGGGGGGAAGCTTGGTGAGGGTTGTTGGTAGCTATGACGATGGGATGGGATTGAAGCGTGTTGGGTGCGTGGAGAGTCGTAGGAATCTCCGTCGCCTGGATTCAGTAAGGCGTCGATTTTCATTTTGCTTTGTCGTGCTGATGGCAATGCGTATTCTGCATGGGTTGCCATTTTGGATATTCAAGATTTTTTATAGAGACCGAGCTTCCAAGTTTTTGATAGTGGGGATATAGAGTTATATATCAAAGAGCCAAGTACAGAAAGGGAAGTATAAGTGGGCAGGCAAAGTTTATAGATCTCGGAACTCTAGAAAAAGAAAAGAAGCCTGGAGCACGCGGTCTTAAATGAAAAGCGAAATAGTCGCTGTTGGGTGTTCCTTTGGCCCCCCCCTGTATAACTGTGTACCGCGGATACCAGGCTCCATAGGCTAACAGGGGTCTCTTTTTATTTTTATTCTTTTTCTTTTTTTATTTTCTTTTCTAGAGGTTCGGTTCCACCCCCAGATAATTAAAAAAAATAAAAAAAAATAATCCAAACCGGTGAACCGGACAGACTTCTCCGTGCACCTATATCTATTTTTTTATACTATTTTCGAATGTTGCCACTTAATTTGATATTGAAGATGTGGCAATCCTCGGTCTACTCCGATTTCCTTAACTTAACTGGAAAATTTTTGCAATGTCTATACTAGCAGCTTGCCTCATCTATCTGTACTGCAAGTTACGAAACGGGGGTCGGTAATCAAAAAAGATTAGCGCCAAGGCGAAATTTAAGAATGACAAATATTAGAATATCAAGTACCTAAGTAGATACCCGACATTAGATTTCCAACTTTGTATCTCTCTTTATGAGCGCTTAGGTGATAGGCTTGAGATCGGGAACATATATTAGTTAATATATCAATTGAAAGAAACTAAATTAAGAGATACAGAGATGAAGAGAAGAAATCGCGTGCATTTTGTGTTTTAGTGTCAGTGTTTCATTTGCACTGTCTAACGCTACCGTACCCATTCATGTGAGAAGTGGATAGGTAATTGATACAGTCAGATCTTAACTGGTTTTTTTTTTCTTATTCTTTTCTTTTTTGTTTTCGAGGTCATGGAAGGGGGAAAAAAAGACTGCAGAAATTAAGAGGGAAAAAACAAAAACCAACACAAACGCGCCGCGTCTATTGGTAGACGCAAAAGTCATCTGTTGCGACGTACGCCATGGCCCTGGGATGTTGGGGCGAATGAGCGTGAAGGACTAATGCAAGCTCAATTGGTCTCTGCCAACACATCCAAGGCCTGAGGTATGAGGGAAGACTGTAAGACTATTCTATAATGATATTGTATACATATTCTGTAACCGTGGACGGAATGTAGTCTACACCGAGAGATAACGAACCATGGTAGGCCGTTTTAATTCCAAACACTCGACGCGGGGGGAAATCCAATAGTAGCGTTAACTCGGCAGTAGCCGCTATAGATTTCCGCAGTCAACTTGCATAAATCTCTGTAACGATGCATCTCTCTCCAATTACGGCCTTTAAATGTTACTCGCGTGATAATTTTCCTATGCGCCATTTTTCCCTCGATCTGCGCCTTGACCAGGTCGATCGTCAGTCTGCAGCCGCCAACGGTTTCCTTGGATTTTCTTCACGATTTTACGTTTGAGGGGGGGGGGGCAGTGTATACCATATAGGCAGGTATAGGCAGGTCTATGCGGGTACAGGTATCATTGTATCAGGGTATCAAGTATATAAATCTGTACGGAGTACCTTATTGCCTAAAGACATCCACGCAATCTCCAATTGTGACAGCAAAAAAGGGCGAAAAAAAAAAAAAAAAAAACACAAACGTTGTGATATCTTTGCGGCGCAGTCAACTTGCGCAAGCGTAAAATCCGTCAATTAGGGCGCCATCCATCAGTTCTGTATGGCCCGTTACTTCCGAGACCCCCTTGGCAAGCCTCTGCTCACAATCCTAGTCCCTGAAGCCCCCGATTCCGTGCAGATCGGATCAACATGGCTCCCCCGGGGCTAAAAGCAGCCTTTCACCCCCTCTCCACTTTGTTTTCTTTGTCTATCCATGTCCAATCACAATACTTTTGGCGTTCGTCAGTCGCGTAGCCGCAGACAGTTTCAATCACGTGGTATGGTATAATATTTTACAACGGTTCCCATCTATTTTTTATATTTTTTTTCTTAGACACAGTATGGAGTACACTAACGTATATGCACAAGGTATACGCGCTTCGGGGCCCAAATAACAACTCCTTCCTGAATAGATATGATTGCCGTGCTCATCCATGGTAAAGAACATGGTAATTTCCAAGTTAATTATTGTCACATTGCGCGAGTCATGATGTGCATATTAGCATGCCCCCCTCCCTCTCTAACAGCCAACCAACTATAAGGCATCAAAAAAAGAAAAAAAGAAATTATCGTTTTAATTTATTCAAATTCAGAACGTGGGCAGATTGGTCCAAAATTCATGTGTATCTAACCAATCATCCTCTTTAATCGCTTAACGTCTGATGATTTCATATTTCTTTTTTCGGTCTGAGCCGCGTAGATCGGTGAGAGGTGTCGAAACTCCTTTTTTTAGTTATTTTTTTTCCCTTTGTAATTTTGTTTTTTCTTTGTTTGTATCTCAATTATGAGAATCTAAGTAAAATATGCAAGGTTGAATTCCAAATCTTAGATTGACTGTTCTCCAGGCTCTGCAGCTGCCCCAAGTCAGCAGCCAAGAACGCTATGTCCTATTGCTAGACGTTAGCGATAGCCGCCGACAGCCCCACGGCTGCAGCACGCAATTAATTGGGTAATATCGGTCTGCAAATATTATCCTAAATTACTTATGCATTGCGGAGTACAGAGCAGATAGCATTGTACTTTGGACTTTCGGACCTCGATCTAGAATCCATTTATTCCGTAGATCTGGACCACTTCTTCTCTCAGCTTGAAATCTCCTCTCCCGTATTTGAAACGGGACAGGCCCGTCGACAGGGGGCGAAATGACTCGTTTGATGTGCAAATTTCCGAAAATTGTACCCGTGAATGCTACATCGCAGGGAGATCAGGATCCAACTTGTCTTGGATGGATCCCGGAGACGCGCAGTCACTGCGCAACACTCGGGGAACCCACAGGGCTAGAGCGGACAGAACCGTTGCCTAACGAAGAGGCACTCCCCCACAACAGGACAAAAAGTTTTGTATATCCATACTCCGTACGGAGCGTGCGGAGTACAAGGTAATCTCTATTGAGTATAATACCGATATATTTGACTAGGACTACTCCGTCGACTTCGAGGATATCCCGAATGATTACAAATATCCCTCTTCGAGCCCTGTAACCTTGGAATCCCTCATCTTTCCTTGGATCAGGATTTGAAGCTCGGATAGTTTCAAAATCTTGGATCGTAGTAGGTCCCCCCGAACTACGAACTGTTAGATCGAAACGCGTGGCATGATACGCTTACGGGGAGCTGGCACCTCGTAACTTCAATATAGGTGCTTAATTTGGATCAGTGGGGGAGGGGGGCGTTGTGAACCGGTTATTTGTTCGTAGCTACAACATATACCAACTAGCCAGCTAACCAACCAGCTAGCTAGCTAGCTAGCTCAAAAACAAAATGGCTGGGCACGAGCACCTGATGGTAACCTCCTGCAGGCAAGACCGACCATCCCGAGCACCCCGGTAATCCCGCAGAGTGTTGGGGCCCGCTGAAGGCGTGGAATCCTGAGCTCCAGTTTTGCAACATCAGATCATGGGTCCGGGTAATCTCCAAGTATCTCTTGGCTACTAAGACAAACTTCATTAGTCAGGGAAAAACTAGCATTAATAATCAAAAATTCCGCAACTCCTCTCGGCCCTTCGCTTCGGATCCGAGTCCCCTATCTAGCTATAGGCCTAGATGCAGCTTTCTAGTTTTTGCTCTCGGACTTCTCGGCGTATGTTTCAGCCGCAAGGTGACAAGCGTGCAGGATTCTTTGCACTAGACACGCCTACCTTAGCTGTGGATGGTCGGTATGTTCTTTTACTACTTGTAGAGAAGTGATAGTGTCGCGTTATGTTCCCAGTCCGTTATAGGAAGTACTAGACTACGTGATGTGAATGTAAGGTCTTAAATCCGAATATCTCCGCTTCTTGGACCCCACGCCACTCATTCGCACTAAAACGATAAACGGGGGCCGACCCAATCCTGCACGGTTCGATCCAGTGCAACTCATCCGCAATGAAATTAAACATTATCGTCTTTCTGTGTTTGATTGTGGTTCGGGTGTAAGTATACCTCGGCCTTCGGGGTATTCAATATCGTCGTACTACCATCATAATATCATTAAATATATACCCCCTTGTATATAGTACTATTGAGCCAGGTACTGTACGTCGCGAATCAAAAATAGGGAGAAAGACATGCCAAGCGAGCTCAATATACAGTATCTACTAGTGCGTCCAGCTTCTTTTCCCATATTCAGTCTAGGGCAAGATAGGCATACGGTCACCTTTGTCTGAAGGAGATCTAACTTTTTTTCCGGTAGTCAGCAGGATCTGTAAATAGAAAGAAGAGAAAAAAAAGCACCAGTTAGGTTGTAACACCCGAGTACAAAGAGAGAATATGGAACTTTCAATTTCCAAGAAAATTTACTATAGCAAAAGTACTCAAAAAAAAGTTGACTCCACTACGCTTCTGGAATCGATCGACGCGCAAATCACAAAGAAATGATAAGCGAAGCAGCGAATGAGGATCCTCGGCCGAAAATACAAGGCTAACTCTTTATACAAAACCTGTCTTGCACATCACTGTATTTTAAATTTCCATTACGTTAATTACTGCTGACTGGCCACAAATAACAACTACGCTAATACATATCTGGCTACACTAATATCATTCAGCTTGTATACCTAGGTAGGTATTGTCTAGCCACGTGGATAAGAAGCTCACCAATCCCACGGGATATCCACAACACTCTATTGAATCCTAGAAATGGAAATAATATCACGCAAAGTGTATTGCATGATGTCTTGTCCACTCTTCGAAAAGACTATAATTTGCAGTCCACTATTGGATCCCTTTTTGCCCTTGCCGATCTTCTTCACAACTTGTGTCAGTCTAAGTGGGTATAGCTTCAGATTGTGTATCGAGGCGATTCGTTTCTCTCGTGCGTTTCCCTTTCTATGGGTTAGTGGCTACTCAGATATAGCACAATGTATATTTGTACTCCGTAATCATGGGCTCCTGTCATAGCTAGCCATTATTACCAGCCCCCAAGCCAAAAAATCTCGACCCCAGCTGTGGAGAGGTACTTATAAGCACTAGTAACACGTGGAAGTTAGTGACGAACTGACAGAGGTCGTGCTTATTTCTCACTTCTGATGATCTATTCCTTCTTTTCGTCTGACGCTGTCATTAGCTTGATCCTGATTGTTCTAGAACCGGGGTGGTTGTGTCGGGGTTTGCTTATTTTAGGCCTATCAGGTTTAGGTGATGAATCCGGAGATATGTCTCCACGGATGTAGTAGATGGTTACATGGGCATACAATCTATTGTACGGAGTACAATATACATTGATATTCAATGTTTATTAATTTTGTTTTTCTCTGATCTGCAGACAACTCTTCAGCTCGGGAAACAGGATCAACCTTGGTCTGTGCAGTACGGTCGTATTAGCATACAACATACTCCGTACTCCGTATATTGTACAGACTTTAGACCTTAAATCGGCCCACTAACTGCCGGATAAAAACAGCTATCTCGACTTGTGATTGGCCAGGACGTATATGCGACCTTCAGCCGGTTCTATGTGGAGAACAGCGGCAGTGTAGATCCGGATTGGATACTTCTGGCCTATCGTCTTTTTTTCTCTGCGGGATATCTCCGGTATAATGCACGGGCTCATAACATAACCTGTTGGAGTTACTACGTAGATCCGAAAAAGAGAGGAAGGAGAGTTGATTTCTATGGAAGCAAACTCCCGAACTATCAAGTTATCCGAGGTGTAATTCCTAAGGCACGCAGGCAGCAACCACCACATGCATTGCAAAGGGCTAGTCAGCGTGGCTATGTGAAATAGATATGATCCTGCAGAATATTGAATTTCCCATTGTGGATCAGCCCTGGCGGCCTGATCTGGCACGGGAACTGTTACACGGCAGTCGATCGAAGGCTATGCAGTGGAACGAGGATATGTCACCATACCTACGATGTATTATGGCCTATGATCAACCGGAAAAGGGATTTTCACTGCAAGTCTAGGAATGTTTGGATTGGATGGGATGTGGGCTAGGGACGAAAGGGTGACTAGGACATGTGTGTGAATGTTGCGTATGGGGAGATGTGACATGGAGGATCCTTCGAGGGAAATATTAAAGCGAAAAATGAAAATGAAAAAATGGAGTGAAAAAGTCAAGTGAAAAAGTCCTAGAACCAACAGTTAGAATCAGCTCTCATTCGTCAGAACAAACAAGAAAACCTACAGCAATATCATCACCCTTGACTCATGGGCGCTCACGACCATGGCGATCATAAGTTAACTGCACTTGCCTTAACGTCCAGACGATATACACGTCTTCGACCATCCCTAAAGTAGTAAACAGTCGAATGCACAACGTCTTCTATAACTATCGGTGAGTACAGCGATCAGGTCAATGCCCACACGTGCGTATTACTCCCACCCGAGCCACGCCAATCAGCCCCAAGCATTGACGACATGGCGAAGCACTAATGCTGCCACCATCACACCGAAGCCAGAGACCCGGGTCATTAGCCCCGGGATCGGGCCTTCTGGCGTGAGTTATTTCTGCACTTCGATGTTTCAGCTGATAGACTGAATTCAAGAGCCTGTTGGATAGTGGACGGTGGATTTTGCATGTTGGATATTGGATGTCTTGGTGTGTCGCTTCGGGATTTGCTGCCTGTGGAGGGTGAGTGGCTCGAAAGGAGGGGTTGGGGGGGGGGGGGGGGAGGGTGGCCTAAGATTTTGTGTAGTATTCGTCTCAGCTTGAGGTCGAGGTCGTATTTGCGTTGGTTCTTTTGGCAGGATGTCCGATACTGACTGTATCTAGTTTAGTAGTAGGTCGTTAGATAGTCGATAGCTTTCCAAGGTTTCTTCGTGGCTCGTGAATTTCTCCGAATTCTGGATTAGAGTGCAATCGTCAAGAAGTATAGTCCCCATACTACAGAGCACAAAGTAATCCATTCTACTTTGGCAGGGGTGTTTTTTTCCCCAACATTATTAGCATTTGCAAAGTATAATTGGACACTATCGTAGATCTTTTAGGTATTATTATTCACTAGATTTGAGTCTTCAAGGATCGCTTCAAATACCGTAGTATCATATGGATTACCACGTGTAATCCATGACGAATTGTCCTTTCCGATGTTCTCCGAGACCGCTAGATACTTGAGCCCAATTAATGTTGGATATTCAATAATAGACTCACCGAGCACATGAACCTGACGACAAATCGCACATCTTGACTCGGTTTGGCAACACCCTTTCTTTGGCAGTTAATATTCCCATTGGACAAAGAAGGCACATGCTTAAACAAAGTGGACTGGTGACGTCGGCCTCATGGTTTCGTTTGCGAGTCAGAATGTTGCACGGTTGTTTCAAGTTTGGAAGGGTGCAGACGGAGGAGTAGTGTGTGTGTCTCAGTGAATCAGCGAAGAGTGAAGGATTGGCAGAAAAGGTAAAAAAATACTTGTATTTTACTCAGGTAATTGTTTTACTGTAATTGTTTAGTAACTTATCTCTAGCGCGACGTTTTATTATTTTTCTTTCCCTAGAGCCTCACCTCACAAACCTTCGCTTGTTATATCCCGCCCAACCAACTTTGAGGTATTAAATTGCAATAAGCGAGAGTGAACCATGGAACCAGACTGAGCTATAATATAGTTCCATCCACCCATGGATACACTTCGGGGTAGCCATGAATAATGGGCTTAGCGAAACCGGAGAACACGGAGATGGAAACGGAGCTACAATATTCAGTTGATCTTCATTTCATTCTTCAAGGTAAAAAAAAAGAGACTGGTTATAAGTTGCGTGAAGATTACGAGATGCCTAGCATCGTGTACCGGGATCTGCCCGTTTTCATGTCGAATCCTATCTCTTTGTGTGATCTTCGAGATTTGGCATGTTTTAGGCTGTGTCGCCGGATTGACATGGATCTATTTCTGCAGGAGGTAGTGGGGTTGGTAGCCTTGCGAATATTTTGACGAGTCTGCGGTGTGCATATGTAGAATGATATCCAGCCTTGCACCTCTCAAAAAGCCATTATCCACTTATCTAGCGCCGTTGGAAGGTGCGGGTATTTATCATGAAATTATTGAAATTCTATTCCATGTTAATTAGAAGCTGTTCGTACATGTTGGGTTGGCTCCCAAGTTGCCCTAGCGCTACACTTGTGACCGCTATAGGATAGATCTCCTGCAGCATGTATATTACTGTTTCGGGACATGCAGGCAGACTGATTCGTACAGCGTATAGTATCTCGGCATGCTATTAGATGGTCCGTACTCCCTAGCAAGATGTACACATCGATATGTACCAGATAGTTGGTTGTCATGAATCGCTATAAACCAACCACCGGAGGAATAAACTACAAATATATATATATTTTCCTCCAATAGACTCTAGAACTACCAAGTACCTATATACAAGATCGACACACCGGCATTTATATCTAAACACCTGACCGAATATCGTCACCAACGCAAAGTAATATCTTATCAACTTTGGAAACCAACGCCAACACTATGTAGCTAAAACCAACGCCTCGTCTACCCACCTTTCTCCAAAAATGACTTCATCCGTATATCTACCCCGCAATACGGCCCCCGGCCCATTCAATCTCATCACGTCTCACGATGACAGCATCTCAAAAAGCAAAACCACGTGGCCCTATAAGTAGCTCCTTCCTATCTCGATATTAGGCAAGCGAAAGCACCTTCCAACACAACCCATCACTCCTGGTTGGTTCGACCGGGCAACGTCGGAGAATTGAATGTTGGCCCACACACCCTTTTGGTGCCTTTTTTATTTTTAAACTTTGATGGCCTGACCACTTTCCATGCACGGAGTTATTCCGACTACATTCTTTGTCAGAAGGGAAAGATTTTTGGTTTTGGTGGAGAGGGGTGGCTGCGGGTGGAGTATGACTCTTGGGTGAAATTGGTAAGTGAATGTATTGGGAACGGGGATGAGGTGGGGGAAGACATGGCTTGAATTCACATGTTTTGGATGCTGTTGGTTACTGATTTTGATGCTACTGGTTGTAATGGCCCATCTTGTATGTATGTTGTATGCATCCTTACACGGCTGGGATACTCGACGGATGCCTAGAAAGGTGGTATAGTATAGTAGTATATGTTGGGGTAGTTTCGTTTCAGGTTTCAATTTCCATACAGGATCAGCGGGGGGGGGGCTTTCATCCTGGTTTAGTCTCGGGGATATCGCTTTATTCCATCATCACCGATGATACATGGATGTATCGAGTTTGGTAGACTAATGGTTTAGGAGGCATCTCCCGAGTTCGTGTAGATAGGTATACTGCATATCTAAGGAATCATTGCAGCACTTGTTTGCCTGTTGCCTACTTGATATACCAGTTTCCCATTTTAGACCACAGTGGATATTAGGCCCAACCATCCTTTTGTCCTCTATAGCTGGGGCTTGCAGGATTACTTTCTGGCTAATTGACCAAGTCTTGGCTCTTAATAGCTGTAGCAAGTAATATAATAGCAAACGAAGCTTGCGTTGATTTTATGGGAATACATATGAAGCTTGAGGTATCTGGGGTAAATCAAAGCAAACGCCCGACCAACGGAGCCCTGCTAAAACAAGAACAAAGAGAGGTTGGAAAATGGCAAAAAGGGCAGTGTCGCTTTTGGTGCTAGCCATAAACAACCAATTAGATCAGTATTCTTCATCCGAGTCTACATGCCCGCGGTAACGAGACATGTACCCAGTCCCGCCATCCTCGCTCGCTGAATCATCAAAGTCAAACTCATCGTCATCGGAGGATGCTTCTTCATCTGGGTAGTCGTTGGCGGGGTGGTTTTCGGCTGTGGTTGAAGAGGGTCAGCGGAGGAGGAAGCAGATGGAAGAGAAGGGTAAAGAGTGGGTAAAAGCAGGGGAAGAATCACATACCATTAGAGTCAGCATCCTCGCTATCCCATTCCTCCTCGTCATCTTCAATAAATTCCTCCCAGATTTCCTCATCCTCGGCTGTGATGACAATGACACCCACTCCAGGCTGAGACTTGGCGATCTCCTTTTTCTGCTGGTCGGACTCATACTCGGCGAGCGGATTCTTCAACATCTCAGCCTCCGATAGCGGACGGCGGACGTAAACGTCGTAAACATAGTCGCCCTCGTCATCCTCCTCCACAGCCTGTTCAGTGTGCTCCGAAGTCTGCAGTGGTGTAGGTGCGACTCGGGATTCCTTGGGCTGCCGTGGCTGGTGTTTCAACGGGGGCTTAGGAGCTGTGCTGAAAGCGGGCTGCAAAGATACAGGCGGGGGAGGGGCTGGTTTTCTAGCGACCTGAGTATCGAGATCCATGGCATGATCTTGGTCACGTTCGAGCTCGAGCTCCATCGCGACCTGTTCTAAATCATGGGCCAGGCGTTCAGACTCCTCATCCCAGCTCCTCTGCTGTGTCTGAGCGGATTTCTCCAAGGTATCAGACAGATGCTGCTTCGCAGCCGAGATGGCACCCTTGCGCTCCTCACGCCACCGTTTTTCGGCTTGGTTCACGACCGGTCGTTTGCGTGGTTTAATTGGTGACGGGGGCGTGTTATCCTGGACAAGTTCCTTAGGTTTTAGCGAGAGAGCCTGTGCTTCCGCCACCAGATCCGAGACCATGGACGCCTTGCGCGAGTGCGCATTCTGCTGCAGCTGCTCGACTAGAACAGCCACACCAGGTGCAGGACCACCAGTGCGTCGCTTCTGAATTCCTCCAGGTGAACCTCTCAGGGAGTCGAGGTTTGAGCGCGAGATCTGGAAGCGACGAAGGGCTTGCGCGCGGCTGGAGGATGATTCCACTGATGCCGGGCTGCTGTCGCGCACTGCGGGTTGGTGGGAGATATCAGAGCTAGCCGCAGAGTCGGACTGCAGGTCGGTGAAAGGATTAGGACCTCCGTAAACGGCACGCTTGTGTTTTTCTTCCGCTTCTTTGCGTGCAGCTATAATGCGCTGCGCTTCGCGGAATTCTGCTCCCGGCGAGGTGGCCCGCACCATGGGCACGCCCATCGAGGATGCTGGCGCGCGCCGATTTACATGAAGACTGCTTACTGAGCGCGGGCTGCGCAGGAGCCGCTGCACAGCTGGCGTTGCTGGTGGGCTTGGAGATGCATCTGCACTTGCACTCTCACTGGCTTTCAGAGTGACTCTGTGAAAGACGAAGTCGGTGAAGCGCCGCTTGGTTTGATGGAGTGCGGATTGAATGACTGCGGGGTAGGTTAGTGTCTGTTGTCAACGTGCCGATCAAAGTTTCATGTCTAGAGGCAACCCCCTCGGGATTTTATGTATCTCTTTGGATGGTCTACATGGTGGGGGGAAAATAAGGGGATTGTTTCGTACATAGGGTCTCGACGGGCTCTTCCTCGCGCCGACGCTTGATATTGATTTGTTCTGGTGGAAGCGCCATGATGTAAGGTTGGCGCAGATTTTGCAATGGCTTGTTTGGAGTTGTGGGGGAGAGATGAATGGATGAGGCAGTTTGACGCATCCAATTTGAAGTGTTCGATCTTTTCCCGATTTGGGGTTACAATCACGTGATTTGAATATTACTAGATGTCAATGACAATTGAAGATGATAGTAGAGATGAAATGTGATTTGGTGCATTTTTCTTGTTTTCATGTATAAAATCTGCCTGATTTCTATTATAGATAGATGATCATTTACATTTCTAACTAATGTTTCAAGTTTGATGGGTAGATGGCTAATTTTCTGCTAGCAATAAAAGCCAAAAGGACCAAAGTCCCAAGTGGTCGCTATGCAATGCGATAATCACCGCCACGACTCGTCCCTCTCCATGGTCATCATCCAGTGAAACATGCGGCGTGCTGACAGCCCCCAGAGCAAAATAAAGAGATAGAAAAGACAAAGATAAAAAAAGATGGAGGAGACTCAAAGCCAACTAGCAATACAAGGTGGTAAATGAAGGGAAGATGGCATGAAAAGGATTAATAGGGGAATAGAAAATCATTGCGAACGGAATATGTCCGGACGAAGAAAGGGGCGGAAATCCAAAAAAGCCAAAGAAAAGTGAAGAAAAGAAAGGGGTTGAAAGTGAATGGCAAAGAGCCAGAGAGAAAAAGGTGATTATGACCAATACAAGAAACGAATCAGATAAAAATTGGGGGGGAGGGGGGAGGAAAGACATGACAATCAAGAAGGGACTATATGTAAGAACAGAGAATATTGTGGCATTAAGTTCACCGAGGATGAGTCGATGGTTGCATCCTTCGGAGCGTGCGCAGATAATTATTTGGCTCCGATCTCCTCTTCAGCCCAGCCAGGTAGCGAGTTTTCGTTTTGAATAGCCAGGCCAAACCCTGAGTGATTCAGTCCACCCAAGGCAGAGAAGCTAGAGAAGCTGCTCTGAGGTTGGTGCGCACCTGCGCGGCTGTGGCTTTGCCCAGAGACCGGTCCGAAGGGCTCCTGGGAGAATGAGGGCAAGCTGACAGCCCGCGAGTGCGAAGCACGAGGTACACTAAGGCTGCTGGTGCTTGCGTGGTGACCGTGTCCCGATCCGTTTGCCACGCTCAGGTAGCTGTTGGAGGCCTTATGCTGGTGCATAGGCGGGTCCATGTTTCCATTTGACATGTCGCCGTTGCTGACACTGTTGTACAGCGACTGTTGTGTCTGAGGCTGTTCCTGTAAGCTAGCGAGGGCCATCGGGTCGTGAAGATGGTTCTCCTGATCCTGTGCCTGATGAGCGGACATCTGGTTCAGATACATGGTCAGCGGGTTGCTCGAGCCGACATTCAGAACCCCAGAGGGAGAGGACACGTTTTGCAGCGGGTGGCGGTGCTGTCCGTTTTGGGAGGATCCTGATGCCGGGGAAAGGGCAGGGCGAGTCGGGCTGGATTGGGAGCCAGACTGGCTGAGGTTCTGCTGGAATCCGTTGAGAACAGATGGTGGCGACTGGCTTTCCATGCCGGTTCCGTTGCGGTTCTGCTGTCCGTTCTGGTTATTTCCGGCTTGACGCGGTGGGTTTCCGCAGCGGTCCTTTCCAAAGTTGATCTTGAATCGCCGGTAGTCCTCCCGATTGCGCATTCCCTCAATAGCCTTGATGGCATTGGCGATGTTCGTAAAGTTGACAAAGGCGCAGCTCTTCTCACGCAGCGTGTTCACCAACTCGATCTCGCCGTACTCTGAGAAGTCCTGGCGAAGGCGTTCCTCCGTCCAGGCCTCATCCAAGTTACCAACATAGACATTGCGTGATGCACCACCGCTGACTGCTAACGCAATGGCGGGCGGGAGAGGGCCGGAGTGCTTTCCCCATCCAATCTTCAGGCGTCGGTTATGGATCATCAGTCCCTGCAGATTGCTCAGGGCGTAGAATGAGGCGGCCGAGGTGGGGTCGATGAATGTAACAAAGCAAATGTGCTTATCTGGGATATATCTAACATGGTGCAGCAGGCCTCCGCGGACGACATTGCAGATCTCTTCAATGGTAGTTTCGGGGTGGATGTTTCCAAGATAAATGGTGCGGTTGCCGAGATTGTTGACGCCGCCCGCTGTCGTTGCCACGGCGGCCGCGGCAACAGACTGCTGCGCGAGCGCATTAGAAATCAGATCACGATCCGCAGTGTTTAGCACGTGGGCATATCCGGGTGCAATTCCAAGGAACTGCGCAGCATTTTGCTGCTGAGTCTTGGACACATAAGCACAACGGTCTTTGCCGTAGAACACCCGCTTTGGCGCTTGCCATTGCTGCTCCTGAGGGAGCTGGGTCACAGCCTTCATGGCATTACTGATCGACAGGAAATGGACGAAGCCAATCGCCTTCTCCTTGACAATCTTGACGGTATCAATGGGCCCAAATTTGCCGAGATCCTCCCGCAGATCATCCTCGGATGTTTCCTCGGGCAAATTTCCAAGATAGACGTTACGCGACGCGCCCGACTGTTGAACAGCCAGGGCGACTGAGGTGGGGACCTGTGAAGGCTTACCCCAGCCAACCTTGATGTCATTTCCTTTGATAGCCAACTTCTTCAAGATGGCATCTGAATGGAAATGAGTGGCAGAGCTGCTATCCAAAAAGGAGATGAAGGCACAGTTCTTATCGGGGAGCAGGCGCACCGACTCAATTTGACCGCTACGCACGTGGTTTAAAATCTCCTCGGCAGATGTTTCAGCCGGAATGTTTCCAAGATACACGGTGCGACTAGTCCCGGATATCATGCCCGGGGCCACGGAAGCTTGGGGGCTGCCCAGAGCCGCATTACCCATACCTCCAAGACCATTGATCGGCGATTGAGGGCCCATCATTTGGGAGCCCATACCGTCAGGTGACATCATTCCATACAAACCATGGTTCTGCATTCCCTGCGTTGGGCTGTGCATATGGTTCTGGTTGTTTTGATTGTGTCCATTACCATTGGCCTGTGAGAAGCCACCGAAATTGGCAAACTGAGGCGAAGCAAAAGCCGAGGGAGTTCCTGGTTGGAAAGGACTGCCTACTAGCAGCTGGGAAGGGAGAAGAGGAGTGTAGTTCATATCGAAGCCGGAAGCCATATCGGAGTGTTGGCCGGCGGCAGTATTTATAGCGGGGATATTGGCGCGACGGGAGTTCCGGTCCGAGAATCCTTGGATAGGGTTGGGGTGGTTATTGTTGTAAGCTCCGTGGGAAAAGCCAGTGTCACCGTTCAACGCGTATTTAGACCCGTGGATTAGACGCGAATTATTCGGGATGTTCGATACATCCGAGGCTTGCATGGCGAGATAGATCCAAAACTTGTCCTTAAGACAAGAACCTAGTCTTAGTCGGGGATAAGATGCCCTGACTACCAGACTGAGAGGTTCTGGAGGGGAGAAGAAAGGGAGGGGAAAAAAAACAAAGGGAGGATTATCAGATCACCATTCAGGAGATGACTCCACAGGCCAAGATCAAAGGGAAAAATAGGGAGGGATTTGGGTGGAGAAGAGCAAGATCCCCCCAAAAAAAAGACGAAGCTCAAATGGAGACGTGTCTAAATTGAAGTTCAAAAGTCAATTGGAATGTTTCATTTTCAATAAATTTGGGGAATGGGGAGAACAAACCCGTCCTTTTGATCTCTTTTAGAGAATGCCACTTATATATATGCCACAATCCCCATGCAGAACAAAGTATCAAGCTTCCGGGGAGAGAGAGAGAGGGAGAAGGAGAGATTCAAAAGTCAAAGACTATAAACAATTAGCTCAAAGAGGTTAGGGAAATCCAAGAGAGAAAAAAAATAGACCTGAAGAAAAAAAAAAAAAAAAAAAAGGGGGTAAGACTGGGGGAGACGGGGAAGAGTTTACAGTTGACAGGCTTGGACTAGTTTTTATTTTATTTTAAGAAAAATAGTAAATAATCCTTAAAAATAAAATAGAACGAACAGAAACAAAAAGGGTTAAAAAAGAGCGTGGAGAAAAGGAATGAAAGGCAAGGAAGTGAATCCAGGTAAGGTATGGAAGAGGGAAAAAAAACATTAAAAGGGGGAGAATAGAAGCGGGTTAAGGGGCCGGACTAACTCTCTAGATTGATTTTATAGAAAGTTATATGCAGTTTTCTTCTATATTATATATATTGAATATTGAATGGAATATAAAATATAAAATAAAAAACTTGGGTTTCCCCAAACTTCGCGTTCCCGTGGCTCCTGCAGAACTGGATCAGGACCTAATTTCCCCCCCTGACAAGTTCATGGCATTAATATAAATTCTATGGAGTACAGAGTACAGGTACATACCTTCAAGACGTCTTTTAAATACCTTTCTTTTAATCTCCGTTGCCTCTCACGGAGTCTTTTGAGTCCCATGAACAAGACTCCATTATCCCGTGGTAGCTATATAATTACAGAAGTACGAATTAAATAGAAAGTTATCTAACTAAGGCTCTGACTCATGGATGAGTTGGAAATGTTGATCGACTTCAAATGGTAGTAGATCCCTGGATATACTATAAAGACGGATATACCTGTACGTCCTAAATAAAATGATGTAGATGGATTCAAATCAGATAAAAAACATAAATGTTTAATATTTAATATTGCGGAATAAATCAGTCAATTTTGGATCAAAGAATATACTCCGAATGATATCCGAGATATACGGTCCAATGCCTCAGGCACCCATGGGGAATCCCGCATCTATCGGAAATTTACCCCTCTACCTCAATGTGCGATTCCTCCCTTGGACAACTTGCAATTGGGAAGAGATAAGAGTTCCATTCTCTGCGTATCAAGTAAGTCTGCTCTTTGTCACATTCTAATCTGTCACTGTATCCCTTCAGCCTTATGGTGTATGACTCACAGATTAGACCCTATATTAATTTATCATCTCTCCCACAGAACTCTCCTGCCACAACCCAATCAATTAAAGCCTTCGGCTGCAAGGACTATACCAAAAGTCATGCCTACCATCTACATCGACGAAGACGTCGGGAGAGACGAGTCCTCCGCCACCGGCACCGAGACCGCCCCCTACAAGACCCTCGTCCACGCCTACGTGGAACACCCCCCCACCACCGAAGGCATTCAGTATCTCACACGCAAATCTCAGACCGATGCCGTCGGTGAGGATGTTGACCCCGCAGCCAAATTGGAGTGGAAGCCCGCCACCAAATCGGCAATGAAGAAGGCCAACAACCTCTGGGAGCAGCGCAAGAAGAAGGCCGCCAAGGAACACGAATTGGCCATCCGCGAGAAGGCCGAGGCCGACAAGCGCCAGTTGGTCCTTGAGGAAGCCAAGAAGATTGTGATCAAGGAGGACACCTCGCTGCCCAAACCCGTGCGCGTTCGTCTGGATGTCACCGACCCGGCCATCATCAAGCTGCGCACCCCCGAGTCCGATGAGGCCGGCACCCGAGTCCGCGTTCTGGGCCGAGTTCACCGTGCCCGTGCTCAGAAGGATGTCGTCTTCCTCACTCTTACTGACGGATACGGATACCTGCAGTGTGTCCTGACCGGCGACATGGTCAAGACCTACGACATCATGACCCTCACCCTCGAAACCTCCATGTCCATCCACGGTGAGATGCGCGCCGTGCCCCCAAGCAGCACGCACCCAATGACCGCGAGCTGCACGCCGACTTCTTCGAGATCATCGGCAAGGCCGCTGGTGACAAGGAGGCTATTACCACGCGTGTGGCGCCGGACGCCGACCCGCAGACTCTCTACGACAACCGCCACTTGGTTCTGCGCGGTGAGACCTCCTCTTCCGTTATGAAGGTTCGCGCCGCTACTCTACGTGCTTTCCGCAAGGCCTTCGAGGAGACCCGCATGCTGGAGGTGACCCCTCCCGCTATGGTGCAGACCCAGGTCGAGGGTGGCAGCACTCTGTTCGGATTCGACTACTACGGCGAGAACGCCTACCTGACCCAGTCTTCGCAACTGTACCTCGAGACATGTCTCCCCTCCCTGGGTGATGTGTACTGTGTATGCCCATCTTTCCGTGCCGAGAAGTCGTTGACCCGTCGTCACCTGTCGGAATACACTCACATCGAAGCCGAGTTGGACTTCATCACCTTCACTGATCTGCTCGACCACCTCGAGGATGTGATCTGCCGTGTCATTGACTACACTCTGGCCGAGCCCGAGATTGCCGGATATATCAAGCAGCTCAACCCTGACTTCAAGCCCCCGTCCCGTCCCTTCCGCCGCATGAAGTACGACGATGCTATCCAGTGGCTGATTGAGCACGAAATCCCTAACGAGGAGGGCCAGCCCCACCAGTTCGGTGACGATATTGCCGAGGCTGCTGAGCGTCGCATGACCGATATCATCAACCAGCCCATCTTCCTTACTCACTTCCCTGCCAATATCAAGGCCTTCTACATGAAGAAGGATCCCGAGGACCGCCGTGTCACTGAGAGTGTGGACGTGCTCATGCCCGGTGTTGGCGAGATTGTCGGAGGTTCTATGAGAATGGACAACTGGGATGAGCTGATGGCCGCCTACAAGCACGAGGGCATGGACCCCAAGCCCTACTACTGGTACACTGACCAGCGCAAGTAAGTTTTGATACCTCGCATTTGTTCCTATTTTATCTTTTATTCATTCTTACTAACATTGGAACAATAGGTATGGTACCTCCCCTCACGGTGGCTACGGTCTCGGTCTCGAGCGTTTCTTGGCCTGGCTGTGCGCTCGTTATACCGTTCGCGACTGCTCATTGTACCCCCGGTACACCGGCCGTTGCACTCCTTAGATATGTCAAAAACAAAAACAAAAAGTATAAGCATTATCACGATAGGTACGGGAATGTGGCATTGGTGCTACAATGGACGAAGAATGAAATTTCTTTCAGATCAATTAAAACCGATTCTGTTTCGATGTTATGTATCCAGGTACAGAGTACCGATGTAAATTGGACGATTCTCCTTGAAACCACGGATATCGACCTAGACCTTGCCATATCTTGTGAGATTCTTTAGATCGATGCCCACTGACACTATACACATACACTACGGCCCCCAAATAACACCAGTCTTCGACACTAATCTCTGTATACATATGAGCAGTCCATCCATGAGTAGTCTTCCACTATATAGGATTTTCCACCATAGTTATAGGATCTCCCTGGGTATAGTTTCAAAACCAAAACCCAATGATGCCTAATCCCAAGATTATTGCCATTGTTGTTGAAACCCCGCCCAAGACCCTGGCACCTGGGATTACAAACCCAACCAAAACGGAAGCATGCAGGTGCAGATAGCCTCAAACCGAGTCCCGTCTGCATAGAGGTTTGGCTAGATTCACAACACGACTGTTCGTGCGCGGTGTGACACGATCTGTCATGCTTCCTGCGTCAACATCGCCCCTCACCGGTGAATGGAAGGTGTATTTGAGACTTGTGTTGGATTTTGCTTTAGCTTTCGGCTACAACTAGGGCTATCGATGGGATCGGGTCATGCCTGGTGATGCTGACCTGCTGTGAACCAAGTTTCCAATCAGTGGGGAATAGGGAACAGGTGTTACGGCAAGGCCGTCATCGAGGATGGGGTATCGGGTTGCCATTTGTGTATAGGAATAGATCGGAATCGAGATTGAGTTGGATGAAATCTGGTGGTCATGGGGGATCGAATGTAGTGTCCCCCTGTAGTTTCGTTGTTTCGAGCCACGGGAAACTCTGTCCCTGAACCACCTCTCACCATCCTCATCTCTCATGGCCGACGACGGGAGATGAGTTATCACATACTTTTCTTTCAGAAGAGGTGGATATTTAGTCTCTCTTCATCTACGGTTATCTTTGAGATGGGTTAGTACAGGTTCTTTTCAATTTTTTAGAAGTACTCTAGCATGGGAGAGAGAAGAGGAGCATCTCCGTCTATAGGAAAAGAGGCGCGCTGCGCAAAGGTGACCCACTACACTCTTGGCTTCCATTGCTCGAAATTGCACGGAGATAGAATCCGTGAGCCCACAAGGATTACCATTCCACTCGACTCCTTAGGGAAACGCTCAAGTCGCCTTAGGCCTCTAGCAGTGGGGTATCCGTTTCGTCCGTGTCCGATATTTGTGATACACCGTATAGGCGCGCGTAACATCGACGGCGTACTTGTCCCCCGTTTTCATTTTTCCGACGTTCTGACAACCACAATTCGCCCCCATGGTAGACAGGATGCAGCTCAATCTCGGCCCCGTTCACCCACACGTCCCGCGTTGTTTGAATCGTCGATCTTTTGATGGTCGTATCCTTTTCCCGCTTTCTTTGTTTCATCCGTCTCATCGTCGGGATCACTTTGCCCGTGTACCGGCCGATGGGCTTGCATTGGGGTTCCACACACCATGGGTTAGTGGCACACTGCTGTCACCAAACAGTGTGGGCTGTATTTCACTCTTCATACCGGGGTTTGGTAGGTATTTTCAACTTAATATCCAGAGTGTCCGAGGCATATAGACGTTCCCATATCAACGATAGGATTACAGCTGTTGGCTGAACACCGCCTGTCATTGCCACTGGGTACAGGTACTTTTCTTTTTCCCTTTTTTGCCCTTTGAGCCGGACACACGTCGTCAATTTTCCTTTTCCATTCAACCCCATTCATGCATATCCCGGGCAAGACTAGGGCAAGAAGCCCTGTGACAAAACGCACCCACCTGATATCCAAATCCCGAATGGCAAAATACACCAGGAAACAGCACGGCTGTGGAAAAAAAAAAAAAAAAAAAAAGCGTCATGAGCTATATCATCTACCACTCGACTTGAAGCATTTAATTTGTCTGCCTTTTCCAAGACCTAGGCAAAGAAAAAAGAAGGACATTCTCATGATTGTTCTCTTGGAAAACATCAACGTGCATGAATAGTTCACTATGTTCACAACTACCATTTTAACCTGAAATTCTCTGGGCCACGTTCCAGAAAAAAGGGAAAGCACACAATCACCGAAAGCGGTAAGCCAACCACAGCGCGAAGTCTCATTCTAAGGCCGAAAGCCGAAGAGTGCGACATTCAGCTCTCGTCCTGAATGCGTTGAAGGGCGATGTGGATGTCCTCGTTCGATGCCCCGGAACGAATGAGCGAGATTATCCGAGCGATGGACTCGCTATGAGCGTCACGCATGACGGCGACCAAGTCTTCCAGGAACTTCCGGTAGTAGTTCAGGTCGGCTTCCTGTTGGAGGATCTCCTGACGGCGCTCAGGCGAGTCGTTGGTGTATTCGCTGTGGGGAGGTCACGGGTTCTCAGCTTCAGCTTTCAATTATCTAAGCATTGCCAGAAGGGGGATTGATTACGGGTAGATGCGTTTGGGAGAGAGAAACAAGTAAGAGAGGTAAGAGAGAATAGAGAACGTATGTTGCAATTCGGGCGGGAAAATGACTACTCACCTTGCATTCTCCCTGCCTGACAACTCGGTCTGACGACTTCCGTTGCGGTCTCCTGGAGCTCCGCCGTTTGTGGCGTTGGCTGCGGTGCGGTCTGACATCTTGGGTTGAATTAAGTCCGGTGTGCTGTCAAGGGTTTCTGTCCTATGTGGGAAAAATGCTTGGGTATGATGGATGATCTTGGGATATCGTGCTCGAGGCTGATCATATGAGGTTTTCTGGTATTCTCTTGTGTCTACCTATAAAATATCACAACTTCATAGCGGTTAACAAGCAGACTACTGGGGTTGGGATAAATCGATAGATTCTAGCGAAAGAACGGGGGCGAAGGGCCGAAGAAGACGAAGTATGAATATTGACCAGGTATGAGGGGTTTTGGGGGGTTGGGAGGGGAGCGGTCGGCCATACGTGTTTATAGGCAAGTGTCACCCGACTTGAAGACAGATAACCTTATACATAGAATTCGTAGAAAGGTGGGAAAATGCGACTCGACGAAACCCGAGAGGTCAAAGAGAGAAAGGTGGGACCTTTAAAAAGAAGGCATTTGGGGGGATACCCTGGGCAGATTACCGCCAGTCTCGTCCATACAAGGCCGAAAAGACTTGAGACGAGAAATATCAGACCCGGTATACTTCTGAGCTGAAGCTCTCAAGCCGGTTTGATTAACATATTCACCTAGTAATTTCAGTAGAAAAGAAACCCCAAAAAAATCCAAAAAAAAAAGGAATGTATTGTAGTTCACGATTCTGAAGACCTCAAATGGGCCCCGGATAAAATTGCCAGCCAATCGTCGATCGTGTTTTTGCTCCACGGACGTTCAAGTATCATATTTGGACCAACCTGAGCTCATGGATTTTCTATCATTTTATTGAAACCAAACTTTTGGAATATGAGCTCAAATCCTGGCCTGTGGTTTGCTGGAGAATTCTTGCGAATTTGGAGAGCTGTATTCGCTTTTGTGTTCGCATCTGTATTCGGATTTGCTGCGGATTGATTCTTGATTTCAAAGAGGCAAAGACATTGATTCTTGATTCCAAAGAGGCAAAGACATTGCTTCTTGGATCCGTGGCGACTTGCGCTTTCTGCAAGTAGGTTGTTGGAATCACGCATTGGCAATGATTTGCACACTTTTGTTCCAAATAAATCTCGGGAGACAGGAGCAGCCAATTGGCACGGCTCGCACTTTATCTGCGGGTAGACTTGAACTGACTGCAAGTTTAGTAAAGATGGAATTCGACCATCTATCACGATGATTCGTTCAAATATGTCGACCTTTTCACTATACCTCGAAGCGGAAGCTGTGAATACTGGTGGACGATCTGCAGAATGCTGCCTTGTTCAGTCGCAACCCGATCGGTTTCCATAAGACACCCCTGGAAACTCGAACTCTGTTTTGTTTCAACGGAAAGGAAACGAGGAGGTAATGTTCTCTCTGTCTTGTCTGGGCAGAATCCAGCTTTCGTCTACGGGTAGAAACTGTGTGCTGACTCCCGAGGTCGCTCTTTCCGTTTAGAATCATTTTTTGGCGCCTTCCGTTTCTCCAACGTCGGGATTCAAGTTTCCTGTTCCATATCCTCTGTCGACAATCGAATCCTCCATATCCACACTGTATACATTGTATACTCGACCGCACCTATAAAGTTGAGCACGGCTCTTCTTGACATTGCATGATCCCGAAGATTTCGTTCCCGGTACCACGACCCTCTGAGGTTCAAAACATAAGCATCACGCCTTGAATTTCTTCTGGGACCGTCTAGTCCGCGGTTACTGACCGTCGAAAAGAAAACCAAGGGTCAGATGATAATCTGGATGTCCGGTTATGGGGGCCGTGGACGCGGCTGGATGGGTGGGTCTGTTCACAAACACCCCAGAGATCACTCAGTGTGGAATACCACAACTCGAGGATTTGACACAGAGCCAGCATTTGACGTTGAGTCTTGCGTTGGTTTGTCTATGATAGACCACCTAACCCAATCCCTGGATTGATCGCCTCATCTGCTTCTGTGAGAGTGTGTTGTGGCACCTGTCCTTTATACCAACACTTTTCTGCTATTGGCCATATGGAACGGGTTATTATTGCTGCAGTATACCGTCTCTCGAGGCCAATGGACCATCTCAGCTGTTCCGTCGCCGCCTCCGTCGTCACCTCTGGGGAATTTGTGGGGGCATTTCCAGTGCATATAGGATTGATGGAGGTGTTTGTTGGGACGATAACGGGGACAGGAATGGGAATGGGGATGAAAGTAAGTGAGCGGTCGTACAGTGTGGACCATAGGCACCGTCACCAAATTATTCTTTGTGGACGTCGTGGGTCGTCTTTGTGCATCAGCTATGCAGTATATGTGGTTCCGTGGCTGTTCAGGTCAAGGGGGATGATGCCTGTTGACCTTGCAATATATGGGAAAGTCCGTGTCTGAAGACCGTCTTCGGGTCGGATGTCAGCTTGAAGAGAGTGTCTCTCACGTAGTACAGAACACCGTGATATTCTGAGCCAAACGCGATAAGGGGAGAATTGATCGGTGATTTGAGGCCAGTTTATTCGGGCCATGTCGAAGATTGCTTTAGGGTGTTGTCGGGCTTTCGACGGTGGTCGTGATGGGCACCGACGTTGGCTTTTGCACGGCGAAAACGTGTCCTGTTTCCCAGGCATCTTTGGAAATGGGCAACGCTGTCATCATCCGTTACAGCTTGTGGGTGGCATCCGATCTATTTACGTCAGTCATTCCACATCACGGTCGGTAAGCTGCCCCTGGGGGCCATTTGGTCAGCTGGATGTATGCCCGAGGCAGTTTCTTCCTGTGGTCGTTTCGCCGTCAATATGAGCCTTTCTTGTGGTGACGGTGATGTATCATGGCAGGGTAGAGATGAGATTTGAGTGAGAAGCAGGTGTGAGGTTTGCCCACTTCGAAGCCTGGCCCGATCCTTTCGATTCAAATAAGAACGAACCCCTTTCAATAAGTGACGCCAAACCTTTTCTGGGGACAACCTCATCTCGAGAATACACATCGAGATGATGCAGTTGCCATTTCTTCCAGGGCATAAGCAGCCATCATAAGGAAGGTCAAAGTCTGCTGTCTCCTTACCCAAAGAGAAGACACAGTGAAAGCCCTATCATTCACCCCGTGCCACCAATGAGATCCACCCGCCATGAGGAAAATAGTTCCTGGCAAGGTTATTGGGGGGATCCACCGGCGCCAACATTGAAATACGCAATGAGCACCTGCCTTGCGCGCTTCAATGTACACTGAATAGGAATTTGGAATCCGGACTGTGCTCCACCAATATTCGAAGATGTTAGCATTTACTGGATCGAAGTTCTGGATTTGAAGCCTCGAGAGAATGCCTGTGATCGGGCTGAATCGGATCTTCTTCACGGTCCAAACTTCATTACTGACCACTAATGCAGTAGCCGAAAGGAACACTAACAACAAAATATGGCGCAATGCGCATGACGTTGCTTTTGATGTTGCTCTTGATATGGGGACCCGTCATTGCCATGTGCAGTGGGACCTCGAAAGAATCTAACAGGGATCAGTCCTTGATAAGGATCCATCCGTCGGCTCCAAATGTTCTTGTTCCAGCCACCCCTGGACTCAAGTCGCAGCCTACTCACCAGAGTTGGTCTACCTGTTTTCCTTTTTAACTGTCACCGCTTGATCAGGGAAGGTGCATTTCAGGGCCGACAAGCAGGCTATATCACAAACCACAACAAACCACAGAGAGAACATGTTCCAGCATAAGCTACATGTAGTGAGGGGAACGAGAGTGAGCCAGTGGCTCAGAATAGCCATAATCCAGGCCTTAGCCTCAGCCTCTCAGAGAGCATCAACCCCTATGTACAAACTTGGAAACCTTCCAAGGTTGGTTGGAACTTAGGAAGGCTTATGTAAAATCCTTACGTGAACATGACAGTGGCAGGTGACCTTCGATATTGATTTTACCTTCCAAGTACCATGGACTTCAATAACTTTCTGACCCTCCAAGGGTTTTTATAATGTGTTTACATGATATTCCTGCCTGAGGCAGCATATTTATCTTTAAATAATCTCCATGAAATGTGGACTATATTTCTAACAATATTGATATATATCTTCAACGCGCGCATCACGCGCGCGATGTAATCCCAGCTGTCTTTATGAAGTCATAAGCCAAGCTCATACCACTCAAGGGGGTTAGAACCAGACGCAAGAACATTAGTTAATTAAAGAACCAGTGAACTAATTGCTTAAGTGAGAACTTCACCTTGAATGATTAATGCACCCTGTCATATAAGTGTCATATAACAGTTATGTTGTACATGCCACATAATCACATCTCGCTGCCACCTAAAAACGTCACCAGCGTGATATTCAATCATACCCCTACATTCTTAATGGACGCCTAAAGTACTAATAATAACCCGGTTCTGTGCTTTGATTGTATTTTCGCCTCCCATGAAAAATGACAACCGATTCCAACCGACAACAACCAGCCGCCATCTATACACATCAAAACATAGAAGACAAAAAGGAAAACAGCAGCAACAGCAGCAACAGTAAGGGAATCTGAAAGATCAATTCAAACATGTATCTTTCCACTCTCCTCGGCGCCTCTTTCGCTTCAGTAATTCGCTCACCGGCAATTCGTCTCAGGCCCGGCGGGACTGGGATACCGCAAACACACTAAGGGAGGCTCAAACAACGACCAAGGTCCATCTTAGGAGTCATTTATTTATTTTTGCTACTTTTTGTTTATTACATTAGACTGAAGTAGGAGTAGACGTTGGCAGAGTTTGGAAGACTGAGATTGACTATTAGCCCTAATTTCGGCCTGACCCCAAGCTGCGTTGTACATGCATGTGGACGGTACAAATGCACGGATAAGCACCCTAGGTTCTTTGGTAAATGTATCCACAAATAAATAAGCTTGAATTAAAGAAGTAAACTAACATAGCTTAAATTATTTTATGGAGAAGTAGATGAAAATAATTCCAAAAGGTTCATTTGATCTAGATACCAGAGATATCCGCATTAAGAAATCTATATTCGATGGGGTAGACAGTAGGGAATAAAATAAAGAGCAAAGTCCATCATATCATATCATTTTCCACGCTGAAGAGTCACAGCTCGCTCGGACCCAGAATTCAAAGAGAAGAAGAAAAGAGAAGCACAGGGGGTCGAGAAATAAACCGAAAGGAAACAATGGAAAAGAGCAAAAATAAACTCATCTCATGGAATGAGATAGCAAAACAGTCCATTTCGTTTTATTTGTTCAATTCAGTTTTTCACCCAAGTCTCGACGGGCCGGCCGCCAATACCCTGCGCCATGCAGATAGGAGCAGAGCGTTTCTCATACGAGCTATCTTCCCAAACAGCACTGCTGGCCGGGAATATAGAACCACTGTCCGAGACACCGATGGTGCCAAGATCCTCATTCGCAGAAGTAATGTGCGGGACGACCAGCTCGACGCCCTTGGTCACGCTCGTACCGGAAAAGTACGGGTTGTGGCGAGGGGGCAGAGGCCGGGCCTCGTACATGCTGCCGAGATAGTCGGAGGCGGTGCTGCTGAAAGACGAGGCCACGGTGGACGGGGTGTTTGTCAAGCTGGGCACGTTGCTGTAGCCGTGGGCACCTCCGGCCAGGGCGGGAAGGCTGGAGCTGCTGCGTTGGACGGTGGGGCGGGAGAGCATGGGCTCACCGGTGCCGCGATGGAACTGGGATAGATAGTTCCATGCGTCGGAGGATGCTAGGGAAGAGGCGCTGCGGGATAATACGGGCTTCCACTCGGTGGGGTCGAGATCTGACTTGGCATCATGCACGTGGCTGGGTATCCGCATGGTTGGGATCGAGTTGCTTGGCACCCTGGTTGGGGTCATTGGGGCCACGATCGTGCGTGGAGAGAGAGAAGGAGATGTGGGTGGTGTAGTAGTGGAAGACATTGAGGACATGGATGGTAATGATGCCGAGAGTGGTTTGCAAGAGTCTTTGCGGCGGCAACTATATAGATGAAAGGAAATGATGAGTATTCAGGTACCAAGATATTATGTAGGTTTCCAACAAAGAATTGATAATTGGAAGAGGGAAAGGAGAAGATATCATTGGCTCTAAATATAGGCCGGGGGAATTGCCACATACCTTTCGCTACAATATAACAAAGTGTTGTTGGGGACAGTAATCTGGTTCTCGCACATGGCGCTGGAATTGGGTCAGCTTTATGTTGAAGACCGGTGTACCACAGATGACGGCAACAGGCATGTGAGGGAAATGATCCCTGCAGCAAAGATAAGAGCTTTGGGTTGATCACATACCAAAAGTTCAAGAAGCTGGCCATGTCAAACTCAGTATCGTCCGAAGACGTAGATGGCTTACTCGCTCCCTTTTGTCCTGAGCCCAGTTTAGAGATGTTAACACCGGATGTCCCTCGTCGATGTAAAGCTGGACGAGTAGACTTGGACTTGGACACATGAGGAGTAGAAGGAGAGCGGCGGTGGAAGGGGGCTGTTTGAGTCATTTGTGGCGGTGAAGGCATTCAAATGCCTCACTATCTTATCAAAAGAAGACTATCGCCGAGACGCAAGTGTGGAGCACAAGAGCCCTTAAGGGAGCACAGACTTGAGGGATTTGTGGTTGAAAAGTGATGATTTCAACTGGAATGTCCCGGGCCGGTGTAATTGGGAATACAAATGCTTCCCGTTCTTTTTTTGAGGAACACCGGAGTATGTATACTGAGAAACGTGGGGTGAAGAAATAAAAATGCTGATAAGGTGGTTAGCTTCTGACACGGGCGTTCTCGAAACCCGATGCAACAGGGCCTATCTTTAGCCTCTGAGTGGGGAGAGATAAGGGGGGGCAAAATAGGCCCTGAAGATAAGAGTGACATACCAGAGTCTATAGAGTAAAAATAATGGAAAAAAAGGTCTATAAAGTTGACTTGAGAAGGAAATACAAAATCCAAGGGGAATTGAAAACGTATAAATACAATGAAATATGGCCCTGAAGAGAACAGAGAGAAAACGTGCTGTTGTGGTAGGATGAGACGATCACGTCTAGACTCTTTGAAATGGAGTTGATGTACCCGGTAAGTCACTTCCGATAGGGCCCGACGCCATATGCACGCTTAAGAGTACTTCCCGGATACTTTCCGGCTCCCAAGGTTAGCCCGAACACGCAATCCTCTCTGATCTAGACCAGCTGAGTCACTAGTGACGAAGGTCTTTCTTCTATAATTAATCGGCGTTTTTATTTTTTATTTTCTCTTCTGGACCTGATCTGATTCTAGATTACTGTATTTGTCTTGGTGCTTACAACGTACATGTGTCCTTGAACATCGCCTGAAACGCAATGTAGGTTTCCAAGTATATCATCTGCAGTGCAGTAGCGCAGGGACCATATCTCCGGAGGGGGTCGGATCTGGCGTGATCGGTAGATTCACATTCTTGACAATCCAGTAGTGCTACAAATTACTATATACATTTTGTACATTATACCATGGAAGAACTACATTCTAAATGACGCCATAAATCCCTCGAGTTCAAACATTTCATATATTACCCCATATGGCGTGAACTGGTGGGTATGAACACATCATTGTCCACTATTACACCTGGATAGGTTTGTACCAAAGGAGTCAAATAAGTTAAGATAATACTCTGTACCAGAATAACTGCCGGCTACGGCGACAACGATAATAGATCGGCGGAACAGTCGAGAATCTCTGTGGGGGGCTGAAGTGCCACACACAACACGTCTACCTATTACGATAAAGGGTTGGGGCCTCGTCACAGGGAGTGAGATCATTCCAGGCCTTGCTAATCGTCGATCCTCCGTGTTTCGGGTCTATGGGGAAAACCGGGGCTTTGTTTCGAGAATGATTTCCCGGAAGATAGGGTCTTCAACTTTTAGAACGTCTTTTGTTTGTGACTTTTTTTCCTTTCCCGTTTGAGTTCCGCCGGGTACCGATTTGGTTCCTAGGATAAGTCAGGACGAGGTATAAAATCTCACAGGGCAAGCTGAGATTGATTTTTTTTTGTGGGGCAGGTGACATCTGTCACCCTAGAATACATCATAACAAAAGCTTTGACGTTGAAAAATTCTGTATATGGAGAGGTGATGCTGACGTTTTGGGTCTCGATTCTGGGTATATTTACAAATAATCATGCCTTATCAATCTCCATTGGCTCTGGTGCTCGAGTGCCTGCCGAGGGTGTCGAAGGAATCTCGACAGCGATTTTGTCAATCTTCTTCCCTGTAATCGACTCGGCCTGGCCCTCATCCCTGTCGATCTGTAGCTTTATTGTACCTGGGCCCGGCTTGCTTGTAAATCGCTCGGGTACTCCACGGGCAGCTTCGGCCGGACCGACAAAGCATCCAAGCATCGAGCTCCAAATATACCCTTCCGATAGCAGACGACGGATTTGGCCATACGCGTATGAATTGGCGTAAGGGAGAGCAGTCTCTGGATCGCGGTAACGCGAGGGTAATGAGGTGATGACGCAAAGCGATGACGAGATTTCTATCATGTGAGGTTAGCCTTACAGATTCCTAACCAAATCGGATACAACGTACTGGTCAAACGAGCAGGCTTCTTGGCGTTGAAGTACATGCTGTATTTGCGATGGTTGGCGGTCGCATAATCAAAGTTTTCCAAGATCGTAAGAGTGCGTCCCGTATGCTCAATCACCGGAGGGGGTTCTGGAATCTCAGGCGGTGCTGGTTCTTTCACTATTCCATTTGATAATTGTGATTCGAACTGTAATGTGAAGGGTTGTTTTAGGCTCTGGGCTGGAGCATTTTCGGGCACCGTGGCTTGACTAGGTGCTGCAGTAGCCGGGGAGGCTTGAGGGGCCTGTGCAATTGCAGGGCTGATAGTCGTGGCTAATTCAACTGGCTGAGGCTTTTCCACTGGTGGTTCTTGTACAATCCCCTCAGCGACATGTGATATAGGGGTCTCTACCGGGGTCGGTTGGGCATCAGCAACGTGCGGGGTGGCCAAGCTTGCCTGGCCTGTTGATTCTGGAACTTCTTGATTAATCTTGGTAGAATCTGCACCCGCTACAGCCGCTGGGGGGTGATCAATATCCATGGCATCGTCGTTCTTGGTGGAGGAAGAGTCGGGCAATCTTTGAGTAGAGTCATTGCCCGCAGAATCTAATGCATGACGAAACCTTGGAATTTCCACAGCAAAGTTCTTTCTCTCTGAATGTTTAGACTCCGAGGATTGCCTTTCAGAGGTAGTGGTTTGATCTTGCGCAGAGGGTGATACTGGTGTATTTGTGTCAACCCCCGGCGTTTTCTTTTCCACGGCATTGTCCTTGCTTTGCTCGGCAGGACTTGTCGTGATTGTCTTCGTCTCTGAAGACTTTGTATCTGGTTGGCTGATGTTCGCTCCAGAAGACACTACAGGGGTGTCTGCATTCTCTGCAGCCGGAGCTGCAGCATTTGCGGGTGGCTTGTTTTCAGGCATCTTTTGGTCTAATGTGGAGGTGGGAGGAGGTAGAGTGGAATTTGTTGGACCAGTGGCCTCAACTGCATGAAAGTCCGGTGGTGGTTGCGATGTGCCTGTGATAGAAGCAGGGGCAGATCCAACAATGCTTGCAGACCCCAAGGACTTTGACTCTGCTGCAGCCTTCTCTTTATCTTCCTTCTCTTTCTTTTTCTTCCTCGATTCTTCTTTATCTGCCTTTGGTTTGATCTCGATTTTGCCCACCCGTGTGAGCCGGCCGTTCGTCCATGTAGCCACACCACTCCAGTAGGAAATCACCGGACCATCTAGACGGCGGTTTTGTAGTGCTTCGATCCTCGCTCGTCTTTCGTCCGCTTTTCTTTTTTCCGATAGCTCCCATCGGTTCAAACTTTTGCTATTAAGCCGTTCCACTCTTGCAGCCTCCGCAAGATGATCCTCCTGGGTCATCTCTTTCGGTTTCAAGTGGGCCTTCCGTTTCTCTGCCTCCTTCATTGTAGCGATGATGCGGACGCGTTTCTCTTGGCTGTCCTTGAGACGAGCATGTGTAAGCTCCTTGTTGACCATGGTCTGTCGACGCGATGATTGCCGAGTAGGCCCATCCTCCACAGTGGGAATCCATGAGATGCGCTCTGACTTTTTCTTTGGACGAGGAGCGGCGGACATGGAGGATGGGGCGGTCGGATCAATCTTGACTCGTTTGCGCAAGGTCTGGAACCGGAGGTCATTCTGGGCTCTGCGCTTCTTGCGCTCGTCTTTTTGTAGCTTTTGTTCGCCCTCGTAGTCATTCTGCGTATTCGGTCCTTGGTCTTCATCCTCGTCTGACGACTCAAGTAATTCATCCTCTGCGTCGGGGTCTGCCACATCCGCAAACTCATTGTCGTCTTCGACTTCCTCGAAGAGAAGCGCCAAGTCATCATCGGCAGCGGCCTCGAGGAGGGCAGACATGTGCAGTCCTGCGGTACTCCGTTTCGCGCGCCCTCTGACCAATGATTCCACGGGCATCTCCTCTTCCTCCGAAGATTGTAGCCCAGATGATGGGTCTTTATCCATAATGTCGGCCATGGTGTTACTGGGGTGGCAGGTGCCTTAGAATGGACGATTAAGCATCGGACGCGAGAAGGGGACGCGCGCGCGCGACAAACTATGAATCGTGTGTCAATGATAAGCAAAAATCTGAAAAATTATAGCATATAGAATGTGGATTCTGCCACGCGATTAAGAATGAGCTGTTGAAGTGATGGTAAGATACCGTTGCGGGCAAGTTGGCAAGGAGAGTGGCTTGACCAGGTAGTGGCGCGAAAGAAAAGCTGATGCCTCAGGCGAGCAGAAATGATCTGGCCAATGATCTTAACTAACGTGTTTACATTGACCTTGAAGCAACGACACAAGATTTCTCTGATGGTTCATTCGGTCATACCCCAATTGCATAGTGACTGATACTACTTAACTATTATCCCCGAAATGATAATCCCTCCTATTATGTACTACGATGCCACGAACCTCCCGGTTCTTCCGCCGTACCGAATGCTTCTGGAAGCTTGGCGAACACCCTGAAGATCCAGAAAGCACGGGGTTCTTCAAGCTAGCAATCGGCAGATAAAGTCTAGTCTACTTACGTCTCTAAAAGCACAGCCACCATGACCAATCCAAGAGGACTCCCGGACGCCTCTGGGAACAAGGACGAGGACACGTACCTGACCCATATCCCTTGCGAGGATCCAAAACACAGTCTTTTGTTTCAAAAAACCTTGGTCAATTCTGCTTCCACGACTAGTTGCATCATATCTCATACCGCAGGTCAATATTTTCACATTCATGATGGGCTTGCTTCATTATCATGTCAGGGATTCAAGCGTTGAGGCATGACGCACTGGAATGCGGGGCTTTTTTTTCGTTTCCACTTGTCTCTTTTTTTAGGGTCATGCCATGAGCGCTTTTTTTCCGAGAGAAAACCTTGAATGGTACTTTTCTAGAGGGCATGGGGTTATAAACGCCTTGTATATGTACTAAACGTATACTTCTTTGGATTTGTTGATATCTTATGTCCAGCCAGAATGGAGCCTCCCAGAAATCCAATGACATCGTTGGGGCTATGCCATTGCCAAACACCTGGAGGAACTGCCGATTCCCGATATTTATTCCCGTTTAGATGAAAGTACAGACGTGCAAAGTACTTATAGATGTCTGTCTAGGTACTTATGCACATTGGATATCCCAGAACCCGATAGAAAATGAAACCAACCATAGAGTCATATAGTAAATAGATCCAATTACATGCAATCAATCATATTCCATATTTAAACCAAAATTCATCTGAATGAACAATCGAATTGTGGGTGAAGCTGAAGGAGGGCCCTCCACCAACCACAGCCATCTTCCTCGGGCATCCGGCCAGCTCCCCAACATCTCTTCTCCTTCTTTTCCTCTCCCCTTCTCATCCTCCCTTGACTTCTTCCTCACTTCTCTTTTTTTTCTTCTTTTGATTTCTGCATTCTTAGGGTGAATTCAACTTTCGGTTAGTGTTGAAAGACACTCTCGGAGCGCAACACTAACTCACTTCCAGCCACCTCGATCGATCCCTTTGGACCCGGATCATCCTTTCCATCTTTTTATTTCTCAACTTGACGCACTCTGTGCTAGACCATCCTTGTGAATTTGCCGTGTTTTTGAGCCTTGGACGACCATAGAAAAGGACTTGTCCTTTTTTTCCTCAGCTCAACTCGATCACTTTTGGACACCCGCAGATTGTCATACACCCCGAGCAAACGGTGAGGTTATCATCAAAGACCCTCGACAGGGCACAGTGGTTCTTGCATTTGGAAATAATCGCTTTCGGTACGAAATATCCTCACGATTCATCTCGTATAGAATTGCTTTGTCGGCCCCTCCCACTTTGCGAACCCCCCCCCCCCAAATAGTAAAACCCGTATTTTGAACGCCAACTAATTTCAACTTTTGTTTCCAGTGTGTCCTTGATTCCTCATTCCATCCTTATTTCATGTTTCCTATTCCACGCCTTTGAACGACAAAGCTCATTTAAGTTCCGACCTTGCTCCATTTTGGCATTCGCGCGGAGGTCATAATTTGAAAGATATTCGGGGACTGCCTTACTGAAGGCATAAAGTGATAATCCATAATGTTGCCGGTTTCGCGACCTGACGGTCAGATGAATTTCAATTACATCCCAACCACCCAGCCCATGTCGGGTACCTCGACGGGGCGCAGCTCTCCCAGTGATCTGGCAGGGTCTGGGAACCCAAGAATGCCATTTGGACCTGCTCCAGGGTCCATTGGCAGTTCAAGGCCCGGGGCTGGCTCCCCTTCTCATGATTTGGCATCACGTCTGTACTCGAAGCGGTAGGTTTGCTTCCCGTGGGACATGAACCGCGACAATTAGCTGACAACTTGACTCTTCTCGCAGAGCCCGTGAAATTCAAGCGCAAGAAGGCATTTCTCCTAGCATCTGGGGTCCTCCTACTAGCGGTCATTCAACACCGCTTCGCGAGAATATCCCCGAATCGCCGAATCAAGATAGCTTTCCCGATTTGATTACTACCACCAATGGCTCCATGGACAGCCCTGGCCGCCGAGCTCGCGCTGGAACAGTCCCATCTCGTTTCCCTCCAATGGGTACACTGAATGAGGTGGATCTTCAGCAGCCTTATATGCCGCAGACCTCACGACCAACACCTTCAACTAGCCCTTTTAGACCCCCCGGTGTTTCCGGGATAGATACAAGTTCTAAGGTTGCGAGCTCAACTGGTGTACCCAACCCGGCATCGCTATCCCGCCTTCGAGCTGGCTCGATGCCACAAAGAAGCAACTTTTTGGGAGGTGGGGGCCCCTTCGGCCCATCATTGTTTTCAACCAACTGGTCAACGGGTCGTGAGAGAGCTACAACTTTAACCAGCATTCGATCTTCGGAAGGGCCGACTTCACCCAGCCACTCTTCTTTCTCGAGGGATGGACTCGCGGACACCGATGTGAAGACCTTGGATTACTTGGGTCTTGCTGAGACCCCTCAACAGGGAATGTCCTCTCTTGCACGTCCCTCAATGGAAGCTTTGATGCAACAGCAGCAACAGCAACAGCAAGCTTCTGCGCTGCCGCCACTCCTGGCTGAGCTGGCGATGATGAAGAACAACAATCGATTCCGATCATACTCTGTCAATGCGAAGGAGAAGTACGCGGATGACGAGGATCTTGAATATGAGAGCCGTTACTCCCAACTTCCTTCGGGCACTATGACACCAACCGCCGCTGCAACTGCCGCGCAACTTGCCGCCACACAGGCCCAGATTCACCAGCATAATCTCGCCGTCCAAGCTTTTGCCAGTCATGCCTCTGTCAGCAGACCCAGGGCACGAACTGCTGGAATTTTGGAGGCGCCTCCCCAGCGATCATCCATTCGCAACTACCTCGCCACGCCTTCCCGCCTTGACAACAGCTTCAGTGCTGCCGACTTACAGATTCCCGAGAATGGCGAGTATGATGAATTGTCCGAAGCAGTTCAGCTGATGCATCTTGGTGGTAACGGTATTCCCGCCATGGTTGGCCGACAGGCTGGCGAGATGGCAGATGAGAACAACCAGGATGGGCCTACCCGGGCACTTTGGATTGGTAGCATTCCCGTGTCCACTACTGTCACGTCTCTGGAAGCCATATTTGGCATGTATGGAAAGATCGAATCGACCCGTGTTCTGACGCACAAGAACTGCGGCTTTGTCAACTTCGATCGCCTTGACAGCGCTGTGCAAGCCAAGTCCCTGCTCAATGGCAAGGAGATTTTCCCAGGCGCAGGCCCCGTTAGAATTGGTTACGCCAAGGTTCCTGGTGCATCGGCCACCGGTACTCCTGGCGCAAATGGTATCCAGTCGTCTCCCACTCCTGACCCGAACTTCAGATCAAATCTCGCTGCGGCCGATGGAGCGGATCGAGCGGACAACGCCAACACTGTCCCTCAAATTGCCGCTCTGGCTGATCTGTTGCCTGAGATGGTGCAAATCGTGCAGGAATTCGGCGCAAGTGAAGATGACCTGAAGAACATCACCGCAAGCATCCAGACTTCTATTGCTTTCCAAGCTTTCGAGGATGAAATCCCTTCGGTCCAAGAAACGAGCCAGTCCCGAATGTTCGACGCCCCTCGTCTCCGTGACATCCGCAAGCGCATTGACAATGGTGCATGCTCAATCCAAGAAATTGAGGAGACTGCTGAGGCCATGCTTCCTGAGGTTGCAGAGCTAGCCTCCGATTATCTGGGCAACACCGTGGTTCAGAAACTGTTTGAATTCTGCTCTGAGTCCACCAAGGAGCAGATGTTGTCTCACATTGCACCCCATCTCTCCGAAATTGGTGTCCACAAGAATGGAACTTGGGCTGCGCAGAAGATCATTGATGTCGCGAAGACTCCCGGACAGATGCAGTTGATTGTTGATGCTCTCCGCCCTTACACTGTTCCTCTTTTCTTGGATCAGTATGGAAACTATGTCTTGCAGTGTTGCCTACGATTTGCCAGCCCGTTTAACAGCTTTATCTTTGAGTCTATGCTCAGCCGAATGTGGGAAATCGCCCAGGGACGTTTCGGCGCCCGAGCGATGCGAGCTTGTCTTGAAAGCCACCATGCCACTAAGGATCAGCAGCGGATGCTTGCCTCTGCTATCGCTCTGCACAGTGTGCAGTTGGCCACTAATGCCAACGGAGCTCTTTTGCTCACTTGGTTCCTTGATACCTGCACATTCCCTCGCCGCCGAACAGTGTTGGCCCCGAGACTCGTGCCTCACCTTGTTCACCTTTGCACTCACAAGGTTGCGTACTTGACTGTTCTCAAGGTGATAAACCAGCGCAACGAGCCGGAAGCTCGAGATATTGTTCTAAAGGCATTGTTCTTCAGTCCCGGCGATGAAGTTTTGGAGAAGATCCTGAGCGACCAGACATCTGGTGCAACTCTGATCTTCAAGGTCTTGACCACCCCGTTCTTTGACGAGTCTATGCGGACGGAAGTCGTGAAGAACGTGTCCAAGGTTCTCACAAAGCTCAAGGCTTCCCCAAGCCAAGGCTATAAACGTCTGATGGATGAAGTGGGCCTCTCCTCGCGAGGTAGCAGCGGTCGGGAGCATCACCATGGACGTGAGGCGGGTCACCCCGCCCCGGAGAAATCGCAACACCGCCAGTCTCGCCACGGAAGCACAGGTTATCCTGCCCAGCCATCCTTGGACAGACAGTACAATGGGCAGTTTACTCCCAACACTTTTGGACAGAACCCCGACGCCCGTCCTATCTCCGCCGACCAGTCCAACCCTCCGCCCCTTGATCCATATTCGAGCAACGGGCTCGGAAACCACTTGAACGGTCTTTCCGGTGCAGGCGGATACAGCCAGGAATCCTTGAGCCAGCAACAGCTGCAATACCAAGCCTTCCTCGCCGCCCAGGCTCGTGGCGTTACCCCAGGCTATCCCGGAATGCCAGGCGCCAACTACGGCTACCCAGCTGGCTCACCCGTTGTGGATAATCTACGATCTCTGCAGCCGCAGCAGGCTTCTCCGCTGTCTGGGCCAGGCCAAATGAGTCCCAACCCGATGCTTACCCAGAACTACCAGCAGTTCAGCCCCGTTGTCAACCCTGCCCAGATGTATCAATACCCTCCGCAATACTACCCCCAGGCACAGCCTGTACAGGGCCAGTCGGGCGGAGGCCGACGTGGACGGGTGAGTTCATTCTCGGATCGGCCCTAAACCGTGTAATGCGGCAATACTAACGTACATGCCTTTGTGCCCAGCGTTGATCCCATCTTCGCGTATGATTTCTAATCGATCTTCCTGCCTTCCCATCTACATGTATAAATTTTCTTGATCATCTTTTTCTTTTTCTTTATTTCTCCCATCTTTGAAGTTTCTCATGGAGACCAAGCAAGTTTATCTAGCTATGTGTTGTGATTTCACTGTCCTATCTCTTCGCCCTGGTCGGACGCTGGATCGCCGGCAGGGGAGAATCGGACCCGAGGGAGGAACTGGATGTGCATGGGGAATCGGTGAAAAAGTCTTGTGTCTCTTCTGGGTGGAGGCCTAGTTTTGTATCTTCTTCAGCGTTTTTGAATGACCTTGTATCTTGTGATCTTACGATAGGACTTTTTCTCTTCTGTCTATTGTTTTAAGATCGAGATTTTGGCTGCCTAGTGGAGCATAGTGAATTGATGGATGCAGATGTGAAAATTATATTGTAGTGAATGCAAATAAATCGAATCTAATTGAGTTGAAAACAATATCCCTCTAATCTAAAATTTATATGAGACTGAGAGAAAACACACCTCAACAACTACCCGGCGCAATCAACCGCTCAGTTTTGCCATCGCCAACAAGGGGAAAGACAAGATTGAAGATGAGCAATACTAGCCAAGAGACTGCAATTCTCTTCCAGGATACAAATATATATCTCCTCGACATCCCCCATTCAATTGCGCTCGCGCAAGGAGGGAAACCGACACCACACCAACAATCAGCCCCAGAATCATGTTCAGGAACAGAAAAGAGTACACATAGGAGGATACTGAACCTACTTTCATGCGAACCCATAAAAGAGCCATTCCCTTCTACCGAGCCCAAAAAGCCAGCTGCTCTCGCCAAGGTCCTTGACAGCATTCCTATCTCTGAGAGGCGGTTCCACTCGGAACTGATACTGCCACTCGTGAGGGATTCCCTCGAAATCATCAGGGCTGGGTTTCCCCATGATCGTCGGTGGTGTGAGGCTCGAGCTGTACCTAGTGAATCCCACGATAGCACAGCGCCGAATCAGCATCCACGGAAGCGGCGGAGGGGAAATGATACTGCATGTTTAGAATCTACGCCGGATGACAATTTCCCAACTGAAAATGAACCACCCATAATTCTATCGACTACCTCGCCGAATGACTTTGAGGCTTTCTCAGATCTTGCCATATTCAAGAATCCATCACCAGAGCCCGCAATTGTTAGGATTGGAAGCTGGCATGGTGAAACGAATTCTCCGTGTGAATATGTTGTCCCACCTGAGTCGAGCTTTGTGCTTTGTACACTACCTCTATTCCAGACTGAAGTCGACCATCCATCTACATCGAATAACTACCCAATCCCCGGGCTCCCCAAGCACCAGAAGTTCAATCTCATCCTTATGGATCCGCCATGGCCAAACAAATCCGTGCGGCGCAGCAGACACTACCAAACACATCACTATTCTGGGATGGATGTGCTTACTGAAGGCTTACGAGATATACTTCGTGTCCACTCGCACGATCCAGAAATAAGCCAGGCGCTACGACCATTTGAAACACACACTGGACGCCCGATGCAAAGTGAACAGTCTATAGCTGCTATATGGATCACGAATGCGGAAAAGGCCCGGCGGGCAGCATACGAGGCCTTGAGTGGTGCGGGCTTTTGCGTCTGTGAGGAATGGATATGGGTCAAGACTACGTGGAACGGACAACCGATCACAGCACTGGACGGTCTTTGGCGAAAACCGTATGAGATCCTTGTCATTGGCCGCAAGAGTGGGCATAATGTCAATGTCAACGCAAAGGCCAGCAGTACAACACCCCTGTCTCAAATGGATGATCTGACGCGGATAAGTGAGGCCATTACCACGAGACGAGTCATCGCTGCGGTTCCGGACTTGCATTCTCGTAAGCCAAACCTGAAATCTATTTTTGAGAATGTGTTCTTCACCGAGGCTGGTCAGCTTCAGGAGTATTCTGCCCTCGAGGTGTTTGCGCGCAACTTGACCGCTGGCTGGCAGGCTGCTGGTAATGAGGTTCTCCGATTCAATGCCCGTGAATGCTGGGTCGATCTTGGATAGAGGAATGCAAACTGCGCCAATCAGGGGGTTCGGCGTCGGCCAGATGCCTTTCGTTGATGGCTTCCAATGCCAGCTGTCAACAACTATTGACTCAGCGCTAATGTGTATAGAGTCATGATACTTGTTTGCACGTGAATTCATGATGCATGATGCAATTCTGGGCGCACTGCATGTTTATTCCTACGCGAGTCTCGCGATAACGATCCGCGCGGCCTGTGTTCCGCGCTGACAAAATATAAATCATTTTTCTTAGTAACTTTTAATTAGGCTAATAAAATTACATCCTAACTATCAACTACTATGCCCATTCAGAAACATTCACAGGGAAATATTTTCTCTTTTGTTAAATTACTTCCCCTGTGTGACCCCTATAAACCGGCCGAATAGACAAAATTTTCGGCCCCAAAACAGAATCTTCTACTTTTGGAAGATTTCTCAAAAATGGCCAAAGATCAAGAAAATGGGGCAGAAGTTGACAATTCAGAGCGTCCAAAGTGCTTCAACAGCACATTCCAAGAAGTTCTCTTCGTCCTAACTGCCACAATGGCCATTGGGCAGCAGTCATTCTTCCAGGGCTGTATTGTGGGAGTAACCGCATCCATTGGCAAAGATTTACATATGAATGCCGCTGAAATCACCTGGATCAATGCCGGTGCTTCGTACGTATAATTTTCTATATCTGTTTCTCTCCACATTTTCCCCGTATACATCATACAACATATATCACACAACATACACAACTAACCATACAACCCCAACAGCCTCACCAGCGGTGCTTTTCTACTCACCTTCGGGAAGTTAGCCGACATGTTCGGACGGAAGATTCTTTTCACAATCGGCATGGCCGGTTTCACCTTCTCGCTACTCATCGCAGGCTTCGCAACAAATGCCATCTACATGGATGTCTTCTCGGGGATTTTAGGTTTATTCGCAGCCGCCGTCGTCCCACCCGCGGTCGGTGCACTGGGTGCTACTTACGAGAAACCCTCAAAACGCAAGAACCTTGCCTTTGCCTGCTTCAGCGCAGGAAACCCGCTTGGTTTTGTCGGTGGCATGATCATCTCCGGTGTCGCGGCGCATTTGTATAACTGGCGCGCTTCTTTCTGGGCTCTCGCTGTTGTCTATGCCATCTTTACCGTTTTGACCGTGTGGACGGTGCCGGCTGATGGGTTTGATAGGACGCCTTTGAGCGTTAACGCTTTGAAACAGTTTGATATTCTCGGCATGGTGTTGGTTGTTGTTGGGTTTGCGTTCTTTTCGAGTTCGCTTTCGTATGTTTTCCTTCTGGCGGATTCGACATGTTTTTGACATTCCCGCTGACCACTTTTATAGTCTTGCTGCAGATGCACCGGATGGCTGGAAAACGGGATACGTCCTTGCTCTGTTTATTGTGGGCTTTTTCCTTCTCGTGGCGTTTTTGTATTGGCAGTCCGTTGCTACGCACCCTCTGATGCCTCTTTGGGTCTGGCGAGATCGTAACTTCTCTCTGGTATGTGTGCCCATTTTCCAAGGAAATATATATTGAAACTAACTGCTCAGCTCATTGGAACTTGCTGTATTGGTTTCATGGGGTTCTCTGCCGTCAGCTTCTTCCTCTCCCTCTACCTTCAAAACTTGAAACATCTGTCTGCCCTTGAGATCACCGTCCGGCTACTCCCGATGGTTATCAGTGGGGTGCTAGTCAATGTTGTCTGCGGCCTGGTACTGCACCGTGTAAGCAACAAAATTCTAACCGGCATCGGAGCACTGGCTTATACAGCCTCGTTCCTTATCCTGAGCTTCATGACGCAAGAAGCTTCCTACTGGGCATTTATTTTCCCAGCGCTAGTTCTTGTGGTTGTTGGTGCTGACATTCAATTCAACGTCACAAATGTACGTTCGGCCTGTATTTCCTTTCAATTCCTTGTCTTTATGCAATATGTTCATTCTTTGGGGTATTAATTAACCTCGTCTAGATGTATGTGATGTCCACCCTCCCACCCTCCCAGCAATCCATCGCCGGTGGTATCTTCAACACCGTCAACAAGCTGTGCAGCAACCTGGGCCTTGGAATTGCCACTTCTGTGCAAAGCGCAGTCGTCCTTCGCATGACCGCGTCCACGCCTGCCATTCGGCCTTACCTTTCAGTTTATTGGTTTGCAGCTGCGGCTTCGGGTGTGTCTCTGATTTCGGTGCCGTTCTTGACAATCGGTAAACAAGGAAATGATGTCCCGCAAGACGTCCGGTTGATTCCCGGCGAGGGGACTGGTGAGGAGGTTGGCGAGAAGCCAACCGTTACTGCCAAGGCCAATTCTGTGATTTCTTCTGCGGTTGATATCACGGAGAACGAGAAGAGATAGTCTACCGGGTTGGCCCGTACAGTTCTGAAAAGCGTCGGCATTGTGATTGAAGGGCAAAATGTGTGCGATATCTGAACACACTAGATATATCTGGGCGTGTATATATATACACCACGTCCCGGTATATCCTACTATTCCCAGCGGAATGCCAAACACATACACATATCATTAAATGTATTTAATAACATAACACTGCCTTCAAGGCACAGTTGAAGAAAGACACTATCTATCCGAATACCAGATCCAGAAACACCCCCCTCGAAAAATAAACTCACCTCCATCCGACTCTAATCAAACAAAGGCCCCAAGCTAACCAAGCTAAACCTCAAATCCGGATTTCCCCCCTGCGCCTCCATCTTCAAGAACCTCCTAACCCCCAACTCCAACGCAGCCTCACTAAGCGCATCCTCCCCCCTCCTTTAAAACCCCCCTAGCCAACGGCCCCTTCCTCCTCCCATCTAACTCCCAAAGCGTCCCATCAAGCCCCCGAACAAAAGCAACAAAATGCAAATCAACGTTATCCTCCGCCTCCGGTGCAGCCGTATCCCCCAGTTTCGCCGCACCAGCATGCGCACTCTCCAGCGCCTTGCTATCATAAAGCAAATCCGCACGCTTCACTGGCTCCAATCCCTCCGCTTCACGGAGCAATATATCCAAATCCGAGCCGGCAATAACATGTTTCCGGGCCTCGCCGTTCGAGACAGCATGTAGCAGGCCGATCAGCCCACATGCGTTGCGGATGGTTTGCTTAAACCACATGACAGGCTCTGCGGGACCGGAACCAGTGTAATTTTGTTTGGAGGCATCTTCGGTTTCGCGGGAAGCTTCGTAGGTTTGTGAGACGGGGAAGACGAGGAGGAGGGCTTGGGAGGGACGGGGGACGAAGGCAAGGAGGTCTGGCTCGTCGATGGAGAAAACGTCGGTGAAGCCTAGTGTTGGAGCGAGACCGAGTTGATGCACTAGGTGTGACATTACTTCGGGGTTGTTTTCTGAGTGAGGGGTTAGTTTGGGATTGGGATAACGGAGTTGAGGGGGTTAGGTCGGACCTAATGGCACAAAGGCCTTTTGGGTATGTGGGACGTCGACATGTGCCATTATGTGTGTGTATGTGTGTGTGTGTGGTTTACTAGTGACGATGGTGACGGTGGTGACGGTGGTGTCGGTGTGGTGATGGTGGTGCAGGTATATGTATGTGTTTAGGATAAGGTGAGGTTTGGGGGCCATCGGCTGCGGGGCGCCCGCCACGTTTTTCTATATTAAATTTCTTTAATTGAGCTTTGATAGGTTTGTTCGGACTGTTTTTATAACTTATATTTTAGGTCTTGGACAAAGGAATCTGAATCTTTCTAAATGCTATATCTCCATCGGGTTATACATTACTAAATACATGACGAAATTATTATGAGAACCATATAAAAATCTGGAAAGCTGGGCATCTGTTTCAGATGTGTTTGCAATATTTGCACATATATTAATAGTAACTCAGATCCCAAGCCCTAAATTAATTTCAATCTGCATGGACCTCTCATTAAAGATTGAGCAAGATCGCCATTCATCCAAAAGGAGACTATTAATCACCGAGGTTAGTTCCCGGGATTGTTAGGGCAATACAAAAGCTACATAAACGGGCAAGAAAGGCATTGTCTCCCAGACGAGCTAGTATACGCCATTAGCGTCATGTCAATCATGATCGCCACTCTACTTGCTCAAAGTATCAACCAGCCTCGGCAGTGATTGACAACACCGGACCCATTACCAATTTCGGATAGCCAGGAAAGTGGGAACTCGGTCAAGTCAAACGAAGCTAGACCTAACGGCCTGAACTAGCTTTCGCGAACCCCTGCCGAGAACAGCCCAAAAACACACCCTTAGACGCGGATTTCTTCACAAAAAAATGTCCGTCTTCTTGGCGGTCCACCTCACCACATGCATACTCGGCAGTCTTAATACCTTGATGTTAATTTATATCCCGTCTATTTCACGATCGACAGTAGAATCCGCTCTTAGTGAATATACTTCCGCGGACGAAGCCATGAGAGGAGTCGTGTCGATCATCTTGAGGTCGGCTTAGCGCTATTCCAAGGTTTTCTCCAACTAAAAAAAAAAAAAAAAGCGGTTGGAAAGTAAAAGGCTAAAAGGTTCTAGTTCTTTGCCTTACCCCTGTGTTTTGTAAGGTTTTCTGCGGGTCCTGTCAGGGAGAACGTTGTTAAAGAATCCTTCTCCCCCACATTTGAATCCTTCCGGCAATGTTGAGCTTTTGATATGACAGACGAAAAGCAACGAAGCACGGCGGTTCAGACCGTCGCCGCGGTCTTCCTGCCTATCGCCACGATCACGGTGATGCTACGCATCTATGTGCGCGGCTGGATCGTAAAGGCATTCGGATGGGATGATGGGACTATGGTAATTGCACTAGTACGTTCGATCTTGAATCTTGAATCCTTCCCGTTATAGAGATCTAACAAATGAAATCTACAGTTATTCTACGCCATGTTCTGTGGAACCATGATCGGTGGCTCGATTTATGGTACAGGTTATATGTTCAAAAGCCTCACTGTCGACAATCGTCTCATCGCGATGAGATACTGGTGGCTCTGCGAGATCGCCTACTGCCTCGCCTCGGTTGGATGCAAGATCTCCGTCTGCATCTTCCTAATGCGCATCACTATCAGACCTCTTCACATCTTCATCCTCTATACCGTCATGGCATTGACCGTCATAGCAGGCCTGGTGTTCATGTTCCTCATGCTCCTCCAGTGCAAGCCACTGGAATACTTTTGGACTCGGCTGGCCGAAGATCCTACGATCAAAGGTTATTGTATCGATATGCACATCATCGTCATCATGACCTATGTGTACAGTGCATTTGCCGCACTGTGTGATTTCACCGTCGGCATATTACCCATCTTCCTCGTGCGCAAACTTCATATGAAGCGCCAGACCAAGATCGCCGTCATGGGTATCTTGGGCATGGCTTGCATGTATGTTCTTGTTTCGCGTTTCCGTACTAGTTTCATGTTGCTAACAAGAGATTCTACAGTGCTTCGTCAGCGGTTATCGTCCGTGTGCCCTTTGTCGAATCATTCCTTGACCACGATTTCCTCTGTATGTTCCTACCCCCAAATGATAGAGACATGAGAATAAAACTAACCAAATTCCCCTCGTCCCAGATGCAACATACCAGATCGCCATCTGGTCCAATGTCGAAGCAGGCCTCGGCATTACAGCCGGTAGTCTCGCAACCCTCCGACCCCTCCTCCGCATCTGGACAGGCTCTCGCTCAGATCCAGATTACTCCACTGGATTTCCGGGCGGACGCTCACGGTCTGCCTCGCGCCAGTTGGGTGGCGGTGAAAACCGTCCTTTTCCTTTAGGCTCGTTGGATGAGAGCGTGCAGTCTCACCTGAGACCGGATAAACTTGCTGTCACTGTCACGACTATCAAGAGCCAAAGGGATCATGATGATATCTATGGCACGAGCCCGAGTAGCAGCGAGGAGAGGTTGACTATTGATCGGCCCTCGCCTCGGTTGCCGAATGATATCGGGTTGGGGATTCATCGCACGTTCGAGGTTACGCAGACTTCGACGGATAGGCATGATGCTGAAAGGATTGCGATGGAACGTGTATAATTGATCAACGTATATATATGACTTAAAAAAAAAAGTATATTAATATCTTATTATCATCATTCTTTTCGAGGGATTTAACTGTAATGCATTCTAACGAAGACGAGTCGTGGCTAGATGTACGGGATTGCTGTCGTGGAGAATGCTTGTATTTGATCCATCCAGTTATTAGAACGTTCGATCAATATGTACACTTGAGATACCCCTATGGACTAGGCTTCTTTCACTGCTTCAACGGCTCGAAAATCTCCGTCCACAGCTCATTGGCCTCGCCCAGGAAGTATGTCAAATCAACATCAGCCAAACTAGCGTCCCCATCTCCAGACATAGTCTCAAGCTGCGAGATCAAATTCTCCAGTCCAAATGCCTTACCCGTCGCCTGCGTCGCCCCAGCTTCGAGCATAACATTGACAACATGGATATGGAAATGATAGTAGGTCGGTTGATCTGCGAGATTCAAAAATCAGCCAAGGAAAATCCCCAATACAAGGTAATGCAAGTCCAAACACCAACTCACAATGAACATAAAGCTTAAGCTGATCCTCCTCCAAACCAGGATACATAGAAACCGTAGCCTCAAGCACCCTTTCCCTCAAATACTTCAACCAAGGCACAAAACTCTTCTTAAGATCCCTCAAACTCCAAATATCCCTCCTCTGCACCAAAGCCAATAAATGCAACGATCCCATGCTCTTCCGATCCCAATTCAAATCAGGCAACATCAAAAACCCATCTTCAGGCCCGTGCCCCTCATCCCGTAGAATCACATCTTCCTGCTCGGTCCTGCCCTCCAGGATATTAAACACCCAATTCAGCCGCCCTTCCTCACGCTTCGCTTGCATGTACGGCCGCACGTGCGTGCGGTATATCTCCGCGGTCTCAGTTACCATACGCAGCTGCTGGTCCGAGTATTTCTTGATGTGCTGTGCTGTGCATGGCCAGATGAGGTTGAGTTTGAGATCTTGCTGCGGGTGGGTGGCAGCTTCGGCAGGTGTTGGGTCCGTGGTGTTGCCGCTTGATGAGGCTAGGTACCACCGGTAGATGTCGTTGTCGCCTAGGTTGTTGATTCGGGAGATTGCGGCGTGGAAAGCTTGGAGGACGGCCAAGGATTCCGTTGCGAATGCCGCTCGCTCGGCTATTAGAATGCCTTGTGTGTTATCGATTGTGCCTAGGAGGGCGATTCTTCGGCCATTTTGGTCTGGAGGGGTTTTTTTTAGTTTATTGATTGCCGCGGGGAGTGGGGTGGATGAGTTGTACCTTGTTTGAGGAGCTTGCTCACTTGGAATTTGGTGATCAATGCCTCTGGGGCAATCTTGCCGGTGTCTGGGGAGTCAGCCATGTTTGGAAGCTTTCAATGCTGGGATGTAGGGAAATTCGAAGATGTTTTGTCCGATTTATCCAGCTTTATCAGGTGGGGCGGTCAGGCTTATCTTTTGGGTGTAGATCTATGAGATGGGTTATGTTTCAATGCCCCGAGAAATCATTTTATTAATTTATATAATACTGTATATTTGCTTCGGTATTCTGATATATCAAGCCCTAAGTGTATCCATTGAATGCATTGAACCAAAAACAATTGCTCTCAAGCCTTCTTCAACAGATACTTCATATTTGATGAAGGTTAAGGATATCTCGGCACTTAGGTTCAAGCAAAAGTGAGCGTATATCATAATATTATACTATCAGATGCATTGATATACAGCCTGGGATCAACAAAATCCCATCCACCAACTCCATTGTAACCTCCATAACAAGCCTTGCTCATGCAACAGTAGACTCCTTGTTTCCATTTGTTGTCGATGTTGGGGTTGTATGCATCTAATAGACAATCAGAGAAAACCCAAGTGAAAAAAAGGAACATGGATAGACAATCGAAGGGGGATTAAACATACCGCATCTGCAAACTGCAGCCACTCCTCCACTCCCTTGACAAAAGTGTCGTCTGCTGCAGGAAGAGCCTCATGCCCCCATACTACAAACTCATCAAATGTTCCCTGAGCCTCCATAATTTTGACTGGTTCCTCAGGCTCAGCCTCTGGATCCTCAGCGCTATCACTGTCTGCCCGTTGAGCTACAGGTAGCACACGGTCTGTGGGTGTTGCGACTACACCTATATATTTTCAATGACATAGGATCAGCCACTCATGATTCATTTCCAGATTGTGTATTCTTGGGAAGCTCATTTGGACGTTCTCTCGTACCTTGGTAGCCATCAGGAAGAGCGACGCGTCGACCTCGAAGTTTGCGTCCGCGGAAATGTGCCGTTTGTGTATTATCTGGATATAACAGAGATGATGTTAGCTTTGGTTTGTGCATTAGTCCAGCTAGGTTTTCTATGGCTAAAGCTGTCTGTCTTGCATACCTTTTTCATCTTTCACTGTCCAATACCGATCCAACGAATCAATTGGTCCATCGTGGTGAATTCGGCATGGAATGATATTTGGTGTGCATTTCAGTGTCGAGTCATTCTGTCCGGATTGTGAGCTCGCTTTTGAAGGGGGCTGGATGGTGTACATGTCGGGCATTGTGTCGGTTGCTCTTCGCAGATGGATATTCTGTTCTGAGGACTAGTGGGGCAGTAACGGTCTGATCCAGGATATTTGCTGGGTCCAATTGGTTGCCGGTTTGTTGTTATGTTGCTGAAGTCTGGGATTGGAGAGATTTTGTCTGGGATCTGCAGTTTGGATGGTTGCGTTGATTCTTGCAAAAGATCGGAGGTGAGGCGCGACGCGTTCTCCCGTTCTCCGCGTTAAGTGGAAATTCGAGGGATCGAGACAGAAAATATCTACTTAGCTAATCTCTACAATCATATTGTAGGCGTTTCAATGCATCCACAGCCCTAAAAGAAAGAGAAAAAAAAGAAAAAGAAATTACAGACATCTAAATTTTATTGTGGAAATGCAAATTCAATTGGCAATGATCGGGGTATACATGTACAGAGTATCTAAGCATGTCTCTTCGAAAGCTATATCGAATATTCAACATCAGCGTTTGCGTGTGGTCTTCTTCTTCTTCTTCTTTTTCTGGCCCTCGCTCTTCTCCCTGTTGTCGGCAATCATCCGAGCGGGCCATTTCTTCAAATGCTCCCGCTCAAACGCATCCTTCTCCCGACGATACAACGCCATCGTAGCCCGAGCATCTTCCACACTAGAATGCGCTCCGTCCTGGATCTTGATTCCCAAAAACTCCTCAGCCAGCATCTTCAAACGCGGCGATCCACCGCCTGCGATCCTCCGATATGGCGCGTGCTTGCTGGTGTCTCGGATGTCGCGCTTGGGGTGGCTGAGGAGGAGAGCATCAAGATCATTGCTGACAGCATGACCAACGAGAATGCGGTCCTTCATGATATCCGCAATTTCTTTTTGGACGTGCTCAAGGGTTCGTGCCTCCACCATGTGCTTCGGGGCAATTCCGCTGACATGTGTGCGCCAGTCTGTGACCATCTCCTTCGGGCGCACGTAGGAATCGTATATTTGGTCGCCGTTGAAGTTCACGACACTAACGCGGGCAAGTGCAGAATCGCTGTCGGGGTTTGGTCCGACACCCACCATTTCACAATCCATTGCAACATATTTTCCTAGTTCGGCACTGGAGGTGGATAGTTAGTAGCTAATATAGCAAACGGACGGTCCAAATAGTATGGCGGGGGGAGGGGGGAGGATTGGCTAGCACTTACGTTGATGAACGGCCTTCATTTTCCTTGTGACGCGAACTCGTCTCGATCTTAGGAACTGATGCGGCTGAATCGCCAGTCTCTGACTTAACGGACATTCTCTTGCGCTTGAAGGTTGGTTTGGCGTCTTGGTTATATGGCTTTTGTTTCTCGGTCAACTTTCGTTTCTTCACGATCCCATCTCCGGAGTCGAGCTCGGAGGGCTTGCGCTTGACAGTGGGATCTTTCTTGAGTGTCGCCTGCAGCTTCTTCCAATTACTGGAAAGCGCTGTCTTGTCCATTCTGTGTCTGTTGGTGAGAGAGAAGATGGGAAAGATAAAAAAAGACGATAAGCAAGTAAATTTTCGGGACCCACTTTTATTTTGGGGGTGATAGTTGACCAGGTAGCGACTTTTGAGCCCTCGATATTGTCGTTACATGAACAATTTACCGTACAATTAAGTGCTTAATGTTAATTCCGATTTAATTGAAGTGCCTGGTTTACTTTGTGCTTAAAAATATTGAGATGAAACCTGATCCTAACTCATCTAAGGACCACATTATATGTCCAGATAACAAAATGCACGCGCTTTTAGAGGGAATATGCAGAATCACTCGTATCCAGTCTTGAAATCCTTCGCAGACCACTTCTCCGTAATCTGTCTTCTGGCCTTGCGTGCCTGGGTAATTGGTGTACGGGACTCGAGCTTACCCTGGACGATCAATGTTCGGAATCGATCATCCAAGAGATTGCCTTCCGGCTTCAGGAGTCGTAGGGAATCCTGCAGCTCGTCAGGAAGAACCAGCTCCAACGGCTGCGCGGGTACACTAAAATAACTTGTTAGTCGCAACTTAGGTATAGGAAGATGAACAAAAACGTACGGTCTCTTGCCACCGAAGGTCTTCTTGCGGAGGGCGATCTCAACATCATCTTCAGACTCATCCGCATCCGACTGGTTCTCGCGCTCGAGCTCCCGTTGTTTGATTTGCTCGGCGATCTTGAGAATATGTTCGGCCTGGGCATCTCTCTTTACCCTCTCAGCCTCCCACTTCGCTCTTCCCTCTGCTGCCTTCCGTCGGATGACCTTGTTGCGCTGCGTCTTGGATTTACGCTCGGGGCGCTTCTTGTTCAGCCACTCAGGCTTCTCGTACTCGCTTTCGAAGCCCTCCCAGGCACTTTCGTCATCCGACTTCACCTCGCCGTCGTCATTCTTAGCCTCCTCGATCAAACGCTGCTTCTCAGCTTCCTTGGCCTCTTCCTCCAACCGCAACTTCTCGGCCTCAACCGCCTTGGCACCGTGTGTCTCCAATAGTTTGTCCCACTCTTCGAACACAGGATTGTAACTGGTTCCAGCGTGAGGCATCTTAACAGAGGGGACGGGCTTGCCATTGGCAGCAAGCGAGATCGGGGCGTGTTTTAATGTGGTCGGCTCAACCTTGGGCTTGGGCTTCTGCAGGAAATCAAAGCGAGGGTCGTCGTACGTGAGCGTGGGTTCGGTATCTTCAGCCCACGGATCGTAGAACTCATTGTCGGTTTTCTTGCCCATAGGGTTTCCCTCCTTCGCTACTTGCTTCAGGCGGAGATATTCCTTCTTGCTGACCCAGTCGCTCTTGGGCTTCTTCGTCTTCGGCTCAATGACCCCATCGGTGACGTTCGAGTTGACACGCTTCCGGCCATCCAGGGCGGGGATCATTGACCGCTGGGCAAGGATCTCATCTGACTTGAGGGGCTTCTTTTGCTTTTTGGCGATAGACTTGCGTACTTCTTCATTACCGACAGTATCGAGAACGAAAAGCTGATCGGAAGGCTTTTCGGAGATAAGACCACTAACAGAGAGAGAATAGTTAGAATCCCAATTCACAAGTAGAGAGCCCAAAAAAAAGAGCAGAGATAGCCTACCCTGTGATCTCGGCGTCCTTCAAATCGCGCAAACCCTCTTGCACTGCAGTGATATCGACATTCTTGCGCCACGCTTTCTTGCCCTTACGGGAAGGTTGCTTGAATTGCTTCGGGGCGTCCACGGAGGTCGACATTGTGGAAAACAACAGAGACAGACAGTCAGCGTTGATAGTATGAAAATATTGGCTTATCTTTTTTTCTGGGCCAAAAAATTTCTGGATCTGCTTATCTCATCACGCGCGGGGGCGGTGATCGCGGCTACCACGTTTAACGCGCTTGGCTACGAACTCGCTTTTCTTCCGCTTCAAGCTGTCATCACTCACGGCGCGTGAACTCCCCATACGCCTGTGGGTTGTTATCTTCCATCTTCTGGTGGTACCCTTGGCCTTTTACTATCGATTTTTTGAAGGCTTGACACTGCGCTTAGCGCGATCGTACGCCATGCCTGTCGTCAAAGGAGGTGTCTGGTAAGTGGCATTGGAACCCGCCCAAGAGCTTTCGTCGCTAACATACTCCTAGGACCAACATTGAGGATGAAGTGCTTCGAGCAGCTGTATGTTATTCTTGACTCACCAGGAACTTCCCTAGTCAATGTTTTATGGAGCACAAACTGACCGATCGCAGGTATCCAAATATGGTCTCAACCAGTGGGCTCGAGTCTCCTCCCTGCTCGCACGGAAAACCCCAAAGCAATGCAAGGCGCGCTGGATTGAATGGCTGGACCCGGGTATTCGCAAAACCGAATGGTCGCGGGAAGAGGACGAGAAACTACTCCACCTTGCGAAGTTGATGCCCACGCAATGGCGCACAATTGCCCCCATCGTCGGGCGCACTGCTACACAATGTCTTGAACGATATCAGAAGCTTTTAGATGAAGCCGAATCTCGCGAAAACGACGAGCTCGGTCTGGGAGGACCTGGCGAGGAGAGCGCCGCCCCCAGTGCGGACGATGTCCGCCGCCTACGGTACGTGGATTTTAATTTTACTAAAGGTCATGATGTTCATGTTGCTGATTCTTTTTAGACCCGGTGAACTCGATCCGGACCCAGAGTCCAAGCCCGCCCGTCCCGACACTATCGATCTGGATGAAGATGAGAAAGAAATGCTGAGCGAAGCGCGTGCTCGTCTCGCCAATACACAGGGTAAAAAGGCCAAGCGAAAGGCCCGAGAGCGTCAATTAGAAGAGTCACGTCGACTAGCCGTTCTCCAGAAGCGTCGCGAACTCAAGAATGCTGGTATCAACGTCAAGGTTGTCACGCGGAAGCCTGGTCAGATGGATTACAATGCGGACATTCCATTCGAAAAACCAGCTGCTCCTGGTTTCTATGATACAATTGAAGAGAAGGATCTGAATGAACGCCAACGGGAAGCATTCGATCCTCGGAAGCAGCAACTCGCAAATAAGAGAAAGGGCGACCAAGACGACGACGCAGAGCGCAAGAAGCGCAAGAACGATAAAGGCAGCGCTTCGGCCGCTTCTGCTGCGGCTGCACGAGCAGGTCAAATGCAGAAGATTCGCGAGGCTGAACAAAGCAACAAGCGACGGGGTTTGAACTTGCCAGCACCGCAGGTCAGCGAAAGCGAAATGGAAGAAATTATCAAAATGGGAATGGCTGGTGATAAAGCTAGTCGAATGAGCGGCGATGAAGCAGGTACTCAGGAACTCCTTGGAAATTACTCGGCTATTGTTGGAGGAACTCCTATCAGAACCCCGCGAGCTGCTCCAGAGGACGACCACATCGCCAACGAAATCAAGAATATTCGAGCTTTGACCGAAACTCAGTCTTCCCTTCTGGGAGGGGACAACACACCTCTTCACGAGGGCGGCTCATCAACCGGATTTGATGGGATTGCTCCTCGGAGGCAGGCAATCGTTACTCCCAACCCCATGGCTACGCCATTTCGCCAGGCGAATGGCATGGGTGCAACACCTATGCTTGGCGGTGTTGGGGCCGGCGCTACACCCTTGCGCACCCCACGAGACCATTTAGCTCTGAACCGGGAGGGAGAGGCTGGTCAGCTCATTGGCAGCACACCCCGGGACATTAAAATGCACGAGAACTTCACTCGCCAACAGATGCGCAACAAGCTGGCCTCTCTTCCCAAACCAAAGGAATCCGAGTGGGATTTGGAAGATGTTCCATCTGAGTCTGCTGAGCCCACCGCCTCTGAGGAGATTAGCGAAGAGGATGCGGCCGAGCGTGATCGCCGTAACAATGAGGCACGGGAGAAGGCTGCCAAGGCTGAATTCAAGCGTCAATCACAAGTTTACCAGCGAGGCCTGCCTCGTCCCACCGTTCTGGATCTAAACGCCTTGTTGCAACGTGCTTCTCAGGCCACCGACGCCATTGAAGGCTTGATTGCCAATGAAACCGCCATTCTGATTGCACACGACTCTCGCAAATTCCCCCTCCCCAACGCGCAGGTCGAGGGCCAAGCACCAAAGTTAAGTCAATTGGACGACCGGTTCTTGGACGCAGCACGAGCTTCTATTGCCGCTGAGATTGCTTCCGCTGAAGCACAGAAGTCGGAATGGCAGGAGAAATTTGATGACAGTTGGTCGTCAGTTCGCACCAAGTCTCTGCCCGGCCTTGAGAATTACGAGGATGACGAGCAGGACCCCTTCCAGGAAGAACAACGCATGATTTCAGCCTTCGACACAGTTCAAAAATCCCTCTTTGCTACTGCTGACCGCGGAAACAAGCTCGAGAAGAAGCTGTCTTTGCACTACGGCGGATACCAGAACCGTGCCAAGATGCTGCGGTCAAAGATCGTGGAGGCTAGTGCTGCTTTGTCCACCGCGACAAATGAGTTGGACGCTTTCCGTACGCTCCAGATCTCCGAGGAGTCAGCTGTGCCCCGGCGACTTGAGAGACTCCGCGATGCAGTGTCATTGGTTTTGCGGCGTGAGCGAGAGGCTCAGGATTTGTACAAGAAGAGAAAAGATGAGCTTGATGAACTTCTTGCCGGGACGGGTACGGTCAATGGATGGCATTAGGTAGTTTGCTTTTTTTTTCCTTCTGCGTCATGACCACAATATCTTGCTCTTTTGTACAATTACTACCTAAGTCTAATTTGACGAACCGTACGCGGTCATTCGATGGAAGATATCCCCAATCTATCCTAGTTATGATGTGCCATGAACAGTTTGATAACGATTTGGTATTGATTCAACTGCTTGCTCAGTTGGTATGATAGCCTCCGACTTAACGGGTCAGCCTCTCTCCAGCCTTGATTCCATGGATCAATGTTATCCTTCCTAGAGAGGTTGTGGGAAATATCAAGCTCTACAAGAAATATAAAGTTAAGATCCATTGGTAAAAATCCAACTCCGGTATTATTCTTTGCACTTACCGACGCCATATTAAACGCCAGGCTTTGGAGCCTCGGGCTCTGCATTTTCAAGCTCTGGAATCTGGGGTTCGTCCAACTCGTAAATCCCAGCAAATCGCTTATCGTACTTGGCAAGAGCGTCCTTTTCTTGCTGCGAAATAAGAGGGTAATGCCTGGCATAGTGCAAGGTAGGCAAAGTCTCAAGGATGCGGATGTAAAGTGCCGTCGCACGATCACCAACAATAGACGGATCCTCCGCACTAACCGTGTGTTTGAGATACGCATTGACCTTGTGAGCGTTGACCTCGAAGAACTCGCAAGGCGTGCCCCGGTTCGCATAAATATGGAAAGTCAAAGGGATGTCACGGAACTGGTCACAGAGCTCGACGATGGTCATTTTGTCGGTTGTCCAGCCATCCCAGCCGTTCAGAACGAAGATGCACTCGGTCTTGGATGCGCGAGCTTCCTCCAGTGCCATTCCCAGGAACTTGCCGACTCGGCTGACAGATGAGATTCGGGTATGGGCGGGCTGGATTATTGTCTGCATCTTGTGGGGACGGAGGCCTAGAAGACCGAATCGCTTGCGGTGCTCGGCGACGGCGATTACCAGAAGTCCGCGTAGGTATGCGTGCATTTCGGTGTTGTTCCAAGTCGAGCGCTTGTAGTCGTGGTCATCCTTGTTTGTTGCTCGGGCGATGAAGACCACCACTGGGCCGAGGGGGTTGCGTGGAGCAGACAGGTTTAGTTTGGATGGGGAATCTTGGGTGTTGTCCTCGACGGGGGGTGGACGAGGTCTGTCCGGCGACTGCTTGATTTGAAGCATGGCGATGAAACGCGAGTGAGGAATGATGAAAGAGAAGAGTGGAACGAAGGGGATACCTTGATACGTGTTTGTTTACGATTGTCTGATGGTATATACCCCAAGGTATGTCCAGAGGAAGGAGCGATCCAAGCTTGAAGATTACGTGGGCCTCCAAGGAGTGAAGTCGGGAAGCTGCAAGGCTGAGAAAACATTGTAAACATACAAGTCGATTGGTGAGATCCCTTGGAAACGACTATAGAAAAGTAACAAAATGATATTGACATGAACCCGTTTCACGCAGTTCACCGCTTCTTGATGCTGACATCGATCTTTCCAATGCCCCAGGCAGCGACAAAGACTGTAAGCATACCCGCGAAGATAGTAAAAGGCTTGCGCAAGGCATCGAACATGGAGTGGTCGTACGTAACCTAATGGCGAGTTAGCATAACTGAGAGATGAACAAATGACAATACAGACCAATACATACCACAAACTTAGAGTCACGCGCCTCGTCGGTCAGACTGTCAACCTCCAGGGTCAAGGTGGTCCGGCCCAGAGTATCCATGTAAGTCTTGAGAGAGCTCAATTGAGCGTGAATGTGGTTCACGCCAGGAAGACCATTGCTGTTGGTTCCCTCGAGGATCTCGAAGCGAACATTGTGAGCACCTTCGGGGAGAATAACACGCACAATGACACGCTCATACTGGATGCCCTCGGCCATCTTAGGTCCCTCAACGAGTGGGGCCTTGAGGACATAGGAATCGGAGTTGACACCCGCGGCATGGCGCAGGAAGGAAGCAAGGTCATTGTTCCATCCAATACGGAAGCTGTAGTTCCAGCCTCCGAAAATTGGGTAGCGGGGCTTCAGCTCCAAGTTACCCGCACTCTTACCAATACTGGGACGGTAGCGGCTGGTCGAGACATTGCCGATATCATCAATGAAGTAAGGGTCGACAGAGCCGGGAAGAAGCGGATATGTCAGCTCACGAACCGCCGAGGTAGGCGCTTGCTGGTAGTTGGTGAAGGTCCAGTCGACACGCGAGAACTGCTTGCTCAGCTTGGAGCCGTTGTTGCGCAGCCAGTACCGTTCCTCGGTTGCAAGGTTACCGCCCCAGTGCGAAACTTCCAAGTCACGCTCCAAAAGGTTTACAGTGATGACGGGCTTAGTGAACTCGTAACGGACGGTAATTGGGTGCTGGGTGCCCGGTGCCACATTGGCCGTGTCATACGGGCCGTAGGTGTATGTGGTGCCCTTGCGCTCGGGGTCCGAGCCGGACTTGAGACCATCAGTGGTTGTGTAATCCGGCACATTTGTGCTGGGGAACTTCAACTTGGTCTTCTGTGTATTCGTCGTGTAGGCGGATGGCATATAAGCGGAGAAAGAGTAGGTGAGATATTGCTTGTCCGCCTGTCCAATGGTCGCAGGAAGCGGGCTGAGAGAGGAAAGCACCGAGTATGAGATTCCAAGAGTAATCTGCGACTTCGGGGCCAGAGGTTGGGGAAGGTGAATGACGAAGTACTGGTTGCCGCTGTTTCAATTGATGTTAGAATCAGCGTCACGGTGTTTGTGCCTCGCCCATTACAAGGCTAGACGCCTGGCATGGGCATTGGCCTCCCAATTGATACTCACTCAGATGATACAGCTTCAGTATAGTCCACATCAAAGCGTCCCTTCTCGGGGGCCTTCTTATCCCTCACTTCGAAGCCTGCAACACGGTCGAACACCTCGGCCGGGAAGGGGATGTAGTAGTCGTTCTGGGGCTGCTTGTCGACATTCTCCACAACAACATTGACTGTTTCCCGCACATAGCTCTTCTCCAAATTAGTATTCCGAACCAAATTTGTGTTTTTGAAAACCTGCGGGGGTTTGAAGCCGGATGGAAGATCCAATCGACTAGGCGTAGTAAGGTTGGTTGCGGCGCACAGGCTGGGCGCGAGCAGCCCGAGCACCGTGGCGGTGAAAAACCTCATTCTGAATACCTGGAGGACACAATTTCTCCGAGGTTCAAAAGGTTCAAGAATCCAAGATGTGATTGTGTCAGGTCGATGAAGCTTGGGAAGCTTGCGAAGCTGATGATACGTGGTCCCCATTGTATACTAGGGTCGCCGAAGCGGCCACATCGCGCACTCCGGCTTATCACTGATAACAGTCTAGGTGATCTCCGGAGCTTCTCCTCATCTCGCGTCTTCCTTCTTGCATATTTGTTTTGCATGATAAATTTGCAGGAGGCAGCTGAACCTTCTTCTCAAATATAATCATGTTGTCACACACGATGTTCGCCTCTCGAGCTGCCCTGAGGTCCGGCTGTTTGAGGGGAGCTCCGCTCTTATCTGCTCGTCGTTACCATGGCCTTGCCCAGAGCAAGTTCTTCAAGGTATCAGAGGAGGTGCGTGATGCAGTTGCTACAGGGAAGCCAGTAGTGTCACTCGAAACCACAATCTATACACACGGTGAGTCTCTCTGTGCTCAGTCCTGGGATTGAAGAGCTTCGCTCAAAAGCGGGGAAGCCAAGACTCTGATCGGCTGTAGGTTTTCCTTACCCCGATAATATTGCTCTCGCTGCATTGTTGGAGTCTGTTGTGAGAGCCAATGGTGGTGTTCCTGCAACTATAGGAATCCTTGGTGGTGTAGCCAAAGTTGGTCTGAGTACGGAAGAGCTTATCGAGCTGGCCTCGACAGCCCAGGATAAGAGCGCTCTGAAGGTGTCTCGTAGGGATCTTGGATATATATGTGGCATGGTGAGTTAGCTGCTACAATATCCCAAGAGGACCGAAACTGATCTATATTAGGGTATGGTCGGTAAGCCGATGCACGGCGGTACTACAATCTCAGGCACTATGATCTTATCAGAACTGGCTGGTATTAAGATCTTTGGTACCGGTGGACTAGGTAAATTCAACGATTAAAGTTCAATTGAAAATGAAATCCATCTAACTTGCTCTAGGTGGTGTGCATCGTGGGGGAGAAAACTCAATGGATATCTCTGGTAGGCGAAAATGTGGAATCGAATACAACGTTCCCAATTGATTAACAAATCATTATAGCCGACCTCACTGAACTTGGACGTACCCCAGTGACGGTAATTAGCTCTGGATGCAAGAGCTTCTTGGATATTCCTCGAACGCTCGAATACCTCGAGACCGAAGGTGTCTGTGTGGGTACATTCGCCGATGGGCGAGATGGCCCTGTTGACTTTCCTGCTTTCTTTACACGGGAGAGCGGAATCCGCAGCCCCCGGGTTATTCGAAATGAAGCTGAAGCTGCTGCAATAGTTTGTAAGTATACCCCATACGTTGACCGCTACAGTCTCATTGACAGAATCTCCAGATGCGCAATCCAAGCTTCCCGTATCCTCCGGTATCCACTTTGCCAACCCAGTCCCCCTGGAGCACTCAATCCCCAAAGCCGAGATGGATCTTGTGATTGAAGAAGCTATCCGCCTTTCCCATGTAGAGGGTTACCATGGCAGTGACAACACACCATTTGTGCTTGCTAAGATCAAGGAACTAAGCGGCGGAAAGAGCGTAGTTGCTAACCGGGCCTTGATTGAGTCCAACGTCAAGCGTGCAACCCTTGTAGCTGTGGAACTTGCCAAGCTTGAACAAGCTGACCTAGAACCAGGGTCTCGGTGAGTTTTGTTTCTAGATATCAGATACGATATGCAATCAATGCTAAGTTCCGAGATATCCTTCCCTATAGACACATGCCATCAATCCCAGGTGTAGCTTTACCAAGTCAAGTTGCCTCGCAAGTTGAAGATATCTCCGAACCAGCCAGCACAGAGGAACCTGTTACACCGACGCTAAAGGCAGATGTCGTGGTTGCCGGCTCACTGGCCATCGACCTCTCCTGCGACTACACTCCATTCGGAGACGAACTCACACAGGTTGCACCAGTACCGCATACATCCAACGCTGCAATTATCGAACAAAGCCTAGGCGGCGTTGGCCACAACGTTGCCGTTGCCGCCAGCTATATCGGCAGCGACGTCATCTTCTGCAGCGTCGTTGCAGACGACCTTAGCGGGCGCGCCGCACTATCAACCCTTGAAAAAGAAGGCCTCAGCATCGCAGGCATTCAAGTCCTCCCCGCGACGCCAGGCATCCGCACAGCACAATACATCGCAATCAACGACATCAAAAAAGACCTCGTAGTAGCCATGGCTGACATGGGCATCGTCGAACTACCCGAATCCCAGCTCGACTTCGACGGCTTCTGGGAACCTCTTCTCGAACGCACGGAGCCCAATTGGGTCGTCGTCGACGCCAACTGGCGGCCCGAGGTGATAGCCAAGTGGAGTGCTGTAGCACGCAAACACGGCGCACGCGTAGCCTTTGAGCCCGTTTCGACAGCCAAGTCCCGACGCCTGTTCGGCAGCGGTGCAAACAGCACCGGTGCGACTATCGGTCCCAATCAGACTGTGCCAAACAACGCTATCAGTCTTGCTTGTCCAAACCGCCTCGAGCTGGCGGCTATGTACACTGCTGCGCGGGAATCGCTTCTTTTCGAGTCGGCGGGATGGTGGCATATCATCAACTCTATGAATATGTCCCCGACGGGCTCGCGCGAGCGCCTGATCGCAATCACTTCGCTGTCTCTTGTCGACGAGGGTCTTCCGCAGCAGACTGTTCAGCTGCTTCCTTTCATTCCTTGTATCGTTACCAAGCTCGGTGGTGCGGGTGCTCTTCTTACTCAGCTTCTGCCGCCTGGTGATCCCCGTCTCACGGATCCGGAGTCTGCGCCATACATCCTTGCTCGCGCGCCGCTTGACTCGGATGTGCCTTTTGGTGGTGTTTACATGCGTTTGTTCTCGCCTGCTACTATTCTAGGTGCAAATGACATTGTCAGTGTCAATGCGGCGGGTGATACGCTGCTAGGTGTTGTGGTGGCTGGCTTGGCCAAGGACGCTTCCGTGCGCATCGAGGATGTCATTCCTATTGCTCAGGAGGCGAGCCGGAAAACATTGGGTACCGCTGGAGGTGTGAGCAAGGAACTGGGTGAGCTACGGGGCTTACTGGGGTTGTAATAGTGTAGCTGTGACACCCCAGTACTAATGACGTTGATCTCTAAAGTATGAGGCTCTTCATATGAAGTGGGTGCCTAAGATGTCTTAGGGTCTTGAGACTAACCTTTTGGAATGCAGGCAACTCCGGAGCAAAGCACTTACTAGGGCGATCAATAAGTCCACGAGTCAACTCGAGGTATTAGCCTGATTAGCGGGGGCTTGACTTTGAGGGCTGGATTTGTACATTGAATTAAATTAAGTCGTTAAGACTGTTACATATTATTGCTCCATTAATAAGAATATTTCTAGTATCTTATAGACCAGTCCTGCCCAAGGAACACGTAGAGTGCTTTATGTAATAACTTCTCCCACTTCTGTGCTTTGTGCTTTACTCCTCCTCCCATTGAAGAAGGTATTAAAGAATCTCCCTTTACATCTTGCATGCGAGACGACACTTTGGAGGCAGATACCTTAGCACGACCGTATAGGCTATTATTGTGATTGGCCTCGGTCCCGCTTCACCCTACCTTCGTTCCTTGGCACCGTATAGCTAAGACCCGAACCCGAAATCTAGAACCAATTAGAATAGCTCCCTCGAAGAAGACCCCAATCGTGGTAAGCACCCTATTATCTCCCGGTGCCTAATAAAGACAACCATACGGACGTTGCTCCCAACCTGACCACCCCAACTCCAGATCCTTCGAGACCAGTTGATACTGACGAAGAATACGATGATAACGCCGGAGAATACGATAATAACGCTAGAGAAGGAACCTCTATATATGAACGGTTGTAGAAGCCGCTGGATTGGCTTTAATTGAACAGCCCCTTCTTTGCAGCAGCGAGTAAATAGAGGATTACCCTGGGATGAGTTAATGTTTCGCTCGGCCAGCTAGTGAAGAGCCTTGCAAAAACGGTAGGTGTATTCTATATGGCCAAGATTATGTCTCTGTATAGCTAGGGCGGTACTGGGAGCGAAATCCAACCGGCGCCACTACGACGGGGCGGCAAGGCGGGCATAATTTAAACGGCTGCCGGCAGCGTGCTAGGTTGATAAACTGGGCTATAGGGAGCTGTTCACCGCACAGTGAACAGGATTGCATACCGGTACGGGCTGGTGGGGGGACACGATGGACCTTGGGTCTGTATGTAGCGTAATTAGTGAAGGGCTCGGGCCGGCATGACTGATCGAGGAAAACCTAAACGTTTCACACTACGGCGTCGACGGTGAACAAAGTGAAGATCAGAATGATAGAGAGGCTCGATTTTATGTTTCATATGCAAACCTTTTGAAAGATGTCATTCAACTAAAAAAATATAGTCTAGGGGAAGGGAGAGAATAGCATTCGAATCGTGATACTCCCCGATGTCAACAATCAACACAGTCAGTGCTGGCTGAATCCTTAGCCGACACCCTCTATCGTAACAGCAATAACCCTCGTTTCTGAAGTTCTATTTCCCCGGGGAATCCACTACGGATGTTGCATGTCTCATTGGACCCCCACTCAACTCAAGAATCAAACTTCGAGGGGTCGATGAAGGCGCTTTTAGAAGCCACATCAGCGGCCAATGCTGCTAGCGATGAACTCTGCATAATGCCGAAAATGGAGACCTCAGCCGCGACCTGCTGAACCAGCATATTACGGAGCTCGACCGCCACCAGTGAGTCGATACCATAGTGGGCTGGTCGATTTGGTAGCTCAATGTCGGAAACAGGAATCATGAAAATCTCAGACAGCTTCTCTGCGATAGCTGCGCTGACCAACTCGGCAGCCTCTTTTGCAGAACCCGTGTTACTCAGTTTGTTTGACAAAGACTCTGATCCATCTTTGGATGCGTGCGCGTCGGGACCCGCCGATCCTTGGCCAGTCTCTCGAATCTGCAATGCGGCAAATCTGAGGTCACGTCCCAACTGGGACTCGCCCTCAATGTCCCAGTGAGGCCCCGGTCCTGAGTTCAGCCCGATAACCACCTGAGCTGTGTATGGAGAGAGAATAGCGCTGCCTAATACCGAGAGAACCTGGGCTTCTGTGAGCGGCAGGTGGCCAATCTTGTGCAAGCGGTTCAAAATACCGGCCGTCTCAGCTGCAACTCCAATCGCCTTAACGGCGCCGAGATCAATAGACACTCCTGGGAGACCACTTGCCACACGTTTTCGTGCCAGGGCATCTTGGAAAGATCCAGCTGCCGAGTAGTTTGACTGGCCGGTGTTGCCAGCAACACCTTCCACCGAAGAGAGAATGACGAAAAAGTCCAAAGAATTCGGGCTCTCGGATGTTTTGTGCAAGTTCCAAGTGCCATGGACCTTGGGGCGAACGGCAGCCTCGTAATCAGCAAGGGTCATCTGCCCGAAAACCGTATCCTGTGAAGAAGAGAGAGAATTAATCCAGGAAGCTATTTCGTTACCCTACGATTGTTGCTTACCTTCAAAACCATAGCTGCTTGAATAACCCCACGTACCGGGGGAAGCCGTCGTCTGCACACTGGCCCAACGCATTGGCAAGCTCCGCTTCTTCTGATACGTCGCAACTAACGGACTTGACACGACAGCCGGTCTCTTTGAGGTCTTCCACGAGCTTGGCCTTCTTAGCATCCCCGGCGCTTCGTGATAGGAGGATCACATTTCTGGCACCAAGTGCTATCATCCAGTTTACAATTGCACGGCCGAGTCCTCCTAGACCGCCAACCAGCAGGTAAGACACATCTGGAGAGAACCTTGAAGTCGGGTTCCGTGGAGAACCGGGACCATCTCTTGTGGGCCAATCGAGAGTACGACCTTGCCGATATGCTTGCCAGCCTGAAGCATTCGGAAGGTCTTGGCGACTTCGGCGATTGGGAAAGAAGCGACAGGATGGACAGGAGTAATGAGCTTGGCATCGAAAAGGCCGTGTCGATGGTCATACTTGCACCCCGAAAGTCAAAGAAATGGGATATCCGGTTGGATGCCATAGCGGTTCCCGTTCCTGTGAGAAAGAATCGTGGGAGGTTATCCTCATCACGTACTAGCCCATCTCTATAGTCGTGAACAAAAGTGCCAGCAAATACAGAGGTATTTGAGCCTACAACCTGTGATAAAGGCAGACCAGCTGGACAGATATTAGTTACTTTGTTTGTGGTTGCAATAGAGATGGCCCATTCCAATTTGCTGGAATTTCAACATACCATTCTCTAGTGCTTCATATACAGACTCAAGCTGCAGTCGGAATTGAGGATCCAATGTCTAGAGAACAAAAGAAAAAAAGTCAATTGGTGATCTAGAATTTACACTGTGCATTGAAGCTGGCTTCCTACCTCGGCAGTTTCGGCTGAGAAGTTGAAAAATGCAGCATCAAATAGTCCGACATCTTCGTTCATAAAGTGGCCTCCTTTGACATGGACGTGTTGTATAGAAATTAGTTGATAATCGAAAAGCACGTGCGTCGAATGGGTCGCTTGCTGTGCTCAGCTTCTCATTGTTTAGGTGGTACGCTCCAGTGGGATTGAAGCGCGATGAAGGAATTTCGCTCCAAGCGCTCTTTCCTTCAATCAACATTTTCCATAGCTTGCGAGGGTTTGATGCATCGCCCGCAAACTTGCAACTCAAGCCAACGATGGCTATGGGATCGGTTGCCCAGGTGTGGCCGGTGCTTCCCATGATGGATACAGCGGATAACAAAATGGGATGAAGAAGCGTAGAGCAACGGTTCGCCGAATACAACAGGTCTATTTACTGGCTTAGTCTTTGAAGTCTCACTGGTCGGGATATATGAATGATGTTAAATAGTCTAGGGAAAAGCTTCGACTAGTAGTTGAATCTCTCGATTTGGCAACGTATATACCTCCGCCATTATTCTAAGTCTGTCTTAGTTCTTCTAGTGGATACATTCCCTGTCTGACACGTCCGTTGGGGCTAACACAACGGACTAAAGTAGCACGCCGACGGGGTTTTTTTGAATCCGACCGAAATGTCACGCAATTTCGGTGGATCTTTGGTCCCAGCAATGCCTTTTTTGGGCTTGACGGACACGAGTTGAGCATTTTGAATTTCCTGGGCTAGGCAAGTGCATACGAGGCATCTCAGATGTTACCCAATCTCTTAAGAAGCCCACTAATAACCGGACAAACTTTACGTGGCCAGATATCATCTTCCACAACAAAGGATCGCAATCCTTCCAAGTATGGAAAATTACAAGACAAAAATAGGCGAAAACAGAACAGGAGAAAAAGAAAAAGAAAGTCCGGCGCCTTCAGCCTTCGTGGAAACACGCCTCAAATGAGATTTTGATAGGGTTAGCCAATCACTCGCTATATGGATTGAGTCAGGGTTCGTATCCAAAATCGTAAGATATATGATTATGCTAGCGATCAAAAATAATTATTTATAGAAGCCTTCGATGGCCACCTTGCACATAAACTACTACATACTATATGCGGATTCAACGTGGGGCCGCTTTCACTCCTGGCTGCCACCTTACAATCTATTTAGAATTTTATGCGAGTTAATCGCGAATGTAAATATACTATATACATTTTTATTTATTTTAATGTTAATTAACATTAGAGTATATGAATTATTTAATGATACTAATAATGATTTACCTTTAGCAGGTTACGAATCTGGGAAGGTACTCAGCGAAGCTACAGTTAGGAAGATTGATGATTGTATCTTTGCCACGATGCAAGCTGATGACAAGGTCTGGGCAACAGGGCAGTGGGTTGGGCTGCTTGGATTCAGTCAAGGCGCTAAAATGGCTGCCAGTATATTGTTGCGACAACGGATCGTCAATAGTACACTGAACCGAGACATGCCTGATAGCTGGAGAGCCACTGCAAAGGGGCCAGAATGGCGGTTTGCTATTCTTCTCGCTGGGAGATCACCTTTGTTATCCCTGCATCTTGGCGTGGATAAAGTCACTTTCGATATTGATGTGCTCAGGGTTCCAACGGTCCATGTGCACGGACAGAGAGCTACTTGAAATGTGTTGTGATAGGCGTACATCGAGACTGGTTGAATGGGACGGTGACCACCGAGTACCTATAAAGTCCAGAGATGTAGCTGCTATAGTTGCTGAGGTTCTACGGGTCGCTTATGAAGTTGGAGTCTTGTTTTAGTGGAAGCCATGTGGTAAGAAAATAGAAGATTATAGATTTCTAGACCTTTCCTAGTGGCCGTTGTGCCACCTTTTAAAGCGAAAGCAAAGATGCATGGGCAAAGTATTTGATCCTATGGAATTATTCGTGAACGGCAGATTATGAAACTAAAATGTTCCAAACCAAGACAAACTCCCAATCCTAAATATCACAATCTTCATTCAGAAAATGAGCGAAACCTTATACACCTTACTGAAAATATCCAGGTCTATCTGTGTGTGCTGACACCCTTTCGGCTCGCGCATTTATTTCAGTGGGGATGCGAAATCTCTGTCATATAGTTTCTCCAGAGATCATTCAAACCTTCTTTAGAGAGCTCCCTGCCCCTCCTTTTTTTTCAAGAATATGTCATATGCTCCAACAAATTATCATCAGTGGGAATGATATATCATTGCCGTAAGGTCCAGCGCGCTCACGACTTTATGCAATCTGCTGCTAATACCATCGTCATTTTAAAAAATGTATATTGACCAATCTCATCAAGCACACCCATTTCAAGATCAAAGTAAAGAAAAGGTAGATTTATGTTACATCTAATGTGGTAGCCACATAATATAAATGTTATTCTAAATTGTATGGATCTAATTAGACTGTTGATAGTATCCTGATCCATCTAATCCGACGCACTTAGTTCAGCTGCTTGGAGCCTCTGTTAAACTCCTTGCGGACGGCTGTTATTTACTAATAGAGGAAATCTCTCCTACAACTACTGTTTCCATAGATTTTAAAGATCCTTCATTAAGTTGAGATAAGGCAAATTAACACCCCTCCATGCGTGTTGGGACATATGGATGGATATTATATTTTATTAAAAATAGAACTAGGTTTCTAGAGTGGAAGGATACCGTCCTCAAGATTTCTTTATAGAAGAGACCTAGGTATAATTTTACAGAATTTCGGTTTCTAAATTCCTGGAGATATAGTGTTCCCTAAATAGTTGGGGGTGCGATGTAGACTAATAGCTAGTCAAAGTAAGTGATCATAGATCATGGTCTCATAGACGCTTCAAAATAGAGTATTAAGTGGGAACTGGTTAAGCGAGCACTCATGCTTGTATAGGACTAACAAGGCTGCTGGTGGGCTAGGAAGTAATTGTATCGGATCTCTCTAGTTCTGAACTTGAGTAGACGGCTGCTACCTGGACACAGAATTAGCTGGCATTGGTATCGATTCTCTGATGGGAATGGAAATTGGTCATGAAATCGAGACGAGGTTGAAACGCACAGTGGATCAAACCGAATTGCTCCAGGCCACTGATGTGCGCCAACTTGTCGAGTTCCTCTCCGGAATCTTATATGGCACGTCCAAGCTGGTCTTTGATGATCAGGACAGCCATGATTCGTCATCCGAGCCAGAACGGTGGTCGAACAGCTCGGTCACTTTTACCCCACCAGACACAGGCATGACTACACCCAGCGCGAAGGAGAAAACGAAGTTGTTTAAGCATGGAGAGCTGCAGCTTTCAAGAGACGACATACTTGAATGCTTTGGAGAGATCAAAATGAGCGCAGATAGACAGCTCTGTGACCTCCACCTTGACAATATAGATCGAGTCATCATTGCCGGCACGAGTCGCCTTACCACTGCCCTCATTGTGGAAGCATTTGAGAAGCTGGGCTGTTCAATACGCAACGCCGCTCCTGGCGAAATTGTCGAACGTGTGAAGTACCTACACCAATACGAGCGTCTCATGGAGTGGATTTATGGCTTCCTCGAGACGGACGCACGGCTGATCGACATTAAGCCCAGTAGTGGGCAATTGACGAGAACTGCCGTTGCGGTGCCCAATAAGTCGAGCGAGGCTATCCGCGATGAGCTTCTCAGGGCACATCCAGAGTGGGCGGTAGCATCCAAGCTGATTTATCACTCAGGTAAACCCCTAGCAAGCATTCTGTCCGAAGAGACTGACGGCATCCGTGTACTCTTTGGATCATCGCAAGGCCGTGATCTGGTGGCTGCACTATACCGGGGTCACCCCTTCAACATCATGCTCGCTGGCCAGATGTGTGATTTGATCAATCGGTTGATGGAGCGAGTTGAAGGAGGAACGCTCAAAATCCTTGAGATGGGGGCCGGAGGAACAACTGTCATTCTTGCTCCCTTCTTGGCGTCGCTCTATATTCCAGTCGAGTACACCTTCACGGACCTGTCGTCAGCCATGGTGGCCGCTGCGCGTAGGAACTTCGGCAAGAAATACTCGTCTATGCGCTTCGCTGTGCATGACATTGAACAGCCGCCAGCAGAGGAACTATGTGGTCAGCATATCATTGTTGCCAGCAATGCCGTCCACGCGACACACAATTTAGTGACATCGGCAACTAATATCCGGAAGGCCATGAGGCTAGATGGCTTCGTAATGCTGCTGGAGCAGACCGAATGCATGCCTTTCTCGAATCTTATCTTCGGTCTGCTGGAGGGCTGGTGGTTATTTGATGATGGGAGAACCCACACCATCGTCTCCACCGAGCGCTGGGAGCGCGATTTGCAAACGGCTGGCTTCGGCCATGTTGACTGGACAGACGGCAAACTCCCTGAGAACAATATTCAGCGAGTTATCGTGGCATTGGCAAGTGGACCGGCTCAAGAACGCTTGCCCATTCCTCAGTCTCGGCCCGAACAGCAAAACCCGAAGCAGTTGACAAGAAACCTGGCGACACAGCAGGTTGACGCCGAAAAATACGTGTCTCGGTATACGTACGGGTGGGTTTCCCAGGCATTATCGAATTGCGAGAAGGCATCGCGAGTTTCCAAAACGTACGGCGCTGTCGTTGTTGTTACGGGGGCCACCGGAAGCTTAGGCTCGCATCTCGTCGCCACATTCGCAGAGAATCCTCATGTGAAGACCGTGGTTTGTTTGAACCGGCGAAATAGCGGAACCCCGGCCGAAGAGCGTCAGGCAAATGCGTTCTCCAAGCATGATATCTCGCTCTCGTCCGATGCGCGCGCCAAACTTCGAATCTTTGAGACTGACACGTCCCGGGAACTTCTTGGCCTCTCGTCATCCGACTATGAGTGGCTCGTTCAGAACGGCACCCACATCGTGCATAACGCTTGGCCTATGAGCGGTACTCGTGGCATTACTGCATTCGAGTCACAGTTCCAGACAATGCGAAATCTGCTGGACCTTGCACGCGATGCGGCCTGCCAATCTTCCTCCACAGAGCTTTCAGGCGCGCCCTACCGCATCGGATTCCAGCTGGTAACATCAATTGGCGTTATTGGCCATTCTGGCCAGTCGCGTGTAGTGGAGGATCGCGTTCCGATCTCCTCTGTTTTGCCTACCGGCTACTGTGAAGGAAAATGGGTTTGTGAGCGCATGCTGGACGAGACGCTGCACCAGTACCCAACCCTTTTCCGGGCCATGGTCGCTCGTCCTGGTCAGATTGCTGGCTCGACATCTAGCGGAGCATGGAACACCATCGAACATTTTGCCTTCATCGTGAAATCAGCCCAGACTTTGTGTTCTTGGCCGGACTTTGATGGCATCATGCAGTGGATCCCAATCGATGCTGCCGCGCATGTTATGCCAGACTTGCTGCACATTGATAAAGAGGCCGATGCTCCGGAAGCATATCCCGTCTACCATATTGACAACCCTGTGGGTCAACCGTGGAAGGAATTGTCGCCTGTGCTGGCTGAGGCGCTAGGTATTCTGGCCGATCGCATCGAGCCGTTCCGTGATTAGCTCCGGCGCGTCTGCCGCGCTCCCTTGCCTGAGACGGAGAATCTGGCTGCAAAAATAATCAACTTGCTCGACCTTGACTTTGAACGGATGTCGTACAAGGCAAAAGAACATTCTCAGACCATGGCTGCTCTGGAACCTGTCCGCCCTGATGTTGTGAGAGGGTATGTGAAAACTTGGAAGCAGATGGGCTTTCTCGTGTGATCGGTGATGGAGCTTCCGATTTTGTTTTGTTTTGTTTGTTTTTTGCCCATGTCACGCCATTTATATTGTCAGTAACATATACTGCTTAATCGCTACTTTCATAAATTTCTTAAGTTCCTGAGCCCTAACCGGAGGCCCATTGAGGTTAATATACTCCGACTCTGCCACCTATTGCGACATGGATACGGTGGAGAATCTTAGTGGAAGCGGTTAGAGGTTCACTGTCTCTTGCAGACTGTGATAACTCACTGGGAAATGCCTACGTGGTGCTGCATTGAAAGTGTGTGATGTATTTTCCAAAGAAATGAAATACATGGACTTTATTCAGAGAACAAAGGTCGGCAAGACCCGGTCTGTGAATCAGTAAGTTCTACATATTCTCCGTGTATTTGCCTGTTCGTTCATTACATTATGCTCCACAAATCAAACCCTCATGTCCGAGTATCTCATTACAGGGGCCTACACGGAGTTCATTCATCATTTCCGAATTGCTGCACCAAATCACCCCAGACCTACGCTAAATCCAAGGAAGAATGGACAATACAAGTCTATTCAGGCTGAACATAACTCGAGAAGGGATAGGTGGTATGGAAAGAGAAAATGCCGCGATTTATTCGGCATCTACCCGCAGATTACGACTAGTAAAAACTTACTTGCCCGATGACATAGAAAAGAGTTTTGCACCGATAGACGGCGAAAATAGATATGATTAAATTTCCCAATGTGAGCGGCAAGAGGTGAGCACTAAAATGGAAGGGGAAAGGTCTCGAGTGCCAGTCATTATCCGGTACATATGTGGGTATTGACCTCCAGACAGTATCTACAACACAGAAACCTAAGACGAAGACACCGCCCAACGCTCAATGACTTTCGACGGCTTTTGACGACGGCACAAGTCCCGGATCCAATAATCCAGCCTGCACAAGCACCCCGGCCTGGTCCCAATAGAGACTCTGGCGTGTAATCTGACCGGCAGTGAAGCTTGCCACCACAACGATGATGAGTCTGATATCTCGATCCGTCGGTGAAACACCAGGTAACAGCCATGGAACCTCAGCAGTATGTCGACAAGAAAATAACATCTCATCCACGATGCGATCCGCACCCACAGTGCGGGATAACAGTCGGACATGCTGATCAACTGGTCCAGCAGGAATATACGCATGAGCGAAGAAATCTTTCAGACTTGAGATATCGGAGCCTGCAATAAACATATCAGTAAATTCAAACTAGATCGTAGAAAGTAAAAGGGGAAGAAAACTCACCTCCGGCCTGGGTAGGAATACACCTCACAAACACCTCCCCAGCGGGACACCCCACCTCACCATAATGGCTATGGCCAGTCAACATCCTGACCGTCGACTCATTGTCACAACTGTCGGTATGTTTCCGCGTCTCCAGCTCACCAACCACAGTATCCCAGTACTCTTCCCAAACAGTCTCAATATCAATAACAGGCCAGTGACTTCCGACATTGAACGAGCGCCGCAGACACGCCAGCGCCCGACTCCACGCCAGCTGCGAGCCGATCTCGTCATCCGGATTCAAGTCCACATCCACCTCGCCTTCTTTCTCCTCTGCAATTTCCCGCTCCGCGAACCCAGCTCTGGACCCCGGGTACGAGTACACGTAGCACCGGTGTTTTTTCTTGTAGGTGACGTCGCCTTCTGAGGCACTGAGACTTATCCATGGCCACAGTGCGCAGGGCTGGACTCGTGGGCCTGGAACGTGGACTTGGATCGGCAGATATGTTGATTTGGAGATTGGGCCAAAGATTGAACTTGTGTCTGAGCAGCCTGGTGGCGAGCAGTCTTCCCTTTGTCTATATGTGAATTCGTCTGTTGAGGAGAGGGGATAGTACGCTATCAAGGCACATAGGTGTGGGAATGGGTTTGTGTTGCTGTGTACTGTGTGGTGCGAAGCTAGGAGAAGGTAGGCGGGTCGGTGATATGCTGGGATATATGGTTAGCTGGGCTTTTTTTGGGGGGGGGGGGGTTCGTCTAGGGCTAAGATGCCTGCTTCGAATAGCGAAGCATGTATATAGAGACAAAATAAAGTCGAATGTTAGACGTACCGACTATCGCATACCGCTCTCCATTCTCGAGTTCATCCTCTTGCGCATGTATCGCATTCTCCAGCGATTTTCGGTCCTTGTCTTCATCCCCGCTGCCGAGGAAGGGGATATAGATCACGTCAAATCCTTCTGCCTGGAAGCGATGGACTACATGGGTATCAAACTCCAGAGTGTCGGAGACCAGGATGAGGTGTCGGGGAGCCGGCTCTTCATATCGCCAACTCCGTTTGCCGGAGCTCGTGCTCACTGCCCGGTGTAAACCATGTGGATGGGATGCTGCGGAATTGGGGCCCGTAGTATCTCCGCCCTGATATGGCGGTTTACTGCTGGAGCTTGATGCTCGGCGTCGAGTGAGGCGCTGGAATACGTTGACCATGATCTGAATATAGTTTGGATGATTGGATAAACTGTAAGTTGGGACTTTGGAAGGGCATGTGGTCCTGTTTATGAAATATCTGCTCCAGATTCGGAACGCTCGGATTGTTGCTCTTGGTATTACATATGTCAAGACGTGAAAATGGATGCCGAGCGGATGCCAATGCTTGGTTTATTGGTCCTTTGTGTCGAATGACAAGCCCGCATTTAGGGACTGAAGTGACGTCGTCGATGTTGCATTCCGCGATTAGATAGGGCTGCACATAGGGCTGTACATAGATCTTCATGCAATAGAATCTGATATGACGAGTCAACAAAAATATCCCTCTTCTATGTCTATACAAAGAAATGATCTGTGCTATAAAATAGTCACAATGCGGGATAATCATCTCACCCCGAATGGCATGAAATATCTAACCCCACTTATTCAAAGCTCACCAACCACCCACGATCCTCGCTGACTTTTCCAGGCGCTTTACCATTGTCAATAAGATAGCACTTGTAAGCCTCGCGCAACAGACTCTCCCGCGCGACCTCACAATCTACCCGAATATCCTCCACCAAGGCCTCTAGTGACACATAATCAAACTCAGGCCGGATATAGCCCAGAATGAGCAGGTTGAGTCGCGTTTTATAGAAATCAGGCAGGCGGTTGAACTTAGTCTGACCCTCCTGCCCCGCAGCAGTGGGCGATGGTTCCGTAAGAGGTGGCATGATATGGATTTCCTGAAGTGAGCAACCACGTCAGTCACATGCCCCAACAAAAATGCAGGTTTCAACATTTGACGGCATTTCGTCCGGTTTATATCACATACCACAGATCGTACAGTGTTCTTATAGAAAGGGTTATATCCGATACTCAACACAGCAGGCAAAACCACCGCAGTAGATGTGCTGCCTTCGGATGAGTCATGTTGGTATGTTTTCGGGTCAAGAGCTACAACGCCGTAATAGACACCGGTTGTCAGCTCTGGGTGTTTTTCGGACAGGTCATCGGCGGGGATATTTGCAGTGGGGATTCCGAGCTGTAGCCATCCCGGGAGAACGAGTCAGTGATAAGTCTGTTGTGCCCGCTGCGCTGTGCGATAGCAGCGAGGTTATGTTCCCAGATTCATGGACATACGTCTTTGCTACCGCGGCCAAATCCTTTAATCACTGGCCCTGACAATCGCACGGGATAAGGGGGTTCCGGGCCTGCGTCGGGACCGGCTACCGGGTCGCGCGGCTTGTTGGAGCCCATGGCGGATTCTGTCGGGTGAGGGTACGGTGAAGAGTGGATAGTGACACAGATCTGCTTATATTGTCGTTTCGTTTGGTATGTACTGATTGTGTGATTTAGCAATGGTTTGGCGCGATGCTGTTGAGTGTGTCTGGATACGACCTCGGGTCAACCCTGGTGGGGGTTATCACGATAAGGACGCCTTATGGATATGGATAATTCGGCGCCCGATGTATCAGGCATCAATTCCCAATCGGGATCATCAGATCCAAGGTTGGATTAAGCTTATTTCTTCGTTTAAAATTAGATGGTTCAGGGCTCAAGGTCAGAAGTGACCCCACTCAATATCATGCCATTGTGCTCATACAGTAACCCGTCCCAGAAATGACGTTTTTCGTCCGTTTTGAACGCCGCAAAAAAAACAAAAAAAAACAAAGCATATCGACAATCCTGAAATTGGTTCCAGGAATCCAAGAAACATAACGTATATACGAGAAGTAGAGCAAGACAAGACCCCACCGGCCAGTGGTCCGAAATCAAGATCAAAGGGAATCATACAATCCCAGAACCAGGAAATATGTACTAGGGTAGAACAGCAGAAGAAAAGACAGGCCTGATGCGAGGCCTTGCTGGGGGTATGAAAAGGCAACCTGAAACAAATGCACGAAACTAAATCAAAAAAAAAGAGATCAAATGCACGGCAAGAACTAGAGGATGGGCGGATTAACATGAGATCAACTTTGAAGGGTTGCATGATCTTAAGAGACTTACATTCATCACAATGAGCATCGGGATATCGAACACATCGCGCTTCACTGTCCAGCAGTACGCGCAATCGACCTTTCCGTCCTTGAAACCAAGCTGGTTCATACCAGCCTCGCCAGCAATGCCACCCTTGCGGAGGTGGTTGTTCCACTTCCCGTTATCATCCGATTGTGCAACCTCCATATCCTCCTTGGTCTTGTATTTGAGTAGCTTGCACCGGGTCATGACACTACCACGAGAATCGCCAAATGCCAGACGCGCAAAGTCCTCGTAGAACTCTACGACGCTGTCATCATCCAGAAGCTCGGCCAAGAACACCGGCTGGGGGCGTCCACTGCTGGAATGCTCTAATGTTGAGCTGCGTGGTGTGAAGCTACCGCGTGACGTTGTCCCGGACTGGGGTACGCCCGAAGCACCGGTATTGACGTTGAGGTTTGCCTCTTTTCCTAGAAGCACGTCTTTCTTCCATCCAGTCAGGATGCTGAACTCCTTGCCTACGGCGGCGATCTCGCCGGTGCGTCGGCAAACGATGGTTGGCGTTCCACATGCATTGATGAAGTCCTCGTACTCCCAGAGTGTTCGCTGGAAGCATTTTTCCATGAATATGAGATCATCACGATTAAGGGTCTTAGTAGTTGCGATAAAAGAGGGCCGAATAGATGCAAGCGCCTTGGCAATTCGCACGGTCTTTTGCGGCGTGAAGCGACGTTGAATAAAAGCAGTAAGATTATGGAACCCACTTGTGTAAGCATATGGCTCTTTCACGCTCTCATATATCGAGGAAGGGTTTCGGTGGCGCCGTTTAGGGCCAACCTGCAAGTTTGGGTTCTTCAAGATCGACGCTGACGTCACCTGGCGTTGTCCATTCGGCACCAGGCTGTTGGACTTGGACTTGGGAGCAGGAGCGATGTTGTTGAATGGGCCGTCATCGAACGTAGCCGTTGTAATGTTCGGACTTGTGGCCGAACCAGGACTAGTGAAACTTGGTGGCCCGGTTTCGATCGCAAATGCATGTGGTGCATTTGCTTTCATGTGTTCGGGGAGCATACCATTTTGCCCATACACACCTCCGACATTCACATGCTGGCCCGAGGCCGGCCCGGTTGACCAATCATTTAGCAGAGGATCGCCAAACATGAAAGGTTGATTCCCCGGGCTTTCTCCAAATCCAGGAGCTGGTGTGGAGAATTGGGCCGATCCACTTCGGCCGATCGACCCTCGCTGTCCTGCGGAATCAGTGGGAGAGTCCCCGGCCGCCCCAGTGGCCATATGCCCAAGCATGCCAAATTCCAGAGCACCGTATCGATTTTCGAAGTTCATGCTTGATAGATCAAAGTTGAAGAGAGCTGGATCACTGGGATCAAAAAATGGGCCCGCAAAAGGATTCTGAGACTGACTTGTATCCCCCGAGAGAGCAGTATTTGGAGTAGGCTGCTGGTTTACAGTCGAGGAAAGACTCGGATTTCGGCCATTGGTGCTGGTCTTCATGTTGAAAGTAGGTGAAACGGGTGATTGCGCGGTAAAAGGGCTTTGGCTCATGGAGGATTCTTGGTACGGATTGTAAGATCCTGCCTGCGTCTGGGGCGTAGGGTAAAAGTTGTTATTCGGGGTATTGGTTTGTTGTTGATTGTGCTGGTGGCTGTGCTGCTGATTATGTTGTTGGCTGTGTTGCTGGTTGGAGCTGACAGCATTTGCGCCATTTCTAGGCATAGGCATATTATTCCGGAGTGTGGTGTTGTATAGACTGGTGTTGTTGCTGCTATTAACTGCTGGCATCAACGCCCCATCAGGAGCATCATGGAGATACTTGGCCTTTTTGCGAACACCATCATGACAAGCATCTTGAAGACCTCGCTTGATGCAACGTTGACACGGTCGTTCGTCGCCTAAACCCGATATATATTAGTCAGATATTTAATAAGTGTTGGGATCAGTCTATCATCATACCGCATGTCAAATGAGCTCGTTGGCATGCAAAGCAAGCTCGCCGGGCCTTCTTCCGTCGCGGTCGGGAGGGATCCTTGGCATTGGCTGCTTTGCGGTCCGCTTTGCTATCGCTATTCGTTTTGGGCTTGATGTCCATTTGTTCGTGCTCTGTGATATCAGCGGAGTCACGATCCCCACTGAAGTCCTCTGCAGGAACCGGGGAGCCGTTCTTGGTCTCCATATTCATTTCGGCATGTATTCCGAGAACGGTGATCTATGGACACGTCCACAAAAGTGAGGTAAATTGATGTTTCAAACCCCGTAGGCTACTTTATGTGCCTTCTCGTGTTGACCTAAAGAAAAAAAGCGTGGTGGCGACAATACCAAATGATATCATCCGCGCTTCGATCTCGGCGGCCGAGCGGATTCACGTGCACGAGCTTAAGTCGAGCTTGTGAAAGAGAAAAGAGAAACGATCGCAGATTGTTAATCGTCTGTGTTGAGGCTGAAAATCCACCCAAATCACCTCTCGAAGGTCGGAGGGGTCTCCGGTCCTTGGTTTCTATAATCGCGCGTTTGCGACTACAGTTGGCGGGGAATCGGAAGCGGAATCACGGGGAGTCGAGTCACAGGTGTAACGGGGGACAATCGACTTGAGATGCGGCGGATGTACGATGATCTGACACATTGAAGGGTTTCAATGTTTGTAGATGGGGAGAAATTGGCGCAAAGCTGACAGCAGAAAATCCCGCAACGATTCGGGGCTGAATTTGGAGCGGAGAGGTTGACTTCGTTCGGTTGCGGGGAAGATGCGAACTTTTCTCCAGATGCGAGAGATGTGACGATGCCAGGTCGAGAGCTGGGGAAAGGAAGAAAGAGCAATCGAGGCAAATAATGTTGGCGGGGAGGATTATAGAAGAAGTGAACTTTCAGAACTCTGTGTTCCCGTGACTGGTATCTAAACACTCCCAACACGACACAGTCCAATTGTAAAGGGCTTAATAAAAATCAGAACAGATAATTTTTTTAATGGGTTGAATGGTTTTTTTTAATGGTTTATTTTACAACTTTAGCGTTGTGTTTCGTAAAAGGCGCACGCAGAGCTGGCTATACTTCGTAAAACAGCCACGATTTTACCTAATTAATTTGAAGGCTTTTCCTTTTTTTTTGTAAGGTTTTTTCTTGCTACCCAACGTAATCCCATGTTGGGCGTGTCTTTTAACATCAGAAATATTAATATATATATATATATATGTGTGTGTGTGTATTGTTCTATAACTGCTTCATATATAAGGAACATTGAACCAAAGGCCTATGTACGTACATACTCACATGCTAACGTTGCAGGCAGTGCTGGCAGCCGGCAGTTCATTATGACCAGTATTATAACTTTCACTGCATTACCGGAACCCACAGGTAATTTAAGCGCGTCCACGAACTCTGATTGGCTTGATTACAATCCTGCACCAGATCGAGTTCAGCGCATACCGGATGTGCTATAGCCCCGCGGGGGCAATTGCGCACGTGCAACTTCCAAGTCGATTGCGTCTGCATCTTGTTCTATTCTTGACTTATAAACGTTCAATGCAAGTATCTCCAATTGAGTCATTATTCTTCTGCCACGGTCGGATTCCGAGAATCTCCGGTCCAGACTTTGCACGGTTCTCGGCAGTCCCGTTTTGTTCCGAGGTTGGCGGATGTGCTGTGCCGAGGCTAGAAGGCTCCCAATAATATATCGCTCAGCTATGACGCCTGCTATACTCTTAGAGTAGGGATTGTTATGTCTGCCTGCAACCGGGGCTCAGTTGGTTGGGGGTGATTACCGGTGAGTAGATTCCAAGACCACATGACTCGTATGCTTCGCAATTGGCCTAGCAGACTGGGGGGCGCCGTCGGAGAATTAAAGCCCAGGCCAGGTCTTTTAATATCTATTCATAGAATGAGGGGATTTATCTATTCCCAGTTTGTCAAGTATAGTGGTATTAAAGACTTCATAGTCTGCTTAAGATCAGGAATGACCAGGTTGATACAAGGTGTCTACAGATAGCATCAAGTAGAGTTAGGTGATGAGGCATATATCCTTGCCGATCATGCGTATTATTGACTATTATTCTCTGCATTAGCTTCTAAACCGCAGGCGGTACAGCAGCTAAAGGCGTTATGTCTTGATCTATGGTGGTAGGCCAGGTGTTGACCCTACCATCCCCAGTAGCCAAACGTCTCAGCCCAGGAGGTTCTCAACATCTGGTCATGGGATGCCGTGTTCGCCTACGGCACACCGTTTTCAGACGAAACCAGTTGTTAAACTGTTGAGATGCAATGGCACCGAGGGTAGACCTGTGGCTGCCCTCGTAAAAGAGCCAGCCAGCAACCAGCCCACTTAAAGTTAAAGTATGTATGGGATATTATATGTGCATGGAAGTATCGATGTCGATCACATCTGTGATTTCGCGAATCGGCTCTTACTTCGGATCCAGCTCCCATACCGAAAGAATAAGTACCTATTATGAGTGTCAGTACAACGTTCAGTAAACAGAACAGCCTATGTTGAGTTGTGTGTCGCCAGAGCCACATGCAACTGGGATATCAAACTTTCTAGTTTGAGGCGACTCGATCGAGGTTCAAAATGCAGGGGGAGTAAATAGGTAGGCCATAGCGTAAGAGGAAATCAAGTATGTCGAAATGAACACTTACGGGAATGGAGTCATGACAAGGGTCAGGAACGCTAACAAGGAGGTTGCCCAGTGATATCCGAGGTTGTTATACACTGCATAACCGTCAGTTATAATCATTGCGTCTCAACTGTGTGCAGGCAAGACTATAGCTGTCAAGCATTGAGGAAGAGCTACAGATCGACCTGTTCAGAATCCAATGCATCGATCTGCGTGGGAAGATGTGCTTCAAGCAAAGCACGGACTTGCAATTCTTGTCGCAGCACAGAGGTAGTGTAGACAAACTTACTTTGGATTCCAAATAGTGGAAATATGCCTCCAAAAGATGACCGAGTGAAGCTGTTCGCTGCCAGGGCACTGGCGGCAAAAGTTGGATACGCATCGACCAGGAATGTGAAGATACCTGAGTAAACCAGGATTGTCCTAGCAGTAACACGATCTATTAGCATCACACGGCCAAAAGAAAAAAATTCACAAGGTAGACAGGAATTATAGGACCAACGAGTGATCACCCGGTCAGGTGGGATTCCAAGATTAATCTTACCCTGCACCAAAAACAGCACTGCCAATGATAGGCGCAATCCAATGGACATTAGGATAGATTGTCCAGGAAAAAATGAAAAGACCTATAGTAACCAAGGGTCCTCCCAGGATCGCTATTCCACCAAAGTCAGCCATCGTTTTCCAAAGACAATTTGTTGGTAAACTTACCAGGGGGCAGCCGCCACTCCGGCTGGAAGTCATCGGCCTTGTTCGTGGCTTTCTCGTGGTTGCGCTCCAAGCGAATGTAGTTTCGGCGCCAGATCGGATCTGTCAAAATGGCGATAACCATTCCAACAAGCATACCAAGGAAACATAGGCCACGCTGCCATAATACTAGCCCATACACCTCATGGAATACTAGCTGGAAAGCACCAAAGAAGAGGTACAGAATACCCAATAGGATGGCCGAGAAAATGCAAAGGCATAGACACATTGGCTCCAATGTCAAGAGCAATACGGGTCTATACATGGATCGTAAGACTGTCTGGGCCACAGAACGCTGAAGCTTTTCGATCGGAGCTTTCCATCGGATGTCTCCGGTGTCCTGGCGTAGCTTCTGCGCCTTACGCCTCAAGAGTCTAGAACTTCTTAGTATAATTATTCCAGTATCGGGGAGATACATACACTGGGTGATAAGTCTCCGGAACTAATAATATCATCGAGACAAGCAGCACTCCTGTCCAAATCAGAAGTACATAAAACGTCCAACGCCTAGTGATGTAAGCTTCAATTACCAGAAATTTAATATAAAAACATACCATAAGGTAAATGCATTAATGAAGCCGCCAACCCTATTATTTTACTGTTAGTGTTGAGACCAGAGGATACCCGAGTAAAAAGAACGACTTACAAAGGACCAACTTCGGGGCCAACAAATGGGCTCGCAGTGTATAGCATCATGGGAAACGCAAGCTCGTGGCGATCAAACATATCACCAACAGTACCTCCCGCGACACTCAAAAAAGCACTGCCTGATAGTCCAGTGAAGAACCGAGAGATAAGCATGGTCTCGGTATTCTTAGCTACTGCGCTCGGAATAAGCCACACGAGAAACAGCGAGAAGGAAACGATGTAAATAATTCTGCGGCCATAAAACTAAATAGAATCAGATCAATAACTCAAATATAGCAGCGAAAATCTCAAACAAACCTCAGATAACGGACTCAGAAAGAGCGGACCAATTCCTAAAGCGAAAAGCGTCAACACATAGTCTCGCGAAAGATGGCCAGATCAACACGAACCAAGGCCCCAGATGAAAAACGACAATCCAAGAGTTGCCACTTCTTGCGAACACCCGAATTCACCCATCAATTGGGTATATGTCGTGGTATACATCGAAGAGGCACAAGTCCTACACGCAGTAAATCAGCTTCTGTGGTGCATTGAAGCCAAGCCTAAAGCAGCCGTATACTCACACACAAAGTGAACCAATAGAGATAATTATGACGATCAACCATCGTCGGGCTTTGCTCATATTGCGCGGATTCATAGGATCGTTCTCCTCCCAGCCCACAGTATATGCTGCATCGTCCTGGGGCACCGAAGCCTCGTTGACTTCATGGCCGCCAATACTGACGCCGTCGTTCAATGACCAGCTGCTTTCCAGGGACCTGACTGATCTGGACGCATTTGAGCGCTGTTGCTGGAGTGGTGCGCTGCTTTCGTCGTGGGTACCGGGGGAGTTAATCGGAGCATAAGTCACATCCTCGGATTGGGTGTGGTCAAGTTCGTCGTCGCTCTTATCGCTAGGGAGCTCGGGGCCTACTTGGGATTTTTCTTCGGAGTCTGCGTGCGACACGTCTGTACTTGGCCGCGGAGACATAGTCAATGGGAAGGTCAGACTTGCTCATCTAGGATATTTTAGTGTTTAGCGATGAAATCATAGAAACCAGAAAGAACGGTCCGGGGCTACCAAGGTAAATGTACTGACGGGTGGATATTTTAGTCACTATCTTGCGAGGGAAGTTGAAGGATTTATTCTTAGCGTCTAAAATAACGCGAAGTCCGAGCTGATCAATCAAGGCGAGCCCGGGGTTAAGGTTTACGGGTGTTTATTTCCGCGTTTTTGAAGCCGACCTCGGGAGTGATCCCCCGAATAGCTAATTAATAGCCTTGGATTTTGTTTTAAAGGAGATATTTCAGTCAAAATGTAATACTAACACGTGGTGATTTTACCTAGATCCTATAATATACTTGTACATTGTATATTTCTCAGGGCACATAGGTTGTTATCGGGCGCTAAGAGCGTACTAAACACGTGGGATCGTTATATGTATGCACCATGTGGTAGAGAGCTGCATGTATGTAGGTACATATAATTCTCCGAGATCACAGTCTAAAATTGTATAGACAAGAACAAGATATAGTTGAGATAGAGATATGTTCAATTAAGCTAGAGCTAACTACTACGCAACAGAAACAATTCACCAACATCGCTCCCAAGGGACCAGGTAGTCCAAACAAAAACCCCAACAAAAAATTAGTCACCAAAGTCCTATGTCTCCAAGTCCTAAACTCCTGATAGTCATTCAATTGAACGCTATCCCCAAAGAAAACACCGGATCTCAAATGGAGATATTCCACGGAACCATCCCAAAGTTGAGCTGTACAAGAAGAGAAAAATGCGCCAGTAGGTCCCAGAAATTTTGGTCAAGAGGATACGTCCTCTACAGAGCCTGGCTGAGCTGGCTCATAGCACCAGAAGCGTTCTCCTCGGCCCAAGAGCCCCAGAGTGCCTGCTTGCCAGCAATCTTGAGAGGACCACCAATAGACTTGGCACCCTGGTCAACCTTGACAGCATCTTTCGTGGCCAGCACCAACACTTCGAAGAACATCTTGGTGGCATCAGCCTTGCTGGACCGCTGCTCGGGAAGAAGATCCTGGAACAACACGCTCTTCTTCTGCTGGGTGTCTGAGCTACCGAGCTTCTCGCGGAGAATGTGCACAGCGTGCTTAGTTCCCATTGAGACCGGCTCAGTATCCACGGGGTGCGCAATAGTATCGTCCAGCTCATCCATGGGCTGGTTCATGTCTTCGTCTTCACTCAGATGTAAAACGTGATCCTCGTCATCTCCGGGGAATTCAATCTCAGAGCGCTGGTTCATAGTCGTATCGAGAGCAATCCCCTCGTCAACCGGGACGATGGCTTCCTCGTCACCAAACTCCAGGGCAGGAACGTCGACGGCAGCCACATCCATATCGGAAATGCCACTGTCGCGCTTGCGCTTCAGCTCACCGGCCTTCTTGACGGAATCCAAAGAGAGCATGCCACGCAGCTCAGGTGCCCATCCGCGTCCTCGGTCCTCACCAAACACACTAGACACAAAGTTGCCATTCTGTTGTCTGGTCATGAGGGTGAGTAGGACGGGGTCGCGAGGCAAGAATGACGCGGGCTTCAAAATCGCAGAACGATCATTTTGCTGGTCCTTAATCTTGGAGCTGGAAATTGCGACTTCCTTGTCGAGTCCCATAAGCTTCTGGCGCTTGGTGCGCTGACCTTGCTGGGCGCTAACGGCATCGGGTGTTGCAGATACGTCACGGTTGAATTCCTCTTCCAGTTGATTCATCTGATCGGATCCAGCATCAGAAAGGGGGCTTTCGGAGTCACGTTCAAATCGGTTGTCGGCAGCGCGGGGCGTCTCACCACCACCAAAGTCGTCATCGTTGTTGAAGTCCATAGGAACATCTGGGAGTAGGTCATTCAGATTGTCGTGGGCATCATCGCCAAGATCCATCTTGTCGAGGGCGTCATCATCTCCAAGATCCAGTCCCAGATCGTCGTCGTCGTTGAGTTTTGGGGCATCATCGAAAAGATCTTCCTCCATGGGACGAGGCGCGGGAGCATCTCGACCAATTTCCATGGTCGGGTCATTTCCAAGGGGCAATTCATCCTCACCCAAGTCAAGATCAAGAAGGGAAGGGTCTTCAAGGCGTGCGGGTTCCTGAGAAACAGAGCGGCGGAAACTGCTGTCAGGGAGCAATTGGCTTCCAAAATCCATGCTACCAGGGCGCTTGGCAGCAGGCTCTAGGTCTAGGGTTTGAGGGAATAGCAGAGACGTATCAAAGTTGGTGAAAAGATCAGATTCAGTGAGCACATCAGGAAGAGTAATGCCACCTGGAGCGACGACAGTCGACGCCAAGTCATTGTTGTTTGTGAGACGGAAAGCCTGATATATGATTAGACTAAACCAAATTACTATTGATTCAAAATAGTGCGTACCATTTTAATTTTCATCAGAGCTTCATTGCAATCGTCGAGGAGGTAGCGAGCCTTGCGGCTGTAAATTCGAACCACACCCAGCAGCAATTGGCCACTCAATCGCAGAGCCATAGGGGCTTGACCCTGATCAACAATAGCATTGACACTGCTCTCGATATCCGACTGCAGGATATGCGACTTCGAAAGTTTGCGTTCGATATTAGCCGACAACCAAACGCGAGCCAACGGCCCGGTTTTCGACAGGAGGGTCTCGGAATAGAACATGTTGTGTGTTTGTCGTAACGAGATACTTTACAGCAGTGAAATTTGTTGAACCAAATCCAGTAGGTGAAAATACCCGCCCGGCGCGGGGGTGAGTGTAGAAGGGCGACGCGCTGAAGCCGGGAAAACAACGACTTGTGCGATGGCTCGCACTCGCTAACTGTATGGAAAGGTAGATATGTGACTAAAAGGATAAAAGGTTTATCACTCAATCGCGTGAATTCAAGACATCGAAGTCGATGAAGATGGGGGAGGGTATGTGCGCGCGAGGGATATCTTGGAGTTGGCTGAGAAACCAAAGAGGAACGGAAGATGCGCGTCGGTGGGAATATCAGGCGGCAGCTGTGGCCTGGGGGATTTTTGCTGATGTAATTGAGGGGGCTGGGAATGTCGAGTCACGTGTAAGGTACACAAAGGAACACGGTAGGGAACTGTACGAAGTATCACAACAATGCCCATTTTTTGCTATAAAAAGAATAGGCTAGCATCCAGGTCTAGAAAGAAAGAACGCACCAAATAGACAGTCAAAAAATACTCTCAGAGAGTCATAGAAGGCTCTTGTATAAAATCATTGCTGTTATAGAGTACATGGTATACTCTGCCCTACACGTAATATTTTGCGCTATTCTAAATGTAGCGTCGGATAAACACCCTACCCGGAACCACTAAGCTGCAACAGGTAAAGCATCACCCATCATGGGGCTCAGCCTCTTCTGAGTGGACTCGTTGCTCCGAATGGGATTATTTTGCGGTTTGGATTCTAGCAAAAAAAAGGCTCTTTCGCAAGCGAATTGGAATTTTTTGGTGTTAAGCCATCTGTCAGTCCCTTGATTGTCGTCGACCCACTTGCGCCAACTCCGCAAATCCAACAGTTAGTCTAGCCCCCGTGTGCAGCTGCTGCCAGATCGCATCTAACGTGAATTGTTGAAACATAGTCAATTCGTGTCGAGGCGGGATGATAACTACTTCCCGACATATCTAACGTATTATTTTATCGCCTTTAATAATCCATCCTCCAAAGCATGAGCAATGTCAAGGTCCGCAACACCTTCATTGCCGTTGCATAATGCATCAAACATCGACTTTCTGCAACCTCCCTCCACAACACCTATGACCGGACGGTCAAATGCTCCACCGTCGGTAAGTACAAATGATTCACGTACCGTGTGTGCTATCTCGTTCCGATGTCCACTTCTTGGCGCCGTTAGACAATGGGGTTCCTAACTTACGGTCTTGTTCTCTTGCAGGCATCCACCTCAACGTATTCGTGGCTCGAGCCTCATGAAACTGCCGAGCGACTACGAACCTCCCTTTTACACGGCCTGACACCCGCCGAGGCGGAGATACGCTTGGCCAGAGATGGACCGAACGAGCTTCCCCACGATGAGCCGGAACCCCTCTGGCTGCGGTTCCTTAAACAATTCAAGGAGCCGCTAATTCTCCTCCTTCTTGGCTCTGCTGGAATCTCGTTTGTGATGGGCAACTACGATGATGCCATTAGTATTACTCTTGCGGTAACAATTGTTGTGACTGTGGGGTTTATTCAAGAGTATCGGTCGGAGAAGTCGTTGGAAGCATTGAGCCGGCTTGTACCCCATTACGCCCATTTGATCCGTGACCTTCCAACAGCTTCCTCCGTGACAGCTGAGAATGGTGGCCCGCCGCTCCCGGGCTCAGGCATGGAAATGGACGAAATACGGTCCAAAAGCCCAGGCTCGGCGTCTGCCGCGGTCAAGGCTTCATCAACCGTCCCTGCGAACGAACTTGTGCCCGGGGACTTGGTGCTTTTCACTACCGGAGACCGTATTCCCGCCGATATTCGAATCACTGCTGCAACGCATCTCAGCATTGACGAGTCAAACTTGACTGGAGAAAACGAACCTGTAGTAAAGTACGCGGAAGCTCTGCGCAGCACATCTGGCGGGGCCGCTCCAGGGCCAAAAGGAACAGAACCCCCTCGATCCCCGTTCTATGATGCACCGCCAGCGGTGCTGTTGGTGCTGACATTCGATTGAACGAACAACACAATGTTGCGTTCATGGGCACACTAGTCCGCTCAGGCTACGGCCAGGGCATCGTGATCTCGACCGGTGCAAAGACGGAGTTTGGCAGTATATCAGCTTCGCTACAAGAAATTGAGAGTCCCCGAACACCGTTGCAACTGTCTATGGATCGTTTAGGCCAGGAGCTAAGTTATATCTCCTTCGGTGTCATCGGATTGATTGTGGTCATCGGTCTTATACAAGGCCGTAAGATTCTCGAAATGTTCACAATCGGTGTTTCGCTGGCCGTCGCAGCAATCCCAGAAGGCTTGCCTATCATTGTCACTGTGACCCTCGCTCTCGGCGTTCTGCGCATGGCTAAGAGGGGGGCAATCATGCGAAGACTCCCCAGCGTTGAAACTCTTGGTTCTGTCAATGTCGTCTGTTCGGACAAGACTGGCACTCTTACCCTCAACCACATGACAGTCACCAAAATGTGGCATTTCGACTGCCCAGAACCATTCGAGGTGCAAAGAGAAATGACTTCGGTGGTTCCTCCTGGCCCTGCAGCACAGACAATCCTTCGCGTGGGTAACATTGCAAATAACTCTCGTTTGTCACGTATGCACGCAAACTCGCCAGCCAGTGCATCTTCTGCAGCAGTACTTTCTTCGACCATCAACAGTGATTCAGCTGCTGCCAAGAGTCGGTGGGTAGGTCAACCCACCGACGTGGCAATCTTAGATCTAATGGATACCCTGGGAGAAGATGATGTGCGCGATCGTATCAGTGCTCGCGTCCATGAGACCCCGTTCAGCTCCGAGAGGAAATGGATGGGTGTTGTTATAGGCAGTTCTGGTGCATCAAATGGAGGCTCCCATGTTGCCTATATTAAGGGTGCCCTTGAACAGGTCCTGGCGCGATCGGATACCTATCTCACCAAGGATGGTCGGGAAGTAATTCTAGACGAGCCCCGCCGCAAAATCATCCGGGAAGCAGCAGAGACTATGGCGTCAGAGGGTCTTAGAGTCCTCGCCTTTGGCAGTGGAGTTGTTCGTGATATGTCTAGAGGTGGCAGAGGCTTTGGCAGTCGATCGTCCCCGAAAATCATTCAGGGCGATGATGACGAGCGGTATAACGGGTTGGTCTTTGCTGGCCTTCTGGGTATGAACGACCCACCGCGTAAAGATGTGCATAAATCCATTCGACGCTTGATGTCTGGTGGCGTCAGAGTCATCATGATTACTGGCGACGCCGAGACAACAGCCGTGGCTATTGCAAAGAAGCTTGGGATGCCTGTCGCCGATTCCCCGCGTGCACGTTCGGTCATTCGAGGCGATGAACTCGACCGCATGACTGCCGCTGAACTTGCCCAGGCGATCTCAACAGTCTCAATCTTTGCTCGTACAAGCCCAGATCACAAGATGAAGATTGTGACAGCACTTCAGGCCCGCGGTGATGTAGTTGCCATGACCGGTGATGGTGTCAACGATGCGCCCGCTCTAAAGAAAGCCGACATAGGTATTTCCATGGGCAAGCTTGGCACCGATGTTGCTAAGGAGGCAGCGGACATGATTCTAACGGACGACGATTTCTCGACTATCTTGCGGGCAATTGAACAGGGTAAGGGCATCTTCTATAACATCCAGAACTTCATTACGTTCCAGCTTAGTACTAGTGTGGCTGCACTCAGTCTTGTACTGCTGAGCACCACTCTTGGCTTCAAGAATCCGCTGAATGCTATGCAAATCTTGTGGATTAGTGAGTACTCCTACATCTCATTTCATCCTCCGTGTTTCTCTAACAATCATTACAGATATTCTCATGGATGGCCCACCTGCCCAGTCCCTAGGCGTCGAGCCCGTCGACCCTACCATCATGAACCGCCCACCACGACCCAAGACAGCCCGTGTTCTGACAAAACCTCTGATCCAGCGTGTCCTCACCTCAGCCATGGTCATCATGATCGGCACATTGTCAATCTACATCAGCGAGATGGGTGATATCACCGACGGTAGCCCAGTCGACAAGCGCTCACGTATTGTCACCGCGCACGACACCACCATGACATTCACCTGCTTCGTTCTATTCGACATGTTCAACGCACTGACCTGCCGCAGCGAGGGCAAATCCGTCTTGCGCGGTGAAATGCCACTGTTCGGAAACAAGATGTTCAATTATGCTGTTTTCGGCTCCTTGGCCGGCCAAGCCTGCGTGATCTACCTGCCATTCCTGCAGCGCATCTTCCAGACAGAGCCTCTCGGCCTCGGGTCCTTGTTCAAGCTAGTCTGCATTGCCAGTTCGGTGTTCTGGGTGGATGAAGGCCGCAAGTATTTGCATGCGATCCGTCGTCGGCGTGGAATGGGTTCCGGTTATAGCGTCAATGTCTGATCTCCCGATGCAATTTTTGTACGGTTCGGATTGCCCTGTCACGATTTTAGAGATGTCCATGGTACAGGCGCGTGTAGTTTATCATATTTGGATTGATATCCCCCATATACATAATAGAATTGTCGGTTGTCAACATACATAGTGTATTCCCATAAGTTATGGGGCCTTGTTACCTAGGTCTTTTCATCGGATGTCTTTCCAGAGGTCTTCTCAGATATTTCTTCCGTATATTAGTGTCGTGGTTAGAAAGATAAGAAGACTTAGCCGCAAAATATAAAAATAGGTGGTAAAAACGACTTTTCCATGTAGAACATTTGCTGTGTATGAACTCCCTCCAACCCAAGATTGACCATTACCTACATGTAGGTACATATTCGAACGTCTTTTCTCTCCTAATACCTAGTGAACCGACCGTAAGCTAACTTCTTTGCAAGAAGCATGACCCTAAGGAGTAGTATGTGCCTATCTCTGTGTAAATTACCACGTTAGAGCTACTTATCCCACACTAGGCCGATTCCCTTGGTTTATCATTGACTTGACTGGTCTATCCTACTATAACTATAGACACACTGCTCAGAAATTCCTCCTATTCCCACGTTTCTCAGCTGTAGAGATGAGGTCGAGCCCCTTCTTCCCATATCTACTTGTCAGGAGAGGTCTACAGAGACGTCTAGGTCCAGGGTGAAATGTGAGATGAGATTGCTGGATAGTTGAAGAAACTAGGTTACAGATTATGAAGTTTGATAATACTCTTACAAAACATTGCAGTTCTGGTCAAGGCCATGATATCAATAGGGGGCACAATACAGACGATCATTCGCGGCCATCATCTGAATTGCGTGTTATGCTGCTTCATGCACCAGTCCACTTGTACTAACGATTTGCGGAATTCCACGTTCTGAAGACGATTCGGGCCCAAGCGGCATCTTTGACTGCCAACTTCACTACTGGTTTGCCATTTTCAATAAAACAAAAAGATTGGGTAATGAGAATTCAGAATATAATCTCTCTGTGGATGGGCTTCTTATATACACTCAAGGCGGGAAGACTAAGGGCATAACGCTCTTCCCAGGGGCATAGATGCTAGTCGTATACCCTTCGTGGCCAATATAAAACGCACATCGCAAAAGCGCCATTATATCCATTGGTGGGACCTAACCAAGCCATAAGAAAATTGACATAGAACGGGGATATGCAATCATTGGCAATGCTCACTGGGAGGGAAGCGCTGGGGAGACACTGGAACGTACTTGCACCGGAGGCGGCATCACTACATAACCTCAATTATTACGTCCTTGCAAGTCACACTTAGCTTATAAATAAAGATAGCCATTAGCTACTACTATTATAACACACGTAAAGGCAAAATGATATAGCTACAACACATATGCTAGTGGTGCTGTCACTATATAATTTCGTGTAACGGTGTCACCAACATATAGTAGAAACGCCTTCGGTATATAACTTTGAGTATAAGTCCTTGCCAAGTCACACATAATTATAGAGCCGCACAAGCGGAAAGTTCTTATGACTTACAATTAGAAAGATTTACTGGTAATGCTAGCATAACCCACTCAAAGCGAAACGCTGGGACTAATACACATACTTAGAGTCCTAGCTATATGAGATACGCCAAGAGATACAATCAGTCCTATTCTGCCGTGTCCTGCCGCCTTCTTTTAGAAAGACATCCATGACTCTATCTCTTCCAGTTTCTCCCTCGCCGCTCTACTTACCTTTCAGGTCTGTTGCCGTGGAACCAAGATGTCTTCGGGCTTTGATGCACCCAAAATTGACATTGCCAACATGAAATTCGTTGAACCCATTAGACAGACGAATATAATGTGTTTCTGTGCCGAGCCCGCTGGTAAGGCAAGACAAAGACCGCTTGCTCAAAGTGGCAAGTGATGCAGCCACACATTGTGCCTGCGATCTCTAACGGGTTCGGTAGTTCTCCTTATAAATGGGACAGGATTCATCCACCGTTCCGTTCAATTAATCCTTTCAAAAATGAAAGTCGGGCATACAGTCGATTGAAGGCTCAAGGCTATTGCGAACGAGGATCTGTGCCTGATTTCTATGGGGGTGGTTGAGAATATTGACCCTGAGGCGGAGGGCTGGCTGGCAACCGCAGCTCAAGAAATTCTATGACAAAACCTAAAACCTTTCCTCGGGGTCTTGATATACATTCCCAATATGAACATGCTTGAGCTCCCTAGCTACACAGAACAAAGAGCTCGCAACCTCTAGCGGCTTCTGCTCTGAGATTCATGAGGCTGGGATTGTACACCTTGATCCTTATCCTCGAAACATGCTAATTCAGTCCGATCGGGTACTCTGGATCGGCTACGAACTTGCCCAGATATTTGACCCAGAGCACTCGGAGCACCCCAGGTTTTTTGACTAGGAAAGATAATTTATAGATGCTTTTGTGGAAGCGCTGGTAACTTCGCCAGTCCCAGTTTGATTTTTAAGTTTCCGACTGACTTCTTTTGTAATAGTTATAGGACAGATATCATAAGCTAGGAAAGTATGAAGAAACGCGGCCGATTTATTTTGAGTGACCCTCAAGAAGCGTAATCTTGACATTCAAGAGCCCTCGCGCCATTCCATGTCTTTTTTAAGAATATCATTTTTTTATCAGAAAGATACTCACTTTTGTCATGTTGCGGGTGATGCCAATTGCAATTTACCTCCTGAGTCCCAGGAGCTACTTAGGTACTCTTTGGTCATTAACTATCCAATTCCACTTCTGCATATAACATAGTTCATGGCGAAATGGGCGAAACTGTTTAGTCTCCGCAAGACATAGCTGTTCTATGAACTGTAACACAAGCAAAACCGAACCACATAGTGACTTCACTTCCATGGAGCAAAAAAGAAAAATCTTCTTCGCTGTATATCCCTATGAGAGAGAAAAAATATTGACCGACGCAGGGATCGAACCTGCAATCTCTTGATTCGTAGTCAAGCGCCTTGCCATTGGGCCAGCCGGCCTTGTTATTGTGCAAGTGAGCAAGAATGTACATTATAAGCGAAAGCAAATGTGGGCCCAGTCTCGATTAATCTCATTGGTGCATTGGTAAATCCAAATTTTTAAAGTCCACAACTTGGATTTAAATAGTTTACTTTCGTTAACTATAACTAGAGTTATTGTCAATTAGGATTTCGGAATTTTGTAAAAATCTTTCAATCTGTACGGAGCATTTCGGATGTTCTTTGCCACAAGGTGTATCTAATCTATGGGTTTATAGTATAATCAAGCTATAGAGGGTCTGGTTCATCCATGGATCGAAAGTATAGAATTTTCCAAGCCCCGGAGCGCTATAAATACTCCGTAACGTTGTTTTCGGCCTAGACCCAGTCCCGTGGGAGTGGATGACCCTAGCGGATCGCTGAAGAAGGTAATTCTTTGTATACTTATAAAAGTATCAAACGTACGTTGTACAATTTTCTAGAGTTTTGAATAGACAATGTAGTATATGTACAACATGTACCATGCATCGATGTACATACTCCGTACTCCGCATGGAGATAGGGTCAGACTCCGGCATCGGTCCCGAAAGTGCGAATAAAGTCCATCCCTGCCCGACCCGAAACCGGGAAAATCCGGAAGAAAAGTCAAAAAAGGGACCTTATCTGTCGCCAATCGTTGGCTCGTTCCCACTTCGATACGCTAATACTGAAATGGAAAGGCTTGGCATGCGGCCGAGCCCCACTTAGCGCAAGTGGCAACCTGGGCTTTATCTGCAACCAATTAGATGCAGTAGAATACAGCGTCACTCGTCCAATTGCTGGTGGCGGATAGGAATTTGATGGAATTTGAAGCTCTGATATCCGAGAGACAGCGATAAGCCTCTGTTCTCCCTCAAGTTCTCCAGAAATTGCAACTCCACGAGGCTATTCTATACAGAAAAGAAGGGGGGTACCTGCAGGATATTTGTGATAAGCTATCTATAACTAGTTTAAGCTAGTTATCTAGTTATATAGTTAGAGATATTTAAAGATATATAAGAAGTAGGCCCAAGTCGTAGTGGAACTTGAAACTCTCAGGAACTATTCCCCGGACTAATGGTTTGATCATCATGTAATGTCCAAAGGTATATCCCTCAAAAAAAAAAAAAAGACCAATTGTTTGGACTATTGGAATACTTATCATCCCTTGCCACTATGCGGCTGTCCGAGCCGAGAATGACGAGGTTCCTGTGTGAGAATATGTGACTACGTTAATTATGTATACAGAAATCTAATTTAAAAAAAAAACTTTATATACCCAAAGACCAAAGACCAAAAAGACTGAAAACATGGAGAGGAAAAGGGATGGGGATAGGGATTATCCCATTGATACTGTCACAATCTCTGACCCAAACTACTTTAACTACTTAGGCAAATTTTCACCTATCTCCTGATTTTCTCTTCCCGCGCCTACCTCTCAAAATTTACGGGAATTGTTTCAAAGAATCTCATTTAACTTTTTTTCACCTCTGGGCAGTGCTTTTTTAACTTGGGAAGAGGGAAATTGCTTTGAATTGCTTTTTTTTTTTTCGTTGCACGGGGGACCCACTGCTGTCGATCGACTTATCTTTGGATTTTTGGCTCGAGAAGTTCGGGTTTCCTCTATCTTATATCGTCCGTGGCGAATTCCTTTTTCTTTAACTTCTCTGGAACATTCGACTTTTTCCCCCTCTACTTCAACTTCCATCTTAACCTTCCAAACCTTCGAGCTTCTCTTCAAACAACAATGGCGTTCAGCGGGAAAGCCCCGTTCGCCCCGGACTATGCCTCCTACAACTGGATTGGAGCTCCTTCCAACTACGACCTTGCGACCAACAAAGACTTGGGCGGCGATTCCCGTATGCCTGCCATTCTAACAGTGTGATGAGAAGTGGTCTAACATTCCCTTTAGGAACCGAAAATGTGAACAAATGGTTTCAATCTGGTGACCAGGCCTACATCATCGTGGCCTCGGCCATGGTCATGGTCATGGTCCCCGGTCTCGGATTTCTTTACTCGGGATTGGCCCGCCGAAAGTCTGCCCTCAGTATGATCTGGGCCTGTATGGCTTCCATGTCCGTCGTCACCTTCCAATGGTATTTCTGGGGTTATTCACTTGCCTTCTCTCCGACCGCGACCAACGGTTATATTGGCAACTTGCGCAACTTTGGTTTAATGAATACATTGGCTGATCCGAGCCCCGGTTCTCCACTGATTCCCAATTTGCTCTATGCCTTCTATCAGGTAAGATCGAACATTGGGATTGATCTTTTTTTCCTTTTTTATGATCCCTAGGCCCATGCTGATTCATTATTAATCTCTAGATGCAATTTTGTGGTGTCACTGCAGCTATCGTTATGGGAGCTGTTGCTGAACGCGGTCGCCTTCTTCCTGCCATGGTCTTCGTTTTCATCTGGGCTACTGTCGTTTATTGCCCAATAGCCTGCTGGGTCTGGAACGTCAACGGTTGGGCATTCAAGTACGGCGTGCTGGATTACGCCGGTGGTGGTCCCGTCGAAATTGGTTCCGGTTTCACAGCTCTGGCCTACTCGATGGTCCTCGGTCGCCGACAGGAACGCATGATGCTCAACTTCCGCCCACACAACGTCTCTCTCATCCTTCTCGGCACAGTCTTCCTCTGGTTCGGCTGGCTCGGTTTCAACGGCGGTTCCGCGTTTGGAGCCAACCTGCGTGCAACCATGGCCTCCTGGAACACTAACTTGACCGCCGCCTTCGCCGCTATTACTTGGGTTCTGCTCGATTGGCGCCTGGCCCGCAAGTGGTCGATGGTCGGCTGGTGTTCCGGCACCATCTCGGGACTGGTAGCTGCGACACCCGCCTCCGGATTTATCTCTCCCTGGGCCAGCGTCATCCTCGGCATTGTGACCGGTATCGTTTGCAATTACTCCACCAAGATCAAGTACTGGATCCGGATCGATGACTCTATGGATGTGTTGGCAGAGCACGGCATCCCTGGAATTGTCGGCCTCCTTTTCAACGCCTTCTTCGGTGACGACGCCGTTGTCGGCCTGGACGGCGTCAACACCGGCACCGGTGTCGGCGGCTGGGTCATCCACAACTGGAAGCAGCTGTACATTCAGATCGCCTATATCGTCGCTACCGCCTCCTACGCCTTTGTCATGTCTGCCCTTATCGCCTACGCAATCAACGCCATCCCGGGCCTGAATCTGCGCGCCTCCGAGGAAGCCGAGCTGCTCGGTATGGACGACGACCAACTGGGCGAGTTCGCCTACGATTACGTCGAGGTCCGCCGTGACTACCTCGCGTGGACTCCCCAGAACCACGACCAGCTCGCAGATGGCCACCAGATTCCCGCCGCGCAGCGCTACGGCATTGGCGAGCACAGCGAAATGATGCTTGGTAGCCCACCGCGTGAGATGATGCTCGAGGGCCACTCGCCCAATGGTGAGGTCAGCCAGAGCAGCCGCGGCGGTAGTGAGGGAGACATGGCTATGCACGAAATCAAGCTTGCTCCTGCTCCTCGCCAGGCTGCCGAGCAACAACACCACGATACACATAGTGGTGAACCCATTGTGATGTCGCCGGTTCAAGAGAAGACGGAGATCTAATCAGTTTCGCTACATTCTCCCTTTTTTTTTCCCCCAACACATTTTCCCTTCATCTCTTTTGCATGGCATACACTTCGCCATTCCGTCCAGCAAGCTTTGATTTTCTTTGCGTTTTCGCTTCTTTATCTCGATATCCCTTGAGCGTGCTTCTTTTCCTGCAACCAAAAGCCTGGGGCTTTTGCTATATCTTCAACCTACCCTCCGAATTTCCTCGATACCTTTATACCATCAACTCTATACCACCGATTTCACATACCATCCAAAATTTCACCACCTGTTATTCGTCTTGATCGCACTCTTCCGCTACCAAATAACATATCTCACCACCTCCAAACCAAACTACATCTCCCTCGGGGAAAGCAACTTGAATAAGTCTAATTTGGCCTGGCGCTCTATTGTTCTATGTTTTCTTATGGCCTTCAAATGGCCCGGCGGGGATATTAAACTGGGTTTTGTACGTGTATACAAACTGCTTCATTGAACTGCAAGGTAAAATACCTTGTTTTCTGTCTGTTTTCTGGTTTTGCGTCTGCAGTATAGAGCGAGACAGCCTGGTTTACCTATATTGAAATTTATCTATTATTTAAAACTTCGCTTCCTCTTAATGCTCACTTGTACAATGTAGATTGTTGATAGATATATAAAGATGAAAATTGCTCGCCTAGTGCTGCAAGTTTACATGCAATTTATCCACATAAAAAGAGAAACAAACCTAAAAAAAAGCCAATCAAACAAACACATCAAACAATCTAATCTATACAAAATCACCCCCAACCAAAGCCCTAAAAATAAAGACCTTCCTCTACCTCCTAACCATCCCCCTAACCCTAATCAAATCCTCTCTCCCAAGCTTCTCAACAACCTCCGCCGCAACACCACCCCTCCTAACCTCATCCCACTCATCCTCATCCATCCCCATAACAAGCGTCATCTGCACACAACGCGCAAAGCACTCTCGATACCGATATCTCCCCGGCGCACCAGCAACATACCCAACATCAACAGCAGCTCCAACAAGCCCGGCAACATCCCTCTCAAGATGCGCCGCGCCAAGCGCGTTAATCCGCGCCCCGTAAGACCAGAGTCTCTTTTCAAGTAGACGGGCCAGGTACGCGATCGTCACGCCGAGGACGCGGTCGAAGGCGGAGGGCGTGAGGATCCGTGCGTATGGTGTTAACAGGTCGTTCCAAAGGGATGTAAAGCGGGACTTGACGAGTTCTTTGTTGTCGAAGTTGAGATTGTCGGATTCGGTGTTGGGATCCGGGGCGTAATCGATGTCCCGGAATGTGTCTGCCAGGATCGGGCGGAGACGTGGTTTTATGGCGTTGTTGAAGATTACTTGGATTCCGTCTGTTAGGAGATCGGTTACTTTGCTTTCGAAGGCCGTTGAGAGGGTTTGAAGAGTTTGGTGCACTTTTTGTGCGGTGGTTGGGTTTGCGAAGATTGTGAGGAGGTGTGGGGTTGCTTGTGTACTGGTGGTTTCTGTTGAAATGGGAGCTTTTGAGCCCGTGTTGTTTTGCACGATTCGTCGGATGTAGTCTACTCCTAGGTCGAGGTTGTTGATTTGAACTAGGAAGGAGATTATGGTTTGTTCTGCGGGTTGGCCACCTTGTATGGAGCGTGGATAACACTCGTCGCGCATCTTGCGCTGCGTCATGCCAATGAAGTCGGAGCCTAGAACGCGTGAGAGGGTCGGGACTACGTTTGTCACGACGGTTTCTTGGGAGGTTGCGAGTGATTGCTGGATAACTTTGTTGACGATGTACATTATGTCGTCGACGGCTGAGGTGATGTGTGGTGGATCGGCTTTCAATGGACGCTGGGGGTTTAGTGTGAGGCCTGATGGGGACTCGTCTAGCTGGAAAGCTTTTTCGACGGAGCGACGGAAGAAGAAGGTCGTCATCGCATTGAAGGGGGCCACCAGACGATCATTGATCTTTTGGGCCAGAGGTGACTCTCGCACGAAGCTGGGAAGTTCGAATCGCTTATCGTCCTCTGCGTCACCCCCACTCGAAGACTAGAGAAGTTGTTAGTGCTGGTAGCAAAGAGGAGACGGGAATTGCAACTCACATTACATGTATCAGCCAGGAACCGACAGTACAGTGACCACCGGCCCAACATGATAGCCATTTCATTCAAGACACCATCGATCTCTTTCATATCAACACCCTCCTCGTCGGCGGCAGTGCTCGCCCCCATGGTAGGGGACTGTGAGCGAGGCGGGCCTGGTCGCTGTGCGGGCAGGAAGCTCTGCACCAAGAAAGTGAAAGCGTAAGATTTGATATCCATCAATTTGCGATCCACATGTCGCTCATCGCTCCAAGTATCAAGAATGATACCACCCTGTACATCAGCCTCGACCTGTAGCCGTTCAATGACTCGTCCCATTTTACGGGGGCCATAGTGGTGCTCAACGAGTCCACCATGGCCATCAATGATCTGCGCAATATGCTCAAACAGTTTGGTAAGCGCATTGGCATAGAAGAAGCCATCCTTAGTTTGTGCCCCCCCCGCAGCCCCGTTAAGGTTAGCCCGAGCCTTGGCCGCGACGCCCTGGCACACGTAACGCCCATAAACATCGAGTCCAACCTCAGAGCGTCCAATAAGCGGGAAAAGCTTGAAGAAGCGCGTAATCTTGGCTCCGTCATTCTCCTTAACCGCCTTTTCAAACTCTCGCAGGAATAGCCCGCACAGCGACTCCGCTGCGTTATCCAGCGTCACACTTGGCGGATCCGGCACTTCAGCCGTAGGAACCATATCCGCAGCAAACGCACCATTGACGACCGTTGCCGGGATCTGAGCTGCGCGGTGTAGGTAGCTGGCGGCTTTCTCCCAGTCCTGGGACGCACCCATCGATCCCGCCACGCCCAGGGCACATGCCTTGAGCTCGGCAACCTGCTCGACGACCTCTAGGGTGGCCTTCACCCGAGCCTGCTCGAGATCCAGCCGGCGGACTGCGCTGGAGATCCGGTCGGCGGTTCCGGCGGCTTCGGAGAGCATTCCATGGCTGATGGAACGGGTCGTGCTGGCGTGAGTCCCAATGTTGGCGCGCATCAGGTCCAGCCTGCCCAACTCACGGGAGAGATCTTTCTGGGATGTCACTAGGGCATCGAGGCGGGCGGTCACAGACGCTTCTTGGGTGTGCAGGTGGGACAGCGTGGCTTTGATCTCGGCGACGGAGCTGGCGTTGAAGATGTCGGGTTGTGGGGGAGAAGATGTCTCTGTGGGTGAGGCATTGGTGTTTGAATGGCTTTGGGGCATAGAGTTATGCCCATTGGCGGTTGCAGCCATCCTGGGCGCCATTGGTTGTCGCAACTTGGTTTGTTGATGCCACGCCAGTTGTAGGGGGGGCTGCGGGCGGTGAGGATGGGTTTTACAGCCTCAAGCTTCAAGTTCCTGTGCTACGTCAAGACTGGGTTTTAAACTCCAAATTTTTAAAACAAATAGAACTTGTCATAACGTGCCCTGGGGTTTTTTTTTTAGTTTGTTTCTGGTTTTTTATCTGGCGCGTTTTAATGAGGTTGTGAATCAGGCCGACGTCATTTTCCCCCACGCTCAAGATTCCATATCAGTTGCTCTTTTTCAGTTTCCCTTTTTTTTTTCTCTGTGAAGCTTTCTCTGTTAATCTTTTGACTATTGTCTACATATCTCAATTCTTGACTTTTTATCTGTCAAGTCCCCAACCGCTATCATCGGACGTCGCAAACCCAGACGTCCAAATCGGCGCACCATGGGCAACGAATCGTCAATCGAGGTGGATGAATCCATGGCCCCCTCGGTACTTGAGGCGCGCAACATTGAGGCGCTCGCCAAATATGTTAAACAGCACAATGTGAAAAAAGTTGTGGTGATGGTATGCATTTAAACCGCCATGAAACTTGCATCAGAGCTAACCAAGCATGCAGGTTGGAGCGGGCATCAGCACTTCGGCAGGAATTCCAGACTTTCGCTCACCTGATACGGGAATCTACGCCAATCTAGCAAAGCTAGATCTACCAGAGCCTGAGGCAGTCTTTGATATTGGTTTCTTCCGGAGTAACCCCAAACCTTTCTATGCGCTAGCGCACGAGCTATACCCTGGACGCTATCGCCCGACCATCGTGCACTCATTCATTAAACTGCTTTACAACAAAGGGATGCTCTTGAAGCATTTTACTCAAAACATTGATTGCCTCGAGCGCCAGGCAGGCGTGCCAGGCGAGAAGATCGTCGAGGCCCATGGCAGCTTTGCGTCACAGCGCTGCATTGAATGCAAGGAGACCTTCCCAGATGAGGAGATGCACCAGATAGTATCCAAGTGCGAAGTACCCCACTGCCACCACTGCAATGGCCTGGTTAAGCCGGACATTGTGTTCTTCGGCGAATCTCTACCATCAGAATTCTTTGACAGTCGCTCTCTGCCAGAAGAGGCTGATCTCTGCATTGTCATGGGAACTAGTCTGTCTGTCCAGCCATTTGCCAGTCTGCCTTCGATGGTTAGTCAGGGCGTGCCTCGCTTGCTCATTAACATGGAGCGTGTCGGTGGCCTTGGATCGCGGAGTGACGATGTGTTGGTGATTGGAGACTGTGATGCTGGAGTGCGCAAGTTTGCAAAGGCTATGGGATGGGGTGAAGAATTGGAGGCATTGTGGGAGGAAACCAACCCGGACCCGCAACAAAGGGCGGAGGAGAATGCTCCGCTACAAACTCGAGACGAACGACTGCAGGACGAAGTGGACCGACTAACGGAGGAGGTCGATCGAACTCTGGGGTTGACAGATGCGTATCAGAATAAAGTATGCGAACAGCTAAAGTCACACGAGCAGGCACACCGCCAGTCTGGGGGTCTCGACCACGTTTTCCCCCATTTGGCGCGTAAGTTGTCATATTGAGATGATTTTCATGAAATGTCTTTAATAGGCAGAAATATGATATTCATTCAAATTCCGAGGTGGATTTTTGTAGATATAGGTCCATACTTAAAAAAAATATAACGTGGATACATACCAAGTCAACGTGCCAAGAGATGGATGATCTTGTTCTGTCGATCACGACGTTACCATTGAACGTTACCATTGAAGTCATAGGGAAGATTTGGTATTTTTGTATTTTTTTAAGTCTAAGACACAATTTGTAATAAAAATATTTATAGTCCAGATAATCGCCCCTTAGCTCCAATTGACTTTCCTACTTTCTCTCCGACAGCCAAAACAAGACATCTACAAGTTGCCCCACGTTTTTTTTTCCCATATCGTCATTTCCCCCTCCCGAACTTCTTTCTCTTTTTTATTTCCCTCAACTTTCAATTCACATTCATCATGGTTGGACTTGGCCCTAAGCACCCGCCGTCCCGGAAGGGTGAGGCTCTTTAAACCCCTGTATTATTAACGTACTAACTATGTCGTACAGGGTCCATGCAAGAACTGCCCCAGAACTTGTTGGGCCCCATTCAGGACTTCGAGAAGGCTTTCACAGTGGATCGCTCCAAGCTTAAGGAGATCGTGAATCATTTCGTTAAGGAGCTCGAGAAAGGTGGGTCGAGACTGAACCGGGGCTCTCCAATTCTCCGCATCGCTAACAAACATAGGCCTAAGTGTTGAGGGCGGCAATATTGTGAGAACGACACCAATCCCCCGAACACAACATAGACTAACTTTTAGAAAATAGCCCATGAATGTTACCTGGGTCCTGGACTTCCCCGATGGAAACGAGCAGGGAACCTACCTGGCCCTCGATATGGGCGGCACCAACCTACGTGTTTGCGAAATTACCTTGACCGAGGAGAAGAGCGCCTTCGATATCACACAATCTAAATATAAGATGCCCGAAGAGCTGCGGACTGGAACCGCCGAGGAGTTGTGGGAGTACATCGCCGACTGCTTGCAGCAGTTCGTCGAGACCCACCACGACGACGGAAACCTCGCCAAGCTACCCCTTGGTTTCACTTTCTCCTACCCCGCCACTCAAGAGTACATCGATCACGGTATTCTGCAGCGCTGGACCAAGGGCTTTGACATTGATGGTGTCGAGGGCCATGATGTTGTTCCCCCTCTGGAGGAGATCCTGAAGAAGCGCGTATGTTTATCCTTGAGATGTTACCTTCCCCATGCAGGTTCAAAAGACTCACAAGGTTACAGGGCCTCCCCATTAAAGTTGCAGCCCTTATCAACGACACCACCGGTACCCTCATTGCATCCTCTTACACCGATACCGAGATGAGGATTGGTTGCATCTTCGGTACCGGCGTTAACGCCGCATACATGGAGAACGCAGGGTCCATACCCAAGCTCGCCCACATGAACTTGCCTCCTGACATGCCCGTCGCCATTAACTGCGAGTATGGTGCCTTCGATAATGAGCATGTAGTACTCCCTCTCACTAAATATGATGACATCATCGACCGCGACTCCCCCGCCCCGGCCAGCAAGCCTTCGAGAAGATGACTGCTGGTCTGTACCTCGGCGAGATCTTCCGTCTCGCACTAATCGACCTGGTTGACAACAAGCCCGGTCTGATCTTCAACGGCCAGGACGTCTCTAAGCTGCGTAAGCCCTACCTTCTCGATGCCTCCTTCCTCGCCAACATCGAAGAGGACCCCTATGAGAACCTCACAGAGACCTTGGATCTCTTCGAACGCATGCTGGGCATCCGCCCCACACAGCCAGAGTTGGAGCTAGTCCGCCGTCTCGCCGAGTTGATAGGTACCCGTGCCGCTCGCCTGTCCGCCTGCGGAGTCGCTGCCATCTGTACCAAGAAGAAAATCGAGTCCTGCCACGTGGGTGCTGACGGCTCCGTCTTCACCAAGTACCCCCACTTTAAGGCGCGCGGTGCCCAGGCCCTGCGCGAGATCCTCGACTGGGCTCCTACCGAGAAGGACAAGGTCTCCATCATGGCTGCCGAGGATGGTTCCGGTGTGGGTGCCGCCGTGATTGCCGCCCTGACACTTAAGCGTATCAAGGCTGGCAACCTCGTTGGTGTCCGCAACATGGCTGACATGCAGACCCTGCTTTGAGTGGGATTGATCTTGTAATGGTTATGACCATGACTTGTCACCCGACTCATAACAAACTAAAACCTTACAGGTGGGTTGGAGTATATCTTTTTGAAATTGTGGTTTATGCCACTTGGTTCCGGGGGGGGGCGGGGTTTGATGAAAGATTTAACGATATATCGATTCTGTGTATGTTTAGCCTTGGAAGGCTCGTGAATAGAATACCTTAGTGCTATTATTCCCTCAACTGTGTACTGTAGCCAGTCCACGTGGTCTGGATCATCTGGCTCCACATGTGGAGGTCTCATATCTCCACCCCTCTCGTGTCCACTTTCCAAAATGGCAAATTCACAGCCCGTGTATAGTCCAGTCTGTCCTATACTCCTCGTCTGCAACCCCCATAAAGAACAAGGCAGCTGAAAGATTATCATCCAACAGAAATTGGCCAAGTGCAGCGTGTGAATGTGGAAGCTCACATCCGCATATATGAAGGTGGTGAACCGGGTCCACGTCGGGTCCACGTCAACTCGGAGACGTATCCGTTTACCTTGTTGAAGGAAAACAAGTTGAGAGGAATCCCTGGGAGGATGAATCGGTGCCGAATAATGCAATCAAATGGTGCGAGGTATGTTCTTGACCATATACTAACTGACATTGTATTACACTTACATGGTGGTTTAGACTATAAATCACCAACGCACAGTGGACCTCGGGAGCATCTCGGGGAAATCTTATTACAAGCGTCGCGCACCACCTTCCTGGTATTGTGCCCCACTGGATGGTTTCGCAGGATGAAATAAGGTATATGAAAATAATCCTATGCGGCCTTATGTATCCTTTTTAGTAGTCCTCTCAGATGTTGTTTCTAGATATCATGTTTTATATATGTTGTATATTTGTTTCTTCGGTTTTATAGGCAGACACAGAATAAACCGTATAACCAGGAAATGTGTATGATATGCCTATGTATATAAAAGGCGTAGTAGTTATCATATCGGGTTTTGTTATCCCTTCAAACTAGAAAATAGAGAAATATGAGCAATATATAATATGAGTATGATTAAATCGTTCTATTACCAAGGTTAATTCTACCTCCTATCTGTGGATTTATGATTGATCTATGCAGCCATCGTAATACTCCAAATATTGTACAGGCGATCGGATATGGCCCAATGAGACATATACCGTATATGTTTATGATAATGGAAGCAAGAAGATTAACCAGAGAGGCTATGATAGATGTAGGTGATGAACTACCTACCGTCATAGGATACTGATGGGTCTGTCAGACTGGAATTGGCTCCTTAGCTGTTGCATGAATGGGCCAGCCCACAGAATAGCCCGAGGTGACTCCTTAGCTATCTAAGTGCATATATATGGACACCAACTGTCGGTATCACATGACCCTATATAGACACGAGAACACGAGACCAGACATGTAAGCCCCTCACCGATCTTCATTTTATCTCCCCTTTCTCGTTATCAGAGTCGAATACGATTGATGCTTCATTCTTTCATCCCCTTCAAGCCCTGTCTAGATAAATCTTGATTAGGTCACTTCCAAATTCGAAAGTTGGATTGAACTACTTAAATGGCAGAAGAAACTACGGTGTGATCAGTCAAACCGATCCAGAATCTTTTGAGTACCAAGTACCAACCTATTACTCCAGTATGCAGTGAGTGTCGCTGTGATTTTTATAATTTGAATTCCACTCTAATACATCAATTAGGGACCGGTCCAAACATCCTGTCTCACTTGGCGAAGAGGCCTATTACGATCTTGGCTCGCATCATCGATCAGTGACCACCACTTCAGCAGAAGCCCAGCTGTGGTTCGATCGCGGATTGATATGGGCGTATTCTTTCAATCATGACGAGGCGGAACGATGCTTCCAACGAGCATCGAAAAGTGATCCCAATTGCGCGATAGCGTTGTGGGGAGTCGCCTACGCAACCGGGCCAAACTACAATAAGGCTTGGAAGTTCTTTGATCCAAAAGATCGCCGGGCTTCTATCGAGAAGGTAAATGATGTCCTAACACGGGCACGCAAGCTCTCAAGCCATACCACCCCGGTCGAACAGGCATTGATCGAAGCCATTGGCGCCCGCTTTCCATCCCCCCATAACATACCTGACGACCTGAGTCCCTTTGACCGCGCATACGCAGATGCCATGCGCCCTGTGTATCAGAAATTTAGCAAAGATGTAGACGTCGCTGCTCTGTTTGCCGAGGCACTTATGTGTATCACCCCCCGCGGACTGTGGGACTTGGATAGTGGCAAGCCTACAGGGGATCACACGGTCGAGGCTCGCAATGTCATTGAGCTGGGACTGAAGCAGCCTACTGGTCGCAATCATCCGGCCCTCTGTCATCTGCATATACACATGTTGGAGATGTCTCCATTCCCGGAATTGGCTCTACCGGCTGCGGATCGACTCCGCGGGATGGTCCCGCATGCTTCGCACATGTTACATATGCCAACGCACATCGATGCGGCAGTGGGCGACTACCGCCGTGGTATCGACTCCAACCATGAAGCGATCCTTGCCGACGATATTTATTTTGCCCGAGAGACGGGCTTAGTTCTGTACACGGCCTACCGGGTACATTATATCTGTGCGAAATTGTATTCCGCTATGATGTCCGGCCGCTTCTCAGACGCAATTTCTGCCGCAGAAAAGCTCGAAAAGGTTATAGATCCTCTAGTGCTGGCGATAAAAAGCCCCCCAATGGCTGACTTCATCGAGAGCTTTGTGGGGAGCAAGGCACATGTTCTAGTGCGTTTTGGTCGCTGGGAGCAGGTTCTTGACCTTGAACTGCCCTGGGATCGTGATACATATTGTGTGACCACGGCTATCATTTATTACACCCGTGGGCTTGCGTTTAGCGCACTTGGGCGGATTGCAGAAGCGGAAAATGCCCAGAGAGACTTTGAAACGGCGCGCAGGGCGGTCCCTAGTACCCGACTCAATAGCATTCCATGCAAGGAGGAAGATGTTCTAGCGGTAGCCTCAGCCATGCTTGCTGGCGAATTGGAGTACCGGAAAGGAAACATCGAGGAAGGATTTTCCTTTCTTAGAGAAGCTATTGCGCGCGAGGATGGACTTGCGTACTCTGACCCACCCCCTGGATGCAGCCAGTCCGCCATGCCCTCGGTGGCTTGCTCTTGGAGCAGGATCGCTTAGAGGAGGCAGAAGCGCTGTTCAAACAGGATTTGGGATTTGCCCTGGACTATCCGCGGCGTAGGGCAAAGCTCAACAATGTGTGGGGGCTGCATGGCTTATACGAATGTCTCACCCGCCTTGGAAAGACTACCGAAGCAGCTTTTATTGAACCCGCACATGACATTGCCTTAGCATCTGCAGACATCCCAGTGAGCGTTTCGTGCTTCTGTCGCACGTCGGCTAAAAAGGATACATGCTGCTAGGGCTGATTATGTATATGATAGTGCGGGTCAGATAACAGAAAGGAACGTCCCTAATCCCCAGTCAAAATCAAGGACCGTGGCGTTTATATTGGATATCCACTCTGGATTTTGCTTATCCCCTTGTTACTTGCCCAGGTGGACCTCGGGAATAGTTATAGTATTTCTGACTAATCTCTACCGAATCATCCCCCAAATTGTCCAGAATTGAAAACTCCATCTATTTCTCAGATCCCTCTCATTTCCCTAAAGGGCTACAGGTTTGGTGCGTGGGGGTGCACAGCTAACATATGTATTTATAGACTAAATCCAAACGATCTCTGGCGTAAAGTTCCAGAATGTTCGGATAATAGAACATAGAAACTCTAGTCCGAATGTAAGGAATGAATTATTTTGACAGAGAAAGGATACTCTGCCATGTGGCATGGATTCTGGTATGTGGGGGAAAATGTGCATTTAATATTCATACAGTAAAGATGGTATAAAGAAACAAGACTTATATTTTAGAAAAAATCTAGGAAAATCCTTATTGAAGCTAACGGTCCTAGACGTCGCAGATCAGAATACTGCCAACAGTACCGCTACTATATATGCCATGTTCAAAGGTACAAGTAACAATGTTGCTGACGAAGAGGTTCCTGGTTGCAAGCTCATGGCAACATGGCCTCGCGCATGGGGTGATCTGGACTTCACCGAGAATAATTGTCTCGAGGATCGCAGTGGTTGTACAGCCAGTGCTGCGGCGCAGACACGCCCAATACTGATAATGTCTATAATCCAAGTCATTCTTGATGTAGTATATATGTCCTACTGAGATCAGCAATAAATGTACCCAAGCTACTAACACAAGGAACACTTTTAATATATATATAAAGAAAGATATAACATCAATATCCGGAGATGATAAATTGGCGATATAAAATATCGGACCACAAACTAACTACACACAAACCCACACCCCAAAGCAAACAATATATAATCACCGAACCCATCTAACACCACATATCCATGGCCTCCCCTCAGCCCCCTTAAACCCCCGAATCCTCCTGCTCAATATCAAAAGCCGCATCATAAGCATTCCAAGAAGCACAATTATCAGCAAGAGCTTTCCGATCAATCAACGGCTCAATTTCACTCTCCCTTTCCAAAAACTGCAACGCAAACCCTTCATCCGTATGCCACCCAATATGGCAATGCATAAGCCACGCCCCGGGATTATCCGTCTCAAACGCAATGAGCAAAAATCCGTTCCCAGCCAACATCGCCGTATCCCTCCGCGGCGGGTTATTAATCGCAACACTCCCATCCCACGGATTCAACCCCTGCGCCAGAACAAAGAAATCATGTCCGTGCAAATGAATCGGGTGCGTCACCGGGAAACTTGTGTTGATCATGAGGTAGACCCATTCGTGGGGCCGTGGTAGCTCAATCACTCCACTCGATACTGTAAAGTTGGGCGTGTTTTCATTATTGAAGAGTTGCAGTAAGGTTGGGTCCTCCCAGAGGACTTGCATCGTCGTGCTGTTGAGGTACCAGCGAAAGAGGTTTGCGTTGTTGCGCCCGAGTGTCACGTCCGTTAGGTTGTTCCAGTCTGCGGTTGAGACGGTCTTGGGAACTTGCGGAACTAGGCTGGAGGCGGGCTCGTCGACGCATTCATCCGTGAAGGCGTAGGGTTTCGTTGTGGGTATGCGGGGGCGATTACCGTAGTAAAGGATTCCTTTTATGTTATTCGGGTTTGCATTTTCCGAGCAAGCTTCTTGAGGAATTGCGCGGATCCAGAATGAGTCGGATATTTGACGGTTGTTTGCTGTTACAATTACATCGTAGCGTTGGCCTGTGGGTGTTTTCTTTTGTTAGTTGGATTTTTTTTTTCAGTTTAGAGGGCTGGAGTTAACGCTTGGAAGGTTGATATCAAAAAGTAAAAACAGCAACGAACCCATTCCGATATCGATATGGTCTGCCGTAAACGGCTTGATTGGCACAAAGTCCGCCGCAATAACAGTAAGCGTATGGTTATCAATCATGAACTTCCAGTGCGTATCGACAGCTGAATTAACAATTCTCAACCGATACGAAGACCCCTGATTAACCTTCATATGGAACCGCTGACCCGTAGAGTTGGTACCATTGCCAAAGACGTTCGTCCCGTTGATCAGGCCAGTATCCAAAGTCGGCGGACCAATGGCCTGAGCTTCCAAGTACAGCTCATCGACAGTGGGATGCGACCAGTCCGTCAGGAACAGACTACCTTTATCGACGTCGTAGTTGGCCGTGGCAGGGCCATTAATCACAATCCCACCAAACAAACCCTCCCACGCCTGTAGTCCAATGTGAGAATGGTACCACGATGAACCATACTGCACGGCACGCCATTTATAGGTTATGGTTGAGCCCGGTGCGGTGGGACATTGCGTGATGGAGACCACGCCGTCATTGCCATTGGTGTAGTTCTGTCTGATCCCGTGCCAGTGGATGCTCGTACCGTTCTGGGACTTGTGTAGGCTGTTCTTGACGTGGATCACAACCCAGTCACCCCAGTCTGCGAAGATCGTTGGACCGGGGATTGTACCGTTCACGGCCATGACGGGTCGACGGAAACCATCTGGTGCGGCCATTAGCTCTTCGAGGTTGAGCCAGTACTCCCGTGTTACACCTGTGTTTGGTACTACCTGGGTGTAGTCGGTGTTGACGTCGTGTTGGCACCATTTGGATCGTGTTTGTGGCGTATTGCCCGCACAGGGTCTTCCTGTTGGCTTAGTGATCTTGGTGGTGGTTTTGGTTTTGGTACTGGTTGTCTTGGTGGTGGGTCTGCCCTTGGTTATTGTCGTGGGTTTGTGGTATTGTGGCTGGATATTCACTTCACTGGCTGGATCACCTGGAACGGCGGTGACAGAAGCACTCAGGCCAAATACTAGGAGAAGAAGAGCCTGGAGCTTCATAGTTGCCAGTTCTACCCACTCAAGGCACTTATATAACGCTCAATTCTCCGTGCGCCACGAGTATAGCTCTATATAGAGCTTGGGAGAGAGCGAAAAAAAAAAAAATTCGAGTATAAAAAACAGATGGGATTTGCTGTTGGTACACAAGCAAGAGACCTGTCCTCTATTTAAGCCACCATCTTATATATGATAACCGTACCGCACGACGCGAGCAGGGAGATTTGGCCAGGACCAAAAACGCCATGTTTCTTTTCATGAGGTGTCCTGCATTCGTACCTCACTAGAATACCTCACTAGGATATGCCGGGCAGCCCTACCGGTGATGCCGTGAGAAACAGAATCTTGTATTCCACATGACAACCCGATAGACGAATAGCCATGGCGAAGAGTTATCGTCACCGTCCAGCTCGGGTGTTGAGGCTATCTCTTCAGTGGATACCCGAATGATAAGTCCAATGCGCCTCGTATCCACGCCAGGGACCGTCCACCATTCAAACTATCAGAAGATGGTCGGCTCAGGGGTCTTCCCAGCGGCTGGATTAATGTTACACTGTCTATCAGAACACGTGCGCACTGGCCTTTTGAGTCTGTGGAAATTGCAGGTGGCTGCTTTTCTCTCGTAAGAGTACCATTGATAACCTGGATTTCCACCGAACTAGGGCTATGCATTTCTCAAATTGTCAAAGTGAAATTCCGAAGAGCCAATGACGAAGATTAACAATTGGGGATATTCTCTAGTTCGATCGCTGTCAGATTGGCTTGCAGGTATTGCATTAGGGTTATCCTTCCCGACACGCGGTCCTGTTTTATGTTGGTGTTCTTTTTTCAGCCTGCATGTATATACGAGCGTAGGTATCCCACGTGTGGGTCTCGGAAACTAGTATCGCATAGATGTTTCTGTTTGTGAATCAGCTAGCTTGTCAAGGATTGTCAATTCTTGCGAGCGTTGACGTATCGCATGGATGGTGAGTGGACGATCGATCTGACCATTGGGGTTGTAATAGCCGGGATCTGGATTCTGATATGGAACACAGCCAGATGATGACAGTTTCTTTTTGACTGGGATCTTGGTCTCATCGTCAGCTCGTACCAGTCCAAATCACAAAATGGGGCTTGGAAAATAATGTCGGGAAATGAAGAGAACTACCGATGGAAACCACATATGTCATTGGGTAGCTCCTAAAGCGCTGCCTGTTTCTAATTTTTAATTACTCTGTACATCAACTGTTATCTCATCGACTATGCCCTCGTGAATCTTTCTTGTTCTATAAGTTTTGCTCAATCCTGTCCTGATACACTGCGGTACACCCCACATGACTTGTCCATTGCAAGATGCTATCCACTTCTATTCTTCCTCTTCTAGCCTTTGGGCTCATCTGCTCTGCGAAGCCACTTGAAAAGCGACAGTCAACCGATACCACTTCCTTCAAGCTGTATGCGTATGGCCCAGGCATTAGCGGACTGCCCATCTTCTATTTGAACGGTATCTCAGCCCTTCTAAACCCGCAAAACAATAGCATTGACTGATTTATATCACTTTGACAATAGGTACTGCCCATGTTGCAGATGCATCCAAAGTAAGCGCAACGACAATGGCCGCAATGACCCCAGTCAACTGTAAGTGCCCAAGATCTTTACTTGCTGCGCAACCCACAAGGATCTACAGCTAACCATGTAACAGTCACTGCCTCCACTGATGGGTCGAACACCTGGACGGCACATCCCAGTTCCACCGAGGGCGTTACCACCCTCTCGACCAATACCAATAAACTGTGTCTAGACCAGGGCAGTACAAACTCCAACCCAGTCGGATTTACTGGAACAACATCAAGGGAACAGACAAACAAGCTCAGCAATGTGTGGTCCCTGTATGGGAACTACGTCCTAGTCACTGTGAGCGGGGCCAACTTTTACGCAAGACAAACTGAGGACGGGTTGTACTCTCTGCTTTGGAGTAGCTCAGCTGAGGCGATGACGGATACTATACCGCTGGTGCTGCGGACCGCTGAGCCGGCGACAGAATCTGTGACCTGAGCTGACCTGGGCTCGGATAAATTGCCCAGGTAGATATCCCGGATTTGGTGGTGCACGGGGTTTCTATACTTGCAGGGAGCGGTATCGTATGTGGTGGCGTTGTTGTGAATCGATTTCGGCTCTCCTCATCCGGAGATTTTGTCGAATACGATATCATGCAGCTAGTGATGCGGCTAGTAATGCACTATCGTGTATCATTTCTTTATGTTGTCTTGGCTGCGTTGTGGGGGGGGTTACCAAGCGATTACTATACTATATATGACATATAGCATGCACTCGCTGGTTCCAGAACATTAGAGTCCCGTATTCTTCAATTGTCCGACGTAGTTCAATTGAAAATATATTCCTCTCTAGCACCGGTAGCATTTGGGTGGTAACAATATCTAGTTCTTTGAATTTTAGATTGGCAGGTATAGTGGAAATTGCTAAAAATGGTATATGAAAGGAAAACAAAAGACCAATCGATAAACATCTATCACATGCAAGTATTAGCCACTAGATTATCGGGCAATTAATATGAGAACTCAGCAAACATATCAAAGAACATAGATTCAATAAGTTGCTACATAACCCTATTGCTGATCTATGCATGAGGGTAACGCAGAGTTGTCTCAGACAAATGAAAAAAGAGTACATATACGAGACTGTTGCATAGAACACCTCGTTGCTGTGCGCAGCCGAAGGGGGAGAGAAAGCCCAACAAAAGATTAGCAAGCAAAGTGTTGGTTGTGAAGAGACCCCGGCATAAAAAAGGAATCAACAGGGAATAAAATAAAATGAAGAAAAATACTAGGGTAAAAAAAAAGGGGGAAATCAGACCTAGAAAGGTAAAGCAAGGCAAAGAAAAAGCATCTGATGCAACAATTGATATCAAAAGCCAAAACTCCCCAGTTCTCCCAGACCCAGAAAACGCCAGAAAATAACATGAAAAACGTGATACTCAAAAAATAAACACCGGATTTCCCATCCCCAGCCCTGATAAATTGATATCCCGAACAAAAAAACATAAAAGAACCCATTCTACATCTCTCATCTGTACCGCCTTCTGCGAAACTAAACTCTTGTCGATCGTTTCCGCAGACCAAATTCTTGTTCCTGTAGCTCTCGTATCAAACGAAGACTTTCCTCGTCTGCATCTTCGTCTCCGGTGATGTGATGAGTATGCTTGTGCTGTCGTGGAGATAATGATGTAGGGGCGTGACGATGGAAATGCTTTTCATACATCGGTGAGCTCTTTTTCGCGTGCGAAGACGAGGGACGTGATGAAGGCTTTCTTGTTGATGCTGGAACAGGAGTGGTCTTGCGTGCCTCGATAGTCGAAGACGTGGCTCGTGCCGCTGGCTTCGGAGCCCGGGCTGTACTTGCATCGGGCGCGAACCGATCGACGTGTCGAGGTTGGCGAGATGAATGTCGAGAGCTAGAGTTGGGTGTGTGGAGAGCAGTTGACACTTCGCCTTCCACAGACTGCACGGCATCTCCCTCTTGGACCCCATCCATCTCGTCGGCCAGCGACGTGGGCGGTGACACCAAGGAGGTGTTTGGCTTGGACGAAGACACAGACACGGAATTTAAATCCTTTGCATCGATAGATTCGGCCTGAAAAGCAGGTGCAGGTGGTGGTGATGCGTACAGAGCTTGGCTTTGAGGTTCCTCATTTGCCTCAGGCAGATGCTTATCCGAGTCAACTTGACTGAAAGGCTCGTGATCATAAGCATCTATCAGGTCGTCTTGCGTCATCAGTTCACCGCCATCATGATCGAAGAATACTGCAGGCTGTGTCATGGGTGATGTGCTCTCCTGTTTTGCCTTTTTGGCTGTGGCAGGCAGATCATCCTCTTCAGCAAGGCGTGCTCGTTTAGCGGAAGCATTTGCACGAGGTTTAGAGCGCTCCTGGGCCTTGATTGGATCAATCCGACCGTACTCATCGTGAATGCAACGGCGCTGGTATTAGGTCAGTAACCGGAAAAGGGGCAAAATATGTCCTCGGGGGGTACCACAAACCTTGCTCTTCCGACAATCATCGCATGCCTTGCTGCGCCCCTTTTTTCCTCCATTGGTTCCGTCAGGACTCACATCAATGAGACGATTAGCAGCTATTGTAGAGTTGCCCATGACCGCGGATTGAAATCTTGCGGAGCTCTCGAATCGTTCCAGGTCAACAAGATGCCCGTTGTTTTGGAACCCAGTTTGTGATGCAATCGCAGCCAAAGAATTCAAAGCAGACACAGCATCCTGGGCCAACGAGGACGGCGTGCTCACCCCAGAGCCGGGTGTGAAGGCATTGACTGCGACTTGTCCGTTAAGCACTAGATCACCGGGTTCATCTTTGTGTCGGCATCGAATGCGTCGTTTGCGACAGGCGTCACATGCAACCCGCTTGGGGCCAAGACCCGAGGCTCGTTGCACAGCCCGGGGCTTGGGTGTAGCAATATCTTTGATGCTTGTTTCTGGAGCAACACTGAATGGTGCCGGTGTTGCACTTCCATCGGACTGTGCATAAGCAAGGCTACTGGATGGGGGATTCGGGGTTGCGGGGGCCTCTTCTGAAGGCCACTGGACCGCCTGTCTTTCGGCATAGGTGCGCTGGCTATCGACATTGCGCTCGGATCGGCGGCTTGGTCGTCCTGCGGGTTTCTTGTCCGTAATAGAAACCTTGGGATTACTTTCGATGACGCCAGGTCGAGTCCAGAGGGGCGCCTTTTCGTTACCACGTTTCCAGGCGACCCAAATTCCGAATTTTCGGATCATGTCCACAGGATCTCCCGTGATTTTGGGAATGGACCGTCTGACGGCGTTTCGAACGTCCATAGAGATGACTCCGTCAACGGTATAGCCACCTGCAATGAGTGCAGTCCGTAGCAAATACTTAGTTAACTCAGGCAGGCCTTCCAACTCCGCCTGGGAATAAAAGCGTGCGTTATGATGGGGAGAACCTGGAGGTTCTTGGTTGGCGCGTTCTCCAAACTCGTAATAAATTGGATATTGACGATGGAACCGATAATTCTCATCCTGCATGAATGCTTCCATCACATTTTGCGGGACGGGGTCATCCTCCAGATACTTTTGAGCCGTATACCACTGGATCTTTTGGAAGAAAGGATATCGGAACTTCTTGGGGACTTTGGTCTCCTTTTCAATGTTGAGTATCTTGATTTGCATCCCGTAGTTCAGTCTGGTCAAGAAGTTGCCACCGATAACCAAACTGTTTTCCGGGGTCCAAACTGCATGAATCCAGCCGGACGGGATCAGCATGGTGTCTCCCTCGGATAGATCCACACGGTAGCATTCCTTGGTCTGGTTTCCAAGGAAAATTGAGTCCTGGGCGGGAGAGTTGCACCACTCTTCGTATTTCTTGAGGTGTTTGTCTTTGGGAGGAATGAAGAAGAAAGTCTTCTTGCCCTTCAGGATATGGTAGTACACCGAAGATCCTCCGAAGTCGATGTGAAAGTCAGTATAGCAGTCCGCAACAGACATCAGGCAGTAGAATTGAACTTTGGGATATTCGCCAATTGCTTTCAGTTCCTCTGGCCACACAGCATCTTGCAAATCCAAATCACGCACAACCTTCGGTCGCCGGATAAGTCTGCCAAGCTTGCTCTGCGATACCTCCAAGCTGATGACATTCCTGACAGGCTTGTCATGCTCATTGCTTTCGTAGTAATCGGCCCATTTCTGCATGTTCCACCTCTTGTCCTCTCCCTGCTGAGACTTGACATCGATCACTTCAACCCTTTCGTCGGGTCCGTAAAGCTCTGCTACAGCACGGACAGTGAGGCCCCGTGGAATGACCATATCCAAGAGGTCTTGGCCACAATCGGCTATTTCTTCAATATGGGTCCCTTGTTCGGGGTGGTTCTCGAGAAGATCATCGAACATCTCTTGAGACGAAGCCTCCTGTACTAGAGATTCGAAATCTGGATTTTCCGAGGAAACATGTTCGCAGGAGTTCCAGCAGGCAGGTATAACGATAGGCTCTGTCCACCCGTTTCCTCGTTCGAAGTATTCCGCTGTGACCAGCTCAGGCTTCATTCGAGGGAAATTCTCAGACTGAAATTGGATCTTTCCTTGACGAATAGGCTCGAGATAATGATGTTCCAATGAGTCAGTGGCAGCTTTGACAAGGCCTTGATTCAGGCCTGCGTAGTCAATAGCTGTTCGGGCACGCGAGGACTTGCGCACAAAAGTTGTTTGGCCATAAACTGATCGACATGGCCGGCAGATGAACTTGTCGACTGTTCGGACCTCGCGGTCATTCTTGAAGCCCGCGCAAACGATATGAAACCACCGTTTGCATCCGTCGCAACTGATCCATGTGTCTTCGTCTTGTTCCTCGGTCCCAACTGGGATGCGCACTAGATGACATGCTCCGCAACTTGCTTGATTGGTATCACTCTCTTCCTCTTCCATTTTTGGTGGAATGGGCAGGGGATTTTGAGACTTTTGCGGAAATTGGGGTTCCTGAGGATCGGCCGGAGGATGGATCCCATAAGCAGTATGATGAAGCGCATCAGCTGGTGGATGTAGGACTTTGCCTTCGTGTTCGTCCTCCCAAACAATTGGTGGGATAGTCCCAGAGCTAGTAGTTGGGCGGATTCCACGAATAGCAGAACGGGATATGAAGGCCGACCCATCAGAGCGAGAGCGCATGCGGGCATAAGGTATATCCTCAGAATTGTGGCTCATCCTGACATCGCCATGGCCTGGATGTCCAACGGCAGAAAACCCAACTCGAGCTTGACGAATCGCGTCGCCTGCGTAATGGTGGAAGGTCTCGTCGATGCTGACTCGTTTTGCATGGTTACTTGGGTGGAAATTGGTAGGCCGCGCGAGGTTGAGTAAAAGCTCTGCATCGGTTGTCATGCTTTCAAGCCCAGCTGGGTGTGAGTTTTCTGTCAGCATTCCTGGGCCCGGGCGGTAGGGTGAGGGATGTCTCGCCGACCGTAGCCGCTTGGCTGGCCGTTCAGACTCTGTGGGGTCGGGTGGAAACAAGGGTATTGTCGACCGAAGGCTGGGGGAAGGCGGATTGGGAGGGATAGATGCGAAGGTTGGACTCGTTGCGAGGGCGATCGTCGCAAGTGTGTCGATAGTCGAGCTTGAGCGGCCATGACCCGATCGCTGATGCGAACCACTTACTGCGGCGACATGTCGATTGTGATTCGAAGGACGCTGATCGCGATCAAGGCTGGCAGCTCGTGGAGGGCCGCGGCTGGCCCTAGAAAAGTGAAAATCGGTGGTTGTGGATGGAGTGATGGGCTCGACAGCGCGGAGAGGAGGGGACGGAGTACGGTACTGCGGCGGGCGGCCGCCGATGGGATTCGCGAATGATGCCGCGCTCATCATTTTCGCAACGCGGTGAAAGTATAGGTTAAAGAAAATTGAAGATGTAGAGTCGGAGGTGCGAAAAGATGCGCTTGCGGTAGGTGGGTGCAAAGCGGGGATACTGGACCACACAGGCTAGCGAGAGGCCGGCGCAGGCGAAGGGAATGTCATTCCTGGCAGGAGAGCATGCGCAAGACGGACCGCAAGTATATGATTGATATTTGATGAAAGATTGAGGACGAAGTAGGTGGTCGACGGTAGTCGCGGAGCGTTGAGGGGGTTCGAATCGAGCGGCGGGAGGACAGGCGCCGAGAGTCGCGCCGCAACCTGCGGGCAGGTAGGGAAGGGAATCGAATGAAATCCAGTAGCCAGGAATCGTTTCCTGTCAACTGGATGGATTTTAACAAGTATGCGAATGGATGAAGCGCCGAAAGCGAGAGAGGAGCGGATGAGCGCGAGGTGTTAAGGCGAAGGAGGAAGCGGGAGTCGAGTAGCAACTTCAAATGTATGTATACGGTACAGCTGCGGGCTCCTACATTACGTTTGTGTCCTATCACTTTTACTAGAAAAGCTTTAAATTGTATGTAAATGATATAAAGACCAAAAAGCACTCATTGCAACATGCGATAGTGTCTACTTGGTTGTTTCCCCCCCCCGTGCTCAATTCTCTGTAGTCCAAAGGAAGTTGGCGACGCCGAGAGCGTCTGTCTTGATAATACAATCCGATACCATCACAGTACCATCACGTGCTAGATTTGGCAGATCACCACACTCATGCTGATCACATGACCCGGTCACATACGGTTTATGAACCAACTGCCACTAAACCGGGATAAGTAAGCGCCCCGCCAAGACAAACCTCGTGGTTGTTCTTGTGCCTTGCTCTGATCTTCTGCCTCTTCGCTATTCCAACCTGCAACTGATACCTTGCGTATCTTTCTTGTCAAAACTTTCATTCAATATCTTCTAGGATTCTCTCGCCTCTGAGAATGAGCCGAAAGCTCGCCCCCGAAGCCAATCGGTATGTGAGAATACTTTTTCCATGCCCCTCCCCCGATTCTCGGCACAAGTGCCATTTCACCATCAAATGCTTGATTGTTGGGTCTAGGAGATCCCTGTCATTTTGAAATGACTAGCGCTAACCTCTTATCTCTGCTTTTATAGGATTCTCTTCGTCAAGAACCTCAAGTATGTACCTAAATCTCGCCGCTTTGCACCGACTCGCTTTCCCGGCGGATAAGCCCTGCAACTCGCCATTTGCAATAACGATCGGATCACTGACATGTTCCTCAACAGCTACAACGTAACAGCCGAGCAACTTTTCGACCTATTTGGCAAATTCGGACCCATTCGGTAAATGGTCATCCATGGTCTCGTGTTGGAACCCGATCTAATACCATCTCATTTACAGGCAAATTCGCCAGGGTATCGCCAATACCTCTAAAGGAACCGCATTCGTTGTCTACGAAGACGTCCACGACGCTAAGCAGGCATGCGATAAGCTTAATGGTTTCAACTTCCAGAACAGATACTTGGTTGGTACGTACTGCATATGGATCAAATGAGCACCAGGCATTCTTTGGAGATGACTAACTTTTGGTATTATAGTCTTGTATCATCAGCCAGAGAAGATGGTCCGTACGAAAGAGGACATTACGGAAAGGCAGGAGAATTTAGAACGGCTCAAACAGCAACACGGGATAGAATGATGTGACGAATTCTTTTTCTCTTCCCTCTGCTAGCATTTAGCTGCGCATGGTATTGCAACGGCTCTACTATTCAATCGCGGCTTGGTTGAGGGGTTTCCGGCGTTTTTTATTCCCTGGGGTTTTTTTCTGTCTTATTTCAGAGGGTTTGATGGTGGGCGAGGCTGGTTCTGGTCGTCATATATTGACCCAGAAATGATGTGAACAACACGCCGGCGAGATCTGATTTCTTCTTATGTTTATTCTATTTAACCATTACTACTATTACTCTCTTCGTCAATTCGACCCTCCACTTTGCTCCAACATCCTCTGTGCTATGGCTAGGCGCTAGGTGCATATATTCTTCTGAATTTCACACTTCTAAAAGGGACGAGTCGATCCTTGAGCTATTTCGAGCTTTGGGTCATCTGGATTTACAATATCAAGCTAAAACGGGGCCTAGCTATCTACGTCAGGCGCATCACTGATACCCACTCTTATGCAGGGAATTCTAAGCTTGGCATCGACGTCCCTAGGTATATACAAAATATATCAAAGTAGAGAGCAATATATATTGTACATGTGCAGTAATATGCCAAGACTCAAGACCCTCAAATTAGCCGTCCTGTGCAAAACCTTGGAAGGAAAATGCTATCTTGTCGATCCCGCTGCGGGGACCCTGACACCGCCTAGGACCCCAAGTGGAATCTCCTTCACTTTCTTTTCCCTTTCTTTTTATCCCCGGGAAGAACTACTGTTTAATTCAGACCGGTTCTTACTTATCTATTCCGATTCATTGCCACTCATTTCGATGTCACGCGTATGACGTCCGGCTTAGCCGTCTCCGCCTTTGACCAACCTTCCGAAGTTACTAGCTTACTATCACCATCTGGTTTCCAGCATATGTCGCGTTCCACCCGCGCATTCTCACTATCTTACTGGTTTTACCAGACTAAGAAATGATGGGCGACACGACCGGCTCATTGGCTTCGATGGCCACGACCACGCTTATCGCTGCTACTAGCACCCTAGTTATTCCAACCCCCTCGGGTACACACACACTATACTATCATGCAGCAAATTCTTCAAGCCCAGGGCAGGATTCAAATGGCGAAGGAGGAGAATGCAAGCTGCTCGGTCCATTCTCTGTGTTTGTGCAGATTGCTCTTGGCGGCCTCGCATTATTATCTCTAGTCTTCAAGAGATGGAGAGAACGACCACAGCGCCCGGTGAAGGTTTGGGCCTTTGACGTTTCAAAACAAGTCTTCGGATCGGTGATGCTTCACATGCTAAATCTTGTCATGTCGATGTTTTCTGCGGGCCAGCTAGAGATTCGAAACTCGTACAAACCGAACCCATGCTCGTTCTACATACTGAACCTGGGAATCGACGTGCGTTTCTACCGATCTTGCTTTAATCTCTTTTGAGGAGCTGCTGGCTAACTGATGGAATAGACTACTCTCGGTATCCCCATTCTGATCCTCCTCCTCCGTGTGCTCAATTATTTGGCATCATACACACCTCTTGCGAACCCCCCAGAATCGATAGAGTCGGGAAATTATGGCCAGCCTCCACGGGTAACATGGTGGCTCAAACAGGCCATCGTTTATTTCATGGGATTGCTCGGTATGAAGATATGTGTCTTCTTCCTCATCCAGCTCTTACCTTTCATTGTCAAAATCGGCGACTGGGCTCTAAGATGGACAGAAGGCAACACTGCTGTCCAGATCTTCTTCGTCATGCTTCTTTTCCCGGTCATCATGAACGCCATGCAGTATTATATCATCGATATATTTATCAAAAAACCAGTCTCGCAGTACGCGGTGGATGACACGAATGGAAATGCTGCCACAGATGATGATGCTGACCGTCGGGAGGCTCTTCTTGCCGATGAGACGTATTCATCTGATTCTGATGACGAAGAATCTGGGAAATCCCCGAGAACCACCTCGCAACCAAAGGCTACTGCAGACGCTCTCGCGCTCCAAGAATCCGAACATTTACTTCCCGAGGATCACAATCCTGTTCCTCCATATGAACCTCCGAGCTCAAGTAGCAGTGGTGATGAAACTGACCCAAAAGCCAGTTCAACACATCACTGAATATTCCTTTGTGTTTAGGCTTTGGAAATTCCATATTTGCTTTGTTGTGGTGTTATTAGTGATTTTTAACGTGTATACGATTATTTGGATCTTGCATATTAGTGTGACTACTACATATCATTTCCCCTGTATGTATGTAGTGTACACATATCCAGGTTATCCATTTGAATACCCGTTATTTGTATTACTCGTAATCGAACTATCTATTACAGTCAATGTATTCAAACATTGTATCCGGAGCAAGATTGAAGTTGAATGTCTCTTATTCTGTCTGCTTCTTCGTCTTCACCGAATATTTTCTTGCCGCCTTTTTCATGTACAAAAGAAAAAATGCTTTAGCTCTAAATATAACCCTTCATATCAATTTCCTATAGCTACGCAGACGATGAAAAGCATGCCAAATGAGTTTATTGAACTTGATTTGGGTTTTGATCTTAGTTCGATGCCCTAAATTCAAGGCAACATTATATGCCGCCTTTTACACCGCCCTGTTCTGCTGATTCTGGAAAAATCAAAGAAGAAAAATATTCAAGCTCCGCCTGAGGAACATTCGCAGCCTACAATTGCATTATTGCATTCAAGTGTCAATTCGGTGACCGAGCCTGCAAGCAGTTGTGCTTGATTGGCTGATATTCCCACACCAACCACCATGCCTAACGTAGGGCTAAAGGAAAAGTCCAAGCGGACGACCACCCGGTCTCCGTTCGAGAACACTACGGCCAATCTCCGCCCGGAGGACTCAGATGTCGAGATGGACGACGAAACGAGCTCCGATGAGGACGATGTGCCCGAGAAAGACGAAGCGGAGAAGAAGCTAGAACGTATGCTTTTTGGCGACGATGAGGGGTTCATGGGCGCATTGAAGGACCAGCAGGCTCGCGAGGCCGGTATGGCTCTTACTCTGCACAGTGATGACGAGAGTGATGATGGCGAAGATGCCGAGGAAGGCGAGGGCCAGGATTTGGCTGCTCTAGCTGATTCAGACGTATGCGATCCCACTCCCATGCATTTACAGACCTCAACCTTTCAATCTAACAATTCTGCTTTTATCATCTAGCTTTTCTTCCTTGACTCCGGTGCACCCCCCACCACTGATTTCATCCCATCGCCGGAAACCCCGTCGGACGCTGAAGACGACGAAGAAGAAGAGGACGAACCCGCAGTATGGTACGACAGTGACGATGAGCGCCTCGCTGTGTCGCTAGCAAGCCAAGCCAGGCTGCGCAAACTGCGCAACACCGAAGCCGAAGATGTAGTCAGCGGCAAGGAATACGTCCGACGACTGCGCAGACAGTTCACACGCCTACACCCGACACCAGAGTGGGCTACGCCTGAGCTCAAGCGCCGCAAGACGGACTCGGACTCGGACGCAGACAGCGAGGCGATCGACTCAGATGATGAGAACGAGAACCTCTCCATGCAGCCTCTAGCCAAGCTCCTACAAAATGCCTCCGACTTAACGCGCATAGAAGACAACGCGCGCTCCGGCGGAAAGCGCAAGCTGCGCCAGGAAGTCATCGACATCCAGAGACTGAAGGACATCGGCAAATCCCAACCCTCCTCCGTCGACTCCCTGAACTTCCACCCACACTACCCGCTCCTGCTCTCCTCCGGACCAGCCTCCACCCTTTTCCTGCACCACATCTCTCCCTCCGCACCCGCCCCCAACCCCCCTCCTCACCTCCCTGCACATCAAGCGCACACCAATTCACACGTCTGCCTTCGCCGCACCCACAGGCAACAAGATCTTCGCCTCCGGCCGCCGGCGCTACTTCCACATCTGGGACCTGGACACCGGCAAAGTTGACAAAGTCAATGGCTCATCCGACCGCAAGGAAGAACAAAAGTCTATGGAACGCTTCAAGCTCTCACCATGCGGCCGCTTCGTCGGCTTGGTCGGCACAGCCCGCAAGGGCGGTGGTCTGATCAACGTCCTGGACGCCAACACCGCGCAGTGGATCGCACAGGTGCGTGTGGACGGCCGCGGCGGTGTCGCAGACTTCGCCTGGTGGTCTGATGGCGAGGGCATGACAGTCGTGTCGAAGAATGGTGAGGTCTCTGAGTGGGATGGCCGTGTTGGCCGTGTTGTGGCGCGCTGGGTCGATGCCGGTGCTGTCGGTACGACCGTTCTTAGCCTTGGTGGTCGCTCTGGCCGGACTCAGCTTGGTGGAGATCGTTGGGTCGCGATTGGTTCTTCGAGTGGTATTGTTAACGTCTATGATCGTCGCGAGTGGGCGGCTGCATATGCGAATGCTTCTGCTGCTGAGAAGGACTCCCCGGCTCAGTCTGGTATCCCGCGCAACCCTGACCCTGTGCGTGTGCTCGATCAGCTTACTACCCCCATTAGCCATTTGGTCTTTGCGCCTGATGGGCAGATGATGGTTATGGCGAGTCGGTGGAAGCGTGATGCTCTGCGTCTTGGTATGTTTTGTGGCTCTTGTGCTATGTCCTTTGTAGGTTCTTTGCTAACGGGGTTTCTTCTACAGTTCACCTTCCTACCTGCACGGTATACCGTAACTGGCCTACTTCCAACACCCCATTGGGTCGCATTTCCTCGGTGGCTATCTCACCGAATTCGGAGCAGTTGGCTGTTGGTAATGAGCAAGGCGGTATCCGACTCTGGGAGATTCGGGGATAGAGGTCCGATACTGAATAAAATATCTATGTTTTCTTGTCATATATTTTCGACCCTGATAGGGCACATGCTTTCCATTATGTTGTACAGTCGCAGCCGTAAATCAATATGGTCATTCTATCTTATATACTCGCAGTTGTAAACTAGGGTCGTCTCGGTATGGAGTTAGGGCTGAGTTGTTGGATTAGATACCAATTATCATACCAAGACATCCACTCACTGACCCAGTCTACGCCGGTGGGTTAGATAGAGGAAAGCACAGCGTATCTAGGGTTTAACCAAATATATACGCAGTGGTGCTTTCGTAGCAGGCCAGTAGTTTTATATTGTTGGTAGCCGGGGTTAAAATAAAAGCCATAAACACACCATAGCACATGCAAGTCGTGTCAAGAAGGAAGAGTCATGGTCTCATTCGTGGGAGGGTCTATACTGTTGGCCTTGGTCAAGATTCAGTGACAAAGGGGTATCGGGGGCAAACAACAAAGGGAGAAAAAAAGCATAGGAAAAGAAAAAAAATAATAACTTGTTAGCAATAATCATCTCCGGGGTGCTTTGCTAAATTTGGGCTGGGTATAAATTTGGAGATTTTTTAGAAGACTCTGACCACAGGGGAAGGGGGCAGATATTCGTAACCGTAACAGATGGGTGGGACTTGAGAGATTGAATGGATATCCACGAAAAGTTACTCTCCCATTCCGCTCGAGCCCCATCGCTGTGATCGCTTCCCTCGCTCGATATAGTTCTTGATGACGCAGGGAGCACGATCGGGGCCCTGACACACCTTGTGGCGGTTGAGATGTTTGAATTTTGGGCCAAGGGGTCCGTTCACGAAGTGGTACTGGCCTGCAAAGCGATACTGACGAGAATCGCCTAGTGGATAGAACTTGTCACCCCAGTGGCCCCTGTAATGGAACCATTCCGTTGGGGCCGAGGGGCTGAAAGTGGACGCCCGCAGATGCTCATTAGCGAAATCATAGGTGTAGGCCTGCGAGTTGAGAAGGGGGTCCCATAGTGGACCGCGGTCAGTTACATCGTGCAGCAGTCCCCAGGGGAGAATGTATTCGTGCACTCCGGTCGAAGCGTACATGGCATGGCTGCCCTCGGCAGAGTAGATGACGGGCTGGCAAGGTAAAGTTAGTGAGATAATATTTGCTGTCTCTGACATTGAGAACCCACCCGTTGTCCGAGCTTCTCAACGGCTTCATAGCTGTAAGCTTCCCCGCCCTGGTGAGCGCTGAAGAAGAGCGCTTTCGGTTTGCCATTGTGGAATCGAACAAGACAATGCTCCCAGTCGCCAACGTGATTGCCAAAACGCACGTTGACAACAGTGTTACCGAGGTTAAAGCTGTAAAAGTAGAACCAGAACGCATCGACGATTCCGTTGCCTTTGTCCATCACCACCAGGATTGCAGGGGCATCGCTTCGGCCACCGGCACCATCGTCGTAGATTTTCTCTCCACCATAACGTTTGCGGATTTCTTCTTTGAGTACTTGCTGAGCTTGAAAATATTCATCGTCGTTGGATTCGTGCACAGCGGCAGCCTCTTGTTGTAGTTGAAAATCATACCACTTGGCACGATCTTCCTCTGTGTCACCGGGAATATCACCATCGATTCGACCATCCCAATCCGCCCAGGATTCTTCTTTGTTGTTTCCATCTGTTTGTGGGATATTCTTATCGCCCTCCAGCCATGGTGGACGCGTTTTTACATCATCATTGCTCGTCAAGAAAACGTGCCTGCCCCTTTCCCACTTATTCAACTCATCCAGATCGACCAGCGTCGGATGGTCCCATTGGGCCTGAATTGGAGTGTAATTCAGGGTCGGAGTGGTGTGATGCAAGTGCTCTGCGATATCCCCAGGCCAGAACTGTTCGCCAGAATAAAGGTGAACGAGTGGGGCATAGTGGAAAACATAGTCCGGGATCTGCCGCCGAGCCCGCTCTTCGGCATCCCACTTGGACTCACTAGCCCCGCTAAGCCACCAGGACCGCCATGCCTCTGGCTCGGCATCTTGCGCATTTACCCACCCCACTAGATCACGATGTCCGAATTCGCCGTGTACGGTTTGTAAATGGGCTGCACCACAGATGCTGAGCCATCGGCAGGATTTGCGGTCGAACCACGAGCGCGAGCTCGCAATCCAGCTCCGCTCCTCCCGATCCTCGGCAGACCACACAAAAGCAGCCGGCCGGAGTACGTGGATTATGCTGTTTATGGATACATAAGCGATCAAGGTCGAGAGCACGGCAATTGTTGCCTTGGCCTTCCGGGTCATCTGCTGGAGCGAGTCGACATAGACTATCAGGGCCGAAGACCTGTGTGGGGTATGTTCATAGACTGTGATTTCGGGAATTCCAGTCGAGGCTAAGGGTTCAATGCAGTGGGAATCAAGTGATAGGGCTGCAGCGGTCGGGCATTCCCCAGGAACTATGGTGGGACGAGAGATAACGAGAGTTGAGATGAGGGCGCACAACAGGACCGCGGGGTTACCTATATAAAAAATATACAGCCCTTTGTTAGTCCGGCTTTCCACGTCTAGCTATGTAATATATCCCGATTAATAATTCAAAAAAGGGAAAAGGGAAAAAAGAGACAAGGCAAGAATGGTCCAATATCTCGAACTAGTCAGACCGGGAACCTGCGGATATGCATAGAAACCATAGCCAAGCCGGATGCCATATACCGAGTGCATAGGCTTATCCGTCCAGAGCCGGAGCGGAAGAGACGGGAACTTACGAAGGGATGATCCCATTGTCCAAGTTGTCCAAGTTGTTGCGGTGAAGAGATGTGTGTTTTTTTTTCTCCCATAAGGCTGAAGGAGCAGGGCTGGGCACAACTTTACTTCCAAGGTTCAATGTTGGTTCCAGAAAGTGTATATATAATATATGTTTTATGTACCTAATTCAAGAGAAAATAGTCTCCTGCGGAATAAACCCCTCCATCTGAAACATAAAAAAGAAAATAAGCAAATCTTGTCGTATTTGCCACCAGGTCCCATTTATTTGTTGATTATATCCCAATGTGGAAAGGAGGGGAAACCACCTGGGCATGCCCGGGTACTTCCAGGGTACCTCCAGGGTCTCACCGCTTGAAGAAAGCTGACTCAGCTTTATCTTATCTCGGCTTTTTCCAGGCCCAGACCTTAACTTTGCATGAATTCATTATGGATACAATGGTGGACTCGGAATCGGATGGAGAATATGAATATGAATATGGCACAGAAACTGAGGTAGGAATAATTGACCTTGTCTTCTCTCAATGCTACTGATCAATTGATAGACCTTTTATCTCAACCTGGACCTGACTGCCCATCATGGCCCAGTTCGCCCTCCACGTCGTCGCCCAAAGGAAGCAGCATCTTTGGAGAATACACAGAACCCAGCAGACGACATGAGCCAAGGATTTCCAAGCGAAGCTTATCATCCGATCGAGAGCGCCGAGACAGGCAGTCTCCCGAACGAACGAATCCAAATTCTCGACCTCCACACGACCAACCCAATCATCTCATACTACAACCAAATGTTCAGTTGCTCCTGGGCCGATCAAATTGGCACTGAGCTCGTTTTTGCCAGCCCAGAAACGGAAACCGACGCGGAAACCCCCTTTCCTCAACCGCTACACCGTGGACCCTCCTACGAGCTTGTCGCTGCCAACAGCGTGAAGATCCTCGGTCGAAAAGCACACCTCGCCCCCAGCGCTGGGCCAACAATAGCTCAAGGCGTTACTGAAGGGTACCCAAATGCAGGACCTACCCCGGAGTCCGCATTTTCTCAGGGAGCCGACCCCCTCGGTGTACCCCGACGTCCCACGGGGCCATCCCACCAGGCGCAGTTCCTTCACAGGTTGCAGCAGATCAAAAACGCCAAGGGAGAGGCGGATACCGTCCGCACGGTCATGAGTACACGTCGGCAGGTGAATATGACGGACAGACAGCAAGGCTGGGCCCGTACCGAGGCGCAGCTCGCCGAGATTGAGCAGCTGAATGAACGTGCCTCGAGAGGGGACTTGGAGGCTAAGGCGACCCTTGAGCATCTGATCCAAGAACTCAATCAAACGCTCAACCCTGATGAAGCACAGTCTGGGTCCGACTCGGACTTGACATCTGACAGCGATGATCTTACTTCATGAATGTGCAGGTCAACAGTGTGCTGGCATCGACACAGAATTTGGGGCTAGACCCTGGGTATTTGAGTCGATCATCACCTGAACAAGCCACCGGATGCCGGGATCTCACTAGATCTACGTTGTAGTTTCTACACTCTAACTACGTAGCCGGAGTTGTGCTGTCACGTGGAAACGTGTCGGAAGTCGGGAACCGAGGAGTAACCATGGCGAAGAGATATTGATCCCCTTACTGAGAGCAAAGAGGCTACAGCCGTGATGAAGAGACATGGCTGGGTTTCGCTTCCTACCGGTGGAATGGCATTACAGCCGAGGACAATTATCCCAACGAGTAATCACCGGAATGACATGCCCCACCCAACTTGAACAGCCCATCGATGGAGCCATCTTAACCAGTTTACCGTCCAGGTGGATCTAGAGGGCGACGTCATTCCCAAACCCAATGCAGGAATGGCATCTTCGTTTCCCTTAAAACCCACCGATCACACAAACTATGATACAATCCAACGAATATGTACAATATACCATATATAACAGAGATTGCTCTTTGAACCAATTATATGCTGCATATGGTGTTCCCCCTTTCGGCATCTAGAACGTCTGCATGGAGTACAGAGCAGGTTGTGTGACCCCATCTACTTCACAATGCGAGACGGGTGACGTCGTGATCGACAGATCCTCACATGCAGTAATCAGATGGTTCGTTACTTGCGTGAGGCTGCAGCTCGTAGTTGGTACTTTGTATTCCCGACGCACCAAAGTACTATTCTAGCTATTCTTCTAGCAACCATTATATGAGTCACAGTCACACCCTATCTCCGACTTCCCCAGGTGAAGTGCAAATACAGTGCCTAGGTTCTATAGTTCCATGCTTGTAGCAGTAAAGCTGTTGATGGGAGTACAATAGTCACTGTTTACTATATGCCGGGCAATAAGAATATGTCGCAAATGTGTCTATTATCCCTATCAAGGTCACACAAAAGCATATAATGCAAAAACATCAAATTTTGATTACTGATTTGAAAGCCCAGGGAAAAACAAAAATTAAAAAAAAAAAACACCAATTCCCCAGACTTTTTAAAGGCGCCCCTGCACCCAAGAATCAGAACCAAATAATAAATGTTCGCGCCGCCATGCAACACGCTAAATCCAACAGGCGACACGCAAGGGAAAGACAAAGATAAAGACCAAAACAACAAGACATAAGGCTAACAAACATCGCGGATATCAAGTCAAAGATAAATAGTAAAAAAAAGGAAACCAAGAGAACAACGGACAGGATGGGCGAATCCGCCACACAGCCCCATATGTCCATGTGCACAAGACCATTATCAGGGAATATTGGATGATGGTACAATAATTTCTTCTGAAATAGAAGCACAAGAAGAAGACATATTGAAGAAAGATGATGAGAATGGAGCCTGAAACCGAAAATCAAGACAAAGGTTGGATCACTCCAGGCTCAAGCTGGGGATGTTGTTGTAGCAAGCCTTGCCTTTGGCGTAGGCGACGGGCGATGGCGGAGGTGCAGGAGGCATGCCATCGATGAGGATTGAGCGGTTCTTTTCTGCCTTTTGGGTTGAGGGTGTCATCATGGCGCGGGAGAGATCCTGCGACATGGAGTAGGAGGGAGGCATGACGGGAGTTGGGGTTTTGGTTGCGACGGTGGCCATTGTTTTGGTTTTAGATTTCTTGGTTGGAGGTGTAGAGGTTGAAATGGTAGATTAAATCTCTTGAGTTTTTTGAGTGCTCAAATAGGTTGAAGAATAAAGTTGTTGGGTTGTTGGGTGTTTATACTTGGAGCAAGTATGGAGTTGATCGGCAACCTCGGCTGGGAGCTGATGAGATAGGACTGTTTTTGAGCTGGATTCACGAGATCGAATGTCAGCTTGCTATTTGTGCAGAGTGCTTGTGCTTTGTACTTGGGATTTGGCATATGCTCCGTATAGATGGAGCTTGTGGCTCCGAGGTTCCCCGAAGACCCCGGTTTCGGGGGATCGGGTCGGAGCGATGTGATATGGGTAGTGACGGGAGTTATACTTACGAGGATCAATGGAAGTGGATTCGGGTATTTCCGAGTAAGTGTAGGAGGCGAGAAGTGAGCTGTGCTGGGATGATAGGTTATAGTTGTGACGGTGAGTAGGCTCAATTCACTTGATTATTGCAGTGATAGTATTTCTCCGGTCGATAACTAGGAAGATGATCAGAGCGAACGATGGTAGCAAAGCTGTTGACAGTGCTGAGTATGTTGAAAAATAATTGTATAGGTGAATGAACAGAAAAGAAAAAAAAAGAGAGTGAGACGATTTCAGGGTCAACGGGTCGTTTATATTTTTTTTGAGTACCTAAATAATAATCTAAAAAAAAATAGATATGAGACACCCAGAACAGATAATTAAATCAAAAAGAAAAAGCCATCCCCGTAAAAGTGTGGAGGAGTACATTCCCTGGGGAAGCAAGAAAGTACCCAGTACACGCATACCTGGCCAGGCCTAATGCTTACTCCCTAGAGATCTGCCCGCCAAGCCTAATCGCCTCATTCTAAACAGCCCAATAACCCAGTTATCGAAGCAGGGATGGAGACATTCCCCATCGGAACAGCGGGAGCCCAACCCCCGAAAACCAGTCGGGGAGAAAAAAAAATTTATTAAAAAACAAAGGAGATGGGGCCTTACGCGTTAGTGTGTGGGGGAGAAGACCAGGGGGTGAGAATCGATGAATCAACCAATTGAGATGTATTGCGTTATTGACATTATTTGCCATAGAAACAGCTAGCTTGGGAGCGGGAACAGCTAACGAAAGCCGATCAAACCGGTTGAATCGGCAAGGCCTTTTTAGAGCTAATGATTTAGTGTTTAAATGATTTTCCATGATTCTATGCCTTCTAGCGTCCTTCCTGGAGAAAACTCACTTCTGGACCTCGGCAGGCGGATACGGCGATCCTTTCGAGAAGTCCAGCGACCAGATTGCCGGGGTTATGTAAGGATCCTTTTCTGTTGCGGTGTAGGAGATCGGCTTGAAGGTGGCGACAGGAATCGGAGCTCTTTGATATACCCTGCAATATACTCTTCCGGGGAAAGATATTATCCCGACTTCCCATATTAGCCCATGTGGCAGTTTCACCGTTCATTGAAAGTACTCAAATCAGGCCTTTTTTTTCCTTTTGACGTGCTCACCGAATTCCGAGGTGCATGGCTAATTAGGATGATCTTCCAAAGATCGAGACAAAATTGGCTAAAAAGCCCTGTTTTTTTGAGTTGGATATAAGGAGACGGCTGAAATACCTCTACAATATATATACCCACCTATAGTATATCTCCACAAGCCCAACAGGATAAAAGAGTATATTGCACAACGCCACAAATCAACCTGTCTACGTACTCCGTAATCATTTTGGAGCTTCGCTTAAATCCCAAGGGGGAATGGATCACGCCAGGGGCCGAAACAGTCTGGGGCATATATCAAATCCTTTGCTTGAGATGTGTTTACATCGTATACGGACGACGGAGTAGATGCCACAGGTTTATAGAGTGCGATGTATCCGAAGCAGGGATACGATCCATGATCCAGGAATAGCTTTTTCCCAATCACGATCCACATCACCTCCTTGGTAAATTCAGGGGCACAAAAAGGTTGAGCTACAAAAGTACCAAAGTCCCCTTGACCGTTCTACAACGGCGTTGATCGACGTCCGAATAGGGAACTCCACAATTCTTCTCCCCCGGATTCAAGGGGCGTAGCGATTTTACTATTTTCAATATGCAATGCACTCCACTCCTTTGCCACATACGTACGCACAATGTATCGCTATCTGGGGGGAAGGGGGGGGAAGTGCTACTCTAAAATCTCTAGAATGTCCCATTCCACCGATTTCCTGGGTGCCGGGTCTCCGACGGTAATTCAGGGCGCAATTCCCGGGAATTTTGGACCCCCTTCGATCGCGCATTTCCCCATAGGGCCTATAATAATAGCAATAATATATTAGGGAGTATCATATTGTGGTATCAGCAACCTCTGTGCTATGTCCAGTATACTTGCATATTAAGGTGCACCATGTACCTCGTGAAACGGTCGTAGATAACATTCTTTTTTTGTGAACACGTAAGATAAGCTCTCGGCTTGGTGACCTGTTCTTCTCACCGCTCGTTTAAAGATACTTTTTGACTATGTATACACTTGCGATAGAAGATCGAGATAAGTTAAAGAGGGGAAGTGATGAGTTGGCTGCCCAGTATGTTAGATAACCACACCATTGTCTGCATTTGTGGCGCCAACTGTAGGATGAACTCGTCAGGTACAAGATGTACAACACATCCTATGCATGAGAATGAGCTGACGTGATCATGGGCTGCTAGCTATTTGGACTACTTGAACATACATAAGACCAATGTTGGTCTACCCAACACGTCAGGTCAACTTGTCTGCCTTATCAACAATAGACGGGATATCCTTGTAGCTGCCAGACTTACAAGGTTCGTGGTAGGATAGGAGAGACACTCTTGGGCATACTTATAATATAAGTACCTTGGTGTACCGTCTCCAGCCAAAGACGATAAGGCGAACGCAGGGGATACTTCGATCGGAAAAGATTGAGGCAAGATAATCGACTCGCTCTGCTGGGAAGGGTGCCCGATCTACAGATTAACACTGACGAATATCGGGTTTGGAATCGCGATCTATTCTGGCCCTTGCACGTCTTCGAGAGGATTTATGTCTAATTATAACTATCCCTTTGAGCTACTCAAGATCTTTCAGGCACGAGAGCCCTACTTTTTGCACCTGTAACCCTGAACTCTATGCTACTTTGAACCTTGCAGAGAATATGCTTTCAAAGATGCGACCTGACTATCTTCGAGATGATCTTCTGACCTGCTGGTGCCCGTGTCCTGTCTTGGGACTTGACACTTGAATGCACAAGGATCTCCCTAACTGCCAACAGTAGTCGTGATCTTGGCTAGCGTTAGAGCTCGTGTCAGATGGTGACACACCACTCAGGCACTCGGAACCCTTTGGAAACACGGGGAAACCATTCTATGTTTCAGGTGAACCGTGAACCAGGTGAACTGGGTGAGCCAAGTGAATTGAAGAAAACCTGGGGGGAAATCGGGAGGCCCATCCGAGCGGGAGTGGTGCCCCAGACTTTGAAGAGAAATAAGATAAAATGCCTGAGGCTAATATTTACGTCACGGGAACGGAATATCATTTCCCCTAGAAGATAGCAATTACTTCATCTCTCCGCTGGCGGCGAGATCTTCCAATCGCAAGCCCCGCCGAGAGCCCCCGCAATAACGTAAAGGCCCCGCCCAGGTCTTCTTGGGATGCGTGAAAAATGTGACCATAAGTATATTTTTGGGGTAAAAAAAGTCTCAATGCGCAATTTCTAAATGGCCATGTGCAACTAAAGAGCGTGTAAGGAAGGTGGTATTTTACCCCGCAAAATATATCCAGGTACCAGCCTTGGAGAGCCCCGAGGAAGCCCCTCCGGTTGGAGATATGGAGATATTCCAAGGTTGGCACCGGCTTCTTAATCACCGGGCCGGGGATTATCTGACAAAGATTTGCATCAAATTGCAATTGGCCTTAGTCAAACTTGTCAAACTCGTCAAACTACCCCCCCAAATGGCGAAAATCCCCCGGACCGAAACAGCCACCAGTGGATCTGAATGAGGGTAGTCGATCACGATCTGGGGGGACGCTATTCGGGCTGGAACGTTGTGAATGAGGCATTTAGCAGAATAGAAAGTGAAAAAAAAAATCAATTCGGCGCCTTTTCATCCCAGCCAAGTGGGTTCTCCATGACACATTGCATTCCACGATGTTCGATAGAGATCACATCATTTCCTGTATACATCATACATCGACATAGTACGACATCTCAGGTGACCCTATATTCTCTCTATTTTCAGTTCCGCAGTCTCTGTCAGGTCACCTGCTTATCTCTTTTTGCCCCTGTTCCTGTAGGGCGCCTCAGCCACGTTCCAGGCTTTGAGGCAATTTTTTCTCATATCGGCCCGCATGACGCAGCGGGATTTTTCCTTCGGCCTGAGAGCTCGGAAGGAGGGGAGGTGAGCTCCAATCAGCGTGCAATGCATCGCCGGCTCTTAGTCAAAAGTGGACAGAAAATGACCGCTTTGGGAGGTCCCAAGGTGGAACTGCGGACCTCGATGGACTTCGAGACTCTATACGGTTGAACCTCCCGCCTACCATCGGTTATAACTGGTCAAGGGTATTGCGGGACATATGTAATAAAATAAAATCAAGGTATTAATAGAGATTAATGAGAGGTTACTATTAAAAAGTTGAGAATCAAGTTTTGTATATAAAGTCCAGGGTTCCCCGGATTTTGTGCTTCTGATTCCAAAAAACCCATTCCCTTTTCTCATCACCTTCAGTCCATGGCGACGATCGGTGATCATTGCATTTGCCAGTAAGTCTCCTTCTTGCCTCTCTCTCCTTGCTTGTTATCTCGACTTGCCAGTCGAGATAAGAACATTCTTTGTGTTCCTTATCTCCCAACACGTGCCACAGTCGATTCATCTCAGCTCATGCTCTCGTCCTATATAGCTTCTTTCATCTTCTCACTATTACGTGTTAAGAGGTTTACCTCACATACCTAATCATGTCGTCTGCTGCATCTACCCCACAGTCGGAGACTCCCAACGGCCAGAGCGTGAGCTTGCCTGCTCGCCCTCTGCCCAAGGCCTTTGCAAGCCAAGATGGAAGCTCCGGCACCGGCACCCCCATCGGTTTCCAGCGCTATCCCCCCCACAACAAGCACTTAGACCATGCCGTTGGAAGTGCCTTGCGACAACCGTCCCCGCAGCCCACTCACTTGGGCATTCCCGGTACCCCGCACCGCGTACTCTCTGAGGAGGACCCGGGCTACATTGCGGCTACCTTCGAGGGCAAGCAGAAGCAGATGGAACAAGGTCAGTAGAATTGATTGGTGATACCGAGATGATACAATTGGCTAATTCCCAGCAGTCATGGATATTTTGGAGGAGAAGGGCTTCTTCCCAAGTGACTTTGTCATCTCCGAAACCACCTGGTTCTATAACAAGCTTGGTATCGACGATACCTACTTCCAGACCGAGACGGTGGATGCCATTGTGACCCAGATCCTATCCCTATATGCCGCCAAAGTCGCCGCCTATGCCCGTGACGATAAGCAGCTAGAGATTCGTCTAGACAAAGAGGCCGAGGACCATGCTGTCTATATCGATACCAGCAGGCCCGGTATGGTTTCTATCGATGGTCCACGCTACGAGGAGCGTATCGATGAGAAGTACGTCAACCACTCCAAGGGTGCCAACAGCTACCGCGTGGAGACCTTCCGCTCGCCTAGCCCTCTGCCGGGTGACAATGGCCAGCAGCTCCGCTGCTACTTCGTGTACAAGTGCCAGTTCGCCAACCCCAACCCCTCACCCAATGAGACCAATATCGATATCATTGGCGAGAAGCGTTTCTTGCAGAAAGCCACCCCCAACACCAAGGCGATCTATCAGGAAATCATCGCCACGGCTGTTGGTCGCTCCGGTCCTGTCATCGAGATGTTCGAGATCGAAGGAAGCCGTGAAAAGCGTCTGGTGATTGCCTACCGCCAGGGATCCGCCATGGGCTTGTTCAGTGCTCTGTCAGATCTATACCACTACTACCGCTTGACCAGCTCGCGCAAGTACCTGGAGAGCTTCTCTAACGGAATCACTGTGATTTCGCTCTACCTGCGCCCCTCGGACAACTCCGAGATCTCCGCCAAGTTCCCTCCCATCGAGGCTGCTATCCACCAAATCATGAAGGAAGTCTCCCTTTTGTACTGTATTCCTCAGAACCGCTTCCAGGGCCACTTCGCCACTGGTCGTCTCAGCCTGCAGGAGACAATCTACGCACACTGCGCGTGGGTGTTTGTACAGCAGTTCCTTAACCGTCTGGGTTCAGAATATACGTCGTTGTCTGCTCTTTTGGACAGCAACAACAGTGTCCACGCAGAGTTGCTCTCAAAGATCAAGAAGCGTCTGCGCACGGAGACCTTCACTGCTGATTATATCTTTGAGATTATCAACAAATACCCCGAGCTGATCCACAAGCTTTACCTTGACTTCGCCAACACCCACTACGTTCAGACCCAGGAGTCTGGTGATGACTTCCTCCCCACTCTCAGTTACCTGCGTCTCCAGGTTGACGAGGTCCTTGACGGCGCCAAGCTGAAGCAGCTCATCCGTGGCACTGCCATGAACGAGCACGACGAGATGGTTATGACCTCCTTCCGCGTCTTCAACTCCTCCATCCTCAAGACCAACTTCTTCACCCCGACAAAGGTGGCTCTCAGCTTCCGCTTGAAGCCGGACTTCTTGCCAGAGCACGAGTACCCCCAGCCCCTCTACGGCATGTTCCTGGTCATCAGCTCCGAGTTCCGCGGTTTCCACTTGCGGTTCCGTGACATCGCTCGTGGCGGTATCCGTATCGTCAAGAGCCGAAACGGCGAAGCATATAACATCAACGCTCGCTCGTTGTTCGATGAGAACTACAACTTGGCCAATACCCAACAGCGCAAGAATAAGGATATTCCCGAAGGCGGTGCCAAGGGTGTCATCCTCTTGGATGCGGACCACCAGGACAAGGCGCGGGTCGCCTTCGAGAAGTACATTGATAGTATCCTCGACCTGCTCCTGCCCCCAGTCAGCCCCGGTATCAAGGATCCGATCGTTGACCTGCACGGCATGGACGAGATCCTCTTCATGGGTCCCGACGAGAACACCGCGGAGCTTGTCGACTGGGCCACTGAGCACGCTCGCAGCCGCGGCGCTCCCTGGTGGAAATCCTTCTTCACTGGCAAGAGCCCCAAGCTGGGTGGTATTCCCCACGACGCTTACGGCATGACCACCCTCTCGGTCCGCCAATACGTGCTTGGAATCCAGCGCAAGCTGAACATCGATCCTTCCACACAGCTCAAACTGCAGACCGGTGGTCCTGACGGTGATCTTGGATCCAACGAGATCCTTCTCTCCAATGAGAAGTATGGAGCCATTGTTGATGGATCCGGTGTGATCTACGACCCGAACGGTCTGAATCACGAAGAGCTCATCCGCTTGGCCAAGAAGCGCGCTATGATCTCAGAGTTTGACATGACCAAGCTGTCCCCCGAGGGATACCGCATCCTGGTCGACGAGAAGAACATCAAGCTCCCCAGCGGCGAGGTTGTCCACAACGGTATGGTCTTCCGTAACACATACCACCTCCGCTCACAGGAGAATTTCGACGTGTTCGTGCCTTGTGGTGGCCGTCCCGAGTCCATCGACTTGTCCTCCGTCGGCAAGCTCATCAAGGACAACAAGTCCATCATCCCCTTCATCGTCGAAGGTGCCAACTTATTCATCACCCAGGACGCCAAGCTGCGCCTCGAGAAGGCCGGCTGCATCCTGTACAAGGATGCCTCTGCCAACAAGGGTGGTGTGACTTCTTCCTCTCTGGAAGTTTTAGCCTCGCTGTCTTTCAATGACGAGGAGTTCGTTGAGAACATGTGTGTCCGCGAGGACGGCACCGTCCCTGAATTCTACCAGGCCTACGTCCGCGAAGTGCAGGAGGTCATCAAGTCGAACGCCGCCTTTGAGTTCGAGGCCATCTGGCGCGAACACCAGCAGACTGGTGTGCTTCGCAGTGTACTCAGTGACCGTCTCAGCTTGGCCATCACCAAACTTGACGAGGAACTCCAGATGACCGAGCTCTGGAACAATGTTGCGCTCCGTCGCTCTGTGCTTGGCGACGCTCTCCCGCGTCGTCTGTTGGACAAGATCGGTCTGGAGACCATCTTGGAACGTGTATGTCTCCCTATCTCTTTTCTCTATCTTATATTTGAACCATCGCTAATAATCCCTAGGTCCCTGAGAACTACCTCCGTGCCATTTTCGGCAGCTACCTGGCTAGCCGCTTCGTGTACGAGTACGGCAACCAGCCCAGCCAGTTCTCCTTCTTCGACTTCATGACTAAGCGCATGGCTAAGCTTCAGTCGTAAGCTGTTGGAATTAAACATTCCTGTTGCGAAAGTGCTGGTTTTGATCCTGTTTTGACGTTATGTTTCCTTTTTTCACGAGAAAGACTTCCCCGGAGTCAACGAAATACTTAATACGGAACAAAAGAAGATCTGTTCCCTTGACGAATGTATGGTTAAAAATTTTGGCGAGTGAGGGAAGAGCGAGGTCGTTAGGGTAGTATGATCCTTTAGAATCAAAAATTCTTACCCATTGGAATTAGCAGTTTAATCCTACATATTCTCTTTTTAACACGTAAATTCCATTCTATTACACCAATCAATCCCCTTCCCCGTCTTACCTCCATTTATTCTGAGACGACACAGTCTCAGCCATAATCAACACGATATTCACAGCCTACACGGCATGTCAGTATATCTTACTAAAAGGACCAACACCCTTGGGCAGCCCCGAATCTCTCGTCCCGATTGAAACAAGAAAACTTACTAGTAACAAATCCACTCCCTCAGAAACCTCAACCTCCCACCTCGGCCTCGACTTCACTTTGGATTTGCTGTAGTCTATCACATTGTGTCGCGTGATATGCATGATCTTCTGATTACCCATCATCACACCCGTACCGGAGCCAGCTAGCTGCATCACTTTCAACTCGACTTTTGAGCCAGGGGGTGCATCGGCTTCTGCATTATGTCCTGATCCAAGACCGAGACTGGAACTTTCCTGGGAGTTCTGCGATGATGAAGGAAACGGTGAAGCCGGCGCCGGCTCTTGCGGTGGCTCAATTGCATCGAGTAGATCTCGCAAGGAATGAGGAGAGTCTCGGCGGACAGAGTCGTAGGACGGGAGAATAGAGGGAGGGCGAGGATGGTGTGTATGACTCGGTGGCGATATTATTGGACTTTGAGCAGGGTGTGGATGTGAATTAGGGAATGGTGGACATATCTCTTTCTCGTTCCTCTGTGCCACACCTACATCCTCTTCCCAACGATCATGCTCTTCTTCCCCAGTAACAGCACTATAAGGCGGCGGCTCATCCGGCACATCCAATCCGCTTGTCGATCCACTCCCACTCCCTACAACCCCAGCCCCCGACCTGATCGCAAGCGCATTCACAAAGCGCACTTCAAGCCTAAACCCACCCCCAACCCCAACGCGAGACCCAGGCCCATCACCACCCCATGGGATAGAAGCAGCCAATAAATCTGCAGTCCGCTGATTCTGATCCGGAAGTCTGACTCCCCACTTCCGGACACTGGACAACCACGCGCGTCGTAATACGAGCAATGGCACGCCCTCCGCGTCGCAGACTACACGACTCGTGTTTGGCCAGGGTTTCCCGACCACGGTGTAGAGGAGAACGGCGCGGTCTGGGCTGTCGGGGGGCCTCATGTGCACGGATGCAATGAACTGTGTAGACGGAGGAGGGGGATTTGACTTGGGATGTTATTGTTAGAGTGGTGGCGGTGTTGGTTAGGAGGTCTGCGGGTGGGGAGAGGAGATGGTGGGGTTGGAGGGCTATTGGTGTTGCGGGGGATATGAGGGGGTTAGATTTGGATTTGGACATTGGATTTAATTTTGGCTGGTGTTTAGGCTTAAATTTGTAGGGATTGTATTAATGTTGTATAAGATTGTAGAGATAGGAATTGGAGAAACGATGACGAGGTTGCGGGGAGTGCCGGATAAGTGTAGACAATTAGGTCACCAATCAAGAGTACAACATATATAGGAATAGTGGAAGAGTGGAATAAACAAGAAAGGTGAAATTCAATTCTTTTTCATTACTGAAATATTAATGAGACTAAACGAGATTGAAGCTTTTTTAAGCAGTTACTATACCTTATTACCTCACGGATATAGTTATACTTACTTAGTACAACGCCGAACTACATGTACTTAACCATATAGACCTATAAATTCAACATATAACCGTCTCCTTTGATTTCTATATTGGAATCCCTATGAAAATTTCCATGGTGGAACCATGGTCCACCTCATGCCAATGCTAGAGGCGCAGCCCAGACCAGAAGAAAAATTCTGCTTGAGGAATTTAGGTAATGAGTTCAAGAGTGATATGCGAAAACTATAAGGTACAAAAGAGAAGCATGGTATGTTAGGGGTTAGGTATTAGATGTTGATGTCAATGGACTATGGACTAACCTTAAAAGGGTGACATAAATCAATCTGTCCGGGGTTGACGGGTTGACGGATTGACGGATTCACGGATTCACGGGTTCACGGATATCTTGGGTTTCCTATTTGGGTCAGGCCAGGAACAAATCCTACGCGTGTCTAATGCATAAATTTCATTAAATTAAAACCAGGTTCTCCTTATTTTAGAAGGAGTCCACCCCCCATTTCTCCTTCTTAAAATGATGTCCGACCGTTTGTGGGGCGTTAAACCATTGTCGCATTAGCCTCTCTGCCGTGAGGTCTACTGAAAGAGGTTCTATTCCCCTGGTATTTCTTATCTAGAAAAGGCAAACAATCAATCTACTTCCGCCCACTTCCGCCCACTTCCGGACTCAGTTTGCTATGTGCCATGTCGGAGGCGCAGGAAAAGCTTCCGATCTTTTCTTATCCTTCTGCGGAGACAACCGAGGGGGACCGAGCCGAAGACAATGACCATCTCAATACCAACACAGAAATCCCCCACTCAGATGAGCCTAGTCTGAAGCCTACCATATCAAATATCCAAAGATGGAGGACAGCAAGCCAGCGGGTGCGGACTGGCGCTGCGACGATAGCCGAGAAGCTCGGACGACCTCCCGAAAGAGAGGCTGATGGTTTGGATTCGCCAATGTTACCAGAGCACTATGGAGCAACAGACGATATCCGAGGATTCGAGGCCCGGCAGGCAATCGACGAAGAAGCTCGCCTCCCACGAACGGACTATAATTCACAAGCTCGGCACTTGGTGGAACGAATGGGGGTACAGTCCGCGCCACAGCGTCAACACATTGAAGAGCCGCGCTCCGGTTCGACAACCCCAGGAACCCCAGATGGGATAGCAACACCCGGTGGGCCACACGGAGGACTCTTGTCACAATTGCTCCGTGTATACGCCAACAACCTCAACACTGCGAGCCGGATGAGTGTTGTCTCCACCGCATCAGAAACAGACCAGGACACAGAAAGCTTCACACCACCTGGCACAGTGACACCGGGTGGAAAGAAAGACAAGTTGAAATGGTACAACAACAGCCATCACTCCAGCAAACCAACCCACAGCTATACTTCCTCCCTCGTTAATGCATCCATGGATTTGGGCCGGGTCGGGGTTCCTGGAGCCACAGGTCCCCCACCCGTGCATCCCAACGAACGAAAGAAACAAAAGCGCAAGAGGAAGAAAAACATTAAGCTCACCATCCACATTGCCGCCATTCTCGCCCGCCAACAGTACATCATGCAGATGTGCCGCGCGCTAATGACATACGGCGCCCCAACCCACCGCCTTGAAGAGTACATGATAATGACCTCCAACGTACTGGACATCAAAGCCCAGTTCATGTACATTCCTGGTTGCATGATAATGTCCTTCGATGACCCGCTAACCCGCACCGCGGAGGTAAAGATCATCCGCGTAGTCCAGGGGCTGGACCTCTCCCGTCTCGCAGAGACACACAACATCTACAAAAACGTCGTCCACGACGTCATCAGTGTCGAACAAGCAACCCACGACCTAGACGAGATCATGAAACGTAAGCCACGCTACAACCGCTGGCTCCTCGTCTTCCTAACTGGCTGCGCCAGTGTCGCCGTCGGCCCATACGCCTTCAGCGCCCGACCCGTCGATCTCCCTATAATCTTCGTACTCGGCTGTATAGTAGGCTTTATGCAGTACATCATCGCGCCAAACTCAGCCACCTACTCAAACGTGTTAGAAGTCACCGCTGCGGTCCTCACCTCCTTCATTGCACGCGCTTTCGGCAGCATCCAGCACAACGGCGAGCGTGTCTTTTGCTTCTCGGCCATGGCGCAGTCCTCCATCGCAATGATCCTGCCGGGCTTCGCCGTGTTAAGTAGCAGTCTTGAGCTACAGTCGCACCAGATGAACGCGGGCTCAATCCGACTTGTCTTCACGATCATCTACTCGCTTTTCCTCGGCTACGGCGTTACCGTCGGTACCACGATCTACGGGCTGATGGACCACAATGCGACGAAGGAGTCGACGTGTTCCAATCTGCCAGAGGTCTGGGGGAACGAATATATCCAGCACTTTCCCTTTGTCGCATTGTTTTGTCTCTTCGCGGCGCTGATTAATCAGTCGAAACCGAAACAGTTGCCGGTTACGATCTTGATGGGTGTTTGTGGCTACGTCACGAACTACTTTAGCACAAAGAAGCTCGGCTCAAATCAGGTCGCTAATACTGTTGGCGCGTTTACAATCGGCCTTCTGGCTAATTTGTACAGTCGGCTGTGGCATGGTCATGCGGCTGCTGCTATTATCCCAGGTATCTTTACCCTTGTCCCGTCGGGTCTTGCGTCTAGTGGGTCGATTATCTCTGGCTTGCAGTATGCCGAGGCTGTTGCATCTGGCAATGCCTCTAGTGCTGCTAATAGTGCGACATCTAATAGCTCACTTACCTCACTGGGATATGGTATGATCCAGACGGCTATTGGTATTTCCGTTGGGCTGTTTATCTCTGCTTTGATTGTTTACCCGCACGGGAAAAAGAGGAGTGGAATCTTCAGTTTGTAGACTCGGGTGTGCATTTGATTGATTTAGCGATATATTTTGTTTGTTTTATATTGTATCACTTGCATTTACATCTTTCCCCGAGAGCGGAAAAAGCGTTCCATTTATACCGGATATACCATCTATCCACATCACTATATACACCACACCATCAATACCTATTCCAATACCCCAAAGCATGGCCCCAAGAGACCGTACAAGACACTGCGCGAAGATCGGGAATACAAAATTGAACTCTCTCTTGACACAGCCATCGACATGGTCGCCAACGACCACCAAGCTATGGTGGTTCTACTCGGAGATACAACCAGAAACACTCCAAGCCGACTGGTGCGAATAACGGGCGTCGAGGGTATTATATTGAATGCGCGGACAAGGCAGCGAAAGAGAACGGCAAAGTCCATGGTCCCGAAATCGTTTTTTCAAAAAACACGACATCGGCTTTGACTATGACTCTGCCAGGCACAAACCATATGAGAACAACAAGGACCAAAGAACGAAGACAAAGACCTCCAAAATCTGAAGCCAAAAATCCCTCGACTACCTCTCGGAGCAAGCCAAAGCCCCAGCCAACATACCCGTGACCGAGTCTTAGGTAGACAAAGGCGCCTACCTGGGTTAAACCACATCCAATTGTGTGTTTATTGTAGTAGTTCTTCATAGCCATCGCCGCGTAAGCCAATCTGTGTTCGGCGCCTAGGCGGATAGAAAAGTCCTGCTCTGTTGCGAAGGCTTGTCTCATCATGTCTGTGGGGTAACGGAGCTCTACGCCGTATATCAGAATTTGTGTAAGGTGCAAGGTCTCAGAGTGCCTTTGTTTATTTCGTTTAGTCTACAAACGAAAAAACCAGGCCTATTTCATTTCCCTTCTTTCTGAACTTTCATATTTCTCTCACACTTACATCTCCTACCTTTATAATCCTACCTTTATAACTTAAATTCCACGAACAAGGTGAGTTCAAAGCCTATGCGATTTGAAATAAAGGACATCTCTGATATTATCTACCTAGATACGCCTCGAAGTCAAACCTGCCAGATCCATCTCCGGCTTTTTTTTTTGAATCGAAGATTAGAGACCACGACTTCGATCGAGGCTATATAATGCGCCCATGAAGGTCTTCTAGAGACTTTGGATGATGCAAGAATAATGGCCTCCAGTATGCCACAGCCTTCAAGGGCCAGACCTTCCCAACAATGGGAGCTGGTTGAAACGAGGAAGGATTGCTTTAGATCGATATCTCAACTTGCTCATCACATCTTCCTCCCAGCAACCCTCAAACATGACTGCACATCGGCAAAGTTCGCAACATTTTCAGTTTTGGCCGCTCTGCTAGCCTTAGGTGTCCTCGTCCTACTCCGAACTCCCAACAGTACTACTACGGACAACCAACAAGAGTACTATGATGACTACTCCCGGTTTATCTGATTGTTGTCCACTCCAGAAATTGATGATAGGCATGCGAACTGGAAGGAAATCAGTCCGGCACAACTGGGTGACGGTAAATCACTGGCTCAAAATCACTCACTAGAGCGGAGGTCAAGAACGAGGCCCAACATATGATAAGGATGTCGTTGTTTGGATAGCTAGCCGCCTTGTTTTCCTCGGACCTTGATGAGAGGAGTACTATTCGTAGTAGAAACCCGGACGTCTTTGAACATCCCCCAGGCAGCAGTTTCGCTACCTATGATTGAGATCACAGGACGGGAACATGTATGATTGGCTACAACCTGTTTGTTGAGCATAGGAAGGAGAAGCAGAGTAAGTGAAGCAGTGCTCGGCCAGTTTATCTGGATAACCGACTCGTGGGATGTCGATGGAGTCTGGGTATAGTTGAAGTTGGTGACGCGGGTCTTGCCCGAGTACTTTGATCTGTTAGATCGTAATCACCCGGGGGCATTGCTACTCTTAGCTCATTACGCTATTCTACTGAAGCCACTCCAAGAGCGATTTCTAAGGGGTCGGGTTACGAAGCTGATAAATGAAATTGGGCGACGGCTGGAGGGGAACTGCTCTCTGGACATATGGAATTTGTTTTTGATTGCTCATCGAGAGTTTGCTTCTTGATACTGGGGCTTGGCTTCACATTTTGTACCGAAGGAGCGAAAGAGAAGAGAAAAGATGAAGATGGGGGGATTATACCCACAGTTGGGGACGTCGTGCCGTCCTACATGGGTTGTTCTCAAAAGGAAGCCAGTAAATGACAGGCATACAAGGGACCCTTTGAAATACTGACTCTGAGTACTCCGACTCCAAGGACGAATATGCTAGTTCTTCTGATGGCTACGTTGATGTTTTTGGTGCGAAGTAGGTGCAGGTGTGTGCACTGATATGGGGAGATAGAGTTAGTTTCTCACCTTTGGTCTTCTCGTGGGACCCATGGGGCGCATTTCCGATAATTCTCGATATTTTTCTTTTTAATCAAGTCCTGGCCACTAAATTTGTTCTAATTCCACCATTCTTTGAGACAAGACAATCGCTATTGGAATGAATCATGTATTTAGATTATTGCAATATAGGCGGACAGTAAATACACCGCCTAGCCATTCGGTTTACATATCACTCAATTGAAATATCCTTAGTGCTGATTGTTTCTTTTGGTAATATTGCGGTCAAGTACCCTTGGATAGTATGCATTAGATTGGGACCTCGCACATATCATGGCCAGGACAGTAAAGTCATTAGATACTCAGTGAAGGTTGTCTTCCCAACTCGATCTCATTGCTTCAGGTGCCTATCTGGCGACTATTCTTACACCACTGAACTAGCTCAACGAATTGCGCGATACAGCTTCTATTCATAAGAAGCTTTTATTTCGATACTAAATGGGATTTGCAAAATCTATTCTGTTAAAAGCTCTCACCTCGCTCTGCCTCCTTCCTCGTTTTGTTCTAGTTCATGGGGATGTTAGAGTGGATCTATTTTACGTGCCAATCGGATGCAGTTTTAAATAATTGGTGGGCCGGAAGGTATGTGATATAGAGTGAGGCATCGTCAACGAGGGGTGAAAGACCAATCAATGCATTAATGGTGACAGCTTCCCGAAGGAGTCATCACCATCCCGTTCATCAACATCATGCCCTGTATGAACAGCATTTTGATACGCCATTTGTATCTACCATTCCAGATCCACTTTTCATCTCGTGAGTGGGACATTCGTATTTCTGGGGTAATACTCTATCCGGCTCTAAAAACAGGGCTCCGTCGAGATAATATCGCTCAGTTGATACACTATAATCTGTCCCAACAACTGCTTCTTTGTGGCTAGTGCAATGTTTTAGGGGAGATGTTGCTCATTATGCTGTCTATCCAAAGAGCTCCCCCAGATGGTCTCAAGTCTTCATGTTCTTAGTACAAGTAATGCTTGATTTTAGTTTGGTAGCCATGTAGCTACACTTCAGCCCCGTAATCAAAATTAAAACGTCGCGCATTCCATTGTCTATTTCACACCCGCCTACGCCGAACTAATATAGAGAAGAGTCTCTACATAATTGAAGGTCTAGTCTCAAAGAGTGACCAGGGGATTCCCTGGTCTATCCACCCGATCTTAATGTGGGCTTGGATTGAACTGGAAATCGCCCCAGCGCTAAAAACTAAGCTTGAGACGAAGCAGTCTCTGCAGATTCCGTGTCTGTACACAGCCTGTCGGATAAAAATTTGAGGGATCTCGTATGATGTGACAGTTGGAACATAACAGCGTCAAATGCAAAGCAGAGCTCAACAACGTGCAAATATTGGAGCATGACATAGCAAATTAATACCTCAATTCGAGAAATTTACTGGAGCAGTGAGAGCTTTCAAAGTCGGCCAGGACGTTCCGGGCCATTTGAACGGTCCAAAAGAAGTTCGAATGCCTTGCTTGCCACAGCATTTGTGCTCCAGGGCATTCAGCAAGTGGTGGATGAGTTCTTCCAACTAATGGCATTGGCAGTTGTAGTTAGTTACTTCCTTGGTTAACTGACTAGCTGCTCGGGGAATTTTCTTATGTAATCAGGATAGTTTAAATAGCCAGAATAGTACAGAAATACAGAGACTCGAATACTATTGATTGACCCATATATTACACAAATACGCAGTAATCCGACAAAGATATCGAACCTTAGGCATCCAACGCCAACACTTGAAGGTTTTCCTTGCACCATTATACTTCCTCTATCCGTCCCCTATCCGGTAGTCTAGAGGGAACCTTTTAGTTTCCGACCGTTTGGAGTCGAACTGGTTCTAAATGAATTTGACCTGAATCATTTCCACACGGCTCGCTATGTACTCCACTTTCTCCGCCAACTTCGATACCACGAATGCCTCCCGTGAGAGATCAGCCACGCCCATCACAGCTCCACGACCTAAACGCAACCAGGTCGCTCGGGCTTGTGACTGGTGTCGGCTCAATCGTATCAGATGCAATGACAAGCAGCCATGTCAGAACTGTCTGAATCGAGGAGGCACTTGTAGCAACACAAAGCCACAGGAGGCCACCTCGCTCCCAGCTGCAAACCGGTAGGAAATATCCACCCTCGGGATCACATCGTCATGGTAAATGGTCTGCTAAACCTATATCGAAAAACAAAATAGAGAGATACAAAGATTACGAAATAAAGTCAAGGACCTTCAGGATCAGATTGAGAAACTCAAAGATAGAGCGGAAATCCAAGCACAGACGGGTTTCGCGACGCCCCCACTGTCGGATGCTGCACACAGCTCGTTTGACTTCGCGGAGCTTACCAATACTACAGAAGGATGGCAAGGCGTCCAGCAGACGGGGCAGATCCACTACGGGCCCTTGTCATCCTCGTATTTTGTCACCCGAATCACCCGCCATCTCTCCGAAGCACTCAACGAGCCATTAGAAAATTCCAAATTAGAGGCATGCGTGGCACGATTTAATTATATTGTCCCAACCCATCAACCGTCTAGATGGGATGCAGGCCCGGCTAGCCAGGCAGATCAGAATCTGGACGGAAACGAGGAGGCCGAGGACCTGACCCGGTCACAGGAGGAACACTTTCTCAATCTGCTCTGGCAGTCCTTTCATTGTGTCTATCCTATCCTCTCCGAGCGCGAGTTCCAGCAACACTATGAGTCATTATGGTCTAGTTCCACGCCGGATGGAATGTCTACGCGAAAGCCGTCCGCCTTGGTCGATGTGCTGTTGGCAGTTTGTATGCAGTACAGCAGCACGTTCTTCGTCAGTGGAGATAACCAGCAGGAAGAATCGGATGCAGGGTGGCAGGCCAAAAACGCGAATTTGGCCAGTCGAATTTATTACCAGAGGGCCCAGAGGCTTCTGCAGAGTGAGCTCGAAAATCCAACCATTATGCTCGTGCAGAGTCACATCTATTCGATCGTCTATTTATACAATACCTCCCTGCTAAATACGGCGCATATTAACTTGGGTGCCACGCTGCGAATCGCCCACGCGCTGCGGCTGCATATCCGCCCGCTGGACGGGACCTCGCCCGAACAGCAGGAGCTACAGCGCCGGATTTGGTGGACGCTCTATCGGATTGACAGCCAGCTCTCGATGACTCTGGGTCGGCCGCCACTCATTCAGCTGTCCCATGTCAGTTGCGGGCTGCCCGGAGATGACCGCGAGCATGCCCGGCTATCCGGCACAGTCCTTCTCTCGAATCACGAGGACATCAGCTGGCTCAGCTTCCATATCCAGTGCACGAAACTCACATTTCTCATTCAGAGAGTACAGACAGCATTACACCGGAAATGTTCCCAGTTGCTAAACGAGGATAAGTCGAAGGATGTATATGATGACCGGCCCCTGCTCGAGAACTTGGCCGAGTTCCTGGAGCGGGAGATGACAGTCACCCATAACTGGGTTAAAAATGTGCCGCAGTCGCTGTGTAATCCTCGCAGGGGGGCAGGGGACCCCTTCTCCACCAATCGGGACGTGCTGAATCTGTCTCCGTATAGCCCTCTCTGGCTACAGCGCCAACGCCTCCTACTAGAGCTTCACTATCACCATCTTGTGATCTCGACACTACGTCCCTTTATCCGATTCCCTCCGGTGAGCTCCTCCATGACCCCATGGACCGACGGCCACAATATCACCTGTTTGAACCACGCCATGGCCATCACCAGTATCCTAAACCAAGTATTGTCCGAAACGGATCTCTTGCGCGGCTGGTCGCCCATCTTCCAGTACCAGTGGGATGCCATCCTGTGTACTCTGGGATTTGTGCTCGCCAATACCGTATGTCCCCCGACGCCTTCTGCGCGCAAGTCGCTGCAGACGGCAGTTCGCACGCTGGACCTCGTGAGTGATCACTTCCTGGCGGCCAAAAATGCGGCGCAGGTCGTCCGTGAAGTCAGTTGCCAGGCCGATCGGCTCATTGCCAGTGTCCAACAAGGTCTGACTAGACGACAAGCGTCGCGTGCTAGCCAGTCATTATCCACCATATCTCAAAATTCCAGGCCGCCGTCAAACCAGATCTCGTTCGTGATGCCTGCGCAACCAGGAGTCCAGTCTAACTCGCTCAAGCAGGCGCTGTCACAGACCACCCTTGAGGTGTCGTCCCATCAGCCAATGCCTAACGTTGAAGCGCGCATGCATTTAATGGACATGATGCCGATTGGGTCATTATCAGAACTATCTCCTTCTTTGGGGACGACAGAATCTCTGTCCGGTGTAATGCCCTCGGTCACGTCTGCCGACATGGTCACCGGCACTGAAGCCCAGTGGCTACATTCAAGCGCGATGATGCTGGACTCATGGACAACTAACTCATAATTAGACGTGTATTTTCCTTTACTGCTCTTGATTCTTTGGTCTTGCTGCTTTTACATTTCGTCTGGACTTAGAGTACCGCCCTCTCTCACTCTAATTCATAGTCCATAACCAGGCAGTGGGATCTGCTAGGCGGAGAGAAGTAGAAAATATACAAACTGGATCAGTAGCTTATTTACATACATATTGAGTGAACTGACATCCTTTTCCCATTCAAGACATATGGTAGGCAACATTGTATGTGGTTCTTATACTGGCCTCTTATTTGGGTACGAGCAAATGTTTCTGTTATGTACGTTCGTAAAATAGCCTCCTATATTAAGTAGGCCTTGACAAGCCCTGAAAAGCTAGAGTGCCTTTGGCCATATCGCATAGCCCTAAAAGTCCGTATAGATCTCGTCAAATATCTCGTGTCAATTTATTCTGATAACCTGGCATATCTAGTGTAGCTTAGGAAGTCAATGTCCTTGAGATAATGGGCCCAAATTGATACTGCACCCGCACCCGTTGACTTTCCCAAATAACTAGGATGGTTTATTAGTGAGGGGAAATGCCATCGAATATATTACAATACTAAAGAATAGCCTTCTCTATGAACATGTGGAGAGAACAGAGGTGAAAACCACGATTTTGTTAGTGACTTGGGGGTTCCAACAGACTTTTTGATACCCCATACATATAGCCTTGTCTGGATTGATCTTGCTGTTTTTCTTTAGTCTGCTATGTGGGTCTATCCATTTGTAGTCTCTGCTGTTTTAAGTTGGAGAATGCTAATTTAGATATGCCCACTAGAAAAAGCTTTACCTATATAGGCACCAATAGAGCTCGGTGGGGAAGTCGCTGTGATATCTAGTCGGTTTTCAGAGTGGGAATGAATAGTTCCGAGGTTTGACCTTTGGAAATCTTGGAAACGATTAGAAATTGTAGTGGATCCATGGATACAGGTGGGCCCACTTGATTACCTTTTAGAGATGGGATTTGGTGAGCTCGGCAGCTCCCGCTCCGAGACCAAAAGGAGATTCGGAGTTGGTCAGTCAAACGGTAAACTGTGGTTGGTCAGTTATCAAACTGACAAAGATGAATGTCCCAAAGGAGTAATGCATTGTCACCAAAATATTCTCTTCCAGCACTGCTCACATTTAAATAACCAGACACGGTCGGGAAATATGGACATCAATACTTTCGCCAACCTCCTCCAGTGGGCTATCTATATTTCTGCCTTCCCTTTTCAACTTTATTACGACTCTATTGGGCAGGTACCTGGATAGCTGACTAAGTGCCGCTCGGTTCGCTTCCCACCATGAGTATAGACGATAATTCGCCAAGTGAGAGCGTGCTCGAAAGTCAGTCCCTAGATCGTGTGAACGAATCGGTACCGATCAAAGCCGGGGATGCCGAGAAGGATGCAGTTCCGCGCCGGGAAATCACAGGCCTCCGCTGGCTGCTCGTCTGCATTGCCGTTTTCTCTGCCAATCTGCTCTATGGTTTGGACAATACCATTGTAGCAGACATCCAGGGTCCTATTGCAGGCGACTTTGACGAGTATACGCGGCTAGGCTGGCTCGGGGTGGGCTTTACCTTGGGGTCGGTGGTTTTTATTCTCCCGCTGGGAAAAGCTTACGCCATTTTCGATACGAAATGGCTCTTCCTTGGCTGTTTGACCATGTTTGCGGCTGGCAGTACCCTCTGCGGTGCGGCCCCTAGTATGAATGCCATCATTGTCGGGCGTGTGTGGGCGGGAGCCGGTGGAGCAGGCATGTATCTGGGGTAAGTTGTATTATGATAGGCAGAAACAGAGAGAGAAAGGACTAACCGAGACGATCTAGAAATCTGAATCTGATTACCATCCTAACAACTCCCACAGAGCAGCCCATTTATGTGGGCCTGGTTGGATTGATCTATGGCACTGGCTGCATTCTGGGTCCCATCATTGGCGGCGCCTTTTCCGATAGTTCGGCCACATGGCGATGGGTATGTGGGATCCCTTTCTTATTTCTCTGGCAGAGTATGCTAACCGCAGTGGACAGTCATTTTATCTCAATCTGGTCATATTTGGAGTCATGTCACCCATATATGTATTCCTCCTGCCATCTTTGCCACGCCCAGCGGGCGAAGGCCGCAGCTTCAGCAAGAAGCTTGTGGAGTTAGACTGGGTGGGCACGGTCCTGTCCGCGGGCATGCATATCTCTATTATCTTGTTCATCGTATTTGGTGGTGTCGAATGGTCCTGGACGGATGGGCGGAATATCGCGCTGTACGTGGTCTCCGCTGTCTGCACCATTGCCTTCGTGCTCAGCCAGTACTACTGTGTGGGGACCAACAAAGAAAACCGATTGTTCCCCGGCGAGTTCTTGCGGGACCCCACAATGATCCTCCTCTATGTCATAATGGCCTGTGGCGGTGCCTCACTCTTCGTGGCGGTTTATTATATCCCACTCTACTTCCAGTTCGTCCACGGCGATTCCGGCATCATGTCAGCGGTTCGGTTGTTGCCGTTCGTTTGCTTCTACGTGGCTACCATTTTACTGTGCGGATATGTCATGCCCAGAACCGGCTTCTTTATCCTCTGGTACCTGGTGAGCGGCATTTTCATGCTCATTGGATCCGTGTTGATGTACACCGTAAAATTGGATACCAGTGCTGCCAATGTTTACGGATATTCCATCCTGATGGGACTCGGTATGACTACTACACAGGCCGCCTACGCAGTGGGACCGACCATTGTGGCCCCCGACCGGGTGGCCGAGTGTCTCCAATTCATGAACATTGGCCAGGGCCAGAGTCAGCTGCTGGGATTGGCTATCGCGAGTGCCATTTTCCAGACCAAGACCCTCAACGGGCTCACTGCCCTGTTGGGGAATAAAGGATATTCCCAAGTGGACATCCAAGGTGCCGTCGCTGGTGCCCAGAGTACTCTGATGGAGCGGCTGCCCCCGGCCTTGAAGGAACAAGCCCTGAAGGTGATTGTGAGTTCGATCAGTGATGTCTACGTAATGGCGGTTTCGGCGGGTGCCCTCTACGTGGTTGCATCCTGCCTACTGCCTCACCGTCGATTCTAGACTCACTTCGGGGAGGAGAAGCAGCAATGGCATTTGGAAATGGGTTCATTTTTCTTCTTATTATTTTCGAACACATGGTAAGCCTCTGGGTGTGTCCTTCGCTCTTTTTGTTTATAAATAGTAATATACCTAGCTAGTGGATTGAAAATGCATATCTTTAGGACATAGAATAGAATATCCATCAGCACCTGACAAATTTCCGCATTTTTAATACAGTAGATGAGTGCCATCTACATTTATACTAATGTACCAATATAGTAATTATATAGTCCCTTTAATTTTCTCTGTTCTCTCGTTACTACCATTTCATAGTAAAGGCAAAGACTTCCAAACTGTGGACTGGGGGTGGCCTGGTGGTAGGAACGGCAGGGGAGATCACCCGAAGGAGTGTGTCGGGGTCTTTCCTCTTTAGGAAGCATCCGAAAAGGGTTTGGTGTGAGATGTATAAGCGCATATTATCAATTTTCCTTCGCTCTCGGTCTTCTTCCTTGGTCCCATCTGTAATAAAAGTCTGGCCTCAGCCACCAGACAACAAAAAGAGAAATGCCGTAAACTGCCCCCAGGAACCCTAAAGCAATATAATCGTTCACAAAGAGTGAAATAATTACCAAAAGGCTCGTGCTTGTGAACCAATAGGCGAGACGAATCCAGTATTCCGTCTTGCCTCGGGAGGAGAAGATTAAATTGAGCACAGAGAACAAATTGAGCACAGTTAACAAATAAAAGGGTGTAAACATCGGCAAAGCAATGTCTACATATATGGCTGAAACGATGGAATGACTGTGGTAATATCCGTTAGCGATGTGGGCACTCGAGCTTATCAAAGTCATGGTAACTGACCCGACAACAAGAAGGGGAAACAAAAGACGCCACCAAGTTCTTCCACGCCGAAGCGCTTTCAGGAACGCCCGAATGATGCTTCCGATGATGAGAGGTATAAGTATTGTGCCAAACATAAGCGGCACTGCAATCTCGAAGAAATTTTCCAATGACCATGATTGGTTGGCTCCGGAGTCTACAATCTCGGAATGGGAGATGGTGATGCTTTCCGGATTGGTTGGATCAATATGAGTGACATTGCGCCAAGATGGTTGAAATTGCGTGTATTGGTTGATATTCATTCCTAGAAAGCTCTGGAATTGAATGAATTAGAGGGATAAAGTCAAGGGAGCTGTGTCAAAAAAACTCACAGACACAAACGCAAGTGGCAAGTATAGCCCGGCGAGAATCCCCAAGATACTTGTTCGACGTATTTGGAGAAAGTCCAATTGTTCGCGAATGTCTCGGCACACACCTGGTATTCTTTGTAAAGACGATTCAACTTCATCATGAAGGTAATCGATATCATCCGTCGCCATTTTAAGCTCATTGATCAGGCTTATCTCGTCATCAGTGCGTGGCCCTTGAATGACGTTAACTTCGCCGAGTAGCATCTGAAGAGTACGTCGATTCTTTTGGCAGCAATCCTTGGCAGCACGGTGGCAGTCTTCTAGGTGCCGAAGATATTGCATCTTGCTTCCAGAGGGACGAAGCCGTCCTTCATAGGCCTGAACAAGTTAGTCTGAGCACAGGGTGTACTATCACTGATGGCAGCGCTCACCATATAATTGATATCGTCGCATGCTTTTGTCAGGAAAGTGACGAGCTCATCGGTGATCTTGGCACACACAATTCGGAAGAGCTGCATGATATACGAGAGGCCGGCAACATCTTGCTGAAAGACTTGGGGAAGAAAGTCGCGTCGTAAGTCGGCTAAGGTGTTGTGAGAGTTCACAACTATAATCGCCCGCCGAAGCTGCTCGTATTCCATCGAGGTTAAAATAACATCCAAAGTCTTCACTTGGGGAGGTTTTCCATATGGCTGAAACACGTAAACTGAAAGATCCGTCGTGTAGTACGGAGCATCAATCCATTTAAATGCAAACCTCAATGGCACCTGGAGGTAGCCTTCTATTTCTGCTTTGTTTCCTATCATGACTAGTTAGTACATGCATGACATATTGCGCCGGTCAGGTACTGTACGATGAGATGGTAACTTTGGTTGCCATGCCGGGAGAGAAATCTCCTTTGCACATACGCTTTCCGCAATTTCAGTCATTGTTTTATCGCTTAATCTCCATTGGCGTTGCAGAATTCGGATGACCATTTGACTCGGCACAGAACAAGCTTGTTGGAGATGCTCATGATCGAGAAGGAAGAGTCTGTGAATAAAGGAAAACACATGGCCAAGATTCGTGGTGTCGGAGGTAATGAGGCAGATCTCCAATGCAGTCTCACGTTTCTCTGCAGAAGAGCGTAACCGCTCGAAGCATGCGGACCAAGTATCGTATTTCTTAAATATAAGCTGGTCCGCATCGGTCGCTTTATACATGAAAATTTGTTCAACCAGGCTGAGGTTAGATCGTCGCGCGATTTTGCGGTAGTTCTTCTTCAGAGACTCTTCGCCAGAGATAATCTCAAATATCTCATCATTGGAATCACGTCGGAACTTCACTTTTTGGTTATTATCATTCAGAAGTTTTTTGGAGGGGAAGCTCTCACGATAACTCTGGCACTCTCTGTTATTCGTCTAGCCAGGTTTTGGTTTTGCTGAATGGGCCGTCTTGTGCCATCATAGACAGTTTCCGTTTGGGTAGCCATATCTTCCAAGTCGATGTTTGTGTTTGAGCGAGGCCAGCCAGTAGATGTGTGTGCCATGGCTGAATGCTCTATGGCGTCAAGAAACTCCTGCACTCCGATGACTCGTATCTAGACTTGGGGCAGAATCAAAGGAATTGTCATCGAAGGTACTCCGCACGAACAAAATGATTTTCTAATTTCTAGGGGGCCAGGCTATGGATCACCTCAGAAGCTATAAAAAGCAAGCCATTCGCTGATCCTAGCTGATCGTAGTTGGAGCTCCGAGGTGATCAGTGCCGGCACCCCCAATAGGGCAAACAAACTGGTCAGTCCTGATATTGACTTAATCCAAAGCCACGGTGTTTTCGCACTAGGGCAATATTTCACTTCGTGAATTCCGGAACTAAGAGTAACGTCTTTTCTTCCCGTCATTTGTTCCACCAAATCCAACGGTGCAATTCATTCGGATCTCAATGAATTTGTGGGCTACTTTGAAGACAGTACCCGCAGCGCGTAGATAAACTCAGCATGGGTTGGATGCCCATTCTTTGGCTGCCATAATGATTCTGTGGTTGGCTCTTAGTTTTCTGTGGTATTGATCGGATCACTTGGTCCATTGATCTTGTATCTAGATACATAATGGGAATTCCTCTCTTTGCGGGAGCAACGCGGGAGAGGAAGCAGTCAACTACATCTTTCGAGAATCGAATATTGGGGAATATGAGCCGTGCCATCATCTGTATTTGAGATTGATATCCCTGGTAGTTGACAGTATGTGAGGATTGGCCAGTTGATACTTGCAGAGTTGAGTTTGTTTTTGTCCATTGTTAGGTGGAGCGGGCGACATAAAGATACAATATATATAAATCTTGGTTTCTCACTCCATTTTTGCTCACTTTTCTCTCTTAGATGTCCCTAGACCGCAGTCAAGTTAGAACAATTGTCAAGTAACATGATCGAGTACCTGAACCTTCTCCAGTTCAACAGCCTGTTCTGAGCACCCTCATATCTACAAGTTTAACCACAATATCTCCCTCCGCTGTGACATGGAAACAACATACACCTATTTCTGCGGCGAGCAGCCTGCATTGCCTGCAGAGACTACCGAGATTGGAAGAAGATTGTCAAACAAGAGGGATTTTTCGGCGCCCTCATAATGGGAACTATGATACATTGGCTTGCTACTAATACAAAAATTATTACACTGACACCTCATTTGAGATGCCATCAAACTCCAGCCCGTTCTCTTGATCGGTGCGCTTAATCGTCATCAGATGCTCCCAATGCTCGGGATACTTCTCACTGGCCCATTTCTCCACCTCGTCTTTCCAGTATTGGTACGGGATAGCGTTGTAGAACAACCCAATACTAGAACCCATATTAGCAACCATAGCACACAGAGCAAAGGAATGTACTCACGTATTGCTTGTAGGGGGGATCCCAATCTCAGCTTCCATATTGTTGATAGCCTCAACGGCCAGGTCAAACTCGCACTGCGCGGCCAAGGCCTCCATATACGCCGAGTAGAGCGGGCGGTTCGCACTGATCTCCAGCTTCTTGACCTTACCCATCATCTTTATAGCTTCCTGGGCACCATTGTGATGCTTCTCGCAGACCTTGAAGAAAATCGTGATAGTCTTGTGACAAGGGCCTTCCTCCGACTGAAGAATCTGTCGGAAAATTTCCATGCTCTTTTCTGACATCTCGCACGCCGCATACGCCATCATCAGAGCATTCAGGATTCTCGTGTTGAGATCCACTTCAAGATCTAGCTTCAGCATGTTGTGCACGAGCTCCAGATTGGTTGCATCTGCCGTGCGAGCCAGGCCCTGGAAGCAGCGCGCATAAGTGTCTGGCCTAGGGCGTCGACCGGCTTCGTCGGCTTGACGCATATGTCCAAATACCAATACGGCAAGATCACTGCGCTTCCGGTTGAAGAAGGAGGTCATGATTTTAGTGCGGACTGAGACCCACGTTTCCGGGAATGCGATCTTCAGAAGCTCGTATACATTCCACACATCTGTATCGGACTGGCCTTTGTCCATGATGTACTCTGCGAGCGTGTCGCGCACCGGCATCTTCTGTTCGTCGCTGTAGCTGCCTAGTCGTGGACGTAGCAACTCTGAAACAGCCTCGAGGTCGTGGCGGTAAAGGAGCATGTGTGTCAATGCAGCAATCGTCGTAGATTCTAGGCGCACGTTCTCTTGGAAAAGCGGGTCTAGCAGGGAGGAGATTTGGTCGAATAAGGCGTCCTTTTCCTCGGATCGACAGAGCATCGCGACGAGCTTGTTTGCGATGGGCAGGCTGTGACTCGTGAGGAAAGTCATATCAACCTTTTCTTCGAGAATGTTCAAAGTCTTATCGACATCGCCGGCCTGGATGTGGGACTCCAATTGTAAGATATGAGTTTGGCTATCTGGGACAAGACCCCACTGGCCTGCAAGCACCATGAAATCAGAAGCCAACTGCGGATTCTGCGTCGCGTTTGCATATTGAATAAGGCGATTAACAGTGTCGATGCTAATGGAGTCCTTGAGGTGAGAATTCTTCGCAGTCCATGCATCGACCTTCTGCGCAAGAGCAGAGGCATTGCTGCCCTTTGCTGCCTCCCAGAGCAAAATGATGCCAGCGGTGTCTTCGTTGGGCTCATCGGGGAGAGACTTGAAGATCTCCTCCGCTAATTCTGCCCGGGAATTCAAGAGATAATATTCAATGAGAGCCTCTCTCGCAGCTACAGACGGTTCTGAGCCATCGGCAATTGGAGAGTCGTAGACAGTTTGAGCCGCTTTCCACTGACCGTGGTCGACGAGAAATCTAACTAGCTCTCCATGCGAGGCTTGGTCAAACTTGTTGCCATGGTTTCCCCACTCATCAACTATCTTCCGTACCTGTCGTAGATCGTCCTTCATGGCAAATCCCTTCATAATTGTGAGCCAGGGTGACGGGACAGCCTTACTCATTTGACCCCAAAACTTCAGTAAGGTATGTCTAGCATCCTCAGGATTACCATTCATAGCCAAGATATTGATGTAGAGACCAAGGGCTGGCCGGCTGATCTTCCCTGTACCAAATCCGTGATCGAGGTTCAATTCTTGATATGCGTATCGGGCAAGGTTTATGACAACCTCACGCGCCTGTGGGGCACACCCAGACTCTGAGAGCACATCCAACACTTTTTCGAGGTTCTCAATCGAGAAAACATTCTGCCAGTCTTCTTCTTCCATCTCGCCCTGCTGGGCCCTTAGATGTTTGAAGGTGACGATCAGCGCACGGGCTTGGAAATGACTGATGAGCATTGGTGTTTCAAGCCGCATTGTGAAGAACGTTTGGAATGCCTTTGCGAGAATATCACTCGGGGGAGCTCTGCTTCTATCTTTAAGTGCCCTCATCAAATCAGCCATTGGTTTCAGGCCCTTTTCAGAAGGCAAAGTCGATTTTGACCGGTCGGGGTCTGAGCTGAAGACAAATATGTTGCGTCGGGACGTATAAGAAAGGCTAGACATGGCAGGTCGTACACGGGCAGGAGTGATTGTGTGCAATAGGCGATTTCGATGGCATTGGGAGAACCGAAGTGGCTCATTGTTGATAATTGCCCGGAAGACCTGTCTCGTGAGATGGGACTGCATTATGAATGGTGTGGATTGAGCTTTGCAAGCTCAGATCAAGCAAGAGTTATTGGTTAAAAACGTGTAGTCCCAAGTTGACTCGCAATGTTCATGGAATCGTGAAAAATGGGGGTTCGCGACGCGGAGAGATCTGGAGGCGGAAGAAGTCTTGGCAAAAAAAGATCTCATCTCCGCGTTGCCCGGTCTCCCTATTACCGTCTACAACGTCTACAGCTAATCAGGGATTGAAAGGTGAAGATGTCTTTCAACGTCTTTTCCTCCTCATCATTGCTGCGCAATGCTGCGACCACAGCCAATGTTGGCCTGTCGCTCTGTCGCTGGAGCTCGACCGCTGCCATGAGCGCCTTCACTTCCCAGCGCGGTACAAGCTCACAGAGTATGTGATGAACCCAGCACACTGAGATGATTTATTTGTTGTATCATTATATGATGTGACCACGCATTGATTTTAATGTGGTTGGAGACTAACGTGTTGCGATAGCCTCCCAAGTGGTCCAGCGACGCCGTTTACCAAGTCGCCTGAAGTTCCTCGAGGACCAGAAGGCGCAAGGCGAGAGCCGAGCCCTTGAAAGATACCAAACCCGTGACTTCAAGGCTGGAGACATCTACTCCCCTCACGATCTTAGCCCTGCCGAGATGAAGAAATGGGGAAAGCGCCAGAACCCTTCAAGGGATGCTTTCGATGCATTGAACTTGAATCCTATGGATTTGTACAAGGTATGGAGTCCTCAAGCCAATAGAGATATTGTTGGTATGGAGTATATACCATGATGAACAGCCACTGACCTGTTGGCTCTTCTTTCATTACAGAACTTCTCGGTCATGTCCGAGTACATGACCAGCATGGGCCGTATCAAGCCCCGAGCCATTACCGGTCTTCGACCTGTCAACCAGCGCAAAATTGCCAAGGCGCTCCGGAGAGCCATCGGTATGGGTCTTATGCCTAGTGTCCACCGACACCCCGAAATTCTCGCAGCTGAGATGCGGCAACGTATGGAGGGCCCTGGAGGTTTCTAAGCCGAACATACTACTCTGGAGTCATTGTTTTTGGGATCTTAAAACAGATTTTGGGAAATTTCCTTGTACAAGTACAGGCCGGTGCCTGGTGGAAGGGGCACAACTAGTGTATTATTACTCTTAGCGCTATGCATTGATTTTATTGAGAGCTATGACTTTCAACCTCCTTTGTGCTAGAATATTTAACCATCAGATTGTCTTGTATATGTGTTAACGTTCCTATTTCTCTTTTCTGCACATTGTCAATGCTTGTTTTATGTAGACAAGACGTGGCTGTGTTCCCCGCTATTATTGTGGCCCGGGTACGTCAGTCGATAAACAGTACTCTACGGGACTTCCCTCTGCTTTCCCCCTCCTCAGCTTGAGTGTGCACACCTTAGCTATGTCACTTACGAATGGTGAGAACCCGACAGCCTCGTATTATCTTTTATTATCCTGACATATCCAAAGAGTCCATTTGGGCTCCTAGCCCCTCCACCACCCGCGGCCAGCCCACCCAGCTTTCTTCCGACGCTAAAGGCGAGCGATTGGCTTACGCAGTAGGTGATTCCAAGGAGCTCTATAATAGTACCGCCTAGTTCTGACACAAGCAATTATAGTCCAACAAATCTATCTTCTTGCGTTCAATCGATGACCCCGCAGTCGCTAGGCAGTACACCGAACACAAGGCGCAGACAACGGTTGCACGCTTCGCCCCCTCCGGCTTCTACGTTGCAAGCGGTGACGCTGCGGGAATTGTAAGAGTATGGGACTGTGTCGGCGAAGGAATTACCAAAGGTGAATACAGCATTGTTAATGGTCGAATCAACGATTTGGCCTGGGACGGTGACTCCCAGCGCATTATTGCTGTCGGCGATGGCAAGCAGCGATATGGACACTGTATCACATGGGACAGTGGAAACACCGTTGGCGAGATTCACGGCCATACGCAGCAGCTCAACACCGTGTCAATTAGGCAACAGCGACCTCTGCGTGCCGCCACTGCCGGTGACGACAGGAAGACGGTCTTCTACCACGGAGCGCCATTCAAATTCAACAGCGGAATTGCCGACAAGCACTCAAACTACATCTACGGAGTCGGCTTCAGCCCGGATGGTTCGCACTTAGTTAGTGTTGGCGCAGACAGGAAGATCTGGCTCTACGACGGCAAGACTGGTGAGACCAAGGGACAGATCGGCGAAGGAGAGCACAATGGCAGTATCTTCGGTGTATCGTGGGCCAAGGACTCGCGAAAGTTCGTGACTGCAAGTGCGGACCGGACCGTCAAGATTTGGGATGTGGAAGCTGGCAAAGCAACACAAACCTGGACCTTGGGAGAGGAGGGTGCTATGGCTGTTCGCGACCACCAAGTTGGCGTGGTCTGGCCCCCAGGAAGAAGTGATAATCTGCTCATCAGTTTGTCTCTCAGCGGAGATTTGAACTACCTGGTCGAGGGAACCCCTGAGCCACGGCAGGTTGTCTCGGGCCACCAGAAGAGCATCACCTCCTTGACACAGACAACTGTGGATAACAAGGAAACTCTGTGGACAGGCAGCTTTGACGGAAGAGTCTGCAGCTGGGATGTAGCTTCAGGCAAGGCTGAGGAGATTGAAGGAGATGCCCACCCCGGTTATGTCGCTGGGCTTGCAACCACGTCAGAGGGAAGCGGTAGAATCTATAGTGTCGGCTGGGACGACACCCTCCGTTCTGTCGATGTCGCTGCTAAAACATACACTGGCAGCGCTTCGAAGCTCAATGGACAACCGAAGGGCGTTGCGGCTAGTGATTCGACCGTACTTGTTGGAGAAGCCGAAACTGTCGAGATTTTCCAGGATGGCAAGAAGACCGGAGAATATAAAACAGACTTTGTGGCTACCACTGTAGCCGCCCACGGTTCTCAGGCAGCTGTCGGGGGTGAGAATGGATCTGTTCAGATCTGTGCCATCTCCAGCTCTCGGCTTTCTCCCCGGGCAGATATCAATGCCTCTCGCAATTCAATCTCTGCTCTTGCCTTCTCCCCAGACGCCTCCCACTTGGCCGTGGGTGACTTACGGGGACGTGTTCTAGTTTTCAAGGTTGCCGATGGCAGTCTGGTGACGGACCGCTGGACGGCGCATACTGCACGAATCACATCACTTGCCTGGAACGAGGCTGGCTCTCACGTTGTGAGTGGATCCCTGGACACAAACATCTTTGTTTGGAGCTTGGCCAAGCCAGGCGACTGGATTGAGCTGCAGAATGCCCACAAGGAGGGTGTCCATGGTGTCGGATGGGTTGCAGGAGGCTCTAAGATCATCTCAGCTGGTGCTGACGCAGCGGTGAAGGTGTGGAAAGTGGAAGGCTTGAAATAATTGTGAAGCAGCTATGATTATATTTTGTTACGAAATTATAAAGATCGAGTTTTGCTTTGTTAATCGGACAAATGCGAGTTCAGTACCAAATCTGTTAGTATCAAGTCGAGTTGTAGACAAAGCAAAAAATCAAAACAAAGAGGTGCGTGGCAATGGAAAATAAGAAGTGGCTGTAATTGCCTTCCAATCGTAGCCGTCAGCCAACAAAGTAACCTGCATAGCTCTCTGCACCTCCGCACAACCTTCTTACGTCTAAATATTGGAAGCCTGGAGCAAGGGCGAATCATCTAATTTGTGCCATGGGGCTTGTACAATGCCTTGAGTCCACGTGAAGTACGTGAAACCTGAAAGATGCCGTCTGGAACTCCAAGCAGCTCCCGCCGTTCGCGCCCAACGGTATGTACTCGCATCTTCTGACTTGAGATATACTAATCGCCGGTGAAGCTCCGCAATGCTACATTTGTTCTCCCGAAAACAGGCCAGCGCCTGAAGGGTCTCGTGAACCTCCGAAACTCCACGCCCATTCCCGACGACGAGAACGAGGAAAGGCGCGGCCTCCTCACAAACGAGATACAACACTACGAGGGGTACTTGGACGTGCTCACGCGCTGTATACATGATAAATGGACGCAGACAAATCAGTTCATTAGGTCAGAACCGGGCATTGGAATCCTGAAGTACAGTCTGGCCTATTTGGTCGGATCTCTTGCAACCTTTATCCCCGCAGTCTCAGCCTTGCTGGGCCATCAGGATGGAAAGCACATGGTGGCTACGGTCACAGTCTACTTCCATCCTGCCAGGTCTCAGGGTGGGATGTTCAAAGCCTTGATCTGCGCCTTCCTAGCGTTCTGCTATTCCTCCTTCCTGACTATTACCAGCATGTTTGTGGAGATGTTTTTCCAGGACACATTGGAATTGCCTGTTCTTGGCCACGCGGTGGTTCTGATAGTATTTTGTGGCGGTGGGCTTGGCTTTGTGGGTTGGACCAAGCAACGACTGGGAGACCCTCTGGTGAATGTTGCCTGTTCACTCACTTCTCTGGCAACAATCACCGTCTTGACCAAGGAGGGTGCTGTGCAAAGTGGCGACTTGTCTCTTGCCAAGATCCTTCAAGTCTTGAAGATGGTCGTAATGGGCGTAATGGCCGTCATGATTGTATCCTTTTTTGTCTTCCCCATATCAGCGCGTAAAAAGCTGCGCTCGAACCTCGTCACGGTCACTGATACATTGGCTCTCATGATGGCACTCATCACGGAAAGCTTCCTGTGCGGGACTGAGGAAGTTCTTACCTCAGCGGAGTTTGTTGATGCAGAGGCGAGGCACCGCAAAGCCTATAGCCAGCTCGACAGGCTTGTCCGAGAAGCTAAACTTGAGCACTATGTGGCAGGCACCGAAAAAGAGTACAGGCTCGAAAAGAACCTCGTCCGATGGGTTCAAGACATCACCCATAACATGGGAGGCCTGCGTAACGCAGCATCTCTCCAGTTCAGTTTGATTCGTGAGACCACTGCCCATGAGTCTAGCTCCCCAGGTGGTCAACAGGGTAGCTCGACTCATGTGGACTATTTCACGCCTCTCGAGCGATCCTGGTCATTCCCCGATGGGTCCTTTCTGGAACCTATCGTTGAGAGACCAGAGGAAGAACTATCTCCGGGCGGTTCTATACGTTCTCACCAACTTGGAAGTGGTGAGTCAACACCAAAGCCCACACTTCTTCCAGCAGATGTCTTCACTATCTTCATCTCTCATTTGGGTCCGTCAATGGTAAGTTTGAAACTCAGGGAATATTTGGTACAATATAAGACTGACTAGAAGTAGCGATCGTTGGCCTTTACATTGAAAGAAATCTTTAAGGAGATTCCATTTGGTCCTGCACCGAACTACAGAGTCTCAGTGAATGGTCGATTGCGAATCAGTCTTGACCGGGCGCTTGATCTTTACAAAGAATCGCGCAAGAAGACCCTCGCATCCTTGTATCAACAAAAGGAAACCATGAAATTGAAGACTCGTGAGGCTGAAGCCGATGTTGAGGAAGTCTCGGCAAGCTGTAGCCATTTCAGCTTTTCCCTTCTCGAATTTGGAGAGCAACTCAAAGAGATGCTTTCTATTTTAGATGAGCTGCAGTTAGAAGTTGAAGAGCGGCCTAATGGGCGAACCTGGTCATGGCTCAAAGTCTGGCGGTGGTCGAAGACTACAGAGACTGCTAAAATGGCCTCATTTTATGCTGGTACGTATATCTCCACAGCAATTGTTGAGACCCTGGATATCGTGTTAATGCTCCATAGAACCAGCTTCCAGACATTTCAATCCACCCGCTACCGAGCAAGACTTCCATAGCCACACTAGACATGCATCAGATGGCTTGATTGCACATGATAGACTGCCTGTCAATGTTCAAATACAAAAAGCCCCTTCAGCAAAGGAAACAACAAAGCAAAGACTCGGTTACCGTTTATGGAAATGGCTTGGGTTCTTCAGGCGAGATGATACAAAATACGCGATCAAAGTAGGAGCAGGAGCTGCAATATACGCCCTGCCTGCTTTCCTTCCTTCAACTCGCCCGTTCTATGGACGTTGGCGGGGAGAATGGGGACTGTTGTCCTACATGCTGGTTTGCTCAATGACAATCGGAGCCTCGAACACGACAGGGTATGCCAGGTTTCTCGGTACTTGCCTGGGGGCGGTCGCTGCTATCGTGGCATGGAACATCACCGCTGGAAATGTGTTTGGTCTTGCATTTTTGGGATGGGTCATGGCCGTCTGGACTGGATATATCACTATTGTTCGTGGGAATGGGCCCATGGGCCGGTTCATCATGCTCACTTACAACCTCTCCGTTCTATATGGCTATTCCCTCTCTCAGAAGACGGCAAATTTCGACGAAGATGAAGGCGGTTCTCATCCAATCATGACTGAAATTGCACTCCATCGAGTTGTTGCTGTGCTGTCTGGATGCATTTGGGGAATCATCATCACTCGAATGATCTGGCCCGTCAGCGCAAGAAGTAGGCTCAAGGATAGTCTAAGTCTTCTCTGGCTGCATCTGAGCCTTATCTGGAAGCGCGACCCCCTATCCATTATGGCCAAAGATACAAGGTCTAAATTATACATGACACCCCGAGAGAAGCTTGAGATTGAAAGATTTTTATCTCGGTTGGAGTCTCTTCAGGCTGCGGCAGGCTCCGAATTCGAATTGAAGAGTGCATTTCCTGAAGCCTCGTATGCGAGGATTGTTCGCCGTACACGCAGCATGGTGAATTCTTTCCATACCATGAACATCGAGCTGATGAAGAATGATGTGGCCACTGAAGGTGAAATCAGCCTTCTTCAATACACAAAATTGGAACGGCACCAGCTATCTGCTCGCGTGAGCCATCTGTTAACCGGTCAGTTCTCCTTAAATCATGCACTTGATGCTGTGCTGACTATCCAGTGATTGCTTCATCAATGAAACTCGAGTATCCTTTGAGTGATGTGCTCCCTAGCATTGAACATGCCAGAGACCGGTTGCTTGCTCGCATCTATCGCTATCGCCTGGATCGTCAAGCATCTCAACAAACCACAGATGAGGACTGTGCTTTACTTTATGCCTATAGTGAGTATTTTCTTTGGTTTCTGGTTATATCCTGTACAATGTACTGACCCTTGTACTTCTAGTTTTGGTAACGGGCCAATTATCGAATGAGATTACGGAGATCATTGCGGAGATCGGACAACTCTTTGGAGTATTAAGTGAAGACGTAGTGCAGCTAGCTTGAAAATCTATCTAATCAATTTGAAAAGCATCTAAAATTACCATTGCTGTAGAGAAATATGAGATATGTAAACATAAAAAAAGGTACTGCTAGGTTCGGCGCACATCGATGTATCCGTTTCTGGGCTTCTGGCGGGGAACCGTAAGTCGGAACCTCCCCTTCCACCCAAACCCATCGCCATCTCTTTCACTCCATCAATTTTCATCTTCAGTCCATCAGGTTCTCTTATGAAAGCACCCTCTCTTCCTTTAATTCTAGTTTGAACCCTAGAATCCTCCTTGATGAAGGCGTAGGTGCCAATATTCCCTGCCCTTCGGCGTCGCCCGTCGCGCTCCCGCGAGTCCAGCAACCATGCAGATTGATCCGGCAGCTCTGAGTCGGAGCGACTCTGTCTCAAATCCAAAGGGCGCCGTTCCCAATGGCTCAGTATCCGCGAAGACCTCCAGAGCTCTGATATCGGTGCCGAGGCTGGAACTGGAGCATGCCTACACGGACCTGAAGACCGCCATCGGAGACAAGTGGGCCGAGTACAAAGAGGCCACGGCTCTGTTCTTACTAGGTATGTCGTGATGCGCATGGAGTTTCTAGCCAGAAAGCAATTGCTTGAGCTCCGCGAAGACTGTTTCCCCCTTCCCTTCTACATACTGGCCTCCGGTTCGATCACCTCCTGACCTCTTGCCTGATTATAGGACATTATAACCAGAGTGAATACGCGTCACGCGTCGACTACTTCTTGTGCGCCGATCCTAAAAACGAACATCTACATAACAATTTCGTATGCGCTCTCATCGGAAACCTCACGCGCGACCTCCCCGATCATGGCGTCGCAAACTGGGTATCGGCCAATGATAAACCGTCAACGGTGTCAAAGCCTGTCTCTGGAGATGCTGCGGAACAAAGATTGAAGACGGAGGTCATGAAGTTGCCTCCGAGGGACCGCCGGCGCATAAAGGCAATCCCAGAGGTGCGTAGTCGCAAACGATGACGAAAACCTTCATCCAAGAAACCGAGAGCTAATGGTCACCAGCGAGATCCCAACGAGAAAGTCCTCACAGAGCTGGAAGAAAGCTATCTAGCTAAGCAATTCAAATTGCCCAGCCAAGTTCCCGCAAGTGCAGGTGGGCTTAACAAGACTAGTAAGGCGACATCCTCCCCGTCGAACTCGAGATATCCTCTCCGTTCTCGTGGTCCCCTGTCAGGAAATAATCCCTAACCATACTCCTCCATTATAGACTGGGAACTGGAAATCCGAAAACGATATGCCCAACCCCTCGCCGCAGAAACAGGCGAATTCCCCGATGCCGAATCCATCCATGCCCGCATGGTTCCCATATGTTATGAAGAATCTCTACCCAGCGGTGCCGGGCTCCCATGTGCTGAGTTTATGGCAATTGCGACGGAAACTTTCGTGAAGGAGGTTTTATCCGCGGTATTTTCGCGGACCCGTTCGAATGGCCCGTCCGGTACAATCAATAACATGATGATGCGTCAGTACCGACACCAACTGGAAGTCGAAGAGCTTGCATACACACGTGGGGAGATTGCGAAGGATGCTGCCACCGGCCTACTCCCCGTTGAAGCGAGAGAGGCCAACCTTCGGAAACCATTGGGCGTTAGAGACCTGCGGTTAACTTTGGAGCTGGGCGGTGGTGTTCTCGGCCACATGCCACTCATCGTAGACCAGATCATGAACGGCTACCTCGAAGACGAACTCGTGACTGAAAGACACGATCGGTTGGAAAATGGTGTTGGTGAGCCACATCAGGAAATCAAACCCGACGAAGACGCGATGGACTTGGACGAAGATGAAGACGGTTCTCTGCTAGACTGGGAAGGTGGCACACTTGGTGATCGAGATCAGTTGAGCTCTTTACTCGACGAGTGTCTGTCCATGGCTGCGTGAGAATTTTATACCCCCCTGTCCTTTTTTTCCGTTGTTTTTCATACATGCTATATTACATGCTTTTTCTACTCTTTTCTGTTTGGATGGTGGCTCACGGCGTCTGGGTACTACCAAGGGAGGCTATCACTATTTGTGGTGCCACATGATTTGCATATGGATTTGGAGTTTGAAGATATTGTCTTATCCGTTCTCGATCGCCTGTCTTGTCCTATGTTTCACCTTCCTATCTTGGTCATGTACAGTATCGCTTCTTAAGGGACAAGGCGAAGCGGTCGATATCTGGAGGATGACGGGAAATTTCGAAAACAAACAGACCTAAAAAGCTGAGTGGCCATGACCCTTGTTGGAGGTCAAGCTTGTTCGATACCCATGAATTCTACTTTGCAATTTAGTTATCTTGGAAGTTATTACATAGTTACACATTAGGACACTGAATTTTTACATAGACATGAGTCTTAACAGAGACATATATCCCTGTCAAAGATTGAATTCCATGGGCAATCTACCCCCGAAACGCCTGTAGACAATACACCCACAAATAACATGCCAGCTAGTTGATGGCACTTGCGACGAGCTTTAAGATCTCCTCGGTGGACTTGTAGGCATTTGCCGGGTCCTTAGCGATGGACTGCCAGAATTCACCGTGCTTAGGTTCCATCGAGATGCATTTCGACACGACATCTGATCGTTTTTCCTGTTCATACATGTCAGCTAGATATTCCAATGATAACATAGGGCCTAGGGAATGAATGAAAAGAGAGGGGTAACTAACCTCAGTTCCATGCTGCATAAGGAATTTGTAATACCAAGCCCAGCCATCACCATAATCACTATCCGAGACGATCGCCTTCTCAAACCAGGTCATGGCCTTCTCCAGCCGACGCTCGCCCCAGAAGATACGCGCGACAGTAATGAACAAAATAGGGTCGTTCTCGACCTTCTTGATAGCCTCCAGACTGCGTGCCTTGCGCTGCGCGCGGGGTTCCAGATGCCAGATACTTTCGCTCCACAGAAGCCCGGACGTTGGGACTTCCTGGATCGCGCGCGCCATGAGGACCTTGGCCTGGGCAATATTGTTGGCGCGACGTTCAACGCGCACACTTTCGGTCCAGAGCTCTGCGCTCTTGGGAACGGCCAAACGAGCCTTGTCAAGGACGGATCGGGCTCGGACCACGGCGCCCGCTTTTTCTTCTAGTCGCGAAGCAAGTAGCCATAGCGCAACGGACTTGGGGCAGGCTCGGGTGCCTGTTCCGTATGCCTCACGCGCCTGCGGGAACTTCTTCTGCGATTCGTAGATTTGGCCCTTGATCATCCAGAGCTTGTCGGCCTTCGGGAAGAGTTGCAGGCCTTGGTTGACTAGATCCAGAGCGTCGTCGACGTTGCCAAGCTGCCGCTCGAAAGCAACGCTCTTGGTCCAGACGCGATCTGTCCCGGCTTCACGACGAGCGGTAGCCAGGAGCTCTCTAGCTTGGTCGGTCTTTTTGGCATCGGCCTCCAGCTTGACAGCGGCCAGCCAGATATCTTCATTGTTGGGGTTTTGGTTAAAGGCACGGCCGAGGACTCGTCGAGCATCATCAATATCTCCAGACTGCCATTTCTCTTTGGCAAGAAGAAGCCAAAGTTCCTCGCTCTGCGGGCACGCTTCGACCGCCTTCTCCAGAACCTGCCAGAGAGCTTCTTTGGTGCCGTGGTTGCGCTCCAGGTCCGCTGCTGCGAGCCAGATTGATCGGCGATTCACAAAGACCCGCAGGGCGTAAGCATAAATTGCTCGGGCAGTTTCGTAGTTACCACGGGCAATACTGGCCTTTGCATCCTCCATCCAGATATCTTTTCGGTCATCATCCTCATCCAGGCCCCATCCGAGAGTCTCTTGGATGATACCGCCACATGTAAGGACAGCGCCTTCAGCTTCGCATTTCTCGGCTTCTGTGATCCATTCTTCTCTTTTCAGCATGGCGTTCTCTCGGGCCAGGGACTGAACAGCACGCTTCATGACATTGACCTTCGCGAATGTACCCATCTGCTCCTGGAGTCGAGCTGCAGCAATCCAGATTTCATAGCTGGTAGGAACGGCTTTGCGAGCAGCATTCAAGACTTTCTGTGCATTTTCTGGGGTTTCAAGGCGAGCAAGCGCAAGCCACAACTCGACTGATAGAGGAATGATTTCAACGGCCTTTGCCAACAGCAAGCGCGCATCAGCTGGGTCGTCTTCTAGGTTGACAGCTTCTTTCCAGATCTGCACCGATTGGGGAATGTGCAAAATAGCCTGACGTAGAACATTCTTCTTGGCACGAGTATCCGTTTCTAACCTCATGGCTTCGGTCCAAAGTCGTGTGGAACGGTCATTGTTCTTGATAGCATTGGCTGCAATGACCTTTGCATTGTGACCTTCATTGAGTCGAATGTTTTCCAGCCATGCATCTTCGCTTTTGGGGCAGAGCTCACACCCTTTAGCGATGAGGGTCCTAGCAGCCACAATCCGGCCAGCAAGCTCCTCCAGACGAGCTAGGGCAATCCAGCCGGGAGCATGCTTAGGGTTGGTCTTGGTGACAGAGTCCAAGAGAGTACGAACTCGCTTGATATCGCCCACCTCAACTTCACCAGCTTTAGCTTCTGTTTGTGTCAAGCTAGTGAGGTAACCCTTGGGGTCGATATTCGTAGAGGTTCCGGATGTACCAGCGGATGCAACCTGATCTAATCGGACCTTCAGCACTTTATCACGCGCCGCACCGATATCTGCAAAGTTCATCATAGAGCCCTCGGCGGCTTCTCCTTCCTCATTATTCGTTTGTGTGCCATCTTCGGCGATTGTCGTGCCGTACTGAGCTGAGTCTCTCGCGCCAGCAATGACACTATCTGGGACGGCATAGAACCGCTGTCGGGCATTCTGTTTATCTCGTCGATTCTTGCCCGTCAAATCTCCAACCTCCGGGAGATTGGCCCAATCTTCTTCAGATACCGAGGCAAGTGTGCGTTTCAGGTCGGCAAATTGATGTTGAATTTTCGGGTTATTCCGTTCGTACTCTTGTTGTTCGGCTTTCTCTCGAGCTTCCCTGTAGGTGGCAAGCGATTCATGTCGGTATTCTGTCCAAACAACCGGGGCTAACCCGATAAACAAATGGATTCGGAGGGGGAATGGGAGGGATATGACTAACCTGCGAGCTCTGCGGCGCTTGTCCATCTTCTCATCTACCTCTTGGTAGATGCGGTCTGCCTCATCGTCTTCTTGGTCGAACTGTCCGTATGCGAACAGCCCGACCTCGTTGTCGGGATCCTGGAACCGCTCATCTTCCTCCTCCTTGTCGTCTTCTTTTCCACCTTTCTCGCGTGTAGTGTTTCCGTAGGCAGTAGGTGCAGCAGCTCCGAGAAGCTGAGCTCTCTTGGTCAGAGCAGCCTGGATCTGTTCGGGCGTAGGTCCTTCACGCGCCGGGCCAAGATCGGAGCGAGTGGTGAATCCGGTCGCACCACGACCTAGACCAGCGACGTAGTTCTCAGGCGCTGCCTGGCTTAGGAAATCCTTTCGTCCAGACGCCATATTGGGCTCAACACAACTCAAAGGCCTCGACATCGACGGCGCAGAAGGCGAAGGCGGGCTCGGGATAAGGTAATTCCGGCGCCGACAATCTTATCGCAAAAAAAGTTCCGCCCACATTGAAGTCGGTGCTTTGTTGCTGCAGGTTTTCTCTGCTTTCTTTTGATAATTGTCAAATTCTAGAGGCTTATTACTACAAGATGCCCAAGGTTAACAAGCCGAAGCGCAATAACGCTTCGCAGGGCATGTCAGATGCTGCTGCCAAGACAAAAGCTGCTCACAGCATCTTCAAGATGAACACTGATATTGGCCAGCACGTTCTGAAGAACCCTGGTATTGCTGGTACGGATGATTTTCACTGCACCATACCTTCTCTATCTAACAATGTGGATATCTAGCTGCAATTGTGGAAAAGGCTGAGCTCAAGCAAAGCGATGTGAGTTACAAAAGACATTGATTGGCTTAACAAACACTAATCGTGTGTGAATCAACAGATCGTCCTCGAAATTGGCCCCGGTACCGGTAACTTGACAGCCAAGATTTTGGAAAAGGCAAAGAAGTGCATTGCCGTGGAATTGGATCCTCGTATGGCTGCAGAAGTCACCAAGCGCTTCCAGTCCACTCCATATCAAAAACGCCTAGAGGTTATTCTTGGAGATGTAATGAAGACGGAGCTCCCATACTTCGATGTTTGCATCAGTAATACTCCCTACCAGGTATGTCAACCTCAGGTCTTTTCGAACGCTTCTTCCCGAGTCTAACAGAGTTAAGATCTCTTCCCCTCTCACATTCAAGCTCCTGGCTACATCCCCGGCGCCTCGTTCCTGCGTTCTCATGTAAGTCCCCGCCAGCAAGACTGGAAGTTTTCAGAGACGTTCTGTTTAATTGGGAGCTAACATGTGAATCTTCCATACAGGTTCCAACGTGAATTCGCTCTGCGTTTATTCGCCAAGCCCGGCGACAAACTTTACAGTCGACTTTCAGTCAACGCGCAAATGTGGGCCAAGATTGATCATATCATGAAGGTTGGCAAGAACAACTTCAAGCCACCGCCGCAGGTCGAGTCAAGCGTCATTCGAATGGTCCCCAAGAACCCACGGCCACAGATCAACTACGAAGAGTGGGATGGTCTTTTGCGAATTGTTTTCGTGAGGAAGAACAAGACTCTCCGGTCCAGTTTCATTGGTACGACAAGCATCATGGAATTGCTAGAAGCAAACTATCGGACATGGTGTGCTCAAAACGACATCCCTGTGGAGGATGGGCCGGTTGAAGTCGCCAATGACGATCCAATGGCAATGGACATGGGCGACGAGCAAGAGGAGGAACAAGCTGCCGATGAACCGGCCGACGAGGTCATGGATATGGACGATGACGATGTTCCCGATTTCTTCAAGGCGGACACAAATGCCCGTCTCGAAGCAGCACTCAAGAATGGAGCTTCGCGCAAGAAGCGTGGCAAGGTTGCAGAACTAGTCCGTGAGAAGGTGCGCCAGGTCCTAGAGGATGACACTGATCTTGGAGAAAGGCGCGCGAGAATGTGTGATGAGAATGATTTCTTGAAGCTGCTGTGGGCATTCAACCAAAAGGGCATTCATTTCAACTGAGCGAGAAAGACCATCTGTCTTGGGGGAAAGCATCCGAAAATAGAAGTTGAAAATTCGGATCATGAATTATGATTACTATCAATAAAAGATACCATTTTCAGGAGGTTCATCACCAGCCGGCCGGAGGTGAGCACGCGAGTCCTGAAACAGGCTCTGCCAGATAAATGCTTCGCTAAGTAAGAGCTCAATGTCTTTCTCGGTCCAACCCTTCGTTGGCAATGCTTGGAGGAACATCATGACCTCCTGGGAGAACGTTAGTTCCCGTTTGATAGTGGCGATATTCGATTAGAAACTCGTACCTGGAAATCCATCTTGACCAATTGATCTGTCCATTTGACTAAGAATGCAGCGCAAACATAGAGGTGGAATCGAGAGAAGCCCTGCTCCTCAGCCTAGGATGACAATCAGTATCATGCAAAGCAATCCTCTAAGGGGAAACGAACCATGTACGTGTCCCACATGCGTATTGTGTTTTTGATGCTCATTTCCCGCATGAGCAAGCAGTTCATCCATCGGAAACTGAATTGCATAAATTCCACACCTTCTTGCTCCAGGTGCTTCGCGAGTGTTGCATCGATGCGCACTGTCAAGTCTCGCAGAGCCCTTACCTGTCGGTGAATGCCAGGCTGAGCATATATGTAGTTGTCCTGGATACCATCCAGCAGCTTTGTGAGACACCAAAAGGTGTCCGCTTCCACTGCATCTAGCACACTCCGAGGCAATTGGCCTGGGTCCATGCCTTCTTCAACGTTCAGATCGGTTATGTAAACGCCCAGGAAGACTTGCCAGAATGGTGTGACAAGATCATTGATACCCTGAACATAACCACTTGCAGGGTGTCGGATGGCCCAGAGATAAAGGATGCGTTCCAAAGACCGCTGGGTGGCTTCATAGCCGTATAGCGGAATGTGAGGGCTTGTGCGTGGAACATCAATACTAATCTGGTGCCAAACAGCCTCATCAAGTCCTCTACCGCGACCCTTAGTTGAAGAAGAGGGGTTTGCAGAACTTGCTCCGCTGCCTCGGTCAAAGGCCTGCCGGACTCCGTCAAGGTACTCCTTGCGCTTCCGTTCCAGAGTGGAGATGCGTCGTTCACTATTTGTTGGAAGATAACCAAGAAGAAGTTGCCAGGTCATTGGCCGCACTTCTTCTGGCACACCTGACCAAGCGAGATCTCGCAGCTCGGTTGGAGACACCGTGCTGGCTTGCAGAATGCGCTTGAACTTGTTAATTCGCGTAATGCGACTCGAATGAATGTCCCTTTCTTTGGGCGAAGCATCTATGGGAGGTGGGGAGTGATTGATGAGGTTCAGAGCATTAGCAGGGTCTATAACTGTCAGCGTTGTTCTAGTTTCTCGGTCAGGTACTCATACATACCCTGTAAGATGTCCTTGTATTGAGGTCGGAGAATCTTCCCATCCCCTTTGCGAGCCGTTGGATACATCGGAGCACCACGCTCTTCTGCAATATCTGAACTATTCGCGCGTTGCCTGTTGGCAGCGCTTAATCCATACCCAAGTGTTGAGGGGTTGCCTGCTGCTCCGCCACTGAAATCAATATTCTGGGCCTTCAAAGGCGCGGATTTTTTCCTCCTCATACTAGCAAGACTAGGGAGCCCGAATTCATCTTCATCATCATCGTACACAATCTCATCATCATCATCTTCTTCTTCATCATCTTCTTCGGTGGGGTCACGACTCCACTCGTTGACCCCTTCGGTCATAATGCCGGGGTATGGTTGGCGGGGAGGTGAGGCGACTAGGTTTCCTGGCCTGCGAGCTGAGTTTGATGCAGCATTTGTAGCCGATGGTTTCGGCGGTGTTCTCGGGCGTGAGTGGGAGGAGGTAGGTCTACCAAAGAAGACACTTGTCAGTCATCGTTTCTGATCAATTGCTGGATCTTTGGAGTATATGATAACATACATATTGGCATGTGAGTATGATGCGCCAACCACAGTATTTGAGCCATAGAACTTCGGTGATCCTTGATTTAGGGACGTACTTCGGCCAGCCCAGAAGGGCGATTCGGTGCGTCTTGACGAGACATTAGCATTCGATAGATCTTGCAGCTGTATTCATAGCTGTAGAAGATATATAAAGCTTTAACTTACTCCGATTTGTCTGTGAAATGGGACGAAAGGCCATGTAAGCTATAGCTGCAATTAAAATGCAAGGGGAGGCAATAGATACGAACCAACCTGGACCATTTCCTAGGAATACAGTCAGCTCAATGTCCAACACAGACAGTTTCAAGAGATTCATATAGCTAGGGAGTTAGACATACCTGCTTTCCTTTTTTGTTCGCCATCGTATGGTGATTCTGAAGGTGGTGTGCTCATGCGGGAGTCTAATACACGTGCGGGGTGGCACTGTAATAGAATGAATGCCGTCTATCCTGCAGCCAGGCCATGTAGGAAGGAAGTAGAAAATCAATAGAGCATATTTGGGAGAGATAGACTCGAAATGAAAGGCAAATCAAAGCAATACAGGTTTTAAAATGTATAGATACGAAATACGTAGCTTTCACCCCGAGTCCCGCGGGCGACAACGTATTATGTAATCGATCCGCTTGGGGATTCCCGCGGTGGACTTCTCAACTTCTTCATCCACTTGTTCTCACATTTTCCGCGATTTTTGTTACTTTAGTTTTGCTTCTACTACAGACTAGGGGTTACACGTGTTCTCTGACTACATCTATTATTGCTTTTATTGGCCGCTCACTATTTTATCATGGCTGACCCAGAGGATGGAGATGATCTCTTTGCTGATCTGTATGTATTCTACTTGACTTTACATTGAATAAATTCTAATCAGGTTTCTTCTTTTTAGCTACGATGCTGACGATTCCACCAACCGTACTACTACAGCGGTCGAGGTGCCAAAGCCTACTGATGTAGGCGCGACCAACCTTGCACCCGCTGGAGACTCTGCTGGGCAGGATTTCGCTCCTGCCCCTGTTGGCACGTATGAATCGCACCCTGCCCAGCCTTCGGAGTTCGACCCGGGTTATCACAATGGCTCCGGAAACGCTTATAGCGCCCCTACTACAACCCAGGCACCCCCTCCTGCCGAGACCGAGTCTCACGGAACAGGGATCAAAGAAGACGGGTAAGTCCACTAATCGCGTTCCTTTTATATCTTTATGTTCGAACTTTACCCCAATTGCATGTATCTGTCTGGTTTGGGGCTTTACCGCGTCGGTACAAGCCTGGGTGGTGCCAATTGCTATTCATGGGTTTCGACTACAATTCTGGGTGCAGGAAGGAGTCTCCTAGCTACTGGTCAAAATATCTCTGGGCTGTGGACTGGACTGTGGGCTTTTTTGAGGAAAAATTTGCCGGTTGTTTGGTGGCGCATTTTCAAAGGAGGGAAAACAAAATGCGGGCTCGGCGACCAACCAACAAGTCTGTTCGAGGAACCACCACACAACCACCTATCAAAAGTGATCCACAATTCACATTGGGATACCCCGGCATTCGCTCCACGGAGTCAAGCAGAGGCTCAGAAGGCACATTGCCTGGAGCTCTTGATGAAGACAATTACTTGTGCAAATCAACCACACGCTACCCACGGACCTTTGTCACAAACGATTCATATATAGTACAGCCGATACTATATAGTTTCCTGTCGATATACCTTGATAGGGCAGAGCAAGAAGTAGCTATCTAGCTTGGGACTCTGTGTTAGACAAGGCAAAGGTTTTCACGGGTCAGACAGACAGACAGTGACAATTCACTTTTTACGACTGAAATACTTGCACCTCCACGCTTCTCATCTCGCCTATCTCCGGCTTGAGCAATTCAGAAAGAGAGGGGCATGAATTATGCATCCAAGCCCATGTAAACCAGTGGGCTTGACGTTAAATCCCGGTCATGAACATGAAATTTGCTCAGGATCGTACAAGTATACATTGACAGTGACTATGAGGTACAATGTCCATGTACCAACCTAGCACATGCCCCGCCTGTTCTAGGGCAATGTGCTCAGAATAGCGAGGCTTGTCGCACACTCGACTAGCCCATGAATAGCAGCAATACTTGGCCACCCACCTTTGCACTTTGATTTGCTTCCTTTGTCCTACACATTATCATTTCTATCACATTACCTTCAACATCATGTTGCTCGCTGAATATCGTTCCCCGGGCCGTTCCGTTTTTTATTTTTTGCGACGAGCCTCCGCTGACCGATGAAAATGTGATTGTTAGAAAGATGTTCATTGGTGGTCTGAACTGGGAAACTACAGACGGTATGGATATATATCTTTGCTACACGGAAATATGTCATTTAGCTAACATATCTTGATGTTCATCTAGAGTCCCTTCGTGACTATTTCTCTCAATTCGGTGAGGTTCAAGAGTGCACCGTCATGCGGGATAGTGCCACTGGACGCTCTCGCGGCTTTGGCTTTTTGACTTTCCGTGATGCTAAAACTGTCAATACTGTGATGGTGAAGGAGCATTATCTGGATGGAAAGATTGTAAGGACTACCTCACAATTGGACAAAGCAAACTATTGCTAACAAATATTGAAGATTGATCCCAAGCGTGCTATTCCCCGCGATGAACAGGAGAAGACCTCTAAGATTTTTGTTGGTGGTGTTAGCCAGGAGGCTACCGAGCAGGACTTCAAGCAATTCTTTACGCAGTTTGGCCGTGTTGTGGATGCCACTCTTATGATGGACAAGGACACTGGACGTCCCCGCGGATTCGGTTTCGTCACTTTCGACGGTGATGCTGCTGTTGAGAAGGCTCTCTCCCGTCCCCTTGAGATTCTGGGCAAGCCAATTGAGGTCAAGAAGGCCCAGCCCCGTGGCAACCTGCGTGAGAACAACGATCAACGTGGCGGCGGCGGCGGCGGCCACCGCAACGGAGGATACCGCGACCAAAACCAGAACGATGGAGGTCAGCAGCAAGCCGCTCAGCAGGGACAGGGTAGTTCGATGACTCCTCAAATGATGGCCCAGTACTGGCAACGCATGCAGCAGTACTTTACCATGATGCAGCAGTCGATGGCTGCCGGTCAAGGAGGAATGCCTGGCATGAACATGAACGCTATGAACATGAACCCCGCTATGATCGCTCAGATGCAACAAATGCAGCAGATGCAGATGCGCCAGCAGCAGCAACAGCAAATGGGTGCCCAGCAGCAAGGTGCTATGAGCCCCGGCCCTCAGAGCCCTGGCTCCCAACAGGCTATGCCCAACATGATGAACCCCGCTATGATGCAGCCCAACCAAGCCAATGTTCCCGGTGGTCCAGGCAGCGATTGCGCCAGCCCCGTTCCCAACGCCGCCGCCATGGCCGCCAACTACAACAACGGAGCTGGAACCCCAGCCAGAGGACAAACCGGACCTGGATACAACGCCACGGAGCAGATTGCCTTCGAGCAGCAAAAGTATGAGCAGCAGCAGATTAACCGCTCGATGGACCCTCGCGGTTTCTCGCCTTACCAGCAGCAGGGTGGCCCAACTTCGTGGGAGGGCATGTACGATGAAGTTCCTCAACCTCATGTCCCGACCGGACCAGCAGGTATGAGACGCATTGGAAGTTCGGGTAGTGGTATGTGATTCTTACGAGTTTCTGCATATTGTGTCCCCTTCATCTCAATCCCGTTCCTATTTTCTTTGCTCACATTCACTAACATTTTTCTCAAACAGGAACCACTCCTCAGCCCCAAGGCACTGCTCCTCCTAATGCTCCGACTGGACCCCGTAACGCCGGCAAGCCTGGTGCGAACTACCGTGGTGGCGGCCGAGGAGGACACCGTACCTACCACCCCTACCAGCGCTAAGCTGCTCGTTGAGGCTGTCTCCAAGTGACGCATCTAGCCTCTTCTCGTTTCAGATACGATTTCGTTTCTTTTATGTGTTTTTTAAGTCTTTTTTTTTACCTGAGGCCAGCGAATTTGGGCCTCATGGATTGATAATTGTGTGGCCGCCAACGAAGGCGAAGTTGGGGCCCGGCGAACTGGTTGTATTGGCGATTTCCATACTCTTTGTCTTCACTTCAAGGTTGTCTCTGGTTCGGTGCTTTCATGGGCGAAGCTTTTGTTCGCCAGTGTCGAGGTCTGGGAATCAAGGCATGGGTCGAGGTTTCTCGTGTCACCGGAGGGAAATTGTTCGGCGATCGGTGAAAGCGAGTCTTTAACCTTCGTTCAAACTCGTTGATACACTACTTTTTGTTGTGATGTTAGCCTCGCAATCAAGAGTCAAAAGTGTTCATTCGAGTTACATTGTAGATGATCTCGTAGCCGGTAGGGCATAGAGCTTTCATTGTTGGGTTTTGGTTGCTGCAGGGTTCGGGGCTCCCCAAGTCATTGTATCTATAGGTGGGAGAGCATAGCGCGACACAGCCCAATCAACCCACGCAGGACCATTTTTTGTAGTTTAAATTATGGCTAGGGGGTTATAGACACTTCTAGATAAATATTCATATATTTTTGAGATCAGAATCATGGTTCGTATGGTGTGGTGATCGAATTAAATGGATGGGTTGTCTGCTAGATAGGGCCACGCAATCCACGTGACATGGACCAGTTCGTGACCTACAAATAGGACTTGCACAACAGCCTTTGCAATTTACACCTACTTCAATCTGGAGGGTATACTTCTGCATTACTTGTTAGTATTTAGCTCTCTTTAAACTGATGTAAGGGCCTAGCAATGTTGATGATTTGGTGATCAATCTAATGCGTACCTGGGCTGGTGTTCACAGATCTGGTGGACGGTTTGCTACCCTACAATGTAAACATCCAACTTCCAACACGGTATGAGAGATATATTAACTACTAGGGAAATTCTTCACGGGCTTGTGCAGATAGATGACTCCCTCTTGGTTGATCTATCTATCTATCTATCCATCTATTTCACTTTCCCCACGAATATCAATGTTTCTATCTGTAGATCTATGTCTTATAGGAGGAACAGGACACTCGAGCCTTTGGCTTTGGACTACTATATATTAAGACAATTCATCAAAAATAGTCAGTCTTCCATGAGAGGTTATTTCACCGCAACATACTCATCTCTGCAGGGTTACAAGACTACGAACAAGATGCAGGGGTAAGTACTCAATATGGAAGAAATGCTCATCAAGTGCAAGCTGTAATATAAATGATAGATGGTAATGATGGTAATGAATGAGGTATGTATAGAAACAAGATGAAAAAAGAATGGATGTAAGTGATATCACACAAGAAGATGCATCTAAAGGCGAGAAGATCAATAAATGCCCGCCATTTTCAAGCACACGCTAAAAACCGTCAAAAAAAGTAACTCCCAAGTCACAAGGCGTGTGCCCGATCTAAGAATGTCGAGGAAGATAAAAATATAGAAGCAAGAAGAGTTGTAACGTCATATCGAGTCTGTGACGCTTTCGTTGGTTGTTTTTTATTGTTTTTTGGTTGTTTTCTTTAATATGCCATCCCGTAGCCCGGAGCTGCGGGACGACGGCCTTCGAGAGAGCTTCGCGAGTGGTGGCTGTCGGGGCTTGCACTGCGCCCGTGTGCTACACCGTAGTCATTGTGGACTAGGCCAGCACGTTCGTCGCTACCAGTTGGCCCGGCTCGCTTAGGTTCATCTCGATAAGACTCGTATGGGCCGGTGAAGTTGAAGTTGCTCATCTCGGCATAATCCTTGCGTTGCGGGTGGTCCATAAGGAGGGAGTCTCGGGCGTCCAAGGGAGTTAGGTCGTCGATGTCGCGGTTTGCTTTTTCTATAAGAAAGGAATCATTAGTATGTGTACATGTTGGGATGTAGCTTGGATCACAAAGTAGCTTTGACTTACCAGCTTCTCTTCTCCGCTTAGCATGCGGATTCTCGCGGCAGCAATTGATGATGGCGTTGACTGCGATGAGAATAGCGAGGACTGCGGTGAGAGTGGACTGCACGACAATGAGGACAATGCCAGTGACAGTTTTAGTTGTTTGAGAAAGACCAAGTTCTTCGACGAAGACCAGGACGCAAACAATGGACAGAACACGAACGACCTGGACGGCGATGTTGATTCCCATTGATGCCTTCGTGGCATATGGGCGGCTCCACACCAAGAGTCCCAACAGAAGAACTTCGCAGACGAGTTGGCCGGCACTTTGGAACAGACCGTGGCCCTCGCCGCCGGCAATGATGCAGCCCTTGACCAATGCGTACACAATGACGGGGATGAATAGCCACCAGAAGTCCTTCTTGTAGTTATCGTAGAACAGACTGTATTTTTTCCAGGTTTCCCTGTCCTCGTACAGGCTGGAGGTATCTCCCTCAGCCTTTTTGTACTTGCGAGCCATGTAGACAATGCGAATGGCAAAGAAAAGAAGAACCGCTGTGAAGATAGAAAGGGTTATGGCAGCCAGCGTCTTTGCTGCCCACGAGTCTCCCTTTCGTAGTTGGTAGACACAGTATAGCACCCAGATACTATAAAGCACGAGGATCATGTTGGTGATGGTCCGCGCCATCAAGCCCCAGTAATCTTTCCGGAAGTCGGACAGCTTGTTGGGGAAATTGCCATACAGCGCCCACAGTTCCAGGACGACCTTCACTAAAAGAATACCGACGACAACCACGGCAATCACAATGGCAAAGATCAGGAGAACAGTCATGAAAATATTGGCAGAAGGAACCATCAGTTCCTGAGCGAGTTCCTTTAGGTCGCTAACCGTGCTCGAAGACCCACTTTCCTCACTGTCTTTACTGTCTTCACTGTCTGAAGAGCTCTCCGAAACATTAGGATCGGCGGAGGCCTCAATTGAACGAGCGACCATCTCGCCGAATTCGAGGGAGTAATCCCAGCTCCGTTTCGTTGTGTTGGTGGATGAGCTACTGTGTTTGACAGAGGAGTTCTTCAGGTACTCGTAGCTTTCCGTGGTTAAGTTACCGCCAGTGGCCTCCCGGAATTTGTCGATGGACTGCTGCATGCCAGCCCAAGGGATCAAACCAGTACTCCACATGAAGTTGGAGGAGAAGCTGCGATAGACAGGGGGGTAGGCGACACTGAGCATGCCATTGGTGGCCATGGAATGGAACCAGCCCATCACATCGCCAAATCCAGGGCTATTTGACGGTGTTCCAGCAGTTCCCGCCGAGCCGAGAGCAGAGACACCGCTCAGTGCTAGAGCGCCTGCCGCAATTCCGGCCGAGACATACTTGACTGCGCCAACGTCGACAGTGTGGCCGTTGGATAATTGAGACTCGATACATGCCACGTTCTTGTTCTTTTTCTTGGATTTCAGGACAAGCTTTGCCTGGCCATCCAAGTCAGGGATTTTGAATGCGATACCAGGGATCTGGCTAGCATATTCGGACGGAACCTCCATGGATCCACTGGCCTTGAAAGTTCCCTTGGGAACGGGGCAGAGTTGGTCCACATGAATCTCGTCGCCGCAGGGATCAAATTCTTTGCTGTAGATTTCGTTGCCATAGGCAGTGACGGTGATAGCCGCCTGCACCTTCTGTTCTATCGCGTTGGTACCAGCCACGTCGAAGACAACTATTCCAGTAGAGCGAGTATAGGTAACGTCCATCTTTTGGACGTTGATTGCCGAATCGGTCATGCACAGGTTGAATCCGCTCGTGGATAGGGTGTCGGTTGCCAGGGCTTGAGGCACCATGGCCAGGCCCAGCAGAGCCCAGATGTAGTTCTGCATGTTGGCCGAGCACGATTGATGTTCGATACGTTATGTCAATCCAAAATCTAACGGTTTGAACCAAGTAGGCGCGTATTCATCAAGGATATAGGGATGACGCGAGGATCGGGTGGGTTGTGACGATATATGGAATGACTGTGGGTAAGTCACAGGGGAAAAAAAAGGCAAAAAGGTAAAGCAGAATCAACCTGCTATAGAAAAGAAATAAAAAAAAAAGATAAATAATAAATGAGTTGAAAGGGTCGCAAGGACGTGGGATTGTGAGACAACGGTTTTTGAGCAAACCAGCTGTAAAGAAACAATGAACGAGAGTAGGAGAGAGAGAGGAAGCGATTGGAGATGAGTGAATGATATTCCCCCTCTCACAATGCGATAATCAGTTGAAAAGAAGAAAAGAGAGGAAAGTCTCGACCATGGAGAATTACGACCGATCAGTCTAATCTTGGCCCCTGAATTTGGGACTGATTGGCTCTCCCCGTTTCAGTCTAGGCCCAACAATCGGTATGTTACTATTTTCATTAGACTTACATATCTTGAATTTATGTTCTAATATCATTATAATTCTATATTAAAAGAGGTCATTACCTAGTTATGTACATATTAGAACTAATATGTACTCTGTAGATATGTGAGGTAAACTATTAAACTTGAAGCTTTCCTCCAGACTCGACCCAAGGTTCCCCCCTTCAGGTTACCGGGGTTCCAGCCCAAGTGGCGCTAAAGTCCCGTCCATGGAACAGTATCTGGGCAAGGGATTGCACTAAAAGATAAACGCCACACCAGCCACACGGGATGTCAATGACCTCCTATTTATGATTCGACCATTCAAATTAATTCACCCGGTACCTGCAGACCGAGCAGTTCCAAGGTTGACTATGCATTTGTATGCATATCCTTTTTTCAAACATCCCTACCGTCTTATGACGTGTACTCGCGGGAGGTACACATAAGCCCTGGGTGAATAGGGCTCAAGTATGACTGGAGCATCGAAGATCCCACAATCCCAGTTCTAGGCTTACCGGTGGACCCCCCTTACAGGCTTCTGGATGGACACATAATGTTCTTGGTGAAAACTGTGTTATACGTCCTACCAATCCAGTTAACAGGAGTAGGAATCACATTTTGTGCGCACACACCCTGGCTGTAAAACATAAAAGTTGGGGTGGGTTCACCCTATGGTCCCATCAATGTGAGACAGGGCCAAGCGCTGAGGTGCCACCCTAGATCACAGATATCTATTCTTATCACTTTCGATAGCCTTTATAGCACCTCCATCAATTATTGTGATTATCACTACATTCGCCTCCGGCCTTTCACAATTATTACTTGTCCAACTCATAAACTCTATATAGAATACCCAGCTTGTTGCTACAGAATAGTTACAGAATACTCTGTAAATATTTTTGGAGAGATTTATCTTTAAAGGATTCATTTCATATAGTTTCAGATTGATTGTTACCAATGGAAAAAAAAACCCTTCCTGATGATATTAAAATGGAGCAACCACAAAATAGGGGCCTGATCCCGCGTAAGGAAGAGCCCCGCCAAGGAAATCTATTTATGAAAGCAACATTAAAAAAAGCTTTCTATTTGAGAGCTAAATATGGAGTATGGAGTAAAGATGTAAGCATGTTGTAGATACTTTTCTTGAATAGTTACCTCATTAGTAATTTAAATATTGTCTTGTTTCCTTCTACAGTGCTTTCACCAGAAGTTGAAATAATTAAAAAATGACCACAGCATAACATTCGCAATCTTAAACGTAATTCGTATAAATAATCTATGTAACCTGTGATTTATATCGAAGCGAAAACCTGAATGAATTCAGACATAAGGATATATATACATCGTACGACTTTCCTGTTAGGGCCAGGCGGCAGAAAATGTACTATCCATACCGCCTACTATATCGTGACTGACAATTCAAGACTCCCATTCCACCACCCCGCTCGTCACGTCTCTCTCCAAGCACAAGCTTGCTACCATGGGGCCCGAGGGGCTCGAGAAACCCGAGATCCCAGATAAACCCGAGAAAAGATCTCGTCGACGTGGGGCCGAACTCGATCCATTCCTTCGCACCCGGCTTTGTGCGCTCAGAACCACAGCCAAATGGACCTACAAACAGATTCAGAATGAATACCCACATATCCCACTCTCCACCATCAAATCAACCATTCTCCGAGAAAGCAATCGGGTCAATAACCACTCACAAGCCCGCTCTGGCCGACCCTCAAAGCTGAAGGACGAAGATCGAGCCCGAATCCGCGAGGCTTTTCATGGGAATCCTCAGATTACATACGATGAATTACTTGTGGTGGTTGATTATAAAGTTGGCAAGGAGTCACTTCGTCGGTTTTTGAATGATGACGGGCTGAGGAAGACACAGACCCCTGCTCGGTCTTCTTTGGCTGGGAAAGGAGTTGCCAAACAAGTTGATGGCACTCAATCTGTTCACTCATATGACACACCTCCTGCTGGCTGGGCTGGTGATTTTGGGTCTGATCTAGCACCCAGCGAGTCAGATCCCGCATCTGCTACAGCGAGTCAGATCGTCGGCAATTAGACGACTTGTTGAAAGAGATACCCTGGGATTTTTGGCGTTGCGCGTTCATTTGGAGGTTGGCTGCTCAATCATCCAAACAAATATATTCTGCGTATCGTGACAAATATAAGCTACGGGATATGCAGGGCATTGGAGTGGAAACTTCACTGCAGGATTAGTTTTGTGCAGCTATTATATTATCTCGGTATGTCACATTACGGACAATTGGTCCCAATTTGAATTAGAGTAATGAAATATACACAATAGTTACAGTGTGTTGACTTATTGCGTCATCGCTCTAGTAGCCTACATAAATTCTTAATTCCGGGAGCCTTATCAGGTCATGGTTTTCCAGCAGCTCATGCTAATTGTCTCGAACATACAAAGTGTAGGAAAGTACAGGCAGCATGCTCGCAGAATATCCCTATTTATGTCCCCAAGACCGAACCCTTGAACACATACCATGAGGACAGATGGAAGATCTGAGTAAATCATATCCATTTGGGGTAAACGTTCTGCCTAGGTACGTACATGGGGTCATTTTTTGCATTCTGCGGACCCGAGAATGGAATATGATATGAGTATTTGTAGATCCTTGCTTCGCGTTGAGGGATTCTCATACCACACTTCGCTTCAAAAACGGTTACAAGTGAGCGATGCTTCACTGCATCTGTTCTTGGATATACCTGCCTAGATATTTCCAAGACATTTACTAGGCGAAGGGAAAGATACTGGGGGCTAAGTACATACGGCTTCAGCGTTATTCTATAAATAGTCACCTAACAAAACCTGGAGTAGACAGGGTAAGTGATCAATGACATACTTCTATAGGGCTCTCTTTGTTTCAAGATAAAAGTAAGCATGTTTTGTTTCAGATCAGATTGATGCAAACAATGCGATCAGGTCTTGTAGGTCTGATTTCCTTGCAGCTTTTGTTGTTTTCGCATATTGCCTATGTAGGAGCCCCCGTCGCCCTGAACATTGAATGTTGGCGCAAAAAGAGTAGGGACACAACCTAGAAGATGGAATATTTTTTGCCGATTCTAAAACAGTCTTAAGTTTTGCTGTTTAATTTTAGGAGTGAAATGTATTAGTTATCAAATTCTTAGTAACTACATTCGCTCGATATGTCACATGTTCGAATGTGATGCAAGTATCAATCAGATGAAGTCGCATGATTGATAAGAAAAACCCACGCTGGAAGAACAGCTGGGAAACACAAATTGTCCATATGAGAATGACACCAGACGCCGGGGTATTTTCCTTTTCCCGAAGAGCAACCGCCTATGCAGAAAGAAAGAAAAATCATTAGGTAAATGGCAGAGATCAGCTCATGCCATGGTCACATCCTCCGCAGTCGCATCTTCCGCCGGGGTGGCGGTAGTAGAAGGCACAGCAGACACATCAGTCATGGCATTGTCACCATCTGCATCTTGGACAGGGGTATTGGTTTGTGAGTGGGACTTCAAGTGGGACTCCGGGGTAGGGGTGGCACCATCGCTGAACGCATCGTCATCGTCGTCGTTTTCGCCTACCTCTTCCCACAAACGAACCGTCTTGTCCGCCCCGCAGCTGACCACCATACGCTTGCCGTTTAGGGTACCAGTGTGAACACAAAGTACGGCGCCTGTATGTCCGTTAAGGCGCTGCAGAATTTGCTTGCTCACAAGATCCCAGAAGAAGATAGAACCATCCTCACTGCCGCTGACGACAAAACATAGGGGCGGGTCGTAGATCCCATTTTGGGGCCCATAAGTACCGAAGCATCCCGACAAGCTGTATTTCGTGTTAACATGGCCTTGGAATGTCTTGAGGACGCGGCTCTCAGCATAATGCCACATCCGAATGCAGTTATCCAGGGTCCAGGCCAAGACATATTTGCCGTTAGGGGAGAACTTGACGCAAGTTGCAGGCGGGTTGTCTTCCATGACCAGGGTGCGGAGACACTGGCCACTGTGGGTGTCCCAGACACGAATAAGTCCATCCAGGGCGCAAGAAACGATAAGGGTTCCATCATGCACAACATCGATACCGGCGACAGGATCGGAATGGGCTGGAAGGGAGCGCATAACTTGGGCTCGGCGAACATCCCACATGAACACGGCCTCATCGTAAGAACCGCTGACAAGGATGTTGCCCTTCGGCGCGAATGCGATTTGATACACGTAGTTTTGATGGCCATCAAAGACCTTGGTGTGGGCCTTGAGCTGTATCTAAGCATTAGCAAGAGGCCCTAGGACATAATATGATGGAAGGGTTTCTTACAGTGTTCACGTTCCACAAGCGAATTGTTTTGTCGTCGGAACCAGTTGCGATCCATTCACCGTCAGGAGCCCAGGCAAGGGTAGAAATACCAGCGAGATGTCCTTCGAAGATATGAATGAGTCTACCACTCGCAGTGTCCCAGATCCTAACAGCTGCGTCGGCGCCTGTTGTGACAAGTCAGTTCTCCAGTCATGTGGTAAGTAGATCATAAGCATAAGACGTACCGGCACTAGCAATCATAGAGCAATCCGGCGAGAATTGCACAGCCGAGACTCCACGTAGGTGACCATACATGACAAATTTCTCCCTGTAGTCCACATTGTTGGGAATGGAAGTGGCCACTGGAGTAGGAACAGGTGTGTTAGAACGATTGGACCAGTCATCAGCGTCGTGAGCTTGGTCAATATCTGAGCCAGGCATGTTATCATCAGGGAGATCGTCCGATCCGCCCTGGGAATGGTCGTCACGCATTTTAGTGTGGGTGATTGGAGAAGGGCTTCGGTGTCGGTTGCGCATGCGCGAGGAACGCCAGTATTCGCCGGCGTCCACAGCTAACTCGTCAGGGCTCTCAGATTCGCTGTAGAGACGTCCGGTCTTCTGTGGGCGCTGGGGAGTGAAAGCCTTTTGCATAGTCCAGCTGGCTCGGCGGCGCTCAGCTTCGTCGTGGTCGGAGCCTGCTGCGAGTTCATCAGAGGACGACTCAGCGGGTGATTGCGCGCGAGGGTCTCGGCGCCGAGGCTTGGGGTTTGCATGCTCCATCGTACAATAGCCACACGCAAAACCATCCAAAAAAAATGATGCAAATACGCCGAAATCAGGAACAACTGCCAATTTCAAGCCCCGAAAACGAAAATCAATGGACGCGTCGCGAAGCACAATATCAAGGCGGTGTCGTATTTTGCAGGCGGTGAGTTCGAGGACAAGCTCTTGTTGGCCTGCGTCATACCAAGCACGTGGACCCGTGGACATTTCGGCTGGAATATCGACCTCCGATCTTTGTTTGGCATTTCTTGAGCACTTCTTGGCTGATCCGAAACACTAAATAGAGTCTTCAAAACTCATTTCGGTCAATATCTGACCCAATGACTTGCTCTATCCCCTCAAAGGCACCAAGCGACATCCGCATTCTCACGTTCAATTGCTGGGGTCTCAAATACATCGCGAAATACCGCCATGAACGCATGTCAGAGATTGGGCGGCAGTTGGCAATAGCCAACCCGCTGCCGGAGATAGTTGGACTGCAAGAATGCTGGACCCAGCAGGATTTTGAAAGCATTCGCGATCAGACACGACACATCCTGCCATATGGGAAATTCTATTACGGCGGCATATTTGGCGCAGGATTGGCGATTCTGTCAAAATGGCCAATCGAGGAAAGCAGCATGTTCGGCTACCCGTTGAATGGCCGGCCAACGGCATTTTTCAGAGGAGATTGGTTCGTGGGGAAAGGTGTCGCCAGCGCACGCGTTCGGTTCGGCCCTGGTACTGCTGATGTCGCCGAAGTGTTCTGCACTCACCTACATGCTCCGTATGAGCGCGAACCGAATGACTCATATCTCTGCCACCGGACCGCACAGGCATGGGAGATCTCTAAGCTCATGCGTGGCGCTGCGGAGCGCGGTCATTTAGTCATCGGCCTAGGTGACTTCAACATGCTTCCTTCCTCGTTCGCCCACCGCCTCATCACTGCGCAGAGCCCCGTTCGCGATGCATGGCGCGAGCTGCACCCAGACTCGTCCCTCGCAGCGGCAATTGATCCCGTTGAGAAAGCACGGAATCTGCCTATTCCAACGGCCGAGTTCAATCTTGCTGAGAATGGAGCTACGTGCGACGGGTCGTTTAATACCTGGCGCTGGACTGAGGACATGCGCAAGCGCCTAGTCAAGGGTGAGGACATTGTTATTGACAAAGATACCCCAGACCCGCGCGGCAAACGCCTAGATTATATCTTCATCGGCGACGGTGGTTACCCGCCTGCGTTCCCGCCGTCTAGGTGGTCAGTCGAGTCAGTTCAAATCTCCATGACGCAGCGTCATCCCACTCTCCTCTGCTCGCTGAGCGACCACTTCGCCGTTGAAGCTGTCATTACCCGTTCGTCGGTACCAACATACCCTCCTTCGCAGTCCATAGACTCTGTTCCAGCCTCTCCCGATTCTCCTACCTTGCATAAAACAACTTCAAAGCCCGTCTCCCCCAATGCCGCGCTTTCCCCAGACACATACGACCACATCATTGACATGATTCACGCATATGTGTACCGTGAACGCTCTCAGCGCCGCTGGCGTCTGGCGCATTTCCTAGTGTCTATTGTGGTTTCCATTGGTTGCATGGTTGGCGTATGGTGGATTGGCAGCCGCACTTACATCGGATTCATTCTTATCCTGGTCAGCACACTCAACTTCGCCGCTGGGGTTTTGGATGGTTTGATTGGTGGACTATTCATGTCGGGTGAGTTGCGTGCCTTGAAGGAGTTTGAGTGGGAGGTCAGAAATGCTAGGAGCTTGGTGGTTGCCGCCGAGGCAGGCGCAGGCGCTGCTTTGGAGGAACCGGAGAGAGATCACAAGGATGATTGATTGTTTTTTCACAAGCTGCTTTGTGGAAATGGAATTCATTATTCCTAGGAGAGGTGGCTGGATTACATGATTTCTTCGTCTGTTTACATGTGTATATTTAACGCAAGCGTAGTATATTATATGCCCGGCTAGTCTTTCCTGACACTGGCAAAACTAATTCATAATTTGAAAGCACGATCAACTTCTAAAGGTAAGATACTTGTCTACAGGTTTAAACAGAAGAGAATTGGCACGAAATGAGTGTGTGCATTTGTTAGGAAATCATCATCATCAAAGCTATATGAGCCTCCACCGAATCCACCAGCATCAATCAAGAAGCAAGCAGAAACGACTAAGTGAGCTAGCACGAGAGAGTGCGAATTTACTCAGCACACTCGCGCTGACGGGTCTCAAAAACACGCAGAGTCTCCTCGGCGGCCTTGACACCACTCATTACCATAGCGCCGAAAGTAGGGCCCATACGGTTAAAGCCATCAATCTCCGACAGCTCCATACCACCAATGATGAGACCCTTGGCAACCTCACGGGTGTTCTTAACAATAGCGTCCTCAGCAGCATTCATGTCAAGGCCACGCATGCCGCCCAGCTTATCAATAGCGTTCATGGAGACAAGACGCTTAGCGCAGAAAGCGCCGAATGGCCCGTCGTGACCAGTAGTGCTGACGATGATCGGGGCATTGATGGTATTGGGGTCCATGCAGGAGTGGTCGTCGTGGTGGAGGGTGACGAGGGTCCAGTTGACGACGACACCGGCGAGGCGAATATCGTCGCCGTCTGGGCGGGTGATCAAGTCTTCGACGCAGGTCGCATTGAAGAGCTTGACGTTAGGGAAGGCGAGGACCTTTGACAGGAGCGTCGACGTGAACAGAGCGGCGTGCTTGACGACCACGAAGTTAGGGTTCGTGGGCTCTTCTTCGAAGGGCACGCCGAGCTCGGTCAGGAAGGCGTCTGCGGGGCGTCGGAGGATCATGGCGCTGAAAAGCTGACCACCTAGCCAGGCACCACCACCTATATTGTATGTTAGGGATGCTGTATTGGATGGAGAGCCGAGGTCTATGAGAGTGTCTGCTCGCATGGGACAGGACTAACCGGGTGACACAGAGGCCTCCACGATAGCGATCTTCAGGTCTGGACGGGCCTTGGCGAGCACATAGGCAGTGCTCAGACCACAGGAACCAGCGCCGACGATGACAACATCGCTTTCGGCGTAGTTGTCTAGATCCTGGAAGTATCGGCGGGTCATGGCGCGCGAGACTTGGCTCTCGCGGATCGGGGCGAACTTGAACTCATCCCATTTGTTACCGAACTGTTCAAGGAGCTTTGACTGGCCCTGACCGGTTAGGGTGGTAGTCACCGACTGGGGGACGATGACCTTGCCCTTGATGCCGGTAGGGGCAACAGCAGCAGGCTCAAACATGGCAGCAGGAGGAGACATAATGGTTCAGAGATCAAGTCGAAGATATGACTTTGAGCCTTAGTTAGTTTTGACTACTCTAGTTTGGGGGGGGATAGGAAGGGGGAGGGCATGATCCTTTCGCTGGTATTATCCAGATCAAGTTAAAGGCCGTATATTCTCAGAACGAACCCACGCCGAAGATGGATCCAAATGTCTAGACATTGAATTCACCACCGACGCAAGAACGAACACCGGCTCATCACCCAGAAGTTACCTGAGATACCTTGATCCCTGAGGGATAATATGCCCAGCCAAAGAGTATCCATGGCTCCCAAAGGAAGGGCAGTATGTACTTGTTTGGGATCTAAACGAATATCAGCCCTGATATATAAAGCACATGGTTAGTAGATAGTTACTGTTGTAATGTAGATTTGTCAGTGGATTGAAGAGAGAAGAGAGAAGAGAAGAGAGAAGGAGGAGGGGCAGGTCAACCTTAAATGCACAGTGACCCCTCCCCCCACCATCCCTAGATGTACTTTCTCCGACTCCCTCCGGTTTCCTCGGTGAGTTGTTTTCTTCGGTGAGCTATGTTGCACGAATGAGATGCAGATGTCAAGTGACGTTTCCAACTTTTCTAGCTTTTAGCTTCATGAGTGGCCGGAGCGTTCTGTCCCGGTCCATTGCTTTGCCCCACGGAGTAGGTTTCCAGTGCAACGTAAGGTAGCTACATACTAAATCCTATAGATGGGAATAGCGTATGCTATTGTTGTTATTATACTGTGGGGTACTATCAATCCTGTCTGAACATAACTATAGGGTGTTTTAGTGGCAGCTGGTACATCGATGTACTACTCTGACGATCGACTACAACATACAATGAACCAAAGCGCCACCTGGGCAGAATTGCAGGATGGGGCAGCATCGCATAATGGGAGCAATTATTACCAGGAATGAGATCCACCCATATCTGTGAATTCAACGGGAAATTCCGTATAACTATCTCTTTTTCGCTTCGAAGACCCTTTGGGTCTTTGGCATCATAGTCATCACAGCCTTCGGCTGGGACATATATATGAAAACACAAGTGCAGAATGTACAGTGATAATATCTGCTAGAGGCAAAAAATCACAGCACAAAACGATAATTGGCACCGTAATTATCTTCCGCTATCGGGGTATCCACAGATTTTGTCGAGTCTTCAATGCGAGGCCCATACTTCTTGTCAAGGCGCCGGTTCTCCCATACCAAAAGCACACGCAGACCCAAAGCGAGGAGTGTAGTGAAGAACATAAAAGCAGCACATATAACCATACCCTTTATATACCTTGGGGCTTGGTCATCTGGGAAAACATTGGTGCCCAGGAAAGGACCACATTGGCCGATCAGGTTCAGTAGAACAATACCTCCACCACGACGTGTATCTGAGCCCTGATTGTCTATACAATACAGTCAATAAAAGCCCGACAGCAAAGTGTACAACATAAAGGAAATGACTCACTCAGAACCCACGGCAGAATATTGGCGATCGAGGGGAAGACCCCACAGGCCGCCAAGAATACCCCCAAGTATCGAACACCCACTGATGTGCAAGTCGCGCAAAGAATGTACCCCACACCACCGACCATTGATAAAGCCGCGATCATCAATCCACGTTGTTGTATGCGATCCGCCACCCAGGTGGTCACAATCGTCGCCAGGAATGAGGCAAAGAATGGAGGTGCAGTGAGCCCCTGGGCGTTGATGGCTGTAAAGCCCATTTCCTTAAGAATGGTGGGTAGGAACACGGGGAGAGATGAGAAACTAACGTTACAGCTGAAGTACATCAACTAGGTAAATGGTTTAATATCAGCAAGTTCCCCGTACACTATACACAATTCTGGTGTTTGACTTACTGCTGTAAGCCACGCTTTCACATCGAGAAGCGTCATGGCTAATTCCTTCCATTGGATCTTGCCCGCGCGATCCGGCTCACCGGATTGTTGCAGTGCACGCGCACGCGCAACATCCTTCTCTTCCTCGGTCAGGAATTTCGCGTCCAGCGGGCTATCTGGCAAATAGAACCAAGCCACCGCCGCAGCCGCGCAGACCGGAATACCCTCAACTAGGAACAGCAATCGCCAATTTGCCAACGAAGCATGCCCTGAAGTAATACCATAGGCCAAGGCACCGGCGAATGTATTTGCCAGCGGCGCGGCAGATAGGAACATACCGCATCGGAGGCCCAGTTCGTGGCGGCGGTAGAAGAACGACAGCAGATAGGGCACACCAGGACCAAAGCCAGCCTCGAAGACGCCCATCAGGAACCGGAGTGCCATCATACCTTTCCAATTAGTGACCGCTGCCTGGCACGTTGCCATCAAGCCCCTTTCCATCGTTTGTCAGCTTATTATTCATACATTCATATACTTTGCAATTCCGGCTGATTGACAGCATTGCATGTGGGATTCATACCAGGAGAACACCACAAAGGCAGCCCATTGGTGCGGTTTGACAATCTTCCACATCAGCGCTTGGAATTCAAACAATGTATATGAAATATAGAAGATTGTCAAGAGCCAGGCATAGCTTTTTCCATCGAGGCCGAGGTCCTCTTTCATGCCAGCGATTTTGGCATTACTATGGTTTATATTGTCAGCGGTTGTGCCATTTCACTTGCAAGTCCCAAGCTCATATTGCGGACTAACCCGATGTTACTTCGGTCGAGGAACGCGAGGAGATCTAGCCACAGGAAGACATGGTTAGATTATAAATTCGTTTAATGTCTTGAGTTCGAAGCATACATAAAAATCCCAGTAATGTTGGAACACGCCAGTCCAGTTTCCTTACCACTCGACGCTCTAGTTCAAGGTCAATAGCCGGCAAGATTGCATTGGGCTGTTTCTCCTCGTGCGCGGGCACAGCAATTTTCTCAACATCTTCATCCGAGGCTGTTTGGATTACATCCTCTGGTCTCTCCTGCTTTTGCAAGAAACCCATGGCGAACTTGAGACGTCACAATGAACAATGGAATGCTAGTCTGGAGGTGAAAAAGGAGAGAGAGAGAGAGAGAGAGAGAGAGAGAGAGGAGGGAGGGAGAGAGAAGACCCGGAGAGATCTCCGAAGTTTGGAGTCATACTCGCGGGGTGAAAGGGAGAAAAAGAGCTACGATCGGCCAAGGCGTAGTACAGGAAGGTGTAATATGGCCTCGGCTTAATGATTGGTGGATCTACCAGAAACTATATCTATTGGTGCTGAGACACGAAATTTTGAGTGGAGAATTGGGGAACAGAATGCGGAGGAATTGGCAAAAGCTTAGGTGGAGCTGCCGCTTTTGAACCAGGTTGGGGAGTATATAGGTATTTTTACTTTATATATATTCAAGGGGATGATGGTACATTGCCTCTGTTGATCTTGAATCTTAACTGGGGTATGTTTTGTCAATGTATTTAATAATAAAAAGTCTTATGCAGAAAAATGCTAGTTTGTCAAATGTGTAGAATAGTTAGTTACACCTTTTCTCATCTATCAACATCCATTCGATTTTTTTTTTAATTCCCTATATAAACAGAGTATACAAAGGAATTCACTTATTGTCCACTGTATAAATACACAAAATTGCATCAATAAGGAATATGAACCTTTCAAACCCGAAAGACACATGAAAGATAATTAGCGCCTATAAATTCAGGTGTTTTGCATATCAGGTCCGTATCGGATACCGTATCAAAAATCTCCCGCGTAGTGTCGCGTTCATTGAACACCTCCATCCTTCATTGCTCTTGCCCTATCTACCTCCATCGCATCCCAATTGTCGCGCTTGATTTGAATCTAATTTAGTCATATCTTTCCAAAGTTGATTGCACTTGGCAATTAAGCCCCAAATATGGATGACCCGGCCACACGCATCCCGGGGCAGCTGGTAAGACCCCAACAACTTCCTATGTTGATTGACCCATGATCTGTACCCCCCACTAATCTTGTCGCAATTATGATAGCTCCCCCACATGCACCTGGTTTCGCGCAACCGGTACCCTAGCATGCACATGATGCCCTCCGAGACCGCTGTCGAGTATTTGACGAGCGCACCCCGGATCTGCCAAACCCAGCCAATGCATTGGACATTCCTAGATGGTCCCCCGGATGGTACTGTCATGCTTACATGGCAGCCACAAAACCACCTAGGCAATAATTTTGCTAGCGATGGCTATATCTGGGCCGACCAGGAACAGGCCTTTACTTTTGAATCTCGCGGCTATGTATGTTTCCTGTGACAAAGCTTCCCTTACCCCATGTGGGTTCCGTTCTAATGCCCGAGGATACAGACCGTCGAAATGTACCTTCACCGAAGCGGTTTCCACCCTCCCAATGAGCCCGTGGCGACCCACTGCCGCAAGCGCTACCGCATTACCTCTTCCAAAGTACCGAATGCTCCCCAACCCGACCCATCACTATGGATTGTGCACTACACTCGTGCGGCGCCGCAGGACCATGCGCCTGCAAACCGGATCCAAGTTACACCCCAAATCCAGGGCATGATGGGCCAGCGCCGCTTCCTTCAGAGCCAAGGACAATTGGCCCGCAAGGACTTTTTGCTTCATGATCGCAACAGCTGGCCAGTTATCAATTTTCCGCAAATGACTCCACAGAACTTTGCACAGCCCGGTGCTTACCCGGCTGCTGCGCCTCGGGGACCTGGCTTCTATGCTCCCCAGGGTCATCCAGGTGCAGTTGCGCCCAATGCACCCGTGGCTAAAGGGCCACGCGGACACCGTGCGCCGTCGGCGGCCCTCGCTTCTGCAACAGCTGATTTTGCTATTGAAGATGAGGATGTCTCCAGTGGTGACGCCATGGATCTTTTGACGCCCCGCGATGTCAGCAAGATGCGATACCAGCAGCATCACGAGTGGATGGAGGAAATCTTCGCGTCGCCATATAGTATTTCACAAATCACACCAGTTTCTTTGGGTCTAGGCCGAAAGGGAGAACTCGAGTCCCTGACCGCAGGCTTCTTCGATGCTCCTGTTGGAACCCCTGGCGGAGAAGGCGAGGAGGCGGGCGACGCCCCGCAGGCTAGCAAGATGGAGCCGGCCAAGGCAGAGGAGTTTGCTGAGCGGGTCTCTAAAAAGGTGGCGGACATGACCGCCGAGATCGAAAACTTGAAGAAGCAGCATGCTCGCCGGATGCAACGTTTCAACCGAACCTCGTTGCTCAAGGATGCCGAGTTGCGCCTCCGAGAGTCTGCTGCTGACCCGACCGAAAAGGGCCCAGAGATTTGGAGACTGGAGGGCCGAGTGGTTATTCCAACGGAGGATGAAACCCCACAATTGGATTATATTGAAGATAAGGCCAAATACAGGGTTGACGAGGTAGTCCGAGAAGTTGAGACTGCCTGGAATAAACAAATCGTTGCCGAGCCCAAGGTATCCTGTGTCGAGAAGGGTGGCTTACTGGAGAAGATTGAACCCGAACACAAAGATGAGCCTGACTCATTTACCAATGATATGGTCATGGACGACGATTCCCACCTACTCAACCAGTTTGGAAGCCCAGGGGTTGGTGCAGGCGCAGTTTCAGGCGTTTCTGTCAATGGACAACCAATCCAGGGCGCTGACATGTCCGGTGATGTTGACATGGATTTGGGCGACCAGCTTCACGGTGGCACCAATGGCCAGACCAACGACTGGGTGATGGTGAACAATGAAGCCAAAGATCATGGGCCGGTCGGTGAAGATTTCGACTTCACCAACATCGACAGTGCCGGGGATGCCTTGGCGGCTTATAGCGAGCAGAACGATGGGCTTGACTTGCCAGACCTGGAGAACTCGGCGTTTGGTGACGCATTCCATGCATCTGACAACGAACACTCACACAACCCCGATACGGACGACATTTCCTAGTCTGCCCTGAGATCTTTCCATACGAAAGGGGGATTTCTTTTTTTACGAATGATTCTTCGGATCAGTCATTCTAGTCTGTTCCAGGCGTTGCGGGGTCTGAATTTATGCAGGGTGCTTTAGCTGGTTGTGTACCATAAGATTAGCCAGGGGAGATTCTCTATTTCCGTTGGCTTTGCGAATTTGTTCTTTTTTTTTTCTCGCCTCGAATTGAGAGGATAGAGAATGGGATCTCATGAATTTAATCCCTATTTTTCATCATATCTTGCACTGTAGGGTTAATCAAATCGAATCAGATATCTCCTAATTAGGAAGGTAGCTAACAGTTGCGCGTCCACGCATATTCAGAATCTGAAAATAAAGAGACAATTCCCTTTTCTATGATTATGACATGTACCTATATCTATGAACCTTGGAAATGCATATAACATTGCATATATAACATTATAATCAACTAATAAGTCTCCAGGACTCTCTGATATCGGGAAGTGGAGAATGACGATCAGCCCAGGGCTAGATACTTCCAAGGTCACTTGAAACTTATATAGACCATCACCACTCAGGATTATTCTACAGCATTAAGCTTAGTATTTCCGCAATCGGACAAGGTGATGTCCATGAACTCGACATCCGCCCCTCCCCGTTCATGACGTCAGCCGGGACTGTACTTCCTCTCTGACAAAAAGAAAAGAGAGAAGAGAATAGGGTTCGAGCATATCGTCATCTATAGGAAGGTGCCACATGACTTTCCATTACCTCCCTAAAGATTCAGCTTTCTCGATTTCTCGTCTTAACATCCTCTCAATCCTAGCTTGTATTGAACCATATCTACACAAGAGACAAGATGTATGTATCCTACATTCTATAAGCCCTCACTTTGACTAAACCAGTTAGGAACCGCAACCTTTCATTCCGATCGCGCAAAGAGCCGCCTGCCAGTCGGCCGCGGTTCAACATCTCGACCCTCCGTGGGATGCAAGCGCCGGAGCTTAGCCGCAAGATGACCAAGCTGATCAAAAGCGAGAACACCGCTATCGGTGCCCACGAAGCTGCCGGTCGTGAGCGCGTCTCAATCGCCGCCCAGCTCTCAGAATGGGGAGAGTCGACTGAAGATGACAATGTCTCCGACATCTCCGACAAGCTCGGTGTCCTGCTTGCCGAGATAGGCGAGCAGGAAGACAGCTTTGCGCAGAACCTTGAGGACTACCGTGGTATCCTGAAGCAGATTCGCAACATGGAGGCCTCGGTTCAGCCGTCGCGCGAGCAGCGTCAGAAGGTCACTGACGAGATTGCCAAGCTCAAGTACAAGGATCCCAGCAGCCCACGTCTGGTCACACTGGAGCATGAGCTTGTCCGGGCTGAGGCTCAGAACTTGGTCGCCGAGGCGCAGCTGTCTAATATCGTACGTTTGATTCTGATTTCGTTCTGTTCTTATGCAGTGTGTAAAGTTGGTTCCGACTGGCTAATGTTTTATCTCATCTGCAGACCCGGCAAAAGATCAAGGAGGCCTATGATATCCATCTGGCGGCCGTTATTGAGCGCGCCGAGAAGCAGACTATTCTGGCTCGTCACGCTCGTCGTCTGCTTCACTACATTGATGACACTCCTGTTGTTCCTGGTGATGCACGCCAGGCATATGACCATGAGCTCTCGGCACGCCAGGTTCTCGAGGATGCTGAGAATGATCTCCGTGATTGGGAACCCAGTGTTGAACCTATCGGCTCCTCCGCGGAGCAGGATTCTCGGGCCCAGGCTAACGGCATCAATGGCCTCGAGGATGTGTCAGAACAGCAGTCGGATGTTCTCGAGAATGTCTCTGTGACCGAGGGTTACACCGAACCAGTGGGAAGCGGTGCGCTCCCCGCGAAGATGGTGGTAGACCCTGCCCCTGCTTGATTGATTCCTTCTCAAAAGGTCCAGTGATGTCCTTTCTTAGTTCGATACGGACATACTTCAGCTGTTATGTGTAAACTCGATTCCTCGCCTCAGATTGGGCACCAAACGGTGCAGGTGTTTTCGGGAAGGCGTTGGCACTGAACATGGGGGTCTATACTCAGCAAATATGCAAATTGTGTATTGTAAAGTTTAATTCGCTAATTCGTTAATTCATTAATTCTGTTGTCATTTGTCTTATTCTCTTTCCCCCAAAAAATAATATAATATCAAACATAATATCAAATCGCGATTTGTAGTAGATCATTCACGTGACAGCAGGCGCCAGAGTGACGCGGAAACCCCGAGCTCCAGCGGAGCTTCAACCATCGCTCGACTGTCTCATCAGAATCCCTTTCACGTCTTCGCAGCATCTTTTTTCTATTTTTTCCCATATTCCCTCTCACTTCAGCACACAATGGATAAGCTTGTTTCCCAATACTCGCGCGCTCCCCATCAGAATGAGATGTACTCAGAGCAAGAGCAGCAGGACCTCACTGCGAGCGTTCCTCCACTTTCGCTGAAGTTCAGCCTTCCCCCTGTCGACAACGTGAGTTCCCGATGAATATCGTTGCAGATTCTCTTTGATCTGGATGGCGGTTTGGTCGGGGGATGGATGTCTATCCTGACGTCAACCTAAGCTGCGCCGTAATCACAGCTTTGCCCAAGAGATCCGCCAACCAAAACCGATCTATGATTGAAACAAATTAAATAATGGACTGACACTAGTTTCCTTTATCTAGCACTCTGCTTTCCTACGTGCCATGACCGATGATCACTCCAATCCCAGCTGTCCTATCAAGCTCGCTCACGGCACAACAACCCTGGCCTTCCGATTCCAGGGTGGTATCGTACGTTTTCCTATCTTTCGATTCTACCATGATTCTCTTGATTTTGCAGGATGTTGTGCTGATTGATATATTGTGTTAGATCGTGTGTACCGATTCACGAGCAACAGCTGGCAACTGGATTGCCAGTCAGACAGTCAAGAAGGTCATTCCTGTATCTCGGCTGAGCCGGGGCGAGGACAAGAAGACGAATGAGCCGACGCCAGGTCTTCTGGGAACGATGGCCGGTGGTGCAGCTGTAAGTTTTGACCACAAGTGATGATGATGGTGTGATGGACGTTGGTTGCTGATAATTGTTGCGAATTGCTAGGATTGCCAATATTGGTTGCGGTATTTGAGTCAGCAGTGCACTCTGCATGGTAAGTCACCTTGATTCTTGATATTTTTAGGAAGTGGATGGACAATGCTGATGAATTTCCATCTAGAAATCCGACACAAACGCCGTATCACTGTTGCGGCCGCATCCAAGATTCTTGCCAACCTCACTTACGCCTACAAGGGATACGGACTTAGCATGGGAACTATGTTAGCAGGAGTATGTCCCATACATCATTCATACCCATGTGGTTCGGAGACTGACAATCATCTCTAGATGACGCCCCAAGAAGGACCCGCCCTGTACTACATCGATTCCGACGGCACCCGCCTCCCCGGTAACCTGTTCTGTGTTGGATCCGGTCAGACTTTCGCCTACGGTGTGCTGGACGCCGAGTACAAATACGAGCTGACTGAGGAGGAAGCATTGAACCTCGGCCGTCGGGCCATTCTGGCTGCCATGCACCGTGATGCCTACTCCGGTGGTTTCATTAACCTGTACCACGTCAAGGAAGAGGGATGGGTGCACCACGGATTTGATGACATGAACCCTATCTTCTGGAACACGAAGCTCGAGAAGGGCGAGTTCTCTAACGTGACATCTGCGTTGTAAGCGGGTCTAGAGGAATGATTTTTGTGTGTAATATTGATATCAATATGTCATTGGGTTATGCTTAGGTTTCAAGTGTCAACGCTGGTTTCAACTTATATGCTGCTGTTCAGTTGGATGGCAATCCGCTAAACACATGCTCCATCTCAAAATTAGTAGACCTTGTCTTTCTCCTGGCCCCCTTCCCAAAAGATCTCCGATCTCCAGCTAAACAGCCAATTGCATAGCCACCTCAATATGTGGAAACCTCCCCCTAATCAATCGAAGCTTATCCAACAGAATATCCTTTGGCATAACCTGCAAATTATGAAATGAAAGCACAACACCCTGCATAAACACAATATCATCAATGCGACTCGTCGTCTCCTCCCTAGTCGCCTGCGGTACATGAATCACCACATCAGCAATAGTATTAACAATCTCCAACAACTTGCTAATCATCGACGATCCATGCATACGAATCGTATTCTGCGAGATCTTCGTCAAAAACTGCCTGAGCTGACTCGACAGTCTCAACGGCATCTCCAGTTCCAACGATGGACACGACGCATGCGAACTAAGCAAACAATTCGACATGGCCATCTGCCATAACAGAGTCCTCATCCACTGCCTCGTAATAACCAAATCCGCCTGCTGTAACTCCGACAGCGCCGAAACCTCCACCTCCCACAACGCATCATCCAGCTCGCGGTGTTTCCGCTCAACCCAAGACGCAGTCACCTGCGTACGGTCTCCAATCCACAAACTGATAAAAGACGCATCCAGCATGCAGAACGTCTTGATCACCTGCGTCCAGCCCTGCTGGATGTCAGCGCCCACGAATGCGTCTTCTTCCGGGTACTGCGTGTGTGGGGGCAGTGTCACTGGAGTGAAATTCACGATTGACATGAACCGCTCGTGGATGAAACATTGCCAGTACAGTCTTTGACGTCGGGCTCGTTCTGCCGTGCTGAGGCCTGTGTTGACGGTTTTGTCATTGATGCGAAGTATCTGGATCATGCTAATTGCTTCGCGCAGATAAAAGAAGCCCAGGTCGTAGTGGCCCAAACTCATGGCGCACATCTGGATGAAGATGCTTGTTGTGGCGCGGAGAATTGAGGGTCGGAAGCCTATTACTAGTGGTTGCTGGGTTTCCACGGACCGGCGCATTAGGTCTGTTATTTGAGTTGAGATTGGTGGAGTGCTGGATTTGGTGAGTTGGGAGGATCGGGTTAGGTCCAGGGTGACTGCGGTGAAGGCGTAGATGAAGGCTGCGTGCTCTCTTTCGTTCATTTTCGAGATTGACAGACGCACTTCTGTGTCGGTAATGAGTGGGCTGAAGGGGTATACATAGGTCATGTAGGCTGGGATTAGGCTTTCAAAGTATGAGGTTGGTAGTTGAAATGAGGCTGCAGGTGCCGGTGGAGGAGAGAGGAGTGGCGTCAGAGCGGTTGTCTTGGTGTTAGCGCTCTTATATTTCGAGATGACGGCTCCTCGGCGTAGTGAATGTTTTCTTGATCGCAATGAACGGTTCTCTGTGTAGGTGCAGAGGAGATCGAGGTGCTCGCATTGCTGACATCTCTGCTGGCCGTTGCAGCGAACCTTGCGGCGGTTACATGGGTCACACGCTTTGGGGACTCGCGACTGGGAAGTTGGACTAGCCATTTTCTCTGGAATTTCAAGGGGTCAGGGGTAGATCTGTTGACGTTTTAGTCGAAACATGTACTTCTTTTCCCCGCGTCGTTGAGGCCTTGGCAATTCATCCTCTTAGCGCCACGGGCCTATTCTCCGCCGACTATATTGGGGAACTATGAAAATTTAACATGTGAGACTTACCCAGGTAGGTCTACCCCGTCGATTTATGCATCAATTAAAAGTTTAATAAAATTAGAATCCGGGGTGAACTAGGGTGAATCTGGGGTGAATCTGGAGTACGTGGTGGCTTACCAGGTATATATACCATGATGTTTACGTCGAAAATTGGATAGAAAATTTTTGACTTGAATCATTCAAAGAGTGTAATTGATTGCAATCTGCCGTAGTGTCCTCTGTTGGACTTTGACTATGTATCTAACCAGTAGTATATCCCCCCAGCCCTAAACCAAAAAGACTCTTCCTTCAAACGCCTCTAAGTCCTCCTTGTGTTCATTTACATTGCCAACCAACAATTTCCAATTTTCGCTCTTTACGGAATCCGGTTTCTCAAACTTCTGTGTTGTATCTGAGAAGTTGAGAACCACCAAAATAGTCTGGTTGTGAGCTGTCTTGGTATAGGTGAAAACATTCTGATTTGGCTCGTCGAGAATATCAAACTCTCCAAAGACGAGTAGATCGGCATACTCCTTGCGCAGCTCATTCATCTGTTTCCAGAATGAAAGAACAGAAGATGAATCTTTCTCCTGGAGCTTCACATTGATCTCGGGGTAATTGTCATGCGGGCGCATCCACGGCTTTGCCGAGGAGGCCGGTGAAAAGCCGGCATTAGCTTCAGCACTCCACTGCATGGGGAGTCTGGAGTGATCTCTCGCTAAATGCTGCAGAGAATCCATGGCCGTGCTCAATGCGACTGGATCATTGCCAGATAACTTGCTTGTCATTCGATAGTAGTTGGTGCTATCGATATCTTTGTATTCATCAATCGTCCACTCCCGGGGCGCATTCACCATTCCAATCTCTTGACCCTGGTAGATAAACTGGGTGCCGGAAAGTGTACCTTGCATCATGGCAAGCATCTTCGCAGACCGAACCCTGAACTCGGGTGTCTTATCAGAGCCAAACCGAGTCACAGAACGGCCCTGGTCGTGGTTCTCCATAAACACTGTGGTCCATGCATCGGTGCCCTTGAGAAGATCTTGGGTGGTCTTGATGGCGGCTTTCAGTTCTCGTAGATTCCAGCCCGGGAAACTGGTCAGGAACTTATAGTCCTTGCCCTGACCGAGGTCCACGAGATCGAATTGGAAGACCATACTCAGCTGCTTCTCTGCTGCTGAGACAAAGCGCAGAACACCATCCACGGTATGTGTGTTTGGTAGCTCGCCAACAGTCATTGCATCGTATTTGGAAAGCACCTCGTTCATCTCGCCTATGTACTCGTGAATGCGAGGACCATTGCAGAAAAGATCGAAAGCAGGTTGTGTATCGGACTTTGGATCAAGGATTGGAGCATCGGCATACTCGGGGTGCTTGCTGTACATGTTGACTGTGTCGACACGGAATCCATCCACGCCCTTCTGCAACCAGAATTCCATTGCAGATTCGTAGATTTCCTTGCGGGTCTCGGCATTCTCCCAGTTGACATCGGGTTGTTCAACACAGAACAGATGGAGATAATACTCCTCTGTTTTCTCGTCCCATTCCCACGCACTGCCTCCGAAAATGCTGCGCCAATTATTGGGTGGCTGACGGTTTCCGTCGGCATCGTATTTCGCTGGCTTCCAGATGTACCAATCACGCTTGGGGTCTGTCTTTGAAGAGCGGGACTCTTTGAACCATTGGTGCTGGTCCGAGGTGTGATTCACCACCAAGTCCAGGATAATTCGAAGTCCTCGCTTGTGGCATGCATCGATGAGGGTCTCCATATCCTCGACGGTGCCGTATGGGCCATACACACTTTGGTAGTCGGAAATGTCATAGCCCATATCAATCTGTGGGCTGTCGTACATGGGACACAACCAGACTACATCGACACCAAGGCTTGTGATGTAATCGAGGGAGGAGATAATGCCTGGGATGTCACCAATGCCATCGCCATTGGAATCTTTGAAGCTGGCGGGGTATATTTGGTAGATGATGGAATTTTTCCACCACTTTTCGCCCACTATAGCAGGAGACATGGTGAATGTGTTAGGGGATTGCACAGGAAATGGTAACAGAAGATAAAAGATAGCTCCAACATAGGAGAACTCGAGGAGGCTATATATATATGCCTAAAAGCATTCAATTTTAGATAATCATTGCACTGCCTACTTTGGTACTCGAACGATGGAGCCCAGACTTGTACAACAATCCATGTAGGGAGGGCCATTGCGTTAATTGACTCGATGTCGGGCCGACGACAATCATTACTTGCAGCATCTTGTGCCACTCATTTTTTCCGGGGTTTGCTTTTTAGTGCCGGGTTGGTGTTGTTTCAGTCTGATGGCGATTTCCACTTATTTCCACTCGATCGCACGATCCGGGGAGCATACCGAACATTCCAACCGTCTAGCCATGTGAAATGCCGACGATCTCCAGGCCGATTCGTCTCTTTTCCGGGCCTAACGGACAAGGGTTAGATCGAACAAATTTGAGGGGAAAGGAGTATTTCGGGCCGACATTTCACCAATCACCTGGCGATATTCACCCGACTTCCTCTAACTCGTTTGAGAGAAGCGACAGCCCCTAAGACAGCCCAAGACAGGCCAAGACAGCCATTTTTCATAATGGCTGGAGGAAAAAGCCCATATGGGGCGATGGCAAAGCGAATGAGGATGCTCAAATGCCTCTTCATCCCTCTCCGGGCCGACACCAGTCCAATCATGACTCTCACAGAAAATCCGGGGATAGTGGGCTGACCCGACATACCCCGTGCAGATAAACTGGGGAAAGATTCTCCACGCCACTATTTCCGCTTGTTAAAAGGATTAGACAAGGATTAAACATGCCGGACAAGTGGGCCAATCGAACCCCGGTCCCGTCCTCGCTCGTTATGGACAAACCATCGACGACGATTAGCACAATTTGGTATATAAGTATCGAACACCCCAGAATACTTCTCTATCCAGTTTCACATCCAACAATCTCGAATCATCTTGAGGGCTTTCATTGCCTCCCTGACCCCAGCAATGGCTTCTGAAAAGCTAGCCAGCGATCATGTCGAGAGACATGACTCAATCGAACCAGCAGGCCTTAACCTGGAGGAATTCGCAGACCCCCAAACCACCGCCGAAGCTCATGCCGCCATCGAAAAAGAGCACAACATGACCGCCATGGAAGCTCTCAGGCTCTACCCCAAGGCCGTGGCCTGGTCCCTCCTCCTCTCGTGCGCCATCATCATGGAAGGCTACGACACGGCCTTGATCGGCTCATTCTTCGCCTATCCGGCCTTCAATAAGAAATATGGCCAACTCATGTCCGACGGCAGCTACAGCCTCTCCGCCTCCTGGCAAGCAGGCATGACCAACGGAATGAGCGTCGGTCAGATCATCGGTCTCTTCGTTAACGGTATCGTCTCCGAGCGCTACGGTTACCGCAAAACCCTAATGACCTGTCTCGCCACCACCGTCGGTTTGATCTTCATCCTCTTCTTCGCTCCAAATGTCCAGACCCTTGTCGCCGGCGAGCTGCTCATGGGTATCCCCCTCGGTGTCTACCAGACTCTCACAGTCACATACGCTTCAGAAGTCTGCCCCGTTGCACTGCGCGCCTACATGACCACCTACGTCAACCTGTGCTGGGTATTCGGACAGCTCGCCGCCTCAGGCGTGCTGAGGGGTCTCATCGGGCGCGTCGATCAGTGGGCGTACCGCATTCCCTTTGCCATCCAGTGGGTGTGGCCGGTGCCGATCTTCATTGGAGTATGGTTAGCACCAGAGAGCCCATGGTGGCTTGTGCGGAAGGACAGACGCGAAGACGCGCTTAAGTCTGTGAGGCGACTCACGCGTGCCGACCCCAATTTCAGCGCCGAGGAAACCGTCTCCATGATTGTGTATACGAATGCGATAGAGCAGCGTACCGAGCAGAATGCCTCGTATTTGGACTGCTTCAAGGGGACTGATCTACGACGCACGGAGATCGCGTGCTGTGTCTGGGCGGTGCAGAGTCTGTGCGGCAGTGGTCTGATGGGCTACTCGACTGTCTTCTATCAGCGTGCTGGGCTTGCCGAGTCAATGTCATTTACCATGTCGCTAGCGCAGTATGCGATTGGAGTTGTCGGTACGTTATGCTCGTGGCTGTTCATGACATACTTTGGTCGCCGCACCCTATATGTGGGTGGTCTGGGGGTTTTGGCCGCCATCCTGTTTGTGATTGGCTTTGTGTCTGTTCCGGCACCGTCTACCGCACTCTCATGGACTACGGGATCCATGTTGCTTGTGTATACGTTCATCTATGACTCGACTGTCGGGCCGGTGTGTTTCTCGCTGGTTTCGGAGATCCCGTCGTCAAGACTCCGCATCAAGACTGTTGTGCTGGCGAGAAATACGTATAACATCCTCAACCTGGTGACTGGTATTATTATTCCTTATATGCTGAATGTGGATGCGTGGAATTGGAAGGGGAAAGCAGGATTCTTCTGGGGTGGACTCTGCATCCTCTGTTTTGTTTGGTCGTTCTTCAGACTTCCTGAGCCCAAGGGTCGCTCTTATGCTGAGTTGGATATTCTGTTTGAGAACAAGGTGCGCACAAGGCAGTTCCCAGGTGCGAAGACCGGTTTGGTGCAGAGTGAGCTCGAGGGGGAGAAAGGCTCAGTTTGAGAGCTCAATATGAGATATAATATGTGGAGTGCAGTAGTGGAAGTATAGTGAGGTGGCGAGTTTAATAGTATGTAATATGGATCAATAAAATGAACATCTCATCTTGTTGTAACTGAATCCTGAGGTCGTTAAACGCTGGGTAGTGAAGATTATAGGAAGTAGCCCATAACTATACAAAGACCGTTTTCTTTTAACACTTCTGATTCTGATTGGAAATGCTGTTCATACACGAAAGAATATCTGCAAAAAAGAAAAATAAGACAAGAAGCAGATGAGTATAATCATTAAAACCAGGTATACGCCACCTATGACATTGAAACAAGGAAACAATTTTTGAGATCCCCAGTCAGAGACTGATATATCAGTTATCCACCAAGAACTTCATTCTGATACCCATAGCCGCCAACTCGACATCCAAGTACCGTAGCACACCAGGCACAGCAACGATGGTAACATTGTCACCACCCACGTAGCGGTGTCCATTGCCATCTTCCCAGACCTCGGCACGGGAATCATCAAAGGTAGCCTCACGGGCACAGCGACGGCAGCGCACAATACCATTGACACCGCCAACAGCACCAATAGCAGCACCAGCGTGAGCATTGGTGCTCTGCTGGTTAGGAGCAGCCTTTGCAGCAGCGGCGGCAGCACCAGGGTTGATAGCCGCGCGGTTGCGGGACGAGCCGGAAACAGCAACCTGTGTGGACAGGAAGGAACCACAGGAGCGACAGATCCAGGTGTGCTGGGCGTCGGAGCAGTTCATGAGACGATCCTGCAGCAAGAAGGCCGCACCGTGAGCAATGAGCGAATCACGCTCCATCTCTCCGACACGGATACCACCACCCTTCGCACGACCCTTCACGGGCTGTCCCGTGAGCGCGTTGACGGGACCAGTGGTACGCACTTGGAACTTGTCGTTAACCATGTGACGCAGACGCTGATAGTAGACCAGACCCATGTAGATATCGGCGGAGAACTCGCGGCCTGTGACACCACTGTACAATGGCTCGTTGCCGTAGTAGTTGTAGCCGGCCTTACGGAGCTGCTCACCGAAGTAATCGGTTGCGGTGTTTTCTTCAGAGAATTGGAAGGGAGTGGAATCTTGCGGGAGACCGTGCATAGCACCAGCTTTGCCGGCCATGGACTCAATCATTTGAGCGATTGTCATACCTGCAGATATGTTAGATAGGTGGATGAATTTGATGCGGAGGGAAAGGGGAACTTACGGGATGGGAAAGCGTGGGGGTTGATGATCAGATCAGGCTGCATGCCGCTCTCGGAGAAGGGCATGTCGACCGCAGGCCAGAGTTGAGACAAAACACCCTTCTGACCGTGACGAGAGGAGAACTTGTCACCAATGACGGGCTTTCGGGGAATGCGGTACTTGACGCTGAGCGATTGAGCGGGTTCGTTACCAGTCTCGGAACCCATGAGGCGGATGCTCTCGACGTAACCTTCCTCGGCATCCTTGTATTTCATGTAGTGGGTGACTCCATCGACGTTGACGTACGAGTCGGACGCGGGATCGAAGCGAACATTGTGCCAAGCAGCGATCTTGTCACCTTCCTTGACGCGAGCACCCAGGTGCGGCATTCCATCCTCGTCGATGATGTTGCGCACCTGCTCTTTGACCTCGTCGCCGGGGGCGAATCCAAACAGCTTGGTGACCTCACGCTTGGACTTGTTCCGGCGGGAGTCGTTCTCGGCTAGAGTGACGACCTTAGTCTTGTAGACTGTACCGTGACCGAAGCCACGTTCGTGGGCAGACTTGTTGATAATCATAGCGTCGTCCATGTCGTAACCAGTGTAGGAGATAATAGCCACAACTGCGTTCATACCGTTGGGGAAGTTGTCCAGACCGTAGGCGTTGTAGAGAGGTGGGCGCACAATTGGCGTTTGACCCGTTTGGATGCGGTACAACTTATTGTCGGTACGGTGGGCAATCGAGGTACCTGGTGTACCCATGGTTTGTTTGCTCATCTGACACTGGTACATGTTACGGGGAGATTGGTTGTAGTCGGAGAAGGGGGTCATGTTCGCGACGATAGAGAGGATGTTCGTGGGCGAGAACTCGATATGGGTCGAAAGACCAGGAATCAGGTCAGACTCAACACAAGCAATCTCCATGAAGGGCTGCTCGAAAGGTCCGACGTAATCCAGCTTATCCAGCGCCAGATACTTAACAGGGCGGTACATTCTTGCTGATTGGGAGAACATGTAGACACCTGGGTATTGACCGCCGCTTGAGTTGGGAATATATCCAATTTCCAATTCACGAGGAATGTTGTTTTTGCCTTCGACCTTCCAGTACCGAATAGTATCGGCGATTCTCTGGGCCTGTTTGGGCGAGCAGTAACCAATGATTCGGCCATCCAACTGGACGACAACGCTCTCGTCCAGAGCCACGGAAGATTCAGATCGGACACCAAGCTGAACCAGAGTCCGAGGCAGGTGAGATACATCCAGGTTGTCTGTAGAGATCAAACACTTGTGCGACAAATGGTTGAGCAAACCGCAAGGTGATCCATCAGGAGTGTGAACGGGGCAAAGGAAACCCCAACTTTCTGGGAGCAGTTTGCGGACAGTGGTAGTCTTCAACTGGGCGAAGAAACTACCACGGTGAATCATGCGGAAATGACTGATGAAACGGTAGAAGTTGATCTTCTCTGCAATGACGGTGTAACCTGAGGTTTGTTGCAAATCAAGACCCGTAGGACTGACCAAGTTACCGGTGGAGAGGAAGTACTCGAGCGCATTACCAATATTCTCGTTTGATCGCTTGACGATCTTAGAGAGGAAGTCTCGCTCAAATGCTTCGTCGGTGAACTTTGCGCCGTTGTTGCGGATGGACCAGTCTCTGGCAATGGGACCGAATGAACGGAGCCACTCCTCAATACGTTCCTTCAGAATCATTCCGTAAAGGAACCCACCAAGCAGAATTTCTTGGTTGGAAACGGCATCGGGGTTATCGGGAGCACAGTCTCCTGCAACTGTAGAATAAAGCTTGCGGATCATGAAGGTGATCAACTTGAACTTGTCCCAGTCTTGCGCCTCGGTGACATTCTCATTTCCAAGATGGGGGAGAACAACTTTGCGGAGGAACTCTGTGCCAACTTCCTCGTCAGGCATGTCAGCGGGGACTCCGAGCACAGGTCGGAAAGCCTTGCCCAGGTGAGACCGGCAATCGTACTGGCTGTGCTTCTGGTAAGCGTGGTAGGTTCTCAACAAGAGCTCAACACGGTCCGTGACGAAAGTGTTGTTCATGCCCTTAGAAGAAGCACCACCGACAATGGACTCGAAGATTTCACGATCGTTGGTCTCGGCAAGTGCCTTGAGAATCATCATCACGGGAATGAGGTACTCGTTCTTGCGCCATGAGAAACGGAAGGTGACATTTCCATCAGAGAGGTAGTGAAGCACGTTAGTCTGCGAAGTCTGATCGGGACGGACGGATCGTATTTGAACACCAAACTTTGTGTAGGTCTGACCACGCTTGACGAAAGAACCACGAATGATGGACATGGGGTAGTTGCGCTTGCCGACGACCAGCATACGAATGAGCTTCTCGTTACCGTTGACGATGTAGAAACCGCCCAGTTCCTCGGATTCTTCGTTGTGTTGAACAAGCTCCTGCGGGGTAGCCTTCTCGAGGTGACACCGGTTGGTGCGCACCATGATCGGGACATTACCCAGCTCACGGACAGACTCCATCCAGTCTCCATTGTTGACCTGGTACTCGAGGCGAGCACGGAGCTTACCACGGTACGTCGCATGACGCTCTCGACATTCCGAGGGGTAAATCTCACGGTTTCGGGTGGTGTACTTGTTGGTGGGGGGCAGGGTAGGCTTTTCGAGGAAGATCTCACGCACGCGGACGTTCAAGCGATTCCGCTTCGGTGGGCGAACGCCTTCCGCTTGGCGGGCCTTCTTCTGCTCATAGGTTTCGAGTTCACCATCGAGGAAGGTCTTGGTACCGATATCCCTCAATCCTGCTTCCAGGATCTTGCTGTCATCGAAGAGAGCATTGAAGGAATCGATATGCGGTCGAATCGACTCGGCCAGCGATGGATAAGCCGTGTGATCGGTGGGAGGATTCTTGAAGAGGTTCTCCCGTCGCAGAGTGTCATATTCGACAGACCACTCTGTATCTGTGGCTGCGGGTGCCATGATAGAAATTCGCAGCTCTCAAAAGCCGATGCGGTATAGAAAGAAGAACTGAACGGCACAATAAATGTGACCGTCAATGTAAAGCTAAAAGCGCGACAATATCGGTTCGATTCCTCCGCCCAGTATTATATCAGCCACGAGACCACAGGAATTGAACCGACAATGGCAGCTGCCAAACGAAGACGAGAGGTCTGTTCTGCTTGGGGAAATTTTTCGAGGGTGGAGCCGGATGCTTATCATCACGTGGTGATATGCATTTATGGCCTGAGGCGCACAAAGGTACCATGTCGAAGTTCGGCCTTCAGACAGTTCCATGCCGTTCATCCCGTATCCCTACTGAAACTCTAGTTCAACTGCAAGTTCCTGGCTCTTGAACCCCTAATCCTAGTATACTCTAGCCTGATTAAACTTGCAACACCAAGAACCCGAAATGTGGACATTTGTAACGCCACACGGGCTAGATATGCTGCACAACGCTAACTATTCACCCCCCTCCATTTGAGGCCAATGGAGCCTAAGCGCCCTCGGGGTCATGTGTGTAGGTAGATCCATCAATTCTCCATAGAAAATTGTAGATCTGACATCCTTTTTCTATTGACATCTGCCGCAGGAGGCGGCTATCCCCTTTAAAACAGCTCTCTAATAGGCCTTTTTAAATTGTTGCTTCTGATTCTTGTTTACGGTGTGACAATCTTGCTTTTTTTTTCCCTTTTCTTTTCTCCCTTACCTTTTACCTCTTCAAATAAGAAACTTGAAATTAACATTGAATCAACCTGTTGCGCAGTTACAAGGTTGACCCCACTCTCTGGCTTTTGTCATCCTGAGCTTTTTCCACACACAACTTCCCAGCTCTTATTCTCTCTAGCTTTCGTTTCTTTTTTTTGTATTCTTTCTCTTCTATATTGTCTCTTTTCTTTCTTTCTTTCTTTCTTTCTTTTCTTTTAATATTTTCCCATCATGGCCGGCATATTTCGTGCTATCTATGACTGGCTTCTGAGGATGTTCTGGTAAGTGGGCCGTTGATAGATGCAGTTCCCGGGAAACCACGGCCCGTCCCCGCAGATGAAGCCCTGCTAAACTCCATATAGGGCCAGCGAGATGGATGTCACCATGATCGGCCTTCAGAATGCCGGCAAGTCTTCTCTGCTGCGTGTATTGGCGGTAAGTCGAATCTGATAATGTCCTTAATTCGTTGCTGACCATAATAGGGTGGCGAGTTCACTATTGAGTAAGTTATAATTGGTCTCATGTCATCACGGTGTCCTAATATCTTCTAGCTCCATTCCGACAATCGGATTCAACACCAAAAGAGTGCAGAAAGGCCATGTAACCTTGAAATGGTATTGTTCATCCTTCCCGATCAATCACGGCGCTAATATATCCCAGCTGGGATCTGGGCGGGCAACCTCGGTTTCGGCCGATGTGGGAACGGTATTGTCGGGGCGTCAACGCGATCGTGTAAGATTTTTTTATTTCCCATTTCTTCCTCCCTTCTGGAATACTGACCAAAGTTGATACAGGTATATCGTGGATGCAGCAGACCGGGCTGCACTCCCAGTAGCGACAGAAGAACTTCACGACCTGATGAAAAAGCCCACGCTGGATAGCATCCCCCTGCTGGTCCTCGGAAACAAGTCCGATCTTCCAGACAAGTTGTCTGTTGATGAGATCATCGAGGCGATGGATCTGAAATCCATCACCCATCGTGAAGTAAGCTGCTATGGTATCAGCGCCAAGGAAGAAACCAATCTCGACGCTGTCCTGCATTGGCTCATCGCCCGAGCTAGCCGATGAGACCATTGCCCCTTGTGCTTGTCTTGACCCTCGACCTCGACTCGTGATATCCCTTTCGTTTTTCATATCCGTACCTGTCTCGCATTTTGATTGTGTTCATATCCCGTAGACTCTAGCGTGTTTGGCCCGCAGCCTCCGGATGTAACGACGTTGACGATGTAGTCTTTTTTTTTCTTGTTGCTCATGGATTCTCGAATTCATGATGATGTATGTTAATGGTTGTGCGCTTCGTTTGATCCCTGTTCATTTGTCTTTTCATGATCGCTTTCCTGAATGTGTATTAGAGCTTTTTGGTAGTGCTTATTGGGGGGGAAGGAAATTGACAGAAAGGCCTGGGCAGGGCCACAACATAAATAAAGTGAAACACGGACCCCAGGGCTGCACTGATGTGTTGGCTGCCAACGCATCGATGCAGATGAATATCCCCGCCAATGGATATCTCACCTTAAATATCGCATCTTATGGATGATTATATGAAAGCCGGAAAAATAATTCCATGAATCATGGGCCATTACTTGCCACTACTCCATATATTTACATAGATATACACTGTGCACCTTCATGTCTGCATATTATTCTCGAACAAATCAAATCAAGTGGCATTAGTCGTACACAAAATATCTAGATCAGTTTTGTAGGTCCTTCCTTGCAGACAGGCCAGATCCGGAGTTGCTCAAAACCCCCTTTCGAGCGCCCAAGATAGCACAGTAACGCCTGTAAACATCAAAATCAAAAGCCAGCAGGGAAATGCGAAGATCTTGAATCATTTGCAACGCTTCTCCACGATGTTTGGTCCATGCTCCTCGTACTCTTTCTTGGAGATCCACATCTGGTGGAAAGTTCCCAAACTGGCCAGGATACTTCCGCCAATCCAGGAGCCGAAGCGTCGCTCAGAGGTGTTACCGGGAGCAGTGACACGCACCCTGGGGCCAGGGAACATCTGCATCAGTTCGTGGTTCAGACGATCGGTGAAGCCATAAAGCAAGCTGGATCCACCTGTTACAACGACATTGGCCAGTAGGTGGGGCCGGAGGTCGACGTCAACGCCGGCCAAAGAAGCCTTGACAAGTTCTGGGATAGTCTGGGCCGGTGTCGAGGGAGGGAAAGTTGAGTCGGGGTCTGGAATGGCAGCCTTGGCATCGAACAGAGATTCCACCGCGCGGAAACGGTCGACACCGAAGACTTGGTTGTATCCATCCGGGAACTCGAATGGGCGACCGGGGGTGGTTCGAGCCATATCTTCGTTGGAGACTCCCGTGGGACTAGGCGCTGAGAGTCTTGTAGGCCCAGGCCACACCTGGACGACACATTCCTTGAACTCAGACAGTGTGCGCTCCTCAAGGAGAGCACGGTACGATGCATCGGGTGCTTTGTCTGCGGGGAAGATCTTGTATTTCGCTTGGGGCGGTTGGCCAGCTTCGACAGGTGACTTCGAGCTGATAAGGTAATGAGGCGTGATTGTGATGGGTTGCGGAGCGTTGGCCTTGAAGATTGCTTTGATCTGCGACGAGATGTAATCACCACCCAACGGCGAGTGCTGCACGCCCCGTTTCAGGATCATGCCATCGTGGATTGGGGTAACAGAAATGTTGGAAGCTCCAATGTCAATGACTAGAGCGGAGGCCTTGCCAGAAGCGAAACTGTGCATGGAATTGGGTCAGCAAATATTAGACCTATCATTAATGGGCCTAGTACGTACGCAGCAAGCACACCGGTGCGAGCAAGATAAAAGGCCGGGGTATCCCATTTCTCCATTGCGATTTCAATGGTCTTTTCGCGTGCCTTTGCCGGGTTCCATCCAGGCTCTGTCATCAACAATGGGCTGTCCGACAAAGGCTTCTCCTCTGACTCCACCTCCATTTCTGTAGGGAGTTCGTCTGCGGAAACGTCATTTAATCCGTTCTGGAATGGGTTGCCCGCTTTCGTGCCGGTGAGTCGTGACATAAATGAGTGTTCCCACACCCTCTCTGCCATATCCCAATCCTCGACGATTCCATCCTTGCCGATCGGATTGTGGATGGACAGACCGGGTCGCGGGGTAACAAATACGTCGTCGCCAAATACGAGCTTCTCTTGGCCGTCCGCGTTGTATTTTCCATAGTAGGTTGGGATCAATGACTTGGGGGCATCTTCACCGGCAAAGCCAGCGCGAGTGGTTGAATATCCCGGGTCTAGGACAATGGCCGACACCTCATCTATGGTCGTGCGATGATTAGTATCTTGCGCAAAGAATAGTCAATCGTTCTTTGGGATCGCGGCAGCAGGCGCAATTGGAATGGCATATCTGGGATCACATACCTCCACCATACTCGGCAGCTTGAGGTGGGTTGGAAGGGTTCATCGTGAAAGTTGTGCAGGTATATCGAGGAAAGGGGTCGTAGCTATCACAAGGATTATGTGGGTATTCTGGATTAGATCGCTTAAAGACAAATCAAGACGTGACCATGCGTATCGGACGGACAATCAGAGGGGCTGGTCGGAGGCAGGAGAAGGGCGGGTCTTTTTGGTGCGGGTGTAGCTTTGGCTTTGGCTCCCAAACGGGCAGTTCAAGATTGGGCTTAGTCACCGTGAACCGCGGTGATGACTAATAATATACAGATGTTTTTAAGTAGTTATATATGGGCATGCTTGAGTCTGCATCTTGTTTATGGTTGATATTGGAGGTGTACAGAGCTGGTTAAAAGAAAAACCCTATGATAAGGTAAAATAAACTGATGGGGTGGTGTATATATATATATATATATATATATATATCGGTAATCCGAAATGAACCAAAAAGTATCTATAGTTACCTAACAAGATATACCCAACAAACAAGATATCATTTCCTTTTCCCCCATTCCTCATTTTTATTTCGTACCCTGATGCCCTTGTGTGTATTTTATGCTTGCTTCAATGCTTGGACAAAGTAGCCATTCGCCGTATTGGACTATCTGCACGAACAATCCAGCAGGTAGGATCTGAATATATATAGCAAAGATAGTCAGCCGGTTAGGCGGCCTCTGTTCCTGACAATACAGGACTTTAATAACAAATCAAATATCTACTTGACTCGAGATGATTTATTGACTTTATACTTTAGATAATACTATAATATCTTTACTCCTTGGTATTTGGAGCCAGAAGGATAAAGATAGTTGGCCACAAATCGCTGATCACCCGTGGTTACAAGAAGCCTGTGACTTGGCAGCTCTTTGGAAAAGGTGATTAGAAATAGCATTTGCGCAAAGTCATTATGGTATCATATGCATATCGAGTAAAAACATATGCCGTAGAGGATTAAGTACATAAAGTCCATATTAATGGAAACCTGCCGCCTTGGATGAAAGCATCAATCATTTCTTTCCCGCCTGTGCTTCCTTCTCTCGCATTGCAGCTCTTGCACTGCGACTGCCTCCAAGCTTCGGACCTCGAGGCACCTCAACATTGGCCGCCGGTTTTGCTGCGGGCCGAGTTCGACGACGAGTCTGCATGGCGTCCATAAAATCTCGCCTGAATTGCTCAGCAACTCTGTCATCAGCAGCCTGTTGGTCATCAAGTTGTGTTTCCTCTTCGTGCTCATCATAAATTTCCACTATAACAGCAGTGTTAGCAAATACAAAGATTCTGTAAGATTTTGCATTTGAATACGACCTACATTTGCTCTCACGTAGTACCTGCTCGACAAGACGATCTCTTGCGATGTCTGCCTCTGTCCTTTGTTTGCGATTGCGCCATGACTTGCCATCTGGGCCAGGGCGACCCGTCTCCGAAGCAGCATGACCTACTGATGCGGGCGGTTCTCCCCTCTCGGTCATTTGTCGAGTTGCAGCTTCTGTCCGTGCAATGTTTCGTAATGTGGCTTCGTGACCGAGGTCAATTTCATGGAGTTTGCCTAGCGATGCAGGTTCACGTGTCGGGTGTCCAGGTAGCGATAGCCCCGCGGTTACTTCTTCCTGGGTTGGCTGGTTGGAACCTGAGTGGTCCACCTTTGATTCAGGCTGGTAGCGCTTAGCCATCTCGGAATCTATGAATGCCATCCTTATCTCGTTAGTCCACACCAAACGAACTGAAACGATCAGCTGTAGGAAAAGATTCGTACATGTGCTTGTCAACATCCACTGTCTGACCAGTATATCCCGTGAATCGTTCGTTCATTGCTCGTATCTTCTCATCCTCAGTTTCTCCGGCCGCTGGTACTAGCGCTAGTTGCTGACCCTGATCATCTCCTAGTCGCGATGCGGTAGAAAATCCAATGCCGCCCTTCCGAACTGCGCGTGGCCGCCGAACATGATTGCTTCCCGGAGCTTGTGATGCGCCAGGATTGTCATTCTGGTTATCGGCCTCTTCGGTGTCTGGGATTTCATGATCGGGACGTCGTCGCATGAACTTACGCTTTTTCGCTGGGCGAAACAGGGATTCGGTTGGCACAACATCTTCTTGCGTGTCCATAGTGATTTGCAACAACGTAAACTTGGGTGGGAGGGGAAAGACGAGCGGGAAATTAATTGTCAAGGTGAGGTCATCCAGCAGACCAGCTACAATTGGCCGATTACTGACCGCCCTTTATTCTGCCCATTATATCGATTATGGAAACACGATAAAAACATAATCCTAACATGTAAGCTTCCCTTTTGTACTAATTAGACCTAAATTCGAATGTTACATAAGAATATCAACCTACAACTGCTTCTAAGCCAGACCCCAGTCTTTTAGCAACTTGCGGGAGCTTTATGTCCCTATAACAATAATCCAGGCGTACGAGGCTGCGATAGTACAGATACAGTAGGCGGTCAACTTTGCAAGTCCTACATGAAGGTGGTTGCAGTAGTAACTTGCCCGTACACCGGCGTTTGGCTGATATATGTAATTGTTCAAATATTGTCGATCATGCAAGCCAATGTAATATTATAACTGACCTGCTCATAGTTTGCTAGGTTGCACTAGTACAAATCCAAGGCTAACTAGAGAAAGCCAAAGTAGATATTGACATGGCCGAACTGGCTACCTAGGTACCTACATAGGTAAGGTTTGTCAAGGATTTCTAGCTCTAAGTAACCAAAGAGATATCCCCGATGATTTTACTACTCAATTTCAAAATCAGTATAGAGCTAAAATATGTATGATTATTGAACCGGGATGTGACACCGGGAAGAGATTTGTTTGATCCAGAGCCTATTCATAGCTCTTCCAACCCATACATAGCCCCCCAGAGCTAGCCTCGGAACGCAAGAGACTGTTTATCTGATCTGACAGGAATGGTGCATTGAAAGATACTTCCATGGTAGGTTATATGACAGGAGAATAAAGTAGTCAAAGTTTGCTAGTTTGAACCTTGAAAGTCTAGTTTTAGGCCCCGGGGATTTCCCCTTTTCCCGAGGTCCGTTCTCAACCGACTTGGGATAGTGGTTTTGCCCAGATCCCTTACATTTACCCGAGAATAGCCACGTGTGTAACCAGGGGTAACTAATATACAAGTGGCCAACTAATGAATCTGGGTCCCAGGGGAGGACCCAGGATAATACTATACATTAGCTTTTGATTAGCTTTTGAGACTACGGAGTGAGCGTACTTTCCATAGAAGACTGGGGAAGACCGGAGTTCATTGATATCTGGTTCGAGACGTGAGGGCCATTTTGATTATGCAAAAACGAAACGAAATATATCGAATTGTCATTGAGAGAGATTGAACCCCTAAATCGGTTTCCATAATTGTGCCAAGTGCTCGGCATATATATCCTGTGTCTTGGACGGCTAGTAGCGGGAAACCGAGTGTACGGATGAAGGTATATGGATACATATGACGCCTTTAATCTATATTAATGATATTAATTGGGAAGTTGTGCTCCGTACCAAGATAAACTAATATAAGATTTTGTATCTATTTGTGTATGTACTACATCTGTATGCGTAGAATTCTGGAACATGACCCCGGACGGGGTTTCATTTCTGGCTGATCTAGGATCTTTCCGAAGGTACAGATAATCAAAGTATGTGTAAGCGTTTTCGTAAGCATGTCAAACACGAGGAAAAGGCCAGAAATTTCCCTCCCTAGGTTAGGGTAGATTGTCAAACCTCCAAGTCATAGTGTAGCGAGCATATTCTTTCAATTTGGCTGTTAAAAGAAAAAAAAAAAGAATCGCTGACAGATCCCTCTCAATTCACCTATTTGATTATTGGTCAGGTTTTTTACCTTATCTTCGAGCATCTAGTACTGGACCCCGCAAAGAATGTTGAAAATTTCTGATTCGGGTGAGCCGAATACGTCTACGGTGTGGAGAGAGGTTTTCCATGAGCTGTCTCAACAATATAACTCGGATATCTCTCGGAGAAAGTGATAAGGTATCCACCCCCTGGGTACCAGGGAAGGTTATGTACATAAGACAACGTAGGTGGCTACATATATAGCCGAGGATATTCTAGTCCCTTCTCTTTTTCGTCAAGATACAATGACGCTCTCTGTAAGACATATACGTTAATACGGGAAAATCCGGAGGGTGACCGAGATGGTGGAGTGCATTAAAAAACCCCAGGTTAAATTCGAAGTTGAATTTACTATGTCTTGGCACTTGGCAGTGGACAAGCCTTAAGCATTTGAGGCTAGCGCAAGCCTTTTTTTTCCCGAGAATAAAATGCCGAGACCGGCCCGAGTAGGTAATGATACTCTTAAAAAAAGAACTGTACTTGAAAATTTTTATGTCCCCGGAATTGGACAGAAAATAAATTACGCTAAAAGTGCTTCCCCAAAGTGTTTCTTCAAATTAAATCCCCTGAGTATTATAATTGATGGCCGAAGACCGGGGAAGGATCGGGGCCCGTAATCTGGTATTATTCGGCATTTCATCCAATCAGCTCCTAGATTATCCCGCCACTTGACTGTAATCTCTGCGATTTTCGGCCCTAAATGGTCGTGGATCCATGCGGTTCTAACTCGGGTGTGGCGAAGGCACGGGATCCTTGCACACCGGGACCAAACCTACCCCGTGGAGTCGGCGGTATGGTCGAGTTACAGTCCTATATTTTCGAAATTTGACTGAATTGGTGGCACCACGGTGGATAGTTCCAATCCACTGTGGAATTCTCCATCCTACAGGTACAGGATTTTTAATTTTTCTGATGCGGGGTCTCCACGAGAAGGCCTGACCGGAGGCTATAAACCCCCGGAGAGTCCTCTTCTTCTCTTCTTCTTCTCTCATCCCTCAGTGTGACAATTTTCATATACACACACACTCCAACATGGTCACATTATTCCGAGGAAAAGCGTTGAGCGTAGCGCAGGCGCTGCTCATCGTAGCACCGGCCTTCATCCTCTTCGGTTACAACCAGTCTGGCTTGGGCCCTCTGGCTACCCTCCAGAGCTGGGTGAGCGTGTTCCCTGAAATCGACACAATCAACACCGAGGGTGGCCAGCGTGCGCATAACTCGACAGGCAAGGGTACCGTGATCGGATCCTTCCAGCTCGGTGCTCTATTCGGAGCCTTGTCGTGTACATTCCTGGGTGACCGCCTCGGTCGCCGAAAGACTATCTTCTTGGGTGCTATCCTTACTATCATCGGTCAACTGCTCCAGACCGCGGCTTACGGTTTGCCACAATTCATTGTCGGCCGTGTTATTCTCGGTTTCGGTGTCGGTCAACTGAGTGTTGCCGTTCCCGTATGGCAGTCTGAGTGTACATCAGCCAAACACCGTGGACAACACGTTGTTGTGGACGGTATCTGTATCTGTTTGGGATATGTTCTCTGTAACTGGATTGACTTTGGTTTGAGCAAAATCTCTGGAGACTTGCAATGGCGTGTTCCGCTGGCCATTTCATTCTTCTTCTCCGTCGTCGTTGTGCTCTCGGTCTTCTTGCTTCCCGAGTCTCCTCGATGGCTCGTGCGAGTTGGTCGGGTCGAAGAGGCCGTCCAAAGTCTAGCTGCCTACAAGGGTCTGTCTGAAGATGACGACGCCGTCCGCACCGAAATCGCTAGCATCGAGACCTCCCTCGAGAGTACGGTCGACAGCACCTCGCTCATGGATATCTTCAGCAGCAAGGCCGACGATGAACGTCTTCTCTACCGGTTCTGTCTGTGTGTTGCACTGCAATTCTTCCAGCAAATGTGTGGTGGAAACCTGATCTCGACATACGTGTCCACAATCTTCGAAGAGAACCTCAACATGAGCAGTGACCTGGCTCGCATTCTGTCTTCATGTGCCATGACCTGGAAGTTCATCTGTAGCTTCATCTCCTTCTTCGCCATCGACCGACTCGGCCGCCGAAAGATCTTCATGATCAGCGGTACTGGTATGTCTGTCTGCATGACCGTCCTCACCATCACCAACAGCTTCAAAGACAACCAAACTGCCTCGATTGTTTCGGCCGTCTTCATCTTCCTCTTCAACTCGTTCTATCCTATCGGTTTCCTTGGCGGTAACTTCCTCTACTGTACCGAAGTCGCTCCTATGCGCCTCCGTGTCGCCATGTCCGCCGTCTCGACTGCGAACCACTGGCTGTGGAACTTTGTGGTTGTCATGATCACCCCCGTCGCGCTTGATACCATCGGATACAGGTACTACATTGTGTACGCTGTGATCTCTGCTTGCATTCCAGTCTCGGTTTACTTCTTCTATCCTGAGACGATGAACCGCAACTTGGAGGCTCTGAACCATGTCTTCCGTGATGCCGCGACCCCATGGGATATTGTCGCCATGGCTCGTCACCTGCCCCAGGGTGAGGCTGCTGAGGTGGACATGTGGATGCAGTCGGAGGAGAAGCATGCGATTGACCAGAAGGAAAATGCTTAAATCATAGATTAGATTTGTTGAGACGTTGCAAACTGTATATACTATGTCTGACGATGATGATAGAACGGATTGTATTGAAGTACAATTCCAAAAATAGATGAGATCTTAGAGCTTATCAAGAATTGAATTTCGAGTTTCTATATTTCATTTCCCTCTGTGTCCTCAGCCCTATGAACAGCCTAAATGCAATTCAGTGATGTAAACTATTTCTCTCTCACGAACGTTAAGTCAACTTCTTTGTCTTCTATTCTTGGGAACTCTCTCGGTTTTGAATACTATCTTTGAGTTGATATACTATGTCATTGTCATTGTTTTCTTAAGGTTATCCACTCTACGTTGAGTTTCTTTGTCTTCCAAGGCTATGTTTGGGTCCATGTCCTCGGAGCATTCTTATTTGTTCATCCTTTGTGTTTTATTCTTTGGCCCCTTTTCTCGTGAATTGTGTGCTTGGTCACGATGAGGATATTAATAACTTCAACAAAGACCATTCAAATGTCGAAAGCTACCTATATAATCCCCCCCTCTGCATGTCTCTTGGTCTTCATTCCAAGATTATTATCCAAAAATAAAACCACAACTCCATTATATCTGACTTCAATTTTTTCAGTTATCCCAAAATTACCAGCACAATGCTCAGAAGAATTCGTCACTCATTGAATTGTTTACCAAGACGCCACTGCAGTTGTGACTCTGACAGTGACTCTTCGGTGGTCCGACGACCTAAGCGTACACAGCGAGGAACGCGACCTAATCGGCCAGTGGTAAATGCACCAAAGCAAGCCCTGCGTCAACCACTTCCTAAGAATGTGGGTAAAACCCCGGCTCCAGTCGAGCCTAATCCCAGGAATAAAGGTGAAGAGAACGAAGAAGTTGAGGGCGAAGAGGAGGAAGATGTTGAGGGCGAAGAGGATGAGGATGAAGAGAACGAAGAAGTCAAGGATGACGATGGGAGCGATAATTATTATTCTGCTGACCCCCCACTCACCGAGGTTTCTCGCACAGGAATAACACCCGCAATGAGCGAGGCAAATATCGGAGGTGAGTCTTCGTCTAGTGATGACCCATCTTCCCTTTCAACAAGATATCCCCATGCAGACTGCCCACCCGAGCTAAGTGATGTCTATTCCAACAATAGTTCATCTAGTGATGACTTTCATTCCGTTCCAACAAGAAATTTACACACAGCCATCACTCTTGAGATGAGTGATGCCAATCTTAGTGAGTCACAATATCATTCATTCCCAGAATCAGAAGGAAGCTCTTTTCCAGTGAGCTTTTCTTCTGCACGTGGAACCAGTACCGACGAAGAGGGCTATAATGGAGCTGATGAGGACTGTTATAATTTCGACGGAATCCAACACCACGACGAAGAAATGTACGATGACGAGACAGCGCCTGAGCTTCAAGAAATTGGAGAATTAACCGAATATTACAGCTCCGAATATAACAGCCGATCATGGCTGAGCACTTCTAGTGACAGGAGGCGCCGGCGTTCCCTAGAGAGTCAAGCTCGAGCCGATGCTGAATACAGGGATCTTCATGGCTCCGGCAGCAGTAGCGGCAGCAACAAGCGGCAGCGTCTTGAACGCTCATCCGATATCGCAAGCGGGAGAGTGAGGAGTGATGCTGTACCGACCTTGAGAGACATCTTTAGGTATCGAAAGAAAGGAGTGCAATACCAAAGATGGATAGACAACCCCGAAGAGCCAGGATGCAACGTTTACCCGGCAACATTAACTATAGAGCAGATGACTGACGGAATTCAGCCATGTCCTTGGACAATCCAAGCCTCTTACCCCACGACTGAGCCCATGGCACTACAAGGCGGCGATGCCGAATCAATGAATATTGCTCGTGGCGGTGAGCGATATCGCTACACACACCTCCGAAGAGATCCGGGACCAAATTCGCACGATACTTGTGAATTTGAACATCGGGTTGCTCGTGGCATCCTCGTTGCGGAGAGACTTTGGAAGGAAGACGGTCCTCATTGGAATGAGGTCGCTCGGGCTCAATACTTGCTTGATTTTAACCTGAAAACTCTGAGGCATGTTGTTTTTACGGATGTCTGGAATGAGGAAACGGCTCCGTATATACGCCAGGAACTATACCCTAGATTGGGTGTTACATGGACACAGGCAGGAAACGTCGACTGTATGGTATTTGAGCACAGTAGCACTGAGTATCACGAGCTCCTCGGTACACAATTGGGTAAAGGTGTCGCTTGCCTTGTTCTTTCGTCATTCCCTAGGGGAACAATGAAGATCGCTCGTATTTTCACTTGGTCTAATTCGGCTTTGCCGCAGATCAGATTTGTGATTGAGCCTGTTACTGGTGCGCCTATTGTCGTGGCCACAGCTGCATGATTTATATGATTTGCTTAATTGTATCTACTGGTGTCAGGATTTAGTTTATGGGATTGTTTTAGAGATTAAATCAGCTTAGTATTATAATCTTTCAGTTCTCTTCTAAAGTAGATAACCTTGTGTCCAGAAAATAGTTATTAGTTAGGCTGGTCAGACAAGTGGGATACCTTTCAAGCTTAAGATGGGCAATTGTTAATAGGTATGCGAAGTTCGAGACTGACTACTTTCAGGAAGTCAACAGAAATAAGAACAAGAACGGCAGGGAAGATGGTCACAGTCACAGACAGCAAAAAGAAAACAAGACATGAAGATTGCAAGCTAGGTATCAGAATAGGTATTATACAGCATCGGCAATGATAACCTCGGCAGCCTTCTCACTAATCATATAAATCGGCAGGGCGATATAGTACCCCGGAATCTTAGGAAAGACGGAAGCATCCACAACACGGAGCCCATCAACCCCCCGAACACGGAAGTCAGCATCCAACACAGCCTGAGGATCCCCATCTTCTCCAATAGCAGCAGTGCAGCAAGCATGATGGCCCCATGCCTCTTGTTTAATGAAGTCTTTCATCTCACTCTCGGTAGTGACATTAGGTCCCGGCCAGACCTCTTCAAATCCGCCATCGAGGGGAATAAGATCATCAAAGATCGTGCGGGAGAATTGCATTGCTTCATACACAGCCTGCAAGTCCTTGTCATCTGCACCATCTGTGGTCACTCCGGTATCGAACGAGTGGAAGTTGATAAGGGGCATATCACGCGGGTCAGTAGATCGCAGTTCAACCGTGCCAGCATTGTTGCGGGAGCGCGACTTCAACGTGATCCAGGTCCAGTGCTGGGAATCCTTGAGCCCTTCGTAAGAGTAGTTGGGATAATAACCGGGAAAGTTGACGGGTGCTCCTGAGATCAATAGGTCGGGCTCATCCTCTGCGACAGACGACTTGCGGATGATGGCTATGGCAATTCCATTGGTGGTATAGGTGCCTTTGAACAAAGGATCGTTTTCATACTGTTCCAGACAGGGGTCGGGAAGAGAATACATAAAGGTACACTTGGATGTGAGGACGAAATCGGTGGGTGACTTGCCCACTGTGCCCATCTCGTACCGGTCCTGAAGATTACGACCGACGCCAGGGAGATTCACTAGAGTTGAGATTCCAAGCTTGGACAACTCTTCCTTTGGGCCAATACCACTCAGCTTCAGTAGCTGGGGAGTGTTAAACGAACCTGCAGACAGGATTACTTCACGAGCAGTACTCACGCTACCTGGTGTCCCGTTAGACGTTGTCTGAGAAGCCCGAGGGTCTGCACGGTAGAGGCTCTGTCCTCGAAGGTACTCAACCCCGGTAGCCCGTGGCTTAGCTCCGGTGGTATCGAACCGGAGCTTGGTGACCAGGGTGTTCAGCTGGATATCAAGGTGATATTTTCGCGAACCATCCGAGTTCACAGCGTTGACTGTCTTCATGAGGAATTCTCGAGGACCTGTCCGCTTATACTCAGGAACATCCACAGCGAGAGGCACTTGGTATGGGCCCTCCTCATAGTCGCGCGAGGGAAGGGGATTGTTCAGGTCACGCAGCAGAATTCCTGCAAGACCCGCGACCGTGGTGATCAGTTTACCCAACAGTGTTTGACCCGCGGCGGTCGCACCAGCCAGGATCAAGGACAGAAGCTTTTGGTCTTCAATGACAAGACGCAAGTCTGTAAGACTCGTTGTAAGCCATCCGTCAAATCCGTGGCCTAGCAGACTGCTGGGAAGATATCGATTTCGCTCTAGTCTCTTGAAGTATTGTCGCATATTTGAGGCAGACCATGAATCATTGCCAGTAAGACTCGCCAGTTGCTCCCAGTCATTCTCATACGGATAGATGGTGCTATCAAGATAGTGATTAGCATATGATAGTCACGTCTGGCAAACACCACAAAGAATATATGACTCACATCATGGCATTATGAGCGGAGCATCCACCCAAAGTACCTGCTCGAGGGTATAAAATCCCCAAGGGCTCAGAGCCATTGGGCGCATGGCTTCCAACATGGAGGTCACCGGAAGGCGTCCGGTAAGTCATCTTAGTGTCTTCTTTCTGACGGGTCAGGTTTGAGTAGTGATTCACGAAATAATCCCATCTCATCGGCTCGTATTCAGTAGATTGGAGCTGTAGAGCGGGGACGATTTGCTTGGTCGCATTTCCCTGGTCATCTCCTGCTTCTAGAAGAAGCACCTTGTACCCTGCAATTGCCAACCGTGCTGCTACAGGGCCACCCCCAGCACCAGAGCCAACAACCACATAATCATACTTGGTGGAATTCTCGTTATCCGAAGACCGCTTGTGCGTATCATGATATCGATGATCTGGTTTATGGTCACTGTTTTACGGCGTTAGTCCTCTGTATCATTAATATCCGAGCGGGCAACTGGGGAAATACGTACTAAGCCAAAACAACCAAAAGGGTGGACAGTAGCCCAATGACTGCAGAAAAACGCATAGCAAAGGAGGAAAGGAGAAGTACCCCAAGCCCAAAACAAAGCAAAAATGAAATTCAAGCAAAAGCAAAAGCAAAAGAGCTACGTAGGGTAGATGACACAACTCGTCTCCTGGGCTCTGGTTTTATTATAAGACCGAAGCAAAAGCACGACTGGCATACAACTTTTGGCCGTGCTATATTCCCCTTCTCCCCTTGTGGATGTGATCGACAAAAGCTTCTACTTTCTAAGTTAGCCAGTATCATCATGAATATCCCGGCATACACAAATACAGCCCTAGTAACAAAAGTATTTCCGAGGGCGTTTATAGAAAATTTCCTCTGTTGGGTTGCGCTTTTCTATCTGCGTAGTTCATAAATGGAACGGCGCTTCCTTGCACGTAAGGATAATTCTAACAATTGAAGGATATCTTATGGGGCCAAAATATGTTTTGATCCTGATCTCTCGAGCCGACGTCTTCTCCATGACTCGCCGATCATACAGCCCCCAAACAGCCGGTGAAGCTAATCTTCTTTGGCCGATGTTCTTTTTTGCTCGTAACAATGATATAGTTTACTGTTTCGGGGGCGTATCCTAAGTATTATTGCACAAATAAGTGGATTGGGACTTCTCCATACTGGAAGTGACTTTCAAAAGCCACTCGGGAGTTGCTCCACTCTTCAGTAAAAACAGATGTCAAGGCCACTCTGTACGGAGGACACTGTGCCTGCAATCTAAAAGCCCCTGGTTGATTATCTTGCTTCCTTCCTGTTTCACTAATGCCTGCTGAGGTACGTTTTTATATATTCTGGAGCTAATTTGCATGGAATGAAATTAAGATATAGTCTCTTGAATAAGTAGAGTTGTATTATACGTTTATTATATTGAGGAGGAACGACGTCAATTTAGTAGGATCCAACAATCCGATGACCGCAAACAAACGAATACAAAGATAGAAGAGAAATGAGGGTAATAAAAGATATTTCCCTATGTAAGAAGACACTCGGTCATTTTGGCTCTCAACTACACCGGGTGTGGGTGGTGTAACCGGGCTTCATCAGAGTTATCCACGTCGTCAAGTGGGTAGAATTGGCGATCAATACTCTTGTTCTGAACAGGGGCAACTGCAAATTGTGATCCAGTCCCGCGAGAGTGAGAGTTCAGACCATATGATGATTTGGCATGCTCGGTATCGCCAAAAAGTCCTGGAGATACACGACGGAGCAAGGATCGAATGGCAGGCAGACATGCACAGATAACGCCAACATCGCATTCAATAGTACTCCAATACCCAACAGTCACGTAGTCCCCTAGAGGTGTCAATGAACTTGCATATATCGAAAGAGGAAAGGGAAGAAAATGGAACACTCACACGTTAGGTTGGTGGTAGAGGCAAAGTGAATGAGTGAATTCAACCGCAGGATGCTGACAAGGGTGACGCTAAACTCACAAGTTAGTCATTGAAATTATGGAACAGACTAGAATAGGGAAACGCACAAGATACCCAGGCTGAACATGCACATTACGTACGATTTCCGTTTTACGGAAAGGTTTAGACCGTATAGCTGGCGCAGTGGAAGAGCCATAACAATAATATCAAGGACCATGTTGAGAGCTGCCGCTGCCCAGCCCTGTGCGTTGATATGGTTGCACTTGTAGTTTTCCTCTTCATACCAGCGGTGCCACGCTCCGGGTAGAGGGCGACACTGAAACACTGAGATCAAGATAAATGCAATCCAGTAGCAGATGTTCAGTGCAATTGTCACGTAAGTTGCCGTCCGAAACTGCCGGTCAGGGAAGATCCGAAGGTAGAAACAACAAATTGATATTTTGGTCAGCGGGAGAATGCTTAGATAGATCAATTCATCCCAAAAGTATACCTGGCGCAATTAGACAACTTCGCCTTGAAAAGCGCATAAGGTAACACCTTTGGGGTACTCACATAGAGAATATGGGTGACGTTGTCGAAAGGAAGGGTCCAGATATCTTTTCCCAAACCTGCATTGGCCACTATATAGAACGGTTAGTCAAGTGAAGATATGTCTAACCAGCTGTAAAGGGAATCATACAGACCACTGAGAGTGCTGAGAGTGGAATGAGAAAACTCTGTCAATTTCCAGTGAGATGAATATCCGATTTCAAGCAAAGGGAAAGTTTGTATATACCATCGTCAACATCATTGTCCAATCATCCGCGCCGAAAATGCCACCACACCATCTCAAACGAGCCACCATCCGGAGAATAAAAGCTACAAGTGCTATAGTTCCACCTATAACCCCTGCATGAGAAACAATCTTTGTGCGATCCCGGATAGGGTCCCCGCACGCTGATGTCGTGACATTTTTTGTAGCTTGTATATGTTAGCAGTGATGATAAGTGGGGATAAAAGATTAATCCATTTGCTCACTTAGAGATTCTCGAATTGTGCAACTGGCGAGGACGCACTTTTGGAGAACGGCTGTGTAATGTGCATCACTGCATAGACATTTCTGATCGGTTATCTCGCACGATGATTGGGATGCCGAAATCATCATACAATCCAGCTTTAAAGGGTCAGTTTTATCGAGTCCGAGCCAAAGGAGGGGCAGAAGGACTGTACTACCTACCGCGCACGAGGGTAAAACGGCCGCCAACTGTTCCATCCCTGCTATCACGCGCATTGCGAACAAGACGGGCACGAGGACCGCTATACTGAACAGACGCATTGTGAGGATTGCAGTGTATGATGCATTCGTGATCAAGAGACTGGCAGAGGAGACCTGGGCTGAATTTGACTAGGAGGGTTAGGAGAATCTACGGAGTAATATTATGAGATCCATGACGATCTCTTGGCTGGGATAGAAGAGTTTGATGTGCCTCCCCTGTTGAGATTGTTAGCGTATGAGTACCTCAGGTTCAAGTACCGATCTCGTCCTAGCTGGGAGTTGTCTTTCTACCTTTACAGGTGTTCAGGCAACAAAAAAAATCTATCACTGACAACGATTCGGGAATTGTTTCAACTTCTCGACAATCCTCCCATTGTGGCCAGAAAGTAGCCCACAGCTTGATGAGTTCATGACCTACATAAAATAGGTACAAAACAATTGCGTAAAGCATACAGCCATATATCCGGTAACCTTGGACCTCCGTAGGATTCATCTAGAAGCTCACTTGGCTGGTCTCCCTGACATGGTGGCTGATTTAGAAAATTAGGATCTGCACCTATACGAGCCTTTCCACAATTCTTCTTGGCCCTATCCTAGACGTTCCAGGGGCCCACAAATACGGGCCTGAGCGTCTACTTAGCAAGCCAAATAGCTTGATAAGCCGGTGATCTACATTGGAACTTTGACACCTTGCCCCCACTCGGAACGGGTTTATGTGTTCCACTTCTACACTAATCGTCTCCAGAAACAGTCTACAAGAGGGCTCCGGAACAATCGCTGGCCCATTATTGCTCAGACCTTGCGGAGAATATCCGAATATTATCCGGAGTGGGGTCTATGTCCTGCTATTATGAGGTAAAGACCACTTCAATATTACGATGTACATACAAAGTACATTCTTTGACCCATAGTATAAAAACCCAGTGCCGTGATCGACACTGTCATTGAACTAAAGTTCGACTTTACCGCGAGGGCGGCTGAACGTCCCCCAAAATCAGGTTTGATCAACATCAACATACAAATATAATATCCATAATCAACCCGCGATACAGCCGCACGGATGAACATGCAGAAATCAGGGGCTTATACCGTGATACTTACGGCTTTTCTCAGGGATGCCGAAAAGGATCTGCAATGTAATCATTTGAGAGAGAAGAAGGAGCGTTGAACCCGACTGCCAGCATCACGTGGGCCGTTTAGTTTACCATATACGATGTATGCTATGAAATACAACTGTTGTACGCCGATATATTCGGAAATGGACTCCTGCGCTAAGACCGGACCGTTCAGGGGGTTATCATTTCTCAGCATGTGCATCATTAGGAGATTTACCTAGGCACAGAACCGTCGCAGGTTATCTAAGAGACGCGTTATTCCACTCTTCTGGAACAGTGTTCTCCAGTCACCTGTTACATGATCATTCCTTCGATCCCAAGGGGAAGCTGACATTTTTAGTGGAGGACTAACACATTCATTCATCATGCGAATCTTCACTCCAGCGATATTGCTCTGGCCACTTTCGCTTATTACCATAGTATCCGCTTTCCCGGGGTCAATGAATGGCCACAGTGGCCACTCGGCTCACCAAGGCGCGCACAAGCCTTGCCCATATGCCAACGCCCAGCATCAAGCCAAGCCGAAGACGGAACATGAAAAGCGGTTTCTCTTCAGTTTGATGAAATCGCCCGTTGATAGTATGCCGCAAAGTTTCACTCAAGCTGTCACAATTTCTAACACAAAACAATTATAGTTACCGACGAGCATGCATTCCAGCCCCCGAACTTCGAGAATGGTGACCAGCGAGGCCCCTGTCCAGGTCTCAATGCACTCGCAAATCATGGATACATCCCACGGAGCGGAGTGGTATCGGTAGGTTATTCCCATGTGACTGGCATTGACCCATAAGCTAAACGTGAAAAGTTCATAAACGTGATTGCTGCAATCAACAAAGGTACCATTGTATCATGATATCATAGACGAAGCATATTCTAAAGTCTATTCTACAGTCTATGGCATGGGCGTCGATTTGGCCACCATCCTTGCGATCATGGGCACCGTCTGGACTGGGGATGTGCTTTCTCTCGATCCCAGCTTCTCCATCGGGGGTCCTGATACTGGCGTTAACAACCTCCTGAATAACTTGGGTGGTGTCCTCGGTCAGAGCAACTTACTTGTTTGCAAATCTTTGTCGAGAGCTAATTCTACCTGCAGGCGAACCTCAGGGCCTGATTGGCTCCCACAACTTTATCGAGGCAGACTCTTCTAACACGCGTGATGATCTCTACGTTACGGGCAATAGCTGGACGCTGAACATGGACAAGTTCATGGCTTGGTATGATATGTCCTCCGACGGCACTTATGATATGAGTCTCATGGCCGAACGCGCAAAAATCCGTATGGAGCAGACTATCCATACAAACCCGGATTTCTACTACGGACCCGTGACAGGGCTCATTGCGCGCAACGCTGGTTACATTTTTGCAGGTCGGCTTTTCCGAAACCACTCGCATGAAAACCCAGAGGGAACACTGAGTAAGTTGATAAAAAAAGATGGTTAAATACTCCAGATTATGCGAGATTCGCTAACCTCATCCTAGCTAAGAGCCACCTCCGGAATTTCTATGGCATCTACGGCCCGGAACACAATTTAACCTACCGCGAAGGATGGGAAAGGATTCCTGAGAACTGGTACAAGACCCCAGTTGACTACGGCCTCATCTCACTCAACCTGGATATCATTGGGTTTATTTTGAAGTATCCGGAGCTTGGAAGGTAAGAGACTGTACTAAGCTCCTATATTGATCAGACCCTGACGATGATTTGAATACAGCATTGGAGGGAATCTGGGTGAAGTGGATAGCTTTGCTGGTGTTGATCTAGGGGATCTGACAGGTGGTGTCTTGAACCTGGCTGGCCTACTGAAGGATAACAACCTATTGTGCTTTGTGACTGAGGTTCTGAAGTTTGCCAGCCCCAACGCGCTTGCTGGTATATACTCGACCGTAGCTAAGCCGTTGGAGTTTGTCACCAATATCCTTGCTGTGCCTTTGCTCAACCTTACTTGTCCAGCATTCCAAGATCTTCAGATGGGAGGGAAACCGCTATGGGAGGCGCTTCAAGACGACTTCCCCGGTGCTTTGAAGAGCAACCGTTCACTTTAGATATTGTTGGGTTGGACTGGCGGTATCTGGCGGGTATAATGTGAGGGAGCATACCAGAAGGATGATAAAGTGCAAGACCTCTGGAATACAGAGGAACTACGGAGTATACAGGATAATATTTGAATCCGGATGCAAAGTACTGGTAATTTCAGGAGAAAGTGGGATCATGGCGATCAGCAGTGATTCGGATGGTAACTTGAGTTTTCAGGCCAGTCGACAATGTGATATTGAAATATAGGCGCTATAATGTATCACGCATACATAACGGGATCCTACATCTCAACAGTAACCTTAAAACGACAGTTGGGCTAAAATTATATTAGAATATATCAACAGAATTGAACTTGTCTTGTGAAAACCTGAAATAGAGATATATCTGGTTACGGGGGGTTTTGACGAGGACACAAATTAAGTTGAATCTTGGTATGTCGGTAGTCGGGCAAATGGGTGATGATAACAGAAATGTCAACATAACCGCTATGCGGCTCAGTGGTTTAGTGGGATAATTCGTCTTTCGGGAGAAATCTCTGGTTTCAAAAGTTACCTAATATAGACGAGGTCCCGGGTTCGATTCCCGGCTGAGCCCCATACTTTTTTAATATCCGTTAGTAGATAGACTCTGTCACGATCTGCGTGATCATATGCTTTCTTTTGTTCTTTGTTTTCTTTGTTCTTTCTCCCTTTGCTATTATTTCTATTCGGGTAATAGTACCCTTCCCAATTAGAAAAGAGTTTGTTTGCTTGCTTGCTTGCTAGGATAGCTCTACTATAAGATTCCCTGGGATTTACCACTTACTCTCTCTCTTTCTTCCTCCCCATATTTGGTTTTCTAGTTGAATGCACTCTTTCTTCTTGATTGATCTGGCATGTAACAGATACCATGTTATATTTCTACATAATATTTGACACTGTGGTGGCGATACAAGGGTTATACTCAATGTACCTTGTGGTACAGCCCAATAACCTGAAAGGGTTGGCCATAATGAGTATGGCGATATTAGTATACCCCCCATCTCTCCGTTCATTTATGCATTTCCTAAGCCTTGGGACGCTCTGGGATTTCCTTATTGGCTCCAGGGAAGCGGGAACCTCTATCCTTGACTTTCTTTTCCTTCTTCTGTACAACTGGAGGCGGGTAAGCCTTAAGGGTGATTTCCTGCCATTCGGGCGAATCTGCGTAGGCTTTGTGAATAGGTGCCATGAGACGGTTCAAAGCCTCTGCCGCTGCAGGCTTTAGAAGTTGGGGAGTTAACTAGGTGATGTTAGTAGGTTTCCGGGAGCAAGTAAAATACCAACATACGACGTCGTTTGTGTAATCATCTTTGAGTTGTTGGATGTCAGTGTAGATGAGAGGTTCGTTATCCCGGCGTTCCACGCGGAATTCCTTCTTGCCAGCGAGGGCGGCTGCAGGGAGTAAGACGAATTCCACCATAGCAATTACGCCATTATTCTCGACGACTCGAGGGACTGCTTCCGATTTACGGATTTTTTTGGAGACTACCTCAGGTGCGTCGAGGAGATCAATCTTGCTATCTAGCTAGGATTAGTTTGGAACATTTTAGAAAGACGAGATTTTGATATACCTTCGATACTAGAGCTCATTTTGCCACCGCTTAGGCCTGCAACCATCGGTGTGATAAGATGGGCACGCTAGGAGTTGAACATCATTAGTGATACTCATTAGGCATTGATAGTTATATCGTTTACCTTTCGGTAGCCGAGTTTAGGTAGCCATTCTGTTGCTGCCGTGAAGAGCTTCCTCTGGTCGAGGCCTGTTATTTTTTGTTAGAGATAGTACGGAGTATAGATACGTAAGTAGAGTTAGACATACCACCTAATTCAGCATCGACCTTAAGATATTCCTCATCGAGAACCTGAAGGATCGGGTAGAGAAGGCCGCTCATTGGGGCGTTAGTGGATTGTTTTACAATCTCTGCACCCGCCTTTCTACAGTCATGTTCAGAAGTCATAGCGGCAAGCCGGTAGACATCCATAACATAATCGGAACTCCGCTGGTAGGAACTCCCGAGTACGAACTCGAGCTTCTCCGTCGACACGCCCACAGCCTCTAGGACTGCCGTGATAATCTTCTCGTAGTATTTAACACGGTTCTCAACCAGTTCGAGAGGGGCTTTCATTGAATCTAGAAACGCGTGCACGTCGGCAAGGAGAATTACCACCTCACATCCTGCCGCTAGTAACTGGGCGATCTTGAGTGCGGCGACGAAATAACCAGAATGAGGCCTTCCAGTTGTAGCAGTGCCTAAAACGGGATAATAAATCCATATTAGTTCGCCATATTAAATGTTAGAAGGTAGGGGGTCATTACCCCAGTACACGCGGGGATTGCGCCCCTCAGCAAGGATGCTCTCGATCAGCTCCGGGTTAAGAATCTCACCGAGATTCTCACGAATGAGATCAAATCTTGAGCTCGCAGATAAGGCCATTGTCAGACAGATCAAAGGGTGGGCAACAATGGAAAGGGAAAAGATTGAAGGATGGGCAATAATGTAAAGGAATAAGATCACAAAGAAAATGTCCCTCCAAATCACCCCGCAATAAAACCAGCAGAATAGGGCTGCAGGATAAGGCGGTCAGACGAGGTGAGTCACATTCACGTGACCACATAGCATCCGTACCTGGCTCAATTAATATTTGTAAATCTCAACATTAAAATCTAGAAGACCTTGACCATTAATACTAGATGTCATCTTTAGTATCATCATCTATTCTAGTGGCGCTATAATGATTTTATTGGCTTGTGATCATTTTTAGTTCGTTGAAATTACCTATGTTATAGGTTACGTATAGTGAATGGTGGAGCCGCTCCCTACGAAACTGTAAACATGCATGGACCTGTTTTCTAAAAATCATGACTTTATGACAGTCTTACAATGATTCTATACTACTATCTCCTACTCAAGCCAATTGGGCTTACCTAGGAGGCCTTTTGAGTATCTGTAGTCTTTCTCTACTTCTAAGGAATATGTCAAATGCCGAATATAACGATCGGTCGGATACAGCAAGATTACCACCCGATCAGATATCGGATTATTGTCGGACCCCTGTCTCTGTGGGAGGAGAGGAGGAAAGTACCCAGCATGGAAGTGCTGGGACGTGTACGACAAAGGCAGACTTGCAGGATATGTTTTGAACCCTGGATTCAAAAAGAAATGGGAGAAAGCTATCAAATCAGACCCAGAGCCGAAATCTCTAATCGAGAAAAAGAGATCGGAAATGGCGCAGGAGAAAAAATCAACCAAGAAGTCAGCATATACGGGAGTCGATAACGTCGTATTGTAGCTTCTTGACCTCCGAATCAATCGATGAATCAACCGATAGAAACTCTAGCATATGAGCGGTGAATTCATCACATACGACCATAGGGTGTGGAAAACAGGGCTTCCCGTCCGCTCAGCCGTACTTAAGCCACACGCCGGTGAGTTAGTAGTTGGGTGGGTGACCACCAGCGAATCCTCACTGTTGTATGTTTTTGTTTTTGTGTAGTGATGAAACTGCTATTGCCGCCCTACTTACTTCAGTCCTGACGCATGAGAGAGTTCACAGATAAAAAGTGAAACGTGTAGTTTTTAGACTCAATTTTCTATCGGACCGGTGAGAATAATATCAATATACCTAAGCATGAGTCTTTTCCCCCATTCGAGATAATCTCTTGGCTACGAATGTGCATTAGCCTCGTAAACTTGCATTTGGCGGGAGATGCCATTATGAGACATACCCATGGTGATTCGTTTGTTTGTTCGTACAAAAAAGTGTTTAGCTTTGCATCCGGCTCGACTTCCAAGTTGCTAGCAGAGATCAGCAGCAAACCACTCGCTAAGACCAGTGACGGGGAGGATAAAGAGCAGGAAGACCGCGCCAGAGCTCAAAACTTGAGAAGGAATCGCGATTATATCCTCCCTACCTGCATGTACCAGGAGTGCAGCGCCGTGGGACCGAAGCTCGGTAATGTGGATGTATTCATTCGTTTAAAAAAGAAGGCAAAGCCTCACATTATGAGTTTTGAGACCTTCAACCGATCGCTGCGAGTATACCGGAGAATAACCTCAGTGCAATCTCCTCTGAGCGCACATATGATTCCACGTGCTATTCCGAAGATATATACGCAGGCGAATCTGACTGACGACGAGGATATGTCACCAGTAAGACTATATCTTTCCCACAAGGGCTTGATAGAAAGATCAAGAAGGGAAAAAACCATGACCGTCCGCGTGACGGGGCCGCACCGACCCCCTTAAGTAATAAGGACCGTGATATGATTGGGTTACAAGTTGACCCTGGAACACTTAGTCCTTTGGCATCTGTACACAGCCCCTTCTACAAGGCGCTCCGATATTGCAAATAAGCGGCTGGGCGATACACGCGAGGGTTGTGGAGGCGGATTAAGGGATCCATCGCCTAGTGAGGTGTGATTTTATTGGCACAGCGTCTTCGTTGCCTGAAGTGGATCGAGTCTTGCTCCGCAGTAGCCCCCTATTCGGTAATAATCTTTGCAAGTCCACTTCCTTGGGTGATAAAAATAACAGCTAATGACGCAGAAAAAGCAGAAACAGCGAACCAATCATGACTGTATAAATTATTCTTGTCCTTTGGTTATCAGATGGCTCTGCCTAATCTTCTGAGGGGTATTCCGACTTCAATATCATCAATTCGTCCTGTTGGCCCCTCCTCAATGGCTACTCCAATGCAGCGGACGTTCGTCCAGAGACCCAAATTACTGCCGGCCCTTCCTCTGGAGCTCTGGGATATCATCATTGAATACCTACGCGATGAAGAATCTGCCCAACATCTGAGCCGACTTGCTCAGTCATGTCACGCTCTTTATGCCAGAATTGACCCTCTCCTCTACACCAACCCTCTACGCCTATTCAACTCAGAAAGTGGTGCTCGTCTTGCTCTCACGATAGAGAAGCGGCCAGAGCTAGCACCACTCATCCATGAGATTCAACACAAGCAGGATGCTGGGTCAGAATTCTGGTCCTACCGTCATCTCAAATTTTACAAGATGGCCGTGACTTTGCCGAATCTAGAAGACTTGAGTTTGAGAAGAAATCCTAGATCCTTTGATTCTACTCGATGGGCTAGTACATATGCTAGAGATGACGCAATATTGCAATGGAAGAAAAAGATTCGCTGTGGTTCAATCAGCGTCAAAGAGTACCGAGAGACGGGATATGGGCCTCTAGGAGAATCGTCGTTCAGTCCTCCAGATCATGAGCTTACTCATATGCGAAATAGCGCGGTTGAAACTTTGTTCTGGCACGCTTCTCTTCAATACCCGCCGGGAATGCCTGCTCTACGGGTTTGTGAGTCTTATACCTAACCCTCTTCACTAAATCGAAAGTCTAATAATATTAGGTCATATCGGAAGCGACTATGATCATAACGAGAACAATCCCAATATGGACCGCAGATACCTACCAATTGTCAACGAAGCACTCTTCCGCCATCCAGGGTTAAGAAAACTCTGTGTCACTGGCGCTACTTTTAAAATTAGCCAGTCCGGCCTTTTATCTCCAATGTTATCTACACCGCCGCTAGAGGAACTGACAATTTTGAACTGTATAATAAATCAGTTGGATCTACGAGAAGCGCTCGCATATCTACTAGCCTTGAAGCGGTTCACCTTCAGAGGTCCTAGGCCACAGGTGGAGATGATAGACCATGCGGGACATCCCCTGTGTTATATTCTATTAGCGTTCCCACTCGAAAATTCCCTGGAATATATGGATTATGATATCTACTGGGGCACTGATGAGGAGACATACTTTAGTATATTTGACAACCTCAAGCATCTCACAACAACCCTTACCACACTTACGGGGAGGGAGTGCTTAGAACCGGACCGTATAGATGAGACTTTACCTTCCAATCTCGAGAGTCTCACGATACGATACGATGAAGCGAAGTCCTGGATTCCTTCGGCTATCTATAAGATGGTGAAAGATGAAAAACTCCCAAATCTACGTTATTTGACCTGCGAGGTACCGGAAATTATGGAGCACCTTCCATCAATCAATATGTACAAGTCCAACCCCCCCGCTACAGAGATATGTCAGGAGAGCGATACCTGGAAAAGCAAGTTTGAGGGGCTGAATGTGGAGTTGTCTATGGTCTCCGTTCCTTATCCGCTTGGTCTGCCCAAATATGACGTGTGTTCTTGCGAATGCCTGTCCTTTTACCACCGCAAGCTCTATCACCCGCATAAACTACTGGCACTTCCTCGGGAAGAAAGCAATTCAGGGGAGGAGGACGTGTTCTTTGATGATTGGGCTGAAAATGATGAAATCCATTGATGATGAAATTATACACACACACACACACAAAAGCACATACTGTAGAAAGCTTCCAAGAAGCCTCTATTAGGCAGTGAGGGTTGGCAAATTTTCTCGGATTTGTGCAACATTGAGGGGAGAAGGTGATTGAAAAGATCGCAAAATTTGTTCCTTCGAAAATTCTAGCAGTCTCCGATACCGTAATCTAGTCAATCCTTTTCACAAATAATGCATTTTGGAATTCAAAATATTTTGAGACAAAAGGCCAAACCCCCTACTTCACCTTAGCGCGAGCCAGCAGTGCCCTGTGGAGGTCTTGCAGTTTTCGTTCCAAAAGGTGATTGTCCATTATACCCTCCTCTTGGTTGTTGGCGTTCCTCGTCAGAAATCAGAGAACCGTCTTTGTTAGGAGACAGTGCTAAGAGCATGAGGTAGGTTCCTCCCACAACTCCAAATATGCTGAAAGATGCCCGATTAAGACCTGCGGCTCTATGTTTGGTTTGCTAAGTCTAGTTGTTGGTCGACGTAAAACCCAATGGAAAGAAAATGAAACAAGGACAAACTTACGGTTCATAGTATTGGCCAGACAAGGAACGTTTGTCTTCCCCCTACAAGAAAGTAATAGGTTAGGATAGTAGCTTTTTCGACCCCTCCCTGATGTTGGGTGAAATTACTAATTATCGGTTAATAGAAGAAACCTCAAATCGAAGTTTGCATAATCTACTTGATTAAGGAGAGGGAGGATTGTGAATACTATACATGTATTGAATTCCAAGACATCATTAGGCCGATTGGGTAAAACGTCATCTGCTTGAAGAAGTGATATAATGGACACCCAATTTCAGATTCCTGACCTATCAAATATGACTGGTTGAACCTGATTGAGAATATTATATATTGTGCTCCATCAATAATTGCCAGCTGTCTCGTTATTCAAATGTGTAGAAAATATTCGCTTGAATAAGAGTACTGTAATCAAGGGGATGGCTGGAGCCCATGTCGGAAAAGGAAGAAGCAGTGCGGCGGTGTGAGTCAAGGATATCCTATTCCACAAGAAGGCTAAATGGCAATATTTGTCAACAGGGTCACCGACAGGCTGGAAATCAAAGATCTCTCTGGATTAGGCTTCCACGTAGTCACTATTTTGGGAGTGTATATACCCCAGTATGTTAGTTACTTCCAGAAGGAAGGTTTTTGGAAATGATAGCAGTCGGTGCGGGCCCGAGCATCGGTCCCAAGTCTATTTACTTTTGGCTCTATTTTAAACCGTTGATCCCGAAACTCTAATTCCTGATCTAGCCGTCGTACCAAACCTACCCTCGCGGGTTGGCCTGTCCCATAGAGCTTCTCTTACCATATCCGTGGTGGTGATATTCAAATAGTTCAGAAGGATTTTCAAGGGCATCTACGCAAGCATTTGCTGTCAATGTGTCTCCCCTCAACGAATACGGTTCAAGAACAAGTAGAGGGCTACAAGGCAGCTTGCCCTCTAATATACACTTCCACCCCGACCAAAATACGCATGAAATATAAATTATCGATAGCTGGAGAATCCTTGTCTATCCCATCTGACAGAAATCTGACTGTATGAAAAGTATGGTAAAATTCAGTACTGTAAAACACTCTGACTAGCAATAAAACAGGATAAACGCGCGAACATAAATAGACAAAATCACCAGTCAATACTGCACTTTTAGGAAGGGTTATCTGGAGCCGAGATTTGATGAAATTTGGGGTGAATTACCTACCCGTACCCAGCCGTATGGTTTGATATTGTATCTGACGGGGTATTGGACTCGGTATTTGACACCATCTCATGGACGCATTCAACCTCTTTTCTTTCAAGTTGCAAACCCTCCGAAATAGACGAATACCGCTGGTCTCTCCGGGCCATAAAGCAGTCCCGTTAAAAACGGTCCGTTCAGAGTTTGGCGGCGCTACAGTCCACTTTTCCACCACAGCACTGATCTGGGCTGTTATTCCAGATACAGTTGTTTTCATCCTTTCTGATATCACAGGGAATCTCAGTGATCTCGAATCGCATACATGCTTGGGTGTCGTTCTCGTAGAAACTCATGGAGGGATCTGCCGCTGGACAAGCAATCCCGAGACCAGCCGAGAAACCGCTCAGGCAGTACTTGCCGCATGGCCATTTCGAGACGGAAAACTTGCCAGCCTTGGAAAAATCGTTTGTCTTGCCGATATGTCTTCCATTAGCTGCATTGTTGAGCCATTGATTGGGGCGCGTGCCCGTCCGGGGGTGACCATGGACATCTTGCATATAGAACATGTCGCTAGGGTTAATAGGTTGCCCTGCAGCACATTCTTTATCCTTGCAAAATCTGAATTTACCAGATCTCCGGGCCTTGGTTTCTGGGCCAACAGCGTATCCCCAAGCGCCTGCAAAGACTAGGCGCTCCCCATTCTCAGCTGTGAACTCATAGCATTTCCCTGAAAGATATTAGAAAGACTGTCTTAGGAATAAGAAGGGGCGGGTCTTACCAGTCTCTAGGCCAGATGAGCACTCTTCCTTCTCACATGTTCCATCTTCTATCTCCTTTGTGCCTGGAGGGCAGGCACATTTTCCGTTGACCAAGATCTTGCCATTTGCACAAGTCTCCTCCTCCTTCTTCTCCTCTGCCTTGCATACCTGGCCATCAAATATCTGCCCTTTTGGGCAGCAATGATAACCGGTTGCTGCACTACCAACACGGTCATGATCATCTGCACAGCAGTCAAACCCTGTTTTTTCGTCCCCGGTAAGGTGCTGTCCATCCAAGCAGCACGCAACGAACTTTTTATCCGGCGTCAACTGAATCACGGTGTTTCCAGAGCAGCGCATCATCGAGTCGAAGCCATCCGTGCCTTCGAAGATAATGGTGTTACCGTCTATATCGAATTCACCCGGGAGTTTCCTCACGGGGACTCCTTGGGCTCCAATTAACGAAGCCTGGAAAAGAAAGGTTGAAATAATAGTTTTGGCCCTCATGGTGTGAGACCTGAACTGATCGAGTGACAATAGCAAGATGAAGAATAGTATTATTGAGATGAGCCTTGTTGGAGCTTGAGGTATATTGAAGTATATGGAGGGATTCTTTCGTGGCTTTATATCCCCAGGGTAAGATTGCCAAGGCCGCTTTCATTTGCGTATGACTGGCTGATTTGGGGGTAACCTCATATTCAGCACATCCTACCTCCGTCTACTGCCGGGTTTGGTATAGCATCCGCAACCACTATAATATGTGCCGGTCACATCGGGATTGATTCTGTCCAACGTTGCAATTTCCTACAGATACATCTCTAGATATCCACCCCTTGAGGCGCCTGGATTGGAGACAGAACAAAGCTGCGCCAAAACAATTGAAATATCTGTTTTGGTGGTAGTACCAGTTTGAGGATATTCTCAAGTATTGCCCTGCTAATGGCAGACTTGGGGCTGCCCTGAGATTATTCAGGTCAAAGTACTATTACAAACAATAAATTTGCCATTGATTTGGATTAGACCATAGTTCTGGTGTTCATGATTTATGACTCTGATGTCATGGCAGCGAGATCTACCGGATACAGCTGTTAACCTTGTTTGTGTCGTTCTTATTTACCCACCTACCTGGTTCTTTAAGTGGTTCACATATTCTTAGAATTTCTGTTAGCGTTACAACCCATGAACTAAGGGATGTAAGTAAGCACACTAGGAACTTGCATATTTGCACCCACCCACTCACATCCGGGGCCTAGTACCGTGGCGCGGTGCAATAAACCAGGGTTTTAGTTTAAGAAAGTGGAAATCACTTACAGTCATGACGTCCGCCCAACATATGACAACCGAGGACAGGAAATATTTTAGGCTGACTTTTCGAATAATAACCGTTGGCGGCGGTTAAAAGTTGATATAGGGACAAAGAACATCAAGAAAGCAATGGACTATACAGATGTTAGCTATCCATCTTCTGGACGTTATGATCCATGTACTCGCACGTACATAGCACTCGCTCCGAGTTGTAATTCTTTTTATTCAGCCTATTCAAGATCTTGGGTACCTGCGTACACGTTTCCTGCACGATTATCTTACCCTGAAATTGAGCGTGAGCTCGGATTGGTCCGGTCAATTAGTGAGATGCAACAACTAAGCAAGGAGGTAGCAGAGGAAGCAATCTGGGACCTTGGCTCGGATACAACACGAGGGCGAATGATTTACATTCCAAGCATCAAAGAAGAGGACATCCTCGTACATCTTGCTAAATCTCATTCTATACGCGCGCAACTGGTTGAAAAATATTGTAAAGTTAATCCATGGCATGCCTTGATTAATTGAAGCATTGAACACAGATACTGTTATGCAGAAATACATGGGCTATTGCCTGCATTCTCCACTAGCCCTTTCCTCCAGGTGGCTGGCTGACTTGAGTGTGGGTCTGCCTGCATTCACAGCTTTTTTGGTCTTGGACCGGATTCGTAGGCCCTTGTAGTCTAGTTATAGAACTACGGTGACCTTTATTTAGAAAGTCTTATCGAGACCCGGATCGATCTTCGAAACAGTGACACTTGCCCCAGTCTAGGTAACATTTACTAGGTAGCCCCCTCCGTCTTAGAATCCTTCTCATTTCTCTTCACAATACTCCGATTCGCATTCGCTGGTGGGCCTACTTCAAGAACAGCTCGTCTATTTTTTGGGGTGTTTGTAATATATTTATGAGACTGGGCCATCTTTCGATGGGGTTCGCAAAGCTCGAGCCGCAGGGGTGAAAACCATACTTCCATTGAATATGCCTTCGTATGCGCTGAGATAGTTGAGTGGATCTAGCTGCGTAGGATCATTTGTAAGCTTATTAAACTGCTAGGTCATATTGGGTGATGAATTAGTCGCTGAACTCGGGAACTTGATGTTGTATTAATCACTCGGAAGTACAAGGTTTCCTCGTCCGAATTAAGGGTGTTTTTCTCACGTAAGGGAGCGAGTATCTGAGCCCCACCCCGGCATCATACTGAGCTACAGTCTTCCAGACGACCCTGGGTCTCAGAAACGGTTGGTCTGCGCCACCCGTCCAAAATGGTATGGTATGGCTGTTGTATAGTTAATGAAGACCATGCAATTAGAACAGCATTAAACGTAAGGAACAAAATATGTACGCAAATAATCATTGACCTCTGTTCACCACTTCATCAGACGAGCCTCCTAAAAAGGAGACGCCATTGTGTCGATCAATGTTACGAGCGGTAGACTTCCGTCTAAGCGAGTCGATAACCTCCTAGGGATGACGAAGCTAGTGATTCGATAAGTCCACGGTATCAATACGACTGGGCAGCCCACCATGCGTTACATTTAAGCGATGGTAATCCGAGGTTTGCTTCATTTATATGGCTCTTCATTCTTGGCCAATCACATTCGGTATCTATAGAAGACATCAAATCCGTCATGAAAGATGTTACGGAAATGCGAGGTGGAATGATTACTTACAACTCCGTAGCTCCAGTACCAAGTGACAGCATTCATGTAGATCCTTTAGAATACAGCTCAACTTGGTGGAATATTTATTAAGTGATTTTTGTGTTTTAGGCCACCGTCCCTGGGAGGTACCGATTCTGGAAAAATATACAAGGGTAAAAAGAAACTAGCCAATTATGTCAGTAGAGTTTTCCACTAATGCATATTGCGGGCCGTAGGAATGCCGGAGTGGAGATTTGTGGGGATAGGAGTCTTACGCATCACACGCTTTTGGTTCATGGTTGAGGTCCTGAGGTCGCAGTTGTACACTGCATTTATGGAGTAGAAGACAGCATTGATCACATTCATAACTCCGATCCCTTATCATAACTATCACAACTAGTAGGTAATGCGTGGGAATTCATCAGGCTTTCAAGTCACAGCACAGGGGCGGCAACTTAATGTCGCAACCATTTCAATGTTGTGTTACGCCAAGTTTAAACGTGTTGTCGTTGACCTAACCATCTGCCATAGGTATTGGTCCACAACGTTGAAAACCCAGAAATTCAATGAAAGCGCATTAATATAATGTAGCAAGGGACCTGGCACCGTAATTTTAGCTATCTTTGAAATCGGCGAGCTTTGAATTTACTAAGATATAATATTAGCGCTGTCATAATTATTTATGAGGCCGGGATTGATTTATGTCAAATACCGAGTCCAAATACCTGGTCAATACAGTACTAAGCCACCCGAAACGGATACAGGGTAATTTACCCCGAATTTCCACAAAGTCGATCCCAGATAACCCGACCAAAAGAGTAGTTATTGACTAGTGATTTTGTCTATTTAAAAGTGCGCGTTTTTATCCTGTTTTATTGCTAGTCAGAGAGTTTCAATATACCGAGTTATACCATACATTTTGATACAGACCGATTTCCGTCAATTTACCGTAAAATTATGGTGGCAGTAATATCCGATAGTCTGATGTCTGATCGCGTGGTAATCTTGCTGTATTTGACCGGTCGTTGTACTGGGTGGGTATTTGACGACAGCTTTATATAGAGCAAGTGAGCGAACAAATTTTTGTATAAGCCAACTTAGAATCACACCATTCATATTTGATCTCTTGCTAAATATGACCCCCACTCCCATAATTAGAGGCAGAAGTCTCTTCCTGTCCTGATTTACACTGGTTACAAATCGGTTTGACCACATTATTATTTTGAATCTTTTCTAAAGACCTCATGCATTATATCGGGACCAATCGATGCTACACGTTTTTTGTTACGACACTACCACACTCTGGCTCATTGGCCATTATAGATCTACAGTTCTGCTGTTATCTTTAGTCCTGAATCAAGCGTCGTGAAGAGGGAAAACTTAGCAAAAATTCCAGTTTATCTATCTGAGAAATCGCCCTCTCATGGAGGACGATTGGACGCCTCTTATACAGACAATAGAGGGCCACTCGGACTGGGTCTTGACTGTAGCCTTTTCACCAGACGGCAAGCAGATTGTATCGGGCTCTGGTGATAAAGCAATCAAAGTCAATGCCGGAGTTGATTCCGATCTGCTTGCTCTGTACGAAGCTGGTGTGGTCAATACCGACTCGAGTTGGTATGTTGAGAATCTGGGACTTAGTCGAGTAGGTCAATTTGAAATGGAATGCAAGGCAGCTGATACTCTTTTGCCACGGCTGGGTGAACTTCTGGATAGCCTGGAGCCGATGGTACCATATCTTACGGCTCCAATACTTTCTGCAAAGAGATGGGAGACGTTCGTGGTTAACTGCGAGAATGTGAAGGGAAATGCATGCTTTGATATTTTCTAAGAGGATATTCGATCTAAACTTTGAAAATGAACTCTGGTTCTTCCAAAGACGAGATGATCACACAAGGAACAGAGGCTTATACAATACTCTAGGGGAGACCGATTGGTACAATTCGACCTATCGGGCATCCATGTAGATATTGTCAGGTCAAACGCACGTGACCCTTCCCTGTAAGTTGCTGGCCTTTGGATGGCTATACTGCTTCCCACTGGCTTTTTCTTCACTCTGCATTGAGAATTTAAAAATCCATGCTGACACTGTTCCAACCGCACTTTATAGTGCTCGTAGCTACTGTGGTTCACCCACCCATCCCATCCTCGGTATACACCGACTCGGTCAAGTCCTCCTTTTGCTTTTTCTTGTCCTCCTCGGTGAACGAAAGTAGACACAGGACGGTCGATCTGTAAGTCGCCCATTCTTCCTGTAGTTTTATGAGCATGCCTTGAACAATTGATTGGTCGTCACTGAAGACAGAGCCCGAAGGGCCCGTGATTTGGTCAGCAAGTGAATATTTAGGGGCGCACAAGCCGCCCGGTTGCGGTAGCACCCCGGCGTACCGCTTGCTGAATTCCACTCCGCGGCTCTGCTCCATTATTATATACTCGGTTCTAATCTCTAAGTGTATACCACGAGGGCTGGCATATTGAGTACATTCTGAATCTAATTTGAATTAAATATATAGCTTAGCAATATGAAGCCAAGCGATCCTCACAATGTCCACCGTTGCCACCTCACCAGCTGCGGTAAAGTACTCCCATATCCATCATCCCAATGTGTAGCAATAAAGGGCTCGTCAAGGTCTGTTGTGGAGATTCCTTGAATGGTAGGGGTTGCATGCGACCGGGGGAGGAACAGATGTTGAAAATGTGTGCAGATCTTTATCTTCCTTATCACATGTATCACGCAGCGACGGGACTTTTGACTGTTTTCGCCCCATCCCTTTCTTTAGCATCCCTTTTTTCTACCTCATTCGAGTTTGAAACTGGATTATCACTCGTGGAATCTCGGAACATCCAACAATTACGAGATTTAAAATGAGTATAACATATAGGCCCAAGGTATGTTTAGTTATTGATCCCTTAGGTGTCGAGGGTTAGAACGGCATACCGCTCTTGTCCTCTTTCTAATATGGATAAAAAATACTTTGCAATAGCAGATTATGGTGTAGCGCACTGATACACACTATTCTGTGTGAATCGTATGAGTACTTTGCAAATACCTCGGTAGAGGGATGATGTCATTCTGGGTATTATTTTAGTGTATGCATAAAGTTTATGACTGATGATCCGTGAAGATCCAATGCTTGAACTTGAAGTCTGAGAGTTATGCCCGAAGATCTCCCGGCTAGCCGCACAAATATTGCTTATTTAGGATGACTTTTATATGTAGAAGTACAAAATATGTACAGATTTACATGTTTGCCATGTCAATTTCTCCCCCATGATTCACCCCATACTTCTGCTCATACCCCTCGTTCCTCTCGCTCTTTTTATATGCGTAGTCAGAGTTGTATATTGTACATTGGCTAAAGGGCAAATATTCCCACGTGTAGGATTTCGTCAGCCAAGACTACCCAGAACCCGCCCAGAGATATCCTTCTCTTAAATTCGTGGCAACTAGAATAGAAGATTCTACATATACCCAAATCTGACATACAAATGGGCGCCAATAGAAAATAGTGGTCTGACGTCAGGTTATGAGTGGGGAATGCCAAGAAAGGAACGATAGCAGATCAAAAATTGACATTTCTCTTTTCTTCTTGGAGATAGTCGAATTTGGGACATTGGATAGACCGTAAATATACTGAAAAGTATGAATATAATAACTATTTCAATACATAATAATGTATCTCCGCATATTACTGTCTTTAGTATTCCTATATCACGAACTATGCGTTGTGCGCCACGGCCGCCACCACATCCCTAATCTGAGTACAGTGTAGATCCACTATAAATCCACTATAAATCCACTATAAATCCGGTTTCAGCCCGTGATGGTGTCCGAGGCAAGAAAAAGTCTGCGCATAGCTACTACTACTGCGTACATATAACATCTGGAGAAGGTCCACAAAAAAAAACTTCTTCTCACGCTCTTTGCTTTATCCCCCACACACAAAGATGACACCCCCAGAGCAAGACGAAGCTCCAGCTGTTCACAGCGAGAGTAAACCGTCTCTCGATGGCTTCGACAATGAATCTAGCACCCCCGTCGATATCTCCGCTGAGCTTGAAGAAAAAGAGAGCAAAGAGAGCGAACGCCCTGATGGTAAGCGTGAGCTTAAGGAAGGAGATTGCTACGAGATCCTAGGATACTGCTGGCCACGATGGAAGAAATGGACCTATCTGTGCGCGGTCGCCTGTGTGCAAGTTTCTATGAACTTCAATACCTCGGTATACCCTGCGGCTGTCAAGAATCTTTCCGAGGCTTTCCACATTAGCGAGCAACATGCTCGTACAGGCCAAATGGCTTACCTGGTTACTTATTCTATTGGTTGTGAACTGTGGGCTCCTTGGTCCGAGGAATTTGGTCGCTGGCCTATCCTCCAGCTCTCCATGTTTCTTATCAACATCTGGCAACTCCCTGCAGCCCTTGCCCCCAACTGGGGCAGTCTTGTTGTAGCTCGTGCATTGGTTAGTTTCCCCCGCAAGCTATCGTCTTCATAATTTGGTAAACTAATATAATATAGGGTGGTCTCTCTACTGCTGGTGGCAGTGTCACCCTTGGTCTCATTGCCGATATCTATGAACCCGAAACGCAACAATTCCCTCTCGCATTCATCGTGCTGTCATCTTGTCTTGGTACCAGTATCGGTGGTGTGATTGGAGGACCGATTGCGCGATGTAAGCAAACCACTATTCTCACCCACCCTGTACTGGTTTGAGCACCTGCTAACACCTTTGATATTTAGTCCTTGATTGGCAATGGTTCTTCTGGATTCAACTCATCTTCGGAGGTGTCACTCAGATCATCATCTTCTTCATGCCCGAGAGTCGTGCGACCATTATCATGGACAAGGAAGCCAAGCGCCGCCGCAAGACCGGAGAGGACCCAAACATCTACGGACCCAACGAGCTCAAGTCTCCCCGTATCTCCCTCAAGGAAGCCGGCAAAATTTGGGCGCGTCCATTCTACATGCTTCTGCGCGAGCCTATTGTCCTCTGCCTGTCTCTTCTGTCCGGTTTCTCCGATGCTCTGATCTTCACCTTTCTGGAGAGCTTCGCCATTGTCTACAAACAAGGATGGGGCTTCGGTACTCTCGCACAAGCGTGGGCGGTTATTCCCATCAACGCTGCCTACTTCATTGCCTACTTCAGTTACTTCCCGTGGTTCCTCCGCGATCAAAAGCTTCGACTCAGACATGGTGATGCCGCTATCCCGCCTGAGCGTCGTCTCAAGTGGCTGCTTTTCCTTGCACCACTCGAACCAATAGGTCTATTCGGATTCGCCTGGACATCCTTCGGCGACTCGAGGAACGTCCACTGGATCGGATCCATGATCTTTTCCGGCTGTGTCGGCATCGCCAACTTTGCCATTTACCTGTCTTCGGTTGATTACATGGTCGCTTCCTATGGTGTCTATTCCGCTTCCGCGACTGGTGGTAACGCTTTCGCGCGTGATCTGCTCGCTGGTATCTCGGCCATGTACGCTACGCCCATGTACACAAATATCGGAAACAAGTGGCATGTTGAATATGCAACCACCATCCTGGCTTGTCTTTCCTGTCTGGTTGTGACTCCCATCTATGTCTTCTACTGGAAGGGACCTCAACTTCGCGCGAAGAGTAAGTTTGCCTCTACTCTTGCTGCCGACAGAGAGCAGAACCATGGCCGCCGTGTCAGCAGGATCAGCGTCGAGCCTTGATCTGGGAACAGGCGGATGCATTATTAGAACCACGTGAAACTGTGTATATTTTCATGTTATGTATATATGACTCGCCATGTCTTGATCGAGGACTTTTGATCACCTTGTTATTGACCACGTCATGACTACTATATAATCTTAGGTTTGGACTTTGTTCCATACCTCATTGCAAATTAGATGTGATAGGACTAAAATTTAAAACTTATTTCAACATTCATCTTCTCTACAAAGTATATTGATTTCGTGTCCGTAGGGAAGATACCAACATGTGATATGTGCCAATGACCAACAACCGTTGAGGCTACCTGCAGATCGGGTGGGGAGTACACGATGGATACAGCAAAGATGTGCACTATTCTAAATCCACGCACTTTCCCCATATAACACCATTTATCTGTGTCCCCTTTCTCGCGCATCTGGCCTTCCTAACCACACCACCGACAAAAAAATGATCACAAGCACAATTGAAATAGCCGCGCCGCCTTCCAAAGTGCGCGAGATTGTATGTACTAGCCCTAGGCCGGAACTCTTGGCGAAACAAGCTAACCAGCTATCCCCTAGCTGCTCAATTTCTCAGCATACCCGGAATGGCATACGGAATGGCTCAAGGGGATCGAGCTCAAAGACAGCACCAAAACTCCACGAGAACTTTCCTCAGGCGACAAAATTGAAGTCAATATTGAGAACTTCAAGTTCATCGCCGAAGTCAAGGTGAGAATTACATAACGTCTTCCCCAAATAAAAATAAGAAAAGTAAGCTGAAGACTCTCAATGTCAAAGGAGAACACTGAGAGCTTGTTTTCTTGGCAAGGCCCGCCCGTGTTTACCATTGCTGGATTGCATAAATTCCATATTGAACCGGCCAATGATGGTGCTTCGACTGTTTTCACGCAGACTGAGGATCTCAAAGGTCTCCTTGCGTTCATTATGAGTCCTTCCCTGCTTGGGAAGAAGATGCGTGCCCATTTCGATATCTTCCACAGGGATCTTAAGGCCCGTGCCGAGTTGGCGTGAGTGGGGGGCCGAATTTGTTGGACACGCACATTTTGCTGTTTTGTGCACGGACTTTTGGTTTGTGTTACGGCCAACAGTCAATGTTGATTAAAATTGTATTTCATATAAATTCCACGCTACTGCTGTATGGGGAGACCGAGACCGAGAGATCTGATAGTACCGATTGATCCGTGCCATTGAAGATAGTATCCCAATACGATCGAAAGAGATCTTCACTCTGCGGTTTATCCAACCACAAGACAGCTTTGATGTGGATCAGGGTGTCACTAAAGTTTCCCAGTTGCAGAGAAGCAGTTACATCTTGTGCCCTCTCCATGAACCACCGATGATGAGACGTGCCAGATGAAGCCACCATCCCGACTGCAGTAAACCAGACATCAAGTGAATCATAAACACGAGGGGTTGACGCGAGATGCTCGAGGTGCTCCATAAACCGAATGATAATCGTATTCAGTATGACTGCATGCGGATAATATGTTGGCCCCTGAGAGATGAACATGTAAAGTATGATTCCGCAGCGGATGGATTCTGTCATTGGTGAGAGTGGAGGTATCGCTGTGCCTGGGACGGAGAGTAGGAGTCGATGTATGACAAAACAGGTAAGGTCGTGAAGTTGTGTGGCTGGAAAAGGTATATTGTGCGCTCGCTGGAAGATGTTGCGTAAACGATTGAAGACATTGCTAACGGCATAGTCCACTTCAATGGTGCTGAGATCAAATAGCTGATCGTCATGCGCGGTTGAGTCGAACTGCCATTCCGGGATGGGAGGGATGCCATCTCCAATGCCGAAGTCATCTTGAGTCTCGAATTGAGGATGACCCATGATGAGCATCGATACCCTTTGGGACATGTGAGCATCGGTCCTCTGAGTTGTAAAGTAGATGACCTACCAACTGATCATTCTCGAGGTGAGTGGGCTTGTCTGCCTTACTGCATTGATGCCACCTCTCATGTCGACCAGCTTTTTCAATCCGTTAACATGCATTTGGGCAACTTTTACATTGCCTTTTCCAAACTAAAGGTCGTATATAATTAGGGACTGGTTCGAACTATAAAACAGTAGGAAAATAGGGTGCTTGTGGTAATATCTCACCTCGATGGTTGCCAAGGTGATGACTGAGTTCATAGTCCCATCTTGAACAGCTAGTGATGTATATTTAACCTTGCGTCGTAGTAAAGCCACCGAGTCTGCCATGAGAAGTTCGGAGGTCTGGAAGCCTTTCTGGGCCAATAACTCTTCGTCAAGACATGCTGTCTGTAGAGAGACGTGAAATAGTGCAGGATCCCCTAGGGCAAGTGGCCACCAAGAGATCAGAAACGGATTTGAAGTCGCATTAAGGTCAAGAGGGTAGTATTGGAAGGCGATTTTGTGAAGGACTAAACGAGTAAGCTAAGGTTTCATCGACAATGCTTCGTTGAAGGGCTACATACAGCTGTAGATCAGACGTTGAACGTGTTCTCGAGGAAGTCTAGTCTGTGGATACGAATCGAAGGGTCAAGAGACCCGAATCTGTAGTTAGTTAAAGTGCCGTATCCACTTAAAGGGTTTGTTGATTCCCCATTCTGCCATCCGGGAGTTGCCGACCCCGTTGAGGGTTCGTTCGCATAGGCGCACTCGACTTGACGCTTGATGCAGCGGGAACAGCGCGGTGTGCGGAGATCGCAGCTGGACTTTGATTTGGCACATGCCGCACAGGACCGGCGGAGAGATTGGCGCATTTTGAAAGAATATTGCTGGGCATCCAAAGGGGGGATGTGTCAGCTTTAGGAATAGCTCAGGCTAGAATCCCACACCGCTTTTGAGATCACGTTGTGAATCGAAAAGTTGGAACCTCGCAAACGTAAGTGATAGAAGGTCGGCTCATTGAACCCGGGCAATTGTTACGTTATATGTGGACCTCAGGATAATGTCTCGAGTCGAAATCAAAAGAGGACTAGTCCCCGCTTTTACCCCTGCTTGGTATCGGAGTCTAGTCCTAATTGGGTAGCATGTATAATCGGAGCATATGTCCAGGGCATATCATGCCATTACTAACAAAACTCTTGTAAGTATCTTCTGCCTATTCCAAAGCAGTTTGTCAATTTACTTCTACCATCTACGATCATGGACCCCAGCGTGGCATTTGAGATGACCAACATCTCCATCGCTCAGAATGAGTTGCCACAGATATGGCCGTCCAACCATTCCCAGTTTCAAAGCTACCTACTGGCCTCCTTAATGAGCTTCTCGATCTGGCAGTACGGAGTGACTTTTTTTATTGCCGTATTGGTCTATGATCAAGGTAAGCAGAGCCTTCAAAATAATGAGAATATACTAACGCCATCTCTAGTAATGTATATTATACGAAAAGGCTCTATAGCTGGCCCTCCACTCAAGATTCCACTCATGGGGCCATTTATACAAGCCCTTCACCCCAGGTTTGAAGGGTATCTTGCACAGTGGGCAAGTGGGCCACTCAGCTGTGTATCTGTCTTCCACAAGTGAGCGCCCACATATATTGTCCTCGCGTCTATTGTCGTCTAGTCGGACTCTATCAAACCCATCAAACCGTCCAAACTAATCCGATTTACTATAGATTCGTCGTTCTAGCCTCCGATAGAGATATCGCCCACAAAGTGTTCAAGTCGCCCACATACGCCGAGCCATGTATAGTACCGATCGCAAAGGATATCCTAGGTCACAAAGCATGGGTCTTCCTTCAAGGTAAACATCACACCGAGTACCGGAGGGGGCTGACTCCCCTATTCACCAACAAAGCCATGGCTACTTACCTGCCTGTGCAAGAGAAGGTGTTGGCCGACTATTTTGCCAAATTTGTGGCCACCAGCAAGGCGAATCGGGGACAGCCAAAAGAATTCATGACCATGTTTCGTGAGATCAACTGTGCACTTTCATGTCGCACATTTTTTGGTGATTATATCTCCCAGGCTGCGGTCAAGAAGATTGCAGACGACTTCTACCTTGCTACAGCCGCCCTCGAGTTAGTCAACGTGCCTCTGTCGATCTACATTCCGTTCACCAAGCCCTGGCTCGGGAAGCGGACAGCCGACGCTGTCCATGTCGAGTTTTCTAAGTGCGCAGCTGCATGCAAAGCAAACATGGCGACTGGGGCAACACCAACGTGCATTGTAGACCATTGGGTGCTCCACATGATGGAATCCAAGCGATACCACGAAAGAATCGCGGCAGGGGAGACAGACGTTGAGAAGCCATCGAACATGATCCGCGAGTTTACGAATGAGGAAATTGGAGAGACATTGTTCACTTTCCTCTTTGCCTCCCAGGATGCATCGAGTAGTGCCACTACTTGGCTATTCCAAATCCTCGCGCAGCGCCCCGACGTACTTGATAAATTGCGTGCGGAAAACCTAGCTGCTCGTGGTGGTGACAAAAACAAGTCATTCGATCTTCCTATGCTCGAGTCACTCACCTACACCAACGCAGTGATAAAGGAGCTCCTGCGCCACCGCCCACCAGTTATTATGGTCCCGTATCTTGCGACAAAGAACTTCCCTGTGACGCCCAATTATACCGTCCCCAAGGGCTCCATGATCATCCCATCCTGTTACCCAGCTTTACATGATCCAAATGTTTACCCTAATCCTGATAACTTTGATCCCGAGCGTTGGATCTCCGGGGACGCCGAGTCCAAGACTAAGAATTGGCTAGTATTCGGTGCGGGAGCACACGATTGCCTCGCAAGAAAATACGTGCCGCTGTCTATGGCTGGCATGATCGGGAAAGCGGCACTGGAACTTGACTGGAAGCATCATGCCACAGATAGATCAGAGGAGATTCGAGTTTTTGCTACACTGTTTCCAATGGTTAGTACCACTTTTAATTCGTTAAGTAATATTTACTGACTTTTGCCACAGGATGGGTGCCCCTTGGTATTTACGGAACGTCCATAGAGGCGTTGGCGTTGTTAGTAGTACTTGGGATAGAATTGAGTTGCTGCATCCTGGACTCTTTCACAGTGGAATGATATCCTTTGTGACGGCGGTTGTAGGATTTCCGACCGGTACGGTCGGGTTCAACATATTGGAATAATTATGTTTCAGCCTATGGGTATAAATACATATCTCGCATGTTTCCAAAATGTGCAAAGAATTGACAGTTTTCGACTTCTCTCATCATGGCTTTCCTTCTTTCGAAACCATGCGATTGATCTTTTTAACAAGCTCCTGAGTTCCGTAAGGTTTATAGATGATATCATCCATTCCAGCACCCATCATTTCCTGTTGTTGCTCTTCTCTGACATTCGCTGTGACACCCAGGATTGGAACATGTCCTCCGGTTTCTTTTTCAATGTCACGAATTGCTTTCGTGGCACAATTTCCATCCATCACAGGCATCTGCTGATCCATGAGGATGCAGTCGAATAGTTCATTTTGATTCGCATCCACAGCTTCTTTCCCGTTGCTCGCTTCCAATATGTCAAAGCCCAGTGTGTTCAACTTGCGCGATATGATTCGCCTGTTGATAATGTTATCCTCAACCAAGAGAATTCGCTGACCGTCACCGGTTAGTTTCTCGTCATCAGGATGTGATGGAGGATTTCGCTTCGCCCGTTTGATCTCATTGTTCTTGACCTCGCAGGCTATATTGTGGGTGCGCACTGTGTGTTTGTCTTTCGGAGCACCTGGCTCTACCTCGAAGATCTCATCTTCAGAGGGGCTTTCCGGGATCTGGGGCTCCGTTGTTTGGTCCAGACCGCGCATTTTATTGCCCATTGACTGGATATCAACACAGAGCTTATCGATCGCAGAAACACCGGGGCTCTGATATCTTTCGCCACCTTCGTTGGTTGTTTTGCGCACTTTGAAAAAGAACCCGAAAGTACTTCCGTGAGACTCCTTTGAGCTTACTCCAATCTCACCCCCATGGAGGTGGCAGAGTTTCCTACACACGTTGAGTCCAAGGCCAGACCCGCCGTATATGCTCTCTGTTTTGGGAGTTGCTTGATTGAAACGTTCGAAGAGCCGTTTCTGGGCTTCCTCGGTGACCCCAATACCCGAGTCCTTGACGGCGACCATGATATATGCAATTTTGCCATTTCCCCATTCGGGATTGTCAGTCGCGTCTTGGCGGAGCCCTGTTACACCCGAGTCGAAGAAGACAATATTTGGCGGGTAGGAAGGTGGACGCTCGAGCGAAGCACCCACTGAAACTCGGATTGATCGCTGGCTCTCCGATTTGGCCGTGAATTTGATAGCATTTGAGAGGATGTTGACGAGAACCTGTCCCATCCGATCTAGATCTGCCATGACCCAATCAATGCCGCATTTGGCATAGGAAACATCGGCCTTATATTCAAAGTGTATCCTCTGCTTTCGGAGTTCGGGTCGGAATATCGCCATTGGAATAGTGAGGTGTCGCTGGGGCTGGACCTTTCGTGGTGACAGCGGCAGCATCGATGCGTCCAGTTTTGAAAAGGTGAGAACATCATTTACAATTTTCTTTTGATGCCTGACGCAGAGACTGATTGTCTCAGTCGCCTCGGTAATGTCCATGACAGAGATTTCCTCCGGCTTTTTGTTATAGACTGCTTCTTGAATATCCTCTGTACAATGTACAATCGCAGATAGAGGATTGCGGATTTCGTGACTGATCATATCGATGAATCGTTCTTGCTGCCTCTTGCGTTCCTGTGCCTCTTCCGCAGCCTGCTTCTGTACGAGCTCGGCTCTTTTCTCCGGGGTGATATCTGCGATTGTACATATGAACACCCCACCTTCGCCCAGCCCAAAGCATTGTACATCCTTATCATCCAACCGATCCAAAGTCATAACACACCAAATCGAGTCCGGGTCACGGGTGTGGTATTCGAGACGTAGTGGCTGTTTCGAGGTTGCGACCTCCCGATACCCAGTGGACACCCGGTTGTAGTCGTCTGGATGGACCGATCGTAACCAGCAGTCGGAGAAGTTGACGCTGGGGTATGGGATGAGTTCCCGGAAGCGGCGATTCACGGAGACTAGCTCATATCGGTGGGTGAGGATGGCGACACCGTTCGGTAGAATGTCGGCCAGCTGCTGTGCCGAGACGCTTTGCTTGAAAGTGAAAGTCATCTGTTTCTCACCGCGCTTCTTCCAAATCAATGGAAGAGACGCTAGACGCCGATAGAAAGTGTTTTGGCTGCTTATGTGTTACCCGCGAGAGTTCGGGCGCGCATAGTAGATGAGGCTGAACGATCGATGTGTAAATTGCCCAATTTGACAGCCAATATATGTTAGATTATATATCAAAAATCAAAGACATTTAGCAAGGAGATGACGATATAAAATGCTGTACGTCATTGTGGGTTCCCCCCCTTCGATCTACTTCCAATCTGGCGGGGAAGTGTTCTCCCGAACATTGTGATTGGCAAAAAAGCCCTGAACGATGTCCACCGGGGGAGTGACCCTGGCTGCTTGGCTAATCAGACCTGACGTCATTCGGGGTTGAACTTCAGTTAACCGAGGGGATATCTAAATGCTTTCACGAGCTCTCTAGGGGTATTCATATTCTTGCTCGTTGGGCTCATGTATAATGGCTTTTTTTTTGATTTTCTGCGTGTCGAAAAGACTTGGGGTTGGAATATCCGTGAAGTACGAATAGACATTAGAAGTAATATAGAATTCTAACCATAGCAAAGGCCAAGGTATATCTGTCTATGGCCTGGGAAGGATATATTCTTCTATAACAATAGCCTCTAATTAGCTTTACTGCAAAGGATCTCATAATTAGTAACGAGAAGTAGATTGAAGGGTTGGTACGAAGCTGACGCCTTGCGGTTATGCAAAAGCATAGACTACAGTATAATGCTACAACCTAGTGATAGCGAATGCTGTATATATAAAGTAAAAAAAGAGTGTGTGCTTCTGAAGTACCTCGCAGTGGCGATGTATGTATACGTACTGCAGTAAGAGTTATACGTCAAATGCCAGAACGATATTCTTGTGCTATGAAAGCTTTCCAAGTTGAGATTCGGCAGATAATTACCAATCTCGTCAATGTCCTGTTGGTCAAAGCTTTTGCTTAACTAGCGATCGGCTTGGCAAAGCAGGGGAGAGCGTTCCTATTGCTCACGTTTGGCTTGGCAAAAGTGATCCGAGGGTCAAAGGGGTAGGGTCCACGAGTAGTTTGTAGGGACATGTCGTAATCAATTATTTATCAATTTCATTCAATAGAAATGCCTTGTCAATAGCCACGTTATAGGTGGGTAGCTGTTCCTTCATTGGAGAGCTATAAGGATGCGAAATACGGAATACGCAAACGGCGAAAAGGACAATTATTATGGGGAGATTTGAAATTTTCGACGGACGAAGACCGGTCCCCCACCAGGGACCGGAGGCCTAGAAGACGGCCTGTGGGTGAAAATGGGATGAGATGCCGGGGAGAGTAAAAATCAGGGCGTGGCGAATCTCAAATTTTGACATAACGAAAGTAGAAATAGAACATACCCTCTAAAGCAAAGATAGACTCACAGGCTGGGTTTCAACATAAATCTTTTATCCGAGCCCATCTTTAGAAAATACAAAAGTAACCCTAGAAATATCTTGGGAAGTTCGTGCGAGCCCTACCGGGATGCCGTCCACGGGTGGGTCTGAGCGCTCGGCCCGATAACGTTTGCTAATCTTTTTTAATTTGAAGATTTCAAGCTGATAGCCATTCTGAAGACGCCATTGATGCGTTGGCTCTACAAAATGTGCGCAATAGGACCACGCAGATATGTCTGCGTTAGCGAAGCCACAGTTGAATCATATTATAATCCTATACTATCTCGTCTATGCGAATGACACTGGTTCCTCCTCTCCACTGCTCGTGGATTCCTCGTGGGTCTTCACCATCTCAAAGAGGTAACCCGAAAGAACATGCTCCAGTCCACGATCTTTCTCGAAAAGGTAATCCGAAAGGCTTCACTCCACTTTTTAAACTGGATCGATTGAAGAGTTTGATTTTTTCACTCTATAGTAAATCCTATATTAGTATGAAAGTAGCTGCCAGTGCTATCCTGGCCATTCGTTTCCATCTTTATTCTATTTTCACAGTCAAAATGGGAATTATCAACTATTTCAGCCGACCGCGTAACCATCAGGAACATGGTGGTGATGAAACACCTACTATGGAAGTCCCAAAAGTAATCGAGCCTACTATCATTTCTAGTCCGGAGTCATCGGGCGCTGTTACACCCGCACACATGCTCCCTTCCCCGGCTGGTAGTGAGGATCCTCTTATCTTCGAGAAGATCCCGCATCAGTTTGGCCGCCTAGGTTCTTGGAAAGGGTCTTTGATCTTGCTCGTCACCTCTGGCTCTCAGTTTCTCGATAATGTCTTCATGACAAGCGCCAACATTGCCCTGTCGTCAATTCAACAGGATTTTGATGTGTCTAGTACTGATTTGCAATGGATGATTTCTGCATACACTTTATCATTTGGTGGCTTCCTTTTATTAGCCGGTGCTCTGTCTGATCGGTACAACACTTCCTCTCATTGTCTCTACACTTGACGCAATGCTAACCTGCACAGCTATGGACGAAGGAAGATTCTCTGTCTGGGTCTTGCCTGGCTTTCTGTATGGACCCTAGCGATTGGATTTGGGCAGTCGTTTATTCAACTCACAGTGTTCCGAGGCATTCAAGGAATTGGAGCTGCGATGACTGTGCCATCTGCTATTGGAATTATTAGTTCTTACTTCAGTGGTGTTGATCGCACCCGTGCACTGTCAATTTATGGAGCCTCAGGGACCCTGGGATTCTGCACTGGTCTCATCTTTGGCGGTTTCTTGACCTCTTCGTTGGGCTGGAGATACATCTTCTATCTTATTGTCATAATCACTGGGTCTTTGGGAATCTTGGGCTTTATCGTCCTTCCAAGCGATGTTCCGTCTGAAAAGAAGCACGAAAGAATGGACTACATTGGCGCAGTGATGTCTACAGCTGGCTTAATCCTACTGCAATTCGTCCTGTCCAGTGGTGGAACCTACGGTTGGGACCAGCCGTTTATTATCGTGCTGCTGATATTGGCGGTTGGTCTTCTTGTTGGATTCGCAATATTTGAGAAATACGTCAGCAACCCTATCATGCCGCTTTCTTTGTGGAAGATTCGCAACTTCGCTGGTCTCTGGGTTATCGGTTTCAGTAGGTTTTCCGATTCCCGAACTTGTGCCTCAGGCAATGCTAATTAATTAATAGCGGGCTATGGCACCTACCAAAACGTTATTTACTATATTGTCCTTATGGCACAGGAAGTGGACAAGCTTTCTGCTGGCGACACAGCCCTTCGCTTCTTGCCTATGGGAGCGATTGGATTCATTGTTTCTCTTGGAACAGGAAAACTTCTCGAATTCATGAATGGAAAGCACCTCCTCATTGCAGGACTGGTTCTAGCTGTGGTCGCCCCCATCTCGAGTGCTTTGACTTCCAATCCTGAAGCAGGCTTGTATGTATTGCCACACTTTCTTTTGGATAAAAACTATACTAACTGTCACAGTTGGCTCAATGTTCTCCCCACATCCCTTATCAGTATCTCATCCGTGTCTTTTATATTCGTCACAACGAGCACTGTGATACTCACAAGTGTACCAGTCGAAGTCAAGAGTCTCGCTGGTGGAATGGTAATTTTTCCCTTTCCTGTATTTCAACTTTTTATATGCTGATATCGTAAACTAGCTCAACACTGCATTCCAAATTGGCTCTGGTGTTGCACTGGCTATCTCAGCGGCTGTTACCGATGCTGTCGACATCCAGCAGGGACACAGTCTCGCAGAGCAATACGCTACGGGCCTCTGGTGCTCTGTCAGTCTAGCCGGGCTTGGGCTGATCATCGGCCTGTTTGCAGTTCGACACAAAGGCATCGGACCAAAAGATAGACTGGGCGCCGGCCTGGTTGCTATCTAACTCCGTATTATCACTTGTTTTCGGACTTTCTTTTATAGATCGATGATAGATAGAGCTTTTTTTTTCTTTGGCTTTTATCTTCAATCATGCACATGTGAGGTAATTAGCGTTGGTTATCATGACGGGGAAATGAGGTGGGGTTGGAAACCGCGTTTGTTCACGATATAAAAAGGACCGCACACTAGATGACTCTCGGCAAGGTTGATTATATTACCCCCGCTTTAGATCGGAGGGTAAAAATTACAGCACAATTTACCATCACAATAGAAGTTATATATTATTGCAGTTTAATTTTGACCTTCCTTACTAGCAGTAAGAGCATCACCGTCATGGATGAAATCGTGGAGCAAACCAAACATGAGGGAACAGAGAGCAGCAGCATGGCTCATGACCCTCTGAACACATCTCAATCTGCTATCAGCGACCGTAAAAAGGTCCTCATCATTGGCGCTGGTAAGCCTCCCATTTTCCCAACCTGCATTGCGATTTCGGACATTCCTCGTTAATAAATAGTATCCACCTAGGCTCGACAGGTCTCGCGTTGGCCCATGGATTGAAAAAGGTTGGAGAGCCGCACTTATGTCGAATATGCCCCACTAACAATAGAGAATTTTAGGCCGGAATCCCTTTTTTGATTTTCGAGAAAGAGGAAGAACCGAATCACAAACGGAACTGGAGTATAGGACTACATTGGGGTTATGAGTCGTTGCAATACCTCGTGCCCGCAGAAATTTTGGCTGGACTCGAGCAGGCGCAAGTTGATCCGCACATCCCCATCACGGAAAATGATCGACTCCCCATGATCAATGGTGAGAGTGGGGCGCTCATCACCGAGCTAAAGTCGTCAAAAGTGTACCGCCTGCGCCGTGACAAATTCCGGACAATGTTGCTCCAAGGCCTCGACGTGCAGTGGGGGAAGTGCCTCTCTGGTATTATCCACCCTGCTGCTAGTGAATATGTCACTGCAAAGTTCACAGATGGCACAGAAGTTATTGGTAGTGTTCTGATTGCCACCGATGGTCCACATTCGACCACACGTACACTGTTAGTTGGGGAGGAAGCTGCCAAAGCGACAGCGATTGATTTTGCTTCGACCATGTGTTTCACCCAGCATACGCGTGAGCACGCACTTTTCCTACGTGCTCATCCCCACCACCCGTTGTACCAAGTGGGTCCTCATCCCGAGGGCTATATTGCCTGGTTAAGCCTCCATGACGGAGACGATGTCGACCATCCGGAAAATTGGACTTTCTTTCATTATATCTCCTTTCCAGAACCGCGCGACCATATCAATAAACGAACGATGCGAGAACACGTCGCACATCAGAAGGAGTTGGCCTGTCGGTTTGTCGACCCCTGGCGCAGTGTCTTTGAGTGGATGTCCCCCAATAGTGAGGTCTGGTATTCCAAGCTTCGAAACTGGGACCCAAGCCTGTCGCAACATCGGTGGGATAATTGTCGGGGCCGGATAACTCTGGCAGGTGATGCTGCTCATCCGATGACTTTCCAGCGTGGCCAGGGTCTCAACCACGCTATTAAGGACGCTTACACCGCATGTAAGGCAATCGAGTCATTTTGGAGCCAGGGTGACTTCACCATTGAGGAACGTGCCGCAGCTATACAGGCGTATGAGGATGAGATGATCATGCGGACAGGTGAGGAGGTTCGTTTGAGTGAGGAAACCACTGTAAAAATGCATAATTAGGCCAATGTTATGCAAAGTCCCTTGATCAAAAATGGGATGCAAGTCAAGATTAAGTCTGATAATAGCACGTGAAACGTATGTGCTATCACGTGCAGGAAGTTGAGGACACGTCCAAACCAGGAATCATGAGCTTCACATCACAATCACTTCCCATAGACGATATTTTGTTATATGCTCTAGGCTGCCTTATCACCATACCCTTCCTTAGCTTCTTAGGCTCTGGCTTATTAGGTATCCCTTTTTAAGTAAGAAGGTTTCGAAGTATATAACTAAGAGAGAGATTGGAAATTAGTATACAAATTGAAATGGCGTATATGCTTCGAGAAGGCGGTGATAACTTACGGTCAGACAGTAAAGTATCCAATGAGAGAGTTGTGCCTGGCACATGTAGTGACCTGGAGGCCTCATTAATAAGGCAACGAACAATGGACCCACAGCCGTGTATGCCAGATCCGCGTTCGGACGAGCTCCGCGATGCTCCATAGCGAGCTGTTCCCGGCACTTAAGGAATGTAAAGAGAAATATTTATCGCAATGATTTTTCTGTAGTTTGGGAGGTTGACATGGACTTTAACCCTTCTAAAGTGGTGTGAATGACTTGATTCTCATCAATCTTCATTGTTGTTAACGCTGCTTACCATGATCGCCAAGAAAAGGGTTCTTCAGGTGGCCACGGCAGCTCTTACTGCTTATGTCCTCTGCATAGTACTTATCAAAAATCTCGGAGGTAAACCATGGTCTCTCTCGTTTCCAGAACTCTCTCGGAAATACATGAGCGATAGTGCCTTTGAACATATCAAGAACCGCACTCTTGGGGTAAGGCCCTGCCGACGATCTTATAGAATTGATTGCTGACTAGGCGTCAATCTTTAGTTTCAGCATGTCTATGCGATCAGTATGAAAGAGCGGACCGACAAGCGCGATTTCCTCACACTAGCAGCCTCGGTATCGGGGTTCAATGTCGAATGGCTCGATGGAGTGCGACCCGATGAGCTAGCTCCTAAGACCATGCCCGACGTATGCTTTCCAGCTCAATCAGCCCCAGACAATCTTCTCATGCTTTATTAGGGACTGGACCCCTCACTTGTGAAACCCACTGTTGTGGCATGCTGGCGTGCGCACATGAATGCATTGGTGAAGTACGGTCACCCCTCATTCTCATTGTCTAGAGGCTATATTGACGTCTTGATTTGAAAAACAACAGTGTGATAAGCAATGACTATTCAACTGCATTGATTTTGGAAGACGATGCAGACTGGGACGTGAGCCTCAAGTCCCAGCTAGGGGAGTTCGCGCGCGGGCTACACGCTTTGAAAGGAACGACACACGTATCCAAGGAAGCTCCTTATGGAACAGATTGGGATCTCCTTTGGATTGGCGGGTGTGCCTCGGGCCCGAATGCCAACGAAACAAGTTTCTACGCTATCCCGATGGACCCCACAGTTTCAAGGGTCCACCACCGAGCCATCTGGGGCGGACCTACCGAAAAGTGGAAGCAACTATATCCAGAATTGGCCGAGGACTCGACGCGATTTATCTACCGGGCTGAAATGGGCTGCTGTATGTTTGGCTATGCAGTTACGACCAGGGGCGCTAGGAACATTCTTTCCGCTCTTTCTATCGATCGTTTGGATCAAGCGGTAGACAACGCCCTGAGTGACTTGTGCGCAGGTATCAAAGGGCGTCACAAGATTGAATGCTGGGCCCCATTTCCTAACTTGATTGGTACATATAGAAAGGCCGGCTCGGCTTCTCGGGATTCGGATATCGAGAACAACGACGTGGCTGAATCCCACGAAGAGCAGGCCTGGAATATGGTATATAGTACCAGGCGTAACATACAGCAATTGGTTGGTAATGAGGAAACTGTTTACTCGCAATGGAAGGATGAAGATGTGCCATGGTCGAGTAAAGCGATTAATCACAGGGAGTTTGTTTACCCTGGTGGATATCTTGTCAATGAAGCATAACCCGGGTTTCCAGGTGCTAGTTAGTTTTATGAAATATTTACAAATAGACCTCGGGGACCTCCTACCTTTATTATTTTCTAGTATTAAACGCTGTTAAAGCTAAATGGTGAGAGGGTTGGATCAAATGCTTCTTGGATCTTGGCCTCCAAAAACTATTCCAAATCTCCTTGCTCCCCAAAGGGATTGCAGGAAAAGGGTTTCAATTGTAAAAACAAATGAGAGGATACGGTACCATGTAGATAAATTGTAACCCAATCATACAGTATCATTCCATAGGGAATTCCTGACCCCTTGGAATTTATATCCTTCCAGCCAAATCGGTGATTAAGTTTCAAGCTTATATGCTCTATTTTATAACTTAGAACTCCACATTTTAGTCCCTTAGGGTCGGCCCGGGCGGGTTTACATCGGAATATTGTCTTGGTCCATGGGTAATCTGTCTCTATCTTATTTCTGTTAACTAGCTTAAGTCTAATAACAAGGGCTTCATGAGTGATCTGCAATCGCAACAGCCTTGCTTTTTACTTTTATTATAGCTCCAATACTAACCTACCAACACACTACCACTCTGTACGGTGTAACGCATCAAGCATTGAGTTGGAGATGCCTAGACCCTCACGGAGGAGCATTCCCCTTGCGTCGGCTCTTGGGTACTATCTACTCCAGACTCTGGGGTTTTCTTCAGCAATTACCCCAAGTCCTTTACTAATTCCTCATTTGACTGTGCTGTTACTCTCCCTTTCTGCGCATTCTTGGGGCCTGTCACAAGGGCATTTCCTGATCTGTCTTTCTCCTCTCCTCTAAATATTGTTGGCCTAGCCATTGGAAGCCCTTGGTTCTAGAGCGAGGCGAGAAGAATGAGTCCAATGGCCTTGCATGGCCTCTTCTGGAGCATGTGGCTCAAACATCCTACTTGGGTTGAGTGGCGATGAGAAGATAATGCACAAGAGAATGGAATGCCTAGAGCCTGATTCCAATGAGCCGAATTAACCGGGCTTCAGATGTCCTCGGTTTCTTTAAATCTCAGCGATTTCATCAAGTTGACAGCGGCTGATCATTCTAGTTTGCACACAAAACTTTGTCGATCTGTTGATCGGTGTCGATCCCAGTCCCGCCGATCCATTATTGTTATACATATTACCCACTGATCCTCCTCAGCCCTACACATGCCACGCTTCCTCGGCCTTCGGGGCAATAGCCTCAATATCGCAACCATTCTGGGGGTTCTCATGCCTGGAATCCTCACAGTTGGCTACAACGCATCACTACTCGGCGGTGTCTTGACACTGAAAAAGTTTGAAGAACAATTTCCGGAAATCAACATTGCCGCTGCCGATGATAAACCACATGCGTCAACAGTCCAAGGTCTTGTTGTGGCCTCATACACCATCGGAGGGTTCTTCGGAACTCTTTCCTGTATATGGCTAGGTGATATATTTGGCCGCCGACGCACAATAATGACAGGATCAGTCATCCAAGTCCTTGGAGCTGTTCTGATGGCTAGTGCAGGCTCTTTGGCTCAACTCATCACATCTCGGGTCATCCTCGGTGTAGGGACTGGTGTTCTACTGGCCACAATCCCTCTTTGGCAATCGGAGATATCGCCTGCCGATAAGCGTGGTGCTCACGTCGGCATGAAGGGAATATTCAGTGGCTTTGGGTGTGCTCTTGCCCTATTTCTCGATTTTGGAATGTCATTCACTCAAGGCAGCGTCGCCTGGAGATTTCCTTTCGCTTTTGTGCTGCTGCTTTCCATCGCTGTTTTGGTGTTTATGTACGTGTTACCAGAATCCCCCCGGTGGCTTATCCGCCAAGGCCGACTTTCTGAGGCCAGTGAAGTCCTGGCAGCTCTGGGGGATACATGCGTCAATGATAAAGCGGTGGAAGCCAAAATCAAGGACGTCCAAACATCACTAAACTTGTTTGAAGAAAAGTCACTTGGACAAATATTTCACATGGGCCCTCAAAGAACTTTCCACCGAGCTATGATTGCTGCTTTGGCAATGTTGTTCTTGCAACTCACTGGATCTACAGTCACCACCTTTTATAGTACGTATCCTGAATCTTTTATTTCCTATTTACACATTGTACTGACTCATTCTGCGCGCTATCAGCAACCGCAATCTTTGAGAACAACCTTTCGCTTGGTAATTCAACATCCACAGTCCTGGCAGCAGTCTACCAGCTAGTCGGTCCCCTTGGCGGGGCCTTCTGTGTTCTCAAAATAGACGGACTAGGTCGTCGTGTATTGCTTATAGGCAGTGCGATCGGGAATACCGTCTGCCTAGCTTTAGTAGCTGGTCTTGGAACTCAAACCGACAACCCACTTGCAATGCGTGGTGCAGTTTTTTTCATTTTCCTATTTCATTTCAGTTACATCATTGGATTCGGCGCAATACCGTATCTCTACGCCACAGAGATTGCGCCTTTGCATCTACGCACAACTATCAACAGTTTCAGCATCAGCATCTCCTGGGCCGTCAGCATCATACTCACCAGTGTCACACCCATAGCATTCAACAGTATGGGGCAGACATACTTTGTCATTTTCGCCAGCTTCAATGCAATGATGATACCTGTTATCTATTATCTGTTTCCAGAGACCGCTGGTCGCAGTCTCGAGGAAATGGATAAGATATTTGCTCTTTCGCGGGGTGTCTTGGATGCTGTCAAAATTGCTCGGCTTCTTCAACACGGACAAGCGATTGACCAGTCGCTTGAGAAGGAACTTGACCCAAACTTGAAGTGCCCTGAGCTTCAGCTTCGCGAACTATATTCATCTTGATCCTTTTTCAATTTATGGGGTTCTACAATTGCAATGGATAGATATTATAAATATTCCACAAGGACAGATGTATGATGTTAGCCCAAGAAAACAATACCAGCCTCTACGCCAAATAATCCTTTACCTCCCTGTACCGACCGAAGATTTGTTGTTCCGCCGGGGTTTGAAATCCGGCTCTCTACTTACGAGTTGGTTATGTTTAGTTCAATTTATCTTACTGCTAGACCCATGACCACACATTGAATTGAATCAGATAAAGAGGCTATGTTGGACTGAAGACTTTGAGTGGAGTAGTGGAGGTTATCAGCGTGATAGCAAGCCAAAGGTGGGGGGTACAATGGTTTTCGCTGATCTTCAAAGGTTTGAAGAATGATCTATTCTGTGCTGTCAATGGTTTCAAAATTCTTGGTATCAAATCACCAACCCCCTTCAAGTGCAGCAGAGTCTTGATGTAAGGATAGATGGAAAGGGGTGGTTATTTGCTATAAAAAGGCAAGCCAGTTATGTAGCGATATCCATAATACATATAATTTATTTAAATAAATATGTGCGTTGGAAGTGTTTTCAGTGTTTACCCACATGGGATAATTAGTGTCCCCGGATTCTATAGTTGAGTTAATAAAAGCCTGACAAACAAGGTGCATCTGCAGCCAGACAGTTTCTTCTCCAAGAGTGGGATGGATACACTATCTTCGTCCATCCCTGCTCCATGTCACCTACCTAACCTCCTTTTTACCAACCGATAATGTCTTTGCCTGAGCCATTTATTGGAAAACGAAGACGGAATAGAAACCCCTCAAGCAAGCCAAAAGTGAGCAAAGCGCGATCCTGCGAGGCTTGTCGACGCTTGAAAACGCGATGCGAAACGGGCAACTCTGACAGATGTCATCGTTGTGGTGTTCTCCGGTAATAAGCCAGACTGAAAAATCGGGTTACTAAGCTTTCATATCTGACCATATTTAGGATAAAGTGTTCTTTCCAGGCCATTTCCCGTAGTCACCCCGAACCGCTGCTGGAGACGGAGGTAGATTCTAGGACAAGCGGTGATGACTACCATACACGGTATAACCTCCCATACTTAATTATGTTAGGCTCGATTAATATATTAATAAGAAATAGGCTTTGTGCGGTGGAATCCACCTTGAGTCAACTTCAAGCATCACTATCTGTTCGCAGTTTCAGCGACTGCCAGAATAGACCAGGGGTAAGTTTTGGCCATCTACAGGACATTTTAGCGATTCAATTAATTCAGTATAGGCTACTTCGTCAATTATTGAGCGAACTGCACGCGATGCGCCCATGAATCTCATCCAAGAGATCCGACAGAACATCACTTTATATGAACAACCGTTGACCGGCGATGATAGCACCGAAGACATTATAATCAACGGCATAGTTTCCGAGGAACTTGCTACGATGCTTCTTAAAGGGTGAGTACGCTCTCAGTAATGTTCTTTTGGGGACTATTTTGGGGTTGACGTTTCAGATTCTCGAAATTATCCAACCGCTGGTTATTTATGAGTACAGACCCCGTCCAATTACGCACCAAATCACCGCTTTTATTTGGTACTTGTATATTGGCTGGTCTCCATATTACCCCCTCCTTGTACGGGTCATCAACACATCAAGCTTTGTATCGCCATATTCACGGATTGCTGGGTCAGGCACATCTTTCTTCCATTGCCTCGCTTGACACAATACAGTCTATGTTGATTTTCTCCATGTGGGACCTACGACCAAATTCGGGCCCTGATCATGGTACCCCGTGGCTTCTCAGTGGCACGGCGGCTATGCGAGTGATTATGACTACTCCGTTTGGGCAGCTCCCAAAGACAAGTGACGCCGATGGACACGAACGAGCCCAAGCCCAAGAAATAATGCGCACGTGGAACTTGATTTGTCTCTGTCAGCTACAGTGCGCTACAATAATAAGCTTCCGATTCTATATTAAGAAAATCTAACACTAATCTCAGGTTTTCTGTGGGCTCTGGTCGTCCACCGATCATATCTAGCCAGTACTTTGACGAATGCATCAAAGTCCTCGATTTTCCATCATACAATGCGCGCGATGAATTAGTATTGGCTGGGGTCAGGTTATACCGACTCCTTTGGGAAATTACAAGCTCAAGCGTGATACGAAATGGAAGTGCTGTTTGGCCCGAAATCGACAACCTGCGAAAGTCCCAGGAGAATATTTATAGTGAGTGGGCAATTTCTCATCGCAGCACTTGGATAAAAGCCAATTCCTATTTCTATCTTTATAGAGCTCGATTCTTCTGAGCCACTACGGTTTGCATACTCTTGCGCCTACCTGATTTTGGCACGTCGCACACTCCAACATATGGGCGAAACCCAACCTGACGAAATGAGCAACTCCAGAAATACACCAGAGGAACCAACACTACCGTTAATTCAGTTCGCGATTAGCCAGTCGCACCAACTCTTGAATCTATTTGTGTCCATGTCAGATTTGACAACTTATATCCACCCTGCTTACGAAAACGTGCTTTGTTCCTTTGCAATGGTGACATTGGCCGAGTTTGTGACCCATTTAGATGACGTGGGTAGTATAATTGTTCTCATGGAACAAGCCCTTTCACATATTCAATGTGGAGGCAAAGCCGAGCCTGTGAGCCGGTGGTCTCTGAACATCATGAAGCAACATGTCGCGGATAGGATTGACCAAGAAGATTGTGCGACTTCGATGAGAGAGAATAGCACGGAGATTTACATGCCGCAGTCAGTTCAAAATGCTACTGAGCCCTGGGTTTGTAACGAATGGGGTATTGATCAGGAGTTTCCATCCCTTGAAGATATGTTCTTTGGTAATGTGATTTGAATTGAGTAATAAATGTTGACACGCTCCCTCCCATTGTGAATATAATCCATTCGCTCCTGTCAGTTCCATATATGTATATATCTAAAAATGTGGGAAATCAACTGTACTCCCTCAATCTGAGACCGGCCTGGCACTCTTTGGGCTTTTTCGAAAATCCTTCGTGTGATTCCATGATTGACTGATACAACGCAAACTCATATCGATGAAACAAAGTTCCAATAATCAGTTGCAACTCCATGATGGCGACATTCTGTCCGACACATGCCCGGGGACCATATGAGAATGGGTTGAAAGCAGTTTTCTGTCGAGCAGTCAGGTTCAACCAGCGGTCAGGCTTGAATTCTTCGACGTCGTCTCCCCAAATATCCTTCATATGATGGATAGTGTACGAGGGCACTGAAAGTACTGTTCCGGGGGGAAAGTGAAAGCCATCGAAGTCAACGCCCGGGCTATGATCAGCGACCAAACGTGGCAGACCAATTGCCGATGTAGAATGAAGTCGCATCGCTTCATCAATACATCTTCGAAGGAAGGGGAGATCTTTGACTTGAGAATAAGATGCGATTTTTGCTTCAGGTTCAATTGCCCGGTCCAGCTCCTCTTGCAGTCGAGGAATTATCGTGCCCGGTGCATTGCGTTCTCCATGCAGGATCCAGTAAAAGATCCCACAGGCTGTGTTGGATATTGTGTCAGAGCCAGCGATAAGCTGCGTCAGAGCCTCTGCTATGAGCTCATCTCGCTCCATGGGCCTTCCATTGGCATCCTTTGCTTGTAGTAGGCGTGAAAGGATATCATTACGCGAGTCGACCATTCCCTTCTCCGCAGCATCCAGTCGTGATGAGACAGCGGCGACAGCAATCCCCGTCAGGTTCTCCACGGCCGCTACACCCTTGGTGAAAAATGGATCGGGAAGGTACCGAGCCCATGGGCGGAGTGCTGGAAGAAGGCCCAATGTCGAAGATACCTCGCCTCGTCTATTCAACACATCGACCGCCGGTGTATATGAAATCGGTCCTCCAGATACGAGTTGCGTCTCAGTCTCGTCTTTTCCCTTGTTTACCATACCAAATGGTGAGCCAAATGCCAGATCTCCAATTATATCAAAAGCAAGGTAGCTGAACCACGGCATTGCGTTGTATCGGGCAAATCCCTTCTCGTTTCGTTGAGGCTGGGAAGCCGCGATCCGGTCCAGTTGGTTTGTCCATCGCTGTAGGTTCTCCGCCATAAAAGGCTCAAACGCAGCGACTGACCTGGGAGAGAAAGCATGGGATATAATCTTTCTCTTGCGTGTGTGTTCGGCACGGTCGCGAACATTGAACATGCCCGGTGTTCGAGCCACAAATGCTTCATAATAGTGACTAGATATCTTCCGTTAACACTAATAAATTTCAATCAGGCAGTAAATATAACGTACTCCTTGAGGAATCCGTTTCCATGTCCATAAACAACATTCAATGCCCGTTCATCGGCAATAGATACATGGTTGAAACCAATACGGACAACTTTGCCGTGTTTTCGATGCGCCGCGTCGACTGCCGCATATTTCTGGCCATGTTTCGCACTTAAACCGACCCATATGTTGCTGAATTTGGCAACGAAAGGACCCGGGACTCGACTTAAGTGCCCATACGATACTAAATAGGGGTATATGTAGTAGAAGGCGAACCACACGGGGATAGCCACAGCCATTGCCCATGGCGAGAGCAGAAGAGATAGAATAGCCATTTAGTAAATCAATCAAAGTTGAATAAATTGAGGAAGTAGATATCAATCCATTATCTTCCCCCATCTTAAATAACTTCTGTTGCACTCAGACATTTCACATGTGTATTGTCCGTCCGACGGAGTACAAGCAACACCGTCGGAGACGAGAGACCGATATGAAGGATCGATACACAATGACCAAAGAACCTGCAGACGATTGACCCCGCAAGATTTTCACAAGAAGATGCACATAATTCGAGTGTAGTCCCATGGTCAATTATTCCAAGGTTGTTCTCGATTGTCGACGGGGATAAGCCATAACGCGGGATTTTTGTTTACCGAAATGTCCGCTCTCACAGACTTCCTTCTATCAAGATACTTCCATCCAAACAAATTCTTCATGGAGACACAGCCCCATTTGAAAAAAAAGATGAAAAAAAGAGTGGTTCATTGATGGGTATATGCCGCTCAGTCATGGCTTTAAAAGGCCGAATGAGTGGTTCTGCGCTGCAAATTGACTGCCTCACAGTTCTATACCGAATCGGTCGGCGTTGATCTTGTAACCTCCCTAGAATCTCTCGTTCGCAAAGCAATACAAATAAATCTACACCGAGATCCCAAGCATCTCTCGGAAATATCTGTATTGCAGGCCGAAATCCGTAAGAGGTCATTGACCACAGCTATCGAAGTGACTCCGCAGTCATCTCTAGATTCGATCCTGCCAGGCAGAAACCCCGAGTCTGATGCCGTGAATCAAGAACAACCAATCACTGGCACACAAGGACCATTGTTGAATATGGCCAAATGTCTGGTTTTTGCTTAGTTTTTTTCCTGTGTTATCTGTTACAGTAACGCCCGCCGGTGTTGAAGGTCATGTGACTCCCCATGATACAGGACACGATAGCTTGCTTTTCTCTTCCCTCTCTCTCTCTTTCCTTTCTCTTTTCATTCGCTTTTGTTGATAGCTTCATATAGTAAGGTTTTTCTCATCATTGTGCAACTTATTGTAGCAGCTTTCTCCAGAGTTGGTAAACATTCAAGATGGAGACGAATTGGATTTTAGCCAAAAGGTGGTAAACAATTTCAATTAATTCGATTTAATAAATGCAATACATCTTCAAAACTACAGGCTGGTCACCATTTCAGCAACCAAAAGAGGAACAATATTTTGTATTTGGTTGACTTTATGGCCCCTGAGGGACAGGGCCTTGGCCCTGGCCGAGGATCGGGTCCATCAGAGGGAAGGGCGAATGGATTGGTCACCGCCAAGGCGGTTTGACACACGGGAGTGGATATACCTTGTATCCAAGAGTCAGTCCATCGGACAAAAGCGATTTCATCGTTTTACGAGCGAATTTGAAGCCTCCCGTAGCCAAGGTAACCCTAAGGGACACCACAACAATCTGCAGGAGGCACCTGGGCCCACGAGGGGGTGGGTCAGATGCCGGTCTGACAGCCCCCGCCCATCCCTGACGTCCGTGCGGTCCTTAATACCCCGCTTCCCTTCCCCCAGATCTTCCAGTTTCTTTTTTTTCTTGGACCAGCAGGCTCGGTTGCCTTTTGTCCGTAATTTTCTCGGGTAAAATAAGTGCAGTCTTCCAGATGTGGTTACTCTCATACTTTTGATGACTAAGCGAATTACCCTACGTTAGCTACATGTAGGTGATGGTGGACTTGACACGATTACGGAGCACTAATCCCTGGAACCAAGTCGATCTCTCCTATCCGAGAAATGAGACTTCGACACGCTTACATGTTGATGCTAGTAATTATAGGATCCCTTTTCGCCATGTTACGAAGGAAACAGAGAATAGGTGCGCAAGATCTGTACACGAGTGCTGTACTAAGCACAGTCACCCTGTATAACTTGAAACATCGATCCTTGCCAACACGAAAAGCCGCAGCCTCCGGCTTATCACTCTAAAAACAGGACCCACATAGTACCTGTGAACTAGCAAATCAATTCTTCTCTCTGTCCTCCAAAGTAAAGCACATCACAACCCATGGTGGGTTACATGTAAATGTTTGAATTAGACCATGTCAAGGCCCTCTATATTGGGGCCAAATGACGATCGCCCCTCTGCAGCGCTGCTTTGTCACTCGCTCGCTGCAATTTCTGAAGATTTATTTTCCTATTCTTCCCACTATACCAAAGAGCCGTACTTCATGATGACTCTCTATACTATGGGAAATCTCTTCCGTTGGCTGCTCGCCATCGCAGTCCTAGTGAATGCAGATGGTAATCCTTTAATAATGAAATGGTCTCATCAAACATACGGTCCAGACGGCCCGTGGCACGCTGTGTCAGTTGAGTTGGGATCCAACCAACAGCCCATTGATCTCTACCCCGGCGACCGCTGGGCTAGTACCATTCTTATTGACACCATCTGCTCAGGCAACTCCTCAACTCCCTGTTATGCAAGACGAGCTGGCCTCTTTAACATTAGCGCCTCAACATCTGCTTTCCTCTCTGACACGCCGACCGACACAAGTGAAATACAATGGTTATCTAACCAGGAATCTTCTGGCGTGAACAAGTGGGGTGCTACCGGATATGTTAAAGAACGAATTCTCGCCGACACTATCAAGCTGCCAAATAGTCATAAGGTTCCAAACGTCTCTATGACAGCTATCTACGATGCCTACCAAGAATACCCGAATGGAAAGCGAAACCCTGTTTCTGTGGGGATCTTGTCGCTGGGGGGACTGAGACCTACTCACCTGAAGTATAAGTTCAATATGATATGTGCTTGGGAACACTGGAATGAGACTTCGAATTATCGTATTCCCTCATACTCATGGGGGATGCACATTGGGTCGGTGGACCTCAACATTCCAGGCTCGTTGATTCTTGGCGGGTATGATCAAGCCCGAGTACTAGGCCAAGTAATCTCTCCACCGATTTATGGCACGCCAGATTTCGGTTCTCTCACGGTTTCTCTTGCAGACATCGGAATAGGAGTTGCCACTGGGAACTCACCATTTGACTTTCAGAACAAATCCGGGCTGTTCAAATTGGCAAACGGCACCACTAGCAGCCTCAACGATGTGAATATCGATCCTGCACTTCCATACCTCTACCTTCCTAAAGAGACATGCGATGCCATAGCAGCAGAGCTTCCGGTTACATTCAATGAAGGCCTGGGTTTATATTTCTGGAACACAGACGAAAACTACCAGAAAATAACATCCTCCCCGGCATATATGTCCTTCACATTTCAGAGTCAACCAAACATTACAAATGTCACCATAAAAGTTCCTTTCCAACTTCTGGATCTCACCCTTCAAGCACCACTCGTGGAACTCAACACAACTTACTTCCCATGCTATCCCTCTAGCTCTTTCATCCTGGGCAGAGCTTTCCTTCAAGCAGCCTTCATTGGCACAAATTGGGGAGAAGGTATTGGGGACAGTTACTTGTTTTTGGCACAAGCACCTGGGCCTGCGATTGGACCCAAGAATATCCAGAGCATTGAGATTAGTGACAGCTCACTTAAAGTTTCAGCCAAATCATGGGAAGACACCTGGGATGGCTATTGGGTACCTCTTTCGTCAAACAGCTCCAATTCGGGTCTCTCAACGGGGGCCAAGGCTGGCATTGGCATTGGATGTGCTATTGGCGGGTTGGCATTGATTGGGATCATTGCTTGGTTAATCGTCTCTCGTCGAAAACGAAGAACAAATTCACGCCCAGCGACCACGGATGGATATAGCATTGCACCGAAGCCTGCTGAAGGGATAAATCTACTTCAAGTGACCGAGTTGGATGCTCGTCATGTCAGTGAGCTGCAGTCAGACAAGGGTATTCAGGAGGCACCAGGGTCTACTGCGATACGCCACGAACTTCTGTGACGTTTGGACTACATTCGGAATGCTGGGCAAGACGTGGAAACAATCACTCTATAGTGATGAACAAAATGGCATTCCCTTCCTGTGATGCTTCAGCAAGGCCTGGGCTATGGGTTGCAATTTCTCGGTCTTCTCAGCCTACCTATTCTCCCCAGATTACTCAATCTTCTCAAACTCCTACACCACGTGCATTTCCTAATACGTAGCAGCCCTCGACCCACCTTGAGAATTGCTCCAACCCGATTTTGTGATTACCGCATTCCTTAGGCCCATACTGGTCATAGATTGGATGAAGCTTTTCCAGGTTACCGATCCCATGAATCTTAGCTCCCAACAGCTTTGCAGATCAATCCCGAGTGACCCACTAGAGTATATGGGTCTAATTCTATTTTTTACCATCCCTAGCAATGGGGTTATAGGAATGAAGATGAATAAAGGGGCAAGGTAGAATTCAAAAGGTATAAAACGAAATGTACCCTCGAACGGTCCATACTTAGTGTTATATGCGCTGGGCGGACCAGAACAATGTTCGCAGTCGGTGACTCTTGTACAAAATATGCTTGGTGATGGTTGAGTACTCGCCAGGCCTGGAATTCAATCATGTGGCCCAGGAATGTGACTGGGAATCAAATGTCACATGCTAAAGGTAAGTATGAAGTATGAGTCAAAGCTTGCTGAATGATACACCCGCCCCTCAGAGTATAGGGCTGACTGATACGCAATTTGATTAGGTTATGAGTGGTTATCTATTTAATAGTAGCTACCAACGAAGCGCGCTATTGACTTTATGAAGCCCTAGCTATCGAGGATTTCGGCAAAATGAGGATCTCTAGACTAGTAAGATATCTGTTAGAATCTACGAAGTAGATGAAACCATGAAAGCACAATGTGTGTATTGTGGAAAGTATGAAACTATTGATGAGGGGAGAATACAGAGAGAGACTATGAAGTCTACTATGGAGAGTGATCATGTGACTAGTGAGAGATATCAACAATATCCCGCCAAGATCTCCCTGTTACGCACTAGCTAATTGGTCACAGTTGGTTAGGTTAGAAGTTTTCCACCGTGTCCAACATCTCGCGGTAGGGCCGCAAGCTGCTGATGCAGTCCCGGCCCCAGCAGATGTGACTGGTGGCGGCCGAATCCAGGATCCACCGGTGCGTGGGTATAAAGGGTCGTCACCCTCGCCCTCACAATATTGATCCTTGTTCTCTTAGAGGTCGACAGGCCCTGCCGTTCTTCCATCTGGCTTGATGCTATTATCTGCATTTTATTTCTTGGTGAGCCGGAAGCACTCCGTTCTGCCTTGATGGCGTAGTCCCTTTGTGGACGTAACTCAGGGTGTTTCTTCCAACACTTGGCGGGCACATGACCTCGCTTCTTGCAGTGGTAGCATTTCTTTGTCGTCGACTGGACCATGTGGATGGATGGCCCTGCTGCCCCTTGAGGGGTCGGTGATTCTTTCCACCGGACCGTCTGTTCGGCATTGGACAGCCGATTTCTGATCGTCGTCGGATTGACCGGGTCTTTGTCATTCTGGATGGCATCTACAACCAGGATGTATTCCGGTCCGATCTGGGTCAACAGGATCGCAATGTGTGCCTTGTCGCCAATTGATCCTGGGGTGATGGTATTCAGTCGATGTACGAGCATGGTTTTCGGAGTCACCGTATATTGGGAAGATAAAAGGACCCGGTCCGCCCAATCTCCAGAGGCGGGATCAGGCTTGGCCTCTCGTTCGTTCGGTGTTCTACACCTTGCGTACTAGCATAGTAAAACCCAAGCAACCTGGGCTCTTCGAAACCTTATCACGTCTGAGCTGAATCTATGCACTTTCTTATGGGACTTGCGCAACCTTAGCACCTGTGCTGGATTCATACAACCTGGGCTGTTCGCAACCTTATCGCGTCCGAGCTGGATCTATACGGCCTTTGCAGCAAGGGTCCTTCAGCGGAAGGCAGGTACCTCTTCGTGGTGCTGAAGACTAGTACTTTAATTGTTTGGAGGAAGCTAAGATCTGCTCAAATAATTTGGTCTAGCACGAATCTAAGCAAAATGCTTTCCTATAATGTTTTCACGTAGCTGATTAACTTATGGTATGGGTGGTCATGTTACGAGGCTACATAGTTATATATTTGTTGCGCTGTCGAAGTACTGGTTCTAGGAGTTGAACCGTTCATATTGAAGCTTCCGTAATACTAAGTTGATCCTGATGATTAAAATTAGGTTTCGAGAGCTGAGCCCACGACACTCAGGCGACAGAAACTGTAACCTTCGGGAGTTGATTAGATTATTAAGCACCCATGCTGTACCTGAACAAACTCAATAGCAAATAATCTCCCACAGCAACCCAGGTAGTAATAGCTAATCCTTTAAAGCCGGAGGATAGTTGAGTTTGAGGATGTCAAAAACGCAAGGTTGTTGAAGTCGGGGGTGTTGAAGAGCGTGAAAAACAGGACAAATCATCAATTTCCCCGAGAATCTACTTATCAAACACCCCTCCGAGCCCTTCGGGGAGGCCTCAAAGGCGAGGGAAGCGTTGGAAACTGGGGGGCGTTTAATTGACGGCGGTTTATTTGGAACCTTTCTTGTGGCGTTGAACTGTGGTTGTTTAAATTCGACGGTACTAAGCCTTGAGAGTTCAGATTAGTGCGATCAAATTGGAAACGTTTAAGCCGGAACGGACGATACGTGTGCATGTGCCACGCAGACTTGTAATTGGATCTTTAACTATATTGACCACCTTCTTAAAACAACCATGCTTCATGTTCTAGACTATTTCACCGCCCATTTCCCTTGTATAGAGTATACCACCGTTGGTGGCCTACAAGTCAGATATGTGAGGCTATTGACAGGCTTTATTTATCTTCAACGGTTACAGTGACATCCTAGCTATAATTCAGCACCCAAACTTGATATCCTGGTATTCCACACGCAACGTCCAGTAACCTCGAGGAAAGGAGGATTGGAAGACCCGTCAGTCGCCTTGGCCAGAGTGGCGGACAATAACAATGTGCACTACCTCCAGTCCCATCCTCTTTAGGATCCTTGATAGGAGTGCATAGTCATCCGACTAGGAAGGTTTGCAAAAATAATAAAATTGAAATGGGATCTAGTAATCTGTCCTTTCCTAGGGACAGCATTTATCACAAACAACGAACCATTGCTCTATAGACTTATATACAGTAGATTTCGAAAATAGCTTCTCAAAACACTCGCGATTTGTTTCTCGGCTCGTGCCCTAAATTACACTAGTTCGGATTTGGATATAGTGTCAATTATTATTGGTTGATAGTACAAGTTAGCTTACGACTAGTCCTAATATACGTTAGCGGGGTCTCGGGTACGGACCGAGAAACAACCCTTGAGTGTTTCGAGGGGAAGCCATTTTCGAAATTTACTCTATTGGTAGGTATGTACAATATTATGGTGATCTGCACCATTGATGATCTCGCCATGGCCTTTTCTCATGTGTCCGTGGCGGTCACTTCACCACGTCGGCCTGGTATGTATCCTTGCACGGGGAGACAACAGTGTTTTCTTTTCCAGGTCCGTTCAGCGAGCGGGCCTTCAACGGAAAGGCCGCCCTGGCCCGCCCAAACTAACGTCTGTTCTCATCCTTGCCGCAGTTAATTCGCGGGCAATTCGTGCAGAGAAAATCCAGGGAAAGCTCGACCAAGAGCTGTCCACTACGCGGAAGGCCCTGGTGCAAGTCACCGACGAGTTAGAGCAGGTGAGCAGACTGGGCTGATCTTATTTATGAGGCCAGCCAGAGGATGGGTGCTTTAACTGACGATCTAGCACACTTTCTATAACTGGGATTTCTGACAGCCGTCAGAATATATGCTTATTCAGAGGTTATTGGCTTTTTTGACGGCTGTCAGAATATAGGGAGATGTAGAATCCTATGATTAAACTATCTAGTATACTCGTGTAGATTATTATCCCTACGCCTCTTACGATCTCTTTAGGGTCGAGCTTGACTTGCACTATCAGTGACAATAAAAGGCAATAGATATAGTGCCGAATCATTATCCAACTCCTCAACAGCCTCCTGGTCTGTATCAATACCTCAGACTTTATCTAAGTTCTAACTTCTCACTATCCTCACCCTTGCTAATTCCCTCCAATATAGACTTGGGAAGTCTCGCTTCCCTTACCTTATCAACCTCGGTTCTTTGGTCTGGATTTAGGATAGACTTAGGCTGGAAATCTTTACTAGTTTCCTCGCTCTCAATATCAAACTTAGACAAACAACGGGATATTATTAAATCCTAGATTGTTGCTTTATTTAATGACCCTCCTCGATAATAGTAGATATCGCGAGCAGTACTAAAGAGGCGCTTAATACCTACACCGGTGGCTGGGATAGAGAAAATATCCTATACGACCGCTGCGAGTGTCGGAAACCGATACTTATTCTCTTTCTAGAAGTGGTATAGGTTGATTACGCTCCGTTCTGTATAGTATTAGATTAGTTAACTTATAATTATAATCATATAAATATACCAGTATTAAGATATCTGTCAAATACCGAATCCAAATACCCACTCAGATACAGTACTAAACCACCCCGATCGGATACTAGGTAATTTACCCTGAATCTCCACAAACGTCGGCTTCATATAACCGACCAAAAGTGCGGTGTTGATTAGTGATTTTGTCTATTTAAGTTCGCGCGTTTATCCTGTTTTATTGCAGTCAGAGAGTTCCAATATACTGAGTTTTACCATACAATTTAATACAGACCGATTTCTGTCAGAAACAATTACGTACAACCTGCGGAGGTTGAGAACTCGAAATTTTCATTAGCAGCCTCGGAAGAATCAGGTGCTTATCCAGTATAAGCCTAGCGGATGCCATTGTCTCATTGTTCTTGCGGCTTGGCCCGGCATGACCTACTTTTTACCTGCAGAATACAGTTTAACCGAATCTAGCGCCAGGAATCTTGCGAATCAGTAGTCTCTCCTCGTGTCCCAATCAATATGATTGATACAAATCGTGTTGACATACTCCACTGTACTCCACATCTAATCAGGCAATATACCCTTCATCAGGGTAGACTGTCATGGAGCTGAGGGGGTTACTCCACTCTGCAGGTCCGACCATCGGTTGATTTTAACTCTTTGATCTTATCTGATCCGCCTTTCTTCATTTTGTTTTCTTCTTCTTTTCCTCCTTTTACATTTATTAGGCTGAACTTATATATATATATATATCAGTCTGGCACACAGTTCGCCAAATCATCGATAAACCACCCACGATATATCGACGCAATGGCCAGCGACGCTCTACCCAAAAATCAGGACCTTTTCGACCCTGAGATACAAGGAATATTGGAAGGAAATACCCGATTCCGCCGTTTAGGTTGGAAACGACTCACTGTTATTTCGATAGTTGAGGCGATCGCTCTGGGTAGCCTAGGGCTACCATCTGCATTCGCCGCTCTCGGAATGGTCGCAGGTGTAATCCTCACCATTGGACTTGGCTTCGTTGCAATCTACGCGGGCTATAACATCGGCGAAGTCAAGCTGCGGTACCCACAAGTTGGTCATTATGCAGATGTCGGCCGACTTCTGCTAGGGAATGTGGGATCAAAGCTCTTCGTGGGCAGCTTTGTTGCTCTCCTTGTCTTTGTTATTGGGTCGCACTGCTTAACTGGCGCGATTGCATTCCAGACTATCACTCAAAGCAGTTCATGCTCGATTATCTTTAGCGTTGCATCTGCTGCAATCCTGATGCTGCTCGCTATTCCTCCGTCATTTGCTGAGATTGCGATACTGGGCTACATTGATTTCGCGTCAATTGTTTTGGCTATTGGGGTTACGATGATTGCGACTGGTATTCAAAGCTCGAATGGCTCAGGTGACTTTTCTGCAGATCATTCGCCGTGGTCTGCTTGGCCGAAGCCTGGTCTCACTTTCTCTGCGGCTATCGTAGCCACCAATAATATTGTCTTTGCATATTCCTTTGCTGGATGTCTACCGTCGTTCATGGAAGATATGCATACCCCCGAGGATTATGTCAAGACACTATGGTGGCTAGGAGGTATCCAAGTTGTGATCTACACCCTGACAGGGTCGATCATCTATGCCTTTGTCGGACAGGGGGTGCAATCACCTGCTTTGCTGTCGGCGGGCCCTATCATCTCAAGGGTTGTTTTCGGCATCGCGCTTCCTGTCATCTTCATTTCGGGATCTATCAATACAACAGTGGTCTGTCGATATATCCACGGAAAGATATACCGGGACTCAATCGTTCGATTCGTCAACACCGCGAAAGGTTGGAGCACATGGCTTGGTCTTGTGTTTGTTGTTACCATCCTAGCTTGGATAATTGCTGAGGCCATCCCTATCTTTTCCGAATTGCTTTCTATCATTTCTTCCTTGTTTGTGTCAGGCCTATCTTTCTATATCCCACCAATCATGTGGTATGTGCTTTTGAAGGAGGGCGCATGGTATGAAAAGCACAATTTGAAACCTGCAATTTTGAATGGCGTGGTATTTATCGTCGGCATGATAATTTTTGGATGCGGTACCTATGCCAGCATCGCTGAACTGGTAAGCCCTTCTCCCTTTCACCTTTCGGAAATGTTGCTAACTCTATGCCTCATAGGTTGATAAATTTGAGTCGGGCTCAGTAAGTAAGCCATTTACCTGCGCTTGAAATATCGCAACAATCGGGTGATGTGTGGCTTTCCGTCTTCTCAAGACTCTTGGGGAATCGAGTCCCAATCCATTATAGTTCTACTTATATAAAAGTTCGACTCAGAAACAACCATGACTGTCGTTCACTTTGTTATAACTCCAGCGATCTCTTTTTCTTTCTCCTTCTTGCGATCTACTACATCCACAAAGATAGAGAATACGAAATGCGGCTCCAGCATAGGTCATTAGAAGCGGCTTGGTTTGAATGCAATTACAATTGACAAAGAAGAATGCGACTTTCGAGAGATGGATTATCCTGTGCATAAATATATTTGCGTATCTATAGGTCAAGACTTTCAGATATTTACAAAGTTATATTGGGGTCTAGGCCCTTTTGGGTGCGTAGATTTACAAGGGGAAGTACTTTTATGTTTTGTTTCTACGTAGCATCAGAGAAGGGCGGTTTAGATAAATCATACTAGCATAACATAACATTATAGAAACACAATAATACATATAGTGAGGCCTGTTAGTGCATACCTCGCTTACCCTTTTGCCTCTTTTCGTCATTCCTCCTTTCAGTCCTCTTCCATCGGTGCTCCATCTCCACCCCATTGGTTCTGCTCGAAGAATGCTTGCAAGGCGTCATCGTCATCATCGCCCACCAGTGCCGGATCGTTAAACATTGTAGGATCTAAATTGGCTAGGAAATTAGCTTCACTATCATCCGCTAGGGGCCCTTGCCCGGCGGGAGCTAGGGTAAGATTAGGGTCAGTAGCAGAGCCAGGGCCAGGAGAAGTAGCAGGGCCAGCAGAGCTGCCGCCAGCGGCAGATTTGGGCATTCCCTTTCTCTTTCGAGCCGCTGGAGCATCTCCCTCAGCCTCGGTTTCTGCTCCTCCTTCTTCTCCTGCCGCTTCCGCCCTCTTTCGCTTGGTTTTGGCATGTCTGGTGGCCGCATATCGAGCTACCTGTTGCATTCGGCGGTTAGGAGTGATCGCATTACCACCCAATTGTTCAGCAGGACGAGCTAGTGCTGGCTGATTAGTAGACAGAGCACCTCCTATAGAATAAGAATGTTAATATGCGGTCAATAATTGGAGTTGGAAAAGGAGAGCTTACCTTTTGGAACACCACTTCGAATGATGATAGTCAAATTAGGTCTGGGTAATGGTGAGCGCCTTGAATCTTTATAGGGATCAGGGGAGGGATTTCGAAGCTTAGGCCAATGCTCACGGATAGTTCGCAAAAGTGTAGATGCTAGGTTGAAGGAAGTTAGTCGTGACTCACCAGGCTGTGGGTTATCAATCAGCGTATGATCAATTTCCTCCAGAGGGAGATGACTTAACCAAACTGTATCCCCATCAACCCAATACCCTTCTTGGGTGAGATGATCTCTGAACAATTCAAATTGAATGCTGGCGATGTTGATCCAATCCCCGTCGGGGCACATATCCAGTGGGTTTCCTTTGTCTATTAAAAAGTCACTCACCCTAATTGCAATTGGCATGTCCGGATAATCTGCTCGGATAATCTGGACGTCACCGTTGGGCACGATATAAGGCCGACGATATTCGAATTTCTTCGATTCTTCTGGCTTTGCTGGATTTTGTGTTAAACTTCGTGCTGGCGCTTGTCCGGCCTGCTGTCCTGCTTGTTGTCCCGCCTGTTTTTGTCCCCCTGCTTGGCCAGCGGTTTTTCTTACTTGATCTTCCTGGTTTTGGTTTGCTTCAAAGTCCAACTGCAAGTCATCGTGAATAGTAGTGAGGTATTTATATAACGCCCCACTAAGAAGGTTGATGTCTGTTACATGATTCCTAACAGACAGTGGCAATCTCAGTATTCGCTTGCGCCATTCAAATTGGATTTTATTGCGTGAAGAGCTCGATCGGAAAATGTTGGCGATATTAACGCCTTTTTTAAGAGCCTCGGTTGCTACAACATCATAGACAAGCTGTGCTACCTCGCGGACAACCTGTTGATCCTCGAGGCTCCGCGCTATTCCAAGACGCTTGAACACATAGGTTTGGTCGAAGGTGTGCGGCCAATTCTTGAGTGGGAGTGGCTGGTCAGTCATCTTAGCTTTGAAAAATGATATATTTGAATACTTGGATGTTTGGATGTTTGGATGTTTGGATGCTTGAATGTTTGAATGTCTGAGAAAATGATGGTCATGAGAGGAATCTACCCACCATATAATACTCGAAGGGCTCTTTGTTATGAAATATTATGCATCGTGGCCTTGCTATTTCAATATGCATTGTAAATATTTCAAGGAGACAAAGGAACAAAGAACAGAGCGGGTATACACTAAATTAGAATGACAGAATAGACTATATGAAAGCAAGGTATCAAGAGTCAACACTAAGCAAATAATGAGACCTTTGGGCAAAATATCGCCAATTTTAGAGTGAATGCCTAGGTCTGAGCTATTGTGGTGGGCCTAGTTTGCCTTGTGTGGCCATCGCCAACCCGCCACATCATTCTAAGGATGGCGACATTTGTATCCAAACTCAATCAATATTCTAGACTACCACTTTTTAAGATTACGCAAGTATGATTTTGGGTGAAAAATTTCAGAAGGCGTTGGTGGATATTTGCGTTAACTTGGGAAAATATGAACAGAAGATAGATATGAGCCTCCCAAGGCGACCAATCGCCAGCAGAACCCATAGAAGAAATGCCAATTGCTCGCATATCATTCATCCCCTGGTTTTCGTGATTCGTTTTTTGAAGTGTTTTCAACATGTCAGGCAAGTACAGTCTTACGCCAAGGAGGCGTAAACCTGGCCAGCCTGGTTGAGGGTGTTGCCGCTGAGCAAGTAGTTCTCAGCGCACATGAAGTAGGAGTAGCGAGTGACACCAGCCTGCGAATCCAACCAAGGGAGAACCTCGTTGAGGAAAGCAGCCGTGTTGGCGGCGTCAAAAGCGCCGTTGATATCAGCGGTAAGAGCAAATTCGGTGACCCAGACCTCAGTCAGGCTGTGCTTGGCAGCAGTGTCGACAGCCTTGGTGATGAAGGTCTTGAAGTCGTCGGCATCGTTACCGTACCAGTGAACGGCCAGACCGGAGATACCACAGCTGCTGCAGCTACCAATGAAAGACTCAAACCAGTCAAGGCCGGATCCGGCATCAGTGGAGGAGGTAACGGCAGGCGAGATCAGCTTCGCCTGGCCGGACCACGGGGTGATGTAGGTGTTGTAGTAGTTGGCAGCATCCGACGGGCTCATGTTAGCCTGGGAAGCCATATCGGGCTCGTTGAATCCCAGGATGTATCTGCTGCCACTAGACAAAGCAGTCTCGATGGCAGTAACCCAGCCGCCGAACATCTTGGGACCCCAGAGCATGGGGACAAATTCGACATTATCGGGGAGCGTGCCAGAGAGGGATCCGGCCCAGTTGTAGGCCCAGGAGACCTCCGGGGACAGAGCAGAGACGGTGCTGACATCGTTGTAAGCGGCACCACGCTTGCTGTAAGAGTCGCGCTTAACCTGCAGGGGGGCGGCGATAGCCGAAGTGGCGACTATACCAGCAGTGAAAAGCTTGGTGAAAGAGACCATTTTGAAGTTCAAGGATAAGTCACAAAAAGGGTAGACTTGTAAAAAAAAAGAGAGAAAAAGAGAGAAACCTGTTCTCGACCTTATGAAAAAGGAATGTAGACTTGAAGGAAAGTGAGGCTCAGACCGTGCACGGCACAGGACTAGAAGACCAGAAAATAAATGAAGGAAAGACAGGTGATGGAGAGGGAAGAAGAAGGGGGAGGCGGAGGTTTTAAATCCCCCCGGCATCAGTGTGTCAAACCTACCAGCCTAACCCGCTGGCTGGGAAGATATTCCATTTTTCTTCACGGGGTGGAGTGGAGATAGGAAGTGGTTATTGGATGTTCGGGGACAGGCGAGGCGGTTCTACATCATAACTATGCCCTTGACTAGATTAAACGATCTATTCAAAATATCATTGGCCCGGGGGGAAGACCAGGGATGGATCTAAATGGACTGGGCCGTTGACAGAATTTGGAACCATGGTGATTGGCCTGAACCGAGCGTCTTTTCTTACATTTCTCACATTTTGCAGAAGAAATACCCCCCCCCCCCAAGGCGCTAATTAACACTAATTCTTTGAGTTCTTCGGTATCAAATTAGTTCACATCCGGTCCAACTCCATAGCCAAGATCTATAGACCAATCCACAATAGCCTGGACCATAATGGGGGATTATTACATCGAATATTGTGATTGACAGGGGGGAGATACAACAAGTACACAACTTGAAACTCTGTTCCTGGTGCCTGTAACTTGTCTACAACAATAATTGGCTTACCCCTGGCAGAATACGTATGGTATGCAATGAGAACCAACGTGGGGGATATTTGGAGCCCAATGACAAAAATTGTCAGAAATTGAAGTGCAGTGGGGTATTAATAATTTACCACGGATAATATTGCATCATCCAATGGTTCACCATGCTGTACACCGCGCGGTTCCCTGGCTCTTGGTAAGGGAAGCCACTATGATAGGTGTACCCTACATACATCGTCATCTAGGTTCTCGGGTGACCAATAATATCATTTTGTTATTGAACATAAACCTAGGAACACAAAGAAAACATCAAATGTCACACTACAACAATTTAAATTGCGTTCCAAATTTTTGACGAGATTTTTATGAATGTTTCAATTGAATATATCAGATTCGAAAAAGAAAATCCCATTCATCATACTCACAGGCGTCAACTAAAACTAACTAATATGACACACCGTGAAGGCGCCACCACATCAATGCAACTATGGATCGAATTGGCCACTCATAGTAATACCTCCGATCAACGCCATGTTTCACCTCCAACATAAGACCTAGACCGTCGCTCCCTTTCACCGGTATCCCGGTGTGCTTCCTTACTTCTGGATCGGCTGGGGGCGTTGTTCTAGGGCTAGAAGGAAGAGGGGCGCGCCGTCTGAAACCGACCCCTCTTCAGCCCCCACCCCTGTGGCCGATTGGTTGCCGAAAAACGGCTATGACAAGCCTTGCCGGACTACACGCCGGTGTTTTATTCCAGTAGTACTCCGTACTCCGTATATACATTGCCTTTGGATTGGGCCCATTCGATGTTATTCCCCGGTTGCTCTCTAGCAAAGGCATATCTCAATCGAATTTTTGTCGGGTTTCGTTCCTTTGTGCCACCTCTGAGTGATTTGCTAGTTGTCTCCCTTGGGATAATGACTGGTGATCAATGCTCTGATTCCCGGTTCTCTCATAGGCTGTCAGGGCATACTCGGTACACAAATACGGAGTATACCCTGCGGCACAAGGTCTACATGTCAAAGCATATTCTGAATTTTTCAATATCATTCGCGGCACTCACTGTACGGGTTTCTTTCAATTTTGAAATTCATTGTAATCCCCCCGGACTAAATAGTTGCCACTGAATCACAAGGATGAGATCAGACTTCAGGCACCCGCCTCTGCAGCCAAGGTCCCGGGCATAATTCCGAGGCATATGCATGACTGTATCTCTATTACAATAACCGGGGTTCTTCTAATCTGAAACAGACTAAACTCCACCGATCCTCGCCATCAACGTGGACCAAGACTCTAAATCGGCTCCCATTCAAGTCTATGCAGCATATTTTCTCGGACTATCAATTCCCGCACTATGATTATTATAATTTTCTGCGAGAAAAAAAGAAAATATCACAGGTTGTGGCCGCATTGGCAATTAATGTGGCTTGTCTCAATAGACTCGCTTCTAGCCCCAGCTCCCACTTTCCCACTAGCGCTCGGCCCACGTCATCCTACTGCGCAGCCCTGAAGCTTGCTGCCTTACTACATTGTACACATCGAGAATCCCGGAAATGAATAGGGTTGATACGGGAGGTTCATCACTCAATACTTACCAATCTCGTTCTGAGGCCGCCTTCGCTCTCTTGCTAAACTATCATCCCAAGTTTCTTACCAGTTTCAACTAATCCCCAAACTCAACAATCCAGCAGCCTGGCTAACGAGGAATTTTTAGATTGTGACACGTCGTCTTGGTCGCCAGGCACTCATCGTGCTAGGCATATACCGGAGACACTAGACTAGTCTATGATTTAGGTAGCTATGGTAGCTGATACGAAGGTGTCTTCAGATAAATGTCGTCCATTGGTTCAATTACGAGTTGATGCATACCTTTAGTTGAGGTTTATATGACAAATATATCTCATGTTCCTAGTGGGTACTCACTTTCACTATGCCTTCTGTTTCTCAGATATGGAGGCATCGATGCGAGCGTCCTTAGTCTCAACATTAATAGCGCCAGACATATCGTTTTCAGTGTTGATTCTAGTATCACTGCCAACATATCTCTGTTGATTTCGGACGATTATGCCTACTCGAAGGCCTCTTTTGCATGGGTAATTTCCTTATACACAGATATCCTCCCTGTGCGCATCAGACTCTTGGTTGTAGCCGTTCTGACCTCTAGAGGTGCATCCACGGCTACCTGGGCACATTCCTTTGTCTCGGCATGCATAATAACGTCTCGTCGACAGCATAAACTAGGCCTCTCGCTGCTTCACTAACTCCAGCATATTATCTTCGTCTTGTTCCACACCTGCTAAACAGTTAGTCGAAAATCTAGGTAGATGTAAGCATTGAAGGCATACAGATATCTGTACTGCAGCCTCATTGATCGCCAATAGAAAAAAACGCCTAGGATTATATGGTCCTCAACCCAAGATCATCAGCGGAAGACGAAATTGTCGAGGTTGCTTTGGAATAAAGTGTGATAGTCATTTGTAAATTACCGCATTTCTTCCAAACAAAAGCTCACACATATTGTCAATAAATTGGAACGTATTTAAACGTATTCTATAATTCCTACTTTTGAAGTTCCTGAATGCTGCAGTCTTAGTAGTTGGTGATGGACCTACATAACGAATTACACAAGTGTATCCTCAATCTACCCAACCATCGGAGGCCTATAAATCAATTCAAGTATTCGACAAGCTAAATCACTATAGTCCACTTTTTATAAATAAATACCACATCGAGGAACTCTTCTATACTTCCATCCAATCACAAGTACTGCCCATAATCATACCAAATAAAGCAGGCGGTGAACACCGATGATGTAAATTGTCCGCATCATCAGAACAGCTCCCCCAACCTTGGAATCTTCAATTACTATATTCTTCTACAACCCGCAATCCGAACAACACCCTTATACCATGCTTTCTCGCACAGCCCCTCGAGCTCTGCTCGCCTCCGTGCGTCCATCTATTCGCACAACAGCACCCACCACTTCAACTCTCCTCCCCCGGGCCTGCGCCATTCGCCTCAGCTCCGCCTCACAGTTCACCCGCTCATTCCAGTCCTCCCCGGTAATCCGCAAAGGCATTCACCCAGAATCAGCAGACCCTCCAGCTCCGAACCCACAGCCGAGTTCTGTTGCCGGAGCTGCTGCTCATGTTACTGAGCCCTCGCCGTTGACGCCCGAGGAGTACTACGAGTACTCGGAGCATTATTTCAATGTGCTGCAAAGCCACCTGGAGAAGGCACAGGAGGAAGGGTCGGATGTTGAGGCTGAGTACAGTGTATGTTTTTTCAAATTTCTTTTCCATCTATTATCTTTTGCCCAGTCTTCATCTTCCTTTTTCCTATCTTTCTTGGTCTACACAATGACCTTCTGTTGGCATGGTATATAAAATATAGAATATTAACCCACTCTTTTCCTCCAGGCTGGTGTTCTGAACGTCTCTGTTCCCGCAATCGGCACCTATGTACTCAACAAGCAACCACCCAACAAGCAGATCTGGCTCAGCTCGCCCATCTCCGGGCCAAAGCGGTACGACTGGATTGTCGAGGGCGATTATATGCACGAGAAGCAGGATTCGCGGCCTTTCGCCAGTGGGCAGTGGATCTACCTGCGTGATGGATCGAACCTGACCGAGTTGTTGAACACAGAGTTGACCTTGTGTTTGCCCAAGGATATCTATAGTGAGATCGTTGAGTAAGCTTGAGTCGTCTGGCTGGGCTATCGATTACCTAGAAAGAAAGAAGAGGATTCTTGTCATTCCATTTCTCATTTGGGATGCTGTTACATACTGTAGTTTAGTGTCTAAATTTATAATGCGGTTGCATTAAGATCTCTCATGTGTTGTTCCTTTCTCGTAAATTTACTATGGGAGGTGGACGAATAATTTGGGAACATAATTGTGGGTATCAATTGAGGTAAATAATGCACTAACTGGGTATAGAGTGATGGTGTGTGGCGGGAACACAATACTAATGAGGGAAAAGGCCATCTCATGGCCCAAATTGAACGCGTGGATCAGAGTGCTGTTGTTTCTTTTTGAATGAAGGCGAGATGTACATAGCCAAAATACAGTCTCAATCCGATGAAGCAGTGTCCTGCTTGGCCAAGTGATATCGACCAAGGTAAAACTCACGCTGGAGACAAAGTCGACGGAGTCTGAGCCAACATTGAGTATATTGGGCGATGACAATTGGTATCCAAGTGCGAGTCGCCAATACAAAAAGCCCCCGGAGACACCGAGTCACTTGGCAAAATGCACATAGACGACAATCGCTGCAGAACATGAAACATGCTCGCGCGATACGGTGTTTGAAGTGAGGTCCGCTGGACCAAAGCCGCCCAAACTCGGTGGGGCACATTATGCAGTCCACGACAAGCAGTGGTAGCTGGCAGATGGCAAAATATCCAATTCCTCAAGCCACTTGTGCCAAAATGATGAGAATGGGGTCAAGCCGAGTTTCAAAAATCAGCAGTATGATCCTTCACTTCAGGCTGAGATTGACTCGGTACTTTCGAGGGTATTTCGCATAATCCTCATTGTCATGCTCAAGCCTGCGCATCGGCTTTAGGAAGATCGGCCTGTAGATACCCCGCGGGGCGTATAATTAGCCAACTGAGCATATAAAGCGAGATATTTCTGGTTGTATGATATGGAAGCATACCATGTCAAAGATAACCCGGATCATGAGACTGCAACTCGGACACACGGCGATCTCTTCGCCGTCGCGCAAATCGTCGATTGCGATCTCGAAGCGATCGCCACATGGGCAGGGATATGTGTAGATCTGGATATTCGGGTCAAAGGTCATGTCCTCGATCTCGATCTCATCGTAGATGTTCAGTCCTTCGTCGGCCATTTCGAATAATTCTCGGAATGTACAAGAGAGATGTGGCGAATGAGTAGATCTTGTAGCGTTGACACTGGGCAAAAAAAGTTTGGCGCGGTCATGTGATGCGCGGGGTTAAGACAGGGACATGCCCGGATTTAAGACATGGGATGAACTATGAACTTTGATCACGAAATTACCTGTGTATATACTTGGTATGTTATGATTCTAGTTCAGAGTGTTGAATCCACCAGACTCATACAATAAGAAACTATAAATATTGAAGTAAAAGAGACAACCTTACCGGGAAAGTGAAGTAGCACTTGTCTGACCCATTCTGATCAACCTCAGCCATTTCTTTGTAGGTTAATGCCGCAAGAGCAAAGAGCTACCGGGGATCTACTAATCTATAGGTATAATACTGCATTTGCTCAAGCTGTATCTTGACTCAATTATATCCTACATGATGTATGTAGTTATAGTTTATTTCTCTAGTCGTGCAATTTCCATCTTTACTTCTTCAACCTCTCTCGCCAATACCCCATACCGACGAGCAATATCCTCGAAAGTTCCCTCATCCACAGCGATGCTAGTAGCCGGGTCAGACATCTCTACATCACCATAAGCTCTCAGCTCCTGAACCGTCATTTTCCGACGGTGCTGCAAGCGCTCCTTGGTCTGCCTCAGATGCTGCCTATACCGAGCAAGAGCAGCAAGTGTTTCCGGCGTATAGAGTGTAGCTGCAACCTCTAACTTCGTAACCCTGTCCAATCGTTAAAAGGCCAATTCCACTAAAAAATAGAAGCAAGACTTGAAAACCGGGAAGAAAAAAAACAACTTACTCTAATTTCCCTTCTACGCCCTGCGCAACAACAGCCAAATGCTCCGCCTTAGCTTTCGTCGCACGCGCCAAAGCCCCATGTTTCGCCCGCTCCAGGATCACGACAGTGCGCTCCAGGACTCGCGCCCGCGCGGCAACAACCTCCGCCGCCGTAGCAGCCATCTTCCGCCGAGCGACGGGGAGCTCAGAAAGCTGTGTGTGGCGCAGCGCGCGCACCCGCGCCTGTAGCTGTGATGACAGCAGTGGAACTGATGCCATCGAGGTCCGGACTCGGCGGTCGCGGGCTCGGGCGCGTGCGTTGTGGTTCGCGTGCTGTGGGTGGGCGTCTGCGTCATGCGCGGTGACCAAGTCTGTGTTTGCGGTTGATAGTGCTCGTAGGTCTTGAATGGCGGATGAGAGGGATTTGGAGAAGGGCAGGATGAAGGCTGGGATATTGGTGTAGAAGGCTTCGATGTCGGGTGCTAGGAGGGAGAGTGCTTCGTCTGGTTTCTTGGGCTCATTTTCTGGCTTTGGGGTGGTGGGTTCGATTGCACTGGGTGGGGTTTCGAGATAGAGGGTTATTATAGCGAGGTTATCATGGCACTGGAGATAGTAGATTCATTAGGGGTGTGGCTTTCCTCATGGCCTATGACAGGTGTTGTACTAACCTCCGCGGGTAGGTTGCTGTCTGGGGCGAAGGCCAATTGTCGGAGCATTTGCTCCTTGATTCGCTTTTTGGCATTTTGAGCTTGACATTGCTTCAACTCCTAGTGATAGAGTGTCAGGGCGCTGTTTGAGCCTGGGTCCGTTTGGTATGTGCGGCGCAATGGCGACTACTTACTTCCACCACAGCTGTGGGGGCTGGGCTCGCGCTTTGAGCATGCGTTGAGGCATCTGGGTTGAGGAGGGAGATTGTTAGATTCTCATATAGTCGTTTGAATTGAGGGTTGTGCTCAAGAATTGAGGGGTCGCAGGGAGGAATCATGTTGATGTTGCAAAGAAACTGGGGAAGTTCACCGCCGAAGAAGACCCGACGCACGGCCAAGACATCTAGGGAAAATATATGCAAGTTACAATAGTTTGTACATTCAAACTACATGTATAGCACCTAGGAACTTCGATACTTTACTATTACAAGTACATATTCATTTTGCATTTCCGCGTTTCTTTCGTAATCATACAAGTTGAAGCTAAAGCTTCGGTTCACCTCTTCCATCCGCAACGTCGTCGGAGAAAATAGAGCAACCTCATCCACCTATCCTGGTTGTGAAACGAAACGGGAAAAAAAAGTGTACACTCAGGCATGGGGGAAGGGAAATTCAAAAGGTCAAGTAAATGAAATCCTGTTCGGCCAATCTTGAGCATAAGGTCCGTCGGTGGCAGCAGAAACCTTGCCGTGTGCAGGGGTATTCGAAATCAAAGTATGTACAGACGTTGCCGGCTGGGATTGCATAGCGCATTGCAAGCCCGCCAGGATTCAGCGGTGTGACTGAAAAAGAAAGATATGGCGAGAAATTGTTCGGAAAGACACTGGGGGAAACGACGCTTAAAACGCAAGTCAGGGTGAAGAACCATCCCGTATGAAAAAAATGGCGGGATTGAATCGGAAGAGTATTTTCTTTACTCCTCCTCGCTCTCCTCCTCGGACGAATCAGACTCATCATCGCTGCTTTCGTTGCGCTCAACTGAGGCCACTGGGTCGGGAGAGTGAGGACCACCTTGGAAACGCGAAAGGTTGCTCTGGAGCATATTGATCTGTGCTTCCTGCTCAAACTTGCTCATTGGCTTGTTCTTCTTAGGTTTGGGAGGTGCCACACTGCTAGCAGGGAGATCGTCTTCATCTTCATCATCCATAAGATTCGGTACGTGCTTTTTCACGAAGTTAAGCAGCTTCAGCAAGACATCGTTAGGGAGCTCGTCGATGTCCAACTCAATTTCGGCTTCATCAGTGCCCTGTGGAATCTATGTTAGAATCGGGTCGTGCATAATTATAATGTGTAAAAATCTTACCTTGAGTTGAGGAACGTTGTTCTGGATAATCTGAAGGGCTTGCTGCATCCTCTTATCGGGGAGACTACTGATACCATTCGAGATAATCTGTTTCTCGCTGTAGGTGATGGCGCGGGTCTTGCCAGGTTGAGAGCTTTTGCTCTTCTTGTCTCGCTTTCCAGAGTTGATTTTCTTGGAATCCTTCTTGGCGAGCTTGGTCTTGCCGACCTTCTTGGAGGAAGGAGGAGTCTTCTTTTTCTTGTTGGTAATAGCCTCAACCTGACGAGACATCTCAGCAATTTGCTTCTGAAGCAGCGTGAGTTTCTCGTCATCTTCTTCGCTCTCTTCTGCATCCTCATCACTATCTTCATCAGAAGAATCAGTGTTCTGCTCGGGGTGTGGTTCATGCGCTTCGAGGTAATCCGACTTCTGGGCCCACTTTGCGTTGAAGATTTCTTCAGCTCGCTGGCCACAAACGTAAGTAGGGTCACCAGGGATATTGAAGCGGTAGCAATTCTTAAAAATGAGGCGGACATCATTCTCAAACTCCTTGGCATTTTCGTACTGGCCGGCCTTAAGTTTGGTTTGAACGGTCGACAGATCCATCGGCTTCTTGACAACGCTGTGGTATGTGGGAATATTCAAAGCAACGGGATCCACGGGATAATAGAAAGGCATCACCCAGCTGTAGTGCTTTTGCTTGTGTAGCTCATCCAAGACTTCCTGGCAGAATCGCAATTCCCATTGAAACTTCTTCTTCTTTGGCTTGGTAGAATACGGGAGGTCACGCTTCGGGGGATGAATTGATCGTTTGGGGCGACCATCAGGGTTGGAAGAATCGCGGCGAATGACGGGCAGACCTTCCGGGCCTAATGCAAATGTCTGGGACTGGGGAGAGGCAGCTTTGGGCTGACTTGGGAGAGAAGTCCGGTGCTCCCGGCGAGCAGCAGACGTCTTCTCGGTCTGTTTCTTCGGTTTTCTCTCCTCAACCTCTTCGGGCTTAGGAAGGTTAGTCATCTGCTTCTCGAAGGTCGCCTTCAGCTTGATGCCCTCTTGGGTGACCAGGTGGTCTGGGCCATTAAAGATGGTGGTATTATTGACCATCAGTGCAAAGTCATCTGCGACTGCCTGGGGGGAAGAATATTGGTTGTTCCTGAGCTTCCTTTCCATAGTTCCCAGGTCCATGGGCTGGGTGACAATAGTGTGATATTGCGGAATGTTCAACTTGACAGCATCCACCGGTTCCTTGTAGAAACGTGCATCGTGCATGCGCTTGAGGCTTGTGAGGCTCTTCGAAATGAACTTGTGTTGCATTTTAGTGAGCCCTGGTCCGCCACTAGGGCGATTTGGACCAGGTGTTGCAGCAGCCGGGGTGTTAAATCCCGGTGTCTGAAAGTTAATAACCGAGTCGTCGCCCTCGACCTTGGTACGCTTGGGGGCTGGTTCTTCGCTGAGATCAGCATCCCGTTGGCGGGACATCTTAGAGGGAGATAGCGGGGCCTCAGATGCGTCCTTCATCTCCTGGTCAACGGGCTGCGGCGCGGTGAAAGCAAGTGGTGCGGAGGCAGGGGTAGGATGATGGGGCAGGTCAGTTTTCACGGCAGGCGAAGCATCTTGGTTGTTATCGATGGCCATTGGCTCGGGTGTATCACTGGGGCCATCTGCGGATGCAGGAACTGTAGGAGGTGCCACAGCCTGGGGGGCGGGCGGAGCGACACTTTCAGCCGCAGCGTTGGCTGCACCAGGAGCGGTATATTCCTGGACCTGCGAAGGGCTCTTCTTTTCTTCGGTCGGCTGTGTCTCCGCGGGTGGAGCAGATCCCGCGGCAAGTGATGAGTTGTTTTGGATCATTTCTGGGCGGGTCTGATTATCGGGGGACTTGGGCGGTGAGGTCGCAACGATTGTACCATTGGTGTTCGAGGACGCGACAGGGGTGTGGCCATTCAGCGTAGGTGATTTAACCTCAACGTCCGCGAGACCATCAGTTTTGGGATTCACTGCAACATTTTGTGCGCTGTGCACCAGTCAGATTAAGAACAGAGCAGATAGTGAAGCTGATGTACTTACCTGTTGGGTGGGTAGTCAGGCGCAGAAGGGCCAGTAGGCGACGGAGGCAATTGAGGCTTGTCCTCCTTGGTAACAGGCGGAACCTCGGGAGGCGGAGTCGCCATTGGGGTCGCGTTGGATAATCAAGAATACAAGATAGGGAAGGATGAGAGTGTTGAAGATGTAAGAGTTATGGGGAGGTGTTTTGAAAGCTAGTGATCAACTGAAAACACCCGTGGGGCTCTCGCCGCGAAGCAATCTCGAGTGAACAAACACTAGCGGCAACCGAGGGCACGTAGTGTGGACTCAACGGTTGATGAGGCTTGATATCAAACGTGTCGCGAAGAAAACACGGGAGGGAGGCGGGAGTGAGGTCAGAGATGATCGGGAGATAGGAAGAGTGGAGAATGCGATCGGAGACGAGGTATTTATACTGCCAAGGCGGTATGAAAGCTCTCACGTGATTTAGAATTGAAGCCAGGTCTAGATGACTTGGTAAGATGTATGGAGCTAAAAAAGTTCCGATGCCTGAGGCAGCAGGATAAAAGGGAATTATGCAAATGAAAATAAAAAATAAAAAAAATAAAAAATAAAAAAAGAATTTGGGAGAAGGCCGGTTAAAAGGGGAGGGAGAAAAAAACCGCGACGCGACGCGTTTGTTATGGGTTCTTCTTATAAGGCGGTCAGGAGAATAAAAATAGGAGAAACCAGGACGGAAGCAGAAAAATGGTCGGAGGGGATGCCAGAATCCTTAAGTACAAACGGCCGCCTTGCACTCTCCTGTTACCCAGTTCCACCATCCACACTAGTCCCAATTCTGTTAACCTTCTTCCCCCTTGATTGGTTCTATACCCCTGGAATCTTTTTTCTTCTTCTCTTTTCTTTTCTCAGCTTTTCTCTTTTCAAGCTGAACACTTTATTTTGAATTAAAAGTTACTCTCCATCTTTCTAATTTCACTCATTTCTTCTCACTTTACCTATTAGAGGTTTTATAAAACCCTTCGGTGGACGCACATCTCTCGGATGACTCAAAGCCCTAGGGTTCTGGCTGAATCCGGGTTAGGCCGTGATGGGTCTGAGTCACGTCACCACTCGAACTCTCACGTGACTATTATATGATGAGTACACGTATTGTACATTGATAAGAACATCTCCTTCCAATGTTCTATGTATACATTTAATGCAAGGAACATGTTATACAATTTTAAAACATGTATAGATCACAGAGTAGGCTAGTATCTAGTTCCCCGCTAATCCTAGAAATTTCCAATCGGCACGTCGCATTTACTACCAATGGCAATGGCCAGCTGTAGTTACCTCGATCCTTACAGGTTGGGCAAATATACGTGTGTCACATGATCTGGGAGTTGGGGGTACCTTTGGCCTTGAAGATCTGCCCAATGGGAGTCCCCGATACCTTGAAGTATACGATACATAATTTTTAGTGCTACACAGTTTAGATGGCTTAGGTTTATCTGTAACCACTATAACCAGGGCTTTTGTTTTACTACTATCTTGTTTCTCATAACTATATGTTGAGAATTTAGTTTGAGTCACATAATGAACTTGAAATTATTGATATTATCGGTTTGGCTTTGTAAACAAATATTGGGGATATATGTACAGGAAGTATATGCTGAAATGCCCTGCAAATGTTATTATATATTTTCGCTCAAAGGGATGTTGATATCGAAAGTGCCAAAACTGGAAAAATGAATTGTGAAAATAAAGCCCCTAGATATGAAAAAAACACAAAAAAAACCGCCCTGGTGGACCCCAGGACACAAACAAAATCGAAAACTCGACCAAAATGAATCATAGAGCGGTAGCGTTACTCCAGGGCCTACTTAACTGATATTGAAGCATCTCGAGGTCACGGGATGATATGATTAGATAAGAACCTCTGATGGTCTAACCCCTTTAGGACTAGACCGTCAAGGCTCTACAGAACATTTTTTTTCCTGTCCGGATCAACTGCGAAACCACCAGCCTAAACCCCCATTTGTTTCCTTAGGGGCGGAAAAAAATAGAGCCTTATCGGAATCTTTGCTGTCTTTATTTTGGCCTGCTCTATTGATATTTATCTCCACACCGCCGCATACTCGACTGTGAGAAAAAAAAACGACCAGAAAAAAAAGTTACAGCCAAGATGGGAAAGAAGACCACTCGCCCATCCACCAAGGTCGCCTCGGCCGCCGCATCGCCAGCCTCGGGAATGACATATGCGGGCAGCAAGTCGTCCATTCTGCGCGCTGCATTCTCCCCGTCAGAGTACCAATTGGCCCTGTTTGCGTCCGTTATTCAAGGCCTCGATGGTCAGCACATTCGCATTCACGACACACAGACAGGGCGTCTCCAGTGTGAGCATGCTCTGGGGCCAAAGGAAACGGTGACCTCTTTGGACTGGGGATACTATGGTGGCTCCGGCAAGGGTCGTGACCAGTCGAAAAAGAAGCGCAAGCGCGGCTCCGATGTCAATGGGATTGATGGTCTGGACCAGAGCGATATCGTGGTTGCATTCGGCACAAACACATCCGATATCCGCATGTACTCGCCATCCGAAGATAAGGTCGTCGGCACTTTGACTGGTGCGCATGACAAGGGTATCAAGGACTTCAAGTTCACGGCCGATCGGCCCGCCCAGGAGGCCTGGAGTATCGGTGGTGACAATAAGCTTGTCCAGTGGGACCTACGCACCGGACAAAGCACCAAGTAAGTTTGTATATTTGCTGGCTTATACCGAGCTCCTAACTAATGATGTGCCTCTAGGACAATCCACCTCCCCGCATCCTCAGTCTTTACTGCTCTCTCCCGCCCCGTTCCCTCAAACCCTCCTCTTATCTGCGCCTCCCAGACCCCGTACTTAATAGATACTGAGAAGGCCGACGAACCGGTTCAATTCCCTGCCATGCGCAACCCTATTCACACCGTCATCTCGTCTTCTTCCGAGTCCGCTGGTGTGGGTGCATTCCTTGCATCCGATGGTGACCGCTTCGTCAACGTCTTTGATGCCGCTACCCAGAAGCTTGTTCGCAATCTTGTCGCCGACCAGGAGGTCTCGTCGATTACACTGCAAACTGATGGTGTTGCCACCCCGGAGAAGCAAGTACTTGCTGCGGTCACCGCAGATGGTAGCATCGAACTCTTCACAAAGCCATTTGTTCAGCCCCAAAGTGCGCCCTCCGCAAGTGCTAAGGCCAGCCGGAAACAGATGACCCAGAAGGCAAACGCAACTCTCAAAATCACCAACACCGAGTCCTCCAACGCCTGCGTTCCCGTCGCGGCCATCTCATTCCAAGGCCCTACCCTCGTGGTTGCATACACCGAGGGTGGTGTGATCCCCGTCTTTGAGCGTGTCAAGTTCCTCGACGAGAACACCGACGAGCTCTCATTCACTGGAATCAAGACTGTGGTGAAGACCAAGTCCGGCTCAGCACTTTCTTCCGTCACAACGAATGGAGTTAAGAGCGCAGGCGAGACCCGTGTTGACGAGTCTCGCATGAATGTCGAGCAGGGAAACCTGGTCGATGATGATGTAGAGATGGAGGATTCACGACAAGACGCATCCGACTCGGGTAGCGAGGAGGACTCCGATGACGAGGACAACAAGAAGTCCAAGGTTTCCAACGAGAAGAAGACAAAGCCCACCAAGCAAGTCGCAGCGACCGAAGATGTTGAGATGGAGAACGCATCTGAGTCCGAGCAGGAAGAGGTAGAAGAAGAGGGCGCAGAGCCATCATTTGGAGAACTCCTGCGCGCAAACGCAGGCCAGGAAGTCGACGTCGAGGCCGAGCTTGACGACGACATCCTCCTGGGCGCATTGGTTCCTGGCAAGCCTCAGGCCGCAGTGCAACAGATCCCCACCGGTGTTTCTCTTGCTACTGTCCTCACACAGTCGCTCAAGACCAACGACAACGGCATGCTCGAGTCTTGTTTCCACACCGGTGACACCTCCATCATCCGCACTACCATCCAGCGTCTTGACTCCTCACTGGCCGCAACTCTGCTTCAAAAACTCGCTGAGCGCCTCGCCTCCCGGCCTGGCCGTTACGGCCACCTTCTCGTCTGGGTGCAGTGGACATGCGTCGCCCATGGTGGTGCCCTGGCTGGCCACCCTGACCTCTTGAAGCGTATGAATTCCCTCTACAAGGTCATGGACCAGCGCTCTGCTACTCTGCCATCCCTCCTGCTCCTCAAGGGCAAACTTGATATGCTCGATGCCCAATTGGGACTGCGCCAATCTATCCGCGGTGGCGATGAGGGTATGGACAGCGAGGACGAGGATAATGTTATCTACGTCGAGGGTCAGGATGATCTCGAAGACAGTGAGACCGAGGCCAAGACCCCACGGAAGTCAATACGCGACCAGGCTTATGATGAGGATGAGTCAATGATGAATGTCGATGAGTCTGAAGACGACGAGCATGATGGAAGTGACGAAGAGGATGATGACGAAGAGCCTATTTTGGATATTGAGGCTGCTGAGTCTGTCGGTTCTTCTGATGCTGAGGAATCCCTGGAGGAGAACGAGGATGAGGATGACGATGAGGACAGCGATGGCTCGATGGTCGACTTCATTGCCGACACGGAAGACGACGAGTCTGACGATGCCGCTCAGGTGCAGCCCCCGCCATCAAAGAAGAGCAAGTCTTCTGCTTCTGTCGGCAAGAAAGGCAAGGGCGGCAGAAAATAAGCGTGTCTCTCTTTTTGAAGTTGTACGAATTAGAGATGGGAGAAGGGGGTTACGGTCTATAAAAGAACATATTTTTTTTTATCCTTTGATGCATCCGACGGGTCTGCATTTCATTTTTCTTTGTTTTTATCTTTTGCTTTCGATATCTTGTGCCTCTACCGAGCGCCTCTTGCGTCTCTATCAATGTCTATTGAATTCTACCTTGGTATCTTGATATCTCTCTTCTTTGTACAGATTATCTTATACTTCCTCAGTAGATATGCCTATGCAGATCTGCCAATCTCCTTGCTATCTATGCTAGCAACTCCTCCCCCTGACAGGGACCCTCATGCAAGACCCGATGACCCGGCACCCCTTTCTCCCCGAGGGGGATCAATACGGATGTCGTCCGGTCCTGCGAGGGGTAGGTAGTGAAGTGACCCAATGCACTAACATCAGCGGTGTCGAGGGCTAGTATGACTCCATTCTTGCCACCTTCAATCCAGGCCTCGGTGGTCGAGTTAGGGAGCGTGATATGCGCTAAGCCGGAGAGGAAGACCACCCATCTATAAGTGCGAATTTAGCCAAGAATGTACTTTAGAAACCCATTCCCGAGTATAAAAACAAAACAAAACAACACATGTACAATGAATACGACCCATTCAGGGTCATTTTAAAATAGCAAAAGACGTGTATATTGAAGAATATATGTAAAGGAGTATATAACTTACTGTAAAGCAGGCGCATTATGCCTACCCCCATCAAACCCAGCCGGCAATACCGTAAACGACGCGTTCCCACCCATAGCCCCTAAATCCAGCGAAGCGCTCCCGACCTGGCCGGGTTGAACGGAAGTTTCAAATCCCGGCTGGAGAGCCCAGCACTCTAGGGTGGAGCGATTGTGGCGGGCGCCGAGGACGGTTATGTTAAGGGTGGAGCCGAGGGAGGGATCGGGGGTTTGGGCGAGGATTGTGGATGGTAGGACGAATTGGATGAGGGTTTGAGGGCGCATTTTGAGGATATTATAGATGTAGGACAGATAGAATAAGGAGAAGATCTAAGAGCTGGAGCTGAGGTCCGTTCTTAATAGCTGAAGAGTGGGATCTTCCCCTATAAGCCTATAAAAAGGCACTAATACGGAGATCAATGTATTGCATATTATGTAGTACTACATACGTATTTGGAATGTGAGATTCCATCGGGTGCCGGAGAGCATGAATTACATCTGCTGTATGTGCTACATGTGTATATATTAAATCTACTTTTTCACTCGACTAATTCAAGGACATACCTACCTAGACATGTATTCAAGCTTCGATGGTGCAAGCCAATCCCGGAGATGGTTTTCTCAATCCTGACAATATTGCCCGCTACAAGACGAAGATATGATATGTTGGGGATGAGTTATAGATGAATTAATCTCGCCCTGTGCAAGAGGTATAGTTTAGAACCTCTTCATATATGGATGGGTATTCGTTATAGAGGCCTGAAGACTAATACATCATATAAACCCATCAAAAGAGGGCTTTCACTTGGTTGGATTGGACAATAGAAAACAAGAACACAAGAATTCAATTCCTCAGAACAAAAAATGATAAACCTACCTAGCCAAGTTCTCTCTTTGCAGCGCTTAACTAATAAAAATATAAATGCTTAATGATAGTGAGAGTACCCAGTACCCAGAACCAAGAAGACAAAGAATACTAACGAATGACTTCACCACCAGACTTCTCAATGCCCTCGAGGCCTTCGAGAATGTCGCTTCCGCCGAAGAGTCCACAAGCAGAGCTAGTGCTCGTCCTTCTTCCCGTCCAGACCTCATGAAACTTCACAGTTTGATCACTAGACGCGACAATAATGCATCCCTCCTCCATTGTTCGCATGCACCACATTCCACCTTCTTTCTCCTTGGGGGTAAATGTCCGAGCACCGACCTTGCGGCTACGGGTCGGGATTACTTGCTCCGGAGGCCGAGTCTGACTTGACGAGGACGAAGACAAAGGTGAAGATGACTGACTGTCCGGCCTACCAGAGTGCACACCCGAGAAACTAGAGGATTTACCTGGATATCGCACTGCCCACAGTGCCCTTCCGCAGTCGAAGTTGTTGATTCGAGTCTCGGGGTCATCCCAGGTGGTTCCATATGGCCCCCAGGGAATGACGGCCACCTGTGCGCAGCTGGGCCAAGAAAAAACGGCGATTCGAAATGGGTGATCCGGCTGTGAATAACCGAAAGTAGCGGCGATCTCACGTCGAGTTTCGCTCCATATAAGACTGGTCACCTGCGCGAAGACTTTGATAGTTGCAAGACAGGCTCCACTCTGGGTGTGATAAAAGTGTATAGATCTGTCATTGGTACCTCCTCCCGTCGCGAGCAGGGATGAGTGCCATGGCGCAAATGCAATTGCTTTGACCGCAGCGGAGTGCGTCAAACGATGTTTCTGACGGTCGTATGGGACCAGAATCGTTCTTCCACCACCGGAAATTAAAGTGCCTGCATGGTTTAAAATTGCGGCTGCGGTTGGAGGCTTAGTCGGAGAAGCAAGCCACGATGGAAGAGCAGGTCGCCTAAGAAATAGTCTCCTTGTTGCGGTGCTGAGAGCAAGGTATGGAAATACACCGAGGCTGAAGCTGCTAGGGGAATCCGGGGGCGTAATGGATCCGACCGTATAATTTGAATGCTGTGACGGAACAATTTCGGCTAGTTCAAACAGAAGACAGACATTATCATTACCGCCCGTGGCAAGGTACTTCTCATCGGGTGACCAAGCCAGTCCACATATTTGTTGAGTGTGTGCACAGATCTTGGCAAGAAGCGTCATGGACCCGTTCCATTTCCACTTAGCTTGGTCTTCTTTGTCAGACCACTCAACCGAATAATACCAGACATTTCCAAATTCATCACCGACAACAAGCTCTTCCGCGTTGACTTCCACATGCATGAACCGCTCCGAAGGTCGCCGTGATGTCATCGGCTTGAATGCCACGCATGTAAGGGTACCGGGATGACTGATCTCAAACCGGGCTTGCTTCTCGAAGGTGCTCCATAGAGACAACTGACCAGATCGACGAGCCACTGCAAGAATGCTTCGCTCGCCATCCTCAGAAGAAAACGACAGGGAGATTACATAATTTGAGGGGTGTAAATCTGGAAAAGGAGGATAATCCACACCATGGCCTTCAGACCAGAGATATACTTGATGGCCCAGGCCCACAGCCAGTATCCCAGATGTTGCTGAGTATGCAAGAGTGCTGCAGTAAAAATCGTCCCGAAGGAAGGGAGCATCAAGGATTCGAAAAGGTTTCTGTGGAACGACCTCTTTCCTGCCAGGAGGTCTAGGCCCTGAAAACAATCCGAGTCAGTTGATGCCCCAAGAAGGCTGTGCATACCGCCAGTCTCACAACTTCCAAAAGGTTGATTGAAATATTATATATGTTTATCTGTAAATGGTAAATGGTAAATTTATTCCAAAGATAGGGCTGGGGGTGGCTGTTGCAAACTACAGTTGCACTTACAACGCTCCTTTTCATCTTTCTTCCAAGCACTGTCCTTCCATACAAATGGGGAGAGACGCTCGAAGTCTGGAGATGTTGGACTGAGGGGAGCATCCAGATACCGTAGACAAGTATCTAGTTGTTTAGTCGTCGGGTCAATTCCTAAAGCAAGCGCAAGCCTCGACTCATGGATTTCTTGTTCACTGTGCTTTGGTTTCTTGGGTAAAAACTGAGCTACGAAAATCGGGGCAGTTGACGATCCATTGGTTGAAGTGATCGGCGTGTCATCAGGAGCCGCAATAATGGAACCACTGAGGACCGCAGAAGCCCCACCCACGTTCCAGACTGCACCAGAACTAACCTGTCTCAAAGATCCATGTACAATATTGTTGCCTGTGATGTTGGGTTCCGTGACTAGACGAGGGCGTTGATGTGGAATCTGTTGGAGTTGAGTTGGCTGCTGGCGTCCGCTAGCAGCACAAGTCCCACGCAGGGCTGAGGGTAGAAATGGATCATCCCCGGGAGGAAGTCGTCGAAGTAGTCTCTCTTGAGGCGAAAGACGCTGTGGATGCTTGGCCACACGGAATGTTGTTGATGATGGTTCCACAAAGTCTCGCTTTGGGATGAATCTATCAGGCGAGAGTAGACTTTGAAAGGAGTTTCTTGCTACTGCCGCATTTCCAGTATTTCTCCCTCTGTAGCGACCTCTTTTGGGTGATGAGACCCGATTTTCTTTGAAATGAGGGATGGGTGTGAGAACAGGTTGGGCCTTGGGCTTCGACAATGATTGAAAGGTAGGCGTTTCAAAGAATGGCAAATTGATAGTTGCAAATTCAGTCAATTGGACAGGTCCACCTTCCTTGGAAGACTCGGATTGAGAGTGCTTGTGACTGCCTCGGGCGGTTTCCTTGAAGGAGTGACGTTGCATATCTACCATTGTTTTGGATGTAGGTGGATAAGCTGTATATGGGTAATGTCTTAGAGCTAAGAAAAGGAATGTATAAGAAGGCCTCTCGTTCAAGACATAGCGGCAAGACGAGAAAGGCGAAGCAAAGACAAGTACGCGAAGTACATATGTAGAAAGAGTGATCACGTGAAGCTATACAACCTTCTGAGGAAGGAATACCGGAGGTTACGTAAGTTACCCCACCACCTCATGCACCAATGAGATAATTCTAGTTGGCATCTGGATCAACACGAAGCAACCTAACACATTTGGCTTACTTCTTATTATCAAACAAACAGTGAAAATGCCCAGTGTGAGGTTAAACTCCCTATTGCTGTACCACTTCAGGCTGACAATTGTGATAGCATGGTGTGCCACGGTACAAACCAGTTGAGAAGTCCGCCGAGGCACGACAGCAAGAGCTGCAGAAGATAGAAAACTACAAGGATCTGGAGCGTTCCGTATCCAAAAAGGTTGACCATCCTATATATCTGACCTATAAACATAATCTGATACAAGACAGGTGGCTGAGCATGAGTACACAATCGAGACCTTGAAGAAGATCTCGGAGCTGCTGTCCAGAAACCCCGAATACTACACAGCCTGGAACTACCGCCGGCAGGTACTTCAGTATCAATTCTCCCAGACAGGAGGTTCGGATGATGAGACTGCCCATTCAATCACACAGTTAATCATAAATGATTTACATTTCCTCATCCCTCTTCTCCGGAGCTTCCCCAAGTGCTACTGGATTTGGAACTATCGTTTATGGCTGTTGGATGAGGCTCGCCGTCTATTATCCCTCCCTGAGGCCCGGCAAATCTGGCAGCAAGAACTTGCCCTTGTGGGTAAGATGTTGACTCTTGATAGCCGAAATTTCCACGGGTGGGGTTATCGCCGCTTCGTGGTTGAGACCTTGAAGGAGCTTGGCACCGCCGAAGAAGCAACAAGCATGACCCAGAAGGAATTCGAATATGCGACCAAGATGATTGGCGCCAATCTTTCCAACTTCTCCGCGTGGCATTACCGGACAAAGCTTATCCAGTCGCTATTGAATGAGCAATCTGCTAGCGATGACGACCGGAGAAGAATGCTGGATGACGGTTGGTCTAGCTTGTCTTGCCAAGTCTACTTTATGCTAATTTGAGTTTTTTTTTAGAACTATCTCTTATTCATCAAGCATTTATTGATCCTTATGATCAGTCACTTTGGTTCTATCACCAAAATTTGATGAGTGTGTTTGACCCGTCGATGGCCGAACGAACTATGGCCCCCAATTTGAGCTCATCCGACCGGCTGGAGTACATTAGAAATGAGATTCAAGAGATCCAGGAGATGCTGGATGGGGCTGAAGACTGCAAATACATCTACCAGGCATTAATTGAATGCACCCTTCTCGCATCCAAGGTGGAAGGCAGTTTGTCTTCCGAGGATCGGGACCAGATTCTGAGCTGGCTCTCGGAATTGAAGAAGCTGGATCCATTGCGACGAGAAAGATGGCTTGACTTTGAGAAGACCATGCGAAAATAAATATTTACATACCTATATGCATCTACGTATTATTTGTTTATTGACCCCTTCGCTCATTATGTAGTGTTACCACACCTTGAATTCCTTAGAAATACCAAGATGCCACCAAGGCATTCTTACAATAGCATATTAAACATAACATCCGTAGAGATAAGAATAACATTTGAATAATTCCAGGTTGGTCATATATACATGTCGAATATGCAAATGCATTTCCAACGTCCCCAACCTGTTCCGCCCTGAGGCGCCAATCAGCGGCGAGTGTACCTGGCCATCGAATCAATCACTGGGAACTCGCCAAATTCCTTTTCCATTCTCATTCCATATTTCTTTTCCCTTTTCGTGAATTCCACTCCCTTGGGATTTTTGATCTTTAGCTCTTTTGAGCCTCTGCTTTTTTGCGATCCTATGGAGTGTTCCATCTTCTGATTGTTGTGAGGTCACCTAATAGCTATGGCCGACATGTCGACGCCTACGAAACACAGTCCTGAATACGAAGTGGTAAGTGGTCTTTAGCCTTAGATATTTACAAAACCCCAGATTGCCTTGACACGAGCTCATCACCATCTGAATAGGAGTCTTTTGACGACGCCCTTGAAACGGCCCCAATCCAGGAGAACAACAACCTCAACGTCACAATCCCCAAGTCCACTTCCACCCGATCATTGACCGACAGTCCTCCAATTGGCTCACATATGTCTCCGGAATCAACGGGGAAACCTCCGTTCCCTTCTGAATCGCAGGACGAGAAGAAGACCGAGACCCCCGAGGAGCAGGCTAATGATGGCGAGGGGCTGGATGGACAGAATGACAAGATAATTAAGAACAAGAGCAAGGGGAACAAGAAGGACGCAGGAATGGATACGAACGATGGGGCCTACTATGACACCAATGACGAGGTGAACACCGCGACCGATGAGCCTACCCAGGGTAAGAAGCCGGAGCAAGGGCCCGAGGTTACGCAGACAGAAAAGAACGAAGGAGATCATGATCAGAGCCCATTGCAGAAGTCGCCTCTACTCACATCCCACCGTTTATCAACATCATCATCGCTTGACGAGGTGAACCTGATGAACAGCAAGGAAGACGAGTCGACACACAAGGCACAGAGCCCCCGGGACAAAACAGAACCGCCTCCATTGCCTCCTAAGGACAACCCAACCCCTCCGACAAGCGCAGGTCTGATGGGTCTGTCGGGTGGTCTGCCCTCAATCCCATGGGCGGCTCCTCCAGTGAACAAGAATCCACCCATTCCCCCGCCAGCCCCTGCTCGAAAGCCCAGTGGTCCATTTGCGTGGTTCTCTCGAAGCTCAACCTCGGCCAATGCGAAGGACATCAAATCCCCAACCCACTCTGCCAGCCGACGAAACACTGCCACCTCCGTATCTACTCTTGCCAGCAACCTAGACCAGATTGCTCGTGATGGCGACGACCTCTCAAGCATCGGCTCAAAGAAGCCGAGACGCAACAGTCTGAAGGATCAATTCAAGATGCTGCGCCTGCGCGAGGAGAGCCATGCGGTAGAGATCGATCAAACGAGTGTGCGATCTGGCCAGGCCAGCATCAGCCAGTCGGGAGCTAGCCCCCCTATCATCCCAGAGGAAGGAGAGGAGGGCATCTTGGCATCAAGAGCTATTTCACCTTCGGCGACTGTCGCTCCTGGGAGAACAGGCTCTGTGGCTGATGCTTCTACCCCGGTGGACTGGGAGATGTGGCAGCAGCTTGTGAACAACGGACCACAGGCCTTGGCAAGCTCAGAGGAACTGAATGCCGCCATCAAACGAGGTATCCCTCAGACAATCCGAGGAGTTATTTGGCAAATTTTGGCGGATTGCCAGACTACTGATCTAGAGGACACATACCGAGAGCTCGTGGCGCGCGGTACAGCACAGGACAAAGATGGACGAACAATAAATGGTACCGAAACTACGTCGTCGCGCTCTTCAGTCCGCTCCCACCACTCGGGTTCCGGATCACGGTCTAGTAGCGCTGCCCCCAGCCCGTCTTACGAAGGAGACACCGATAGGTTGTGCAAGGAACATGTCTCCAATGACGCCGACCGTCTGAAGAAAGCAAAGACAGACGCCATTGCTCTGCAAAAGTTGGAGAAGGTCATCAGGCGAGACCTGGGTGCTCGCACTAGCTACGCGAAATACTTTGTTTCCCAGGGCAGCCAAGAAGGCCTCTTTGGGCTATGTAAGGCATACGCCTTGTATGATCCGGGAGTTGGATACGCACAAGGCATGAATTTTATTGCTATGCCATTGCTGTTCAACGTGAGTGAACCCCCCAACTAAGCTGACCGAGCTTATAGGCTAACCTTTCACGCAGATGGACGAAGTAGACGCGTTTGCTATGATGGTCAAGCTGATGAACAAGTACTCCCTACGAGATATGTTCATTCAGGATATGCCTGGGCTTCACCGTAGCCTATATCAATTCGAGCGACTTTTAGAAGATCTAGAACCCGCTCTGTACTGCCATCTCCGGCGCCGTGGAGTTCCTCCCCAGCTCTACGCCACACAGTGGTTCTTGACTCTGTTTGCCTACCGTTTCCCGCTGCAACTGGTGCTTCGAATCTACGACCTGATTTTCGAAGAGGGACTGGAGACTACTATCCTCAAATTCGGTATTGCGATCATGCAACGAAACGCAGACGCGCTTCTTGAGATGAAAGATATGAGCGTGCTCACTACTTTCTTGAAAGAGCGTTTGTTCGATGCCTACATCGACAAGCAGCCATCCACCTCGTCAATCCTGGAGTCAGGCTTCTTTGGAAGCTCCGGTGCCTCCGATAGGGAGATCTACCGATCCGACATCATGGTGCAGGATGCCTGCGCCATTCCCCTCACGTCCGAGATGCTTGCCACGTACACCACCGAGTGGGAAGAAAAGACTCGAACTGAGAAAGAGCGTGAAGTCGAGCTGGAACATTTGCGGCACACTGTGAGCACGCAGGGCGCGCGTGTCCGACTTCTCGAGGAACGCGCCGAAGCATCAGATAAGGAGCATGTGCAATTAGCGTCTGAATTGGTGCACGTCAAGGTAGATAACGAGGAGCTGCGCGATCTCAACGAAGCGCTGCAACTACAGGTCGCCGAGCTCAAGAAGGTGGTCGACAAGCAGCCGGCCGAAGTGGAGGAAAAGCTCCGCTCAGAAATGGAACGCATCATGACACGGAATATGGAGGTGCAAAATGAGAACCGTGCGATGGAAGAATCAATGTCGGATATGGAGAAAGAGTTGGTTGCCACGAAAATGAAGTGGGCAGAGGTAAAGATATCCCCTTCAATATTCAGCGTGGGACGCCGAGACTGACGAACACAAACAGATTTCCGAGAACCACGAGACCCTCCGCCAGAAATGGAGCGACCTTCGTCGTGCCCTCGACTGATCACCTTCTATTACTTACTCCACCTCTCGACCCCGGATAGCAGTATCCGGTTCTGTATATTTGGAATGCACAGATGAGATAGCGAGGATCTGTGATCACGTTTCTATCCTGCGCATTTGCATGCTTATGGGCCAGGTCATTTGCTTTTGTTTATTTCCTTGCCGTACCTGCTTTCCCCCGTTTTGAGCCAATGTTATGATTTGCGCCTTTTTACGACCCTCTTTGGTATTTCCCTTCTCCAAGCTCTCAGCATGTCATTTTTGGAAGGCATTGGTGTTTTGCCTGTTGAATTATCTTTGCTTGAGTGTGTATGTCTATCTCCGATCCTCGGGCAGGGCGTACGAGACGTATGCAATGTACATCATCAATGGACTTTGTTCTCTTATTATCTAGTTTCTACACATGTCCTACATCATCCTACCTTAGCTCTCTACACTTTATACCAAGTTCATGCACCAATCCAAATGTAAATTCTCAAATAAATTACAAAATATTCTCATAGTAAGTCATCAACACATCCTCCTTGACAGGCCCAGCACAAGCCTTGAGCAGCTTATGTGCCTCACACTCGCCATCATAGTACTTCATATCCTCAATCGAAGCAAAAGTCGTCTTGACAGACAAGTTGTATCCCTTATTGCGAGCATCGGGGATCGAAGCGCCAACAGCAGCAGCGACGATGTAGGGCTTGCCGTCCTAAAGAAAATACCCGTTAGTAACCGTTGCGTTTCATTTCATTCCGAACCTCCCCTTCCATTCCTCTCCGAATGCATAGGGTAATACAACATAGTACACATATATCGCCAGCACGGGATGCACAGGACTGTGTATAGCAAATGCACTCACCTTTGTAGCAGTCTTCGCAAGAACCTTGTACTGCTCTAGTACGCGGTCGCGATCCGCCTCGTTGGGGATCTTGAAGAGAGTGATTCGCTCGATAGGGGCCATTTTTGTGATAGTGCGGAGGGTGAGTCGAGACATTGGGGGTTAACGGGGGTTTATATGGGCTTATATGGCGGGGTTAATGTTTAATAATCTCCAACATTGTTCCTGATACTTCCGTCGGCTTGTGGGGTGAAGTGCCGGGGTAGATCCGTTGATTCATGATTTGTTTAAATTAATCCGGGATTTTTCCAGGTATTAGTCCTAGTATTGACCTTGATTGTCTACATCTTCTACATCTGCTATATCTATCTTTTTAATTGAGAGTATTTCTTTGCTTTGTGAATGGGCGGAATGGTGTTTGGTTGGAGAGCGCGCAATTCCGCTCGGGTATTTCGTGTGCGGAATGGGATAGAGAAGGAGAATGGGATTATATAGCCGCCTAGGATGGAAAGTCAAGTGCCGAGGAACTTATCTGCTTCACTTATGATGTCCAGAAGATTGATTAGAGTCCTTTGATTGGACATGACATCTTCCATGCCAATTCAATCATTCCATGGTCTCCATGAACCATTGGTCACAGATTCCCACGCAGAGCCTGCTCCCTCTCAAAAGCCTCGAACAAACTCTTGAAATTCCCAGCCCCAAACCCATCAAACGAATTCCGCTGTATGACTTCTATAAACACCGTCGGCCTATCGCCGACATGTTTGGAGAAGATCTGAAGTAGGTATCCACGCTCGTCGAAATCAACCAAGATATTCAGCCGTTCCAGCACGTCGACATCGGCCCAAAGCGTCCAGGACACTTGAGTCAGGCGTTTCCGTAGATCGGCATAGTATACCGTTGGTACATCGAGGAACTGGACACCGCGCGCGTGGAGCCCAGTTACGGCAGCGACGATGTCGTGTGTGCGGAAGGCTATGTGCTGCACTCCGGCGCCGTGGTAATAGTCGACAAATCTATGAGGGTTAAAAGGATTGGTATGTAGGTGGAATAGAGAAAGAAAGAACAGGGGATTGCGTACTCTTCAATCTGTGATTTCTTCTTGCCGGTTGCGGGCTCGTTCATAGGCATCTTAATGGTTTCGTTTGGTGAAGCGATGACTATTGATCGCATCGCCGAGTACTCGCTGCACATGTCTTTGTCGTCGACCGTCCAGTAGCGGTGGAAGTCGAGACATTGCTCATAACTAAAGCTCATTTGTTAGAGCGATGAGTCCAATGAGGACGATTTTGACTCTACTCACTATTGGATAATGGTGTCCACTTCTCCCCATGACTGATTCCCGACACAGTGGTCAATCTCAAGAATGTTGATGGGCGGCAGAAGCTGTGTGATCGGATCTTCACTATCGATTAATCGATACCCAGGCAAGAAGGGGGCGCCTGCCGAATACTTCTCACGATTCACCAGAGAATGTACAGTATCCCCGTATGTCCCAAGAGTCGCAGAGACGATCCATCCATGCCCTTCGACAGCAGACGTCTGTGGCTCGGTGATGGCGCGAGCACCGTTCCCTACAGCTCGCTTCCAGACAGCATGTATATCGCCCACGATCCGGAATGCGACATCCTTCACTCCGTCGCCGTGTATTGTCAAGTGTTTATGGATCTCAGTCAGTGTCGCCCGTTCGTAATTCGAAGCCTGGCGCAAGACATCGTCTTCTGAGCCTTCATTCGGTGGGCCACAAACTGGCCCCGTAAGAACGAAAGTAGCACCGCTGTTGGCTACAACATAGCTCACAAGATAAGGCGAGCCGGTTTCCGGGCCGCGGTATGCAATGAGGCGGAAGCCCATGCGAGTGATCCAATACGAAGCGGCTTGTTTGGGGTTGCCGACATACCAATGGATATGATCAAAGCCGACATATTCGGGCCCCATATTCGCGGGTAAGATATCTTCATTTTTCGGAGTGGTCATGGTCAGTGTTGATTGTGGCTGCGCTGGTACGGTGCAGGTATCGACCCAGAAGTATGTCATCCCTTCGGCAGCGGTTGGCGCCGGTATAAGTTGTGGTCAAGTTATTTATGAATGATTTTGAAGACAGCTGGGCCAGGGTTGAAGGGGGAACAAATATAATGGCTGGTGAAGGGATCCCTGTCCAAACGCGTCACATTCCAGGCCGCATCTCCGGATCAATCGAGCGCGGGGGCTATCTAGATAACCTTACATATGAGGCAATGCTGAAGTCATCCATGCAGCTCTGGAGATCGATCATTTCCCATCCTTCCTGGATATTTTGCTGTCTGTGCGGGCTATTGGTCTTGGTGAACCTTGGTAGGTTCGGATTCAGGCTTGTATACCCGACAGAAGCAGAATTAATGTGTTTGCACACCAATGCAGTAGAGAAGAAGCCGCTATTCTCCGTAGCAAAGCGAGAGTCCATGTTCAGTTGGGTTGGCCATGCATGTCATGACCTCCGATCCAGTCCTGCGGCTCCAGCATATGTTGTACACAATAGATGCCATCTCAAGAAGGTCCCACCTCGCCAATGTATCCCATTCAATTCCAAGAAAGTAAAACATCCAACCCAGCCCAATCAAACATTAGTCACGGGTTCCGGTCGACTCTTGAAGAAGATCTTATAGCGCACAATCTCCACAACCTCGAGTTCCTCGCCCTCCGACGCCTGACGTTTTTGTAGCACAGCAATCGGCCGCGGCAGCTTCTTGACTTCTCCAGTCATCCGCTGATACCGGCCGACATACATGTATGCGCGCTTCATCCATTTTGTGTCGTCTGGGTTGTGGACCGAGTAGTCTGGGAACATGAGTTTTCCGATCGGAGTTTCGAATGTAGAGGCTGGGTTATCCGTAGAAGAAGAGTAGTCTATGTCATCTTCTTCTTCATTCCCTGAGGGGACATTGATTGTGCCCTGGAGCTCGAGAAGGGCTAGGCCCGAGGGTGTTTGAAGGAGTGCTGGGAGAGGATTGTTCGGCGTTGTGTCAGTCGCAGTTGCTTTTACTGGAGTTGAGCAGTGTGGGTGTAGCTTTATGGAGGGCATGATGTGGTCTCCTTGATGTTCAATTGGAGTTGAAGGAGGAAAACGCGAACGCGTGCCGCGATCGGCTCCCCACACTTCTTATCGCGAGAAATGGGCAATTGCTAGACAAGTAGAAAAATACAGAATACATATGGAAATGATTATTATTAGAACTGGTGGGATTAAGAATATGTAAAGGGCTTTATATACATGAATTCTTAATAGTCCACTGTGTATATTCTGTCTCCGGGAACGGATAGTCAACACTTGGTACAAAGCCGACGTCCAGGATCAAGTCAAGTGTTAGATGTGTAACAATTGATGTAGATTTTCTACATGGTTTGGACATGGGCGTGGCTGGTCGACAGGAGCTTTGGCATAATAGAAGTGTTCTTCCAAGCCATGGCCGAGACTGGGGGATCATAATAGTGCGATAGATGCCCTTTCTAGGAGAACAAATTTCTCGTGGCGCAAAGAGCAGCTAGCTCGATCATGGAACATAGTCCTGGAGGCAAAAAGGGGCAGGTGGGTGACAACACAGCAATCACGCGTTGAAGATTAGAACGTAGAGCTCGATACCTGCACAAACTGCCAGACAACCCTCCAAGGCTGGAAATCATTTAGACATAAAAGCGCCCGTCATATTTTGCCATCTATCTGCATATCAATATGTCAACTGAGGTCTTTCATTGCTAGAATCAGATCACATACCAATAGGTCAGGGGTACTCAACACTTGCATTGCAAAATAACAAATGGGAACAATGCACAATGCACAATGAGCCAGAAGCATAATTCTCAAGAAGTGCTATTCTTATAACAAACATCTTCGAGATTCTGCAGGCCCTTGATGGCCTCACCAGCCACATCTTCCGCAGTCCCAGCGGGACCCTGTAATTTGCCGTAACGGAGATCGCTCATATCACCCGCGGTCGTATTGAGTTGAGCCAAAATCTTCGCAGCCTCTTGATCAATCCCAGCAATTTCATGCTCAATATTAGCGCTAGCCGTCTCCATTTCAGCCAGGAGACTAGCCACCGAGTGATAATCTCCTGGTGCGGTAGGTGGCTGGCCGAACAGGTGAAGATCCATGTCAATCTCGCGTTGCTCTTCAGAATTGGAGGGTTCGACTCCAGTGGCTAGGATGGCTTTTCGGAGCTCTGCTCTCTGCTTTTCACCTTGCTTGATCTCGTTATCAATGCTTTCATTGACCCGGTCCATGTCCTGTTCTCGGACCTGCTGCAGTTCCCGATACAATGTCCTGATGTGTGGATGGGATCTTAAGCGCTTTGGGAAGAGCTCTGTGAACTTTTGTAGTGACATGACTGTTGGCAACGGGGCTGGAGAAAGCAAGAAATTGCTTAGGATGAACTCCTCTGAGGGGGCCATGATGGATGTGTGTAGTATTCACAGTGAGTATGGTGTTTTTTCCCCCGAGTGTAGTTCTGTCTTTTCCCGTTTGACGCGAACCGAAGTTGACAATATTCACGTGAAGCTGAACAATAAGAAACAGAATGAATAGAATTGGAAAATTGAAATGAATTGATGAACAGTTATTGTAATAATAGAAGAAGATATATGAATAGTAAATGTGAATGGAATAAAAGTGCCGCGCCTAATTCTTCTCAAGGGGCCACTCATATCTTCGCTTGATTTCCTTCTTCTCCTTTGCACTCCACATCTACTACATCGCCAGGACTACTTCACCACCTTTTCTCTCCTCTAAAATCTTGATATTTTCTGTGATTTCTGAGCTGGTCTCTCGTCTGATCTAATCTTGTGGATTCCTTCTTCCACCTTGATCAAATTTGGTGTTATCAAAAACATCTTGTACTGCCCTTGTACATCTTCCTCTCCTGTCTTTGCTCAAGTCTGCATCTATTTGCAGTGTTACAGTCCATTGGAATCTTTGAAGGCTCCCAAGATTCTTTTGGTCGTTGTGGCTTTTGCCGCCTGTATCACTCCCACGGGGCCTTTTCCCGTGAAGACAGGAAACATCTTCCAGACTCTACACCTTTGAGCTCGAAGGTCTCCAATTCGTCATACCAACTTGAAACACGCACATCTTCTACCTTTCTCCGACCAAAATGGCTCCTATTTCTATGTATAGCAAGGACGAGAAGGTCCTTTGCTTCCACCATGAGATTCTTTACGATGCCAAGATCCTGGATGTTCGCCACAAGGATCCCACTGACAAGAAGAGCCCCTTTGAATACCAAGTCCACTATAAGGGCTGGAAGAATACGTAAGTTTGGCTTGTTTCATTTCCTTGTTTCTCTACATCCTGCCTGTGGCGAAGAAATTCAATGTTGTTGTCCCCTCTAAAGTTTGTCCGGGCCATTATGGAAGATTTAACCTTGATCTATGCGCTCTCTGTTATGAAAAATGCCTCTTGTTTCCTACTATACATGTTTTGAGCAATCAGTATATCCAAACCCATTCGATTTGGAACAATTTGCTAACATTTCAACAGCTGGGATGACTGGGTCCTGGAGGACCGTCTTCGCAAACACACGGAAGACAACCGCGAATTGGCCAACAATTTGCGTCGCGAAGCTGAAGCTTCTTTCCGTTTGAAGAATACCAAGGTCACTGCTAAGAAGCGTGCCGGTTCCGACCGTGACTCTGTGCGGGACAGTGAGGAGCGCGGCGCCTCCGTGCCCGGCCGTGGCACAAAGCGAGCCCGTGACAGTGAAATTGAAAAGGTATGCAATTACCACATCAAAACCATTAAACTTGGTGTAATGAAACCAAATCAAGAAAAAAATACAAAGAAACTATAACATTTATGATTTCATACTAACAATCCACAACAGGAGGAGAGCTTCAACATCCGCCCCTCAGTCCGCATTCTCATGCCAGACAACTTGAAGTCCCTACTTGTCGACGACTGGGAGCAAGTAACCAAGAACCAGTGTGTCATCTCTCTACCAGCGAAGTATCCAGTCCGCCAGATCCTACAAGACTGGCACGAGGAAGAACTTCCAAAGCGGTCGGGCTCATCAGCAGACGAGGACGTGCTTGAGGAAGTTGTCGCCGGGATTCAGGAGTATTTCGACAAGTGTTTGGATAAGATTCTTCTCTACCGCCACGAGCGCCCCCAGTACCGCGGGCTCCGTAAGAAGTTTGAGGCTGCCACCGGGGACCTGGCCGATAAGGGCCCCATCGATGTCTACGGAGCGGAGCACCTGATCCGCTTGTTCAGTATGTATCTCCGGTTCACCTTACTTCTGAATTAACTGGGAGGGTTGGGAATTGTGCTAATCGTTGCGTTTGTGTAGGCACCATGCCTGAGTTGATTGCTCAGACTAATATGGATATGCAGGCTACAAACCGTCTGCGTGAGGAGATCTCGAAGTTATCTATGTGGCTGAGCAAGAACTCTGAGAAATACTTCGCTACCAGCTACCTGCCGGTGGAGAGCACTCACTGAGTGCGGCAACTCCAAAGGAGTAGGGGAAGGGGGTTTCTGTTTCTTTTTTGTTGCCTGTGTTGGGGTGGAGGTGGCTACCCTTCCAGCAGCAACTTGTGTTTTTTTTTTTAAAAAAAAAAGAATTTCGATTCGAGAGGCGCGGGCCTGGAATACAAATCATTTTGCTTAACTATGTCCTAATCTCTAAGAAGACGTAGAGTATTCCATGGTTCTTGTGGGATGTATTGGAAGCAGAGAGACCAAGCCTAATATTCCTTGGTAGTTATCATGGATGCAAGGCAATAATAACAAGTTAACACTGATAAGGGAGAAAATATGAATTCTCAATTGGATATCTTAATGGAAAACTCAGTGATACCACCACTACCACCTAGTGATCTACATCTCCATAGCACCACTCACATATATCCTGAATCCAGATCAGAATCCAAGATCCATAAAAATAGAAGAAAGAAAGAACCCCACAGGCTGATACCTAAGCAACCAGTTGCCTAGCATCGTCAACAGCACATCGTGCTGCACGCTTCAACTCACTCTTCCATTCCGCCTCACGCCACTTAGTCCAAGCACTCAGACCCTCAGGCGGCTGGATACTCAGCGTATCATAGCCCTGCTTAATGATACGGTGGACCTCGCGCGGGGAGAGATTCTTCTTTTTGATCGACGGTAACGCCACCGGCGCAGGCTCATCGGGTTTAGGGCTAGCTGCCGTAACAGCAGCGGCGGCGGCACGCGCACCATCCGACTGGAAGAGAAGCGTATAGAAATGAGTAGACACGGACTGAAGGGTGTCGATAGCGGCTGAATGCAGCTCGTTTTGGGAGATTGCATCTGCTGTTTTGGAGGCTGATACGCCTGTTGCTGCGGCATTGGAACGTGACAATGCGTATGCATCGCGGAATTTGGAAATGATGGGGCCTGTTTCGACGAGCTTGTAGAAGAGGTCATCGTACGAGGCTGGGTCTGGGAGGAAGGTGTCGCCACCTGAGACGCAGAATGCGACTAGGTCTGCGAGGGAGGTCGTGAGGGTTTGGATCTTGGGGTTGCTGGTTAGATCGGAGGCGTAGGTTGTTAGGAAGCGCATGAGGGAGAGAAGAGTCCGCCAGAGCTCGGACCAGTGGTAGGTGAGGCGGATCTTGTTCTTTGAGAGGTATGTGAGTAGGCGGAGGGTGATTGCGATTGTGTGGCTAGGAAGATTGCTAGTTAGGCCGTGGCTAGTGCATACAGATAATTATTGCTACATACCTGTATATGTTGACGTCGAGGCGCCGGCGAAGGTTATGCGTAATAGTGTCGATGGCGATATCAAAGATGACGGTTGCGAGGACCCGGTCTCCGCTGACTAGAGGGAGATAGGGCTGTTTCTGTCGACAGATGCGAACCTTTCGCTTGGCATCTTCGCTGCAAATGTGCTTGCAGATCGTCGGGTCTTCAACTAGAATGCGAAGTGTAAACAGGTTTAGTTCGGCATAGTGCCCGACCCGCGGGGATCGATATGCATGTTGGAGAAGATAGGAGGACAATGAGAGGAAGCTCGAGAAAGGGGATTCTTCATCATTGCTTTCTGGTTCCAGATGAACCAAATGATAACCGAAGAGCTTATTGGCATTTGTGAAGTCGTATGTGGCCATTAGGATTGCGGCTTCTTGTGCCGGACTGCCAGGATTATAAGTTTCGAATCAGTGGATTATCGGCACAGAGAACTTACAGATCAGCGAACAGGGCCTTCGCCTCTTCTGCCGAAGGAGGGTTCACTTTGTCCCTGGCGCCAGGAGCGAGCACTCGTAGTCCAAAGAAAATCAATGTGTTGGTCAAGCTCCAGCCTTCCGGGATATCATCCTGGACAGCGATGTAGCCGTTTCGCAGGCGATTACAGGCCAGACCGACACCTTTGGCAACCTTTTTAATATTTGACTCATTCACGAAATCATCAAGGCGAAGCTGGTAAGGATTTCGGAATTCAAACTTGTTGTAGTTGGCCAATAGCCCCAGCAGGAGGAATGGGTCGAACACTTGCAGTGGGGTATCAGAATCAGAAACATACTATTGGCAACTGTCAGTTATTTCCATACATAAAAACAATATGACTTATCAAACCTTCATCAGCGATGGGAAAAGATCCCTGTGTGTAAGATAAGAGACCAGGCTAGTTTTGTATGCTCCGCTAGTCATGGCAATGGCTGTGTTGATAGCTTTGAGCCGCACATCGACTGAAAAAAAATTAGGATCAATTGCCATGGCCGCGGTAAAGAGTAAAACAGACAAAAACTTACAACTACTGCAATTGCGAATTATTCTGTCCAAGACGGCCACGAAGTCGGCAATAACATGGTCCACTTCGTCGAGGCCTGCAAGAACAGTGATGACATCCGAACTTGGATTTGTGTATTTCTTGCTCAGAATGCTCGTCAAGAAAACAGTCAATGTCTATGAAACAAAGTTAGAGAGTATGTCCTGGATATTGATCATGGGGTTCTTACATCTAGTGCATAAGAATCTGATGGGGCGACTCCAGCTGCCGCTTCGCGAATGGCACGGACAAAGAAACGCCGAGTTTGAATCTAGTAATTGCATTAGGTATTTGCGTCTATTTCTTTTGGGATGAATTCTGTATCATGGCTTACCTGTAGACCGATTGTATCGTCTGGACTCAAATGGTCCAGGATAGCATGCAATTGATTCCGGTCTGGAGGTAGCAAGAAGAGTTCTCTCCAAAAGCCTTCTGAGGGGTCTGCATCATCTGCTGCCTATCATGGGTATGTTAGCAATATCCCAGAAAGCCATGTTTTCTGTTCCGTACTTTGAAGAGATTCTCATAGAGCTGGACAATCTTTGGTTTGAAGGACTCAGGTCTACTCTGCTGGGTGAGGGGTGAGGCGTCCATGATATTAGACAGAATGATCTGCAATAGTTAGATCGCCAGCATTGGAACCAAAAGAGTAAGGTTAATTTAAAGTCGAGTTGATTCAATTGCTTCGAGGTTCATGAAAAAGGGACACCAGCCACTTTGTCAGCCGATCCAGCCACATGTCCTTTTTACACTTGGTAATGTATTTACATTCTGGGATTTTATAATAATGAACAATTTTCAATATATTTGTATATTAAATTCGGTGGATCTATACAGTCCATCTACATTTTTTTTAAATACTATTCTCCGCCACTTAACTGCATTTGGTGTGGCATCTCTCACGAGGGGTGAGCCAGGTTTCTCCGAGGAACGGAATTCTCCGCGGACAAAGATGACTCAGCTTCCGAAAAACGCACCTGTAAACTGGATGACCACATTGAAATCAATCAGGTCTGAGTTATGGTTATTTTTAACTAGGTAGTTAAACTGAATAGGGACAAGAGGGATCATATGTTATCTTAGCCTCTCCTTAATTAAAAAAAATACAAAATAAGCTAAAGAGCCTCCCGGGACCGAGGAATGGCGCCACTGCTGTGACTGCTTGTGTGTAGAAATTGCTCGACGCTGATTGGCTATATTTGCGTCATACAATTGCCTTACATAATCCATCCGGGGCCACGGGGAATCCTCAAAACAGTCAGAGATTCTTCTTCTGAACCTTACTAGTTAATCCTCCATTCCACCATCTTCTCGCACAAAATCCTATGAGGCAATAGCTATTTTCGTCGAGGCTAACTCCAATTTCACACTGACTGCACCTCGACCATGAGTTTCTGTACCGCCATACAACGTCCTGTGACATCATCCGCCACACTGCTCCGATGGGCAAAGCCCTCGGCAGCACGTCTGCGCACTTTCTCATCATATGGAAACGCTCACCTATCTTCGAAGCGGGATATGCAAACCGCAACCGCCTACCGTCCTCATTCATTCCCATCCTTCCCGCCTCCCCGAAGCACCGGCGGCGCCGACACTTCTATCTCAGCTGAATTCCCTCCTTCCGACATGAAATCCCACCAGAACATATCACAAAACACATTGTCTAATGTGAGCCTACGGGAAGGCGAAGCGCAAAAATCGAAGCCGACTTCCGCTTCTCCGTCCGCCTCCAAGACTTCCCCGAAGCCTCGTCGACCACTTCGGGCAAGAAAGGCAGCCATGAAGTTGTCCCCAGTGGCCACCGAACAGCTTCGGAAATTGATGGCACAACCGGAGCCGAAGTTCATTCGAGTGGGTGTGAAGAACCGTGGCTGCTCCGGCCTCGCCTATCACCTGGAGTACGTGGAGAAGCCAGGAAAATTCGATGAGGTAGTCGAGCAGGATGGCGTGAAGGTCTTGATCGACAGCAAGGCCCTGTTCAGTATTATCGGCAGCGAAATGGACTGGCAAGAGGACAAGCTGAGCAGACGATTTGTTTTCCGCAACCCCAACATCAGTATGTCGCCCCTACGAAAACAAATGCAGTTTCTGAGATTCGGTTACTGACTCATGATTACAGAGGAAGAATGTGGCTGCGGCGAATCTTTCATGGTTTAAGCACACAGCTTGAGCTTTTCTTTTGATATGTTTCTTATACGGGACCTCTCGGCGTCTTTCTTCTCGGTGCATCGGACGGCGTTTTCAAAGGGGGTTTTGGGATTCCACGACTACCCTTTTGTTTGAGTACATACGCTTGATATCCAGTTGATACCTTTACACACTTTCTTTTCTGCATTTTGTTACTGTCTCTCATGGTCACTGTGGGTTCCTGTGGGCTCACAAGTTGACGGGCCATGTCAAGAGACAGGCTAGAGGCTCAGCCAATGAACTGTTTTCTTCCTTTTCTGCAGAGAAATGATTTTGAACCCTTGCAAGATCAGCCATGTGATATCTTTGTTTATAGATTAGTCCGAACTTTGGAAGGACATTGATGATATGTGACATACCTCAGAAAAATCATACATTTTAACCAAAACTTGCTTTCTCGATGCTGGTCTTGCTTTTATTCCCATCAGTCTTCGGGGTTGTAGAGAAGCGATAGTATACACTTGTATCCTACATGTAGCATGTCACCTGACGGGATATGGTCCGAGGCCCCGGAATGGGGTAAGTGCCGCATCTCCAACTTGAAACACACCACCAGTCATTGCTTGTACAGAGCAGCCTCAATCCATTCCACATAAAAACACAATATTAACTCCTACTAAAACATGGCCTCACCATTCCTCTCTCCATACGCAGTAGGCGAACCAGACACCGACCCGCTCCTCATCACCGTCCGCTTCTCCGCCTCAATCCCCGACCTCCAACTAGACGTTCCAGACCCCGAGACCACAACAGGCGCAGGCCTAAAGCAACTAATTCGAGCGGAACTCCCCCAGACCCTATCATCCAACCGACTACGCCTCATCTACGCCGGCCGCGGTCTCGAGGACACAGCCGCATTAACAGTCTCACTAAAGCTCCCACCATCACCAAGCCGGAGCCCTCGCCCCGCAGCAGACCAACTAGAGACACCAGATGAAAATGGCAAAGGCAAGCAGCCGGTGCGCGATACCCGCCCACGCCTCTACATCCACTGCTCGATCGGCGATATCGCACTCTCAAAACAAGACCTAGCTAGCGAAGCAAGCGTGGCATCCACAGTCCTTCTGCAGCAGAAGCAGCAGCAAGCCAATGCAGGCAAGAAATATCCCGCTAAGGATACTTCATCTATACTCTCAACATCTACGCCGCACCGCCACCCCCAAACCCCGCTCCAGTCCCAGTCAACTACCACCACACCCGCACCCCGCGGCTTCGACCGCCTCCTCTCGGCAGGCTTCACGGCGGCCGAGGTCACCGCTCTGCGCTCCCAGTTCCTGGCCGTGCAGTCTGTCTCCCGGACGCCGGATACTATGCCTACTGGTGACCAGCTGCGGGATCTTGAGGATCGCTGGATGGATGAGGGGTCGACGGCGGCGCAGGCGCAGGGTGCTCTTGGTGGGGAGGGGGGTGGGCTTGGGGATGATGAGGGCGGGATTGGATCTGGATCGCGTGGGGCGATGGATGATATGCTTTGGGGGGCTGTTATGGGGTTCTTTTGGCCTGTTGGTTGTGCGATGTGGTTGCGCAGAGAAGAGGGAATTTGGAGTTGGAGGAAGGGAGTTGCTGTTTGTGTGGGTGTTATTGTTAATGCGGTTTTTGGGGCGATGAGGATTATGAACTGAGGGTATTAAGCTGTGTCTTTCTGATTTTTGTTATTTGGCGTTATGAGATACCCCCCCAATTGAAACTATTTAGTACTTTCTGATAAAGACTCGGGATTCTTTGGGCTGTTAACCGTCATATTAGAGACCGGGATTGCTTGGACCAGAAGCCTGGGTCTAGATGTATCAAGACTCGCCGGATGCTATCATACATAATTGCAAAAACGCACGCGAGAGAGAGACGATAGCCTTGCTAGAGTAGACGTGAGAGCAGAAAATAAAAGGACATGAAAGATAAGGCTGAGTATACAAACGCCAGCGCGAAACTCAGGCGCTAATGGAACTTGCTGAAAATAACAGCGAAAATCAAAAGAACCAGGACCGTAATGATAGCAATAGTGATCATCCGATTGGTAGCCATCCTAAACAACACACGAGAGGTCAGCAATCACATATAATATAGATCAGAACGAAACAAAGGGGAGTCAGTACCTACGGGCCATACCCCTCAAAGTCTTGATGCTGGTATCAACGTAACCCTCACTCTGCTGCAAATTATTCCGAGCATTCGTGATCTGCTCTCTCTGCTCATACAAGGTGCCGAGAGTGCCGCGAGCAACATCTTCCGTCTCCAGCGCCATGCGCTGACTTTGCTGCAACCGTGCTGAGCTGCGCTCTAGCCGATCAGTACCGGAAAGCAACTGCTGTCTTTGTTCGAGGTGCTCATCCTGCGGCTCGTCGGTGTACCGGTCGCCGAATAGTGCTTGCCGGTCATCCGAGAAGGACTTAAGCTTGCGCTTGATCTCGTCGATGTCGGTTGAGTAGTTGCGGAAGCGGATGTTGACTTTTGACCGGGTTGCTGAGGGGATGTTCTGCTTCTCCATGCGCAGTTGGTCGAGCTAAATGCGAATTGCTTGGGTTAGTTCTCTTGTTCTTGTGGTTGTTCGTTGTTCTCGGCTTGTGGCGCATGAGAACGGTATGAGGGGCTCGGTGAACTCACCAGTTCTGTTGCTTCTTCGAGGACATGTGTTGCGTTGGCGATTGCTGATTTCCGTTGCTCGCCGCTGGCCTCGGCGATTTGGTCCAGCTTCTGGTTCAGATCGGCTTGCACCAGCTTCAACTCGTTCTCATAGCTGGCGAACATCTCCGAGCCGGCATCTGCGTTCAGTGCGTTTGACATGGTGATTGTATGATATGTGTTCTAGCTGAGGTCGAAGTGAAGATCTGCTATCTGCAATGGTTGATGTGTTGATGTAGGCTCCACCTTTATCTGGGGCGGGTGACGCTGTTCAATAGTGCTGGGTGGCGGTTCAGTCAACGGATCTTATTAGGGTGGCTTCACTTTGCAAACGATGTAGACCGGCTTTCCAAGGGTAGCAAGGAGCACAAAGAGAAAATACTTAAAAAAAAGGTGCTGATAGGATTAACAAAGGCTGGAACAGGAACGGGTGATGGTGAGACACACGTGATTCCTCCCGGAGTTGCATTTGCGATATGCAGATGACATCGATACATTCCAGGGCTATTTTGGATCTACAGCCATTTAAATTCTAGAAGTTAAAATAAGTTGGAAATGGAATTTAATACATAGCATTAGCGTAACACCAGGCCCACACAAAACAATTCGCCTTTTCAATAAACATCCAAGATACCCCTTTGGTATACAAGATCATGGAACTTTAGCCTCAAGGCCATCTATAGCAGGAAATTCTTGCTATCCTGATCAACAATGACTGCACTGCGCTTGGCATCCAGGAAGAGGTCCTCGCACTCAGCAATATCACCCTCCTCAATTGCGCCGGGGTGACCATTGACGCGCGAGAGAATGCTTGCGGGGGTTAACAGCTGCAGAGCATACCGCAAGCTGACCTTGCTGCCATGATCAGAGACCTTGGTCAAGGCAGGTTCTGTGATATTGAGACCTTCGACCTTGGCGCGCAGCCGGATAATAGTCTTGATCTCCTCGGGGGAGTAGGGGTTGGTGGGGATGATAAGAAGGCGGGCAAGCAGATCAGGGGGAATACCGTGTGCGGCGCTGATTTCGTGGGTACCGCGGATAACGGTGTGACCGCGGTTGGAGGCGAGGATGACAATCGGAGAGATGGTCGATTCGAGGGCACGGTTCAGATATGTGAAGCACTCAATGTCGAGCATGTGTACCTAGAGAAGAAACGGGGTTAGAAACATGATCCAATATTGCACAGGATAAACTTATCCACATACCTCATCGATGAAGAGAACACCGGGAACCAATTCCGCAACACCCTGATCAATGTACCGGTTAACAACCTTGTTGATTTCCTGGCGCAACTTGTCCGTGATTTCGGTCTTCTTGGGCTTCATCAGCTGGCCCATCATGCTCATCACATCTTGTCCGCCCTGGGGGCGGGCATTGGCCATATCCAGATCGTGAAGCGTCACATCCTGAACAATTTCCTTCTTCTTGTGAACCTCGCCCTTAGGGACAGGAACATACTCCTCAGCCTCGAGATCGAATTCGGTCGCATACGCATCGGATCGCCCGACTCGCTTGCATGAACCGGTGTTGGCTTCAATGTAGATAACATCTCCGACTGTGACACGCTCCTTCTGGATGGCTTCATAGATGCTGGGGTCCAGGCGCAGCTTCTTGGAACCCTTAGCGGACTTCAATCCGATGATCAGATGGCTAATCGTGCGCCCGTATCCGCCCAGTGGGTTCTCAGCCTCCTCGGGGGTAAGCTCTGTGACCTCTCCCTCATAAACTTCCTTCGTTTCGCGAACACGGAGGCCTGTCATACGTTAGCTCAGACTTCCACGCTTGTTGCGCTTTCATTGATGTCGCATTGCATACCAATAGCTCTCCGGAAGTTCTCCATCAATGCTTCGGTCTTCTTGACCTCTGCAGAATAGATTTCGCTGCCAACAATTGGGCAGAAAGGAACCTTGGTTCCCAGCTCTTGCGATACAGCAAGAGCCAGAGCAGTCTTTCCGGTACCAGGGCCACCAGCAAGCAGAACAGCTCGTCCAGCCATCTTCTTTGATTTAATCAAGTCCACCACAACACCACATGCCTGCCCCATGGTATGAGCCGTTAGTTATCGTTACTGTAAACCAGTCACCCTGGTGCATTCAGCGTTACTCTCCACTCACCTCGCGGGCAGCTCCTTGTCCCACAAATCCATCAGCATTGTTCTCTGGAGTGCCATCAGAGCGCAAGCCTAGACCCCGAATGTGTGTATGCGCAGCGGTCCTGTTCTCGCGCGAGTTGCCCTTCACTTCACTGATCTGGACCATATTTGGAAGAGGTGTGGCCGAGTAGAGCCACAGGTATTGATGAAATATGAATCAATGGGTTTAAAAACGAAGAGTAAAAATGAATCAAAGCTTCAAAGAAATAGCCTAGATAGAGAAGAAAGGTAACGCGATGGTTCTCTCTGAGATATGCTTCTGGCCGAAATTCGCGAGCTAGGGATCGCCAAATGAGAACGCCGCCCCCAGGGCGGTGAACTGCCCCAAATTCTTCCCTTGGCCTCTCCTCCGCCTATTGTCTATTAGCGACTTTCCGGCTCTTTGTATTCTCAACACTCTGTGAGGGTCCGATACCTGTCGAGCACAATGGCGGGCCTACAACCAAGATCTGTAATGGCCGCCCCTTTCTCTTTGGCCGCGGCCTTCCGAAGCCTTTCCATTGCCACACCAAAGCGGTCCTTCTCAACGACGCCAGCAACGCAATCGGTTCCAAAACTACCGGAAACTGCCCCAGTCTACCCCTACGGACCATCCCAATGGTACAAGCAGGCTGACTCCGGTCTCTACGGAGGTGCTTCCATCCGATTCGGTAACAAGATCTCCAAGGGACGCAACGCAGGCAAGACACGACGAAGCTGGAAGCCCAATGTGCGCCGAAAGAAGATTGAGAGCGAGGCTCTGGGCGAGTCGGTGTTTATCAAGGTCACTCGTCGCGCCTTGCGATCAATCTACAAGGCCAAGGGCTTAGACAACTATTTGCTGTCTGATCGGCCAACACGCCTCAAGGAGCTCGGTCCTTTCGGATGGAACCTTCGACACCAGATTATGCAGACACCAAAGATCAAGGAGCAATTTGACCAGCAGCGCAAGGCTCGCGGTATTCCTGAGCCCCCGTCATTGAGCAAATGGATGAGGGACCACAGGCTGGAAATCAGGAACAAAATCGACAACCTGGACATTGACGCAATGACCAAGCCTCGCAAAACTGCGCGGAGCTCCCAGTCACATGCTCAGTAGAGCAGTTTGGACCACCTTTCGTGCCAAGGGGAATGGACAGGCGCTTGTATCACTATCCTGAAGAGCGATGGACGGTTTTTTAGGCACCATGGAATTTGTGCCATCTTTGTACGCTATCTCTTTTCTCGTGGCGGAAATGATGCCCACAGCTTTCTAATTTGGGTGCGGTCTCTTTTTTTCAATTTGCATCTTGGGTCTTCTGTGTACTTATACTCCAATCTTACTTTGTGTTCCATATCAAGATGTTTCATCTTCTCCATTTTTATGCCAAGTCTATAACATGCATAAAGAAAATATAGCACTCCCCCGGTATCAAAATTCCGCCGACCCAAAGAGGAGTGGAAACATGAGTGTCTCGTCGTCAATCCCATATACACTTCCAATCCCGTTCTCAGGTGAGGAAAAGGCCTGGGAATCCCTGTTACTCATCGATCCAGGATGCGTTGGTTCACGGAAAAACGGACACACTTCCGAGCACATGTGACTACTCAAACTCCCAAGCATAGTTTGGTCATGCGATGCCGGCTGTTGGTGGAACTCCTCATTTAGACTTCTAGGGAAATCTTCCGTAGTCATCTCGCGTATCATGCGCAAAACACCCCGATGCATGATGATAGACGTGAGCAAAGGTATCAGTGATTGGATGTAGGAAGCAGACTGCGCCGAGATGCGCCTCGGTTGCAGGTCTTCCTCCGCCGTTCCATAAAGTGGAATTTCTTTAGCTAGAACATCGAAAACATCGCGCAAAGGCTCGGCTTGAACCCATCGCTCAGCGAGAATAGCAAGTGCGGTTGAGCAGGCGCGTAATGCTTCTGGGACTTCTCGTGATCGGTAGGCGATGGTTTGATATTGAGATGGAGTCGCCCAGAAGCAGTATAGAAGGGTGATACCGACGGCAACTTGGCTCAAAAGCTGATTACCGTACTGGGTCAGTTGATGGGGTAAAGGATAGAGGGTTTCTAGCACATACCCCAGGCCATAGTTGTGCTGTCTGTCGGTCTTTTTGGAAAGTCCTAAATGTCATCGCAATCTGAACACAGGCTGGGACTGATCGGTCCCCAAAACCATTACAGACGTTTTCTTTAGTTGGCTGGTGTAGCAGGAGGATCGTGTAGTTGTAAGCCATGCCAACCCATCGATCGCTCGTGTAGCTTTTGGAGGAAACATCGCTCAATAGGCGTAATTGAGACCTCCAAGAGTCCAGTTCGCCCAGCATATGCTCTCGCCATGTCGTAGAGGCATCGATTTCTTTGAAATCAGACCGCATCATGGTGCTGATGATCCGGGATTGTATACGTCTGCATCGGAATAGGTGAAGTGCTGGTGAGACATGGGTTTTCTGCGATGGTGTTTCTATTTGAATGCGACTATCCTCTGATCCTTCATGGTGAAGGTCCGCGTCTCCGACGTTTGAAAAAAGCTACCATTGTCAGTATTTTCAATGTACTTTCTAGGTACATACCATAAGCTCGGGTTATTGAGAAATTACTTACCTCCACGCTAATATGCCCATCCATGATATTGTTGGGGATGTGGTAAATCCAACTGATAAATCGATCCAAAGCATAAGCAGACCAAAACACTCGACGGCGGGTTTGGATCTCCAAGGAAAACGCGGGATTTGGCACCGCCGGCTCACTCTCAGCTAAATGAAGTTGGGCCACGACACAGTATCTCATCATTGCAGAGACAATGGTGACAATCATATGTGATGACGGAGAATGAAGTGCATGTAGAGTCAGAAGAAGATACGCCTGAGCATGTAGAACAGGATTGGGTTGAGCAAAAACTTGGGCAAGATATTTCATGGCAGTGTTATACAAAGACTGGGTTATTAGCTTTTCCTTTGGTCGTAGGTATAACATTGAACGTGCACTTACTTGAGAAGTAGCAATGTCATCGACCGAGACTCGAGGTGTTAAAAGTAGGGCAACAGCATGCACCTAGCAATGTATTGAGGGTTAATAAAAGTTCGAAATAACGAGTATTTGATCCATACCATGGTTACAAAATAGTCCTTCCATAGAGACAGTTGATCTCCAACCCTATCCATCTGCGAATGGGCCTTCCACGATTCATACCAACCGAGAAAAGTAGCGGGGTGAAGAAAGGGATATCGTGGATTAACTCGTTCCAGATATATTTGAACTAAGCGATCAGATGCCTCAGTTGAAAGACGCAGGACACGATCTGCCTGCAATACCTGATCTCTGAACTGCTCGAAAATGTGGGCATTTGGACTTTCAGACTGTGTTTGCGAAGGTCCAGAAGAATCGGTGCTTGTCAAGGTAGCTAGTATACCAATCAATAGACTAGAATGTCCACATTGGCCACGAGGATCTGGCAAGCCCTCCATTGTATAGGGGGATGGTATGGCTAGCGATGGGCAGGGGGCCGAATATCGTAGAGAAACAGAATCCGATGATATCCCGCCCTGACCTACACTGCGAGGATTACATGGCATTGACGCAAGTGAAGCCTGAGAGACATGATCCGTTTCAGTGCTTCTTTGATGCGGGGATCCCTGTGTAGTTGCTTTCCAGCTAGCAGAGATATTCCCTGACCTCTCATGTGGAATTTGAGACTCGAGGTCTATAATTCTTTCTTCGAGGGCTCGGGTGTATCTACAAAATTAGTTAGCAGGGTACTTGTAGTATAGGTTGACTCAACGTACTCGGTACTGATACGAGCCTTTCGGCTGACCGGCTCACTTGAGATGCATTCTATATTCAATCAGACAAGATTGTCTTGTTGTTTGTGCCATAATATAATTACCCTGATTCGCTGATGTGCAATTATTACACGGTCTGCTTCCTGTACACTGGCTTTGGTTAGTTTTTCTGCGATTGAAGGCTGTAATCAAGCACACTCACCTTTTGCTTCCGTGATCGACACCGTCGACAAGCTAATGCTTTCTGTCTCTTGCTAGATGTAACTTTGTTTCTTTCCATTCGGACTTGGCATTCGGTGGCTCACTGAGTGTATCGGACTAAGATATCCGATGAGAGTTCCATTTCGGCTCAATCGATCCACGTGACCAAGGATTTACCCAAAGGATGAAGACTGGAAGACCTGGTTATTTTATCTTTAGCTTCATTTTGAGTGTGTTTATAGAGATAACAGACCAATTAAATTCAATGTCAAATTCAAACCATTGGTGAAATTACCATGCAAGGTCATCGGCATGTCAAAGTCCGACGGATATTACAGCCCCCGAAAAGAGTCCGAATTGAGTACTTTAGATGGTCAGAGGGGTAACAATTTATTTTGACTCCTTTCAACCTTAGCTTTTGAAATATCCCACTACAGCAAAGAAGACCGTACTATAATGCCTCAGAAAATCACTGTTGCTGTGGCGCAAGCCCGCACTCTGTCTACACTTGAGTTGACACTCGCCGCTCTCAAGCAAACCACCCAACATGCAGCTTCAAAGGGTGTCCATCTTCTCCTCTTCCCAGAAGCCTATCTAGGCGGCTATCCTCGCACTTGTAACTTTGGAACAGTTTTTGGCGCCCGTGAACCCCATGGCCGGGATCAATTTCTTGAATATTTCCGTGCTGCCGTTGACTTGGGCGATACGCCTGCTGGAGCGGGAGATGAGTGGGTCGAGCGCAAGCTCCCCGTAGCTCAAGGTCGAGACCACCGTGGTGACGGGACAAGAGAGTTCCTCGAGCAGCTGTCACGAGAAACGGGTGTCTTTATTGCAACTGGATTGATTGAAAAAGCGGGGGAAGCCTGTACTGCTCCGTGCTGTATGTTGACCCACTGCGGGGTGTTCTGGGGAAAAGACGAAAGGTCATGCCAGTAAGTACACGGTCATTGTTTTTTTGGCTGTCAAGCGTAGTCAATTCGACTTCGTGTCGAATGCAGCGGGATTGGTAGATATAGACCAATGCTGACTTGAAATCGTTGAAAAAGACTGGATCAGAACGTCTAGTATGGGCCCAGGGTTCCCCTTCTACCCTCAAAGCTATCACTACGGAGCTTAATGGAGTCAAGCTTACTATTGCCGCCGCTATCTGCTGGGAAAGCTTCATGCCTTTGCTTCGCCAAAGTCTCTATTCACAAAATGTGAACATTTACCTCGCACCTACAGCTGATGGCCGTGACACCTGGCTGCCTCTCATGCGCACTATTGGTGGTGAAGGCCGCACTTTCGTGCTATCTTGCAACCAGTGTGTGCGTTACAATGAACTACCATCCTGGGTCACGGAGCAAAATAAAGCGACAGAAGGTACGTCGTATATGATCACACTCTGTTTCTTCTACCCAGTTATTCAAATGACTCATCATCTCTTAGAAGCTCCAGACCGCTATATCTCGCGTGGTGGCTCCTGCATCGTTGGACCCTTTGGCGAAGTCTTGGCTGAACCTATCTGGGAAGTCTCCACTGACGATGCAGCTGATGGCTCCAGCATCGAGAATGGACTTGTGATTTCCGATATCGACTTGGAGGATTGTGAGCGCGGTCGGCTTGATATGGATGTTGCGGGAAGTTACTCAAGAGATGCATTCCGGTTGACGGTTGACGGGTTGGACTTGAACCCTCCTCCGTTCTAGGGAGCAAGTAAAAGGAATGCAGTTGTAGTAGCCTTCATGGCATTAAGAAGCCATTCAGTTATGCATCACACGTCGTACATACATGGGAAAGACTACTGAAAAGAATAAAAGGTAACAAGTGCTAAAGGAGTGGGACATAAAGCGTAGCGTTCAGATATATACTTGGGCTGATCTATAAAAAAGAATATCAGATAATATTATTTTCCCGATTTCTTTTCGTATTTCTTGTCCAATGAAGACTACATCCAAGCCAATCAGTAAAGAGTATATATCTCAACTCTGATTATTTTCAATCCAAATATAAATTCCCACTGGATGCGGGATGTCTAGATCCGTTGGAATGCGAGGTGGGCCGGATTCGGACGCCACATCGTTGGGGATCTTCGCACCCGCGTCGATCTTCAACTCTCTTACTTCAAGCCTTCTTCAACTCTCCGACTTAGCCCTTCTTATTATGAGTTGTTTTCTGTCTAATGATTCAATCTAAACAGCACCGTTCCTTGTATAACCTCACATAGGGACAAATACGCCCGCCTTCATGCAGTTTGCGTTACCTCCGCGGCGGAGCCCGCACACTCTACCTCTCTCCCGTTCCTCTCGAATGTCATCCTATCGCAGGAAACAACTAAAGTCGGCCGCTGTCCTAGCATTCGCGATATTATCCCTTATTTATCTCGTCCGATACCTCTACCCCTCAGCCTCCCCATCCGTTGCAGCCCCAGTGGGTACTTCTGGTGTGGTAATCGTTACACTGCTCGACCGTCAACGGTTCAGCGAGAGCTATCTCAAAAAGATCGTTGCAAACCGGGAGGATTATGCCAAGCGTCATGGTGAGAGACCCGTCCATGAACTAGCGTGGAAGATCTTCCTTCGCAATGAACCCCATCTAACCATCACTCGGAAACAGGCTACACCAACTTCTTCGCAAGTGTGTCTGATTATGGCGATGCCGTTGGCGATGCCCCAATGAGCTGGGCTGTTGCACCGGCCACCCGCCATGCCATGGCTACATATCCTAGCGCGGCATATTTCTTCCATCTCGCCACTAATGCCTTGATCATGAACCCTACTAAATCTCTCGAGTCTCACATTCTGGAGAAGGGCCGTCTTGAAGACTTGATGATGAAGGATGTCCCCATTGTTCCACCAGATAGTATCATCAAGACGTTCGCACACCAGAAGGAAAATGATGTGGATCTTATCCTCACCCAAGACAGCGAAGATTTGAACCCTGGGAGCCTCATTTTGAAGAATGGAGAGTTTGCCCGTTTCTTCCTGGATGTCTGGTTTGACCCACTTTACCGCAACTACAACTTTGCTAAGGCGGAGACCCATGGACTGGTAAGACAAATTATTTACTCGATTACTCTTATCTTTATATAGATAGAGCTTTGAGAGCCTTCATGCTGACTGACATTCTGCTAGGATCACATCATGCAGTGGCACCCAACTGTCATTGCTCGAACCGCCCTGGTCCCCCAGCGCATTCTGGGATCCTATAGCAGTGACTCGCCGGGTGCTTCTTTGGATGGTACTTATAAGGATGGTGACTTCGTGATCCAATTCCGTGGGTGCGTTGACACACAGGGCCGAGACTGTGCCCACGAACTAGAGCCATACTATAAGCTATGGGAGAAGAAGAGACAGAGCGATTAGACAGCCCGAGGCTTAATTCATGAAGTGGCGTTTGCATTTAGGAATCCACTGTTTTCATATGGGGGGAATGGTGTTTTGCTTGGGGTGTTTCTCCTCTTCGCGGGTACAATGTTCTAGGGTTGGCCAGGCTGGTCATGGAGACTTCAACATATGGCGTATTCTTGCTTTTAATTGGCGTGCATACATAGCTGCAAAAGAACCACGATAATCATTCATTTTTCTATGTCCAATACTAAAATAATACATCGTCTCATGATGTCAGTAATTCATACCGTCTATCATGAAAACTAGGGTTGAGCGATAAGCTGTTTGGGATTGCTTTCAAGTCGTAAAAAAGGCAACCCGATACCTTTACAGTTTTCTTCCTCTTCTCCACCCACACAATCATTCAGGCCATTGCCATGGTATATGGGATCGCCAAATACCAGCCTGCACTCGACCATTCCGTCAACTGCTTAGGCAAGACCAGGGAAGATGACAGCGCGCTTCTTCTTGTACTTGTCACCGAACTCCTTGCGGTAGCGCTTCTCTTTCTTCCAACCCCAGCTCCACATCTGCAACCCGCCGACAAGAATGAAGAACAGCACACTCCAGTTCAACTGGCTGACAAGGAAAATACCCAACCAAGCCAGGATCTCAAAGAAGTAGTTGGGGCAGGTAACGGCACTGAAACCGAATCCAGACGGAATGCCTCGCTCAGTAGTACCAGGCCTGCGGAGATTACGCAGGACGTAGTGCGCATTCAGGTTCGCTAGCTCACCAAAGACAAATAGCGCAAGTCCGGCGTACATAAGGACCTGGTTGGGGGTACTAGTAGCAGCAGTCGCGTCCGGACGGAACACCCAGTAGGCGACGTTGAAACCTGCCAGAACCCAATAGTGGGCGCTGTTCTTGACGATATTGCGGGCGGGCATGGTGGCGCTGCTGAACCGGTGCACGAAAATTGTCTCGAACTCGCGCTTCAGGAAGTGCACGCTCAGTAGCGCACAGACTAGAAGCTGGAGGTCTGATGGCGGGGGCAGGGGCTTGTCGAAGGTGAAGTATAGGAAGGGTCGTAGTGGGAAAAGGAAAAGCGCGGGGATCAGGAGTGGGCCGAGATATTCAATAATGAAGACGGTGCGCCAGGCGATTTGGGGTCCTATTAGAACTATATGTTAATTTCTGTGTGCTCGCTGGGAAGACTGCGTTGATCCTAAGGGTTGGATTCGCATTGTCCAGGGTATGAGGTATAGACACGCACCGAGGTCCTTGACGTAGATAACACTTGAGTTGCGCATGCCAGTATCCTCAATGGTCGTGTTGACCGAGTTCGGGACCACGCTATGGTCGCTACCCTTGGTGATTCTCATCCGGTGGGTTGAGCAACCGGATGCTGCGGACAGTGCAGTGTGCAATTCTTCACTAGAAGCATTGAGAGGGATCTCAATTTCCTTGGGGAGCTTCTTGATGGGTTTGCCTGCTTTTAGATTAGCGATGCTTTTGGGCTACTCTCTCTCTGTGGTCTTGTTGAGAGCTAGGAGCAAACAATAACCATGTATGCATACCCCTTGGCTGAACGACGAGCGTGATTTTATCAGCCGCCATGATGATAACTTAGCTCAAGCAAATAGAATGCTTGAATAATGGAGCCTATTTGCGATCACCAAGATAACTCGTTGAAATTGCGACAGGCTAAGAAACAAGTGCAGTCCCAACAATCTACAATTGGGGCCTCGGTTGACATCACGTGTTGACACCTGAGGCCAAAGATCCAATATCGAATGTTTGGGCTTTCCTGGGATGGCCTTACAAGGTTGCCTTTGCAGCTTACTGAGAATAAAGCGTGCCATTTTGCCTTTTTTTTTTATCAAAGTCGTACAATCTTTGCATCTTGGCAATTGAGCGCGTGGCTGTGCCTTACGCCTGTTGCTCCAGAATATTTTTGTCTTCTGCACTCACTTCACCTTGGAGATTGGACTAGCCAATGGCATATTCTGTTTAATGTGGTATCTTCTTAGAAGACCACCTTAAATGCCATTATTTATTGGGACAACAAAGGTTATATACCTTCCTCAGTTATCTGGCCTGACAGCTGGAGCAACCCGTCCCCGGAAGCTAAAAGGCAGCAAGGCGCAAAATACGCATTCCAGTGGGGCACAAAAGTTGTAAGGCAGTGCTGGGTTTTGTGGAAGCTGAGAAAACAAGCTACTGCAATAATCAAAGGTAACATCAAATCAAAATCGAATGATATCACCCTCAGCTCCATCTTGCACGGTTAGTCTGGCCAAACAGCATCGCCAATCAACGCCTTAACCGGGACAAACCTTAGATGTCCACTCAGGATCTCTAGGTACGTGCCATTGTTCTTGATTTTTTTCTGTAAGAAACTATTATTTCCAGAGCCTGAGTTGCAGATCCTCGGACCCATTTGGCACCTGTCATTGCCCCAATCACAGTGCGCAGTTTAGACCACATCTTTCGAAACTATTAAATTGAGCCCTTGTGTGTGCTAACTAACATAGCTCGTGTCTATCAGTTGAACTAGGCAATCGTATTCCGGATTATCCGCCACGGCCCATCCAATAAGTGACTAGGCAAAAATCCCATAGACTCGACAGCATAGGCGAATCAGAGATAATTGATTGCTTATAGCAGTGGGGCATTCCTCGTCTCCCAGGATGTCCACCTCAATGGAGGCGCGGCTGAACCTCTAGGATGTGAGGTCCATTCAGCCGTACGCATTGCTCGGCTGATGGCTCTCGGATTACTCCGTGCTTCCCACGGCTTATAATAATATCCTATCCCATTTCCGCCGAAATGATCGCATGATGATTCACTTCTTCTTTTCTTAACTACACTGTGATTGTTGTCTCTTTTGCTGCTTTTCTATATACATGCTTGCGACTCTGAGTTATTGCTAAGCTGTCCACCTTATTACCTCGATACCTCGCCCTATCTAACCGTGCTTGACATATACCGGTAAGATCGTAATCGTTACATTATTGTTTTTTTTTCTTGTTTTACTGGTTTGCCTTGTTCCACTGCTACCTTGAACTATTTGGCCCCCGCTCAAGGTCCCCTTAAACATTTAGTCGCAAAATGCCACCCTGCTGGTATCTATGACATTGAAGCTAACAAATTAGTCACAGTGTGCACTGCAATTACTTATATATTATTCCATTCTATCATATCATCTCAATTCACCATGTCGGAGAACGAGTCCAACGCCAGTAGCAGGATTGCTCAGGTCGAGCAAGTTGTGGGTGCAGCTTTGCGGCCCTTGCCCACCCAAACGGGCGATGGTAGCTATGTACAAGCGCCAACTGTGACGGGCCTGGCTAAGGACCTGCTCCATTTTGACCTGAAAGATGCCAAGACTTTGGCGGACGTTGCCAAAAGTGCCGTGACAGGTGAGGCTGTGAATGACAGAGATTATGTCATGGAGCGTGTGATTCAGGTTTGTGTCTCCGTGAGGAATTGGCTGTGTTCCCCCTCTAACTCATCTATAGCTTGCTGCTGGCTTGCCTTCGACATCTCGAAATGGCAAGGAGCTTACTAATACCTTCCTCACCCAATTATGGGGGGATCTAGAGCACCCACCTGCCTCGTGAGTCATATAATACGCTGGTGGTATGTGTGAAGAATGGCTAGTGACTGACTGGTGATGTAGCTTTCTTGGACGCGATGCGGCATACCGGAAGGCTGATGGATCTGGAAACGTAGGAACCGTCCCCTTATAGATTGAGAATATCTGCTAAATAGCCCTAGAACCACTTCTGGCCTCAGATTGGTGCTGCTGGCACTCCCTATGCACGGTCTGTTCGGCCGAAGACTATGCAGCCTGCTTCTCTCCCAGAGCCAGAGGCTCTTTTCGATAGTCTCTTGGCCCGGAAGGATTTCAAGGAACACCCGAACAAGATTTCTAGCGTGCTATTCTATCTTGCCTCTATTATCATTCATGGTAAGTTATTGCCTGTTGGCTGAGATCTCTGCAATGAGAGATGGTGAAATCACTCAGGCTAACAGTTCTCAGACTTATTCCAGACGGATCCCAGGGACCAATCCAAATCTTTGACATCCTCGTACTTGGACCTGTCTCCTCTTTATGGTAACAATCAGAAAGAACAAGATACAGTTAGAACATTCAAGGATGGGAAGTTGAAACCTGACTGCTTTTCCACCAAGCGGGTCTTGGGATTCCCACCGGGCGTTGGTGTCCTTCTCATCATGTTCAACCGTTTCCACAACTCGGCTGTCACCCAATTGGCAGCTATCAATGAAGGTGGCCGTTTCACGAAGCCGGACGAGTCAAATGCTCAAGCTTATACCACCTGGGATAACGATCTCTTCCAGACCGCAAGACTGGTTACTTGTGGTCTTTATGTTAACATCATTCTGAAGGATTATGTCCGGACCATTCTCAACATCAACCGAACTGACAGTGTGTGGAGTTTGGATCCCCGTGCGGAGATAAAGGATGGCTTGCTTGGCCAGGCACCTTCCCAGGCTACCGGAAACCAAGTATCTGCCGAGTTCAATCTTGTTTATCGATGGCATTCTTGTGTCTCGGCTCGGGATGACAAATGGTCGCAGGATCTGTATAAAGAGCTATTCGATGGGCAGGATCCGAAGGATATTAGCATGCAGCAATTCACAGGGGGCCTTCGCCAATGGGAATCGAAACTCCCAGCGGATCCCCAAGAACGCCCTTTCGCCAAATTGCAGCGCCAGGCAGATGGGAAATTTGACGATAATGATTTGGTCAAGATCTTCGAGGAGGGTGTTGAGGATCCTGCCGGAGCATTCGGTGCTTTGAATGTGCCGGATGTCTTCAGAAGCATCGAGGTTCTTGGCATCAAACAGGCACGCTCTTGGAATTTGGCTACCTTGAATGAATTCCGTCAATACTTTGGTTTGGCATCTTATCAAACCTTTGAAGAGATCAACTCAGACCCGTACATCGCGAACCAGCTTAAGCATTTCTATGACCACCCCGACCTCGTTGAGTTGTACCCTGGCCTCATTGTCGAAGAGGCTAAACAGGCTATGACTCCGGGTAGCGGCCTATGCACCAATTTTACGACCTCGAGGGCCATTCTGTCAGATGCAGTTGCCTTGGTTCGTGGCGATCGCTTCTATACTGTTGACTTCACACCGAAGCATCTCACAAACTGGGCATTTAATGAGATCAACAATGATGTCTCCGTTGACGGCGGTCAGGTCTTCTACAAACTGGTCCTGAAGGCCTTCCCTAATCATTTCCGTGGCGACTCAGTTTACGCTCACTTCCCGATGGTTGTCCCTGATGAGAACAAGAAGATCTTGACTAGCCTTGGTAAGGTAAAGACCTATAGCTTTGACCGACCATTTTATAAAGCCCCGGCCCTCTTCATCAACTCCCACTCTGCTTGCACAAAGATCTTGAAAGACCAGGAAGGATTCAAAGTAGTGTGGGGTGAGAAGATCCAATTCTTGATGGAGAACAGCGGTCGTCCTTATGGCCGAGACTTCGCCTTGTCGGGTGATCTCCCTGCCAACGCAGCGTCTCGAAAGATGATGGGTTCTGCTCTGCATCGTGAAAAGTGGGAATCAGAAGTGAAAGCCTTCTACGAGGATATTACTCTGAAACTTCTCGAGCGAAACTCATTCAAGGTTGCTGGTGTCAACCAGGTCGACATCGTTCGTGATGTTGCCGTTCTCGCCCAAGTTCACTTCTGTGCCAACGTTTTCTCTCTGTCTCTCAAGACAGAGTCAAACCAAAGAGGTGTGTTCAGCGAGCAGGAGCTGTACCAGATTTTGGCCGTGATCTTCGCTAGTATTTTCTACGATGTTGACGTATCCAAGTCTTTCCAACTTTGTCAGACTGCTCGAAATGTTGCACAGCAGCTGGGTGAGTTGACGTTAGCCAACGTCGAACTCGTTTCTAAGACTGGATTTATTTCCAACCTGGTCAACCGCCTACACCGCCATGATATTTTGAGTGAATATGGCGTGCATATGATCCAACGCTTGCTCGACAGCGAGTTGCCTGTTAAGGACATTGTGTGGTCGCATATTCTTCCCACGGCAGGTGCATTGGTTGCCAATCAAGGCCAACTTTTCTCCCAGTGTATCGACTACTACCTCTCCGAAGAAGCGGCGGAGCATCTGGTAGAGATTCAGCGCTTGTCTAGGGAGGATACTCCTGAGGCCGACGAGCTCCTTGTGCGGTAGTAAGTTTCCTCATATCCCAATTAGGGTCTAAGAAGCCATACTAACTGTATACAGCTTCATGGAAGGAGCGAGACTCCGATGCGGGGTAGCATTGCCACGACTTGTCACCAAGCCAACGGTGGTCGATGATAACGGTGAGAAGACCACTTTAAAAGCTGGCCAGGAGATCATTTGCAACCTGGTAAGTTTTTTGGTATCCCCCTTTTTTTCGCTGTCCGCATTCGGATATTAACAGACTATGCGAAATATAGGTTGCTGCAGGCCACGATCCAGTTGCGTTCCCCGATCCCGACAAGGTCCGTCTTGACCGTGATATGAGCTTGTACACTCACTTTGGGTTCGGTCCTCATGAATGCCTGGGTGTTAAAATGTGCCCTCTTGCACTTTCCACTATGCTCAAGGTACTTGGGCGACTGGATAATGTTCGTCGCGCTCCTGGACCCCAAGGCCATCTGAAGAAGCTCAATGGACTGGGAGGAATCGCCATGTATATGGATGCCGAGCACAGTAGCTTCACTCCGTTCCCAGCGACTATGAAAATCCAGTGGGATGGAGATCTGCCCGCTAGAAAGGAGTAAAGACTGCATATATGAGAATTTCAAAGGAGTTGAGTTTGTTTGTATATTGTGCTTATACTTTTCTTGGAGTGGTTCTCACCGCGCATCAATAAGATTGAAGCTGGCTTTTAAAGCTAGATTCCCACGTTTTTCAAAAAATAGTTGAGAGACTAGTTAAGTAGATTCCATTGTATTTTTCTCTATACATAAGATAAAATCCAACAATTGCAGCATATATTGAAAATTGGAAGTTGGGAGTTGGAAAAGACAGGAGGTGCCTGAGGCCCAGCGGGGGGAAATCAGCGGCTCCGCCCTCCTGCCTTCTGCCGGCAGCTTCTCTTCACGTCGCTCGTCCTCTCCCTCTTCTCTTCTATCAAACAACCCCTTTCTGTCATCTTTTCCTTTTGACATCCTTAATACCTCTACGTCAGATCTTGAGGGATAACGACCTGCACCCGTTTTCCCTTATTTGACCGACTTCCGATATCTCATCTCTCTCAGCTCTCGGAGTTGAAGCTTCTTACTCAAAGTTCCTTCATTGAATGGTAAATTCGATCGAGTATCTCTTTGACTTGCTTTTTATTGACAGTGAAATATTACTCAGGTGTTCATACCGTTGAGTTGATTCGATTTTCGTTGAGGCAGCAAAGCAGCACCAAAAACGTCATAAGGCATCTTCGCGCTTTCTCCGCGACATCGGTCTTTAACGACCTTCTCGCTCCACCTTCTCTAGGAGACAACCCTCCTGGAATCTCTTAACTCCCTCATGTTTGACTGGTCAACCGATCGGTATCATGGGGAGAATTAAGAAGGTAGCTAGCCAAAAGCATGAGGCTACAATCGTAAGTTACTCTCTTCAGGCCTGATGTGCAACCCAACTAAAAAATTTTCCTTCCATCACAGTCACCTTTTTTGAAAGAATTCATATCGCGCGCCATAAGTCTTCCCGTTCCAGAGCTCCCGTCGCTTCTCAACACATTCCCCAAGCTATGGCCATTCCCACGCGGTGATCTCTACCATTGGATCCAGGTCTTGGACCGATTCGATGAGATCCTGGCCTCAGCCGTGGAGAAATACTTCCTGAATACTGGCCCTCAGACCCAGCTGTTCACCCGAAGTGTTTTGGAGGAATCATACTCAGCCGACGAGAACAAGAAACCCGCAGAGGGTGTCGATGCTAAACTGAATGCTCTGGGATACGGCCCTGATGGAGATAGAGAGCTTGTGGAAGCAGTTCTTGATTTCTCTCGTCTTTTGCTCGATAAATGTGGGAATCGCAGTCTGTACAGCAGCAGCGACCGCCTGGGTGACCTGTTGAATACCACGTCACTCTCTCTCCTACAATCTACATTGCGACTGTCTCTTTGCTTAGCCCAACGGTACCACTCTCGTCAGCGTGGCACTCATCAGCAGTCTGTACTACAGTCCCACTATGCTCTTGACCTCGAAAAGTTGCAGAAGATCGCGGCACCTTTCCCGCGTCCAGTCATCACTAGTAAAACGCCGTTTGCCGCATCTCCCGCCGTTTCAACCAAGGGGAAGGAAAATACAGCCCAGACCAAAATCAACGCCAATGAACTGGTTTCCCTCGTGCGTGATAGCGAAGGCTGGGAGGAATGGGGAGATGTCCGAGTTCTCTACTATCCCTCGAGCCCCGAACAGGCCAGAACGACATCCGACTTTGGCCAAACAGAGCACTCCCACGTTCCAACCACGCCAACCCCATTGCGACGTAGTGCAACACACCCCACTCCTCATTCTAATATGGGCTCGAATGGAGATGAATCACCCGCTGCCGTCGGTGGGAAGGCAGAAGAGGCCACGCGAGCGGGCAAAGTTCTAGAGCTTCCCTATTCAAAAATTTCAACCGCAAAGGTGGAAGATCTTCTTGCAGCTAACTTGCCTCATCTACCCCTCGAATCAAAATATGAGCTACTTCAAAAGCTCCGAGTGGCAAAGGCGTTGACAGAGTCGCGTGCCACGCGAGAACAGATCCTTTCGATCAAAGCACTGGCAGTGACCAACCTGGCCCATGTCCAGCCCGAGAGTACCTTCCAATCAAAGGTTCTTCAATCTGATCTGGAACAACCGAAGCGTCTGCAGCTTGCTTACCAGCTTGCTGAAGTGGTTCATCTCGGTGCCAGTGGTGACCTCGAAGTCTCCCGGTCTGTCCAAACTTTGGCGATCCAGACTCTGGATGCGTTGGCCAAGCACAAAGCTCGTGCTGTTGACGTCTGTGCAGCTTTGAGCGTCAATGTAAACCACGGCATTCTTATGTTCTTGACCCGTAAAATGGTCAATGAACTAGGGCCTGAGAACAACGATCCGGATGATGCCTACTACGATGAGTGGCGAGATGCTTTGCTTGCACTCCTGCGCACTCTCCCAAGCTCGAGCACACGTACACCGGAGACTCTGGTTGCAGCCGGTCTGATTCCCATGTTTGTTGATATTTTGAATCTGCGGACTGAAAAATCTCGCCGAGTATATTCCCGAATTATGGAGTTCCTTGACACATTTGTGCACGCGGTTCGCGATGCACTGGGTACATTGACAACAGCAAAGGGCTTTGACGCCATGTCTGATTTGATTGACCATGAGACCAAGACCGCGTTTGAGAAGGTCAATCGCGGGGATGGATTCCCTGCTCAATACAAGAATCCTTCGGTTGACTATCAAATCCCTTACTTCCAGCAGCAGACTCTACGCTGGATGTTCCGTTTTGTCAACCATATCATGCAGCACAATGGCGGAGGCTTCGACCGAGTTCTGCGAAACTTGATTGATTCGCCTCAGCTGTTGACTTCTCTTCGCCTTGTGTTCGAGAATGCTCGTGTGTTTGGCTCGCATGTTTGGAGCAATGCTGTCAATATTCTCAGCAGCTTCATCCACAACGAGCCTACTAGTTATGCTGTCATCGCCGAGGCTGGCCTCAGCAAGAGCCTTCTTGCTGCCGTGATGGGCCGTGAACTTCAGGTGCTGGAGAAGCCGGCGGTCGTTGAGCCCGAAGACCGCGAGACCGAGGCCGAGACCGAGGCTGAGAATGAAGTCGAATCCGCTACTCAACCGCCCAGCGCTGAAGCCGCCACCCAGTCCGAGGAAAAGCAGAAAGATCGCGAGTATGCCATCGTCAGACCCCAGAATACACCTCTCGCACCTGGGATCATGCCCGCTGCTGATGCTCTTGCTTGTATCCCTGGTGCGTTTGGAGCCATCTGCTTGAACTCCTCCGGTTTGGACCTCTTCCAGTCCTCCGATGCCCTGGAAAGCTTCTTCGAGATCTTTGAGAACCCTGAGCATGTCAAGTGCCTGAAGGATGACCCAGAACTGGTTCGTTCGCTGGGCACGACTTTTGACGAACTTGTTCGACACCACCCGGCATTGAAGACCTCTATTATGTCTGCTGTTCTCGTAATGGCTGCTCGCGTCAACATTCTGGGGCGAGTTAAGGCATGGGAACTAGGTATGGGCACGAAGATGTGGACTGAAGACGCCGATGGCAAAACAACTCTTTCAGGAGATGTCTTTTCATTGTTCCGAGAAATCGGCACAGCTGTTGATGCGTCTATAGACGACCCTGCCTCGTTTGGTGCCCCCCAGCTCAATGTGAACACTCTTCCTAACGGCGCTAAGCTTGTCGTTGGGAATCTGGATCATGTTCTTCCTTCGCCGGGCCCCGACTTCGAGCCTAAAGATAAGGATGATCATGGTCTTTCGGCTACGGACTACTTGTTCCCAGCTTTGCGATTTCTAGGTGCTTTCTTCGAGAACCAGACGAACTGCACATCCTTTATCCTGGCGGGCGGCACAGAGTTCTTGTTAGATCTTGCGACACTCCAAAGCTTGGCGTTTGATTTCCACAGCACCAACGCCAACCAAGAGATTACTGTCCTTGTTCACATGCTTGCGGAAACGAAGCCTCACCTTGTGCTCCCGTCTCTCATTCGACGTGCACAGGCAGCAGTGGACAACCTGTCGGCCTTTTGGACTGCGCCCACTGGATCGGGATTCTTCACAGAATTAATCACGCCAGCAGACTCTAAACAGCCGGCTCTTGGGCCTACATCTGCTGCTAAATCTGGCACATTCTTCGTGAGGCACTTGAATGCCGTTCTTCTCCTCACCGACGTCCTTCGCGAGGTTTTCGCATCGCCACTGTACCAAACTCGACCTGGTCAGTCTACCTCCATCTTTGGCCAAGCCAACCTTGCGGACCACTACTGTTCCCTAATCTCCTCATTGAGCAACCTTCTTGCTTCATGCGTGTGGGAAGGAATTTTGCTGGAGAAGAACATCCCTGAGAAGTGGCTCAAAGCTACACAGGCCTCTGCTGAAAAGCAAGGCTCTGGAAAGTCAAAGGCTGCTCTGGCTACTGGGAACCCCCAGGAGCCTTCAGCAATGCCTGGTGCTGAATCTCAGCAGGAGAGCACTGGTGCACTAGAGACTGCCCCGGCTCAGTCAGGCCAGAGTCTGAAAGAAGACGACACCGAAGTCGATGAACAAAGTCCTGCTTTCAAGAATGCGCGTACGCTTCGATACCTCCTAAGCGCTCTACCAACCTCGATTACGGGCTTTTTGCATAATCTCGGACTCGGTATTATCGGCAAAAGACGCACAGATCCGCTGCAGAAACAGAAGGCAAATGCTATTCTGGTATCAGACGCTATTGCTGCGGGTGTTCTTCGCCAACTGCAGTTTAACCCTGCCAATTCCAGTGACAGCCCTAAGCACCGATTCGCGTATCTCATTGTCATTCTTTCTCACTTCTCGCACCTTCTCTATGAAGTCTCAGCAGACCGTCCTAGTCCGAACTACTTGACTTCAGTTCTTGTTTCATTCCATAAAAACAACGGCCTTAAAGTATTGAAAGACATCTGTGATGTCTTCTTGGCTGACATCAAGTCCCTCCCATCTGCGGAGTCCATTCCCGACCAGGACAAAGAGCTTGCTGACCGGCTTGCATCCGGGTATGGTGGAATTAAGATCATTCTTGGGTTATTCGCAGACCTCACTGCCGGAAAATTCATCGTGGACTCTAGCCAGACACAAGCCTTGACTTCTCATCCTGAACGTGACCGGGACCGTCCTGATTACTTCCAGCCAGGTCAACTCCTGGTAGAACTTCGCATGGAGATTTTGCCCATGGCCAGAGACATGTGGAACTCAGACTTTGCAACCCAGTCATCGAGTCCGATTGTCCGACTGTTGATTGATATCATGAGGTGCTCCTTGGATGGCGAATACGAGGCTGGTGCGGCTCGTAAAGCAGATACCCCACCCCTCCTGGTAGATATGCCCAAGAAACCATTCGTCGTCCACACGGAACGAGCAACTGCCTTGCTTGAGAAAGGGTACACGGATGTTGATCTTAACAAAGAAGCCCTTTATCGTTGTAATAACCTTTTGGTGGCGGCCGAAGAATACTGCAAGGCGCAGCAGTGGCTACGAGCCCCTCCCAGAGTCCCCCCAGGTCCCGGCGATATCAAAACTGGAGTACCCGAGTCTGCTTCTGGCATCGACTCCCTCGAGGATCAGGGTATTGGAGAAGTTCAACCTTTCCATGGCGCTAATGCGCTCTTGGACCACCGCTCTGCGGCACTACAATTGCTTCTAGCTCAAGCAACCGGACGACCCGTGCCTGACGCATTACAACGTCCTCCTGTTCCCGGAGGCGATATTGACTCTGACATGCACGATGGGTTGGCTAGGGCTCTGGACAATGTTCTCCACGACAATGATGACATGGATAGCGATGACCAAGGCGAGTCATCGAACCAGCGTCGGCCTGAGAGTCGTAATATCGGGGCAAACTCTTCTGAGCCTACCGGGACATCCCAGGGAGAACCGCCCAAGCGTCGCCATATGGTTACCATCGAAGACCTGGATGCAGAGAGGCAAAACATTCGGTCAAACCTAATCGATCGAGCTCTGGACATTCTAAATGAACACCATGACGTCTCTTTCGAGCTGTCTGACTTGATCACCTCGGCAATCAAGAAGCATAGCGAGCCTGTCAACTTCCGTCGAGACATTGGAGAGACCCTCGTTCAATCGCTAGTCTCCCTGCAGATGGAAAACTTCCAAACAGCGGGCAAAAAAATAGCAGCTTATGCACACATTCTCGCACTGACCCTTCAAGATGTTGACATGTACCGCGCCACTCTTGAAGAGCTCAAAGATTGCTTCTCGACTTTCCTTGGGTTTATCAAGCTCCCAACACCCGAGAAGCCTGACCAAGAAACCTTCCCTTGGGTTGGACATGTCCTGCTCATCCTCGAGAAGCTGCTGTCTGATGATTGTCAGCCTCCCGAGATTGCCTGGAAGCTGCCGAACATTGATGATCCCAACCCCGCCGGCGATGAACCAGCCCGTCTTAAAGACGAACCCCTTGTCTCGCTCGAGGAGAAGACTCAGCTATTTGAATCTCTTGTCGAGATCCTACCTCGAGTGGGCAAGGACGATACATTAGCGTTATCCATTTGCCGTGTTCTTGTCATTCTCACCCGGGAGCGTAACATTGCCGCCTGCTTTGGTGAAAAGCGAAACCTTCAGCGTTTGTTTGTGATGGTTAAGCAACTTTCCAGTGCTACTAATGATAAACTCCAAAGCGCCTTCATGCTGATCCTTCGTCACATCGTCGAGGACGAAGCTACTATCCGGCAGATCATGAGGAGTGAAATTGTTGCTGCCTTCGAGTCCAAGACTGCCCGTCAGATTGACACGAACGGCTATGTACGACAGCTTTATCACCTCGTGCTGAGAGCCCCTGATATCTTTGTGGAGGTTACAAATGAAAAGCTGCGGTTGGTCCGATATGACAACCATCAACGTCCACAGGTTCTTGGGTTGAAGGCCGACAAAGATCGGCAACAAAAGCGAGGAAGACCCAGCATCCTCGTCGAAGAGCACAAACCAGAATCATCTACAGCAGCCGAACCACCTGCCCACGAAGACGCGGACAAGAGCAAGGAAGATAAGAGCAAGACCCCAAGCAAGGGGGCCGAACTCAAAGCCCCAATTGTGGAGAACCCAGATGGTGTTATTCATTACCTGCTTTCGGAGCTTCTATCCTACAAGGATGTGGAGGACAAAGAAGCCGGTCCTGAATCCCCAGAGCAGGCAGCTGACCAATCTGATGCCCAAGCTGATGTTGAGATGGCCGTGGACGAGACACCTTCCATTTCGAGCACTACCGAAGCCCACGCATCTCGCGGTTCCAAGAAGGCAGAGAAGCCCCAGTTCAAGGCAGATGACCATCCAATTTACATCTATCGCTGCTTGCTCCTTCAGTGCTTGACAGAACTTCTTTCTTCTTACAACCGGACCAAGGTCGAGTTCATCAACTTTTCCCGCAAAGCTGATCCTCTGGCCACTACGCCCTCCAAACCACGCTCTGGCGTCCTGAACTATCTGTTGAACGTTCTTGTTCCCCTCGGTACTATGGATCACGATGAAAGTTTGGCGTTCAAAAAGCGTAGCATCACTTCCACATGGACTATGCAAGTGCTTGTTGCGCTTTGCACCAAGACCGGTGAATTTGGCGGTGTTGGCAGGCGTCGTACTGACCCAAAGTATGAGGAAGATGAGCCTGAGCTTGCTTTTGTCCGCCGTTTTGTGCTGGAGCATGCTCTCCGGACCTACAAAGATGCCATGGCCTCTACCGAACCCCTAGATGCCAAGTATTCAAAGCTCATGTCTCTTGCTGATCTCTTCGACAAAATGCTCAGCGGCTACTCATTTACCAACGACGCAGGCTTCCCAACTTCAACCAGACAGCTCGCGAAGACCATGTTCGAGAAGAACTTTATCCCCGCGCTCACTTCTTCAGTCGCCGATGTCGACTTGAATTTCCCGTCATCCAGGCGTGTCATCAAGTATATTCTTCGTCCATTGAATAAACTTACTCAGACTGCCGTACTTCTAAGCGAGAACTCGGACATCAATATCCAAGGTGATAATGAGGATGATGATATCTCGTCGGCAACTTCCGTTTCTGACATGGAAGATGAACGCGAAGAAACACCTGACCTCTTCCGTCACTCTACTCTTGGCATGCTGGAGCCTCGTCACGACGAGGAAGAGAGCAGCACCGAAGAATCGGAGGGTGAGGACGATGAGATGTACGATGATGAATATGACGAAGAAATGGACTACGACGAGGATGTGGCTGAGGATGATGGTGAAGTCGTCAGCGACGAAGATGACGATGGCATGGGTCCAATCGAAGGTCTTTCCGGTGATGCAGTCGAAGTCATCCTCGACGAAGATGATGACGATGACGAGGACGATGACGATGAAGATCACGACCATTTGGACATGCATGATGACATGTATGACGGAGAAATCGGTGGTGACCGAGACAACGAAAGCCTCGAAGATGGGGAAGAGGACGAATGGGAAAGCGAAGAAATGACCGAAGACGAAGAGGAGGTCGAGATGATGAACCAATTCGAGGATGAAATGGCCGACATCAGACAATCCACCCGACACCAAGGTGAGGATCAACATCTTGGTGATCTATTCCGTGCCCTAAATGGTACGGGTGTTGATGATCTCCATGGAGATGCCCTAGGCGGTGACATTCATGAAGAAATCCTTGATGATCTCGATGAAGATGGTTTGTCCCTCCTTAGACTGTTGAGGCAACTGCCAGTGCCGCTGTTAGAACTAACCTTGCTGACATCCGGTCCAGTTGAAGACGACGACGAAATGGATGAACTTGACGAGGACATGGATGATTTCGATGAGGAGCAAGGATCTTATGAGGATATGGAAGGTGGGTCCAACTATCCTAACGATTTTCTCACATCATTACTGACTCGTTTGGAAGACGATGATCTTCTTGAGCCATGGGGATGGGAAGGCGATGAGCCTCCAATGGCCCGGGGAAATCCCCAATCCCGCTTCCGCGGAGGCCCACCACCAGCCTGGGCTACCGTCACTGAAATCATGCCGGGTCGCCAATCCGGTCTTGTTCCTATCCAGCCTTATCACCGTGTCCACCGAACCCAAATCCCATCCCGCGGCAACGACGATGGCACTAATCCTCTTCTTGTCCGAACTGACCGCCCAGATCCTACCGTTCCACCTCGCGGGGTTGCGGCTGATCCTTTCGCCGATTGGGGCCAGTCTATTGACCCTGCAGGTGGCCGGGTTGTTGCTATGGATAGCCCCATCAGCTTCATGAACGCCATTATGCAAGCCATTGGTGGACAGGCAGCGCCAGGTTTCGGCGTTGTCACTCGCCCTGATGGTATTCATGTCCATGTCGACCGACGAGCAGTCTTGCCTGGTCGTATCCAGGATATGCTTGGAATTCCGCGAGGCGCAGGCCCTCCAACTCGCACTCGCGGCGACGACCCTCACACTGCTGTCAAGTTTGGTCTTGGTACCACCAAAAACCGCTGGCAAGAAGAGGCGCGCATTATCTTCAGCAGCCAGTATGTCGAGCGGACCCAGCGCATCGTCAATTCCATTCTAAGGCTCTTGGTTCCCCCTGCGATCGAGGAGGAGAAGCAGCGCCAGAAGCTCGCAGAAGAGGAACGTAAACGTCTTCAAGCCGAAAGGGCTGAAAAAGACCGCCAGGACCGCATTGCCGCTGAAGAAAAACAGCGCGAACTCAAGCAAAAGGAGGAGGAAGAAAATGCCCGACTGCAGGCAGAGAAAGAACAACAGGAAGCTGAGCGTCAAGCTGCTGGGGTCGATGAGCCCATGGAAGACGTCCAAGAAACCGATACTACGGTTGAAACCGCTGGCCAATCTACCCAACCCGAAGCTCAGCCCACTGAACCTGCTCATCGAGTCTACACAAACATCAGGGGTCGCCAGGTTGACATCACAGGTCTGGAGATTGATTCGGAATATCTAGAGGCTCTTCCTGAGGAACTTCGCGAGGAGGTCATCATGCAGCAGCTTGCTGAGCATCGGTCCCAAGCTGCCGCCGCGGGTGAGGAGGATACCGAGATAAACCAAGAATTCCTTGAAGCCTTGCCTGCCGAGATCCGTGAAGAATTGCTGCAACAAGAATTAGCCGATCGACGCCGGCGGGAACGTGAGACCGCGCGACGACAGGCGGCCACTGCTGGTGGTACTGGCGTTACAGCTTCTAGCACTCAACCTGCAGAAGAAATGGATGCTGTCAGCTTCCTTGCCACTCTCGATCCCTCTCTGCGCCAGGCTGTTCTGGCCGATCAGCCCGAGGATGTTCTCGCAACCTTGGGTCCAGAGTACTTGACTGAAGCCCGTGGTATGGGCGGTAGCGGCCGGCGTATGGCCCAGTTTGGTGATATGAGTGCTATTGATCACCGACAGAGAGCTGAGCCTGCTGCTGGTCAAGAGCCGAAGAAAGAGCAGAGACGTCAAATTGTTCAAATGCTCGACAAGGCTGGCGTTGCAACCCTTTTACGCCTGATGTTCATGCCTCTGCAGGGCAACGCTCGCCATCAATTGAACGATATTCTTCACAATGTTTGTGAGAACCGTCAGAACCGGAGTGAAGTGATCAGCGTTCTTCTTTCGATTTTGCAGGATGGCAGCGTTGATTCCACAGCGATTGAACGCAGCTTTTCTCATCTTTCCTTGCGTGCAAAGGCACCAGGAGCACAGAAGACGCCGCAGTCTAAGCGAACCCTCGCTATCCAGACTGCTTCAGGCGTCAGCAGTGAAGTGACCCCAATTATGGTCATCCAACAATGTATTGCTGCACTCTCTTTCCTTTCGCAGTTCAACCCTCACATTGCTTGGTTCTTCCTGACGGAGCATGACTCTGCCTCGGCTGGTAAACTCAAGTCATTACGCAAGGGCAAAGGCAAAGAAAACCGAGCTAACAAGTTCGCTCTGAATGCATTGCTTTCTCTCCTTGACCGCAAGTTGATAATGGAAAGCCCTAATTGCATGGAGCAACTGTCTAGCCTCCTTAGCAGCATCACACAGCCATTGACTGTTCTCCTCCGTCGCGAGAAGGAGCGACAGGAAGATAGCAATGGCAAGAAGCCCGAGAGACCTCAAATCGAAGCATCTGCCGATCAACTTGCTGAGGCTGTCGATTCTAGTATGGACACATCCATGACCGATGCTCCGCTACCCACTGTGGAAACCCCTGGAGCTCCTGGTCAAGAGACCGCAGAGGGTGAAGAGGCCACTTCGGCTGAAGCCACGAAATCTGAAGATTCCAAAAAGCCCGCCGAGGACGAGAAGCGCAAGAAGCGAACCATCGAGCCTCCTATCGTTCCGGATCACAACTTCCGACTGGTTGTTCAAATCCTTGCGGCTCGTGAGTGCAATGGCAAGATATTCCGCGATACACTTTCCACCATCAACAATCTTTCTGCTGTTCCTGGAGCTAGAGACGTGATCGGTAATGAATTGGTTGCTCAGGCGCAGGCCCTTAGCGATACCATCCTGGGTGATTTGGAGGATCTTCTCCCTCACATCCACCAGGCCAAGACTGGTACCGATATGCAAGGTCTTGCTTTAGCCAAGTTCTCCCCAGCTAGCTCCGACCAGGCGAAATTGCTACGTATCCTGACCGCACTTGATTATCTCTTTGACCAAGCACGAGCGGACAAGTCGAAGGATGTTGAGGCTGGGTCCGCTCCCAAGGAGGACGTACTCAAGAAACTCTATGAAAGCGCCACTTTCGGCCCACTTTGGACCAAGCTGAGTGACTGCTTGACTGTCATTCGGCAGAAGGAAAATATGCAGAACGTGGCTACTATCCTCCTCCCTCTCATTGAGGCATTGATGGTCGTCTGCAAGAACACCACGCTGAAGGATCAGCCGCTGTCTCGCGGCAGCCGTGAGTTGTCAGTCAACAGCGCCCAAACTGATGCTGGTCTCAGCATGGAAAACATATTCTTCAAGTTCACCGAAGAACATCGCAAGATTCTCAATGAGCTCGTCCGCCAGAACCCTCGCCTGATGAGCGGCACATTCTCCCTATTGGTCAAGAACCCCAAAGTTCTGGAATTCGACAATAAGCGCAACTACTTTACCCGTCGTGTCCACTCCCGCGGTGCCGAGCCTCGCCACCCTCATCCTCCTCTTCAGCTCTCTGTGCGCAGAGCTGAGGTTTTCCTTGACTCTTTCAAGTCTTTGTACTTCAAGAGCGCAGATGAGTTGAAGTATGGCAAATTGAATGTACGATTCCACGGCGAGGAGGGTGTCGACGCTGGTGGTGTCACTAGAGAATGGTTCCAGGTCCTTGCCCGTGGCATGTTCAATCCCAACTACGCCTTGTTCATCCCTGTCGCAGCTGATCGGACTACCTTCCACCCCAACCGCCTTAGTGGAGTCAACTCAGAGCATCTCATGTTCTTCAAATTCATTGGGCGGATCATCGGTAAGGCCTTGTACGAAGGCCGTGTCCTCGACTGCCACTTCAGCCGAGCAGTCTACAAGAACATCCTCGGACGAGCCGTGTCCATCAAGGATATGGAAACGCTCGACTTAGACTACTACAAATCACTTCTGTGGATGCTTGAGAATGACATTACTGATATCATTACCGAGACATTTGCCATTGAAACCGATGCCTTTGGCGAGAAGCAGGTCATCGACCTGAAGCCCGGTGGCCGCGACATTCCCGTCACACAAGAGAACAAAGAGGAGTACGTTCAGCGCGTAGTCGAATATCGCCTCGTCGAGTCGGTTCGCGAGCAACTGGACAACTTCCTCAAGGGTTTCCATGAAATCATTCCTCCCGAGTTGATCTCCATTTTCAACGAGCAAGAGCTGGAGCTTTTGATTTCTGGTCTTCCTGAGATCGACGTGGACGAGTGGAAGAATAACACCGAGTATCACAACTACTCCGCGTCCTCCTCGCAGATTCAGTGGTTCTGGCGTGCCGTCCGCTCATTTGACAAGGAGGAGCGCGCCAAGCTTTTACAGTTCGTCACTGGAACCAGTAAGGTTCCTCTCAATGGCTTCAAGGAGCTTGAGGGTATGAACGGCGTGAGCAAGTTCAACATCCATCGCGACTATGGCCATAAAGATCGCCTTCCCAGCTCTCATACCTGTTTCAACCGTAAGTCTTTCTCCGCATCTCTTAGCTGCATTAGCGCAACTTACTAACTATTCTTTAACAGAGCTTGATCTTCCTGAGTATGAAAGTTACGAAGATCTCCGTCAACGCCTTTACACAGCTGTAACGGCTGGCAGTGAGTACTTCGGGTTTGCCTAGACTGTTGTCCTATTCTACGGGGTGGGAATGGTTTCATCAAGCCAAAGCATTTTATGGCGTTTCTCTCGATTCTTACGGGATTTTCTTTTTATTGGGGACGAATGAGGAGAGTATGGAAGGCTGGTATAGGCCAGCGAGAAGTTTCTTTACGAGAAGATGAAAACTGGGGCACCTGGTAAAGGTTTCGGTTGAAGTGCAGGTCAACCGTGTTCTTTCTAGAGCCCTCTTTATGTACTTAGATTGCTGCATTCATTTCTTTTCCTTCAAATCCGCTGCGTATTTCTTTAGTAGAACTTCATAATTCCGGCAGGTCAAGGTTAGCCAAAGGGCTTATATCATCAGGCGGTGAGTCCGTCACGGGACTGCATGGAAAAAAAAGGCATGCGGGGCCGCGGAGGAAAACGATTTTTTGAGCCGAACACGGTCATCTTGGAGAAGAGTGTGTTTTGAGTTCCTTAGAATTGAAACTCTCTCTCTCTTTGCTATTTCACAAAGCCCTGCATCATGTCGGCCAACTCCATCAAGCTCTTGACTGGCAACAGTCACCCGGAACTCGCCAACCTAGTTGCTGACCGGTATGTGCAACCGACGAGGTCAAGACTGGGCAACCGGCTAATTCTAGCGCTATGAATCAGGCTCGGTATTGAGTTGACCAAGATTATGGTCCTGCAATACTCCAATCAAGAAACCAGTGTCACAATCGGAGAGAGCGTGCGGGATGAAGATGGTACGTGCATCCCACTTTAATCATGATATCAAGAACCCCCCACTCATATATATCTAACTTGCCGCAGTCTTCATTATCCAATCGACGAAACCCAATGATATCAATGATGGACTCATGGAGCTCCTGATCATGATCAACGCTTGCAAGACTGCCTCGGCCCGTCGCATCACAGCCGTCATCCCCAACTTCCCTTATGCCCGCCAAGATAAGAAGGACAAGAGCCGTGCTCCTATCACCGCCAAGCTGATGGCCAACATGCTCCAGACCGCCGGCTGCAACCATGTCATCACCATGGACCTGCACGCCAGTCAGATTCAGGGCTTCTTCAACGTCCCCGTCGACAACCTGTACGCTGAGCCCAGCATGCTCAAGTATATCCGTGAGAACCTCGATGTCAGCAACTGTGTTATCGTCAGCCCTGATGCTGGCGGTGCTAAGCGGTGAGTTGTGCCTACTTCGATACTACGCATGTATCACTATAGCAGGGGAATGTAGAGGAACTAATTTGGATTTCTGTTAGTGCTACTGCCATTGCTGATCGCCTGGACTTGCAATTCGCACTTATTCATAAGGAACGTGCCCGCCCCAATGAGGTTTCGCGCATGGTCCTTGTCGGTAATGTCAAGGACAAGGTCGCTATCATCGTCGACGATATGGCCGACACCTGTGGCACGCTCGCCAAGGCTGCCGAAACCGTCATGCAGCACGGTGCCACCGAGGTCAACGCCATCGTTGTACACGGTATTCTGTCCGGCAAGGCGATCGAGAACTTGAACGGTAGCTGCCTCAAGCGGTATGTATACGCCCGGATACTAGCGACAAGTCACTTTTAACTAACTCTCTTCTCGCAGCATTATCGTCAGTAACACTGTCCCATTGGGTGACAAGCAAGAGCAGTGCGACAAGATCCATACGATCGATATCAGCCCTACATTGGCAGAGGCATGCCGTCGTACACACAACGGCGAGTCAGTTAGCTTCTTGTTCTCGCACACCGTGGGATAAATCAGAGGCAGAAATGAATACATCAAGAGAAAGGATTGAATCTACGGATTATCCTAGTGATTACCTACGAGTGAGCGGGAAACAAAAATACGATTTTTATGACCCTTTTTATTAGCCGGACGAGGATGTCAGTCCCCGGGTGTTTTATTATTGTTTTCTATGTTTTTCTTTTAAAAGAGGGACCGACGTTTAAATGTCGGCTTTACGCAGTTCTCTCTGGCGGAAGTTGGTTATCCTTGGCTGGGTTAGGTTGCACCGTGCATATGTGTGCTCTTCATATGCAGTGTACTTGCTATTTGGTTTAGAATAGAATATTTCAAGGCCTCGGGGTCGCTTTACAACGTTCAATTAGACATGGTGTTTTTCTACGGAAGTGCTGGTATAATTGTGCTGGGTTGGCTGTGTTAAATGATATATTGCTGCTAGGTATGATTCTAGAACATTACGTACGTTTACAGTAGAACAAATGTGGCTTGGGCACTGCTAGCCGCGGAGGTGGAGCAGACATAAGAAATGTAAGGTGAATTCCTGAACACACAGTCATCGAGCTTTTCAAAAGGCGTGTGGACGTAAAGCCATGTAGCCATGTTTTTGAAGGACATACTAGGTCTTGCACAGTCATGAGGGATATCAAGGACGACCGGAAACACATCCGATAGTGGACTTGTAATATTCCCCCCATGTACTAGTGACCGCAAAGTGCAGTCATACTCTTGAAAAACATAATTCCGAATTTCTATACCTTCAACACACGTGATCCATATATATGTACTAATCATTAGGATAGCGGGGGAATTAAGGTAATACTAGTATGATTATTGAACTAGAGTGAGTTCAAGTGGAGCAGATGAGTCCACAAAGAGAGGGGAAATAAAGGGAATATACAATATACTACTCCATAACTACGCCTACTCCTTGAAAAGCCTCGAGCAATTGACAGAACTGAGTATTGAAATTTGCATGCACTCCATTCAAAAAAAAAGGGTCATCAAAAAAAGGTAGGTTCAACACAGATGGAGTATCAACCACTCAGTCTGCTTTGTACGTTTTGAACCCTGTTCCCCGTCTCTTTTCTTGTTCCCTTTTCTTTTTTATCAGACATGTATCCTCCGCGCCCCTGAGAGTGATTCATTTTTTGTGAATTCCCCTCAAATCATCCCAGAGACGTGAAGCTCCTCCATTAAACCCCATCGCCGCAGAACGAAATCATAAAACCGCGGGTTTGGAAGTTTACTTCCGCATGGAGGAAGCCCTCCGCTTGCGGAGCTCATCACGCTTAGCCTTCTCCTCGTGGACACGGCCGGCAAGGAGCTTAGCGTAGTCGTTACTATGTAACCATTAGTTCAAATGTTTTCCAAAAAAAAATCAAACCAATGCCACTTGTAGATCATTGATCGGAGGATAGAAACAGAAAGAATGGGAGGGGGAAGTCTTACGCAGCATCGCGGGCAGTCTCAGCACGGCGGCGCTTGATGGCAACACGTTGGCGCTTGCGCTGGAGACGCTGGGGGGTAACCAGACGCTGGATCTTGGGGGCCTTGGTGTAATCCTTCTTGCCCTCCTTGGTGACGGTACGGCGGATGACGAACTTGCGGACGTCGTCCTTCTTGTCGAGACCGAAGAAGCGGCGGATCTTGGTGGCACGCTTGGGGCCGAGACGCTTGGGGACAACGGTGTCGGTGAGACCGGGAAGCTCACCCTCGCCCTGCTTGACGATGGACAGAGCAAGGACGGAAAGGTCCAGACCGGTGATGGCACCACGGACGGACTTGCGCTTGCGCTCACCGGTGCGGCGGGGGCGGTAGCAGCTGTGGCCGTCGGCAAGGAGCAGACGGGTACGGGTGGGGAGGAGAACTGTAGAAATCATTCGATGAGTATCCTGCGGTTTGTTGGTTGTATCCCTGGGGTTGGATATATTTTTTTTCTTGTTCATTCCCCAGGTTGTTGTGCGGATGTGTACGTACCACCCTGCTTCATGGGGAAACCTGTAAATTAAAAATCGTCAGCATTGTGGTTCTCGTTGTGTGCGTTGAATTCCATTCTCCATTATCGAGTTTGTTGCCCCGACACTGGGAAGAGAGAGGGATTGGTATGCGTACCCTGCTTGTCGTTACCACCGGTAATCTTGAACACGTAACCGTTGAACTCATCACCGAGAGCATCGCCGGCAACCTAATCAAAGAAATCCTAATTAGCCAGTCGTTCTCCATAGTCGTGTGTGTGTATGTGTATGTTGATCGAGTTGATGGTCGGACAGTCGGGGAAGGATGAGGTTTAAGGGAGTGCTGACTTCGGTGCCCATGCGCTTCTCCATGAAGGGACGCAGCTTGCGCTCATCGTCGATCTCGATGATTTTCTGGGACCCATTGGCCGGGTAGGAGATGTTGAGCTTCATCTTGACGGAGGCGGCGCGGTCAAGACGGTAGCGCGTGTGTTGTCGATTTGTGAGATTGTCGTCGAAGGAGTCTGTATTGTGGATTTTTTAGTTCGCCGGCTTAGCGAGGTGCAAGTCACGTGTCACGTGTGGGAAGTAGGGCTTGAGTCCGCCAAATAGGGTTTAGTGTAATTTGGTATAGTCATGTGACTTGGCCTCAGCACCCAGGCATTTTCTTTTCTTCGTCCATCAACTGAGTCATGTTCACAAAATGTTGTGGTGTGGGTGTCTACAGAGCGCTGGCCACTCCAAAATGACTATATTTTCAACGATGAACATGCAACTCGCCCCCGCCAACTATGCATCCAAGAGACAAGACGTATCCCGGACCGCCAACAACTACAAATTTTTTTTCCAGCTTAAACCAACACAGTGCTCTTTTAATCAGGCGTGAGACCTCCCAATGCGACTTTTTAAATACAACCGACCTGGAATCACCAACGGAATGATGAATGAATGTTTCGGGTCATGATTTAGTCCCGACCGGCCGAACTCCAACTTTTATATATCAAAGACTGAAGATGGTCTCACAAAGTGACTTATTATTGACAGCCACCACGAGTCTCGTACGACACTCACAAATCAAACCCTTCCACTAACCATATTGACTCTATATCCAACCTCGGTGTGGACCATTGGCTTGTCAGACCCTGCAAACGCTAGAATGCATGGATCATTGACAAAGTATCATATATGCACACAACCCTTCTACCTACTATCTCCTAAATATATGTGGATATAGGTTTCAGAATATGGAGACTCAAGCACGGCAAGTCTTGATCGACTAATGGCAGGACCCATTCCAGGGATGTATCAGTATAGTCGGCTGCGTATGTGGCCTCTGTCCTTGAAAATGTAGGGCTCCAGAAATCCGATCTATTTCGCTCAACAATATTAGGGATGCTCCAAGTTCATATTCAAGATAACACTACGATGTGTTTTTTGGAAATCATTTTTGGGGATATTTTCGGATGTTTTTGTCTTCCTCACTGTTATAGCTAGAAAGATGAAAATGATTAGTTCCTCGATCCACATCATACCTTTTCCCCATACTTTATTCTCCCTTGTCCATCTTTTTCCCAATAGAAGCATTGTGTCTCACAATACTCCGCTCTAGAGATCTGCAGTATACAATGTCTTGGCATGCCCATAGTACCAAGAAACAATCGCGTATCGGACGGCAAATGGGCCAAAAGAATACTAAATCCCCGAGACAATACGAACCAGTACGCCACTGGACGTATCGTTGTACGATGGGTTTTAGATGAGATGCAAGCAGACTAGTCTCCACTATTCGGACTGAAGAATGTGAAAGAATAGGAGAACCTAAAAATCACCAAGAGACTTAGATACGGAAGAAAAGACTAGATCAAGCGATTCTGGTCTAGCTCAATTAGAAAGGAGTTAAATTGGAGACTCTGATTTGCCTAATCGAACGTTATTCTACTCGGCTCTCTCCGAGCCACGCGGCCAATCTACAAATGTGACGAATTCACGTCCAATATAGGAATTTTAGCTTTTTTGATGTAAATTCTCATATATTATAGCTCTAGCTTATAGTCTTGGTCATTTTATCCTATTTCTATCCTATTTCCATTTTCCTGTAGCGTTTCTGGAGGAACCGCCACATATCCGACCTTGCCGGTTTCTTGTCCGAGTGGAGACTTCCTCGTCGACAATTTTCTGCAGTGCTGGATAATCTTTTTGGTTCCCCGCAGAATTTGAGAGACATTTTTCTCTGATTGTATTGTGTTGCATTGTCACTGCTGGGAGCATAGCTCGACGCCTTACACTTTGCCATCGGAGCCATTTGTGGCAACTTTTTTTTATATCCGAAACAAGCAGAAGACGTGTGACCCAAGCTCGACATTGCTCAACTGGGCCAATTCTAACACTTGGCCGGTCATTCACCATGATACGCCTTTTTAACCGCTTTTATGCACTGTCTGCTGTCGCTGTCTGTACGATTTTCATATCAGCATGGTTTTTGAAGTCACGGACTCTCTCCGATACGGTCCCTTTGGTATCAGACCCGTTCCAAGTAGCCAGTACATTCGACCAGCGATTAGTCGTGTTCGGGGACTCATGGAGCGGTAATCAAACCAGCGAGTCACAGGGCAAGATGTGGACGGACTGGCTCTGTTCAATGGTATGATAACACCCGGGGAAAGCTTAAATGTGGAGAAACAAGCATCATATCTGACTGAGACAACCTGGAACACGAATAGTTCTCCTGCCATCAAGAAAACCTCGCGCAGACAGCAAATCCCCTTCTAAAAGGCAAGAACACCGGTGCAGTGGTCGACAATAAAGAACTCGATCTACTAGGCCGATGGCCTGGGACTCACCTCGCAGACTTCAGGTCCCAGCTCCAGCAATGGTTAGACGCCGAGTCAGCTGCGACGAAGGACCTCTCCGAGGAAGCGGTCCGGTCCCGCCAGGACCGGACGATCTTCGTCGTCTCTTTTGGGGTCTGGGATCTCTGGAGCATGATTACGGAGGACTACGACACAGCAAGCAAATCGGTTGAGCGACGTATTGCAACGCTTACGGGTCAACTCAACACATTGTCCGAGCAATTGGGTACAACGGAGTTGAAACTCATTCTGACGCAGACGGTTGACGTGACTTTCCTGCCCGGGTTTCAGTTCGCCGGTGATCAGTACAAGGATACGGTGCGGATCCTGGAAGAGTGGAATGGGAAGCTGCGTGAGATGGTTAGGGAGTGGAGTCATGGCACTGTCTATCTCTTTGATACCAATGCTTTTATGATGGACCGCATCCGTGACTGGCAGCTCTATGCGGCGGGCATTGAGGAGGGAAATGGTCTAGGGAAGAACTTGGATGGGTGGGAAAATGTCGAGGAGCCTTGTATTGAGAGTGGGTTCCGGGTCATGATGTCAAAGGAGAGGAAACAGTGTGAGCATCCAGATAAGTACCTGTTTTGGTAAGTGGTTCCTTTCTTTTCTCCCCTCGTCATTCCCTACCATTTATAGAAGAATTGGGGGGGGAAGTGCGAGGGATCGACGGATTAAACCTTTTTTTGCTGACTGAGACATGGTTGATATTCAGGAACGAAATGCATCTAGGTCCTTTAGCTCATAGGCTCATGGCTATGGAGATCTACCATGGGATTGATGGAGTTCTGTTGAACCCTAAGGGAATGTCACCGAAGCGCCACAGCCGGGGGTTTGCAGCTTAGACATTGTCCAGATCAATGAGACACCATTAAAAAAAAAAAAAAAAAAAAAGAGAAAAGAGAGAGAAAAAAAGGCACAAATTATGACGTCTCCAAAGGGCAGGGGGTCTATAGTAATGTCAGTACCCGAATGTCAAACGCATTACCCGACTATACTTGATGCGGGTGAAAAATAGCCCAATTAGACAAGGGTTCCAAAGGTGGATCTTGACTTTTTTTGCTCCAAGGGCAGGGTAGTAATGTCAAACCATTGGAACCTGAGAGCCACTGGAAGGTAAATCTAGATCCATTACCCGAGACAGAGGGAAATAGGGGGGAAAAGGTGGTATTGTTCCAAGTCAAAAGGTAACCCATAGTGGAGATCGACAATGAGATCATCCCAGATCCCGAATGTTTGATAAATTACATTTCTATTCATATTTACATATATAATATGGGAAAATACGTCCAGGTGACAATGCCAGACAATCAAGCCTAAAACTAAAAATTGTCCAAACGTAAAGAGTATTTCTTTGTCTGATTTGACGGGGAACCGATTCGAAATGTCCGGCCAATCAATGTATAACGTTAGTTGGACAGAGCTCGATGAAGCGGGTCGCCGCATCCGGAGACAAAGGAAACAATGACTCTAGTGCCTTGGCCCTTAGAGATGAAAAAATAAGGGGACTTTTTTTTTTGACACCTCATATTTTCCATAATTCTTTTTTCTTTGGTTATGGTTAATATCTGAAGGGTACCGTGTCGTTGGAAGTATAGATTGAGATTTTCAAGTCCCAGAGTCTCCATAGAAAGAATCGAATTATAACAAAGAAAAAACCACCTAATTATTTTCTCTGTTAACTTATTTCTCGGTTGGCTTGGTCAAAATATCAAGGACAATCTGGAGCTATTGTCAAAGAATAAGCCGCTAGACAGGGATTCCGGGGGGAAACCAACCCTAGACAAAGAAACCCGCGCTTTTTAGGGCTTGTCGGTCCAAACGCTATACTTCGCTTTGTCTAATCCCTGATATTCCCCAGTTCAATCAATTCTTATTGGGATTATTTCCCATTTTCCTTTCTGATTCATTTCGCTTTGTTTCTCGCTTCTAGCTCACCCTCTCTTTCTTTCTTGTTATTTCTTGGGGCTCAGTCGCCCCCAAACCTATTCACTTCTACCTCTTTCAAAGGGTTATACTTTCTTACCTTTCCCTTGTCGCCTATTTCTTTGATTCAGAGTTCGCCTTCGACCCTTTCATTGAAAAGTATTAAATGTCTTACGATCGAGTTCTCCCCAACCCTGTTGCTCTACGCTATGAGTCTGCCCAGGTCACTCTGCCTAGATCGAGCAAGATACTCGATCACAAAATCATGAACGAAGAATTGTCCAAGTCAACCATGGTCATGAGACACCCTGATGGTCCAGTTGGGGTAGTCAGATATCCGGATCTGGGGGTACTCCAGACACATCAACATATCTCCGTAACTACATCCAAAGAGGCACACAAGATGTCCTCCAGTGGCTCTCTCAAGCCTGTCGGCCCCATCATCTCGACCAAGGAATTGCCCATGCGGGAAAGATCAGACCGATCATCGTCTTCTTCGGCCAGCAGTACCAGTCCCGTCAAATCACAGAAAGAGAATGCCATGCAGTTTTGCCTCTGTCAACCGGATCCGAAAATCCCCCGGCCTCGTAATGGTGAGTCGATACTGTCCGCACCGTCACTAGAGCTTGGCAAGTGCTTTTTTTCGATTGTTTCTTTTTTGGTCATCATTAGCCAGATCTGATCTTTCGAATTCACTGGACATGGCTAATATTTGAAATTTTAGCTTTTATTCTGTATCGTCAGCATTATCAGGCCATGGTGGTAGCTCATAATCCTGGCTTGGCCAATCCCGAGATTTCCAAGATTATTGGAGAACAGTGGCGATCTCTTTCGGAGGATGACAAGAGTAAATGGAAGGCACTTGCAGAGGTAAGACAAGCATCTCTGGCAATGTTGAGCACAAAACGCTGACAATTACACCAGGAAGAAAAAGCTCGGCATCAGCAGCAATACCCTGACTACCGCTACCAGCCTCGGCGATATGGTCGGGATGGAAGCGCCCGGAGTGCGGCCTCAGGTATTGGGCACAATCCATCTGGATCATCACATTGTAGCAGATGTGGTGGTCGTTTGATGAATGCACCCGCTTCCCCCATGACTCCGTTCACACCCAGCAGTGGGCCTGGGTATCGACCACCGTCAAATTTCTCAGCATCATCACCACACCCAAATAGCATGCCACCAAGAAGCGTCCAAGGCCGTGAGAAGGACCCCAATCCAGTACCAAAGCCGGCAAAGGTGGACCATGATCCCCGTTCTCGTCAAAGACACTGGGAGGAGTCCGGTGGTCGATCTCCTGATAATAAACGCCGCCGAGTATCCCACGGCTCATTCAAGCCAACTTTACACCCCTCCTACCGGGACCGCAGTCCTGGCAGTGGCATCCCGGAGTCACCGCACCCGATGAGCCCTTGGAGTGCTCGCCCGGATATGCCGCCACGCCATCTCCCCATGCTTCAACCACAACGGCCATATCAAAGTGTCCAGGGACAGCCACATCCCGACCCCAGTCTGAAGCTACCGCCACTCCAGACAACACCGATGACTCCCATGACACCGTATTCACAAGAAGGATCCAGTGTCGAAGCAACGGTCATGACAATCCCCTTCCTCAACAAGATCAAAGTCCTCGCCAAGATCTCCCCACCACTCCTCCCCTCATTCCGCGACGGCATCCCCCCAGCCCGCGGTCCTGTCATCGCTGTCGACGGCCAAGACCCCGACCTCGTCCAAATAGCCGTCGAATACCTCAACAAACTTCTAAAAAAGGAAACGAAGTACAATGTACGGGTGTTTGACGGTCCAGAAATCAAGCCACCCCGACCCACCTTCGCAGAAGCAGGCCTGATGGGCGACGCCACAGTCGACTACCTCAACACCATCTCAGCCTGGCACCGGATATCCGACGAAGTGGTCGGCTTCGTGAAATCCACCTCAAGAGCCGGCTCCGTCGACGCTCGCTCCACAACAACAGACGAGGAAACCACCGCCCCAAACGTCTCCCCCCGTACTCTCATCCCGAAGACCGCAAACATGCAAATCCACTCCCCAGACCAATCAAGCGAGAGCGGCTCCGAAGTCAGCGCAATCACAACAAGCAGCCACTACAGTGTGCCGATCGCGCTCGTCCCGCGCTACCAACTCACCACGGCAGACGCATTTGCCTGCTCCACGCCTATCGGTGACTCGTACGCTCCGCTCGATCACTGGCAGTGGATGGCGTCTCTATGGCGTGCCTGTGTGGGACCTGATATCACGGTTTACATTCGCGAATGCAGTAAGGAGGAGCTGGATCGCATGGGTGGGAATCCTGTCGAGGTGCGGCTGCAGGATGCGCGCACGGTCGTACTAAGGAAGGTTGCTGGGCGGGATTTGGAGGAAAAGGCGCTCAAGCGGATGGGTTTTGAGATTGAGGACTTTTTGACTCAGTAAGCTCAAGCTCAAGCCTTGGGGCTGGGCCATAGAATGCAATTTGTTGCATTGTTCAAGGATCCATGGATTCATTGGTTGGAGCGTGTGATTAGATCGTGGTAATTTGATGATGGCCCATCTTGGTTCTAATTAATAATATTAATAGTGAAAACTGTGTGATGAGGTTAATATCCCAATTGAGACGATGTACTCTGTAAAGTGTAATCGAGAAAGGGGACGTTGTCCTAAGAAGCCGACCCGTGGGCGCTCGGACCCTCTTGATCCACCTCTAACCCGACAGAGCAGAGCCGCTTATCGAAGGCGGTGGCCATTCTGCCCATATATCTCCGGATTCCATCTCATGTTGTTTTTCTTGCAAGTATTCACTATGCCAGAGTTAAGTCAATGCACCTGTGGCAAACTGCCAGTACTTGTGGGCGACTTTCCGTCAGGGCTTCCTCCGGTTTATATTCCCACGTCCAATCCTCAACCCGATGTGAAACTTGAAGACCCGGAGGCAATGGGCGAGCCTCTCAACCCTTCCATCCCAGGAATGACAGATGAACCTCTTAGCCATCACATCACAGCGGCTACGGATGAGCCGCTAAACTCTCACGCCTCAGAGGTAATAGATAATCATATCGATCACTATATCGCAGTCGGGGTTTTGGGCAAATCCTCGTCTACGCCCCTCTATCCGGATTCCGATATAGCGCTGCTGGAAAAACACGAATGGATTCGCACACGCGCTCTTGGTGACAGCGACAATGTACAGGTTTTCGTGCTACCAGACGCACGGCGGGCCCATTTGAATTCAAAGAATAAGCTCATATCTGCTCTCAAGCGGGTCATGTCCAAGCTTGACAGCTCCCCCGAAGCATGGGACGGCGTGGCCAATGCCCATTCTGGTCTATTGGCCAACACTCAACCCGATAGCGAAGAAGAAGAATCCCTATATTATATATACAATACACTACAACAACCCAAACCAAACTTGGACTATGTAAAGGATTTCAACTCGCGGATGATCATGGAGGATTTGCTTGATGGTTCAGTTCGAGGTCTTGAAACGACGCTTTATGACTTTCAGCGCGAATCTGCTGCTGTGATGGTTCAGCGGGAGACACAGCCGGTGCTGGCACTTGATCCGAGATTTCAGCACTGGCAGGGTCCAACTGGCGTGGGGTTCTATTATGATAAGGTGAAGGGGAGAATTTTGAGAAATGAGATATTGTATCCCGAGGCCTGTGGAGGTAGGTGGTCATACCTTCGGCGCTAATTTCCTCAATGATTATTGGGCTGTAAATATCTTGGTGAACCACGCTGACTGCTATTAGGGATTTTGGCAGAGTCCATGGGATGCGGGAAAACCCTCATCAGTCTTGCTGTGATATTGGCTACGCGGGGACATTTCCCCAAAATCCCGGTGGAGTATCAGACATTCAATAACCCGGTCAGGGACAAGACTGGAACATTAATGGAAATGGCTGCTTCTGTTGCCGGTCGCTTTTCCCTTCCCTGGAAAGACTTCTTTGACCGGGAGAAAGCCAAGGGAAAATACCATATCAATTGTATAGAGGCCTGCATTGTCAACAGCGGCTCCTACATTATACCAGCTCCAAACGAACGCCAAAAACGTGAATCAAAGTATGCCCTGTTGGCCAGAGAAATCCGTCTCTGTTCTGGTACACTGGTTATTGTCCCGGAAAACTTGGTGGACCACTGGGAACATGAGATTGCTACTCACACTAGCGATCTGAACGTCCTAGTTCTGCGAAATAAGGACAAAACACCACCAACGGACGAACTTCTAAACTTCGATATTGTGCTGTTCTCCAAAGGCCGATGCAACAGAGAGAATCCAAAAATAGGCAAATCCGGGTATTATCCTATTGTCAATCTTCACTGGTTGCGAGTCATTGTCGATGAAGGGCATGACCTTGCCGGTAAAACGACGGAAATGGTCGACTTTCTAAAAAAGCTGCACTTTGAGCGCCGCTGGATTATTTCGGGAACCCCTCTCTCGGAATTGTATGGAGTGGAACTAAGCATTGCTTCACAGGAAGTGAACACAGACGATACTGAATCGTCACTCGATGGTCATGCCATCTTGCAAAAGGCCAGAGACGCGGGCGGAGCCCTCAAGCATGAAATAAAAGATTTGGATAAACTGGGATTGATGGTTCATGATTTCCTCGATCTCAAGCCTTGGTCCAACAATCGTAATAAGGATTGGAAATCAGAGTGGGACACTTATACAAGAACGGTGGGTGAAGATGGGATTGCGCGAAAATCTCCATCTCTACGTGCGACCCTCCAGAGTCTTGTTGTGCGGCACCCGTATGATACGGTCAAAAAAGAGATCACTCTTCCACCGCTGTATAACAAAGTGATCTACCTTGAGCCAACCTTCTACGACCGGCTATATATCAATATTTTCCTATTCACTCTAGCAGTGAACGCCATTACATCCGAACGTGAAGGACCCGACTATATGTTTGGTGATAACAAAGACAGTAAATCTAAACTCACTGAGCTGATACAAAACTTACGTCTGGCTGGATTTTGGTGGGCTGGCTCTGATGATGTCCAGGGCGCCGTCGACATTGCTCTGGAATATCTCGAGGAAAACCAAGAGAAGATGACGGTAGCGGATCTCAACCAATTAAGACATGGAATCCAGATTGCACGAAAGGCAATTGGTTCTTCTGGCTGGAATGGATTCAAAAAGATGCATGAGCTTGGAGTCTTTGTTCGGCATTTCCCAGAGCATGCTCGCAACATGTGGGCCCTTGATCCATTTGATGCAGACCATGAGCCCTTGCTCATGGGTATGACCCAGGCCCGCCGCGCACAACAATTTGTGATGAAACGTCTCCACACGCTTGATCCCGCCGAAGGTCTCGCGGGAGAGGGTATCAAAATTCGTCGGGAGGTGGTCAAACACAGCCAGACAGCTACTCTTCCTCACAGCGGTGCGCCCGAGTTGACGAATTCCGCAGCAAACACATCAAGCTCGAAAAGTAAAAAGAAAAAATCAAAGCAAACTTTTAAGAAGAACATCTTCCGCACTCTCCCAGAAACTTCACCCTTGACACAAACGAAGCTGGAAGGAGTAGCATCAGCCAAACTTCGATACTTGTTAGAGCAAGTGCTAAAGTTCCAGAAGATGGAGAAAATCATCATCTTCTATGAACACGATAACGTCGCTTCCTGGGTCGAGCAAGGCCTGGATCTAATAGCAGTTAACTTCCGCACCTACGCCAGTACCACGAGCATGGGATCCAATCTCAAAACCGAACATCTGCATAGTTTCCGCCAAACCGAAGAAGTCCGCGTTTTGCTTATGAGCGTCAAAGAAGCCTCTCGCGGCCTCCATATTCCCGAAGCCTCACGGATGTACATCGTCAACCCAATTTGGGAACGTAACGTGGAGAGCCAAGCCATCAAACGAGCCCATAGAATCGGACAGAAAAGACCAGTCTACGTCGAAACCCTTGTTCTAGGCGATACCCTCGAACACCGGATGCTCAACCGCAGCAAAAACATGACTGCCGAGGAGACGAAGCACGCAGGAGATAATCCGCTAAAAGATAGTACCATGAGCGATATCATTAAGAACGAGCCCTTCCTGCCTATGCCCGACGAGGCTTCGGCCGGCATGGCTCCGCTGGCACATCCGATTGGGCTATTTGATCAGCATAAATTGCCAATTCCTGATAGCGAGGTGGACCCTGTGCGCGGACCATTGCAGCAGCGGGGACAGCTGAAGAAAAGGCAGTGGTCGGGCCCGGAATCCGACGCCGATTCTGATTTGGCTGGTGTTCAGGGGCCATCGGCCCAGCGGCGACGGATTGGCTTTGCCAACCATGATGAAGTCATGGGTGAAGGTACTGTAGATGCGCTTCATGGGCCGCAGCAGCCTCTGCCCCAGTTAAATTCGACTTCTGCTGTTGGGGTTCCTGTGTCTGGGCCTTCGCGGGCTGGCTTTGCGGAGGGTGTGGTAGTTATTGAGGGTAGTGATAAAGAATCTAGCCCATTGCAATCTGTGCCGATGCACTCTGTATCAGATTTGCCTGGGGGCGGTCTTGACAGACGAGTCTCGTTGTTCGGGCCATTTGCATGATATATATCTACACTTAAGAATATACAGCTCTAGAAGCTATTCCAAAATATGACAATTACTTTAAACCATAGAACACTACCTGGGTCCCTCCATCTTCTATCCATGATGAAAAAATATGGGATGAGTCGAGAAAAGAGGAAATTAAAAGGAAAAGAGACGTGTTGAAGCCAAGGGAGCATACCTATTCCGTACATATGAGCTAATCCCAATTAGGTTTAGCACATTTCCTTATCACCCCCGCACCCCTCACCTTCTCTTGAGCTTCAATTCTCCAAATCACCGAGAAAATGAAGCCAGCTAGCGAGGAAGCCATAATTATAGGGATCTCCGGGCCCTCAAGCAGTGGCAAGACAACCCTAGCACGGTTACTGCAGCGCGTATTCTACGGCGTGCATCTCAAACTAAAAGACCAACCTCTAAACACCTTCATAATCCACGAGGATGATTTCTATTTCCCAGACGATCAGTGCGCACACCTCATTCCTAGAGTCCCATATATACACACCCAACCATATTCCATACTAACATCCACCCCAGAATCCCCTACACAACAACCCGCTCCGGCGCAAGAATCCAAGACTGGGACACAGCCTCCGCAATCGACATCCCCTTCCTCTCGCAAGCATTGCACTACGTGCGCAAAGAAGGGTCGCTCCCGCCCCGACTTCGCAGCAAGGAAGACCAGAACGGTCAGACTTCTTCCGGCGTGTCGGAGGAGCTGGTGCAGGAGTTGCGGGGTGTTGTTGGTACTCGATTGCATGAAACAAGGAAATGCAATGAGAAGACTATTGCGTTCTTAGAGGGATTTTTGCTGTTTGCGCCTCCCCCGTCTGAGTCCAAGAAAGAAGAACACGTCCTTCGTTCTGTTCATGACTCTATAGACCTTCATTTATTCCTGCCTGCGGCGTATGAGCTTGTTAAGGCTAGACGGGAGGGGAGGAGTGGATATGTGACTATTGGGGCGGCACCGGAACCGCCAGTGGATACTGGGGATGGGGAACATGGAAAGACGAGGACGGAGGTTGATCTTGATGCTGAGGATGATCGTCCGCCGCAGAATTTCTGGGTTGATCCGCCTGGGTATGTGGATGATGTTGTTTGGCCGCGGTATGTGACGGATCATGCTTGGTTGTTGGTTGCTGAGGATGAAGATGGGGATAAGAAAGGGAGTCAGGATATGACAGAGGCTGATCTTGTTCGGAGGGTTGGGGGTGGGACTAGGGCTAGGACTGATGTTGGGGTGGAGGTTGCACCGGGCTGTGGGAATGCAGGGATGGATGTTATTTTGAGATGGGCTGTCGACTTGATTCTGGGGTATTATTTGGATCGGACATCGGTATAGTTGTATATATAGGATCTAAATGGTGGAATACACAAGATATAGAGCCTAAGCAATAGATTTTTGTTTTTTTTTTTCTTTCTTTTTCCACCTAACTGCAATTCTAAACAAGAGGGAAGAGTATCACTGCAGAGGCCAGGACCATCATCAGGGGAAATGCTAGTTTTCGAGAGGTTTTCGAAATAATCAACTTTGAAGGATCGAAGGGATCAACCCCAAGATATAGACATTATACATTATAGATTCAGCTTCCAAGGTTGGGAAATCCCGCATCTAGTGCGGATCACCCATATACGGATTTACAAATAATTTTGAATGGGAAGTATATTGAGGTAAATGAATTCATTTTATGGTGTAGATCTAGACCTAAGATTTCCTGTCCGGAGTACCTACAATTCCTGATATATAAACAAGTACTACGGTTTACACTTTTTTTGGGTTATAAACCGAGAATAATGAAAATATATGCCGAAAGATATATAAAAAGACCACCAAAAAGACGTTACAAAAATATAAACGGCCGACTATTCTATGTAACCAACTTGAATGTACGGGATAACAGGTGTTGAATAACAATGTCCTCTCTTGTCCCTGGGTATACATTCCAGGTCACCATGCAAATTCCGTTCTTGATCAATCAGATTTTTAGAGGCTGCTCTGAGCTGGGCTGTTGGGTTGGTTTGGGGATATTATTTGAATCAGACGTAGGTATGCTATACACTACCTAGGTGATAGAGGGTATATAGTGGCTTAAACAATAGATTTGTGTCTGCTATGTTCGCTATCTGCTAACTGCATGGCTGTGCCTGATTCTGCGGTTTCTCATTCACGACCCGGTAATCATCCTTCTTAACGATACTGAGCCGTGCCCATTGTCGAAGATTTACTCCCGCGCAATTGGTCCTCGCCATCCGAGAAGGTAATCGATGCGGTCTCTCAGGGGCACCGGGATGATTTGGGCAGGTGTGGCGTTGATAGACTGCTGAACTTCAGATCGAATCAGCTCAGGCTGAAGATCAAACTCCTCCAGGATCGTGTTCGCCTCTTTCTCCAAATCAGTATTGGTACAATTCTCTGCATAGTCCATATAGATATACACTTCCTTTTGGGGGCACGAAGTGCGGAAATCAGAGGAGTCGAAATGGAGCCCGCAACTTTGCAGAAAGTACGACCAGTAGATGGTGTGGACAGACGCCAAGAAAGCAAAGAGGTGGAAGAACAACTTAATCAGAGTCCACAGTCCATGTACAGCACGGCCTGGCTTCTTTTGCTCTGGCTCAGCGACTGGAGTCTCGGTCTTTGTAGACCTGGAAGCCGGAATCTCCCCAACGAAGGTCTGTGTACTTGCAGACTTAAACAGAGGCCCAGGCAGTTTATGATCGAGAAGAGCTTTGCGTTGGAGATATGAAGCTGGATCCTCGGAAAATGAATCAAACACTCCAGGCTCGTGAATGTTGAAACCATCATACAGATGTGGAGTTTTCTGAACTGGGGGCTTAGAATGGTTAAGCCCAACTCCCAGTTGAAACCATGGATCTCGACACCTAGTATCAATCCCCTGGTGCGTCGGAGAGAGATACTCATGCTTGGGCCCAGAAATAGCGTAATTTTCTAGGAGAATGGTTTCAACATCGCTGTACCTGGTCTTAATCCATGGCAACCAGGTGTAAGCCATTCCTCGTGGCAGTTTGACTTCCCATGACACCGTGAACATGTCCAGAGCTTGGGGGGTGCTGATGATATTGATGCGCGAGAGTCCAATTCCATCCACATCTGGTGCTAGTGCTGGTTGTAGTCGAATGGCGTTTATCAGAGGTTTCTGAGCTTCAAAATTGGCCTTGAACTCGCCTTCCGGGCCGCCATGCACAACAAGGTCAAATTGACACTTTTCGGCCCAGAAGTCGTGATTGACGAGGTCAATGGAGCAAACAGCATTGTATTTTATCATATACGACGACGGATCGGCCTCTTCCACCTCGGCTTGTATGGCTGTGTTGACTTTGTGGTCCTTCAGTGGTCCGTAGAATTGTGCATTGCACTTACGGAACGGAACCACGAGGCTTTTTCCACCGTCAAATTGAGCCATCAAGCAGCTTTCTACGAGCGTGTGTCGTTTGAAACACGAGGTCATGAATTCCATTCCCTGGCCTGGGGGTGTTCGGAAGTAGAGATAACAAGATTCGAATTGGGCGAGTCGAGGCAGCCCACTCACAACTAACTCCCACCAATCCCTCGATTTTCCTTTGTGTAGCCTGACCTTGAATGAAATTGCGATTTGGTATGTCGTGTTGTAGACAATGGGAGGGGTCTGTAGATAAAGAATGTCATTTTCCAAGACGAGCTCGGGATTGTTGGCGATTTCCGCAGACGTCCAAGGGAAAGGGGTTCATCGCGGTCCGAAAAGAACGATGGCGATCCGAGGGGTTCATAGGGAAAAAGCAGACCCTCCGTTTCTTTGTCACTATCGTCGGTGTCAGAAAGGCTTCCATTGCACACACGAGTAGAAAGTGTATCATAATTTCGCACTCGCAAGTTTGCTTCGGTGAGCGGTTCGGTGTCGGCCAAGTCAATCTCGTTGGGAATTTCTCCACTGTGGCAAAAAGAGACCTCATGGGGTACATCTTCGACGTCAACCGTCGCTCCCTTGCTGTTTGGCGAAAGATGCTTAGATGTAACTAGGGGATCTGGCACAAGAGTCGGAGCCGAGGCGTGAGGCGGAATATTCTCATTGGTCACACTGGTTTCGTCCAGACTGGCAGAAGGCATGTGAATGGGGCAGGGTCTAGAGCTGATGATTTTGGTGGCGGTGCCAGTATCCTGGGACCCAGGTTCCAGTCCCGGCAGGTTGATTTTGGTCGTCATGAGTTTGTGTCGGGTACCTTGGTAGTCATCGTCAGGGGGTATTGAATCAGGTAGTGAAGCAGCCTTAGCGGATCTCTTACGAGGGTTGGGGGAGTTCAGACTACCAAGGCTGTTGCCTCGGCTCTGGCTTTTGCGATTGTCAGAAGTGGTTGAGCTATCCGGGCTACCGACCTGGGCTGAGATATCCATAGTACGGCGAGAGACAGGGTCGTTATCCCGCGAACCATCATACACAACGACACTTCCAGAGTCAGAGATAGAAGGATTATTGGCGGGATATCTCGCGGCATCGCCATATTCCTGGACAAGCGAAGCCTCTTTTTCAGGCGGAGCGTCATCATAGTGAGCAAGCTCAGGCTTCAATCGGATGACCCAAGACGGGCGTTTGACGATATTTGCCGACTGGACATTGAGGATTGGTAAATGGAGGTTAGGATGATCGTGGGCCTGTAGCTTAATTCAGACGACAGTCAGCACCAATGAGAAGACTCGATGTCTGATTTTTGAGTGTTACCTCCATGGCGATTGTGATAGACACTGGATCTTTTGGGCTACCACTCCAGTCGCACCACAAATCGAGGTTGCTGAGTGGGCTATCGTTAGGGTCCATGGTGGGCTCTGTGGTAGGCTCCGTAGTAGACTCCATGGTGAGACTAAATAAGTGAGGATGAAATAGGAGAATGAGAAAATGAAAAAGGAAACTGAAGAGAGGAAAGATAGGAAAGAGAAGATAGAGAGGAAGGGGAAGCTTTGCAACCTTGGAAGGTAGCAAACATAATAGGAAGGTAAGTGAAGTTAAGCCATTGCATTTCCGCCTCATACATCGTCAAATAAAAAAATATAAAAGCAGCACTTGCAATTAGCCAGTGATACTGCTTTAAAAAAAAGAGGGCTTGTATGTACAAGAAGGGCTTAATAATAGTCTCACTTTTCTCCCAATCCCATGAAAGACCTCCCCCTTTTATATCCGCCAGCGCCTGTAAAAAAAATGAAAACCTTTAGCCACCCAGTTAAAGCATCAAGCATAAAAAAATAATGAAACACTCCTCCCAGTCTATCAAGACAGAAGAAAGAAAAAAAGTTAACATAAAGCCAGAACGTCGAGGACGTCCAAGCGTATCATTGGGGCGTTCCATTCGCGGAATCAGGGTGATCAAAGGTTGCTGGGCCGGCCACGGAGCCAAATCGATCGCCTTCGTTGACCATTTGAGATGGAAGAATAGGGGTGTTCGCTTGAGGAGTTTGGTCGAAATAACCTCGCGTGGATCCATTAGTTCCTTGAGGATAGTCGCGATTCCGCTGTAGAGGAGGAAGTATAGTCGAGGTGGGAGGGTATCCGGACCGGGTGTATCCCTGGGCTAACATTCCAGTCGAATCCGGGGTCTGTCTCGGGTCCAAAGTCCTTAGCTATGTATTCCACACTCTCACTGGTTCGCAGAGGGGTGCCGTACAGGAGTGCCAGGCTGGTTCATCGCCATCAATTGTCCCACAGCGGCCTGCTGCTGCTGGCTAGATCGGGTTTGACCGGTAGGGTCGGGGATCTGGGACATGGGGGCTGACGCTTGCATGCCCGCTGATGCTTGCATGCCTGGGTACATCTATTCACCGAGGTCAGCTCAAAGAAGCTCCCCAAATCTGCAAAGGGGGATTGGGGGTACGAACCGCCGCATAATCAGGCACCACCTGCCCTGTGGAGTAAGTCTGCATGGCAGCAGGAGTTTGGTAAGTTGCTGGCTGACCGGCGTACATGGCAGCTGTTGGTTGGTTATATGGATCCATCTGACGGGCCATTCGACCATCCACATCATAGAGGCTCTGCTGTCTGCCATAGTCGATCGAAGTACGATGACGTTTGACCGGCGGCTGCTGACCATAGTACCCATAATCCCGGGCCGCCGGCGGATAGCCTCCATAGCTAGACGCTGGAGGAATCTGTACCGACTGACGCTCCGGGGATCGAGTAGGGACTGGCTGATGGAACTCGTCCGGCCGTGTCGATCGTTTCCTGCGGTTGTTAGCTACACGCCTTGACAATTCCCATTCATAGCACGTACAACATGGTCCGAGGCTCCTTCCGAATGCGTAATTTCACACCTTGATCTGCAAATGATCGGGAAAGGTGGGTTGACTCCATCATTCCGGGGAAACTCTTGGGAGGAGAGACTGCGAGCTTGTCAGAACCCAACTATGCCAGCCCTCTCTACGACAGATTCTTACCTGTGAACCGCTCTGAAATCACGGTCTTCAAGTAGGAGACACGATCCCTGTTGATTCTTTAGCTTTTGAAATCCAGGCTAGGCTCCCGACCGTGCTACTCACTTTCGCATCTCGAACAGGGTAAACTTCAGGCGAAACTCGCCCTCAATTTTCACCGAGAGATCTCCAAAGACGAAGAACCCTCCATCTACAGAACCCGTCAGTAAAAAAGGCCACCGTCACTCCCGAGACAAGCCAGAACAAACCGCTGTTGTCCACATCCTTCAACCGGTGAAGGGACGAAACTAGGGTTCCTGCTAATGCAGTCGACGGTGCTACGGGCACAGGACGTTCTTCTGTTGCATCGTATAGACTGCAGCACATGAAATAGTAAGGGCTTTGCAGGTAATGCCTGCGCCAAAGTCAGCCACCCGCGTAAAGCCACGGCGAATGCACACTTACTGTGCGAGGTAGGTGCCCTCCTCTCGCACCCGGAGCTGGACGATCGGGGGTGGATCGATAGGCTTGCGCTCTGCAGGCGCCATTAGATCCGGTTTCTTTCCTGTCAATTCCCCTTCCCTGCTTCACAGACGGAAGACTAGGAATAAGAGAGAGCTTTGACATACCTTTTTCTTTGCCCCCCGCCACGCGGGCCCGATTGGGCTGCTGGCGAATGATCAGGTCAAAGTCAGAACTGGTGTTGTTCAACATTGTCAGTGGGATTCCCTGGACGACCGCGTAAGAGTTGCGACCCTGTCAGAGTAGACACGGGAAGAACGAACTCACCCCTGAGCTTCGCGCGAGAGAGAGGCGTCGGAAAATGTCGCACTCATCAAGACGAGTCGCAAACAAACGGGGAAAAGGTGGAGAGAACCCCAAATTTGAGGTTGCTTTGAGAGACTGTGAACCACCCAGATACAAAGGTCGATCCCCGGGAATACAGAAGACCAGGTAGAAGTGATCTGTGGTTTTACAAGGCAAAGGGAAAAAATTGGGAACGGGTCTTTGGACCGAGAGAAATCCAGTCAGAAGAAGATAAGGACAGGCTGGGAAGAGAACCCTGGACGAGTCACGATGTCGTCGGGGAGGGGTGGCAGCTGTAGTGGGGTAATGATTTTTTTCCTTCTGTTTCCTTGGACTTCAACCATGGAAGAAAGGGCAAATGAACGACACAGAGCAAAGACAGTTGGAGAGTGAGAGGTGTCAGTGACGAAAACGGAGTGGTGTCGTCAGTTTGCAAGCGGAAAGAGCCAACCGAGCACGGTTCCAGACAAAAACCTTAAGCGGCTCTCTTCTGGTATAACGGCCCCCCGTAAAAAAATGTAGTTCCGACCGTGAATCTAAAGAATTTATCAATTGATTATCAATTGGAGGAGGAAAAAAAAAAGATTCAAATTCAGAAAAAAAAAATCAAAAAATCAATTGGATCAGAGGCTTCCAAAATCTCAGTGTTGAACAAATCAGATTCCAGAATCCCACAAAAAAAAAATAAAAAAGTGAACTAACCCAATGAATTATCCAGGTGATTTTTTTTTTTTTTAAAAAAAAAAAAGGAAATCGAAGATCAAATTATACCACAGTAACAATCTCTTCAAACGAGATCAGCTGAGGTGGATCTTTTTTTTCTTCCTTTAGGACAAAACCAAGAAAAAGAAAAGAAAAAAAAAGGGATTTAAACCCGTAGACGGAAGAAAAGTGGAATAGGTTCAGCTACCCACGGTCGAGGGGGCGAATGGCGATCCGGTGTAGTAAACTTCTAGCCTTTTTTTTCTCTTCCGAAATAGTAGTCCGCTAGTCCGCGATTCTTTGTGATCAAAACCCACAAGGTTGGCGCCGGTTATGCAGGTGATCAGACCCGGTTTTTCTTGTTCGGCCGCAAAAGTGTTGGTCTAAACGCCAGGTGGACTCGGGCCCTGGTCCGGCGTCTAAGCATTCAGTCAAAAGTGGAGATATGCACGATCAAGCCGCATCGCTTATGTCCGGGGGTTCTTTCTTTGTCTCCACACTCGATCTGAATTCTGTAACAATTAGCCCGAGTTCAAACATCGATATATAACACCGTTGAAGCTAAAATATCCTGGTTATAGCTGCCGCCTGTCAACCAAAGTTTCCAACCTTGGTTCCAAGGTTAGGTTCCTTATGTCATCCCGAACCAAAGAATGCCTTCAGGCCCTAGACCTCCCACATTCGCTTGGACACCTTTCCCCCAACAAACCAAAAAAATGAACAATACCTTTATTTTGATGCCCTAGATTCTCCTTGCTATGATTCAATATTCGTATCGCGTGTGAATTATTCGATTGTGGGGTTGCGTGTATGTACCACTCGAAGACGTGATTGTCGGAGCAAAGTCAAAGGACTCAATGCGCATTCGAAGACTCAGGTCCGGCACAGTCACAGAAAGATCGATCTCAACAGACAAAATCATGTGCAGCAAGTTGCAAAGCTCGATAGCGCTGGTCGAGCACCTTATTCCGATCCAGGACGACGAAACGATACATGCCGGGTCATGATGCGACAGTGAGAAGCGAAAAGGGGGAAACAGTCGTGTCGAGGAAAAACCACAAGCCAGCGAACAGGGCTTGGACCAGACGTTTTAAGGGGGGAGACCACAATGCAACGAACAACGCATCACTGCACCACGGCACGCAGGGCTTTTCCCATGACGGATCACATTGCCTGAGAGATATGCAGGCCCAAGATCCCATGCAAGCTACTGTATGTCGACTGTAGTTGGTGGCATCGATGTGATTGGTTCCGGCGGCCGGAAATCCCTCGAGCTTTAGGGCTAGGCATGCATCAGCCAAAAGAAAAAATATCAATACCGCAGATCGGGCGTTCGTCATGATAAAAAAAAAAGAACACCGGGTACTTTCTAGTATGGACTACGGGGGCTGCTCTGCGCCACACTCGCTAGCCCTCGATTTGGGGCTGAGAATGTACGGTACTCCCCTCCTTTTCAGTCACCTTCCAGGTTTGACTGCATCGGCAGTGCACAGGTGGATCCCATATTTTAGGACATCAATTTCTGCGTCTTACCGAAGTACTTGCATTTCACGTTCTTTGGACACGGGGCTTGCCCTCCTCATGATCAGCTATCGGAAATCCCAAATCCTAGCTTGCACGAAGATGTTCTGGGGTCTGGATTGGAAGTGGCATCACGGCGATAATCATCACTCTCCAGCATGTGATACAGAGAGCTGCAGGCGCAGTTGACTATGACGAGCATTCATGTCACAGTTAACCCGGCCATATGGGACCTATCTCCGCATGATGGGATCTTGGATAGCAGCGATCATATGCAAGGGTGAGCAGAAATCAGTTTCGATTAGAGGGCGCCGATCGGCCTGACAAAAGTCCCGGTCCCAATATTGAATCATGCAGCCAGAGTGATAGCGTCATTGGCAACTTTGGACTGACTGGAGCAGATGGGACCCGCCGAGGGGTTGTTCGGCGCCAGTACGGAGTAACCAATTCCTAGAGAACAGCGTCTGCGATTCGCTAAACTCGTAAGTACAAGTTGACAAAAAGGGGCCAGATAAGAAAAAAAAGTGAAGTGAGGGGGAAGCGGGAAATCACACCATAGGGTACAGCATTGTCTAATGGCCTGACTGGGTCTGAACTGGTGGTTCTTATCCATTGCATTATCCCAACACAAGTTCCTGAGATTGCAGTTGATAGGCCCGAAAAAACTTGCAGCCCTAGATGCACATCATTATGGGACAAGCAAGCCCCAATGCTGGGAGCACGACCTATCACTTCCATTTGACTTCCGGGACTCGGCTCCGGCGCCAGGACAGAAATCCCAAGTCTTGATCATAGCGGGGAAAGCCACCTTTCCATTTGCTGGAGAGTCATGACTCAGTTGTGGAAACCTAGCATAACTCGTCCAGGCATCGGACGGAATATTTGTGCGAAGGGTGGCTGTGATACTGGTGCTAGCTGGTAGGGAAAAGAAGAGAGAAAAGAAGAAAAGAAAATTCGAGTGCGAAAAACGAAAAATTAAAAGTGACTGCCAAAAAGGAAGCGAAATTTTCGAATTTTTTTCCCAATTTAAAAGTACAGCGCACACCCTGGCCCAAATCCACTGCGGCCCCAATTGGAAAAACTGGGAACTTGTTTAGTGCCGTGGTTGTTCTCCAGACTGCAGTAATAATAATAGGATCAAAGGAAACTCAAAAGGGACCCGTGGAGAACAATCCAAAAGTCAAGTAGTTTGAAACTCTGTTCGGCACGCAAAAGGAAGGTCGATAGAATACTCTACTGGGGCGGGATAGGGAAATTTTTAGAGGAATTATCATTGGACCTCAATGGATTGCAGTCAAAGCCAAAATCAAAGGCGCATATCTGACAGCGGCAATCTCCATTGAGAACCAGTGATTAGGAGCTGCTAGGGGGCGCTACTGTGTTTATGCTTAAATGTTGGCCTGGGATGGTTCCATGGTGGTTTGGGGCCCGTTCCATGGTTGTGTTCCCTTCTGACAGCTGTCCGGTCCGTGTTGGCGCCTTGGCCGATCTTTTGTCGATCGCGTTGGACTACTCGATTATACTGACAGGTATTTTGTATTCCTGATCTGCGTACGGAGTACTCATTAAAAATTCTAGGTGATGTTACTCGTTAATATTACTCGTACATCAATCCTGGTAACCTGATGCGTAGACTATTCACGGGCGGGTATCCATCCCAATGCAAATTTCACCTTCCTAAAAGGGGTTGGTCTGAAATCCTCCTCTTGTGTGATACTACCAGATAGACTCACATGCATGATTGTGATGTTCATGAATATTGCTCGATCTTCCTGTGTATTTTCGGTAGCCCAATCCCATTGTAGGTCAACTGCAAGGATTATACGGAGTATTACGTACTTATGTTGATGTGCCCCGAGGCGCCCCTAATGGAACACATCAGATAACCGCAGGTCAGCCATAGCTATCGAGATCAGTATTACGCTTTGTCCCTCGTATACGGGGAGATCCTGGGACTACAATTGGCTATTAGGTCTCGAGAAAAATATTATCGTTCATGTTCCTTGTCCAGTTGCGGCGTTTTTGTCTAACAGATCTGTCATATTTGACGTTTTCAACCAATGTCCTGCGCGACATCACACTCATTTTCGGATATATCGCATGCAAGGTACAGATCTAATATGTACACTAAAGCAAAGAGCTACCCAGTAATTGATACATTGACATAAGACATGCTAATCACACACTATACTAATTCGTTGCAACTAGATAGAAAGAGTAAAGAAACACCCAAGCAAAGAACTCCAGACACCCCCATCCCTGCTCCGTGCTGGATGAAATCCCTGAAAAAGTGACTAGTAGTAAATGGGCCAAAGAGGATCGACGAGTGCCGCGCAACACTTCTGTCGCCTCCGGACACCCATTTAGCGTAGCGTAGCCTTTGAACAAGAAAAGAAAATGGGGAAAGAATATTAAATCGAAAGGGGGGACAATGTAGTTCCCGGGGACACGTGAAAAAAAATAGTAGAGAGAAAGAAGGGAATCAGAAACCTCGTTAAAAACAAACGCCCTGTCCACATGCGTAACTTGCTTTGCAGGCAAAAAAAAGCCTTCACGAATCATGAGCTGAATTCAAGATTATCATGTCTGCATCACGACATCCCCATCCACTTCGTACTCGGCGTCAGTCTCTGCATCCGCGTCTGCGTCTGCATCTTCATCGGTACCATTGGTATTGGTCACAGCCTTTTGACCCTCGCCTTTGCTTGGTGACTTGGAAGCAGACCCTGGCGAGGCGGGAATCACAACGTGAACTTTCTCGACCAAAGCCTTCCGGTTGACTGATCGCGGTGTTTTGGGGTTGTCGTTGGATCGACGGGAGACTGCCGTTCTAGGTGACCGCGAAATGGAGTTGGTATTTTTCTCGGGGGTCCTGGGTGCTTCCGTGTCTTTGTCCTCGGACGGCTCGAGCGCGAGCTCGGCCTCGGTAGCGTCAATACCATTGGTCTTCACAGTATTGGGGGCAGCACCTCCATCCACATGCTCTGGTTCTTTTTCGCTCGCGTCTGCAGCTTCCTTGGGTATGGGAGCCATGTTTTCCGCATCCTCGCCAACGACAGCTACTTCGCTTTGCCCCAGTTCACCGTTGGCCTGGCTAGGTGCTGCTTCGGCTGCGGGCGAGTCCGTGAGGATAGAGCTTCTCCCGCGACGAATGCTGCCTCCAGGGGTGACCATTGCCAGCCCGGAGGGTCGTCGAGGTGTGTTGCGACCATTGTTACGGGCGGCTGTGGGTGTCGTTGACATGTTATTGAGTTTGGTGCTACCAGATGGGCGACCAGGTCTGCGTTTTGGGGGTGCTGCAGGAGGCACAGGAGGCCAAAGTTCGAACCGAGAGGGTGGTATTCCAGCAGCAGGGTTGGGGAGTGCAGTTTGTTCAGATGTGTCCGCTGCAGAACGGTGGGGGCCGTGAGGCCGCAGTGACAATGTGGAAGGTGGCCCAGCGGAGTCTGCGAGAGTGTCTCCATTCGACCCATTCACCATTCGGATATTGCCCTCATATTCGGTGGCTCTTGCCTCGGTCTCATCTTCGTCTTCATCCTGATCCTCGCGGGGGGCAACAGTATGCATGGGAGCACGATCGAAATGAGATTGGTTGCTACGACCCATGATGTAAGGTGTCCAGAGCAGCGCATCTGGATTGAGCTGGACATAGCCCTTGCTTTCCCAGCCACTGATGACCTCGTTGTAATATTTGTGATCGAGGCGAATGGCGTATGTCTTGGTGATTGGATCCCGCACAAGAGCTCGAAGTCCTTCTAGGGCAGATACAATGTCATCTGCCGTCATTCCGGTGCGATCAGACAGATCTGCAATGCTAATAGGTGCCTTCAAATCACGAAGTTGGTATGATAAAATCAATCGCCAGTAGTTCCGGTACGACACCAGACCCATGTCGGAAAGCGGCTTCTCGGGCGATCCATTTTTGCCTTCGATACGAGTAAGGAGGTACGAGAAGTCGATGAGGAGGTTTCCATAGCCTTTGCGTTGATGGATTGGTAGAGTGAGAATGCAGGAAACGTTGTTCGCTGAGCTTGGACGTTTTTCTTTACTGAAGTAGCCAACAAAATGGCAGCCCAAATCATCAAACTCAGTCATGACATAGAACAAGAACGGCTCAACGTCGTAGTAAAGAGTCTTGGAGCCTAGGAAAAGTTTTGCGAGAAGGCAAAGATTTTGACAGTACACCGGGTTCTTGCGACCATCAACTTCGAAGATTGAGATCGACCGATCTCGATAGATCTCGTCACCTGGGGGATGTTTCGCAGGGCACTTGAGTTTATGGCGCCAGGCGACGAAGTCTGAGTTCATGTACTTGAGACAGAACTCGCAAATGTACAGAACACGGTTGCGGCTGTATTCCTCCGGGTAAGGCGCTGCATACCAGGTTTCGATCTCGTAGCCGCCGAAGTTGATAGATTTGATCTTTGAAGGAGGGCCAGAAACCTTTTGTGATGCATGCGCAGTCGCTTCGCCATTGAGTTCCGCTTCCTTGACCTTCTGTTGCCATTCATCTTCGGCCTTCAGGCGTGCCTGTTCGAATCGGTCGCGATCGAATTGTGTGGGGAGTGTTCTGGATGTATCTTGTTCGATTTCCGACAGAATGCCTCCATATGGCTTTGATTTGGCGTCGTCGGTCTCACGGTCGAACAAAGTCATGGAGTTGTAGGATATGGGGGGAAGGGGAACGAAGTGTGCTTGGGGTTCTGGGGCCACAGGTGGCAGCTTTTGTGCTTTCTTCTTCTTGCGTTGCGGTCGGATTTGAGAGCCTGTTATTTTAGACATTCTTGCCTCTTCCAGCCGGAACCCGATAATCAATTTCCCAAACTGCCGGGTAACCACGCGGCAGTGCTCTCGGTCCACTGCGCGAGTGCGACGCACGCGTACAGAGCGTGTCCGAGCAGGAGAGTGGACATCACCATCAACCCCACCCTCCAAGGCCGCATCATTCAAACTTGGGTGATCGGAGCGGAAAGATGTTTGTCGGAGTCTTTTGCGAAGCACAGGTGTGTGTTCTTCGGCCTCGATTGACGAAGCCTTTCGCTTGCGCAATGATCGCGAGCTGTTGAGCATCTCGTCATTTACACCTGTGTCAAAGATAGAGTGGAATCCCTCGTCGTGTGTGCCAGCGTGCGCAGGCAGAAGCTCTTTGGGAAGGGCTGAGGCTCCGAGTCCTGTCTCTGTCGCTAAATTTTCTATCGGGTCGGGCTGTAGATTGTTATGAACACAGCCGGGGCACCTCCAGGGGTCTGGGTGTTGCAATGTTAGTGGATGCGATACATCAAATACATCAAAGAGGTGATAAGGCACAAATCAATGACCGCGGGGTTGCGTACCTTCCGTTTCGTCATATGCTCCTTGTTCGCGAGCACATTGACAATGGGCTGTTAAGATGTCAAGTCAGCGATTGTCTTGGGGTAAAGGTAAAGGGCTAAGCTCTTTTCTGCTCTGCACCCGCCAAACGGATCGAAACGTACAGTGATCACCACAAACAATACAAGTAAGCCATTCCTCAAAATCTTCACTTGGGTCGTGTTCCTCGTCTTGACTGCAAAACCTATTGGTCCGTTGTTAGTACTTGGACCCTAATTTTGTGCCCAGTGCTCTATCGAGTCTTTCTACTTACACACAGTTTGAGCCACTACGGATATCAGTTTCGATATCTTCGCGGCTATTGCTCTCAGCTTCCCAGTCTTCCGCTTCTGACTCGTGGTCACTTGATTCGGGTTCTGAGGCGTCACGGTCATTTGCCTCAAACCCAGGATCGGCATCCGCGTCGGCTGTCTCAGACTCCGCATAGTCTTCTTCGGAGCCCGCGTCGTCTTCAGGTAGCTTGACAGCTCCAACAGGCTCGGCCTCATCATTGTCGTCATCGTCTTCTCCGTTCGACCCATTGATGCTTGAGTTGTTTCCGTCTGCAGCTTCCTCCGGGCCATCCTCATCTTCTCCGGTGTATGCTCTGTGGACGGCATCCTGAAGCCGTTGATCCATTTCATACAAGTCGGTTTCTTCTTCGCCCTCCGCATCTAGGTCGCTGTCGGCCGGGTCCACAGTCGGGTCGAGTTTGCCCGGTTCATCGTTTGCTGGCGGCACCGTCGCCGCCATAGTGAAAGTTACCGCCACCGCCAGGTTGAGCACAACAGTGCTTCGTGTATGCGCTCAGGCAGACTGGGGTATCTTTTTTCGTGAAAGAAGCTTAAACCGATCCGGCTACAGAAGCACCCCGCTGACGTCGGCGCTGATCCGGGGGTGCATCTGGATCAAAAGCGGGTTCGAGGCTGGTTGGAGTGATACCGAAGATTTTTATGAACAGAAGTACCGTTCAAGATCAACACTCAAAATTTCCAGGCGCAAAGTGGAAGCTAAACAAACAGTAGGTGTCAGTCCGCCGCTGGAGTGGCTAGGCATCGCAAGCGCGTCGCAAAACAGAGGAAACTCACCCCAAGAGAAACCAGTGCAATCTTTGATTCAAAGGCGTACCAGACGCGTCGAGGGACAGTCCATACACCGGGGCCTGTCTCTTTTACAATCGAATGCGATCCGCAACGGCCTTCACGCCCCTTGTCCTGTGAGTGTCGTTGCAGCGCGCTGAGTCAGCGCGGGCTAAACCACTTTAGGTGGAGGAGACCTCAAGCCTGTCGCTGTAGGAAGAGACACTCCCCTCCATACTCTCCGCGATCTATCCACTCTCCTCAGTCCGTGAGAGGCTTTACGGCTCTTGACTCTACTTTGACACCTCTTTCCGATAATATACATACCCGTACAACCGCACGCCATGGGTGTTCCCTTTGAGGCCCTGCTTCCCTATGGGATTATCATGGGCGTACGTACCATTGGTCAATGCATTCCGGGACTATAGCTCACCAATTGCTACAGATGTTTGGTGTGACTGGCTATGGTCTTCACTATGTCAAGCGCTTTGCCAACGACGGCAAGAAGGCGCGCTGGAACCGTGATCTGTGGGATAGAGTAAGTTGGTTCCATTCCTGTCGGCTGCGGTCGGAACTTGCATATAGCACATTGGCTAACAATTTCACAGCAAAGTGAGTGACTACCAGCTTATCGACAGACCCAAAACTCCTGGGAAGAATTATATCAGACTAACCGCAACCTACAATAGTGATGGAGAGAGATCAGCGCATCACAGGCTCACTCCGCGGGCAGTCCAGCAACCACCAAGCGCCCACCGGATTCGAAGTCAGCAACCCATGGAAGGTACGAATAACCTATTATGTGTCTCTTAGATTCCAGTCTCCATGCAGAAACGCTGACCTGAGATATAGATCGAGAGCCGGATCTACTAGTTTCAAAAAATTGCAGCCTCTTTTCCTTTACGTTCAATGTCTGCGCCTTCCTTACACCGTGATCATACATATCCACTGCAATTTCTCTAGAAACATTCAATGTTGTACCATATCCTATTTCTCTCCGGTTTCCTTAGTAGTCCGCTCAGCCATGTCTACTTGAGCTCCGAGGTCATTCCCCGAATCCCTTGGATCTCATCCTCACGAAGTTGCATATCGAAATACTTAGCCAAGGCCTTGACGCGGTCCTCTTCAGTCTCCAGCACCTGCAAGATCTCCGTTTTCCCGCCCAATCTCTTCTTGACTTCTTTGCCCGACATGACGCACTGGCCAATGATCTCTGTGCCACTTAGGTCCAAAACCATTCGCATGCAGACAAAGACCTGAGTGAACCAGCTAGTTCGGCTCTGGCTGACGGAGAAGTTCATGACCCCGAAATCCTGCGGTAGGAACTCAACGTCGGAAAAGCAGATCATTGGCAACCAGTCGCTCTCGGGGTTGTATCTCGTTTGGTAGATCCAGATCTTTTGGCTTTGGTCCGTGAACTCGGCAATGCTTTCTCTGACAATACGCATCTCAGATGGCGCGATAGCCGTAGCAGTAGCTCCTTCTTGAAGTAATAGCGGGGCAGTGGCACAACTGTTTCCAAAGCCGACATCAATCTGTCCATATCCGTTAGTATGCTTCATGCGGTAGATTATATATTCATGCCGTACCATGTACTTCTCCCCTCCAATAATCACAATCAAAATCATATGTCCACTTCGCCGGGTCAATGGGGTCAGCTCAGCTCTGCTCAGAATACTAAACTGTCGGGAAACTTACATTGGCAAATATAGTCCATTATTCACTCCCTTCGTTGCTGCATGACTGACTCTACCTCCAGTGGCATAAACGAGATACCCCAGGGACCGCAAAACAATAAGGAAGATTCCCGTGTTCTCCATGCAGTACCCATCTAGCCGCCGCTCCACCATCTTCTCAAAGAGACTCTGTGGGTTCAGAGAGATGGTATGATGTTGCGAGTAATGCAGGCCTGAGTTACCCCATGGAATAGCAGTGAGATGCCGCCTTTGCAGATCACACAGCGCAGAGAGTGCATCATTCTCGATATCCTGGCGGAGATGCTGAAGAAGATTGCCCTCGGATTGAGCGGAGTGGGAGTACCCGATGCGATTCAAGTATAACTCCAGTTGTTGATCGGTATATGTGGGTTTGGGTGCCATTGTTGTTAGAGTTCCTTGCTATTTGAGTTTCCGTGTTCAAGTGATATATGAATTGTCTATATCCACGGCTAGCAACGTTGAGGATCGGAATTATTCCATTTCCTTTAGGTTATTGTCATTTTGATGACCAATTTTACCTTGGCTCCCCACACTCTCCCCCACAAGGTTGCCTCCGCGACGCCGGCAGTTTATACGGCTATATTAGGAATCCATATTAGGCAATTGCTATATTAGGGAGTACTTCGTACACAATTCATCTGCAAACAGCCTACTCAGACACTTATAGCATCGATCGAATTATAAAACCAAGAATGAAGAAACATATGTAAAAAGACTGCCAAAAAGACTACCCCAAAAGACATGACAAGACCGCACAAATGGCTTACTATTCCTGTTGCATATCCAGATGGTCATACTGTATAGTTATTGTAGATCGCGTAGGATGTGCCCATCTTTTGCTAGCATGAATCTACTAATAGGTTCAAAAGGCTGATTCGAAATTATAGAAACAATGCTATATCGTAAATTCCTCCGCCTTAAACCGGAGTAAATAATTCCAGTAGAATATCAGTAGTGAAAGACACGAATCCCAGTACTTGTAGCACTATATAGTTAACTAGTTAGTTAAACAATCTAGTTAACTAGTTAGTTAAACAATCTAGTTAACTATCTTTGTTTGGTTTTTTAAGGTAACTAGTTATAGTATCCGAGAGTCACTTGATGCCCCACGTTTCCTGCATGCTAGATGTGGAAGATAGATCACAGCGGCTATGACCCCTTATAAGAAACAGAATTATCCAGACATAATTATAAATTTTATACATAAATTGTAGAAGAATAAAATTTGATTATACTCTTCAGTGTCTCAATGTCTCAAAATTAAACAATAAACTTGTGAAATATGCCTTTAAACCCTCCGAGTTATAGATCTCCGATGATGTAGCATTCATCCGATATCCGGACCTACGGACCTGTGCTTGACTGATCAGCCAATGTACCTTTTGCTCCTCATATCCCGCTATTGTTTCTTGTCTAAACTCTACTTTGTACAGTGCAACTATCTATACAAATTTAGCAACAAGAGCACATTGCCCTTCCCACCGTGAACCCCCCCGCATCTAAGCACAATGGCTACGCTAAACGAGCAACTCGCGACATTGATCGAGAACTATTCGCCCTGCGATGTATGCCAGAGTTGATTTTCCTTACCAAATCATCGAGCAATGCATCTAAAATTTTGATCATTTAGGTATCAGACGCCCTCATCAAACTGCAAAAGACTCCCGAGGGCAGCACAGCAAGAGCAGGCTACCTTGCAGATCTAGGTACGCCATCAATACAAAGCCCAGCAAAGCATCTTTCCATAGCTCCAATAATCCCACTCACATATACCCACCAGCGCCATTCTCTCCCACGATAGGGCGGAATGAAACAATGCCCAGGATTGCGGCACCGGCAACAACATTCAAATTTCTGGCCAAAGATGCCAGCCCACCATCAATCGCGACGGAAAATCCCCAGAAGCACGGTTTTCCGCCGGGTAAGCACTGGGTAGACCACGTCGGCGAATTCCAAGCGTCCGATCCTTCTGGCGCCGGATCCATCGTCGTTATTGAGCAGCCTGGGAACCAGTACTGCGCTGTGACGGGCGGGATCATGGCGACCCGGATGAAAGCCCTCGGGATTAAAGCCACGGTTGTAGGTGGCCGTGTCAGGGATTTGAGGGAATTGCAGGCTACTGGGCTTCCGGTTTGTGGTGATCTCTCGTGGTTTCGTCTTTACCGTTACTAACTAGTTCTGATGGTAGATCTGGGCTCGTGCTACTTCTACTGTTGGCACCAATGCAGAGGCCAAGGCTGGTGCTCGTGATGTGCCAATCTCAATTGGGGGTGTCACTGTTTCTCCTGTGAGTTCTAGCTCCTGTGCTCGCTGGTTGCTTCATGGTAGAGTTCATGGTCTAATCATTACAATGCATCATAGGGAGACATCATCTTCTGTGATCCCTTGGAAGGAGTAGTGGCTATTCCTCGCGAGCTGCTCGGCCAGGTACTTGAGCTCATGCCTAAACTAACTACAATGGATGGTAACGCCAGGGATGCTGTTGCGCAGGGAATGAGCGTTACTGATGCTTTCAATAAATTCCGCTGATAGCCTACTTCCAGCCGAATGTATATTGTATATAGTGCGTGCGACCAGATGATTTATTAGACGACGAACTGAAGGACCGGGATCAAGTACATATTTCACAGAAGCACATATTGGAAATCTACGGCAAATATTGGTATTAAATGTAGAGCATATATATGTAGCTCCAATATTTTGGTATTCGAAGTATTCAATACATAACGAGAAATATGTGTATCCAAAATGGAAAAGAAAGGGCTAAAAAGCCAAATCGCTGCGCAAATGTACAATCGAAACATAAGTTTCGTTTACTCGGCCACCCAGACAGCGGCCATACCCATACCGGTACCGATGCACATGCTGGTGACACCGATCTTCTTGTTTGTGCGCTTGAGTTCAGTGAACAGTGTGCTGACCTGGCGAGCACCAGTGCAGCCAAGAGGGTGACCGAAAGCAATAGCACCACCCTTGGGGTTGATCTTCTCGGCAGGAATACCGAGCTCGTTAACACACCAGACACACTGGGAAGCGAAGGCCTCGTTGATCTCGTAGATGTCGACATCATCCTTGGTGATGCCGGCCTTCTCCAATGCAATGGGGATAGCCTTCCAGGGGCCGACACCCATGAGCAAGGGCTTGACGCCGACAACGCTGGCAGCGACGTACTTGCCGATGATCTTCTGGCCCAGGCGCTCGGCGGTGGACCGCTTCATGAGGAGGACGGCGGCGGCACCATCGGAGATCTGAGAGGCGTTACCGGCGTGGATGGAGCCGTCCTTGGCAAAGGCGGGCTTGATCTTTCCGAGCGACTCGGCGGTGATACCGGGGCGGATGCCGTCATCGGCCTTGACGGTGATGGTCTTCTCCTCGCCGGTCTTGGGGTCAGTCCACTTCACGTCCAGGGGGGCGATCTCCTCGTTGAAGAGACCAGCCTTCTGGGCGGCAAGGGCCTTTTGGTATGAGTGGGCGGCGAACGCGTCTTGGGAAGCGCGGGTCACGCCACGGTCCTTGGCCATGTTCTCGGATAGGACACCCATGGGGACCTTGCAGTTTGCGGACTCGGGGTGGCTCTCGAGGAGGTCGGAGAACTCGGTCACGGCACCAGGTCTGTTGTCAACTTGTTAGCCATATTATCAAACAAGAGAATTCCAGGGCTTCAAACATACCCGTACTGAGAGGACATGCTCTCAACACCGGCGCCGATGCCGACGTCGATCATGCCAGACTGAATGGCGTTGGCAATATCGGCGATAGCCTGGAGACCGCTAGAGCACTGGCGGTTCGTGCTCCGCACAGCGGTGCTCTCTGGGAAGCCAGCCACAAGAGCGGCGGCACGGAACTCAGTGGCACCACCACCGGGTGCAAGGACATTGCCGACGGTAATATCCTGGACGACGCTGGGGTCAACGCCGCTCTTGTTCAAAACAGCCTTGAAGACACCGGCAAGGAGGTCAGCGCCAGCGGTATCCTTGAAGGCACCCTTACCACCCTTTGTGAGGGCGGTGCGCAGGGCACATGTCACGACAATATCATCGGCGTGCTTCTCGAGGAGAGCGGCGGCTCCCTTCTTGCCGCCAGGGCCGAAGTGGGAGGAAACCTGGTTGAGGCGTTGCTGGGCTACAGGTATAGATTAGTTTTCTGGTTCGGTTTCGATTAGAACTTGCAACAAGCTATCGGAAACTAAGTATTCTGTTGAATACATAGCCACGGGCTGTCACATGCACATCACTCACCGTTAGACATGACGTCAATGTGTGATGGAGGTATGGGAGAGTTATGAGGATAAAAAATAGAGCAAATTTGAGGATAAGAAAATAGCTCAAATATCCGGGGATCAGTTGGTTTATAAATCAGGGCCGTGGAGTCGGTGATATTTCCCCTTTGGAAGCCCGTTGCTGGCCGCTGTCGCATTCTAAGGAAGTACCGAGGTCCATTCAGTCGCATCATTGTTGTTCCGGACCAGTCACGGGATCCCCCACTGGTGGATCAAGGGGGGGCATGTGAAATCGAGGGATTACATATATCACATGCTTGTGTTGGTCGGACTCACGTTTTGAGATGTCATGTAAGTAGATCAGCTCGGCATGATGTCCTATATGCCCATGTCTTTAGGTGTTATCCACGTAAACATTTTACTCCGGAGCCAATCTGAATATAATATCGATATGCCTCCACTATGAAGGAACCCCCCGAGGCCGGAACGACTAAATCCTAGTTTTTATCAAATATGTGTGCTCACGGATGATTAATGGACAGCTTCTTTTAATCAACTCCCCTGATAGCTCAGCTGGAAGAGCGCAAGACTGTAATTGTCCTGTTCTGTAAAGAACCTGTCATCTTGAGGTCCCTGGTTCGATCCCGGGTCAGGGGATTATTTTTTTCTATATATTTTCGTGCCACATCGTAGATTTCCCAGGTTGCCCTCCTGTGTGGTGGTGATCACCCTCAAACTACAAACGACTTTGATCCAACACAATGGCCGCAAATTCCAATATGATCACGGATATCAACCTCTTATCTGGATTCCTCAGCGACAATCAACTACAAGATCTCTCTACTACATCTCCAGTCGACTGCATTGTCATATGCGCCTCAGCCGTTCTCCACAGTGCCGAGGTTCTCTTCAAGACTCTTCAGCAAAAACCATCTCTTACCAGGGCTCTCGTGCTGTGCGGCGGTATCGGGCACTCGACCGAACTCCTTTATGATGCGGTGAAATTACATCCAAGCTTTTCGCGGATTGCCGATGAGATCCAAGGTCTCCCTGAAGCCAAAGTTCTAGAACGAATTCTAGATAAGTTCTTCGATCGATCTCTCATCACCAAGGAAGGATGCCATATTCTCCTTGAACCCCGATCTACGAATTGCGGACAGAATGCTTCATTCTCTCGCAAAGTCCTCGATGAAGCGGGTTTTCAAGCACCAGCCACTTGCATTATCATCCAGGACCCCATGATGATGCTCAGGACCAGGGCATCGTTTGAGAAGGCCTACGAGGGTATCCAACCCCCGATCTCGGTTATTAGTTGCCCGGTATTTGTGCCGCAGGTGCAATTGTCCCGTAGCGGAGTACTTGAGTATTCAGACATATCCCCGCCATCAGAGTTGTGGTCACAAAATCGGTTTCTGGAGCTGGTCATGGGCGAGATACCGAGGCTGAGGGATGATAAAGATGGTTACGGTCCTCGAGGGCGTGGTTTTATTGCTCATGTGGATGTTCCGAGCCATATTGAGGCAGCCTGGTCTCGACTACAAGTGGTGGCTAAGAGCTCTAGATAGAGATATGTATCTTGAGTTCAGACAGATGAAAATGAAATAAAGCTGAAACCATTAAGTACACACAACTCTAAAGCATGTTCATTAGCTGGGGCGTATTTACTGTCCTATTGTATATATGCACTGTAAGTTGTTTAACATCGATAATAGGGGAACCGAGGCATCGATCCCGTCCGTGCATGCGCCTACAATGCAAGGAGGCCATACATACCCGTGGACAATCCCACTACAATATATATGCCCTCTGATAAGACCTTAGGGCTCTTTAACTAGTTAGTTAGTTGTTTCATTAAATTTTTTTTGTAAAAAAAAACATACAGAAATCCTAGAAAGAAATTAAAAAATGATCCCCTGACCCGGGATCGAACCAGGGACCTCAAGATGACAGGTTCTTTACAGAACAGGACAATTACAGTCTTGCGCTCTTCCAGCTGAGCTATCAGGGGATTTGATTGGTTGGTTCGAGCATTTGTGTAATATGAACTCATGACCACCTGCCCCGGCTCACAATGTCCGCTTCAACCGAAACATACAACCTTGCAAGACTTAATTTGTCAAAGAGAACAGTATATACATACATACTCATTAATTAGTCGACATGTAAGATAAGCCGGCGGCATAACACTCCCCAACACGATTTTGATCTTCAGCACCAATGTGCGCGAGTGCCACCGGTGTTGCTGTGTATAGCCGCGCATCATCCAAAAGTTTTTAAGATGTGACTGCCTCTTCAACAAATCACGGATCTTTAGGACGATATGGGACGTCGATACGAGCTACAATCTCGGGAGGATCAAAATTCTGCTTACGATTAGCCTCGCCATCATGCTGTCCATGGCGTCCGCACCGTTCTTGCCATTCTTGACACTGGCCTAGGATACTCAGCAACGGTCTTGCCCACGTTTGTATCAGCAAGTTCCGTACACCATATGAGACATTGGCCTTGAGAGTCCAAATGTCATTGTGTTCAGCCATGAAGCTCTCAATCCCTAAGGCGTCAAGGAGTATGGCAAATTTTATAGCTCTTTACTATTAATTAACAGGTTAGCATGGATATTTTTTGAAGCCTTTTCGTTTTCTTGCGAATTTCCGCCTCCAATTATGAAGGCATCAATCTCAGGGCTCTATATACCATGGGGCTGTGTTCCAGAAGAATGAAGCAAAGTGTCATTCTCTTTCTATGGGTCTATATTTTGAGAATAGTGCCCGGAACCCATATCTTCCACTCGATTGTCTGGTTGGTGCTTTTGACTGGCAAGTGTACCACCTTTCCATTACGGCTGGCGACTGGCGGGCTGGTTTTGAAAGAATTTCCACAGACCCAAATCATTTGCTCACAAGAATTGACGTCTCTGAGAGAAATATATCCCCACCATCAACCGTTATATCTCCTTTGATGGCCCTCGGCTTGTTGGTCTCCAGTATACTGGCAGAAATCATGCTTGGTGTTCTAAACATCCGTACGTGATACTTCGGTGCTCGCTGGTCCTTCCAGCCTGCCTAGTACTTCTAGAAGCAGTCTTCTAGCGCTTCCTTGTCATTTGTGGTTAGCGCGGCGTTCGGGTTGTTACAGCTTGGGCTTGTTTGGATGGCTTATCGCCTGCCATCAAAGCTAGATCTATCGTTCTAGTGAAGCGGATTTTGCGCTAACAACTTGAGGGGGGTTAATGCGCGGGAGAAACTCACCGTGTAATGAGGACATATTCTCATCGGGCATTGGCCTTGTTAATGCAATGGACCCGTACTTAGTAGCCGTCTGATAAACTCACTACGGCCACTGGTGGCTTTGATAACGATACCTGCTTTGGGTGGCATGTCTGGATATTGAGATGGGGCATATATTAATGCCTGGCATGTTGGACTTTCACATGACACTTACATAACTTCCGTTTGTTTGTAGTACAACAAGCCTTCGACTCTCTAGTGGGTCGATACCAGCGCCTATCCCACTAGGGGTTTGAGCAGTATTACATGCACTATGTCATGTAGCTAGATCGTATCTCCGACATACAACTTTATTCAATTTTTTCAGGATTCTGGAAGTAAATGAAGATAATCAAACAGTCTTCGGGCTATGCCCTAGGTATGTCTATCCGTTTACCTACCGGCCGAAGCATACATATTGACAGGCGTTTTATAGGTTTTTCGGTATCCTTTTATGGTATTCTCTTCTTCGGTTTGGTATTCTGCTCACCTTTTTGTCCTTGGGATTTCTGTCACTCAGATGTGTGGGTTGTATATATATCTTGCACGGGATGTGGATCCACATGTTCCCCACAACCTAAAGCTGGACTTTGTACACGAGTTCCCTTGGAATGCTCATTGTACCTGGGAGGAATTGGGTTTCAGGTTGTTTGTTCAGGGCTAATATTCTCCGTGTTTTCGTCGCTACCGCCCCCACCCCAGGACAAACTCCCACTGGACGTCCAAGATAACTTTGAAGAATTCTCGCAACGCCTGATCGAGAAGTTTGAACGTAAGGTGGTGGACAAGCTAGAAGTCCGGATGCAAGCGTGCCAACAAAGCCAGGGGGGCAAGTCGTTTGAGGACTATGCCCACACCGGTCGTGATTTGAGTGCCCAGATGGGAGAAAATAACTAAGCCGAAGTTGCGCGATCCTGGGTATCTGGCCTAAATGACCAGTCTGTCATACCGGCTACCAGAGTGATAATGGTCACGCGGAAAGATATTACTGTGTCCGAAACCATTGCGCTGGTTCGCCAGACCTTGAGCAACTTAGAATGCTTCCCAGACTGCAGCCTATCAACATGGACCCCTGGCCTCATAGGTGGTGGATGGCGAGGTAGCGTACTTGTCGATGCCAATAACTCGGCCTGCGGTATTGGTGAAACCACCGATGTCAGCGTCGGTGTAATTGCTATAGGCAAGATAGCTGATGGTCGTTGTACTGGGTTCGGCAGCTGCGGCCAGGGCCGTTATGGTAGAGGCGAGGAACCAGATCATGCGCATCTTAAATGACGATGAATGTATCTAGGGCTATGTAAAACAGCTATAGTTGTCTGGCAGAAGAAAAGGAACTAAAAAGAAAAGCACAGAGGTCTACCCCATCCTATGTGGCGCTCTATGACGGCTCATCTGTGCACTGAACGCTGGAAGCCAAGCACCCTTCATATACTAGCGCGTTGTTGTGCTAGAACCTCGACCTTAGCGATTGCTACAGTGGTATTAGTGCCAGTTCGGGAAGTAACAGATAAAGACATGCATACTTTGAGAAAGAAGTTGAAAAAGGCCTTCATTGCGGATACGCATATGGTCTATCTACAATGGAATGACAACCAACCATATACAATCCGGTTCTCTTCCAATGAGATATTGTAGGCAATCCAAGACGTCTACTGATCTTAGTTAGACAAAGGGACATGTGCTCCCACAAAAATAATATAGGGCTTATGATGTATGTGTGTGTGTATATGGAGAAAAATATAAAAAATAATCCCCTGACCCGGGATCGAACCAGGGACCTCAAGATGACAGGCTCTTTACAGAACAGGACAATTACAGTCTTGCGCTCTTCCAGCTGAGCTATCAGGGGAGGATATATTATATGGTTCAGAATTAGACAATACGAGCCAAAAAGCAGCCTGCCAACAGAAGACAAAAAGACCCGGTGGTTCACTATTCATATTCCCAAGAACCACTAGCCAACATACATACGTACTCCAACCGAGCTGGACGACTGAACCCAGCAGATACACACCCATGTTCCGACGTGCCTTAACCTCCGCCTCATCAGCGCGCGCGCCCTCAAACACAGTGGCAAGCGCCTCCAGCAAGTTACTCACCCGCCCATCATGGCACCATGTACGCGCACCTCGCAGCCTGAACCACTCCTCAATCGCTTCTGCAACCCCAAATGTGAAGCAAAACTAACAGCAAAACCACAATAACAGAGTCCCAGCACCACCCGCCTCTTCACCACCACTCCGTTCACAGCCTTCACAACATCACCACCAACCAAAGACCCCTCACCATTCCGCCTCTCCACAAACAAAACAGCCTCCTCTCCACCGCCCTCCTTCGAAGATGTATACTACAGTCCTTACCAGCCAAAGCGCCAATGGCCACCGGATATGTCGAAGCTGTCCCCGAAACACCAGTTCCGGCTTGAGCGCAAGTACCGTCGTCGCGCGGCGCTGAAATATGCCCGGCCGACATTTATGAAAGCTACTCTGATTGCACAGTGGGTTGTTATTGGATGTGAGTTTTTGCTAAGATTGGGGGTTTGGGTTGGAGTTTGGGAATCGCGAATTGCATATAAACTCGCGGTGGATAATGTAGAGGTATTTCAAAGAAGGATGCTGACTTTTTTTGCTACGCAGTCGTCATTATCTATTCCGTGCTATTCATGGAGTGGGAATCGGATAATACTCTTTTCCACGGGGTAAGTGCTCTCTCTGCCTTGGTTATGCTGATTTGCATTTTGGCTAACATGATTTTGTCTTATAGATTCGGGATAGCTTCTTTGCTGGTCTCCGGTCCATGTTCTCCAGCGCACCACCTCCTGGCCAGAGAAGGGATCAGACGGATAATGCAGTGTCCGAGAAGAGCTCGTAGTCGAGCCATATCGATGTGTGTCTGACATCAATATTTTGTACAATATTCAACTAGATTCCCTACTTGTATCTACAGCCCCCCTTCCGGGGTAATCTCAAAATTGAATAAGAAAGCTAGTGACGATTCATTCAATTCTCATATCTGTTCATAGGTCATTTGTCATGAAGAAATCCCGTCGGAAGAACAGGCGTCGCTGTACCATGGAGAGAAGGAGAAAGAGACAGGAAAAATCAACAGTCTCTTTCTCGCTTTCTTCTCCGTCGCCTGTGCCAATATTTGGCTTCGTTACATCATGTCCGCAGGACTTCTCTGGACAAGGAAATGCAGTCAACACCCCAATAACACCAAGAATGCCAACGCCTGTCAGAAGTAACAGACCATCAATAAACTCCAAAAGTCAAGTAAACAAAAAATACCAACAAGATAAGTTGGGTGGGGCTGCTTGAGGACCAGCCCTAACGCCGAGTCATGATAATGTGAAAGACAAACGAAAGATAGGAAATAAAGACAAGAGAGGAATGGGAAATTCGTTAAATCGAACCGGGGGTTCTAGCGCACCCGGTTCTTAGAGCCAGCTGCGCAGGTCGCTCGATGGGGTAGTCGGACCGGCAGCTGAACGGTTGTCCGAGAAGTCCAGAGCAAGTTCTAGCCGGGGGGCCGCTCATCGATCAGGCCTTTTCTAGGACTACCAGGCGCGGACTTCTTGGGGGATTTGGTGGGCGAGCCAGGTTCGCCTGCTCGGGGCGGGCCTTCGCGCACAAAGGTATAAGGCCAGCCATCATCGACTGCTGCTGCGACCCAGGTTCGCAGGCAATCATGCACAGAAGAATAGAACTTCTCCTTGCAAGTACGCAGACTTCCACCCATGACTTTCTCAAAACCAGAGGCACGGAGCTCATCACGAAGCTGGTTTCGCTCATCAGGGGTGGGCAAGACGGCAATCAAGCCGTTCACCAGATCCAGATGTGCCGCAAGATAGTTAGTCGCATCCCATTCAACACCTCCAACATATGGGGCAGCGGGAACAGGTGGACGAGGGAGTGGGAAATGACGCTCGCTGTAGGGCCGAGTGTCTACTGGCGTCTTTTCGCCGAAAAGGTCCTCCGACTTGGGGAGGGGAATCACATTTAGGTGATGAAGGAAAATCCAGAAGACCTCCTTGGTTACATTGGTGATCTCCTTACACCACACTCTATAGGGTCGTGACTGGTAAATATTGGCAATGAAGGACAGCGGCTGGTTGTCCACTGGTGGAGCAGGGTCCTTCAGGTAAGAAAGGATCTGTTTGGCGCGCTTGATTGCCAGTTCACCAGCAGGAGCAGTAGAGAGCTGCGTGAATAGCAGGTTTGCAATGATCCCTCGAGTGGTGAACTCACTGGGACCCTTTTTTTCCTCATCAAAGAGCATATGTAGCAGAGCAGGGAAAAGTTCATCTTCGATGGCACTTAGGTGTGCTAGGGCCACCGATGTAGTGCACAGAGCCTTCAGACAAAGCAATGCCTCGTGCAAAAGGGTGTCCTCATGGTCCTCACTATAAAACGGGTAAGTTACTGGTTTGAATGAAGACAGACAGAACGGAATACATACCGCCAGGTCATCTTCATAATGCGGTAGAGAAGCTGTACAATCTCATCCATTCCCCCCTCAGTAATAAAGTCATTAACCCATTGCACAGTTTCGTTACGTAGGAGAAGACGCAGTTTGTGCATCTTTCCAACCTCAACCATCTCGGGCTTTTGGATCTCTCTCAAGTAATGCACAAAGTCGGAAGGATCCGCCGCAGTGTCGACAGCGGCCGCGTCAGCAAGTGATGCTGTTGAAGCATTGGCCGAAAGAGTGGTGTAGACACCAACAGGCTGAGAAAGGTCCACAGACCTTGGACGACGGCTTGATGCCTCACTATCCCGCCGCAACTTTTTGCCAGGCGAGGAGGGGCCTTTGGTGAAAGTGAATCCACGGCTCCTGGATCGTGACCGAGAACCTTTGCGATCCTGAGGCTGGGAGTCTTCCTTGGATTCTTTGCCTCGTCCTCGGCGGCTATCACCGGTTCCCGCGCTGAGAGGAGTGATGTTCTCCGTCCGATCTTTCTGGATAAAATCGGCCTTGATATTAGTATCAAGTGAGCGCATTTTGTCTCTCATGTTATGAGGAATATTCCTCGCATCCTAGAAACAGGTTAGCCTTGCAATCCAAATTGATTATATGTAGCAGGGTCGACAAACCAGCAACTTCTCGAACTCGCTTTCGAGATCCTTGGAGTTCAGATGCTGATGCACTTCAGCATCTCGCTCCTTTGCATTGAATACCGAGATGGCAGCTTGTACACGAGAAAGCCGCTTGGGCTCTTCTTTCGCCATGGTAGGTGGGGATGTTTTTCGTGGACTCGGAGGTCCTCTGCTCTTAGAAGAAGCACTATCAGATTGCTTAGTAGGGTCGCTTTCTCCCGAAGGTGCGCGCTGCAACCCAAGAAAATCCTTCACTTTGCGGTTTCCTGTCAGAATGTCTGACTTGGGCCGAGGCTTGGGGTCGTTCGACTTGGCGAGGGAGGGTTGATGGTAGTCATAGAAGTTGCGTTGCTGGCTTGGCCCGTAGCCCTTGGGCGTATAGAGGGAGACTTCGTCCGCCACGGTTCGACTCATGTCGGCGGTCGAGTTCGGCCTCGATCGACCAGTAGGCTCTTTGTGACCCGAGGCCGAGTCCTGTGACCAGACCGGGGATGGCATATTCATGTTATCAATCAGATCAGTCGGGCTGCGGTTTTCTTTATCGCGACTCTGCTTTGAGCCATCCTTTCTTCCCCGTTGGGACCTTTTGAGGATGGCCGAGAGACTATTGGAGGATTTCGCCTTTTTGGGCGACAGATCCTGACTCTGCTCGGGCGTCTCCTCCGATTTACCATCCTTCCGCTCCATATAATTCCTCAGAGACTTCAATGAGACAGCGCTCTTGGTCTTCTTGTGCAGGGCACCTTTGCCTTCCTTGCCCATCTTTGCCGTGGCTACTCCGTAGTCGCCCGCATCACGATTGGGGACAATCTCACTGAGCGGGCGGTAGCCGGCAATAGAACCGGGCCCATCACTGAATGAGAAAGGGATGTTCTCGCTTGGCTTGCTTCTCTGCAGAGGCCGCGGGGCCACGGCATCGTCAGCCGATTGGTTTCGTTTATGGGTTTTGGATGACATTATGGCCCGGAACATGGACTGTTTGGTAGGGGATCGGTTCGCATCGTCAAAGATTTGGGGACCAGAGGTACTGGCAGCCATTGCTATCCTCTTTGGCCAGCAACTAAGTACATCTTGTTAGTCGATGAAGTGGATGAAGAGGGGGAACGGGTAGTTGCAGTTCGAACTCACGGGATCTGTGCAAACAAACGCAGAATAGAACACCAACGCAGTTCACAAAAAAAAAACAAGGGCGATGATCAAGTATAGCCCCTAAATTCTAAAGAACAAAAAGGCGGGGAAGAAGACACTGGTGGAAAGAAAAGAAAAGATCAGGGCAAGCTGGGGAATTTGAAGAATCAACGGCGTCTTGCTGCCAACAGCAACCGTCATCGAGTATCAAGATGTTGATCCACTTGCCTCGACTTAGCGCATGAGACGATCCTTGGGGTTGGCTGGATTGAAGGTGGAGGAGTAAACAACGTGCGGGTAAAGAGGTTGCGAGGGGCAACGTATGGACTTGGCGGTGAACATGTGGTTTATTAGCAGTTATTAGCCTTCTATAGTAGTATTTTTGAAGTGTTCCTATGGCCAGACATGTCATATTGCATATTATTGCCCATTCATTTGGAGTTATTCTTGGATGTGCATATAGTCCTTGCATGTTTCCTTTTGTTATGATTATGATTCTTGTTATTGCTATGGTGCCTATTTTTACTGCATCCGGCTAGTTGTATATATATTGAATAGATCCTTGATTGACATCAACCTGATACATCGACTTTGAAATGTAAACATTGAAAAAGCAATATCTTTATTCCAATTATCTTATAGGGTATAGATTGAAATTCTCATTCTGTGTTATTCTTGACATCTAACCCAGTGCCGAATCCCGAGAGGACTGGCCCAATTGAAAATAAATATACTCTCATATTACATGTCGAGTAACGAGTAACTCCGCCACTTTTTCCAAGATCTTCTGATCACATTTATGCAGATTGTGCATAGAAGTACAGATGTATGACTCTGACCGTTTACTGTTAGAGTGGAATTTGATCCACAGCCGTTTGCGACCGGGGAATTAAGGCGATCACTCCCGTCAACATGAAAATCCGTACGGACTAAGAATGTATAGAATTGCGAGATACGCGGGTATTTTAAAGGCCGCGAATGTGAGACCTGTCCAGTATAGATAAGCTTTTGGTTCCGGACGGGAGACGAACATCGGGTAGTTCCGGCTTCACACCTTCCTCTTTACTTTATACTCGAGACTCAAGAATTCAAGGCGAAACCATAGAACGCTGCAGCCATGAATTGCCCCTCACGGACTGACGATACACTCAAAAATCCGAGCTGGAATCAAAGCCCACCGCCCTTCAGCTCGGACACTACTATGCGAAATGACTTCAATGGTCTCGCCAATTCTAGAGTCCATCGCAGACATGCCAATTCCGCAAATGCAGCAGGAGTGGACTCATTGTCTATAGACAGACCGAACAGTTGTCAAGAGATAGACCCCGGAAAAGAAAAGGTCCCCAGCGGCGAAGTGATCGCTGCGGACTCGGGAGGTGATTCACCCCCGAGGAGCAGCGGATCACCTCGCCGTCCTTTTTTTACATGTTTGTCATCTTCTATTCTGAATTTTGCACAAAGCCTGGTTAAATTCAGCCGCTTCATCGGCCCTGGGTTCCTCATCGCGGTTGCATATATCGACCCCGGAAATTACGCCACCGATGTCGCAGCTGGTGCAAGCTTCAAGTACGCCTTGTTGTTCATTGTGCTCATTTCCAACCTATTTGCAATTCTTCTGCAGTCCCTGTGTATCAAGCTGGGCTCGGTGACTGGTTTGAATCTGGCCGAAAATTGCCGAGAGCACCTTCCGAGATGGCTAGTGATTTTTCTTTATGTCCTCGCGGAAGCGGCCATTATTGCAACTGATATTGCAGAGGTGAGTGTTACATTTCGGTCTGGAGGTTTTTAATTGACGTACTGACAATCTTGAAAGGTGGTTGGATCGGCGATCGCGTTGAACTTGCTGTTCCATCTCCCCTTGGTAGCTGGTTGCGCTATCACATTGGTGGATGTTCTTTTCATTCTCATTTTCTACCGGCCCAATGGACAGATGTGGGGACTCAGACTATTCGAGTTCTTTGTAATGGCTTTGGTGTTAGGTGTTGTCGTTTGCTTTTGCATTCAGCTCTCTCTTATAAAGGACCAGTCAATTGGTGAAGTGTTCCGCGGATATCTACCATCTTCAGCCATCGTTCAATCAGAAGGGTAAGTTTGTCTACTCTGCCTTTTGGCTGTCCCCGCAAAGTTTTCCTACTAACGTATCTACAGTCTTTACCAAAGTTGTGGAATCCTCGGTGCCACTGTTATGCCACACTCCCTGTTTCTTGGTAGCGGCGTGGTTCAATCCCGTCTCAAGGAATTCGACGTCAATTCTGGCTATGTGGAGTCCACCGTGCCGTTAGGGAACGCCGACGGAGAAGTAAAATATCGCCCGTCGATCCATGCAATCCGTGGCTGCATGAAGTACTCGATCATCGAGTTGGCGCTCTCACTTTTCACCTTCGCCCTTTTTGTGAACAGTGCAATCCTAATTGTCGCGGGTGCTTCTCTCTATGATGTTCCTGGCGGAGACAATGCCGACCTCTTCGGAATTCACAGCCTGCTCTCCCAGTCGATCGCACCAGCTGCAGGCTTAGTATTTGCTCTCGCCCTGCTACTGTCGGGTATTTCCGCTGGAATTGTCTGCACGATTGCTGGTCAAATGGTGAGCGAGGGGATGCTGAACTGGACTATCAAACCATGGATGCGAAGACTCATCACCCGCTCTATCAGTATCATTCCTAGTATAATCATTGCTGCGGCTGTTGGCAAGAAGGGCCTTGACAGGACTTTGACTGCGAGCCAGGTTGCTTTGAGCGTTCTTCTGCCATTTGTCTCGGCGCCTCTCATCTGGTTCACTTGCCTCAATCGCTACATGACCGTTCGAACTGAAGAAGCTTCCGAACGAGAGGGTGAAGTTGATATAGTGACAGTTCCGATGCGGAATAACCTAGTCACTTCGGTGGTTGCGGTCCTTGTGTGGATTGTCATCGTCGTGATGAATGTGGCCCTGCTGGTGCTGGTGGGAATGGGCAAAGCGTCTTAATCTCTAGTGATGCTGTCCTTTTGTGGATTGTCATCGTCGTGATGGATGTGGCCCTGCTGGTGCTGATTACAGCGAAAATAGATTTATGGAGTTTAATCATGCATATGATAATTGCTATGATATGACACATGAATGAAATGAGAACTTCAATACGATATGAGCGTAGCTTATTGCAAGTTAAAATAAACACCCAATCAACTCCGCTGCCTGTGCCTTGACACAGAAGAACACCTGGTCGACGCTAAACAAAAGCACGCTTTAACATTAGTCTTATCCAAGCCCGCCCGCGGCCTCTTTGAGCTTATGCTGCTCAGGTGGCTCATCAATAAACTGTGGGGGAGCCACCTCATCCTGTAAGAAGCTCGGCATAGCACTCTCGCCCATGCTGCTCTCAAACATGGATTCCTCGCCCAGCGCCTCAAGCTCTGCATCCAACTCGGCCTCATCAACATCCTCCGGGACATCGTAGGCCCGGGAGATACTTTCTTGAATCTCATTCCCGACCTCCATTAGATCTGCCATCTCATCCTGCATCTGCTCAATCTTATCGATGTCGACCTTGCCATACTGCTTCTTGAGTTCCTTGGTCGTGGTCTTCATCGCGTCCACCGTTGTCATCACATTCTTCAAATTATCCTGCATCATCCCCGCCTGCTCCATGTTCCATGATTGTTGCGAGAGTTGATCTCGCTGCGCCTCGTATTGTTTTCGTCGCTGAAGGACTTTGAGCGCTTTCTGCCGGAGGGCATTCTTGCCGGGCCCGTCGCGCATCTTGGCAATCTTGGTTTGGTATGTGGAGAGTTCAGAGTTGAGGGCTGCTAGTTTGACATCTATGCTGGAAACTCGAGTGTCGACCTGTTCTATGGTTAGTGGGGTATCTTGAGGGGGGCGGGGATGGATGCCTTGGAACGGGCTTGCGCGGGCATCGTACATTGGTAATAGCACCCTCGAGAGTCGGCTTAGGGGCCGTACTCTTTGTGCCAAATAGTCGGTTCATGATGGTGGGTTGTGTTGGGGGGTTATTATTGAAGGGTGAAGGTGAGGGTAAGTAGGCAGCGGATTTGGGAGCGCTTCCAGACCGCGCGTGGCCAGTGCTTAATAAAACTGCGATCGGTGGGCCGAGGTGGTAATTTAACCAATAGCTGGAATGGAGCGCTCTAAGAGCTCCCAGAGTATAAAATACTAAGGACGAGTCTTGAATTGTTTCCTATGTAAGTAATGTATGTAGTACCTATGTACGTATGTATAAGTCAGATTTCCTGGCACTTCTTGGCTTTCCGTTTTAGTCCTGGGGCCTTGCCGCTTTTTCTCTTACCGAACACGAGGCTTTCGTATCTAAGATCACTGATCGCCCCCGGGCTCCGGGGCCAGCCCCCGGGGCTAGGCTGCACCTGGGCAGTGGGCCACTTTTGAGGTGTCTCGGCTCTGATTCTTCAGCCTGTCAAGCTCCATATTTCTGATTGAGTGCAAATGACCTTTAGTGGAAGCCTTGTTGTCATTAGAAATGTATTAGAATAATAAAAAATAAAAAAGTCATCGCCCGTAGGCGATCCGGCAACTTGAGATCAAACGGCACTCAAGCTGAAGATGGACGGGCTCCAAGTGGGTGCCCAAAATGTCGAAAACGACAACCGCTAGGCCAGACGCCCGCCCATCTATCCATTCATACCGGGCAGCGCCATTTCTCACATGAAGTGAGAATAGAACATGAGATGATTTCAAAACCACCACTCTTTGCGCCCCCAGCTTCTAGCGATATGTCACGACGACCGCGGTGTTTGGAGCGTCATGTCCACGGCATAAGCGAACAGAAGTTTCAAGCCAGGCTCGAAACCAGCCTGTACAGACCGACGAGTGGGTGTTCACCTAACAGCATCGAATGTGTTGACATCCGCGCTACTTTCTGGTAGAAGTTGAAACATTCTTTTCTTTATGTAACGTCGTGGTTCCGCCACTATCACATTCATTGATCTAACCCCGACGCCTTAGAGTATCTTGGCGATGGCTTCATGACCTTGTTCTATAGCGATGTGCAAAGGTAGGTGCCAGTTAGCGGGTTGTCCTCCGTAGTTGAAAAGGCTAGTGATGGGTACATGGATGTTTTTTGTGCATTTCAGGTGCTGCTGGGATGTGAAGTGAAATCTATTGTGCTGGGACTTGGTATCACATTCTCTATTTATATGCCGTGCCTGACAAGGTAAAGCTTGATGAAGTATGTACATGTATCTCTTTCTATGGCCCGTGCTGTATCCCCCTCGTACCTTAACGATGAAGGACACATCAGATCAAATGATATTAGTTCCCTATAAAGTTTATTTCCTAAATATGACTGTTCCATTTTTCTTCACACCAGGCCCAGAACCTGTTTCCATAATCCAAGCCCCCCTCCGCCTTGGAATCCCCAGCCTTGATGAGGTCCTGTCGCGGAGTAGCCTCATTGGGACGGATCCGGCCCCAGGGAATGATGTACGAACCGCTGTTTTCCAACGTAATATCGGAAGAAAGTCCAGCATAAAGTTCCGTGTACGCACCGTAGATGGCATCACTCAGGAGAAATTTGTTCAAGACAAACATGATGGCTGCAGGGGTACCATTGAAGGAAGCTGTCTTCAAAAAGCCTGGGTTCAAACAAACACTGACGATTCCGTCCTTGGCATATCGACGAGCGAATTCTCGACTGAGGATCCAGGTGCCCGCTTTAGACGTCCCGTAGTTATCAGTGCGATTGTTTGTTCCTTTGTCCAACAGATCGAAATCGAAGCCGTTGGGTGGTGAGCCCCATTCTGCCAGAGCGCTTGATGTCCATATGACACGAGTCTTGCCACTCTCACCAGAACTGGCGGCAGCCCACAGCTGAGGGAGGAGAAGTTTAGTGAAGAGGAGTGTCGCAATGCAGTGCATTCCTATCATGGGTTCAAAGTCTTGGGCTGTGCGTTGGCCAATCGTGACCATGTTAGCTCCGGTGCCGGCATTGTTCCACAGCACATCTAGTTTATCTTCCTGCTGCGCGAAGCTTTCTGCTGCGGCCTTGACGACCAAGAGATCGTTCAGATCCAGATACAGGAACTTCAGTTTGCCACTCGTATTCTTGGCCTTTGATGCTTCGGTAATCGTTTGATGACCGCTTCTGCTTTGGCCTGTGAATTTAAGATGATTAGTAGTAGATTGAGGCCATAAAATAACCCCCGAGACCCACCTGGGATCGAGACGCCATATAGACAGTTGCGCCGCTCGCGTAGAGAATCTTGCACAGCTCAAGTCCAATCCCCGCATTTCCGCCAGTCACAATAAAAACGCGGCCATTCTGCGAGCCTGGGGGTGCATTTGCCTCAGTAAAAGCAGGAGCAGGAGGATATGCTTGGGTAAGGGTGGCGCGGAGGCTTGAGAAGGGCGCCATGGTTCTTCCTTGATGGACAAATGATATCTGTGATATAAAACATTTGGTTCATGCTTGGGGTTTATAAGGAGGATGTCAAAAGAAGTGGACTTGAAATTAGCGCGAGTAGATTTCTAATAAGCAAGGGAGGAATTACAAAACATTAGATAGTGTACAAATAATGCGTCTCATTCGCCATCCTAGTTGCTAAGAGCGCATATTCGTCCGTCCGGACCAACTGTAGATTGGGTTGCTCCGCTCCCGAGAGGTCAATGCATCCTTTTCTTTTCTGCATATATGTGTCGACTGATATTTGAATATATAGAGTATATGGATACATAGCAGCTATACGATTATATGACGTTAGAATTCTTCTGCTTATATTCTTCTGTCATTGACACAAACCATCAGGCCACAGACGTCTAGGTGGGCTCTGTGAACTTTAGCAAAGCCAACTCGTACCTTCCGTATCTTGGCCGATGGGGCATCATGGTCGAAATTGGCAAGGAAGTTCCCGCAATAGTCTTGCTATGGAGGTCTTTGCCCGCAATATCTTGAAAGCAATTGACATGTCTCATCATAGAGCTCCAGACCATCTTGTTTCGCGGCATGTACAATTTTAACCCTAACAATACGTAACACTTTGCTGACTTCTTTATAAGATCATTAATAAGATTAGGAATCATGGATGCTCAAAGGAGAAAGGCTACTGGATATATGAGCATGGAAATCTAAAAATATGTCGTTCTATGTTTTTGTATTACCAGAAGGAAAAGGGCTACATAACGTACTCAATTTACGCCCCCAGAAAGAAAGTAGGAAGAGAGAGGGAGTGAAAGAGAGAGCCGATGAGGTATCACATGTTTCATGCCTGCCTCAAGACAAAATGGAGCTAGTTCTGCCACCAAGAATATATACAAATTAGCGCTAGTTGGAGGAGAAAAAGTACTTGGACTGAAACTGCCGTAAACCCATTGTCAATAATCTCGGGGCTCCCAGAACTATAGCATCATTGTTGGAGTATTCCGTATTGTGTAATGTATGGGTCCAATCAATGGTATTCAACTCCTGTATTTCTGTATCCACTATTCTGGCAATTTATACTAACTGGATTACATAAGAAAAATTACTGCATATTTAGGATTAATAAATCCTCCGGTATCCCGGTGTATCTGCGCCGACAATCATATGGGGCCTGAGGCCACAGTATACACGTGATTATAAAGTACATTCAAAATTTCCGTTCACATAGTTTTTATAAGTTTAGCTTGTTTCACCTGAGTGGGCTTCTGCAATGTATGTGAAATTGTCAGATGATACTATCCGCTGGGATTTAGATCCTTGTATTATTCAGTTGGGCTACGTGGGACAGGACATTGAATGTATTGGCTACTTTCTTTAGCACACAAATCTGGCGGGGAAGGGTTGTACCGAGCACCCAGTATCCACCATCATCTTGATGGTAGCTGATCCCATAATGAGATGAGATGGAAATTTAAAAGCACAGTAATAACTAATATTTAAAAAAATTAAAAGATATAATCATAATAATTATCAAAGTCAGATACATTCAGGGATTGTGTAGTTCTTTCTTATCTGGAGGTTTTTATCCCCGCGGTGATTACATACGTGTTTCCGCCCCTACAGGGCTCGTGGCCATCAGGGATCGGTAATCGATCAGCACAGCTTCCCCGAAGCGGAACCTCTCTTTCTTCTCCCAACTGTTTCCTTGATGGACAGGTGTTGAGTCGCCATATTCCGTCTGTGTGTATGTGTGTGTCCCTCGAGTCTGCTCATTTTGACTCTCCAACTCCACTCGCCATTTCTTCATCTCCCCCTCTCCAACCCACAGGGAGGTCCAAATTTCTCTCTTTCTTCGTCATTCCCTCGAGATTGAAGGTACGCTCTATCAAGGGCCCTGTATTCTGGTTCGGCAGCTCCCATAAAACCCCCCTGACCAGATCCTTCAACTCCGTCTGTCGCACTCGGTGAAGGCGGCCTGCTTCACGGGAACACATCATCGGGACTGCTGGTGATGCAAGCATGTGAGCCTGATTGCTAATACATTATTTATTCACACAGCGCTAGATCGCTTCAATTTTCAATCGATTTAAATCTCTAGCTCCAGCCATTTATCGGCCGTGACGGTCCAGCGTACCCCACTCGACCTGCGCGACCTGGTCTCTGTGTGTGGACACCACGCTTGGCTTGCTGGTGTATTAGCCCATCGCGCAACCTCTCCTGGGAACCCGATATTTCGATCAACCCTTGTACCATAGACTGCTCCGTTACGACATCTCGGAGACGAACGAAACGAATCCATTTTATGAATCATTTCTCTCGGCTATATACTCCATCATGTTTTGGCGCTTTGGGGGATATGCGAATATCTCCACCATCGATACCCTGCTCGACAAACCCGATGTTACTCTTGAAGAGCTCCTAGATGAGCCCGAGATCATCCAAGAACTGAAACAGCTTAATACGAAACTCATTGAATACCTGCGCGAGGATCATGTCTTGAAACGGCTTATGGACTATGTCACTGCACCGAGCTTGGTGAGTGATGATGAAGAGAACGATGAAGATGATGCGAAAGATGCCTCAAAGAAGGACAAGGATGCTGCCGCTTCCGCGGACCAGACGGACACGGACACGGACGAGGAGAAGGAAGGGGACCCACTGAGGGATATTCTTGACTCGGATGACTTAGACAAAGTCGAGAAGAATCGTCTGAAGCATGCCTATATCGCTTGTGAGATTCTCTCATCAGAGACCTGGTCCATCCTCGAATCTATGATGGCCAACCCTTCATACTTGCGAGACTTCTGGGGCTTCCTGCGACGATCCCCACCTCTTGATTCATTGCAGGCAAGCTACTTCACGAAAGTAAACGAGACTTTGCTTGATAAAAAGACCGAGGAAATGCTGGAGTTCCTCAAGACCCTCGATGGAATCGTCCCGGCATTGTTGCAGCATGTTGATAACCCGATGGTCATGGATCTTCTCCTGAAGATTATCAGTCTCGAGAAGGCGGAGGGTGGCCAGGGTACCGTTGACTGGCTCAAGTCCCAGGATTTAATCCCCAATCTTCTGTGTTTCTTGTCGCCCGATCGTCCGGCATCCGTTCAAACCTCAGCAGGTGACTTCCTGAAAGCGATCATCACCATATCTGCAAATGCAAGCCCGAACGACCAGTCATGTATTGGCCCCAACAGCTTGACACGTCAGCTTGTCTCGACCCAGTGCGTACAACAGCTCATCGATGCTATGCTCATGGGTGGTAATCCCCTGACCGTGGGCGTGGGTATTGTCATCGAGGTAATCCGCAAGAACAATTCCGACTATGATCCGGAGTCCCTTAGTGGACCCGATACAATGCTCACCACTTATGACCCAATCTACCTTGGAACGTTGTTGCGTCTCTTCGCCAAACATATTCCCCAGTTCATGGCCCTCATTCAAAGTTCCCAACACACTATCCATGATGGAAACACGCTCAAGACCGTTGAGCGAGGAAAGCTGAGCTCTGCATGGGGTGGGAAGATTGAGCCTCTTGGTTTCGACCGATTCAAGACGTGTGAATTGATGGCAGAACTGCTTCATTGCAGTAATATGGGTCTTCTGAATGAGCCAGGCAGTGATGAGTACGTCAAGCAGAGAGATGAGGAGCGTGAGCGGTTGATCCGTGAAGGAGTTTTCGATCCACACCGAGACGAGAATTCTGGTGTTGATTGTAATGATACGACGGCCGATTTCGCAAACGATTCAGCTTTCGATTCTGGATCACCGCAAGATACCAAAGCCACAGAAGTGCCACACGCGGGCGACGAAGAAGGGTTTGAAGATGTTGGTGCATCTGGTGTTTTAGTGGGCGCAAAAGCTGGTGCCGATACAACGACTACTGCAAACTCGCAGCCAACGGAAACGGTCAGCGAAATTCCTGCATCAGAGATCACAGAAGCAGAGCCAGTGTCTCCCGAAGAAACCACAAAGCCATCTCAAAGTTCCACCGTAGCCACTGCTGACCCCTCGTCGCCTTCTATTGGTCTCCCTGACCAAGTTGGCAGCATGAATCTTGAAAATGAGCCACAAGTCGAGCAGCAAAAGCCCGGAAAGGACAACCAAGAGCCTGTGGCTTCTCCCTCTCAAGATGTTCCAGCTCCTCTCTTCTCGAAGGAACAAACAGCAGAGTCAAACCCACCCCCTGCCGATCAATCGAAAGAAGCATCTAGTGTTACTGCACAGGCCGAGGAAACAAGCATTATGAATGACGGAGGCGATGAGGATTCGGCCGAACAATACATCCAACTCGATACCGACGGGCGACCTGTCGTCGGTGATTACTTGAAGATCCAATTTGTGGAGAACAAAGTGGTCCCAACGATCCTGGTTAGTATTTCTCGTGGAAAAGGCTGGACAATTATGCTAACTATTGATAGGGCTTCTTCTTCCGTTTCCCATGGAACAATTTCCTTCACAATGTTGTTTATGATGTGATCCAACAAGTCTTCAATGGCCCCATGGAGCGTGGCTACAACCGGGCGCTCGCAGTCAATGTGTTTGACATCGGACGGATTACTACCGCGATTGTTGAAGGACAGAAGCGCAGCGATGAAACCCAGCGGACCAAACAAATCCGCCTCGGATACATGGGTCACCTTACTCTTGTTGCGGAGGAAGTCGTCAAGTTTAGCGAGCGTCATCCGCCCGAGCTGCTGTCACGAGCCGTTATGGAGAGCGTGTTGAATCCTGACTGGATTGAGTACGTCGAACAGACATTGTCAGAGACTCGCGAGCGGGACAATGCCATTCTAGGCGGCGTTCGTCCTGATATGTCCGGGTCTCGCCAGACTAGCCTTAGCAATACCAACGCTGGCCAAGGCTTCTCTAACTCCAATGCTCTGGCGGACGCAGGATTGAACGGAGGAATCGGTGGCTCAAACTTCCAAAGCTTCGACCTCGCCCAAGGAAGTGTTTCCGGTGGAACATTCAGTGGAGGTGGCACCTCACTTTTGAGTGGCTTTGCCAGCTCAAGTGATGACGACGAGGACGAAGAAATGGAGGACCAGGACGAAAGAGACTCCGGAAATGCCGATCAAGGCGACACTGACAATGTAGGTGATCTCTTCCCGATCTACTTAATGGGGCACGATTCTTAAACCGAACCCGTGCATCCATCATTACCTTCTTCCTTCTCCCTTTCTCTTCCCAGTTTTTGATCTCAATATCCCCCATGTATCAAAAACTATAGCAAGAGGCAACATTCCAGGTGGAGTGCTGGATCGCTAGCGCTTGTTCAATGGAGCTATCGACTTCCTGTTGCACATTTGGAATCTTTCTTTGCCAATGTGTTTTTCATTGTCCCCTCATGTAAAATCCTAGCCCAGGAGATCTTCCTGTGTGAATTTTCTTCTGGAATTGGATTTTCCTGCACTGTTCCTTTTCCATTTACAGGCTGTGCGCTGCCAAATGTGTTGTATCTTTACTAATATGACTTTCCAATAGATGTTGACAAGTTCAGCCAGTCAACCTATTCCTATTTTACCCCCGCCACCTGCTCCATTGAGCGTCGGTCCATCCCGGGCACGCCGTCAATTAGCCGCGCGCCTTGCCGCTCAAAAGCAACAATCATCAGAAAATGAAGAGGGCGACGGGGAAGACAGAGGGGTCGGAGAAAATGAGGACCGGGAGTCAGACTGGCCGAGCAACCCATTCGTAATTGCAGGGATCGATGATGATGCCGAGGGTGGCAGCTCTGCGTTCCCTAATAGTGACTTTGCTTCAGCCAATGCTAAACACTCACCTACCTTCCCAGAATCGGGATTCAGCCCCCCAGACTCGCTGTCAACCAACTCATCTGAAGATGAAGATGATGGCCACGCAGAATCTGTGAGGCGCCAGGTTCGTGTCCCCCTCGAAGTCGACGATGACGATGACGACGAGATGGGTGAGATGGTCGAGCCGAGTGGCATTGGCATGATGGACTCCGACGATGAAGACGAGGCTATCATTAATGAATCTCTTGGTTACTCCAATCTCTCAGGCCCCGGCCGATACAACAACTTCCGCCGAACCCGGGCCGTGAGCTCCCATTATGATGACGAGCAAAATGACAGCAGTGACGGCGAGGATGACGGATTGGTGGAAATCGTGGTCCCTGGCCGCAAGTCCTCGACCTCGAACTAAGCCTGGAATCTTTGCATTTCATTGCATGGCCGTGATGGTACATCCCACCAGGATAAACCGTGGGGGTTTTTGCGCGAGTCGCCGTCGCGGTATGGCGTTTGTATATACACTTTCCGTCGATGGAGTAGCCATGGGGTTCTGCATTAATGATTCTCAAGTTCTGCATGGAGAGCTTTCTGATCTGATGTTTTATTGTCCTTGCATGTATCGCATGCCACCTGCCTGGTATCGGCTTACGAGTCGATGGCTTTTGATTGTTGGCATTCGCCTGTGTACGATAGTTGAAGTCTGGAGAAGCGAATTGATTTAGTTTGAGTAATTGCAAACCCCCGTAGATCAGCCTGAGAATGGACCCCATAGATCATTCCTACAAGATGCGTATGTTGTAAAAAAGAACGTCAAATCTTACAGACTGGGAGAAAAAAGCGGGCCCCCACCATCCCGCATCAATTCTTTCCTCAGGACTTTGACCGATACACCAAGCCGAGTCATTCTTGGATAACAGTGTCGGTAAACCGTACCTGTGTGAAAAAAGATCAATCAAATAAAATTCACTTGTTTTCTTCGAAAATGGCAGCTTCCTCGGAGTAAGTGCAGTCTGGAGATACGTCATTCCCAAGGTATCTGCAAACGAAGAATATCAAACATTAGATATCTAACACAAACAAAACAGACAAGTCGATCCAAAGCTAGAAGCACACACAGAGCTAGTGACCTGGTTCCTTCAGCATGGTGGTACGGTGGACAAGAGCGTGCGAATCGCACAAGATGACTCCCGCGGCGTGCACTTGCAAGTGAAAGCAGACTGGCCAGAACCCATCCCGAAAGAGACACGGGTGATTAACACTCCAATCACCCTGTCAATGTCCTGGTACAATGCAGTTGGCTATGATTGTCCACGGGGCTCATTTCCTAAGCACGGCGTTGACCTCCCGCGGACATGGATCGACGAGGTCGGGCCGGAGGAGACTTTTGCCTTCTTCCTCATGGGCCAATATCTACGGGGACCCGAGGGATTCTGGTATCCATATCTTCGTACCCTGCCTCAGCCGGGTCAATTGACCACCCCTTTGTTCTTTGGCGAGGAGGATGTAGATTGGATCCAGGGCACTGGGATTCCTGAGGCTGCCGTTGAGAGGATTAAGATTTGGGAGCAGAAGTATGACTCGGGCTATCTCCAGTTAGATTCAATTGGATTCCCGGATTGTGAGCAGTATACGTGGTGAGTATGGGAGACTGCTATTGCCTATTCCTTTTATCCAGCACGAGAAAACATTATGCTGATTTGCATGCAGGGAGCTGTATCTCTGGGCTTCGACTATCATTACCTCCCGAGCATTCTCGTCAAAAGTTCTATCTGGGGCCGTCGAGCCTGCTGATCTTCCAGAGGATGGAGTCTCGGCGCTGCTTCCGCTCATTGACCTTCCGAACCATCGACCAATGGCGAAGGTTGAGTGGCGAGCGGGCGATAAGGATATTGGCCTTCTTGTGCTTGAAGATCACTCAGCAGGCCAAGAAATTTCCAACAACTATGGCCCTCGTAATAATGAACAATGTACGTCTCGCGTTTGCCAGTACCTTTGAGTGTCTCAGCCCTTACAGAAACTGACTATAACATAGTGTTGATAAACTATGGATTCTGCATTGCTGGTAACCCAACTGATTATCGCATTGTTCACCTGGGTGTGAAGCCAGACAGCCCGCTCGGCGAAGCCAAGGCTCGCCAGCTAGAACTGTTCCCTCAGGTTGCCAATAACATCGAGGACCACTATTACATCTTCAATCCCTTTTACCCACTACTGGCCCCCGAAACAATGATGGAGCACTCGATCTTCTCACCGGCATTGTTCAACGCATTGACCGTCATGGAATCAAACGCACGCGAGCGCAAAATGCTCGAAATCACCGAGGACTGTATTCGCATTCCCCCGGGATATGGAAACGGCCATAGTATCTATGCCGCCCTCGGTCAGATTAGCTTTGAGCTCATGGCACATGCCACAAACCTGAAAGCCAGTGCGGAACATCTGCCTTTGCAGCCCACCACCCTGAACCAGACTCACTCCCAGATCTACCGCAATGGTCAGATTACATTAGACCAGGCTGCCTTGGTTATAGCTACTTGGACTATCACACGCGGTAGGGAACACAAGCGTGGTGAAAGTTGGGAGGATACCAAGGTCCTCATACATGAGCTAATGGCACGTATCCCCGCTGGCCTCATCTCAGACGATGTCATGTCCCGGATCCGAGTGCGTATCCTGGAGCGCCCGTCACTCATCACTAAAAATGGTGAGCTGTTTAGATTAGGCGAGCTTTTCAGCCTTCTCCCGGCTGAAATGCAGGAACCAGCTCAGACATGCTTCCAGCACGCCCTTGGAGTGTCGAGCCAGAATGTCCCGAGTATTTCTACCGATCCACAGACTCTGTTTGCGATTGTTGTTTGCTTGCTAGTTGCAACATATAACTCGCCGGAGGCACGGTCAAGATTGTCGTCACGTCTTAACCGATGGTTTACTTTCTTGCTTGAGCAATATCCTCTGCCTTCTGACACTTCCAGATCTACTGTGGATGAAGCTAGCGAAACACTTCGTCAATTCCAAGAGTATAATATTGCGGAACAACCGAGCTCATTAGCACCCGGTGATGGAGTTAGTTGGCTTACCGAGGATAGTGGGTGGTTGGACTCGAAGTGGCTTCAATGGGCATGGACAGTAGCAGGCTCGGAGATGGTAATGATCCCCCTTGAGCCATTTGAGATCCTCAAGATGGAGGGATCACTATCTATGTTGAAGCAGGCATGTCTTTATGTACCACAGGAGTAAATAAAGAGATAGTAGACATAGAAATTAAACAGTTGTTTACGGCTCAGCCTGCTTGCTTTGCTTTGTGCTGGTTATCTTACCCCTCTGACCTGAAAATGAAAACAATATGAGAAAAAAGATATAGAAAAGACAGCTATTAGTGTTCGCTTAAAAGGTAAATCTGATCACATTACTAGTGAAAGAGGAGGCCACTTAAATGGCCATCCATGTCTTTATGTATAAACATCACGTGATATGGCATACTTGAGGTCGTCATGACCAAATACGGAAGTCTGGAATACTGACTCAGCAACCTAATCACGTGCGGTGATACCACCCAATCATATCGCGCCCAAAGGCGGATCATTCAGCAAGCGCAGGAATTGCCGTGAGCTCCACGACTCCCTTCCCTCCTTCTCCACGACCCTTTGATCCTCACCACGCATTGTCACCCCCGCCGTCATCATGATATCCAGAGCGGCGGCTCCCTCCACCTCCTCCCTCTCCCACCTCTCGACCCGCTCCCTCCGCGCCCAGGGGGCGGCCGCCCGCTCCTTCGCATCTGTGTCGGAAGCGCCTCCCGTGAAGCACTATGGCGGACTTAAGGACCAAGATCGGATCTTCACCAACCTTTACTCACACCATGGAGCGGATTTGAAGTCATCAATGAAATATGGTGACTGGTACCGGACCAAGGATATGATTTTGAAGGGTGATGATTGGGTGGGTTGTCGCACAATTGATGGGCTGGGGAATTACCAATTGCTAATGCCATGAACAGCTCATCTCAGAGATCAAGGCATCTGGCCTCCGTGGACGTGGTGGTGCTGGTTTCCCTTCAGGATTGAAATACGTAAGTGGCCTACACGCAATTCCCACGAACGCGAGTGTTTTGGGATACCCGGGCTGACCCGCTTCTTGATAGTCGTTCATGAACTTCAAGGATTGGGACAAGGACCCTCGCCCCCGTTATCTGGTTGTCAATGCAGATGAGGGTGAGCCCGGTACTTGCAAGGACCGAGAGATCATGCGCAAGGACCCCCAGAAGCTGATTGAGGGTTGCTTGGTGGTGGGTCGTGCTATGAACGCCAACGCCGCCTACATCTACATCCGAGGTGAATTCTACCACGAGGCTACTGTTCTCCAGCGGGCTATCAACGAGGCCTACGAGGCTGGCCTGATCGGCAAGAACGCCTGCGGTTCCGGATACGACTTCGACGTGTACATTCACCGCGGAATGGGCGCCTACATTTGTGGTGAGGAGACCTCGCTCATTGAGTCCATTGAGGGCAAGGCCGGTAAGCCCCGCCTCAAGCCTCCCTTCCCCGCCGCTGTCGGTCTGTTCGGTTGCCCCAGCACAGTCACCAACGTCGAGACCGTTGCCGTGACACCGACCATTATGCGCCGTGGTGCCAGCTGGTTCTCTTCCTTCGGCCGTGAGCGTAACGCCGGTACCAAGCTTTTCTGTATCTCCGGTCACGTCAACAATCCCGTCACAGTAGAGGAGGAGATGTCCATCTCGCTGCGCGAGCTGATCGAGAAGCACTGTGGAGGTGTCCGCGGTGGTTGGGACAACCTGCTCGCCGTTATCCCCGGTGGCTCGTCAACTCCCGTCATTCCCAAGGCCGTGGCCGACAACCAGCTCATGGACTTTGATGCCCTCAAGGACTCTCAGACCGGTCTGGGTACAGCTGCCGTCATCGTCATGGACAAGTCCACCGATATCGTCCGCGCCATCTCCCGCCTGTCTACCTTCTACAAGCACGAGTCTTGCGGCCAGTGCACCCCCTGCCGCGAGGGCAGCAAATGGACCATGCAGATGATGCAGCGTCTCGAGACCGGCAATGCCCGCGAGCGTGAAATCGACATGCTCCAGGAGCTTACTAAGCAGGTCGAGGGTCACACTATCTGTGCTCTGGGTGAGGCCTTCGCCTGGCCCATCCAGGGTCTGATCCGCCACTTCCGTCCCGAGCTGGAGGCCCGTATCCGCCAGTACGAGAAGGAGCTTGGCGCTGCCCCTTACGCCGGTGGCTGGCACCCCAACAGCCGTGCTGAGGGCAAGCTGATCTCCCCTGGCATGTAAACGCACCTCCCACCTTTCCTTTTCCATTTACAACCCCTTTTCTCCCTTTGTTGCCCCCTCAAAAAGAAGCAGGAACGGGGTCGGGGATGATTATCACATCTAGACCTCTCTTATATCTCCCTCTCCCTGGCCGGTAATGTCTTTTCTTGTTTCTTGCTTGCCTGGTCCGGCTGGGGAGGGTGGCGTTTCTCTTTTCTTTACTCTGCTCGATCCCCTCGTGTTCATCTATCGCGCCTAGGTTTCCCTTTATTGTACAGTCGGTAGCAAATTTGATGCATTTGATGTCTTCATTCATGCCCATGTAGCATATTCCCATTTTCTTCATCACAGGCTATGCATAAAATAGTCTGTATAGTGTATGCTTCTGCTATAAAACGGAGAAGGGGAAGAAAATATGTAGGATAAGCGGCCGGCTATTCTTGTTTCCATAAAACGATTAATGCTATACACCCAACATACAAACGAATGCAATAACAACAAAGTCTACCACAGAATGATCCGACTTTCGCTTCACCGATTTGGGTGGGTATCAGTTCCCCCAGTGACATCAGCATCAACACCAGCACCAACAACCAATTATCAAACATTGGTATCCTTCCGTTCTCTTCCATCGGCATTTCCTTCGACCTGAATCTCAGCAGCTCTCGCTTCCTTCTTCTGTTTGATCTCGAGCAACCTCTTCTCTCTCCAGCCCATCCCATACACATTCTCAATCCAGAGCAGCCCCATCCCAACACCCATGGCTAACCCCAGAAAAACAAAACACCATCCCCATTCCATGCCACTCAGAATCTGGCTAATGACAGAAGCCCCAACAGCACCTAGGCAGTAACGACCAAGATTACATGCCGACGCAGCCGTGGCGGGCTTGTCTGGGAACAGGTCGACAAGAAGGGTGTTGAGACAGTTCAGGGACGCAACGAAGCAGAAGCCTATGATGAACTGTAGCACCAGTGGGGCAACCAAGTGCACTCTTTGCTGTAGAACCCAGCCGTATGGGATGAATGCTGCAACGCCGATGGCCATTACTGGGAATATTGTTTGTAGGCGAGCGCGCTCGATTGGGAAACTGCGCAAGTCATCTCCTTTCTTCAGGTCCACCGGAAATCCGAGCTTCTGGGCTGTTTGCTTGTAGTTGTAGTCAATGACTTGCCCATATAGGACTGCACCGAGACAAGAGCTTACTCCGAGCGGCCTAGGAGTTTCGGTTAGTCAATGAAAACTTGGGTTGGAAAAATGAAGAGGGAGAAACATGAACTTACAAGAAACAGAGCCCAATCTGGAGTTCGTTGAATCCATACAGGGGACCAAAGAGATTTGCGGTGCTTGTCAACAGAGCGATATTCGAGAACATCACAATTCCGACGTATGAGATGATGATCAGGGCATCCCACTTCAGCAGAATGACAAAGGACTTCAGAGGATTCGGGAACATAAGTATCTTGGTATGCAGGGACTGCTGAGACTCTTGCGTCGGTGTTCCCTTCCTCGTCCGACTGTGCCTGCCTCTTCGACCACCATTGGATGGCTGACCTGCGCCACCACTCATTTGGTACTGCGTGGCCATTACCGACAATCTTGCGCGCCGTTTCTGGCGTAGCAAGCACATATAAAACCAAATACACCCCACTAACAATGGCCAGGAACCAGAAGACACTGCGCCAGCCGAGGAATTTGGCCAAAAGACCACCGACAACAGGGCCTAACGCGGGCGCAACCATAACACCTGCTGCCATGGACCCGATATACTTCCCACGCTCTGCTGTTGTCGCAATGTCCGCTATAACGCCATACCCAAAGGCCACAGCGCCACTGCTCCCTGCACTCTGAAGGCAGCGGAGGACAAGCAACGCTGCGAAACTGTTCTGCAATGCCAGCCCAATGTTGGCAGCGGTATAGACTGCAAAAGAAATTATATATGCTGGACGTCTGCCCCCACTATCGGCGAAGGTGCCCATGAAGCTTGGGGCGAGCCCTTGGAAGATCATATATGTTGTAATCGTGAGGTTGATCAGCTCCGGGGTGAGGTGGTAGTTCCGTACCAATGTTGGCATGATGGGGTAGTATAGTTGACCTGAAAGAGGGGAGAAGAACGAAGCAAAAGTCACCATGACCACAATGAATAACTTTTCATATTTGCTGAATGCTGAGAACAATGGCTGGGAATCATCGGGTACTACGGTAGCTGGCGAGTCTGAGCCGCCCCCAGCAGCAGCTTCGGGATGATCATGGACGTTGCTGGGATGGCTGGAGGATGTATGTGCCGGGGCTACGACGGGTACTCCAGTCAAGCCAGGGCCGTATCCGCTGTCGACTCTGCTTACACTGCGATCTGGGACGTGCTCGAATGGACCATGTACTGTCACGGTCCCTCCCTCACGACTTCCTTCGACCTGGTGCAGCTCCATCTGAATAAGGTATAGGCTGACAAAGTAAATAACAAATGTGAGAGGAAAAAATGAGAATGAGCAGAAGCAGAGGAATAGAGAAATAGAGAATGAGAAACGAGAAGGAATTGTATAGCTCTTTCCAAAACGGTACTTTCCCTCTGCACAAACCCAAGACACTTTGCACACATTTCTTCTCCCACACAACCATGCTACAAGTCGTGGAGGTGAGCACAACCTACAAGATTACTTGAAGCACAGCTTCAAGTCAGACTCTACGAATGCGAGAGGTGAATGAGAAATGGGGGATGGATTACTCTCCCGTGATAGATGATTACGGGCCGGAGGCTTGTAAAGGCTTCACTCAGTCTCCAAGGGGGAAGGAAAACTCAGATGAGAGCTTCATGATAAAACCAGACATTGTTTATAATGCCCAATTCTCAGTCCAAGGATGAGCTGGGTGATCAAGAGCATGAGCCCAGGCCAGATCCTGAGAACCGTCAACCAGCTCCGTTTAAGAATCGGTCATCCCCCAGCTGCCTTGAAGGCACATCAACGGCCCTGTCTGGCAAGAACTCCATTGAGTTTATGAGTAAGTTCATCCTTTGTTTTCATCTCTCGGGCCATAGAGTTAACGTATCGATAAGACAGCTTGTGCCATGCAGTATCCAGCCATGTGTAGTCACCTCAAGGAAGCTCATCTATGATAAGTTGACTGGACAGCTGTACGAGATATTCCTTATCCCTAAGATACTATCCGAGGGCATATATGCTTATTCTTATTATCTCTAAAGCATATGGATCTCGGCTTAATCGTGTGGACAACTATTCTGGCCCCTGATGATGGAGTGATCCTACAAGAATCGAGTCTCGTCAGCCCTCCTTTATCCGACTAAACTCGTTGAATCGATAAACGACGGATAAATCGACCTAGTTATGAAGAAGAGCAGCATCTCTCGCTGTCCCCCGTGTCGAGAAGCTCAAGCTTTTATTCATTTGTCAGTATCCCGGAGCACCGTACATTGTTTGCCACCCTCGGGGATGTTGGGTACAATCTGGATGTGTGTTGCGCATTTGTCGAACGTATCGGTCTGATGTGGTACATCCAGCTTGTTATTGCTGACGGGGCTAATGTTGTTCATCCGCGGAACAACGCGCAAAAGATAGTGATGGGAGTAGGTACGTTGGGATTTAAGAGAAAAAAAGACCGAGGTATCCGTTGGAAATTCCAATCATTGGTGATAGTCAATACATTCCTCGGTGGTGATCAATTTCGGTCCCTATAGTTTTCTCGCAATAGACATGAAAGATGTTATATACGTAGCAACTTGAAGACAGCATCGAACATGTCACCCTTGGAAAACATTCCAATATGCAAGTACAACGTAACACAACCCGGACTCGTGATGGCTTCCATTTTACTGATACTTACTTAGGGTTACAACCAACGAGCGGAGCCGTGGGTGACCACAAGGGTATATCTACGGACTATATAATATCTGTTCTGCTACAGTGCTTACACCAGAGGAAAAAGACAGAATGAATTGGTTCAAATAGTAGTTTTCAGCAATAGGGTAGAGTACAATACATGTCATGGGAACCATTTGAGATCATTTGGGGGGGGGGCAACAGAACACAGAGAAAAGGAAAAGAGCAAAACAAACGAAAAAGATCAGGGTGCTTGGGCTTTGGATAGTTAGTGCCCGCTAATTCCACAATGAACATATGCAAACTGGAACGTGATTTCCTTGTCTCAAACTTAATGGCCACCTGCCATGATGACGCCGTAGTACCGACGGCTCATCTCTGCGGTCTGCAAAACGCGAGCGTCGCCAGTCAAGGGCAGGCCTAGGACAGCGGGGGATTCAACACACTGTAGAAAAATGGAAGTCAGTAATGAACAAAACCAAGATATTAAAGGGAAAGGGAGGGAACTAACATGAACATCCTCATGCGTAATCCAGCCAGCGACAGCTCGGCTCATCTCCTTAAACGCAACACGCTCCTCCAGTCCTTCCAAGCTGGATCCCTGGACACGATCACCCATTGCAACGAGAGCGGCCACCAAGCGATTCAGGCGAGTTGGATCACGACGGCCGCTGGTGGCGTTGACCAAGCGGAGGAAATCTTCGTAAATACCGCCGCCAGAAGCCCAGCCGCGCATTTTACGCTCGGGCCCCTCGCCGAAGCCAGAGACCAGAGCCTCGAGGGTACGGTAGTCGCCCTCGATGATGGTGCTTGGACCGACGATGCGACAGAATGTGGCGTGGGCATCGTTCCAGTGCTTGCCGCGAATAAGACAGTCAACCTCACGGGGGGCGTCACCGATGTCGCGAGCATGCAGGGCCTTGGCAACCCAGATCCAGGGCTCGGGAAGCTGGAGCTCAGTGACGAGATATTGCCATGCTGGGTGGGAGGAGCCGTCGGCGGCGAAGGGCTCGGGGAGTTGAGCGGCGAACCGGGCAAGGGTTTCTTGGACGGCGTGCTTGCGGTCGTTGGCTTGGGAGAGATGCAGGAGGACAAACAGGGCTTGATCAAGTTTTCCGCCTGCGCTGAGTTCGGAAGCGAAGTCCCAGACGAGTTGGTCGGTTTGGTTTTGGTCGATCTTGATAGCCTGGTTCTGTCCGACCGTCGCAGCGAGAACGTGGTGTAACTGGAAGGAGAGTCGGTTTGACAGACGGTCACCGGAGACGGATTCGGGAAGGAACGATGCCGGGAATTCAACGGATTGGGCACTGTTGCCTTCAATCGCAGAGAAGGCCTTGAGCAGAACCCAAAGAGGAGATTCGCGCCCAAGGGTATCAGAGCCAGGCTGCGGGACTGCACGTGTACTGGCTTGGTGCGACGGGTGGGGGAGGCGGGTTCTTGTCCGGTGGCCAAGTCCTCAAGGAACTTGAAGACAGCCACTTCAATTGGCTCATCCTCGGCAGTACAATACCACAGACGAAGACCAAAGGCCTGGAACCAATCTAGATTAAACCGCTCGGTGAAGCCAAAGCTGGAGGCCCGGTCTTCAAGCGCACCACCTGATTTGCCCTCGCTGCGGAGAGCATTTCCTGCAACCAGCTCGTAAAGGGCTCGCACAGGTTCACTCATCTCCGAGAGTATATTGCTTTGACGCCATACATCGATCTGGTTGGCGATGTCGGCCCGCGAGGTAGCATCGCGGCCAATCTGTGCCACAACAGTGGCCAGATGAGGATTATGACTATCGATCAGTGTCTTGCAGGCTTCCTCCACTCGGTGCGAACAAATCAAATGAACGGCGCGCTCCACGGGGGAGCGAATCATATCTAGATTTTGGGAATGCTTCTCACGAATGATTCCCTCCCAAAGACGTGTGAGGCGATCCTTCTTAATCCGGTGCGCAAATTGCTGTCGTAGTCGCACCGGTACACCCGCTGAGATGTCGTCCTCCATATCGTCATTAAAAAGAACGTTGAGAAGCTGCCACACCAAGCGCTCTTCCTCCGACTGAGCACGGGTAGAAGGTGACAGAGGGAACTGCGACAGGTTGACCTTGGCCATACGAACGAAAGGAGCGCCGTCGATGCGCTGGATAGAGGACTGAAGCCGCTGGACCTCAAGCATTTCCCTGGCCTGGATGATCATCAGTATCAAGTTCAATTAAACACCAACAAAAACCACTAAACATACCTCGCCAGATTGGTTGTAAGTCATCACTGCAATATCACGCTCTTCGCTGACAATGGAGAAACTTTCTTTCCAGGTCTGGTTGACCCCCAAGATTGTGTCCTCCATGTCGTTTCTCGCGCAGATGAGGGAGTCCATGGGACCCCAGCGGGGCTTGAAAGAGTCATGGAAAGCGGCATCGGATTCACTCATTTGTGTTGTATCGCCAGCAAACGTTTTGGGTTGCTTGTTGTAAGGCCACTGCAAGGAAGAAAAAAAGATTTAGCTCAGGTTATCGCATTGTTAAACTATCTGACGGGTGATGTGCAATTTCATAGATACATGATACAGTGACACAGGGGAAAAAACAAAGGGAATATGATAATCAGTGTGAACATAAGAAGGGAGTTCTAACCTCAAAGCCCTTCGGTGGTGCCTTAGGAGCCTTCATTGGAGAAGAGGCAGCTTGCTTGCGCGGCTGCTGAAACAAAGAATTCATAAGATCAATGCTGTTCGAGAAACCTTTCTTGGGAGGGGCTGTCGCAGTGGCTGTGGGAGATTCGTCGTCCACGAGGTTGCGATCAATGAAAGCGTTTGCCTGCATTTCACGCAAGGCATCACGGTTCTGCTTGCGAGGGCTGATGGTGCGCTGCAGCTGCTCAGCCCAGTCGCCACTAAGATCGAGCTGAGGCTTTGCAGGACTGCCGAAGTGTTTTGAGATAGGGTAAGTGGTATCCAGGTCACCGTTGGTGCTCTGGTAGTCGTCCCGCTCCACGGTGCGATGAGGAGTCGGAAAGGCACCCGCCATATCCATTTCATCTGCCTCATCTGATCCAACTACCGAATCGCCAGATTGTTGGCTCTCGGTGACGACGTCATCGTCATTCTCAGTAGTTGAACCCGTGGAGCCTTCCTCTAAAAAAGACTCGGTTTCACCCTCAGAAAAATAATCATCCTCCACAGGCATAGCCTGACTAGCGAAAGAGCCAGGAACAAGCTTGCGCTTTTTGAAATCAAAGGTATCATCTTCAACACCAATCATGGAACCGACGAAGGACTCGTCGATGGAGAAAGTGGTGGACTGATCGAAATTGGTGGACTGATCGAAACTCGCGGGGTGGTCGAAGTGAGCCCTGGGGGTAGGGTGGTCAGGTCCCTGGGCACTCGTAGTGCTCTGGTCAAGACTCTCACCTTCCTCTTCATCATAGTCAAGCCCATATGTAGTGAAATGAGGCACCTTGAAAACCCAAGTGCCAGTCTCAGTCTCGTAGTCAACGAACTCAGTATCGCCCACCTTCTGCAGCCGATCAATGTGTTTGTCGAATAGAGGACCACTAGTGACAGGCGAGTTGCTCTTCTTATCTCTACCACGAGGCCAGGAGTTCTCAATCCGCAGGGTAGATGGCACGTTCAGTCCTTTGCCCCTGGCAGGCTTGACTGATTCATCGGGGTAAACAGTAATCTTACGCAGACCGATATCCACAATAGTGGAGAAAAGGTTGTCAAGATCAACGGTAGTCAGATCAACAGGGCCGTTGAAAGTGACAGATCCACAGTTCTGACGTCCAACAGTGAAGTCAACGACTTTTTTGAGCTGTTCACGGCTCAACCGGCTGAGCTCGGTACGAGAAGGTTGCATCCAGTACTCACCGGGCCTGGGATCACCGCCAGGGATGAATGTAAGGCGCTTAACGGTAGCACCGTTGGTGGTTTGTGGTGCGCTTTCGGGGACAACACCAAGGTCGCGGCGGACAGACTCCACCTCAGGACGATCGGTAGTGCCAGCAGGATCGAAACCATTGAGGCTACCGCTCTTGCGCACAGACCGGAGGAAGCCAAGCTCCTCGGCAGACGGCTCGGGACTCTTAGGTTCAACGCGAACAAGCTCTCCGCCGTTAACACCAGAAGTATTAGCGTCGAAACTGACCTTTTTCTTCAGCTTGTCGGCAGACTGAGCAGCATCTTCTCCGTTGGTGAGAAGAGGGGCCGGGGAAGTGCGAGTAGAGGTCGAGAGTATATCATTTCTTAGACCACGGTTGATGGTGAGACGCTTCAGATTGCTGTTACCACGCACACTGCCAGCCTGCAGGGCACCGGGAGAAAGAATGCTGTCCGACTCGGGATCGAAGGTCTTGCTAAGGTTGCTAGTGGAGTAACTCTTGCTGAAGGTGCGACCAATGCTGCCATTGACGCTCCCGCGGAGACTATTACTGCCGCCACCAGCACCCAACAAACTGCTACCAAGACCGGATGAAGTACTAGCGTTGCCAGATGGCGAGCCATAGGTAGAGTAAGAGAAACCGTACCCACGCTTCGGAGGAGTGATGAGGCGATTGGCAGCGTTCGGAGTAATTCTGTAGACCGGCAACGGGGTTCGCTGCTTTTGCTTCATGCTGGAAGACAATGGCGTGGCAAGGGGACCGGGAGCCGATCCACCAGGCGCAGGAAGACCAGAGAAGATGGACTGGCTTCCATACGGGTTTCCATCAAGGAGGGACGCTTGGAAGCTACCAGGGGCAGGCTGAGACTGTTGTCCGGGTATAGAAGCGCCGAAAGAACTGGCGCCTAGGCCGCCTGTCTGCTGTTGTTGACTTTGACCACCAAAGAGCGAAGAGCCAGCGCCCTGGCCCGTAGTGGTTTGACCACCGCCGAACATGCCGCCGCCGGTTCCCGTAGTTGAGCCAAAGAGGCCACCGGGCTTCTGCTGCTGTTGGTTCTGCGTGTTGAACAAGCTACTACCGCCAGCGGCTGTTTGGGGCTGTGAGCCACCGAAGCCAGAGAAACCACCCGCGGCGGGAGCTGGGGTAGATCCGAAGAGACCACCCGGCTTTTGTTGCTGCTGATTCTGTGCACCGCCAAATAGGCTACTGCCGGTACCAGCTTGCTGGTTTTGACCACCAAATAGTGAGCTACCTGCCTGCTGCTGGGGTTGCTGCTGAGCTCCACCGAAGAGAGAAGATCCAGTAGCTGGAGTAGTGCCAGCAGCGCCGCCAAGCAAACCTGTGCCAGTTCCCTGTTGTTGGGTGCCTGCGCCAAATCCACCGCCGCCAAACATTGATTTAGGTTGGGTTTGAGCTTGGTTCTGTTGGGCTGCACCACCGAAACCACCAAAGGCACTTGGTGTTTGCTGCTGAGTACCGCCACCAAAGGGTGAGGCTGTGGCAGTCGAACCTCCGAACGGATTGGCGGCAGTAGTTGTTTGAGTATTACCGAAACCACCAAAGGCGCTACCCCCTGTTGTCGCGGGGGCGCCAAATGCGGGCTTGGCCTGTTGTTGGTTGTTAGCACCGAACATGGACCCACCGGTGTTGCCGAAAGCTGATCCAGTTCCAGTACCAGTATTGCTTCCAAAGCCACCAGCAGTCTGTGTGGCTCCACCAAAGAGGGAACCCGACGAAGCTGCAGGAGTAGCTCCCCCGCCGAACAAGGAAGTTGCTGGTTTGGCTGCTCCACCGAACAATGGGTTAGATCCAGTTGAGCCGAATCCACCTGCGGTCTGGGTTGAACCGAAGCCGGATGGCGCACTTGTGGCAGCCCCTCCGAATGGAGTGGTGCTAGCACCAAAGCCGCCAGGAGCAGCTGTAGTATTTTGCTGGCCAAATCCACCGGTAGTGGCACCACCGAAAGCGGGAGCGCCAAATCCACCGGCTTGTCCACTGCCGTTGCCGAAGCGTCGACCTTGTTGGTAATCCGCTAGACGCAGCTCCTCGAAAGACCATTTATTGTAGGGTTGCATAAAACAGATGCTTTGATAGTGGTTTGTAGTGTTGGCTGAGCTGGTGTCCTTCTCAGTCCAGGGGGTGAACGGGGTGCTGCCAGTACCTTCGCAGGTAGGTAGAGCTCCTTGGAAGGCAGTGCCTGAGCCACCAAAGCCTGTGCTAGGGGTTGTGGTGGGAGCAGCAGTAGATCCGAAGCCACCGCTGGTGCCGAATCCGCTAGTGCCCGTAGCCGAAGAGCCAAAGCCTGTGGGCTTGGCAGCGCCGAAAAGGCTTCCACCTGCGGGGGTTGCATTGGCATTGGCGCCAAAGCCGCCAGTGGTGCCGGTAGAACCGAATCCTCCACCGGTACCGAAGCCGCCGGCGGTGCCAGCAGTCTGAGTGCCTCCTCCGAAGAGAGATCCGCTGTTAGAAGTGTTGGTGGTGCCGAATCCACCAGGGCGAGTTTGGCCGCCGAAAAGGGCATTAGGTTGTTGCGCTGGAGTAGCTCCGAATCCTAATGAAAAGTAAAAGTTAGTAAACACTATCAACCCTTTAGTGAAGCGATGAAACAAGTGCAGATTGACGAAAAGAGGTCCTCGGGCGCATGTCGGCCAAACGGGGGCAAGTCGTAGTTTAGTGGCAATTCCAGGAGAGGGCTACGAGCGATCATTCCAGGGGGGGGGGGGGGGGGGGGACCGAAAAGCAGATCCACAGAGTGCACGTGCGCGATCGTTGCAGGAGGATTCGGATCGCAAGGTTGTGTGATACGGCGGGGGACCTCGCCAGGGAACATCGAGAGAGCCGCGCAAAGCCTCAGATGTTTGAGCACGTACCTCCGCCAGTGCCGGAACCAGATCCGAAGCCAGTAGATGTGTTGGAAGCGCCACCACCAAAGGCGCTGGTGCCTGAAGTAGTGGCAGCTCCGAATGGGGAAGCTGTCGAGCCAAAGCCTAGATGACGGAGGGGATCGCGGTCAGAAAGACTTGGATTCGAAGAAGCCCTTGCATTCCTTATCTTGTTGTGGTGTCGCTAACGCATCCAAATGGTCTGCAGCTGATTTTCGATCGCACGGCGAAGGTTGTTATGTTGATACTTTTTCGCCTTGCGCGTGGCACCATTGGGGATCGATATCAGGAGCATCGGTTGTCGAGATAGGGAAAAGTCGAGGACACAAGTAGGAGGGAACATGGGGGTAGGCGAAAACACAAGGGGAATTTGAAGAAGGGAATGGGAAAGACCTACCTCCACCAGTGCCGGCGCCTGCTCCGAAGGCAGAGCCAGTGCCAGTGCCAAAGCCGCTGCTTTGGTTGTTCTGGCCGAACCCTCCAAATCCGAAAGACATGATGTCGGTTGGAGTTTGTCGGGTGTTCACGAAGTCATAGGTTGATTGCGCGCAGTTTCGAGAGAGTGCAGATTAATAGAAAGAAGAATTGCGAGCAGGAGAGCGCGGGATGGAGAAAAGAGGGAGAAGACGCCAGAAAAGGAAGAGTTAAGTTTGCTTGAGACTTGTGTTAGGTAAGGTCCGGGTCACAATACTCCGTCACGTGATAGCTGCCTAAATCGGATGCCTCCAATGAATGCGGCGCAGAGCAAAGACAATAGACTTGTCTTTGGTTTATTTATTGATAAGTGACTCAGTGATACTCAATACAGCTCGAGACGAGATATTTTATTGGTTGATCAGTATTGTCGGTCATAAGTGATGCAAAAGTGAGGTGCACTCGATGTATACCCATTGACTTGAGTCTCCTAGGCTTCTCTAGAACTTTATTTTTTGATTTCTGCTATTCATTTCTACATGATCTTGGATATGTTTTCTGTCTACAAAATTTCGACTATATTGATGTGATTGATTTGTATCATAGAACCTATATGAACCAAAAGTTATCGGCCCATATGTGTCTAGCACGTAAACGACGGTGTAATCTAGTATTCTACGGTTATAGTATAATAGCTCCGTATAATTGCCAAGCTCAAAATTTAGAGCGATTCTAGCCACGTGCGCATATCAGCTGGTCTCATGCAACAATTTACCGTAGACCGCCGGACGCCCACGCGCCGGAGGCTTCCAAGATTATACCTAGGTATAGAAACAGCCATGTTGTTGCCCATTTCTTAGTCTTCTAGGCCTTCCAAGGGTTGCAAATAGAATCCGAAATCAGATACCAAGGAACTGTACTGCACCCATCAGAGTCAAAAGGGATTTCTTTGTCCATGAGATCGTCTTCTGTATGAGAAATCGCAAGCCAGCGCTGTGGCTTGAGCTCATTAACCTAAGATACCGCAGAGGATATGTACGGTACGAAACAATAGGAACTATGTACTACATGTGTAATAATATGTGCATAACACCATGCCGACTGCGTCCAATGAGAGGCAGGAAAACACAGGTAACACCCCATTGGGTACGCACCCATGATATACGGTACAGAGGCAAATCGCATAACAAGTTTGTGGTATGGGGTCACACTTGATATTGGAGACAATAGTCATACGTGTATAGACGATGATTTGTATCTATGCATTAAACGAGACACACATGATTTGGGCGGAAGGTGATGCCTGCTACTTTATTGAAGGGCAGAGACCATTTCTTTTCGGGCTTTAGGCTATTAACCGCAAGAGTACAAGCTACGCACCGACCATGTGCTTCGGATCAAGGTGGACCCCCGGTAAACACAAAACCTCGGAAGAACGTCCACGAAGTATATATGAAGTGCCAAAAAAAATACTATTCACATCGCTTCTGAGCGAGCCAAGGGAATCTCAAGTACAAGTAGTGATTCTGAAACCGATCAAAAAAATAAAGAAAAGAAAAAGAAAACCACCCGCATAGTCAAGTCTAATTCCGCCATGCATGAACGAACCAACTAGACCCAGGTCGGGGGTATTTAATCCGCGGAGGACCATCATGCTACTTCCCAAAAGTCTCACCAGAATTTTGCTCCCCAACGTCATTATCATCAAATTCATAGACCTTCACTTTACTTCCGGGCGGCGTGGACGGTTTGGATGATCTTCTCCACGACACTGGGATCGGAGAGCTGGAAAGAAAATTCGTTAGCTATTGTTCGGAGTAGACTATTGCAAGTATTATGTTGTCGAGGGAGCGTTGTACTTACTGTTGAGATGTCACCAAGGCTGTCCTCCTCGCCACTGAGAATCTTCCGCAGGATACGACGCATGATCTTGCCACTGCGAGTCTTGGGGAGGTCATCCACGACAAAGACGGCCTTGGGAGCGGCGAAGGGTCCAATGGACTTGCGAACTTGCATAGCAAGGTCCTTGCTGATCTGATCTGGCGTACTGGTGCTTTCCTTGAGAGCGACAAAGGCATTGACAGCCTGGCCGGTTAGCTCGTCGGAGATACCAACGACAGCAGCCTCGGCAACAGCAGCTGGTCATAGTTAGTTTGGGCTCAGTTGGTCATTTTGGAATGTACTGTTGCACTTACGGTGCTCGATAAGAGCGGCCTCGATCTCAGCGGTGGACAGACGATGTCCAGAAACGTTGACGACATCGTCGACACGACCGCGGATCCAGTAGTAGCCGTCGTGATCACGGCCAGCACCGTCTCCGGTGAACTATGTACAAGTTAGTATAAATCCTGCCAAGTCAGGCTGCGAGGTGTCTTACGTAGTAACCCTTGTAAACATTCAAGTAAGTGTCCATGTAGCGCTTGTGGGCACCCCACACAGTGCGGGCCATGCTGGGCCACGGCTGCTTGAAGGCCAAAACACCCTCGACATCGTTGCCAAGGATTTCCTCTCCGGAGACGGGGTCGATAATGGCAGGCTCGATACCGAAGAAGGGCAGGGAAGCACTGCCGGGCTTGGTGGGGGTAATACCGCCGAGAGGAGTGATGACGTTTGAGCCGGTCTCGGTTTGCCAGTATGTCTGTAGATTCAAAAATTAGAAATTATTCCAAAAGGTCCAAGGGGAAAGGGCAACGAACGTCGCAGACGTGAGCTTCCTCCTTGCCGACAGACTCGAAGTACCACTTCCAGACTTCGGCAGCAATGGGCTCTCCAACTGAGCCAAGAATACGCAGACTGCGCATCTTGTGGTGAATGTGCTCATCTCCAGCGCGCTTCAAAAGACGCAGGGCGGTGGGCGCAACGTAGAATTGTGTGACGTCGTGCTTCTCAATGACATCCCAGTAGCGGGAGAAGTTGGGGTAGGCGGGGGTACTCTCGAACACGACGGTGGCACAGCCAAGCAATAGAGGGGCGTACACGACATAGGTGTGACCAGTAATCCAACCGACATCACCGCCGCAGAAGTAGCGATCGTCATCGTGAATATCAAACACGTACTTTCCAGTCATGGCAGCACCGAGCAGGTAACCGGCAGTGGTGTGCATAACACCCTTGGGCTTACCAGTTGAACCGGAAGTGTAGAGCAGGAAGAGAGGGTCCTCAGAGCTGACCGGCTCAGGGGCGAGGTAGTTGGGGTACTTCTCGACCTCCTCGTGCCACCAGATGTCACGGCCAGCGGTCCAGGGCACCTCGGCACCGGTGCGCTTGAACACCAGCACGGTGTGCACATCGGGGCACTGCTTCATAGCCTCATCCACAATCTTCTTGGTGCCAATGACCTTGCCACCGCGCTTGCCCTCGTCGGAGGTAATGACGACCTTGGAGGCGGCGTCCAGAACACGGTCCCGGAGGGAGTCGGAGGAGAAACCGGCGAAGACGACGGAGTGCACGGCACCAATACGCGAGCAAGCCAAGAAAGCGATCACGGCCTCGGGAATCATGGGCAGGTAGATGCCGACCGTGTCACCCTTCTTGACACCACGCTCCTTGAGAGTCCAGGCAACCCGGGACACCTCGCGCATTAGCTCTCCGTAGGTGATCTTGCGGCCCTCACTGGGCTCATCGGCCTCATAAATAATGGCAACCTTATCTGGGTTCTTGAGAGCATGACGATCGACACAGTTGAAAGATGCGTTCAAGCGGCCTTCGACGAACCAGGCATTATCGCCATTCTCGAATGAGCCGTGGTGTGTGGTTTCAAAGTCTTTGTCGAATGTGAGGAGCTCGCGGGCCATGCGGGCCCAGAAAGTGTTGGGGCTCTTGATAGATTCTTCATAAAGCTTCTTGTACTCATCGATGTCCTTAAGGTGGGTGCCGGTGGGGTGCTTATCGTGGAACGCCTTGGGGACGTGGAAAGTATCGACCTCGTGTGCTTCGTGCACCTATAGTCACCAACTGTTAGCCCATGATCCTGTGGTCACCCGAGCTACGCGGGTATCTGGTCCGGTCAGGAGGTAGGTGATTCTTACCACTGCAGGCTTGGGAGGCGTAATAGGGCCGTCCGACATGATTGTGGGGTCCAATGGGAGTGATCAGTGCAAAATGAGGTATATAATAAATTCTGTGCGAGATCGGATGTCAGAGGAAATAAGTTGCGAAATGCCCGGAATAGGGAAAGGAGAGCAAGGTGGGATGAGCTCTTAAATGCAGAGATAGTGGGGTGGGATGGGAGGGTTGCAAGGGAACTTACTCCAAGGAGGATTATAAGTTATAAATTGTTATCAGCAAACAGTTGTAGTAATTAGAGAAGAAGAAAAAAGAGAAGATCCAAGAGGGGATTCACGACAATATTAGTAGTCCAGCTTTCCCGGGTGGATGTGCCACTTCCCTTTCTTTGGCCCTTCCACGTCGGTGGTCCGTGCACTTACAATAAAATACCCCAAATACCACTCTATCAAGCCGCCTATATACATATGCACTGTACAAATTTTTATCCACTTCGATCTTCCAATCAGACAATGAGATACATTCTCAATACACTCTCAATTCAAGCATAAAGCACATTTCATTGCAAGTATCACATATAATTTTGGGTTCGGCCATGCGGGGGTTGACATCCCTTCCGTTGCTCCGGGGTAAGCTGCCCCTCCAATATTTTGACTAAGATCATGCCTGCCACCTTATTGGGGCGTTTCATGTCGGGAAGAAACGCTAGTTGAACCGACCACAGCCTAGGTGTGCCGCATTGAACCCTTTGTCCGAGTCCAATAGGCGGGGGGCTATAATCTTGGCTTAGCCAAGGGCCAAGGTCCGGGGATGTTCACGGGCCAGGGGAGAGCGGGCCACAGGAGACTGCAAGCATATTCAGAGATACAAGCGTATGCTCGAGCCCCTCCCGGATCAAGACATTTCAAGCCGGATTCGAATATTCGAGGTCTCTATAATCTGTACCGAGTACCGTATTCCGCCATATTTTACTATGTTAGGACTCATTTTGATTGTGTATATCATACTATGATGTTATGATGTCAAGGCATTTTCGGACCGAATATCCATATGCGTAAATTCGCCATCATGGAGGCTCTCGCCTCCTATGCCGGATCGCCGACCTCGGGACCTCGACTGCAGGGTGGATGAGGTAAGCTATCGCACCCAGCCTCCGGGGATGAACCGTGTCCTTTTTTGTTGGCGCTGTTGATCTGATGATCATATAGTACATAGTCTTGAACTTTATACCGAGATGACGGTAGTAATCCAAGGTGTACTTGATATTCAATACTAGAGCTACATGGGTCCACTGTTCAATTACGATGCTCTGTATTTACCACATGTTTTAATTTACTTCCCTTGGGGGGGTTTCTGGACATTGTATTGTGGAGAAGTAAAATGAGTGTGGGACAAAAAGGGGGAGTTCCCTGCAGGGTTTCTTGTGTCTTACTGTGATTTTTTTTTTTAGTTCTTAAAGTTGCATTGGTGGAAATATTTCGATATATAAATGATCTTTGAATCTGAAACAGTCCAAGGGTTAGGAGTTTACCCTATCTCTTAACACCGGTTAGGTGGTAGCCTTATGTTGCGTACATCGACGGCGGGATCTTCGCCCCTCTGTGCATGAAGATCACTGGAATGTGAAATACGATGTGAACCTCGTGAACAAACTGCATCTGCTATGCAAAAAAAACAAAAAAGGTTGTTCAAGATCCACCTTTTCCCACTCGTTTCCCAACAAAAAAAAAGACCTGTACACCGGGGGATCCGACGGGGTATTAAGCCATATTTGTACTATTTACAGTAGTACGATCGTCGAATTGCAACGGGGAGAAAGCCCAGACTCTGCCCAATCGGCACAATAGAATTTTAGATAACACAAAATAATCTGATAATTGTGGGACGAGTCCCTGGAGAGTGTAAAGAGGACCGAGAAAAGACCGCGTTAACTCCATGCTTTACTCGATATTCCCCCAACAAAATATCCAAGCAAATTCCAATTCCACACTGGGGAAACGGGCTATATAATCTGTTGAGAGAATGAAATATTACGCGTCAAACCTCCCCTGTACGATTCATCTAAAATAATACAAGCGCTAAATCCATCATGCGGCTACCCTTGTCTGCCGTTACATTACCTAGACTAGCGACGCGCTGGATTGCATGACTTTCAGACGGACGACTAGGGGCATCATGAGGCTGGAGACCGTTGCAAATTAAATCCGACATAAAGAGCGCTAGACTGCTACATGCTTGCTGCATAAGTTTTGGCTGTTTTAAGTACTGCGTGTGTTCTAGTTCATGTCGATTGTAGGGCCTCTTTCGCCTCGATTGCTTAATATAGTCAGCTATACAATGTAGACATATGAAGCTTGTTGAATTTTCGAATAATTAGAGTGGGGTAAGCAGATCATTGACCCCACCTAAATGCTAGAAAGACTTTATATGCAAGATGAAGATGTAGTGCCGCTATGACTTATGGAGGCGAATAGCTTATTTTGAGACGAAAATGTGACCATCTATCTTTCAAATTCTAAGAGCCGTCTTAAGGAAATCCGGGAGACAATAATTCCTGAGCACGTAGGTGATATATATTACCTCTTGCTTCTGGGGTAAGGGATATGCCAGATAATTCTACCATCGTGTGTACTGGAATATTTTTGCTTTTTATTGTTCAGGGTATCCCCAAAGGTGTGGTTTATTTGTTTAAAACTTGTTTTCGAACAAAGCTTCAACACGTGCTTCGTCTACATATTGCATTGACACGTTTTATTTGCTCGAGTTAGGTTTGTAGGGCTAGTTCTAAGGAATCTAGGGTTCGCAGATGTTGCGGGAAGGCGTCGCTCCCCGAGCCGTTGGTTGACCTTAGACCCAATAAATAGCCTCAGGTATTTGCGGTCAGCAATCATTCAAGTATCCAGTCAAAATATCTGGCGACTTTGGTCATTGCGACCGTATCCACCCCTCTTGTGAGAAGGCGCTGTCTCAGTCATAGATTGGTGAGTAGTCTCAGGCCTGGAGAAGACGATTTTTAACTCAAGAAAGCCATTTTTAAATTTCAATTCTTCAACTCCCACAGTCTGTTTGAAATCACATATATTATTTCAATAGACTGGCTGTTTGGCCAGTGTCACTTAATCCACAAAATGTATGGTACAAAAGGCGTAACGCGCGCTCTTCATTCCAATGCCCGGCGGTTCTCTACTGCCACCCGACTACAAGCATCATCAGGCCTCAAGATCAATTCGGAGCGCTTATGGAACACGCTGCATGCGACATGTGAATGGGGTGCTGAGCATCGCTATGGCGAGTATGTATTTCCCATTCGACCCCTGAACACACTCTAATGACGTAGCAGAAACCCAACAGACACAGGGATGGCCCGCCTGACTCTCAATGATGATGATGCCCGTGTTCGTCGATGGTTCGCCGCTGAAGTCCAGAAGTTGGGCTGCTCTCTTTCTGTGGACCAGATGGGAAACATGTTTGCACGGCAATCAGGCCGGTTGGACTCGGCTGCTCCAATGATCGCAATGGGAAGCCACCTCGACACTCAGCCTCGGGGTGGTCGGTATGATGGTATTCTAGGTATCATGGCTGCGCTTGAGATCCTTCGGACAATGAAGGAAAGTGGGTTCCAGACTAACTATGATGTTGGAGTGGTCAACTGGACTAAGTAAGCATCGGCATTTGTTCCGTCGTACCTGCCATTTAGGATTGTTGTTAACCACGAAACCACAGCGAGGAAGGTGCGCGATTCCCCAAATCAATGTGTTCCTCGGGTGTTTGGGCAGGTGCCATCCCAATCCAAAAAGCTTGGGACCTGCGTGATATTCACGATCCCAGTGTGACTCTCCGCTCCGAGCTTGAAAGACATGGATATCTGGGCGATATTGCTTGTTCTAGCGATCCAGCTACTGGATACCCACTCGGAGCCCATTTCGAGCTGCACATTGAACAGGGCCCGATTCTCCCGGGAAACAACCGATCAATTGGTGTTGTTCAGGGTGCCCAGGGATACAGATGGTTGACTATGACCGTTCACGGAAAAGATGCTCACACCGGAACGACACCTTTCAGTGCCCGTCAGGATCCATTGCTTGCGTCGTCTAGGATGATTGCCGCTTCGCATGATATTGCTAAGCGACACGACGCACTGGCCTCGACTGGTATTATTAGAGTTCCATCGAACGCGTCTACGAACACCGTCTCATCGCAAGTGACTTTCACTCTTGATATCCGACACCCCCAGGATAGTGTGGTACACGCCGTGCAGGATGAATGCCTCAAGGCGTTTGAGGCTATTGCATTGCAAGATGGCAAGGGTGTATCTTTCGACTGGACATTGGACACAGACTCGCCGGCTGTCAGGTTCGATGACAACTGCGTGGCGTCTATCCAGGCTGCGGCAGATCAGCTGGTTGGTCGTGAAAAGTCGATGCTCATGACTAGTGGCGCCGGTCATGACACTGTTTATACTAGCAAACACTGTCCATCTGCGATGATCTTTGTCCCTTGCCGGGATGGTGTGAGCCACCACCCCACAGAATATTGCAGTCCCCAGGATTGGTAAGTCCCTCTCATTTCCTTGGAGCTTTTTCAAAATCTGACCGTCGCAGTGCTCTGGGTACGCAAGCTCTTCTTGAAGCTGTTGTCCACTACGATCAATTCAGGGTAGAAGCTGAAGGACAAAAGTAATCGGCATTTTAGCTAAATTGACATTAAACCGTACCTAGATTTAAACATGTTATATAATTATACAAGTTTCACTCTGGATATCCCACCATTAAACAACATTTGAAAAAATATGTATATCGAAATAAGAAACTCCAAAATATTGTATATTTCTACCAAACTGTATACAAACGCTAGTGCGGGACCCAAGAGAGACAATCCTACCCAATGGAGTAAGTAGAATAAATATCTGGAAAACTTCCATCAAATTCCAAAAATATGCAGTTGATGTCGCGAGAAGGCGGAGTCCCCACCCGACATGTCGTCAGAAGGCGCGATGTTTTTAGAAGGCTCAGGGTATCAAAAATAGCACGGTAATAAAGTATCTGCATCGCGCACAGGTCAATTGAGCATATACGAACGCATATCATGTCATCACGACGGCCGATCTACTTCAACCCTGCGGCAGCAAATGAGCGCAATGCCTCCCCGCAAATCGAAGGCCTAACAGCATTCCACCAATCCTTCCCCAACTATGCCCCGACTCCACTAGTCCAACTACCAGAGCTCGCAGCTGAGCTGGGTGTTGGGAAAGTCCTCGTGAAAGATGAAAGCAACCGCTTCGGCCTACCATCATTCAAAGTTTTGGGCGCGTCATGGGGCTGTTTCCGAGCGATTGCAGCGCAACTCGACTTGCCGTCTACAGTCTCGCTCGATGAACTATCCAGCCGAGCAAAAGAAGCCTCAATTGTCTTGACGACAGCGTCAATGGGGAACCATGGACGAGCGGTTGCGTTCATGGCTCGACTCCTCGGCATCGAAGCGCGGATTTTCGTTCCTCGGTCTTTGAACCAGTGGACTCGGGATCTTATTGCTGGGGAGGGGGCTCGCTTGGTTGTGGTCCAGGGCGATTATGATCAGGCAGTGCAGAAGGCTGTGGACGAGAGCCATGTGGGACAGGGTGTGCTTCTCATTCAGGACACTGCGTTTGAGGGATATGAGGATGTTCCTGCGTGGATCGTGGAGGGATACTCTACTTTGATGTACGAAGTCCAGAATGAGCTTTCTCCGCTTGACCTGTCGGGTGGTGTGGTTATTACCCCCGCCGGGGTGGGCAGCCTTGCGCATGCGGTCGCGAAACATTGCAAATCGCAGAGCACACCTATGTCTGTAGTCGTTGTCGAACCTGACACGGCTGCATGCTTATCTTCTAGCTTGAAGGCTGGAAAGTCGGTTACTGTCCAAACTTCTTCCACTATCATGGATGGTATGGACTGCGGCACAGTATCCTCTACTGCCTGGCCCGATCTGCAGCGTCTGGTTGATGCCTGCGTCACTGTCTCGTCCTATGAGAGCTACCGTGCTGTGCAGTATTTGACTTCCAAGTCTGTGGCAGCTGGGCCATGTGGAGGTGCATCGTTGGCTGCACTGCGACGATTGGCTACATCAAAGGAGACCACTTCATTTCTGAACAAGGATTCTGTGGTCATTCTTCTCAGCACTGAAGGCGCGCGCGAGTATCCAGTTCCAAAAGACGTCTCTGTTGACGATGTCGTTGGCTTAACTCAAACTCTCACACAAATCAGCTCTTCCAACCCAACCTTGTCTGTAACAGACGGAGTGGGTGAGACTGAAATCGCAAACTATCTCGCCGCCTGGTTCGCCCATCGAGACATCGAATATCACTGGATTGAGAAGGTCGCTGGACGACCGTCCATTGTGGGAGTCTTGAGAGGCAGCGGAGGTGGCAAGTCTCTCATGTTCAATGGCCACACAGACACTGTCAGTCTGTCCAGCTATGAGGCAGATCCCTTGTCCGGATCTATTGGAACCAAGAATGGCAAAGAAGTTATCTTTGGCCGGGGTTGCCTCGATATGAAAGGGGGCCTGGCTGCAGGGTTAGCTGCGCTTGCAGCAACCAAAGCTAGCGGCCATGTACCTCGGGGCGATGTCATTGTGGCTGCAGTATCGGACGAAGAAGATGCCTCCCAGGGAACTCAGGATATCATTGAGGCTGGCTGGCGTGCTGATGCTGCTGTGCTTCCCGAGCCAACCCAAGGCGTAATATTTACGGCCCACAAGGGATTCGTGTGGGTGGAAGTTGATATCCTGGGGGTTGCTGCCCATGGGTCCGACCCTGCATCAGGAGAAGATGCCATCATGTATGCCGGATCCTTCTTGCAGGCTTTGGAGAAGTACCAATCTCAGCTGCCAGTAGATGATCTCCTGGGTCAGGGTTCGCTGCATTGTGGTTTGATTCGGGGTGGCGAAGAGCCTTCCTCTTATCCAGATAAGTGCACTATCACTGTCGAATTCCGCACTGTCCCAGCCCAAACGGAACAGTCTATCCTAGGAGATATCAGTGTGCTACTGAAAGAAATCGCCCAACGGAAGACTGGTTTCAAATATACCGAGCCGCGAATTACCATGTCGCGCCCTACACAGAAGGTGCCCCCTGATCATCTGTTCGTGCAGAAGGCTATTGCTTGTGCCTCTGCTGTACTGGGGAGCAAGCCCGCTGTTAAGGCTGGTCCGTTTTGGACCGACGCCGCCTTGCTTGGTGCTGTTGGCATCCCATCCATCGTGTATGGCCCGGCTGGAGAGGGCCTTCACGCCAAGGAGGAATGGGTCGAAGTTGAGAGTCTTCAACAGTTTGAGAAGGTGTTTACTCAACTTGTGCAGGACATTTGTTATTAAATATAGACGTTTGTATATAAGTATGGCTTAGAAGATGAACATGCCCCAGTCATTCTTTTATGTTTCCCTTATATCTTAACGGCATCGCAACCGAAAGATAATACCCAGGTACAGATATATACTACATGTATAGTCATCCAGCAAAGCTCTTTGTGTATGCTTGATAATGTCCCTGGTTAGACATATATTTTTTAGACATCTGAAAAAAACATCCAAAAAACACATCAGAGAGTTCTTATACATAACACTAATATCATCTATCATCTTGGGCCGAAGACATCAGGTTATTAAAGTCGCAACGACGGGAGGCCGCGTGAACGGTCGACTATTTTTGTATAGTTATCAACCTGATACTCTTATAAGGTGATCTTCAAATCCAGGCATCTGAACATAGGCGAAAAGAAAGCATTACTTTGCAAATTAAATGATTTTATTGCAGACAGCTAGGCGTGGTCGTTGATTCTTGTAGAGGATGTGTTGTGGCTGGTGTTCTTATCGCCACGGGACTGGGGCTGATCGGCAACATCCAGATCGGCCACCTTCGCCAGACGACATCCCACTCGTAATCGCTGCCATCTCGCACATCCATCTCGTTGTTTCCCAATTCCAGCAATTGTGATCTCTTTTATTGAAGATCCAGCAACGATGGCAGACGAATCACCAGCACAGCGAGCCGCCCGAGTGCGCCGCGAGCGCCGCGAGGCAAAGATCAAGGAAGGAGGCTCAGCGCGTCTGGACAAAATCACCAGTCTCAGTGGACGCACGCCACAAATTGGTACGAAATGAAATCCACATCTTCAGGTCTACCCAAGGACCTCCAATAGCAAAGCAGACATGCTAGCTCATCAGACACGCCAGTACAGACAATGCTAACTATAGTCAACTACAATAGAGCGTGAAGAAACCTCCCCATCCCCTCAACCTCAACGTGCAATCTCCGCGTCTCCTTCTCCAGGACCGCAAAACCCCCAGTTCCGACCCTCCTCTTCACCCCAACCGGACATGCAGTCACCAGAAGCGATCCGCGCCCAGCAGGAAGCATTCTTCTCAATGCTCCGACAATCCGCACCGGAACCAGGCCAGGGCCTACACCCCGACCCGCAAGCACCAGATAGCCTTAAGGCCCAGCAAGAAGCATTCCGTGCGATGCTGAGACAAGCCGGACAGGACCAAGGACAGGGCCAGCCGCCCAGTGACCCTGAAGACCCCACCATCAAACTCCTGAACTCTCTCATGGGTGCTATACCCGGCGGGGATCCCAATGCGCTACCAGGAGCACCACCAGGTGCTGCAGGAAACCAACCGGCACCCGGATTCTCGCCCGCTGCTATTGCGTCGATGCTTGGCGTGCCGCCTTTCATCGCTAATATGTTGGGTGGAGCGACGCCGCCAACAGAGGAGGAGAAGAAGCGCGCTCGGATTTGGAAGACGATGCATACTGTGTTTGCTTTGTCGGTTGCTGTTTACTTGCTGTTCATTATTGGGTCTTCGGTTGCGTTGTTCGGTAGTCCACCGCCAAAGCCTGCGACGGCTCAGAATCCCTTTGCGATATTTGTGACGGGAGAGTTGCTGTTGACTGGTAGTAAGGTGTTGCTCGGTGGGAAGTCTGGGGGCATGGGAACGGCGGTGCAGCTTTTCAAAGATGTCATGAGGGATGGTAGTCTCCTGTTGTTTATGTTGGGTATGGGGACTTGGTACAATCGCGAATGGCAGACTACGGCATAATGGGATAGCTTGAGTATGTAGCTTCGTTAACGACCAGCGCGGTATGAGCATTTCAATGGCATATATTATATGATCATTATTTCATTATTCGTATATAACTTTCGATCAACGCTAAGCAGACATGTTGACGACGGCCCGCTGAGATGGCGGGACTGCGTTGCGCAAAACACTCAAGGCAGATGCATCCAGACCCCAATCACCTTCCCATTGATCCATACGAGACCCTTTTTTGAAATGATCTGCCAGATGCTCTGCCCGAGCTGACCAGGTGGACAGTGAACATCTACAGAATCCACAGCGGCTTTCGACGTTGGCACCTGATCCGCGCCATGCTGCGAGGTCAGCCACGGGGGATTTCGTACAACTGTGGAATTTGCGCAGATGCTGCCATAGATAATCCTTTCGACTGAATGACCGCTCTTGAGCAGGCTTATCGGCACACACTTGGAATTCATGCTCTTCCCAATGGGCGGGCGTTGGGAAAAGGACATCGCAGAAGGGGCACTCGGAAGACTGGAGTTCGAACACTTGTTGGGCGTCGTTGATATTTGGAGTGCAGACCCAGGAGTCCAGGGTGAGATGAACGCTTTTCTCATGGCGGGCCCAGTCATGTTTCTTCTTGAAGGACTGCGTACAGAATGTACACTGGTAATTATAGTCTACTGCTGCTCGCTGCCGTCCTCGGATACGCTTGGATTTAGTTTGTTTTGGGAGCAGTGGGAACGGCAGCCCCGTGTCTGCTGAGGAATGGTAGCTCCATACCGAAGAGGTGCTATCAGATGTCTCAGACAACTTGCTCCCAATGCTCGACACAGAGGATGCCAAATGGGACGAGCTTTTGTCGAAATTGAAGAAATCCATGGTAGACCCATCGAGCTGGAAGGGGTCAAGGCTGTTGTCCGACTCAATCGAGCTAGAGGCAATGGCATTTTGAATTGCCAGTTCTGGAACAGGTTCGTCTTCTGGTGGGGAAGCCTGCCATCGTTCCATGGGAGTCAGGGAAGACAGCGTGCTGATGACCATGGGGGAGCCTGAGCGAGTGCGGGATGTGGAAGAAAGCCCTGCAGCCTGGATCTTTTGCTTTTGACGACGGCGGGCGTTTGCAAACCAGGTTGATATGCGCTTTTGGGAAAAGCCTGTCTCGTGGGCCATCTGGTTCTTCTGTGCAATTGTTGGATAAGGATATTCTTGATTTTGATAGAACCACTCGCGAAGAACTCTAGCTCCTTTTCTGAGGAACTGTTTAGGTTCTTTTCGTTCATCGCCATTGTCCGCAGTGGTAGCCGGTAACGGGTTTCCGTCTTCCGGCACACCGTGGAGATGGCCTAAAACCGGCGAGAAAGTTTCAAAGCCCGACGGGAGGCGTTTCTCTCCCTTTGCTAAGCTGCATTCCCGAAAAAGGGCCACGCAGCTTGAGCAAGAATTTTTGGGATTTGGGTTGGCGGGCCCAGTGCGGATTATCAGGCATTGCAGCCGATGCCTGTGACAATGGGCACATGATACAGGAGGACGATATGCCCCATCAAGCCACTGTGAGACATTGGTGAGACTTGGTTGGGACAAGGATGGGTCAACATATTCTGCTGCTAAAGGCGGAGCAGGATCATATAGATTTTCTGAAACCTTTAGTTCTTCATGATCTTGATGTCCAGATTGTGCATCGGTGGTTGGTACGAGGTGTGACTCAGAATTTGTCCACTGCGACCATTCCAGATCACTGATGTCTAAAGGAAATGATTGGAATTCGTAGCCAGTATTAGTATCAAAAGAAGGGCCCTCTTGCATCCATTGGTTCGGCTCATTTGCATTTAGCATGCCTTCCAGCTCTATGTCCGATAAAGGCTGTGGCAACGGCCATGACGAAGGGTTGATGGGTGGCGGCTGTGGAGTCATGCCATATAGCGTTGAACAAAGTCCCCAACGCGGTATATAGTGAACCCTTTCTTGTATGTCGGGAATATAGTCCAAAATCCACGAGTAGCCTGGCCAGACCCCGTCACATTCCTCGCCGTTAACTTGCCAATATCGATGAGGTCAGTCTGCGCTAGTCCATATTGGGCCAGTGAACGTTCCTCGCCCCACTAGTCCAAGAACGGCAGGTACAGGATATATTACTAATCTTTCATTGCCCCGGGGGCCCGTGGACCGATCTCGGGAGCCAAGGTTGGACCTACAATAAGTCTGTGGCTCAGGCATGTATGTTCGCCCCTTCTCCAAAGTCTCGGTCAGATTCCTCGGTATCGGTTGCTGTAGAATTCTCGAAGGAGTGCCAGATTATGCACGAGGCTGTAGTTCAAAGTTCCCGAGGTCCGATACATGGTCGAAATCCCTGGTTGTACATAAAAATTTTATCTATACAGTTCATAGTTTCTACTGCCTTTTAACCTTTCTGGATAACAACTGAGACGGGCGAGAAAACGTCTGAAAAAAAAAAAACCTACGAAACAGACATGACAAGGCCACATAAGTGGCCCGCTATTCTTGTCATACTTACCCGATACTCCAACTAAGCAGTCCTCAAAAAGGTGACAGGCCATGCTTGAATGGAAATAAGATCAATATCCTGGTCTGAGACAGAGCCTATATGTTCCTAGCAGCCCCCATTATTCTGTATGTTGTATGGATATCAATTTGGGCCACATTTCTTATCATAATTAAGCTTATATTATCTTATTACACCAAAAAAAACAAAGCTCGGTCCATGTAGCATGAAACTATCACCGATTAGGCAGGATACTACTCCGTAATATCTTGAAAACTATAATCTGGGGGATAAGTAGGCGAATTGGAAGAGGCGAGAGGTGTAGCAACCGCGGCAATAGAGGAAGATATTAGACCCGGGGTAGATAACCTCGAATCCACAGGTGGGACATCCCGGAGTTGACTCTGCACTCCGGAGTCCGGGTGGGGCTTTTTTTGCCACTCGCGGCTCGGTGAGAATGTAAAGTTATGTGAGTAGCCGTGAACCGGGATCCCGGTGAAGGATTTGATCTCGGCCAAAAAAAGTTTATTCTATATAAAGATAAAAGCCACAATATAGACTAAACAATATACCAAGCAGTACTCCGTACACAAATTTTTTTGCGAAGTCCAACAATTAATATGAACCTTAACACGAGAAATGGGCGATCGCCAGTGCCAAACGATCAGGCAACTGGACTCTGTACCTAGGTGGACCTGGGGCGGGGACAATATTAGCTTTTGCGACCAATTTTTACCAATTGGAATGAGTCAGCATGGTTCACCCGGCATGACTATTGGTCAGACCACTGTTCAAGGTCTCCGGATTCGGATCGAACTAGAACGGTCATTGGTGAGTCCGTCAGGTTGCATCGAATTTCTGTGGAACTTTCCATTTACTCCTATGGGGCAAAATTGTGAGGCACGCGAGAAAATGGGGAAACAATAAGATGGCCAGATTGCCCTGGTTTTGTTCCTTCCTCGTGGGAAACTTATCTTTCGTATCTTCTTCAACACCCCCCCCCGGCTCCTCTGCTTTTTCAACTACACAGAATGGATGTCAATTCAACACCATCTGCCTATGAGCAGGATAAGATCGCTGAGCGCAAGGACGTCCCACAATTCGAAGAGGAGGGCCAGTTCAAGGCTGGTGAGGTACACGATGCTTTCGGCAACGAGGAGTACGCTGAGATCAAGTATAAAACCTTGAAGTGGTGGTATGCATCATTCCACGACGGAGTCTCTCATCGACCATGCTAACATGTCTTCAGGCAATGTGGCTTGCTCATGATCTGTGAGTCAGTCTCACTGGGTGTGTTGTCGCTGCCCTCAGCCGTTGCTACTCTCGGTTTCGTCCCTGGTGTCATCTTGATTATCGGCCTCGGCATTCTCGCAACATACACTGGCTACAACATTGGCCTCTTCCGCGAACGGTACCCTCACATTCAAAATCTGGGCGATGCTGGCGAGATCTTGCTTGGCAAGTTCGGCCGTGAGCTCTTCGGTACTGGCCAGTTCCTTTTCTGTATCTTCGTCATGGGCAGCCACATCTTGACCTTCCGTGTCATGATGAACACCCTCACCAACCACGGCACCTGCTCCATTGTGTTCAGTGTCATCGGTATGGTTATCTCGATCGCCCTGTCCATCCCCCGTACGATGAAGGGTATGACTTGGATTTCATTTGCATCATTCCTCAGCATCTTGTGCGCTGTCGTGATCACCATGATTTCCGTGGGAGTTCAAAGTCACCCCGAGCGTATCATCCAGGCCACCGTCGAAACCAACCTGTACACTGCCTTCCAGGCTGTTTCCAACATCGTCTTCGCTTACTGCGCCCACGTCGCTTTCTTCGGTTTGATTGCCGAGATGGAGTCGCCACAGGATTTCAAAAAGTCCCTGTTCATGCTCCAGGGCTTTGAGATCTCCCTTTACCTGACCGCCGCCGTTGTGATTTACTTCTACATTGGTACAGATGTGCACTCCCCTGCCCTTACCTCCGCCGGGCCCCTGATGAGCAAGATTGCCTACGGCATTGCTATCCCCACCATTGTCGGCGCCGGTGTCGTCAACGGCCATATCGGCTTGAAGTACATCTATTTCCGCCTTTGCTCCAAGTCCGATCTGATGCACCAGCGCAACAAGCGCTCCGTCAGTCTCTGGATTGGTCTTGGTGTGGCTTGCTGGGTCGTTGCGTGGATCATCTCCGAGGCTATTCCTGTCTTCAGTGACCTGAACGGTTTGATCAGTGCTCTTTTCGCTTCCTGGTTCAGCTACGGTCTCTCCGGTATCTACTGGCTCCACCTCAACCGTGGTGAGTGGTTCGCCTCTCCCCGCAAAATTTTCCTCAGCATCCTCAACATCGGCATTGCCTGTTTCGGTTTGGCGCTGTGCGCTCTTGGGCTGTATGCTTCTGGCACAGCTATCAGCAAGAATTCCAACAGCAACAGCTTCAGCTGCGCCAACACCGATACCTAGATGGCTCCATCTTGCTTCATTTTGCTTCATTTTCCTTCATTTTGCTTCATTTTATTAGCATCACACGCACTGTACATATACCGCATATAGATTATGCTAAGAGCGCACTGGTTGACTCGATACGATATAAATAATATTTTACAATATCTCAAACACGCTTGCCTGTTCTAATTGGATATACCTAGACTACACCCCTAGTTAAGACTAAGAAAGGTAAACCTTGCCTCTCAAAAGTCGATATATATAGTAGTTTTTGGCCCACACTTTCCCATCTATTTTGATGACTCTGGTGTCCCCCTATACTGTAGCACAAACTTCCCTCACCTAGCAACTCGACGTCCTTGACCAGATGATCTCTCTTTGGAATGAACATCCGTATTATACATGCACTAGGTGTGGAAAATTTGCTTGTTTAGGGGATATGCGAGATGTGCTGTTGGAGAATCCTACATGCCTCTGTGACCACAGACAAGCTATAGCAGGTGCGGATGGTGCAGAAACATGATTTTGCGGTCAATATCCTATCGGTGCGCCCCTGGGGGCTTTTCTTTGATTACAGTACTTCCCGAAACCGGTGTCACCACCTACACTCTTCGATTGTTTCTCGAACGCAAATGCCAAGATATACCACATTTGTGGTAAGCTCGGAATATTGATATTCCTGCAACGTTACCTGTAGTGACTCACAATATTTTGCTTACTTACGGATTATACTGTAACTCCGTGACATTGCATTACATGGTGTGTGCGTGCAATTGAATTCCATGTGTCTCTGAAGACTAATCGTGGCTTACCCCTCTATTTCAATCTTTCGAGGGTCTCCTGTGCATCGTTACTCTGAGGAAATAACTTTTGTCTTTTTTTTCTCTGATCGACGATGACAGCAAGAATGATGGTCTCACATGACGACTACAAATTCGCGTGGATCTGCGCCTTGCCACTAGAAATGACAGCTGACAAAACGATGCTGGACAAGCTCCACGATCAACTGTCCCAGCCCAAATCCGATCACAACGCCTACACATTTGGTAGCGTTAGTGGACACAATGTAGTGGTAGCCTGTCTACCATCAGGCGTTTATGGAACTACCTCTGCAGCAGTCGTGCTTGCTCATATGCTTCCAACGTTTCCGTCTCTTCGATTTGGTTTGATGGTGGGCATTGGGGGTGGTGTACCGAGCAAAGACGCCGATATTCGTCTTGGCGACGTGGTTATCAGCATGCCAACTACTACCTCTGGGGGCGTGGTCTAGAATGACTATGGGAAGATACTTCGTGATGGACGTTTCGAACGCACTAAGTCGCTCAACAAGCCACCACAATATTTACTAACTGCGATATCTCAAATGCGCAGCAATATCACCGGTGGAAATACATTGGTCGAAGAAATCGCATCAGAGATACTTCAGAAACACGAAAAGCTTCAAGAACAATTTTCACCCCCTAAGCAAGATTGGCTCTTCGAGGCGAGTTATGATCATGAAGGCAAGAATGCCGACTGCTCAAAGTGTGAAACAGACTAACTAGTTGCGCGCACAACACGAGAAGCTTAAGAGCCCGTCATTCATTACGGTCTAATTGCGTCTGGGAACCAAGTCATGAAAAGTGCTACAACACGAGACGCTGTTGCCGGAGAGCTGAATATCCTTTGCTTTGAAATGGAAGCAGCTAGGATAATGGATCAATTGCCATGTCTGGTCATCAGAGGAGTTTGCGACTATTGCGATTCGCATAAGCATAAACAATGGCAAGGATATGCCGCTCTGACTGCCGCTGCTTATACCAAAGCCCTTCTAGGAATAAACCCTTTATACGGCCATAACCAGAGCAGTAACGTAAAGGAAACGCGCCACTGGATAGTACCTTTCGCCCGAAATCCTCGATTTGCTGGCCGTCAATAGGAGATCGGTTATCTTGAAAATTTTATTATTCACGGAACAGGCCCGAGTAAGGTTGCTATTCATGGACTAGGCGGGATTGGGAAAACACAAATCGCCCTAGAGCTGGCCTACCGCACGCGAGAAAGGGTCCCTGAATGCTCTATTTTTTGGATTCCATGTACCAGCTACGAGAGTGTGCAACAAGCCTACGTGAACATTGCCTCGGCCCTAGGCATTTCGGACAAAGAGCCAGCGAAGATGAAAGAACAAGTCAAAGCTCATCTTAGTCAATACAGCGCCGGGAAGTGGCTTCTGACTTTGACAACGCAGACAATATGGAAATGTGAACCAAGGGTAGCGCGACTGCGCCGCCGCTCAAACATATTCTCCCCCGTATTGAGAATGGCCATGTTCTCTTTACCTCTAGAAATCAAAAGCTAGCTGTGAGATTGGCATCCCCCAATTTTCTATGTATAAATCACTGCCACGAAGATTCTGGAAGGTTCACTCATCCAAGAAAGAGGGTCTGCTATATGACAACAACACAACTACTGCTTTGCTTGAGCAGCTTGGATTTCTACCGCTTGCAATCAACCAAGCCGCTGCCTACATAAATGAAAACGGGATTGTGTTATCTGATTCTATCACTGTTGAAAGACCGAGAGGCCGACGCAGCCGAGCTGTTGAGTGAGGAATTCCAGGACGACGGTCGATACGCCGAGACTCAGAACCCAGTGCTTGCTACCTGGTTGATCTCCTTCCGGCAGATTCAAGATTTGGATAAGTTGGCGGCGGACTATTTGTCAATCATAGCTTGCCTTAACCCACGAGATATCCCACAGTCGATTCTTCCATCTCCAACTTCGACAAAAAGAAGACTGGTGCACTAGGTCTTTCGAGCGCATAATCTTTTATCAGTAACCACGCGGGTGGGAGCTCATTCAGTCTTCATCGACTTGTGCATCTCGCGACGAGGAATTGGTTGAGGAGAAGCGAGGTTTTCAATCATTGGGTACGCAGGGCAACTCAACAATTAGATGATATCTTCCCCAATGAAGACCACAAAAACCAAGGGTTATGGAGGGATTACCTACCGCACGCACTATATTTGATAAATAGTGAAAAGTTCCACAAAATCCGCTTTGGATACATCGGATTATCAGGGTAGGAAGATCTCTAGAAAAAGATGGAAGATATAGTGAGGCCAGAATCCTACTCGTTGATTGTGTCAAATCCCGTGAGAGAGATCTCGGACCGGAGCATCCCGACACTCTCACCAGTGTTAACTATCGTGGCTTGGTACTTGGACGACAGGGCAAGTACGAAGAGGCCGAGGCTATTCACCGCCGAGCACTAGAAGGCTATACACAAGCTTTAGGAATAGAGGATTCCTGGACACTCGCTAGTATTGGTAACGTTGGCTTAGTACTTGAACGACAGGGCAAGTACGAAGAGGCCGAAGCCCTACACCGCCGAGTACTAGAAGGGTATGAGAAAGCTTTAGGACTAGAGTTTCCTAGGACGCTCGCTAGTGTTAACAACCTTGGCTTAGTACTTAAACAACAGGGTAAGTAGGAAGAGGCCGAAGCTATGCACCGCCGAGCACTAGAAGGCAGACAGAAAGCTCTAGGACTAGAGAATCCCAACACTCTCATTGGTGTTGACTCTCTTGGCTTGGTACTTGAACGACAGGGCAAGTACGAAGAGGCCGAAGCCGTGCACCGCCAATCACTAGAAGGTAGAGAGAAAGCCTTAGGACCAGAGCATCCTGATACTCTCGCCATAAAAAAACGCATTTACTTAACCCCCGACCAAAAAAAATTAATCAATCCTGTACAACCGTTCCTTGCCAATCACCCTCTTTTCGGATTGTTCCTCGGTACTTCTTCTGTCTCACCACGTTATGACTTGAACGAGATTGATTGAAGAACTATATTCCTAATATGGTGGTTATCTGCGATTTGGAAGGAGATCGACACGTAGCTTTGCTAGTCCTTTATATCACGTTGAACCATGTGAGGTCGGCCGGGTGATGGATTGTTCTCGCTATCTCATTCCTGTCGCTTCATGGCTAGCGGTATCGAATGTAAATTCCCCGCATTATGCCCCTCATCGCGCAGAATTTGTCGGTAATTACCGAAATCCAAGTTGGGGAGCAATCAAAAACCCAAGAGGCCATGAATAGACATTTTCGTAGGCAAAAAAAAAAAGCAAAGAAAAGTAGAAGGTAAAAGCAATAAACCGACAAATGAATGCTGAACTTTGGCATGTCCCAGTTCAATCAACAAGAAAGAGTGAATTCAACTAGAGAAGCAAAGATAGGAAAGAAAGAGAGAGACGAAGCAAGTGGTGAATCCCAGGGGATCTTATAGCAGAGCTATCCCAGCAAGCAAACAAATTCTTTCCTAATTCGGAATGATATTATTACCCGAATAGGAATAGTAGCAAAGAAAGCAAACGAAAGCATGTGATCATGTAGATCGTGACAAACTTGACTTTAGTCAATGATCGTGCAAGGCGTCTGGTTGTTATTTCGTTGATGCAAAGATAGCCGATTTTTCGGATCTCACCAGAGAGTGGCCGGCAAATTTTCATCCAAGATCTTCCCTACTCGTTCGTCTAAAGCCTATCCTTTTATCATATCCTGATTCGTCAACACACACAAAGCCGTGGAAATATAAATCCGAGATAAAGTGAGAATATTCATCACCAAGGTCGAGATTACGCTCTCTGGCTTCTGCCCTAGCAGTCCCTTTTGGATAAGCCCTTTAGTGCAAAAGCACGACTGATGCTGGACCACGTTGCCTGGACATGGAACTCGCCCCACACAAAAACTGCCATATCAACAAGGCAACGTTGGGTCTTTCGAGCAGGAGATCTCGGAGGGCTTCCAGAGAAAGTTGATCAATGCTTCGCAGCCTATCACCTTTACTAAGCGGTCGTTAGACGCAGCCAAACATCCGGATATTGGAAAAGATTCTCATGCTAGTGCGCGTATTGTATCCAGAAGCCTTTGCCATCGCTAATACAGAGTTCCCCGCTGCGGATCATATCATGGATAAGCTCGTGCTTTGAAAGGGCTAGGTTGGGTGCCAGTTTTATTTGGCCACTCATGATTGTCATAATCCGTACCAAGGGACGGCATTTTCAAAGTGGAGTAGCATTTCATGTTAATAATCACAGTGCGTAGGAGTTCCTTTGTTTCGACGTTCCTAATTTGAGAGATACTAGTTTTAGCATTGAGCTAACAGATAACAGTGATAGGTGGTTGAACATCAACATCCCCCGGCCTTGAGCTGCTGCGCTTGGTCCATTTCAAGATCAAGCACGAGGATACTCTTTGACACACGCCTACAATAGCTTCGACACTCCCTTCAGCCCGGTGGACCGGACCCTTGATATGGGCATCGTGAGGCAGCCACCTTCCGTGGCAACAAGCAACCCAATCCCAATCGAGTTTGTGTGCTCCTGCTTCCACCACAAGCCTGGACGATCGTACGTGGGTTGGGGGAGGGTGTGCCTTTTGGTAACATCTTTGGGAGTACATCCCAGGCACTCTCCACCAATGGGGATGGGTCCTGTGGGATGCAGCCCGTTTAGAATGCAACAGGTGCTAAAAATGTGATGATACAGCAATGGGAGAATCATCATCGGGATGACTCTAGGAAGGAGTGATATCCGTCGATTTTGGCAGACGCCAATCAACCCATGGATCATGTCTTCAATGCTGAGTTAAATTGTTTAGGGCGTCCCCACTATATTCCGAGCTACCATCGCCACTTCTGTATTCGGAACGATTAAATTAGAAAACTGTTATAATGTTTGGATAATGTGTTCTTGTTGATGGGTATCATGATTTATTGGTGTACAGGTGCTTTCAGACTACACATGGACAGTATGGATTTTTAATAAAAAGATGATAATTAGTCTCTGCAATGAATTCTATTAATCACAATATGTCACTCAAAATATATACAATCCCAGCAATCCCAAACTCCCCAGCTAATTCACTGATTACCGGAGCCATCTCCATCAGTATGTGACAGTCACATTCTTGTTTACATACTTCGGGTCCAGCTTCAAGACAAGGTTCTCAGCAAGCCACTTGCCCGCATCCTCCCTGGAGATAGTATAGCCAATAGCCATACACTCCGGACCAGACTTGGGATCCTCGATGCCCACGCGGATAGGGATATTGTTCTTCGACTCGCCATCAACAAGGTGGCTAGCACGGAAGATTGTGAATAATTCCCCGCTCTGCGAGAAACGGTCTTCCATGACTACCTTGTCTGCACCGGGGACGCTGACGAACAGGTAATAGATGGGAATCATAACGCGAGGAACATCACGGACGAAGCGAGAGAAGCCCGCCGTGCTGGTGGCGATTATGTGAGGTTTTCCGGTGATGCCGGTGCTGCGAAGCTGGTCGAGGGCATCTAGCATAGTTGCTGCACCTTTCTTGCAGACGTCGGGATCTTCGATGCTGAATCCGGTTGGCTTGGCGCCGATTGTGGACACGATGGTATCGACGATGCGGCCATCGTCGGTTTGGAGGCACTCCAATACGGGCAAGATGTCGTGTGCATTTCCTTTGATGATTTTCAGGTTTGTTTGGGACCCTGTAGGGAAGATGGCTGTGAGTTTTGAGGGATCACGGCAAAGGGCGATGCATTTGTGTCCAGCCGCGAGGGTGTGTTTGAGGGCAGCGAGGCCAACGCCGGTACTGGCCCCAAAGAATGCGACAGTTTTGGTGTTTGACGTCATGATATAGATGGGCTGTGGCTAGGTAGCGAGGTACTGATAGTAGAGGGGATGTGGCTTCTTTAAATTGTTCTTGGATGAGATGATGGGCTTCATAATTTATATACATTTTGGCTAACAGCTGACCGAGAAAGCGAAAGCTATTCGAACCAAATGTAGAAGGTTTCGCTCTTTTTTCGCGACACAGATCAGAATGAGGGGGAAGAACACGAGCCTTACCAATTGAGGCGGAAATGCCGTTCTCTCGTTGGTTGTTGCTCGTTCAACGCTTATGCCTATCCCTGAGTCAGACGACAAACTCTTCCAGCCCCATCTGCTTGATGAGGAATAATAAAGGTTTTTGCCTGACCTATTTATGATTGATCGCTCGTCGAAACAAGGTTATAACGGACCCAAGATGACACAAGAGCGTCCTGTCACAAACTCAGGGGCGCATGGGGGGCTCGTGTCGAGCTCGGACGCCGAGAAAAACGCGAGAATTGACGCCTCAGGCAGAAACACAACATCCCCGAAGCTGCGCAGCTGTGTAGTATGCCGAAGCCGGAAAGTCCGCTGCGATAAGCGAGCACCTTGCTCTAATTGCCGACGTGCAAATATCGCATGTGTGCTTCCACCGGCAGATCGACCACCAAGATGGGCTCGCCATCTCGACCGCCTCAACAGCGCGGTATCCAAACTACAGGCCTCCCAGGAACCTGAACCGGTAGCAGAAGACCTGATGGAGAAACTTCACAACCTTGAAGGCCTTGTTCAGGAGCTACGCATGCAACTGCAACAGGCCAAATCGGTCGCTAACTCTGCCGCTGAAGGGTCATCCGGGGTCGGCTCACCTGAAAGCCCCGCGCATGATCGACAGTCGAATCCATCTTCCATTAGTACTGCCAATTTGCAAAACAAGTTTGGGAGACTGGTGCTTCAGGATTCCAATCGAAGCCGCTATGTTAGCAGTGGTTTCTGGTCTCGGGTCAATGACGAGGTATGCCGCCTTGGGTTGTTTACATTGCGACACGGAATGAATGGCTAGCTAACTTCTGTTGTAGCTTGATGGCCTCAGGGCCGATGTTAGTGGTCTTCCACTTGGAGAATATGATACCTCGGATGATGAGGCATCTCCAGAGATGACCCCTTTCACACAAGAACTTGAACGGACCCCGGCAGAGCGTCACGGATTCTTGTTTGGCCACAATTTGGGTCGTTTTTCTCCTAACCTAACCGAACTTCATCCGCTGCCCTCTCAGATTCCATTTATTCTAGACGTGTTCTCCGAAAACGTGAATACCATCTTTCAAATCGTTCACCTCCCCACTGTTAAGAACATGGTTCGCGATTGGCGCGGTCGTGATATGAAGGGACTCACACCGGCCAATGAAGCGTTAATGTTCTCTATTTACTACGCTGCCATCACTTCAATGGAAGAAGAAGATGTAGGTCAAATCTTTGGATGTTCAGCCTTTTGACGGATCCAAGCATGGTTCCAAGCTTACGTTGCGGTACATTTAGATAATACTGAATTTCGGAGCAAGCAAAGCCGAGCTCAATCTCAAATATCGTCAAGGCCTCGAAAATGCTCTTGCAAAAGCCGATTTTTTGAATGTACCAGACTTCGTTCTCGTGCAAGCATTTGCAATCTTTCTTAGCCTGTCCCGCCGACATGATAGTCCGAGGTTTGTGTGGATGATGACAGGACTGTTAATCCGAATGGGTCAAGCTCTGGGGCTACATCGTGATGGAACACAATTCGATTATCTCAGCCCATATGAGATTGAGATGCGGCGAAGGGTTTGGTGGGCCCTGTGCATGTTGGATGCGAGAGCATCCGAGGACCAAGGAACCGATTACACAATCACAAGAGCGTGCTTCGATACTAAATTACCTCTTAATCTCAATGATGCGGACCTCGACCCCGAATCAAAGCAAACTCCTCAAGCTCACGATGGTTTAACTGATATGTCCATTGCGCGTGTTTCCATTTGCATGTGTGAGATCACGAGGAAGATGTTGGTTCATGATTTCAAAGACGGAGCACCGACTATAGAAGAGCAAAGTTGCTTGTTGCAACAGCTGTGGCAAGGGTTTCAACGAGAATTTCTTCAATACTCAACCGAATCAGGGAACATTACACACTGGGTGATAGTTAGAGTCGTTCGGCTTGTTATGGCTAAGATGACTTTGCTCATGTACCTGCCTCTGTTGTTCTCCTCCCCAGATGAAGGCTTCTCAGAGGAGCTGAGGACAAAACTATTGGTCGCCAGTATTGAGGTCGCCGAGTACAATCATGCCCTAAGCAGTGAGCAAGCATGTAGGCACTGGCGCTGGGTTTTCCAGACCTACACCCATTGGTACTCGATCGTTTACATGATGCTAGAGATCTCTCGACGCCCGTGGTCGCCTCTTTCTGAACGGGCCTGGGTAGCTCTTCATAGCCCCTGGTTAATACCGAATCAATCACACATGGAAAGGAATCTACGAGTATGGATTCCACTCCGAAAGCTTATGACCAAAGCCAGAGATTATCGTGTTATGGAATTCAGCCGGCTGAGAAACGACTCTCAAGCTGCCCAACAGCTGGAGCAGGCTTATTGCATTGCGCCCGTGCCGTCCAGCACTGGGCCATTTCCCTCTGGTTCAGATTCTGTGGACCTCTTCCTTCGCCAATGGCGCCAGCTGGTGGCATACCCAGATAGAACAAAGCACGATGCCGTCGCAGACGAGCTTACTGTCACCAATCCGTCGAATCCACCGATGCAAATTGGAAACCCAACACAGCCAAATGCGCATCTTGCTCCCAATTCATCCCAAACACCATTTTACTCACATTTCACCGCCGAGCCAGGCTATACTGCTGCAGAGGAACGGCAATCCGGATACGATATGTCAAGCATTGAAACCATAATCTTTGATTCAGCCATGGTCCATAATTCAGGAATCGGATTTGATCCTGAAAACCCTGCCGCATCATCAAACTTCTCAATGGCACCGGGAGCCCAATTCGACGGTCAACTTGTCATACCAGCCGTCGTACCTTGGCTGTGGTCTGAGGAGGCAATGTCAGCTAATTTGACTGGCATTGAAGAGCAAGCCAATAACAGCATGGGCATGGATGAAGAGGTGAATTGGTACAATTGGGCCGCGTCTGCGAAGGATCTCGAGTGCGACGGGAGAACCTATAACAGTGGACTACGCTAGTTTACGGCTACTTTGTCGCCCCTCATCATGTTCCCAATGATAACGGGCCTTGTCAAAATTCTTGCAGCATCTCGTGAACAAGACAGCAACAGGCGCTGTTTGTGAACCTGAGACCCTATCTGGAATGCCTCAATGCCAAGAAGAACAATGAGGATAGTTCTTTGTGTGAAGAACATCTTGCCAGGTGGGCGTCCTTTATGGACATCCCAGATACCGCATGTGGGCCTTCCATCAATGAATATCTGTTACACACCATTTCGGCAAGTGCGGTACATGTTCTTTCCCGGCCAAACAGAAGTCTTGGCACACGTGGCTCGCACAACCCTATATGCACTCATGGGGACTGGAAGCTGGTAGACTGCCATAAAGAAAGGTTCCTGATGGTGAACGAGGATTTGAGATTGATCCACACTTACTGCGAAAGCCATCCTGCATCTAGTGCCACTCCTCACGGGTTGGCTGTCAGTTCCTAGACAAGCAAGCCACAATCGGAAGTGACTCATTGTGCACTGTGATAGCACGCCTGTGAAAGCAATCAATTGCTCTTCATGGGATATGGGCATTTGGAACGAGGAAACGAGGCATATATTTTTTGGTGTTTTGCTCAATATTTTTCGACTTAATTGCTATAGGTATATTATAACTGTTGGCCACATAATCATTGCAAAATGGACCAGAGCAGAGACGGAAAGAAAGCAGCAAGGAAAACACAAAGGATCAAAACTTGAAACCGAAAGAGATCGTCCATAACAATGTAAGAAAGAATATCACGCCCCGACTCGAGCCGTCTGTAGTGGAACATGCAACTCTGGCGTGTTGCCAATAGGAGAGTCTGACCAGGGTGAGTGGGCATTCGGAGTTTTGTCCACTGGTCCACCCAAGGCATGAAGCACCTGCTCTTTGGTGGCATCACCAAGCCCAGCGGACTTCAGCGTCCTTCCGTGCTCAAAGTAGTCGAAGCCACTGACAACTGCAGCCATCTCGATAAGTGCTTTAATAGTTGGCGAAGCCAAACCACACTTCAGACCGAGCTCATACCAGGGGACCAAGCCGTAGAGAACATCCTCCAATAAATATCGATGGTTTAGAGAGGCCGGGGAACTCTTGGTCTTGTTATGGACCACAGAACCCGAGGCAAAGTCGTGGTAGTCGGAGTATTCACGATCGTTGTTGTAATTCAGGTTCATGTACGCCGTGATAGGTGTAATCTCGAGGCCATAGGCATGTGAAATTGCCAGGCGTTCCTTGTCCACCTTCTCAGTCACACGGGAGACAGAAGGCGACATCCCCTGGGCATAGAAGTAGAAATCGCCCTTGGTAGCCTCGATCCAGCCCGCATTCATGAGTGCCGCAGGGCAATGCACGACTGGGTTGACGTTGTTCAATCCAACCTCGAGCAGATTCTGACACCACACTAGCTTCTGGGAAAAGATCAGTTCGACCTTCTGTCGGAGGCCAAGCTCGGCTTGGGGGTCAAGGCGCTCGACCTGTGTGGTGTTTGGTGGCTCAGCCCATATTGACAAAGTCTTCTTGCAACCCTTGACAAATACTGTGTCGCCTTGGATGCGAGTGGCGTAAGGGGAGATGTCGGTTTCGAGGATTGCATGGGCGTTGATCTTCGAGCGGGCGGAGAGGTAGAAGAAATTTCCCACGTTGATGATGAGGGTATGGCTTCGCAAGTCAAATTGACTCAGTAGTGTTAAGATGGTGTCTTGGCCATATGAGGGCACTGTGGTTACGATGAAAGGGGAGTGTCGAATGGCAATGTAGAGGTCGCTGGTAGTCTTGATTTGGAATTTTCCACTGATCTCTCCGGCGGCGTTCAACCAGCCATTGTTCTTTTCAATCATCTCTGTCCCGCCGCGATGATCAGGGTGAGCGTATAGCATGACTGACTTCCCACGGCTGGCTAAGTCGGCCGCAAATGCACAGCCACAGGGTCCTGCACCGATGATGGTGACTGTTGGCACGGAGTCGATGTGTTCAGCAGTCATAATGTTGGTCTGAACTTTCTGCTGAGGGCCTTGTTGATATCGGGTTCAGCGTAAAGAAAGGCTTTTAAGAGTGTATCCGGAGATCTTTAGTTTATCTGATTGATGCATTGATTCGAGGTAGTATGCCTATTTAAATATTGCCGGCCCAAGGGGTCAATGGATCTGCATAAAACATACGTTGTATGATACGTTTGGCTCGCCCAAGAAGGCATGATTTACCTGTGTAGTTGTTTTCCAACTCAGGCCATACAGTATAACTAGGTTGTATATTGCACATCACGTACCCGGCGATCACCTAAATGGATTATCTTCAGCTTGCGTCATGTCAATGTACTGGTCCATACATCTGACAAGGACCCTGTGGAAAATCCACAGGATGATGTGATCTTATGATCTGCTGCACTATGTTGCTATATAAAATATGATTTGCTAGAATAGACTAGGGTATCCAGGATCTACACGAGCATCTTGAGAAATTTGAGTTGGCACAAGCCTTCCGCTCAGGGGTTTAGTTGGGTATATACTGTGAATCCATTGTTCATCGTTTGCACCTCAGTTTTACATTTGTATTGAGCTGTAGTGAGTCCAATTAGATCTCTTGCTTCCGAACATGAAATGGGTCAACGTGCCTTCTCAGCCAAATGAGGTGATCATAAAGGTATTCAGAGTCCCGAGGTGTGTTTTGAAGTCATCACCTTTCGTCCTGAAGGTATTCCATTTCGGGCCAACAAGCTTCCGAGCATGTGCGTCTGGAGTAGATCAAAAGTGGATCGAATGGGGATATTCTGACCAATCAGACAATCCAGAGAACCATGTGAGCTTGCCAAGGTTCCATATGCACTCCCAGGGGGTCCCGAATATCAACTCCTAGAGGATCATGTCTTGCCTCCCGACCCGGAAACCGCGCAATATTGCTTTATTTGTTCCCGAAAAGACTTCCAGGTAATGATGGGCGCCTCGGATACTTTTTGACAAGTCGATCATTCTGTTCGAGAGTTTGAACCACATCATCAAAATATGTTCGACTTTCACAGTGGGACTCTTCTCCTAATTTGACGTCACTGTGTGTTGTAACCTTTTTGACGTTGCATCCTGGATTGACGATGTGTTGTCCATTGTCAACAGTGGAAAAGGGGACGAGAACCTCGTGATTGTCAAACAATACAATATATTCTGTCTGTTTAGTTTCTTGCGTGTCCCAATGACTCCAACAGCAATGAATTCCGAAACCACGTTTGCAGAGGCTGTGCCTCCACCGTACAGCTCCTTTAGTACCGCCAAAAAAAGATACATTGTTACTACAGCCGCAGGGGCTGGTCTATTTTCTTCCTTGTCGGCCCAGATTTATTTCCCAGCCCTGAACACGCTGGCCAGCGACCTCAATGTCTCAGCATCCATGATAAACCTGACTGTTACAAGTTATATGGTAAGGATATACCAGTTGATGAAGATAAAGCAACCCACAAGTTAACAGACGGCATATAACAGATCTTCCAAGGAATTGCGCCCATGTTCATCGGCGATTTTGCGGATAGAACAGGTCGTCGACCCGCATATATTATCTGTTTCATTATTTACATCGCGTCAAACATCGGACTAGCTTTGCAGGACAGCTATACTGCTCTCATTATATTACGATGCTTGCAGAGTTCCGGAATCAGCAGTAGCGTGGCGCTCTCTGCAGCTACTGTGGCCGATATCAGCACGAAGCAGGAACGAGGATCGATGATGGGCTTTGTGATGGCTGGGAATTTCATGGGCCCTGCCATTGGTCCGATAATCGGAGGTCTGTTAGCCCAATATCTGGGCTGGCGCTCGATCTTCTGGTTCCTCACCATCGCCTCTGGTGTATTCTTATTGCCCCTCCTCCTCTTTCTCCCAGAAACGGCCCGAAATGTGGTTGGTGACGGCTCATCTCCTGCACAGCCGTGGAATCGGCCCTTGATTCACGTGTTCTCTCGCCACAATGGGGATAAGCAGTATCCTTCCGGCAAGGATAGTCTTGACCGACCTGACAGCAGTGACTCGCCAAAGAAAGTCATTGAGCACAAACTGAAATTCCCCAATCCGCTGCAACCTTTGATACTTGTGTTCCATCAAAACTCAATCATCATTCTCTTGGTAACAGGAATTATCATGGGTGGAAACATGACTGTTCTCTCATCTATCACGGAGATATACACAGCGCAGTACGGTCTAGACGAGCTTGAGATTGGTCTATGCTATATCTCGCACGGCACTGGGTCTATCGTGGCCTCAATTATGACAGGGCGCCTGTTGGACTGGAACTACCGACGCATGGCTGCCAACAAAGCCGCTGATTTTCCTACCCCCGAACAAGACACAACCGAGGATTCGATCCCTGTCGAGAAGACCCGTAGTATGATTACCATCCCGCTCGTTGTTCTCGGTAGTGTCACCGTGCTGGCGTTTGGCTGGGTTTTAAAGTATGGCGCACCTCTTGCAGCTCCGGAGGTGCTTCTGTTCTTCGTCGGCGTAGGGCAGACTGGTGGTTTTATCTCTACCTCTACCCTACTGGTCGATCTACACACCGCTAATCCGGCTGCTGCTACCGCTGCGAACAATTTGGTGCGGTCTTTCTTCTCGGCTGCAGCCTCGGCTGCCATCGATCCTATGCTGACTGCAATGGGTCGGGGCTGGACATTCACGCTGGTGGCATTCATATTGCTAGCAACAATCCCATTCCTGTTATTGCTATGTGGAACGGGGCGTCAAAAGAAGGACTCACCAGAGAAATCCGACGATTGAGAAACGTTAGCTTGCCGATGCAAATATACACGTAGACCCAATGAGGCGAAGTGCTCTACATAGTTGAAATCAACTACTTTGATTGATGCTAAATGGTTGCTCAATTACTGGATTCTACTCGTAGATTTAGACCTTCTGGCTAAGAAATCGGAAGTCCTATCGTAGAGGGTTCAAATAATGCCTCGACAACTACGATCGGACCGCAAGGAGCTCCCTCTGTTTGAAATGGATGGTTACAGCCTCCAGGATGAGATCCATGAACTGATCCATTTTACCGGGTCCACGTCGGCCCGTGCCGAGCCCGCCATTGTGCGAAGCCAGTCACGCCTCCTAGGGCTGAACGGGAGCGATCTGCACATTTTGCGGACAAAACAGAATCGGCTGCGAAAATCAGCTTTTCAGACCGCAGAAGCTGCCTTAAACATGCGCTGCCACGCAGCACGAGCACTGGCCTCGACGCTGATCTTTGCCCAGCACGAAGCTGGCACCGCCTATGTATAGACTCGCGCAGCTGGGGTTTGACCTGTGCGCACTGTTCTGGTGAGACAACTGAAGAGTGGAAATCTGATCATCTGAAGTGACTTCTCTATTACAATGGACTCACCGTTCAGGTCGAATGCCGGGTGTGGGATGAGCGCCGTGATCTGGCTTTGGCTAAAATTGTTCGTATTGAGATATCCGATGAACAGTGCCGCGGATCAGTGAACCTCATTTTTACCTGTGTCCCTGCCGCTAAATAACTGTATATTCTGCATCGGAAACTGGGGGCAGATGACCTAGAGTCGGTCTCTCCGCGCAAGGCTGCATATGATTTCATCCGTACATGCTCATGCTTCCCACTAAGCTGGTGGCGAAATCCACAAAGAATATAGACGATGCAAGAGATGTTTGTTTCAAAACTTTCGCTATGGTATGCGGATAACAACCTTGCCAATGTGTGATGGTCCCCAAAGATACTCATACGCTTCTTGTGCCTTTTCAAATTCGAAAACCCTGTTAATAATTAGGCGAATGGAATTTGCAGTGAAACAGGCCAGCAAATCCTGAAGTTGCTCTCGAGGCCCCACAATGATCCGTCGGAGTGTGTATGGCTTGTCAATGATCGGAAATGTCGCGTCACTATGTCCATTTTTGTGATCACCGACCATGTTAGTGATATGACCAATGGAATGAATCAATCCATTCCATGCAACTGCCTGGAAGGACTGCAGTAAGGTTCCGATTCCTCCGACTTCGAGGATATGATCTGCTCCTCGGCCATGCGTAACGGATTTTACCTCTGCCGCCCAGTCCGATGTGCGATAGTTGATACAATGTGTTGCACCAAGCTCCTTTGCCTTGACTAGCTTCTCGTCCGAGGAAGATGTAATGATAGTCACTGCACCAGCTGCTCGGGCGATTTGAAGTCCGAACATAGCTACTCCTCCCGTTCCTTGGAGAAGCACAACATCGCCCTGTTGAATGGACACCGAGCCATAGAGTGCATTCTATGCCGTGACTGCAGCACACGGTAGGCAGGCCGCTTCCTCGAACGAAAGATATTCGGGGATCCTCATAACGCCTGATTGGGGTAGAATTACATATTCACCCAACAGACCGGGTCTACCGCCGGCAAGGCATGATTTGACAGCTTCGAGAGTGAGTCTGCCTGCTAGATGGTCTTGGATGAAGTTGGCCACCACCCGATCGCCAGCTTTCCACTCATTTACGCCTTCGCCGATTTCTTCAACGATTCCTTGGCACTTGTTAATAACCGTTCAAATGTACAGCGCGGTGATATGGAAAGTACCTGCGCCATCACTACCAGGCACGTCACAGGATTCACCGGGAAATGCATAAATTCCCTTGGCAATTCAGTTCAGTGAAACAGCCTTGATGCGAATCAAAATTTGGCCATATCGTGGACGTGGCGTTGGGCACATCTTGGAGTGTCAGGCAGTGGAATCCTTTCCTTTCGGGTAGGGTATATTCTTGAATGTGTCTGCTATAGCTTCGGAGGTAACTTGAATACTGACTGGAAGTTTGTATTGTTGCAATTCCTACAGGTTCTGATAGCTACAGGATTTTAAAGGTAAAGCACCGGCTTTAGTGGTCACCAAGTTGCAAGCGAAATCCACCAGATCTTCTTGGAAATAAAGAAGCTTGTCCTGTTATTTTTCAAAGGGAAACGTATACACAAAGGTCTTCTAACACATCCCAGACCGAGTAAATCAACACCTCTGCAATGAGATCATCTTCCCGTGCCCAGGAGACATATTGTGGAAGTGTGGCCAATATCCATGGTATAAATCCTGAAAATGTGAAGGAAGTCACAAAAGTTGAAGATTTATTCCAATACACCATCTCCGAGACAGCGCTTCAGAGGGTAAGAGTCTCCCAAACAAGTTGTGACAACACCCTTCACCCAGGACAAGGAATTCTGTCCATAGCGATAGGTATCCTGGGTAAAAGAGTCCGCCTGGAAGTATTCGTACTGTCCACTTCCGGGTTTTCCACTGAATACGTATCCGCTTTTGCGATTGGTCAAGGGATTGCTAATAATAGCACCCCATTTGTTCTTTGGAATTGTCATGGTAACCGTGCCGGTGAGAGTAGCCGTTTCAGTGTACTGGTAGCTTATGGAGGTGCCGATTTGGAGGAACTTCTCCACTGTGGCTGTAAATGAGGTGCTCACCGAGATACTGTTTGCGATGGACTGGCCTTGTGCCATGGAAGCGGTGGCATCGGCTTCGTTGGCATGCACGATGGTAGACATTGGGATATCCCAGCCGAGGAATTTCTGGTCGGCGAGAGGGATGATGAATTGAGCACCGGAGCGCTTGCTCAGATGGTTTGGGGGGTGGAATCATTGGATCCAGTCTCCAGGAACTTGGGGACGGAATGGGTAGGCGGAGACAGAGAGACTCCAGGTAAATTGGCACCTAGCTCTTTCTTGTCGATGGTCTTTGTGGTGCCATCGTGTAGAACAAGAAGAGCTGTATCAGCTGGCAAGGCAGAAATGAGTGCACTGTTGGCACAGAGGGAAGCGAGTAAGAAAAGGTTGGCCCTCATCATGTGTACCAAGAAGATGGTAAAGATCTTTGTGTACTGATTTAGAATAGATAGAAAAGTGATATCGCAAAATCGGCGACGGAAAGGAGACCCTATTTAGAGTCGCCCAGGAGATGTCTTTTGTCGAACTAGGCAAATCCATCACATGGAACTATATTCCCAGAACGGATCTACCAGATCTATCCCGTATAGAAGCTCGGGATATCCATGCAACCCGTGTTTCATCTGTATCCTTCCGAGGTATAGCCGGGGATCTACCGCAGATATAAAACCCTGACAAGCTAATCAATTTAGCTTTTGTTAGAGTTCTAAAGGATGATGTAGATCATTTATGGCCCGGGGGAGTGCAACGGCCGTGGGGCGTGGTCCCTGATAAGGACTGTACTACCCTTTGGGGGCCAAACCCAGTTCATCCGAAGGATTCCGTACGGAATAGTGGACATGTTCCTTGAATCTCCATGAATACCTTTATGAAGAAAGGATCGACCGTAAGAATACATTCATCTTGTAAGTATATACACACTTGAGATGAGAATTGGAACTATCAATCATCAAGGTATCACTTCCAAGGTTAGCACCTGGAACCCTAACGAGATTAGGTTTACACGTGGTCATGTTCCGGACTATAAATATCTAAGCAAGTATTGCAAATAAGCTCTAAAGACGCCGGGCTGTGAAACACAGCCCACCTCAAGGGACCTTGCTGGATGATGAAGTCGTCATACAACGCCATGTATATATAATTGGGGAAATGAAGATCAATGATCATCGTGCCGATGGAGATTCCTCGGGATTTTTGTCTTGGTTGTCTCATTTCAAGAAAGGGCATCTGTATGACCTGAATTGCTGATAGACGGGTAGGATAACCTTGGAAGTACATAGAATTTTGTCTCCTTTTTAAAGTACCACTCACTTCTGACATTTTGCGCATTTAAATTTACGCCTACCGCCCAGTTCTCAAGAGTCAGCTTGATAATCACCTCTGATATCATCGTCACGAAGATGAAATCCATTTCAATCATTATTGCAGCTCTTGCTGCTGGGTAAGATCTCCAAATTAACATGCTCGATACAGGTACTAATTCCTTATAGTGCTTTCGCAGACCTCCACACGCAAGGTGTTTGCATCGATACCCCTGGCAAAGGAGTAGTAAGTACAACATAGAAACTTGTATCACCGGAGGAAAGCAATTCTAACTGATTTACAGGAGGTTTACAATAGAGCTGCGACTGAAAAGGCATGTGGTGCCTATAAGAACCGAAACACTGGGGGCAAGCAATGGGATCAATGCCCCGATTGTACGCTTAAGAATGAGAAGGACCTGTTATACTATTGCGAATCCCAGGGGAATCACATCGGAGGGGATGAGTTACACTATTACTGCACCCAAAATGGTGCAGGGGATAGTGTTGCTTGGTGAAGAGGCTGAGGAGGGCAACCAGACTTGAGGAGAGATATCAATTCGCGCACTTTGTATTTGAATCTATGCGAGGTGAATTTATGAATGTCAGGCCGCGCCCTCGGGCTGATACTATATCTGCGTAACCTCTGGTGTCCTGTTGACACTGTTCCAACTGTTATGATTAGAGACTCTTAATATAGCTCCCGCCAATATAGCTCTAAACAAGACAGATAGCCATCTTAGGTTCGGACGGTCTGGCTATGTAACGAAGATAGCTTTCACCTGGGCTATGCAGGTGGAAAGCTTCAATTTTCGTTATCCATCGGAGAATTGAGTAGAGGATTGACTTCGATCCGAGTAAATTTGATTGGCTGTTGATGTATGGTTCTTGCAACCAATCAATCGAAATTCAATAGTCTAATACGATTTAACTGGTTGCGTAGTGACTATACAGGCGTTTCTTTTCAACTGAAGCAATTCGTACGCGTCTTGTTTGGCATCTGCACCAAACACCTCGAAGCCCACTGTTTACCCTATCGGCCCCTGATTTGCTGCCGAACGCTCTTTTAGCGTGGTAAATCGGATGGTTAGTTGACCCGGCCCGGTACCACCTTAGGCAAGCAGAGTACGTCACGTGTTGACCTGGATGTAAACGGTGGCGTTGGGGCATCAACTTTCTTAAAACATCTAGAATATTACTGAGGTGAGTCTCTCACTATACCTACCTCCATAGGGATAGTTTATTGCAAAGATAAATGATACTATAGTAGTACGTATAATGCTCCGTACCGAGGATGAAATTGTCTAATGTTTGCATCCCGGGAAAGAATCCCATATTTATGGACTACTTCCTCTACAGATACAGGAAACCCCCCGTATGTTGGATACGAATTTGTAGTGGAATCAGAAAGAATTAAATTCTGTCGGTTGAAGCAGTTTGAACGCAAAGTCCTGGATTGATGGCATCCTGCATCGAAGACACTAATCTCGCTTCCGTAGGAGTTCAACATACGTGGCATTCAAGAACGCCGAATTAGGGTTAGCGTTAAGGGCATCCCAAGTCTTAATTAACCGTGCCAAGCGCCCAATAGGTGTGTTGAGCGCTTGGCACGGTTATTATGAACTAAATAGGATTCTCAAGTATCGTAAGATCCTACCAGTACCAGGTACTACGCAAGGTTGCATCGCACTCATGCCTCGATTCGGAAGAATAAGCGCCAAACAAACACAGCAAACACGGTGGCGTTCTTCAACAGCTTCATATTGCGGCTCATATAATTATATGTACTAGCTTGGCGCTCAGATCAACATGTGTCATCTTGATGGACATGAGAACTTGTTTTAAAAAATTAAGGACCAATTATCAATCTAAAGAGAGTCTTGTTGTTATATGCTAAACAGGCATTTTATCACACCCCGCAATCGTTGAGAAAATAGATCGGAATTCAACCCCATTCCCTGAAAACTCAGCCTAAAACCCGGGGGTTCTGGAAGCCGATATGCCAGGTGGCTGAGTTTTCCGAATCCCGCGGTCGGACCCCGAGATTGATAGGGGAATGTCTCACTTCGAGAAAATTCCAGCGTGCGATAACGCTAAAATACGCCACCGTCCGACCCTAATTTCGTCAGGATCATGCATAATTACTTTAAATTTTTCTACTTCTACGAGAAGGGAATCTTATTTTCGTAAGAGGAAAATTTAATAATCTGGGGTTGAAATTGGGGTAAACCCAGTCCATGGAAAATACATAAAACCTTGACTAAAACTATCTAAACGCTATCTCGAGACAGATATTGGGGCCTACGTATTCTGGGGTCACGCCGGGCCGGGTACGCCGGGCCGGTATAATCTGTCGGAGTGTAGAACAACCCATCTTGTAAGGATTACGACGAGCTGGGGTGGCGCCGAGATACCCCACAACTCTAGTGCCGGTGAAGATATGTTTATGTAATTCCGGTTGTCGCTACCCATCAACGCAATTTTCGGCGCCTTCTTAGGGAAGCATTTTATCTCAAGGGCTTGAACGAGTTGGGATTACAGAACTGTCTCGCCACAGCCATATTACTAGATTGAAATATCTGGTATATCTGGCATATCTTGGCAATAGAATATTCTAAGTTTAACCGCCAAGCAAAAACTCTGGGTCAACCGTTCTTTTTGGGCCTCCACAAGCGAATTTTGGTACCTTTTCTTCTCGCCCTGGAATTTTCCTTCTCTTCACTTCTCCATATATACGATTCAACATGAGTCTTCAAGAGAGACCTCGTTCTATTCAGGACCAAGTATACGATGATTCAACCGATATGGAGAAGAAGGCCTACCCGGTAGAGCCCACGGATGATCCCTTTGGAAATGAAGAATCTGGGGAAGTGAAATATCGTATCATGCCATGGTGGTGAGTATCTCATTCTGTTTATTGTTTTTTTGGCATCAAAGAACACAAGTTCTAACTTTTATACAGGCAAGCTGGAATGCGTGAGAGCCCATCATTAACCCCGGTCAAAACCAGGAGCGCCTTTCTAATATTGTTCATCTAGTGATGGTCGCTGAAAACATCTCGCTTGGTATTCTATCTCTTCCTTCCGCAGTAGCAACTCTCGGAATCATCCCGTAAGAAAATATCCGCCTCCACTACCCAGGAAGAAAGCTGACCGTCTCCCAGGGCATTTATCATTATTATGTTTCTGTCCGGTATCTCGTGGTACACCGGATACACCATGGGCCAGTTAAAGCAGCGTTATCCCCAGGTGCACAGCATGGGCGATGCTGGTGAGCTTATTCTAGGCCCCATCGGGCGCGAGATTGCCTTCGTCGGCCAACTGCTGTTCATCATCTTCCTGATGGCCAGTCACATTCTCACATTCTCCGTGTTGTTTAACACCATCACAAGCCACGGTACCTGCACTATTGTCTTCGGAGTTATCGGCTTAGTCGTCAGCTGTATTGCCGCCCTCCCGCGGACAGCAGAAAAGGTCTTTTGGATGTCCATCATTTCCGCCATCAGTATCCTAATTGCCACTATCGTGACGATGATTTCCATCGCCGTCCAAGCCCCCGATGATGTCCCGAACGAGCTCTTCACCACTCCGACCTTCCAGGAAGGTTTCTTAGCTGTCACCAACATTGTATTCGCTTTCATTGCCCACGTCTCTTTCTTCGGTATCATGTCGGAAATGCAGGATCCCCGCGACTTCCCCAAAGCCCTTGCCATGCTCCAGGTTGTCGATACTACTATGTACATCGTGACCGCCATGGTCATTTACTGCTATGCCGGCCCAGGTGTCACGTCTCCGGCTCTATCGTCGGCTGGACCTATGATGAAGAAGGTTGCCTACGGCCTGGCTATCCCAACAGTACGTTATTTGTCCCCTTGCAGCTTCTTTGGGAGTCTGTTCTAATTTCTGATAGGTCATTATTGCCGGTGTTATTTTCGGCCACGTTGCTTGCAAGTATATCTATGTTCGAATCTTCCGCGGCGACCGCTCGCACCACATGCACCAGAACTCTCTTTTGGCCACGGGTACATGGGTTGCGATCGGCGTGACTACGTGGACTGTTGCGTGGATCATCGCAGAGTCCATTCCGGTGTTCAACGAGTTGCTGAGTTTGATTGTATGTTCTCCGAGTATTTACTACTGTGCGCCTACTAATTTATCGTGCAGAGTGCCCTATTTGGAAGCTGGTTTAGCTGTAAGTGTTTTGAGACCCTGGGAAATATTGCGAAATGAATGCTGACTGAGATATAGACGGTCTCCCTGCCATTTTCTGGTTCATGATGAACAAGGGACAGTGGTTTTCGTCCTCTAAAAAGATCTTTTTGACTATTCTCAACTTGATCATTCTTGGAATTGCGTGTGCTATTGTACGTTTTGTCTATCTGTGTGGTTGTGAGTGTCTTGCTAACAGGACTAGTGTGGATTGGGACTCTATGTCTCGGGAGTGGCTATCAACGAGAGCTCGTCCAAGGCCAGCTGGACCTGTGCCAACAACGCCACCTAGACTCAGTTATTACGGAGGACATATATTACGTTCTCCATTGCTTCAAACAGTTGCTTTATAGATTTGCTAAGTGTTGACTGATATATTGCATCAATTGGCTGGGCCATTGTAAATAGACTGGTGTTTAACTTTACACATAACCCTTGCATGTGGGTGTTGCTATTTAAATGTATATTACTTGAAATTACATGATTCTCAGTATAATGTGGATTGAGCTAACTATAACACATGGTATTTAATTATTTGGCTAAGTTTCCAAGATACTCCCACGACCATAATGGTACTAATGTCTACCAGGCTTGCCTCCCTTCGTCTCCGACAACCCCAGGCATTCAGCCATATTGAAGAAGATGTCAATCGAGCTGTACACACCCCCAAACAGCTCCTGACACGGGCCGCGTGCAAAGACAGGCACATCGGTCAACGAGTGGACACCCTGCGCCGCATCAAGGGGGATGGTTCCATTGACCATGAAACCACTGACCGCATCCTTGTAGTTAGCAACATAGCCATGCTTTGTGTCCTTCACAGCAGGTGTGCGTGGACCCTCGCTGTGAACCCGATAATCCTCCCGGTGGTCAGGGAAGGCACCAACGCCCGAGTGCAGAGTGTATCTCGGGTCCCATTGGGCCGGGAAGTGGACGCCCTCAGAGTACCGCAAGGCGTTGGATCCGGCAACGGTGTATTGCGACAAGCCGGAGTTTTCATAATATCCAACTGCATTACGCTTGCTGCGGTCATCCTCCTGTGCTTCCATGTACTTGGTGTCGACGGAGCCAGTCACGTCGAAGCCGTGGCCATGGTCAGCTGTGACAATGATCAAGGTGTCTTCAAGCTGACCCAGCTTCTCGAGTTTCTCGATTGTAGCGCGCACGGTATCGTCGAGCTCGAGGAGCTCTCCAAGGGATCGGTCGTAGTCCAGAGTGTGCATCTGCTTGTCGATGCTGGCGGCCTCAGACATCAGGAACCAGCCATCCTTGCGGTGTCGCTTGTCTAGCACGTCGATGGCCTTGAGGGTCATGTCTTTGAGTCCGGGCAAATCGTCTGCATCGCGGCCTGAACCATCGGGGTAGTTGCTCTGGTTGTAAAGGTTAGACTGATAGACGTTGCGATCAAGCCAAGTAGCGAGGTTGGATTTCTGGAAAACACCCAGCAGCTTCTCCTTGTTTGAGGCACTGTGCAGCGCGGTGTTGTTCCACGCCACGTTGTAACCCTTCTCAGCGAAGAGCTTGTAGTAATCGCGGGTCTCTTCACTCTCGAGGAAGTCCTCCGCACCAGCACCAAGGAGCACATCAGGACCATCCCAGTTTGTCCACTCATAGTCGGTTAGACCACCTGCGTAGTATGAGCCGATGACATGGTCGTATTCACCGCGGTCGCTGGTGTGAGCAGCCAAACCGGCAGGGGTAGCATCTGCCAAGAACGCAGTTGACACAATGCCAACACCGGCGTTCTTGTTCTTGCGGCGGAAGATTTCGGCGATTGTCTCGAATTTGGGGTCATCAAAGGCATCGCTGGAGGAGTCTACATAGACACCCAAAGCATTAACGGTGGTCTTGTGGCCGGTGTAAAGAGCTGTTGCGGAATTGGCTGAATCGGTAATGAACGAGTCCATGGAGTGTGTCATCTGGTGACCCAGCACAGGGAACTTGTCCAATGCCATCTTTGTCATGTATTTGCCGTTGATGCTGCGGTGGGCAATGAGACGCGCTGCAGTGATCATGTTTGTAGTCATGCCGTCTCCGATGAACATGACGACGTTCTTCGCGCGACGCTTGGTAGGAAGATCACGAACAAACCAGTTGGCCACTGTCTTTTGTTCGCCATAATAGGTCAGAGTAGCCTCGTACTCGCCGGGCTCATAAAGGGCAATTCTTCTATAGATCTTCGAGGTCACGTTGACAAGGGAAGGTGTTTCTGCGTCCTGGGCGAACCGATCTGTTTCTGTTAGCTGTATGTTTTCCTCGAGGACTTGAACGATAGGGAGATAATACCTTCAAACCATGTGAAGTCCCACTTCTCGAGCTCGGGTTCATCAATCTTGAAGTATTCCGTTGCAGAGACAGCAGCATTGCCCTTGCCCTTGCCATTCCCCTTCTTGGCGATGGTGAATTTAAAGTTTTCGTCTGGCTCTCCAATGCGAGCTTCAGAACCATTGACGGGGGAGTGTACTTCAAGGCGGATGTCGAAGAATTGACCCGCTAGGAAGTCAACCCTGAAAATATCCATTAGTAGCTAGAAATTAGGGCCAATTGAAACATTACATACTGATCCGGCGGGAAGATACATCCCAAGTCAGGGCAACCACCCAACCGCTGGAAGGTCTGGGCTGCTGTGAACGCGACAAAGCAGGCTAGCGCGGAGATTGCAGAGGCGCGCATCTTGATGGTGAAGCTGATTGTGATGAAACCGAGTTAGATTTAGAGCGAAAGCACCTGCATTAAGTACAACGAGCTTCACAGCTAATTGCAAGCGAGGTGCCAAGAGCCTCCAAGATAATATATAGTGATATATAGCGATACCAATTTCCGAAGTATCCCAGTCCCTTCTGAAAATGTTATCGCTACATAGTACGACTTTTGTGTAAGAACGAATAGGAAGTAAGCAAGATTTGCACGTGTGTAATCCTGGGGTTTACCTGGGAAGCTTGAACCTCCTTGCCAAGTCTAGGGAATAAAATGCCAAGCCAGGTCCAGCCAACCCCCGTTGTCCGCCAAGATTGGTAGTCTTGGCGGACCATTGCACGTGGGATGGATGAGAGATAGGGTGGAATGACGTTTTATGTACTAACAGCTGTTGAGACACGTGAATCATTTCCTATAGCTTCTTATGGAGTACCAAATGTAGAGCTATAAGGCACTAGCCTAGCCTCTACATCTCCGACGGTATCCGACAAATGGGTAGCTGTAAGCGTTCGGTTGAAATGTCCTATCTTCCGCTCCGCAAAAATGCAAAATGGGCACCAGAGATTGAGAAGTCCAGTATTCCCTATGATACTAGCATACTAATTTAAGATACAGAATCATTATTGCATAGCCGGACGCAATAACAAAATGAACAAAGAATCCACTACTAGTATCAGACCATGAGATGTGGGGGGTAAACGTCGATCAAAGGAGGTAAACCTGGGGCCTAGACAAAAAAAGAAATCATGTATAATCATACCATAAATTATACGGAGAAACTCATTCAAAATTCCCATGAATTTTACATATCACATTTGTGTGCTCATTGAAAACCTATTCTCGTCGTAATAGCTAACCGTGTGGGGTTGGTTTTCTTCGTCTAATTTCTCACCTTGGGGCCCTGATATTATTTACCGTGTCGACTCTTTATTGTCGAGGATAGAAACCATGGATGTGTTCCTCTTTATGATCGAAATCGTACACTCGAGTCCAATTAAACAGATAGTGTACGTGTATCCTCAAATACTTCGTGGTTAAATTTAGTCCTTTCATCTAGAAGATGCTTTGGAGTCCAGCTCTTTGTCTGTTGTCTATTAATGGCACCTTTGGGGAAAGTGAAAGTCCAATTCAAAGCGCAGACCCTATAAGTTCCTACATGGCCATCAAGTTAGCCTTGAGAAATGGAGTTTGATACAGAGAAAGCAGCAATTCCCCTTGTTGGCCTTGGATTGATCTTACCCTCTTTACAGCTAGATTCAGACCAATACGTCTTCAAAAGTGACCACATCTCTCCAATGTTACCCCCCAACGTTTTCAGATACGGTAGACGACAAGCCAATGGCCGATTACTACAGCAATGGATCGAATCTCCAGAATCTGACCCGTCTGTGGCAGAATGTTTAATTATGCCTTCTACGCTGAAATTCAAAGACCTCAAGAAGTCCAAGCAGCTGGAAATAGATATGGACACGAGTCCTTATATTCCCATCCAGGTTGAACAAGAATTTGCAGAGCTCGAAATAATGGGACCAACTGGTGGGGCGTGGGAAAGGATTGCCATAGATCAACCTGATGCTCCACCAGACACCAAATACCCAGACATTCATACCTGGGAAGGGCAGATTGCGCCTGGGGTCTTAATCGTTGAAGAAATTAAGAAAGCACCAGGTTTCTTTATGGCAGAAGTCTGTCACGCCATTTACCGGGAGCACTTCCCGATTGATACCTTGAAGTATGTCTATTTGATCGACGTGTGCAATAAGGATACCCATTCTTTTGTAATGGACGATCTTTACAACGAATCTAATGGCCTCGCTTGGCCAGATGACAAGATACGTGATTGGATACCTGGAACCGCAGAATTCGAGGCGCTGCTAGGGACAATACTTGGACGGACTGTGGCATATTTGATTTTGGGGGCCTTCAAACGTGGGACTCGGCGAGTTTCACGGATCAGGACCTTTCATTCATTTGATGCATTGCAGATGCAGTTTGCCATTGAGGAGATTGAGCAGTCTAATCCCACTGGTACTACGATCCAACCCGATTCGGATCGCAGTACCGATTCCATGGGTCCTGAGACAAGGTCGGCCTTGCGCCGCCGGAAAAATCTCGAATCGAAGAAGTACCAGTTGGGCTTGGATGAGGAGACTAGACCGACTAAAATTCGGAAAACAGCCCCCTGAGTTGAACGCTTATGATTGGCATTGGGCTAAACTATATCACCGTACTTGTTATTTGTATTTTGGATATTCCTGTTTCTATTTGTTTATCAGATTATCGTGTGTCTAATGCTTTTCTGCTTCTCTAAATCTGTGATATCCTTTTTCGGTAATATTATAGATCACAATAAGATGCAATATTTATAATTTACTCTTTCCCAGAGGTGAAATTACCCTATATGTCGACTTTCTTTTTCTCGTAATATCACCTCAATATATATTCATATTAGAAATAACCAGAATGATAGACCAGCAGATGGTCCAGGTCAGTGGGGCTTTAGACGTGTCGCCACATCAACACCCTGTGTGATATTCCAATATCGACTGCACATTATGTGACATAATCTCAATTTAGATTCTTACATTGGCACTCGTGTTTTATCTGAATAGATATTTCTCGCTCTGAGATGAGCTCGATCCATCCACAGGCGGGTGATCAGCCTGGGAAGAAGATCCGAAAGGGGAGTTGCTGGCAATGTACAGGAGCCCCCTTACTTGGAATAATTTATCCCTAGCGAGCTTTTTTTCTTTTCTAGGCAAACATCGAAAAGTCCGCTGTGATTTTGCAGCTGATAGCGACCGAAGCTGCAGAGAATGTCTTGCGCGGGGGCTTGTAACTGGGGGATGGGCGTGGGAGTATGACAACCGTGCGCGTGTAGAGTAGGCTTGCGCTGGTGCAAGCCCTGTGTTCTTTTTTGTTTATTTTAGTGTTGCGACATATCTCTTTTAGGTTGTATGTGGGGTATTCTTGGATTCCTTTGATGTGCCCCTTAGGTGGCCCTGCTTTGGATAGAAATCTTGATCTGACCAGCAACAAGGCCGCTTTGATTGGCCTTTTGTTGGTACAATTGTTTTCTTTTCTCGTTTACTTTCCCTTCATCGGAGATGAGATTCTTCGACTAAGGATAATGACTAAGGATAATAAATCTCAAGCGAATGGTCATTCCAATTGAACCTGGAATTCTGATCAACATTGAGATCCTTATTTAGAACCCCCATAGTATGCACTACAAATTGAATACTCCGGAAGCCCATTTTAATATCCCACCCCCACCGTTTTTCTATGCATTCAAACCCATGCTGCGGTTCGAAACTACGAGGAGATGACTGTGCCAGAGTGAAAGGGCTTGTGTGAGGTTTTCTGTGTAAGTGTGAAGTCGACTGATAGCCTGGGTGGGCATGCCAGATTACTACGCTATGTCACACTCTCCAATCTAGCCTTATGCGGCATATTGATATATCATTAACCGCGTGGGTCCCCACTAAGTCAATAGAATGAATGACATTGTAACGTTACTCCCTGTTTATATATGTTATTAAAGGCACTAATCAGTTGGCTATAAATCATGTCATTATGCGAGATGTACGAAGTGAAATGAAAAATGATATGCTAGGCTATACAGGTATCGCAGAGGATGAGTAGGTTCAAGAAGAATCGGGGGATATATATTCAATGACAGACGGGTCTGATTGAATCCTATCAAGGACTGAGTCTGTTATGTACGCTCTACGTACTCCGTACATTAGTAAAGAAGTATCGTTGAGGGTGCCCAAGTGTGTAGAGGAACACGTACGAAAAGCCCCTCGCGATCATATCCGGAAATCTGTTTGTGACGGAGCCACCTCCTTCGTGGATTTGTTGCATGTAGGCATTGATCTGCTCAGTCGGCACCGAGTCTTGAAAGGTTACCTATCTTTGTTAGTATGGTTCATGGCTCATAGGAGACAGAGAGAGAAAAAAAGGAGAAAGGGAGTTTACAATATATTTCGGGGCCATTTTGGCCTTTCTAATGTGTACGGATTTGAGAGAAGTCAAGACTTGGGGTAACATTTAAAGATTAGCCTGCCACTATATAGGCCTGTTGAACCCAATGTTGACGTCATTCATTATATGGGCCTCGTTTTGGAACGCCCGGGGCCCCCGGGCCTCCGGATAAGAATAGGTGGCAATGTCTATACATACTGTAGAAGCCAATCGCTTCTTGTGGATGTGTATCTCCTTTTTGCACATTCAAGAAATTTGAAGGAATAATATTCATATATTGCCTTGTGTCGTGCTCCGAGTTCTAAGAAGTATTGCCGTCAAGCCTACACTCGAATACACCAATCGGCGATATTCCATTCACAAAATGGGGTCTACATCCGCTCTACGGTATCATGCAAAAAATATCCAAATAATAAGTCACACTCTAGTTTGCTGATTTGAACTCCCGTATATATATAGATCTATCTGAAACAGAGGAATGACACGCTGGGTGATCGCAAAGGATATCAAGAATGCATGTTGTATACGTGACACAGAAGGGGGGGGGGGGGAGGACACAGGGGGATCCAGGGCACGATGGCCGAGAGATCTTATTTTAAAAATTCCGATCCTTGGGATGACAGGAGCTCCGTGAAGTTACTCCAAGCTCGCTTGAAAGAAGGATCCCTGGTGGAACACTCCGTCAACCATCGCAGAGCCTTTTGGACTCTTTCGGCTGACTCATTTCTTTCGCTAGCACCCATTTGATTTTGGGTGAGCAACTGCGTTACGAGCACTGCGGTGCTCTGCGTGAGGTAGTGGAGAGCACACCACCAAGGTGAGCAACCCAAGAGCCAGGAGATGTTTGGTTCATTGGGTAAGAGATCAAGCATTTGGCCTGCTGAATTGAGACAAATCATTATCATTGGGGCATCAAAACCAGTGGTATAGTCTTCACTGCTGATATGAGAACGAAGGGCAGGTTGTGAAATGACAAGTTTGGTCGAATAGTATTGAAACGCCAAACTCGTCCGCTGACGGATAAAGGCTCGGTCGACTCTGGTTTCGGTGAAACGATAAGTCGCAGGGAGCCGAGCAAACCAATTGTCAGCGGCGCTGTTGAGCGATGTCATGGCCAGTTCGGTGTCATTGCGTGATTTTCGTCCCGCTTCGGGAGAATACAAGATCTCGATTGCTTGTCTCATCAAGGCTGCCAAGTCAATGGAATAAAGTAAGTATAATGAGACGTTAGCCTGGAGCTGCTGGCTGGGTGAGTCCCGTTGGGACGTGGACTGTGGAGAAAGCGAAAGGCTTAAAGGGTCGTTCGGTTCAGTCGCAGGATCGAACGAGAGTAGAGAAGCCATGAGGCGGGCTCTGGATTGATTGTCCAAGATAAGCCTCATTACATGCTCATCCCGAAACTCTTCCTCCTTGTAGGGAACCGGCAAAGGGGTTGTGCAGTGTTCCTGCTGAATTCTGGGCATGCGTCCAGTCATCACACCGAGCAGGATGTCCAACATATACAGCGCCCACCATAGCCTGTATCTGGTTTCTTTGGACACGTGTGTGATTTTGGGGCTTTCGCTACGAAGGTGAATTCCCATCGCGATCGCCGACTGAATTGCAATACCGCATATTCTCCATGCCCTAAACCAATATCAGTGGATAAGTAAAGGCTGGTGGTATTCGACCGACCTATTGGGCTGTCCGATGGAAAGCAAATAAAGTGATATTAGCCCCTCTACCTGGGTTTGCTGCAGGTTGGGGTTATCCAACAGCCCACTCTCGCCCAGGCTTAACCGCCGAGCACGGGAAAAGTACACCGTGTGGCTACTGTGATTCTGCTGGGATTGGTCTCCAGAAAGCTCGGAATGTCTTGCAGCGATTGCAAACACCATATTCAATAGCGCCATCCACTTGTTTCCAGGATGCGTTGTTGAGTTCGAATAAAATGAACGACACTGGCTTAGAAAGATTTCTTTGCCGACGACGGGAAAGGAGGCGTGCGCAACTTGGAAGTATCGGTCCACAAGTTCATCGGCGATCGCTTGTGGGGGATATGCGAAGACATCCAGGTCATTTATCGGTGGAATTCCGGCATCATCCATGAAGAATCCACAGGATGAAACTGATGGACGGGCTGATTCCTCAAATTGGCCATCTGAGTTGGAAATTGGCTGACCGATCAAGCACTTAAGCCTGTATAACCATGCGGTTGCCGAATGCTCTCCTACGAAGCCAATCGCTTGCAGTGACACGTCTCCATTAAAGTCCTCCAGGGTGTGATCCACGTATGAGAGAGTGGGGGTTGACGAGTCTGTCTCATCTGGTACTTTGGCGACGGTCGGCGATGAAGGGGAAATACTAGCTATCTGTTGGTCGTTAGTCTGATTAGACTGATCAAGAGGTCTAGTTTCGGTCGACTGGATGATGGATTCTTTTTTTAAACTGACTTTTGCGAGAGCTTGGTCGACGGTTTTAGCCAGCTCAATGTCGAATTTGGGATAGATATCGCGGACAAGAGATTCGTATTGTTGGAGTTGGTTCGTTATGGCTGTAAGTTGTCTGAATGCTAGGGGTAAATATTTTGGGTGACCATATCCAGGATAATCACAGACCTAGCATTTCTCTCTCGTTTCCCGTCGACGTAGACACAAAGGACATTGGCTTCCTCGCAGCGGAGGCAAGAAGGTCGATGGCCAGAACACTTGTTTTTCTGTTTGCGACAATTGTGGCATGCTCGACTAACTCGACCATGATTGCTTGCAAGTGGAAGGTCAAGTCGGGGAATGGCCACTTTGGCGTTCACTGGCTGTTCCCCTATCACTCGGGACGTGCTCCAGGGATAGTATGTACCGAAAACTGTTGGATCATCAGGTCGGGTCAAAGGTGAGACCTCTCTACTCTCAGCCGCAGTGTCGTAGGTAAATGGATCCTTTTCACCTTGGACAGATGGATGGGTTTCAGACTGCGAAGAGTGATGAAATGGCCCGCCCATTGCGACTTCGCAGCCCGCTAGTCATTGTCAGTGCTAAGTTATAAGCGAGAACACAAAAGTTGAGACGCACAAACCAGATAGTACGCTTGTGAGAGATGGATCGGGAAGAAAAGCCCCCAAGGGAAATAAATATCCCTGCCGATTTTGATAGCCGGAGTATAGCTTGCAACAAGACTATTTTGGCAAAGGAATTAGAAGCTGTGATTGGCAGGCTATTGCTGCCGGCTCAACATTGTTTGGCACTATTGGTTGGTGTACCGCGTAAAATGCCTGGCCCACTGGTGGGCTAGATTTCCAAGACATTAACATGTTGATGCTTCATCTATTTTGGGTTATATACCAATCTTCCAAACTTGGCTATAATAGAAAGTGTTGGTTCATTCTACATCGGATAGAACTAATTGAAGTTCAAAAATATCAAGGCCTGGCCATAATGTTGAGACCTCGAGCCCCATATAGGATGTACTTTGTACAGAAATAGAATTCCATCTATATTCAATGTGATCTCACGATAAAAAAGGGATTTTTATATATCTATACGGAGTAGGTGAATTGATATTAGAGATTTTAGAATATTCGGTATACCACATGGCCTTGCACGTCTACTAATTACTAATTCACGTAGTATGAACTAACCGGTTCAGGTAGTCTTGGCCGTGCTGATCTAGGAAAGGCATCACGCTCCGGGTGTCATCTTCCAAGGTTTTCTAAGCCTTGGCTGATGTATTTTTGAGGGTGAAAATGGATATAGCAGTCTATAGTCCCGAGAAAAAAGAAAGAGAAAAAGGATCCAAGACCCACAGTCTACCCGACAGCAGTCTATTGCCGTAAATCAGATTCGCTCAGCCAATGAAATTCGGACGATTCAGATCAAAAATGACATCTGACGCAATAATGGGACTTTTGAAGATTTGGGATTCCTAATTTGGGGCATGCTCAGGTGACTTGACATAGTCTAATTTCTAATTTGCATGTTTGATTTTCTGCACGGAGGTCTCCGTACTCCGGGGGTTGACCTCTAAAAAGCTGCCAAGATAACAGGTTAGTGGCGTAGGTGTGCGCCTCTCCTGGATAGCTCTCGGGGTCTCCAACTTTTATCATTATTATTCGTTCTAACAGACCTATGTGTTTCATCTTTACTTAGCTTGCCATGTCTTTATTCATCTCTATATTCAAGGAAGAGGACATGGATGTACTTTCTAGGGCAATTATTCACTACGATGACATCATATGCTACATATATGTAAAGTATCACATTCAGCTGACATTCATCCCTCTAACCATGGCAAACAAATCAAGTGCAAATTTAAAACAAATCAAAGTCTCAAACTTCAGTCTCAATGTGTTTTATGGTGGACAGCTATACCAATTGGCCTGGATCAGGAGCTGTGAACGCCAAGACCTGACAAACAGCAGTCGAGGGGCCATTGACATCAAATGTGGGGTAATAAGGGTACGTAAGTAGGTATTTCAATAGGTACGTAGTACCTAGGATGTCCAGTAGTTATATGCGAGTTACAGATTTATGATAGGTGAGCTCTTATGTTACCACTGGGTAATATCGTCATAGCCCATTTCCTGATCGATGACGTAGCCCTGGGGAAAGCTACCATGATCATGAATTTTCCTACTTTGTATATTTTCCCTCTATTAAATTCTTTTTGATTCTCATGATGAGAAGGTACATTCCTCTTCTACACTGTACAGTCAATCTAAATTAACAAGAGAGAGAAGAGAAAGCTCAACCTGATTCATTTCTTTCCCAACCTCCAAGATGGCTACAGGCCAGCAATCTAACGCTCCCCAGAGCCGTCGGGTCGGGGAGCATTGGAGTGGTGCCAATCCAATTCCAACCATTCATAACTTTATGGAACATGTTGATGCCGAGAAGAAGGAACGCGATCGCAGGATAGACGAAGAAAATAAAGCCAAGAAAGAGAAAGCTGCACGTGAAAAGGCGCAACAGGCGTCTGGGAAACAACCAGAACATGCAGATCAAAAGGATCAAAAATATGGAGATGCTGTCGCTCATAAGCCACGCGAGGTCTCCCAAGCCAAGATCCGTACCGTGACAGACCCCACCACGGGCAAGGACATTGGCGTTGAAGATTTAGATGAGACAGCTATGGACGCTGTAACGAATCCAATGGTATGTGGGATAAGCTTGGACAAATTATGAATGAAGTCTAATCTCTAATCCATTTGCAGTTGACAGTTCCGAATGCAAATCTTGGGAAACCCACGGTGAGTGGTCTGGATAGAATATCGGCCATCGGGGCATATCACTGACATGTATATCAGGATGTTCAAACAAGTGCCGATCAAGATCTTGCAGAGTATAAAGAAAAACAAGACATCACTGCACCCCCCGATCCCATCGCCGAAGGCTCGACCTCCGATGTTCCCATTCGAGGAGAGAAGACGAATGTTCTGTTCCACCCCACGCCAAGTGTCTCATATCAGCCCATGCTTGATTCATTGCAAAAGCGTGCCACAGCCCTTTGCATAGGGATACCTGTTGCCATAATAGTTCTGGGGCGGATGTGCGGTGGATCTCTTTGGGGCCTTATTCCCTTGGCCGCATGCATCACGAGTGGCGTATGGTTATGGATGCAGGAAGTTATTCGCAGTGGTCGAGCAATGGAGTGGAGTAGTGAGCAGCTTCGTGGCAAGATGGTAAATCTCTGTTGTATGATTTTGTTCATGGATTGAAATACTGACACTTCAAAAGGCCACTGCCAATCTCCTTCCCGAATCCGTCGAGTGGATGAACAGTTTCCTTGCCATTATATGGGGACTCGTTAACCCAGAGATGTTGACGCCTGTGGCCGACACAATCGAAGATATCATGCAAGTCTCTGCGCCCAAGGTTGTAGAGAATGTTCGAATCGCAGAAATCGACCAGGGCGACAACCCACTACGAATTCTGAGCATGCGGGCTCTCCCCGACGATCATGTACAGGATTTGAAGGAAAACATCCGCGAGGAAAACATAAAGAACAAGGACCCACAGGAAGCTGCTGCTGCTGAAGAAGGAGCGAGTTATTACAACATGGAAGCCTCCTTTGCCTATCACGCAAAGCCAACTGGTCAGTCTACTTCGGCAAAAGCACGCAATATGCACATGCAACTGGTCTTTTATCTGGGAATTCGAGGCTTGTTTGGTGTACCGTTTCCCGTATTTGTGGAGCTGATCGAACTCGTCGGAACTGTCCGCATGCGCTTCCAAATGATGCCCGAAGCACCATTCATGAAGGATGTGACTTTCACTCTAGTCGGTATTCCTCACGTCAGAGCTGGCTGCATGCCAATGTTCCGAACGGGAGTGAATGTCCTCAACTTACCCTTGATCTCCAACTTTGTCAACTCCGCTATCAGTACCGCGTGTGGCATGTTTGCAGCTCCCAAGTCAATGACCATGGATCTCGGCATGATGTTGACAGGAGATGACATCCACAAAGATACCACGGCTCTTGGTGTGATGTGGATTCGCATTCACCGCGCTGTCGGCTTGAGTAAACAGGACACCCGCGGAAGCGAGGGTGGTGGTAGTGATCCATACATCAACTTGTCCTTCTCGAAATACGGCAAGCCTATGTATTGTACCCGTGTGATTACGGATGACCTGAACCCCATTTGGGAAGAGACTGCTGCCCTTCTTGTGACACCGGAACTGATCAAGGCCAATGAAAACTTGAGCATCGAGCTTTGGGACTCCGACCGCAACACAGCGGATGACATTGTCGGCAAGGTCGAACTACCTATCCGTGAGATGCTTCAGCATCCCAGTAAGATGTATCCCCAGGTGTCAAAGCTTCAGGGTATGGATCAGGGCAGTGAAATGCCCGGTCAGCTGCATTGGGAAGTTGGATACTTTGGGAAACCAAAACTCCGCCCTGAGCTGCGTACTGATGGCAAGAAGAAAGACCTTCCTGAAAACCTAAAAGGCGATCCGACTTTCGAAGATGAAAAGGGAACCATCAACAACGACGAGGAGGACGCCGTTATGCATACACCACCTGATCCAATCTGGCCCAGCGGTATCGTGCACATTGTGGTACACCAGATTGTCAACCTTCAGCTTGCCAACATCAAAGGCAGTGATGGGAACCGCAAGGGCAAGGAGTTTGAGCCGGCGAAGCCATATGGTGAGAACACGGAGGAGCAGGGTGAAGATCTTCCAACAAGTTACTGCAAGGTTATGTTGAACGATCAACTGGTACGTATTTGTAGATACATACCCCTCAACTCCAAATTCCGGATACTAACAGCATGTTTCAGGTATATCGCACTCGTGCCAAGGCTGTGAGTTCCAAGCCTATTTTCAACGCAGGAACTGAACGATTTGTCCGCGACTGGCGCTCAGCTGTCGTGACCATCACCGTCCGAGACCAACGTTATCGCGAGCACGACCCCATCCTTGGCGTGGTTCCCCTCAAGCTGTCCGACATTCTTCAAACTAGCTCACAGGTGACCCGCTGGTATCCCCTCGATGGTGGTATTGGATTTGGACGCATCCGTATTTCTCTTTTGTTCCGCCATGTGGAGACCAAGTTGCCACCTCCCATGCTTGGCTGGGATGTTGGTACCTTTGAATTTGCTGGACAAAATATCACCGCCAAGGGCTATGGTCGACACACTAAGATCAAGCTGCGCACCGGTGGCAGCGTTGGCAAGATTACCCGGCACAAGTGTCACACGAATGGCAATGATGCGGAATTCGATATCTCTGATGAGACTTTCCGTGATTCGCTGCGCATGCCTGTGAAGCACCGATACCGCTCTCCGATTGTATTCGAGTTCCATAATCAGGGCAAGCGAAGCGCAGCAGCATACGCTGTCTTGTGGCTCCAACATCTTGTCGATAACGAGGAAACAGCCATCGACCTTCCCATCTGGACGACAAAGATGGGTGCTCGCTTGACACAAAATTACGTCACGGAGGAGAACTGGAAGGCCAAGGAAATACCCGGACTCGAGGACTTGACGGAGGTAGGACGTCTACAATTCCGATGCAAGTTCTCACCGGGCATTGACGAATCGCACGAGCGGTTCGTGGTTGACAACGACTCCCGAGAAACCTTCGAGACCTGGGAAGCGTGTTTGTCACAAGGTGTCCGTTCCCGCACCGTAAAAGTTGAGGTTCCCGCAGAAGTGCAAGAGAAACACGAGCAGTCTTTGATCGACGGACGGGACGTTTTGAAACAAGCTTCACCCTCCGAGCGTCAGCGGTGGATCGACCACCACGGCCAAGACTGGAGTGGTGCGTTTGGTCAAGACCCGCGTGCCTACACTGATTCCATCGGACGCAAGGTTGCTGAGCCTGGCGAGGACGAACCTCCCCATGACCCATACACCCCTCCCCCTCTCAAGGATCACGCTTCTCATCGATCCAGTTTCCAAAGTGGAGGTTACTATGACGATGAAACCTCGGAATCAGATGACGAACTCCACCCCTTGTCTAATGGACCCTCGACAATCAGTGGCAGTACTGAACATGGGCCATCCGCGGCACAAGCCAATATGAGTACCAGCCAGATCAACAGGGTGAATAAACACAGTGAGCAGCGACAGCAGCGTGGCCTCATGCAGTGGAAGCCTGCGCGGAATGCTGCGTTTGCCAAGAATGAGGCAAAGTATGCGCTCCGGAAGATGAAGAAGAAGGTCGGGGCGGGTGGCCTCACTGGTCGCGAGCCAGATGTCGAGACGGAGACTTAACGACGTATGAATGTTTCCTAATTGTGTCGGGCGTTTTGTATGTCATTTGCATGGATCCACTGTATACAATGTGAATAGCCACTATTTACTGTATAAGCTTCACGAGTTATTGAAGGCTTCTGAAATGTACATCTATTACACCTAACAAAACCAAATTACCCGTCAAGGGCAACCATCCCCAACCGTTCGGCAATCATGCCCACGTCTACACCTCGCAAAATCTGTGTATCATCGGGCTTGTCCTCCCAGTAAGGATCCGGATCCCCGGACGCATCCCAGTCCGCCATGTAGAAGTAAACCCCGGCCTCGGAGACAAACCTGGCACGATCGAGCACAACTGTAAACAGACGAAAGATCGTGGGGGACGGCCCTTGTGCTGCAATGAAATATTGATCGGGTTCTTGGGGGGTGATGCGGTGTACGATGAGGGACTGTCCGTCGCCTGCGAGGAAGGTGTGTAGGGCGCCGATGGGGAAGGGATTTTCTCGGACCCCTCCTTGGGTTTGGTGGGATTGAACTCCGAGAACTTCGGCTTGGGCGGGGCGGATGGCGGACCAGGAAGGAGACTTTGGGATGAAGAATTTGAGAGTGAGGGTTTTATTAGCCGGGAGATGGGGGACAATTGACGCTGTGAAGAGGCGCGCTGTGCTTTCTAAAAGGGAGGACCCTGCTGTGTCGCGGATAGAGCTAAGAAAAAGCGCATGGACAAGATATTGAATATTAGCGACGTTTCCCTTTCCCTCGGGGATATTAGTGACTGTTATAATGTCGGCATCCTGAGAAATCTGGAAGGCCGGATCAAGAGAGAAGCCGCCAACTGAGGTTTCCTGGCCTAGCTGGTCGCGTATCTGCTCTTCTGACGGCAGATTCGAGCTGGGAGGTTCGCCCTCGTCTATGTCCAAAGCGTATCGCAGCCCAGGGTGAGCGGCGTTGTTAAATATATCGATTATGATAATCTGGCCGATGTCAATCTGTTTTATGACGCGCTCGGTGGCTAACTCAAATGCTTCTGGAGAGAGAATCTCGTGCTCCGAGCAGGATGGGCACTGCGTCTCGTCAACATCACTACGTGTTCTAGAAAACGAGCGGTTGAAATAAAGTAAGTCCGGGCCTTCGCCCTCCTCAGCAAACTTGTCCGAGTCCTCGACATAGCCCAGTCGATAGCTATGCGATCGTAGTCGCTAGGTCGGGTGAATTGAGGAATCAGCGGGGGTGGATTCTCGACCCCTAACCGGTGTTGCTGCTTGCGGCGGGCGATTTCAAGGCGGTTATGCTCAATACAGGCGAAGGCGTCGGGCGGGCAGTATGAATAAATTTCGAACAAAGGCTTGATCTCGTCATCTGAGAAACTTTGCATCAGGTACTGCCGGAGCTGTTTGTGGTCATCGTCCGGGGGGACAAGGCTGTAAACCTGGATGGGAAGCAGGTGGTCGGGGTCTGGAGAGAAGTCGTCTGGTCCGACGAACTGCTCGAGCACCACGCGGTGACCCAAATGGTCAGTGTAGGTGCGCACTTGCTGCCAGCTACTCTCGAGCATGGTTACTTGGGCTTTGGGGGTATTTGAGGAGCAAACGGAGTTGAAAACACCTATGAAGTAAAGGGGGGTCAGCCAATCAAGCCCTAATCATACCTGATCGCCGATCACCCGGGGGCCAAAATCAACGCACGAGGCTATGACTTTGGCTTGGTTTAGCATGTCTCCACTCCAATTTCACCTGCAGGGTCCTACCGAATTTCTGCCTAACGCACGCGAAAGGGCCAAATGCACCAGTGTGAACGGTCCCTGCAACTACTTCACAGGGGACTGTCCTCAGACCCGATATCAACTAATTCGGTAGCTGAGACTGTTAGTTGAGGTGCTCTTCCACTGGCTGCCAAAATCTTTGATTGTTCAACGTTGCCACGATGAATTCAAGAGGTTCTGAATGGAGGGGGCAGTAGTAGAATATGGTAAATTTCAAGTTTGAATGATATGTCAAAAGATGGTTGTGGCCATTTACATGTCCCAGCTCATCGTTTCCGTTTGCTGGTCAGACCGAAGAACGAATTTTAGAGAAAGATTCTGGATCTATTGAAAATGTTAAAATGGCAATTATACCACATCGACTGACGTGGCAACTCCACCATTCTTCACCATATATAGCCAATCGTGGATCTATTCGTACACATGGGGGTCAATTGTAGAAAGGTGTTCCTAGGAAAACCAGGTTGGTTCATTCAGTGGCAGATAGATATACAGCCCGAAACAAAGGTAGGTCCGCCAGCCGATCTCATAGTCTTGCGTCTCATGGCGCGATGATGGGCTCGAAACCTATGTTAGAGGGTGCGAGAAGACTCCCCGAAGGTCGAAGCGAATATCGTTCCTAGGACCAAATTGGTGCAGGATATGGAGCGACGAGGAGCAAGGGGGTCTATCTCCGTGGTTTTCTTATGAAGTAGTCAGCGGAATTGGCTAGGGGGCGCAGTGCACGATACATATATTCTCAATACTCTCCTTGGATAATAGTTTAGTTCCGAATTTGATCCGAAATGAGGAGTCGTCTAGAACAAGCAGACAATCCGCTTGTATTGTGACCACAAAGAAACCTCCAAGGCCGTTATAAAGTTGAAAAGATAAAGAATTGGATTGGTGAAATTTGTCAGTCACTCGCTGTATTGTTTTGCGGTGCTTTATGAGATTAGAAAAAAAGGACATAGTTATACATCAAAAGGACATAATGCATAAAGATATGTATGCTAAAACAACATCCATAGAAGAGAAAACAAGGAGGGCAGATGTGCCCAAAGCCACCAGATAAAACCAAACAGCGCCTCTATACATGATTCGTGAGTAATATATGCATCGCCATTATGCAGAGAAAAAGAAGCGGCGAAAAAAGGACATCAACCATGAAACCATGAACATTGCATAATTAATGATTAATGGCCGGGTGTAAAGTTGGTGGATACTTGAGGAGACTCCGACCCAAAAGAAACCTGAGCCGAGTGCAACAATGAGACGCTTTCGGGGCCATTGTTCGAGGCCTGATCGACAGGCCCCAGAGTCCATTTCCATTCCCTGCGCCGCTTAGCACCGTGCCGAGGAGTCTGCGGCGTAGACGAGCCATCAGCCTCAAAGCCATCTAGCAATGCCACCGCTCGGACCTGACGCTCTACCCGCATTGTGCGGCGTTTCTTGCGTTCCGTCTTGGAGAGCGAAGACCCACGCACGCCTTCATCGGCACTAGTATCATCACCCGAGGCACTTGTCTCTGATGTTGACGGGCTAGAATCCGTATCCTCTTTTTCGCCTTCGCCTTCGGGATTGGGGGTGGGGCGTGTCTCAGGTGGGATTTTGGTGTCTGCCTCGTGTTGCACTGCCTCCTCCGTTACGAGATCGAGGTGCGGTGCGGTGTAGCGTTCTGTCCGGATTTCTTCTTCTAGTGGGTACCGGTAGCTGACTTGTTTCTTTGCTGGGAAGAAGACGCGGCGGGAGGCTGCGCCATTGGGGCCATTTCCGCCCGCTGATATGGAGCCAGATTGTCGGCGGGTTGTAGATTCTAGTGGGGAATTGCGTAGAATACTGCGCACTCCGATGGGGAGTTGGTAGGGGCTTCGGTGGTTGAAGATATTATTGTTCGGGTGGAGGATGTAAGGGGAGGCTGGTTTGTAGCGGGTAGATTTGGAGGGGGAGGTTGCGGATGATGGAGATGTGACCTCGTAGGCGTTCTTGAAGGTATTTCGAATAGTTGGAGATGCAGCTGGTGCCGCTGCGAAAGAAAAGGATAGGCCGGTGGTTGAAGAGCCGAATGTGCGAGGGAGAGCGGTGGTTTGGAGGGTGAGTTTTGGTCGGGAAGTTATTGTAGTCGTGGCATCTGGCGACAGACACGACATATTGAAAAGTAGAGATCAGAAGATCTTCTACCAGAAGTATCAGAGGAATCAAGAACGTATCATCAAAGATCAAAGAGGAAAAAAAAAAAAAGAGGAAATAATGTTTAGCGGGGTTGAACTAAGAATAGAGGAGGTTGGCGCTTGGGTGTGATGAAAGATGCATGTCACAGATTCAGAGATTAACTTTACAATGACAATAGTTAGTTATATAAAGACTCTACGGAGTACGGAGTACATAGATTAGAAACAGAGATTTTCCACAGTTTCTAGACTCAAGTGGATGCGTAACTATTGACGCCACCATCCAGAACTATTTTCTCCTTTTTCTAATTTAATCCTAGGCATACTTTCGAGCTTCTACTCCGTATTCTGTATTTACTCTGTAGAGTGTTTTAATATATATTCTTGAACCAAAGCTGGCTCATGAGCAATCAGGATCAGGATCACAAGAGAAAAAAACGTGCTTCTATAAAAAGAACAGGGCCCGTGGGTCTCCGATCTACATCTATACATACGGGTTTGGTGGCGAAGACCTAAAAATGGTTCAGAGAAATCTATACTATAGTAGGTTGAAATGATAGGCTGAGAGTCCAGCTTCAATTGTGTCTTATCTGTCCTTTACATTTACTTTGTCTACTCACTTTATCTACTCTGTACTCCGTACATGTATACATGTGTTTGATCAAAGCAATCTAAGACGGTATATCACACGTGACACGACCGCGTCAAAGGTGACATCGGTCCACCCAATAGCGTCGACTTTTCTCTGACATTTCCATTTTTGTGCCAGAGAAGCTTAAAGAATCCAGGATGAGTCTCTTGAGGGAGATGTCTACAAGAGAGGGGAGTAGCCTTGGGAGATGATATACTTGCTTTGTGACCAATAAATTTCGAAATAGCTTGTAGCTGCCTTGTATTGTAAGGAACATATCAGAGCCAATAGAATACTACCTGCTCCGTACGGAGAACGCAGTACTCTGTATGCCTCCACGGAATTAGGACTGCGCTGAAAGACCTTGGGCAGGCAGAAATGTGCAAGCCTGATAATGCTACGCCACAGACGCCACAGACACCAGCCACAAACTCGTTCCAACCTTGGAAGGTTCCAAGCCTTTGGTTCTTCCAGGGGAGATTTCAGCTCCAGGCATCCAAAAACCAAATCGTATGGACACATCTGTATCAGCTCAGGGCTCATGGCTGCACTACTGGTGCCGAACGACAGTCGAATCATCCTCCACTTGGTGACTCTCCCCACTCCAACCGACTGCCTTGCGTTGACTAATCATATTCAGGATTATGACTGTTTCTATGCCTCAGTCTTTGAGGCTGAGCAACCTGAATTGAGGTTGCTTCCATTGGCAGTTCAGCAAAAGCAGATTGTGGTAACCTGCAACTACGAAGCGCGTCGGCGAGGTCTGCATAAGTTACAACTCATCAAAGATGCCAAGCGTATCTGTCCCGATGTGGTAATAGTTCTAGGTGAAGATTTGACCAAGTTCCGAGATGCCTCCAAGAAGCTTTATCTGCTGGTTCGCTCCCTTGTCTGGGGCGGCCGTGTCGAAAAGCTAGGCTTTGATGAGCTCTTTCTCGACGTCACAGAAATGATTGACTACAACACTGGCGTATTAAACCAAAATGACTTGGCGAATTCGTATTTCCACCTTGATCGAAAGGACCCGACCGTGGGGTTTTCCTACGATGCCACTCGCTTCCAGGGATCGACCTTCCCCGCAATGGAGGCAGCCTTCGTCGCTCAGAAAGATGCATCTTCGTTGGAAATGCGGTTGCTCGTTGCCTCTCATTTACAGGGTCATATACGGAGTATGTTGGAGCACCAAATAGGCTTCACGGCTACGGGCGGGATCTCAACCTCCAAATTGCTGGCAAAATTGGTTGGTAATGTTCACAAGCCTAATGGCCAAACGACTCTTCTGCCGCCATATACAGCCACCGAAAATCATACCAGCAACGTATTCCAGTTCCTGGACGATCATGAGATCCGAAAGATTCCTGGAATTGGATCTCGAATTGCCCAGAAACTGAAATCCCATATCACAGGGCAAGAGGGGATCGACGAGACGATCACAGTCAAGGATGTCCGCCATTTCCCTGGCATGGGCCCACCTTTACTGGACAGAATCCTTGGCGGGCCAGGCTCAGTGAAAGGGATCGGGATGCGCATGTGGAGTATTCTCCATGGTGTAGATAATTCCGAGGTGCTCGAGGGTCGCGATGTGCCCACCCAGATCAGCATCGAGGATTCATATGGCCGGTTAGATACGCTCGACAGTGTACGACGAGAGCTAGTAGTGTTGTCACGAAGTCTCATCCGCCGCGTAAGAACCGACCTACTTGACATGAGTGATGACACTGCTCCCCAAGGGAGGTGGCGTGCTCATCCTCGCACTCTGCGGTTATCGACCCGCCCAAGACTTCCGCCAGATTTGGGTGCCGGGCGTGCGTACAGTTCCAACCGCATCTCTCGCTCAGCACCCCTACCTCCCTTTATCTTCAACTTAGATGTGAATATCGATGCATTGGCTGAGCGACTGGTCCGGGAAAGTGTTTTCTCCATGTTTCGCAAATTACATCCCGAAAAGGCTGGGTGGAACCTCAGTTTGTTGAATGTTGCGGTTACCAATATGGTGGAGAGCGCGGGAGACCAGAAGCAAAACAGTGGACGTGATATTGGGAAGATGTTTCGACAGCAGGAGACAGTACTCAAGGATTGGACTGTACAGGAACCCGAGTCCTCATCTGTGTTGCCCGGAGATTCCCGAGAGATAGAGTCATCGGATGATGGGTGGGACGACGATGAACCCTTTGGGAGTATGGACTGCCCTATATGCGGGGGGTCGATCCCACATTTTGCTCAGTTAGCACATCAGATATATCATGAGAACTAAGGGATCCATTATTCGGCAGCCTTGGATGCCAAGCATGAGAACTGTTTGATAGGGTATTATCTAGTGGCTTGGCCCTTGAGCCACTTACGCGGCCGGAATAAAATGAAAAAAATCCCCTGGCGCTTCCAGGATATATAAATAGGAGTACGGAGTACTATTTCACTTATTTTTTAGTATAACTAGAGATTTCAATTACGCATGTTTTGGGGTTATATAGGGTCACAGTGTATCATCCTATTGTCCTATCATATGCAATATAAATAACTATCTCCACCAAAAACAGCCAATGTATTAAAATAATGTACATTATTTTACATTAAAATGGAATTGTTTCAGTCCACTGCCAAGCCCTGGCCTTTAGGATTCCTAAGCCCTTGGCATGGAACCCTGGAGATACGGCTGAGTCCGGATTATCTGATCCCTCTTTCTTACCTTTCTCTCTTCAGTTTTCTGCTTTTCTAGTCTTTTGTTCTCGTTGATTCTCTCTCTCCCTCTTTCTATATCTTCTTTCTACTGGGCCCCTAAACACCCCCCAGGTGGACCCGTGGAATCTCCCTTTGCCACCCAGGGCCAAACTTTATTCCCCTAAAAAGGAACCTGGGGAAGAACCCTGATATTCGGATTCTGCGATGAGGTTTTCTAATATCTTGCCCTTAATCGGTGCATTTTCATCGCTCTTTCAACAAACCCAAGGTAAATATTCCCCCGCTTTCAGCCCCCCTGTTGCCCAATCAGCCCCCCGTGGTCTAGCCCCATTGCCTAGCGGCTAACAATTTGTAGCACGATCACAAGCCTCGGAGGCCATTCGACAAGTGACGCTCGTCGATAATGCCATTATTCGTACTCCCACACATCAAATAGACCATCTCTCACAATTTGATATCACCTTCGCCTTACACCAAGACGGCACGCGCATAAAGCTTGAACTTACGCCCAATCACGATATTTTGGCCGACGACGCTTACGTGCAATATGTTGGTATCGACGGCACAATAATACATGCGGAACCGATCAATCGACAGGAACACAAAGTCTTCCAAGGCCGTGCCTTGGTAGGATCCGGCAAGGGGAGATGGACACCCGTGGGCTGGGCAAGAATCACAGTGAAAAGGGATGGCCTAGAGCCTCTCTTTGAAGGTGCTTTCAGTGTCAATGATGACAAGCACCACATCGAGTTGCAATCGACCTACCTCGATAAGAAGCGCCCGATGGATGCCGCCGTCGAGCCTAGAAATGGGGAATCTATGATCGTTTATCGTGACTCCGATATGTCTCTCTATACGCACTCTGAGCTCAAGAAGCGGTCGCTTTCTGGATCCGAGGGCTCTGAAGGTTGCAGCGCAGATAAGCTTGGGTACAATGCTGATCTGACCAGTTCGATCTTCGGGTATGACATGAACGAAGCAGATGGTCAGTGGGGTGTTGCCTCGTTGAACTCGATGTTTGGATTAGGCAAGCGACAGTCGTCGGATATTGGCGGTGTCACGGGCAACACTGGCGGTGTGAATCTGAAAACGACCATCGGGGATTCCAGTGGATGTCCTAAGACAAAGAAAGTCGCCTTGATCGGAATTGCAACCGATTGTGAATTCACCGAATCCTTCATGGCTACCAACTCCACCCCCGTGAAGCGGCCAAGGACTGGATCATCAACATGGTCAACACGGCTTCAAATCTCTACGAGGAATCTTTCAATGTGTCCATTGGTTTGCGCAACCTTACAGTCTCCGAGACAGGCTGCGCTAGCACGGGTTCCGCTGCTACCCCATGGAATGTGGATTGCAATGGTGGAAATGTCACTTGGCGATTGAATGAATTCTCCAAGTGGCGCGCAAGCAGCTCAGATGGCAATGCCTACTGGACTCTGATGACAAACTGCCCAACAGGCAGCGAGGTTGGAGTTTCATGGATGGGTAGTCTATGTTCCTCCGAACTGGTTACCTCCGGAGCCAACTCTGTGGCTGGTGCCAATGTCGTAGTTCGCAATGCTGGTTCTTCCTGGCAGGTGTTTGCCCACGAGACTGGTCACACCTTTGGAGCAGTGCACGACTGCGATGAATCCGGCTGCAAGGACAATTTAGATGCTTCATCTCAATGTTGCCCGATGAGTTCGTCAACCTGCGATGCCGGTGCGAAATACATCATGAACCCATATGCTCAGAACACGATGACCAAGTTTTCGGACTGTACCATCGGTAACATCTGCTCTGCCATTGGCAAAAACAGCATCAAGTCATCCTGTCTATCTGACAACCGCGGCGTCGTCACCATCAGCGGCAGCCAATGCGGCAACGGCATCGTCGAAGGCGACGAGGAGTGCGACTGCGGCGACGAAGAAAGCTGCGCCGGCAACTCTTGCTGTGACGCAAAGACCTGCAAATTCAAAGACAATTCTGTCTGCGACGACTCCAACGACAGCTGCTGCAGCCAATGTCAGTTCGCCTCCGCCAGTACCATCTGCCGCGCCAGCACCGGAGAATGCGACATCGCCGAAACCTGCAGCGGAACCTCGAGCTCCTGTCCCGCAAACAAATACAAAGACGACGGTGCAGCCTGCGGCGACGAAGGCCAGAAACTCACCTGCGCTAGCGGCCAATGCACCAGCCGCGACTACCAGTGCCGCACAGTGATAGGCTCCATGCTGAACACCAACGACTCCTGGGCCTGCGAAAACACAGGTTATCCATCCTGCAATCTCCTCTGCGGCACATCCTCACTCCCCCACACATTCGGTACCACAGAGTGCTACAAAATGAACCAGAACTACCTCGACGGTACACCCTGCGACGCCGGCGGCCGCTGCAACGCAGGCCAGTGTAAGGGGTCCTCGGCCCTGGGCTGGATCCGCCAGCACGAGAAGCTGGTTATCGGCGTGTGTGTCGGCGGCGGTACTCTGCTCCTGCTCATTATCTTCTTCTGCATCTATAGTCGCTGCAAGCGCAATTCACAGCTGCGCAAGGCCCGCAAGGCTATTCCCCCTGGTACATATCGCCGCTATAATGGGCCCCAGCCTGATCACCGGCCTATGGACCAGTGGCATGGATACCGGAATGGCGGATATCAGAATGTGCCTCCCCCTGGCCCCCCGCCACAATACTCATGATCTCCTCTTTGCTTCTGGTTTTATTCTAGTTTGTGGGCTCTATTGAACCTCATCTTTTTTTTTTTTTTTTTGCATTCGTTCCTTCTGGAATTTGGGGTCTAGGGGATATTGGGTATCGGCGTCATCGCGGATGGTTGGTTATAACATATATCGGTCCTTATAGTGTCATATCATCCGCGATCTGGATTTTGGGCTTTCCTTTCTTGTAGCTAGTTTTTGGGGGGGAATTTATAGCGTTCTTCGTGAGGTAGATACGTCGAAGCCCTTTGGGTTATATCATATCGCATGAGATTACAAGTATGGGAACCTCAGCATGTAGATTTAGATATCGTATAGAGGAATGAACATCCATTTGAAGTGCGATTTTAACCCAAAATAAACACGAAGAAAAAGAGGCACTTACTCCCAAAACAAGCACATGAGTAAAACAACAACATGAAAAGTACTCAAATCCCAACACCAAGGAAAACCCCATGCACAAACAATCAACAACTCTTAGTCGAGTCTTTGGCAGATCGTAACCATCCAACCAAAGTCTCTAAGCCCCAGCAAGGCGACCAAGAAATCTCTCTCCCTCCATATACTCATTGCCAACAAATGCCAACAAATGCCTCCCGAGTAACACCACCAACACCCTCAAGATCAAACTCCTCAATCATAGCCCTAAGTTCCTCCTCCTCAAGCCCAGTCTCCCCCAACTCCCTAGCAACACGTCTCAAATCCTCAAGATCAATAAATCCCTTACCACCCTCATCGAACAGCTCGAACGCACGCAGGATCTCGTCGCGCGGGTCCCGCTCGAGGATCTTCAGCGCCGTGACGGCCTGGAATGAGGAGAGAGGCATGAGAAGGTTCGATGGGTGCTGTGGGTTCGACACGGGGCCTTTATTTGAGGCTTGCGGTTGGGGTTGTCCGTGCTGGTTGCCGGCGGCTTGTTGTTGTTGTTGCACTTGTGGACGAGGCACGCCGTAGGTCGTAAGCAGGGAGATTAGCTCTTGTTTACTGAGAGTGAAGCCGAGAGCGCGGAAGGCGACGCGGAGCTCATGGTAGTCGAGGTGTCGGTCGCGGTCGAGGTCGAAGAGGGTGAACTTTTGGAAGGGGTTTGGTTAGCTGGGGGTTCGTTTTTGGATGGTGGTTTGGGGGTGGCGTGTTTTCTTGTTTGTTTTTTTTTCCCACTTAGAGGGGGCGAGAGGGGATTGAATGAAATTGTGCAGAAGAGTAGTGTCATAGATAAATGGGTTGGGGTATCCCTTACAGCTTCGTTGATCTCTTCCCTCTGCTCTTCGGTGAGTCTGCTCAGCGGATTTGCGTCCTGCGCTGGGCCATGAGACTGGGCGTTTGTTGCGGGCGCGGGCGCAGACTGTTGCATCTGCTTTTGACCTTCGGGCCCGTTAAATTCTTGGTTTGCATTTCCCAGACCGCGATGCCGTGAGAATGATGAGGCGCTGAACGGCATGGCGTTCGTGTTGATGGAGCGTTCTGGCAGCTTCGTGCCGGCGTAGGAGCGCGACGCGAAAGGTTGGCCAGAGGCCATGATGAATGGCGTGTTCAGGTTTAATTAGAAGGATTAAGAGTTCTTCGGCATTAATTCAAGTGGAGGGGCTCGCAGCCCATGAGAATGTGGAGAGATGAGGTGTTTGGCGGTGGGAGGATTCTGGAGACGCGCCAGACGCGGGAATGACTTGTTTTGCTTTTGTTACAGATATAACGATCAACGAAAATATTACTATTGGAAATTCTTTGGAATTTATTGCTAGAAGTATGAGCGAGTGAGCTTCTAGACACAGCACAATCTGGTGCTAATCACAAGCAATTGGACATTAATCCCAAACCATCAAAAACTTCACTTCCTATCCAACAGCTAACCTTCCTCAATCGTATTCTTCAAAACGACTGTATGTTCCTCCCATGGATAACTTGTGAACAAAAAAAAGCAACATTGAGCGAATGTCGTTGCGAAAGGCTTCAACAATTGTACAGGGATTGCGGGAAATTGCCATTGAGTGGCATTGTATCAACAAAGGTCGCAGTCATTGGATCGAATACATCAATGCTATCGTTGCCGAGGAAGTTGGATAGACTATTTGAGTCAAATATCTCGATTTGATCGATATAGGCCATGCTATCAAAGGCATTCTGTTGAGGAATCATTGTATCCTGAGAAGTCACAGGTTGCAAGTGCCCATCGTGCTGCTCAATATGATTCGCCTCACAGCCAGGCCGAGGATAATGATCAGCCAAAAGCACCTGCATTTCATAGGCCGGTGGCGAAAAGGGACTCTCGTGCTGGCTGAAAACAGACTGCATTTGCTCGGGGTCATCCGTCACTCCCAGCCAGAAAGCCATATCGACGTCTGGAGGTGACGGGATTTTGGGAACTACATCCTCAAGAATCGCTCCACTGGAAGATTTGTTTGTAGCCCCGTGTCGGGGGGGCATATTGTGCAGGATATCTTCGAGTTTTTCACGGACACCACTTAGATGATATATAGAGGGGCCAAATATTCTCGCAATGACTGCGTTGGTTTGAAGATCTTGCAAGCCACATACAACTCGATAATATAATGCTGCGGCGACCCAAGCGGGATCGATCTCACTTTCTTTCCGTGGCCTTTTTTGGTTCTGCCTGTCCTTTCCACACAGAGCCACGTACAAACCAGGGCAAAACTCCTGAGACATTTCTGCGAGCTTTCGCAAAGAGAGAATCAAAATGTAAAACAAGAGGAGTCGTCCAGTGCTAATTTCAAGCCAGGACGTACGGATTCGAGCTTGGGCCAAACCTTGAATAGCCATAAACTGATGTGCAATTTTGAGTGCATGACAAACGAGTGTGTTGGGATTGTGCTGATCTTTGAATTTGACCAGATCCACGATGGGGAGGGCGCTGGTCACCCCAGCAAGAAAGGCGTCGACGGGGCACTCTGTTTTACTCGATAGTGTGATGCTGGATCTCTTTACTGTCCAATGCCATGCAGTGCAGTCTCCGCCATATGTTTCGCGGATATTGACAATCGCGTTGAATGCATTCATGTGTTTAAAAGCCTCCTCACTCATACGTTGCAAATGATATTTCGCCTCTTGGGATGGGAAGCCAAGGATCGTAAGAGAGTGTCCCGTAGGCGGCCCAAGCAGGCACAGGTCTCCCCAACTTCGAAAGCAGATTCGATTACCCTTAGAAGTGCATGGAGGACACGGTGTAGTTGTTCCACACTTCTTCTTGGCCCGATAACACGCCATACACGAACCACCAGCTTTCTTAAGCGCAGCAGTATCTTCTCTCTGTTGCTGAATTTCGGCCTTGTTACGGGGGATTGTCTCGCGGATGTTGTCAGACTTCCCAGGGTTCGCTGGATCCCATGGGATGAAGCCGTCGGGATACTGCTCTTCGAGAGGGAGATACGGTGATAGTACTCGCCCAATAGATGGCTGGGTTTCACTGCTGTGTGCACTTCGAGCACGCGCAGGTTCAGTGGAGGTGTATGACCAGTGATCGTTCCTGCTGGAAGGCGATGTCGAGGGTCTAGACTTCGAGCTTGCTGGGGATATGGAGCTGTGTGATTGGTCTTCAATTGTGGGGAATTCCATCAGTGAATTAACGCGAATAGGGCCACCAAGAACACCAAGCTCCTGGGGCTGAGTGTCTATCGGATCATTCCCGAGTTCGTTGGCCACTTGAAGTATGTCTGTATCTATGACCTGGGTCTCTTGTGCCATGGGCGTTGTCAACGACAGTTGCCACGTCTGTGGCATTGGATGTTTAATATTGCAATTAGACAAGTAAGGTCTGTTTGATGCGAGTGGAGACATGGTAGACTGGAAGGTCAGTGGGCAGTAGGAGGGCGAGATAAGAGATGGATCGAACTCACAGAATAGACGGACTCCAGTGTATGCGGTGTATGCAGTGCGGATTTACGCCCGCGGTTCGGATGAGGAGAGAACGGAGATGGCTGATGCCGTGTAGTAGATTGTGCTATCATGGTAGCGATCGAGATTCTAGAAGATCGTTGAGCAAAATGAGTGCAAGAGCGAAAGGACGGGCGTCAGGTAGAGCCTAGTAGCAAACCGACGTTTGTACTTGAACAAGTTGTCGATCCTTCGCGGAGGTATAGAAGTAGAGAATGACTGATGTGAAGTGAAGGTAGAACTAGACGATACCAGAGAATCTTGAGATTACTCAAAGCGGACTAGTAGCAGGCCAAACTATATATGAACCCCCATCAGGCCGATTCCAGATCCGGTAAAGTGGTAGGTAAGGTTTATCTAGTGGAGTCTATAGGCTTCAACGGCGGAAGAATGAGCCTTGGAACACTGCCGTATCATAGTTCCATCTTGGGTAGAATGGAATGTATAGAAAGAAATACGTGATCATGACAATCAATTTCTTTGATATGAGGTACTGTTTAAATCGAGGTCTCTCCGCGTGCCCAGGTCCAAGTCCTCCAGGAAGGTACGATCGAGTAGTTCTTCCGGCAGGTAATCCTGTTGGACCTTGCCGTCGATATAATTTGGATTGTACTTGTACTCCGCACCATAGCCCAGCTCCTTCATAAGCTTTGTTGGCGCATTCCTTAAATGAACAGGGATGGGCAAGCCCGCGATTCCTGGCTCGTTCAAGGCGGCAAAGACATTGTTCAAGCCACGGTATGCACGAGTACTCTTTTTCGAAAGCGCCATCGCCACAGTAGCATGTGCCAGATTGATTCGCGCTTCTGGGAGTCCGATCTTCTCAACGGCTGAATGTGTGGATATAGCAAGTGATAGCATGGTGTTATCCGCCAGGCCAATGTCTTCGGAAGCAACAACGATCAGTCGTCGAGAGATATACAAGGGGTCCTCACCCGATTGAATCATGCGAGCAAGGTAGTAGAGCGCTGCATCTGGATCACTCCCTCGGATGGACTTGTGAAAGGCGGAGATCGTATCATAATGCTGATCTCCAGCACGGTCATACACAAGCGTCTTGGTCAGGGATCGTTTCAGGTCCTCCTTGTCCATCCCAGGCCTTTTGGACAGATCCATCGCTAGCTCCAACAAATTCAGTGAAGTGCGAGCATCTCCATCGGCGAATTTGGCGAGATACCGAATCAGCTCCTCGTCCACCAGTTCGGAGGGTGAATAACTCGGGCCTTCAACCCTGAGAGCACGATGGAGGATCGAAGTGATGTCCTCGTCGGTGAGCTTTGCAAGAGTAAATGTCCGGCAACGTGAGAGCAGGGCATTTTGGACTTTGAACGACGGGTTTTCTGTTGTGGCACCGATGAGCGTGACCTGGCCGCTCTCCACCGGACCCAAGAAGACATCCTGCTGTGACTTGGAGAATCTGTGAATCTCGTCACAGAAGATAATTGTCTTTCTTCCAGTGAGTCCCAGCTCACTCCGAGCTTCGGCAAATATCTTCTTGCACTCTGCCACGCCGCTGCTGGTACTGTTGATTTCCACGAATCTGCTGCCCACCAGCGACGAAATGACTCGAGCGATTGTTGTTTTCCCTGTCCCTGCGCTGCCCCACAGTATCATGCTCGGTACTCGGTCCTGTTCGATGAGTCCGCGTAGGATACCGTTTAGTCCAACAAGTTCTTGGCCGCAAACTTCCTCCAAGGTTTTAGGTCGCATGCGCTCCGCTAGAGGTGCTGCTTTGTGAAAGGCGTTGATCTTCGGACGTTTTCCTTGGGGCTCTTTAGAGTCACCCTTGGCTTGCTTTGGCCCGTCTCGCTCCCGCGTGGATCCCGCTTCTTCAATAAATGATCGCTTGCCGTTGAGAGCGTGTGGGGTTGTTGTGGGACGTGACGGTGACTCTTTGGGAACATTCAACTGGGCGGAAGCTTTGCGCGCGGACGGAGTTTGGAACATGCTTGGAACTGGTCCCTTCTGGAGGGATGACAGTTCCCCCGGGGAGGAAGACGGTTCTTCGATAAAGCTCTGGCAGCCTGAGTCGATGTGGTCATTGATCTTCAGCTGGAGGACAGATTGCTCGCATATTGGGCAGGAAACCATGATGACCAGAGAATGATATGGTCCACTAGATTACTCAATAAATCTTCAAGACGAGGGAGGTAAACCTAGAAGTGATAACCTCGGCGGTTGCGACGCGTTCAACGCGTTAATTAGTAATTTAGAAGCCTTGGTGCCTGAAATTGGGCAAACAACCTTGAAACAAACTGCCTAAGTAGTTAGTTAACTAGTGTTAACTAATTGTAATGACATGTAGATATGATAGGTAGATACATATAAGTACGTGTACGGCATAACCTCCGAAAATAAAAACAATCGGGACGAAGATGCCGAATGCGGAGCACGCTATTCGTGGGGGAATTCAACGTCTCCATATTATCCCCTCTCTTATTTTCACTCATGATTTCCCCTCGGCACATCCTTGCTCGATCACAGAATTGCAGGTCCAAGAACCTCTTCTCGGTCCTTTCGATATTACCCCGCCCTACTTACAGCGCAAGAGCGATGTCGGCAACAGCTTCGCGACCCGATCCATTTCGCCCCGCCAAGCGCGTGGCAGGCCAGCGCCAGGATGTTTGGTATGCAGTCTCGGAAAACAAGTCGGGAAAGATATACTAAATGGCGATTCCAGGTCAATCGTCAATGAGGCTGCCGCAGCTTCGCCAGTTCAGCCGATTGTGAACATGGGCCAAGGGTTCTTGTGAGTCACTCTATTTCGCCCCCAATCACTTTGAGGAATAGGAATTTACGTGTGGTATTTCTGCGCAGTGGTTATAACCCTCCCAAGTTCGCTCTTGACGCTGCGAAGGATGCGCTAGACCGAGTAGAATGCAACCAATACTCTCCGACAAAGGTAGAGAACGCCAACGAATCTGCGCATGGTCACACAAATACTCATGCAATATAGGGTCGCCCCCGCCTCAGACAGGCTATCGCGGATGCTTATTCGCCCTTATATGGCAAGAAGCTGAACCCCGAAACCGAGGTCTCGATCACAACTGGCGCAAATGAAGGTGAGAGATCGGTATAATGTCCCTAGAAATGGACATTTGGCGCTGACAAGTGACAAAACAGGCATGCTCAGTGCCTTCATGGGCTTCATCGAGGATGGTGACGAGGTTATTATCTTTGAGCCCTTCTTTGATCAGTAAAAAGCCCCGATATTGCGAGAGGATTGAGGGGATACTAATTCACTCGGAATAGATATATCAGCAACATTGAGATGCCCGGCGGTACTATCCGCTATGTTCCTCTCCACCCGCCCAAGGATGGTGCCACCAGGACCTCTCCTGCCTCAGAGTGGACTATCAACTTTGAGGAGCTTGAGGGTGCCATGAACTCCAAGACAAAGATGATTGTAAGCATGCGATACCAAAATTTTCATGAATATTCAAGCTAATTGTATCAGGTCCTGAATTCCCCGTAAGCAGCCTTGATTTGCAGACACGAACAAGGTCTCAACTAACTGTTTGTTCATAGGCACAACCCCGTTGGCAAGGTCTTCTCACGAGAGGAGCTCGAGCGCATTGGTGAACTGTGTGTGAAGTACAACCTCATCATCTTGTCTGATGAAGTCTATGACCGCCTCTTCTACGTTCCCTATACTAGAATCGCCACCCTGTCCCCTGAGCTGTACGAGCGCACTTTGACCGTGGGCTCTGCCGGTAAGGCCTTCTACGCCACTGGTTGGCGTGTTGGGTACCTCATCGGTCCTGAACACCTGATCAAGTACGTTGCCGGTGCACACACCCGTATCTGTTACAGCAGTGTATCTCCTCTCCAGGAAGCCGCTGCCGTTGCTTTCGAGCAGGCGGAGAAGGAGGGCTTCTGGGACGAGAGCCGCACAGACATGAAGGGTAAAATCGAGCGGTTCTGCGAGGTCTTTGATGAGCTTGGTATCCCGGTATGTGCTTATTCTACCCCTCATTATCATTATCAAATCCACGCTGTCATATATTGGTTTTGCTAACATCAATCTCTACAGTACTCTGATCCTGAGGGTGGATACTTTGTGCTTGTCAACATGGCCTCTGTAAAGCTCCCGGCTGACTATCCATTCCCGCCTCATGTTGCTAGCCGTCCTCGTGATTTCAAGCTCTGCTGGTTCCTCATCCAGGAGGTTGGCGTGGCTGCTATCCCTCCCACTGAATTCTACACTGAAGCCAACACCCACATTGCTGAGAATTATCTCCGCTTTGCCGTGTGCAAGAATGATGATGTTCTCGAGACTGCCAAGGAACGCTTGAGGGGACTGAAGAAGTATATCACCGAGTAAACAAAGAGCTGCGGGAATTTGATATGTGCGAAGTGATGAGATATACATAGAAGCGTTACGATGCCAATAGCAAATTGGATATAAAGACGCAAAATAGATGCCCGGAGGCCCTTTCTCCATACATCCATATTCCCTACGCCATTAATCTACCGGTAGTTATCTTTCATGTTCAGTTACCCCTATTCAACTTACAGTGCCTGAGTACAATGAACTAGGCACAGTAGGACAAAGGCACCAACACCCAACGGTCTTTGTTTCTATATACATAGAAACAAGGAGGGGGTGATCAACTCTCCCTCCAACCCGCCACCGAAACCATAATAGATAAATGGGCGTCCTGGACCTGGGGGGCATCCACCGACTGAACACTGATAATATCTCTCTCCAAACCAGCCACCCCAGGTCCAGGACCCCAGTACAAAGAAAAGGGCTAGGGGACGGCTTCCTCCCCTGACCAGCCGTTTTCACGGAATCTCCAGCTCCATGGGGCCCGTTCCCGCCCCGTCCCAACCTTCGCCACGGCAGAAAGTCCGCCTGTCCGTTGAAAGGACCTCCGAGAATCCTCCCCCACACGTGCGAGCCACCACGTCGCTCACCGAAGGATGGGTGGCTCGGTGCGCCCTCAGAATCCAATAGCTGGATTCGAGGTATTCGCACACTCTCCGGAAGCCCAACCCCATACACTGGTTACCGAGCAACGTGGGGCGACACTCGCTCGCGCAGGTCGAATCCTCGCAGTGACGTCGGTTGCCACCGACCCACTCAGCCTCACAAGCATGTCGCAAACCAAGACGGCTCTTACCGAGGGTGTTACCCATCTCGAGTCCCATCTGGTAGCACAACATGCTGTCCATGTCCGTGTCACTGGCCCACATGTTGTGGGCCCGCATCCAGTCCCGGACAAGCCGGTAAAGATAGTCCACGAGGGCTGGATGTTCAACAGCCGCTGGAAGAATAAAATGTTAGCATATGATCTGAAAAGTATGCAGGGGTGAGGATTGTATGACATCAAAGCGCGAGTAAGCTGAGAGTGCGGTGGAACTAAAAGTGAAGGTGTAAAGAAGTTGAACGTGATATGAAACTTACAGAAGAGACAAATTGCAAGGCACCGGCGGAACCGGTCCTTCTCTTCGGCGTCCTCGAATCGCACACAATGTGCGACTCGAGGTGAACATCGCAGCCCTACATGACTGGCTGGAGCGTCCGCAACTTTCACTAGGTCTTCCCACTCCGCGAACATGAAGTAGTCACCTCGGTCGCGGGCGGAACTGAACCACACCGCCTGACGATGGCGCTCAGGGGTGTCCCACTGGTGAAGGCTGGGAAGTATTGGTGGACCCACGAGAACGTCGTATGGAATCGAACTGGTCAAGAGCTGCTGTTGGTAGACTGGCCGGGTCCCGCAGACCAGCCAGTGCATCTTGACATCCTCCCACATGTGATCATTGCCGCAGTAGCGGACCTCGGAAAATGGTCCGCACTTAGGGCAAACAACGGAGACTCTATCCCCGAAAGCACAGAGGACTTGGCAGCCTTGCTTCTCGCAAAGCACGGCGATCTTGCCGAAGTCCCACTGCGATTCAGGGGACGGAGTCCCGATGTTGTCGAACTGCTTCGCTGCGGGAGTTGGTTCTTTATCCTCAAACGACTCGGGTGGAGACGGAGAACGACATTCCACTCCATCGCCCTGGGAGGAGGAAGCACTGGAGACGGGGGGCTCGAGGTTCGCACTGCGCTCTTGCTGACGTTTCAACAAGTCCTTGCGCCTCCGTCTTTCCAGCTTCCTCCTCTTGTATACACTCTTCTTGTCACATCGGCTAGACTCGGCTAGAGTTTGGTCGTCTGGCTGGACGGTGCCATTTGAGCTAGGCTCATCTGACCCAAACCCCGTGTCTGTAGTAGACTGGTTAAAAGAGGCTCGGGAAGACAGGGGAGGGTCAGCCGTTGGGGACGAGGATGCAGTTTCCTGGTCCTTGAATCGCCCTGTGGTCTTTGGTTAGCATGTATTTAAAGCAGAACATATGGAGAATATGATTTAATACCTAAAATGGCCACATCAAAAGACTCACTTCGACGCAAGACTCGTTCCTGTGTCTTGTGGCCGCCATGGTACTCTTCAGGGTCTAGCTAATAATCAGCGGCTGCATCCACGATGATATATAGAGTAAGAAACTTACCAGAAAACCACACCTCGTCCTTGTTGTTCGAGACAGGGCCCCGAAGCCCAACCTCATCCCCCCGCGGAGTAAGGGGCAGCTGATCTGAAATCTCTGCTGGCTCATTTTTTTCCGCATTCACTTCCCCTTCCCCGTCATCCTCATCTTTCTTCCACGGATTACTCGTAGGTGTGAAGAAACATAAAAGTGAGGATGAGGGGAGGGGAGTGTGGGGGGAGAGGTGGGATCGAGCTGTCTCGAATGATGCAGACAATGGGGTAGTCAAATCATTGGTGATAGGGAACCGGGTGGCATTGATTGTTTGTTGGCCAGCAACTGTCGCAAGTTGCTGCTCAGTCGGGACATCCTGCATTCCCGGAAGTAAATCATGCTGGTCATCACGTTCTGTACATTGCTCTGCATCCTTCTTTCCTGTGTTGGAGCCAGACGAGCCAGACGAACTAGGTGTGCACTTTTCCTTACCCTTACCCTTGCCCTTTGACCTTCCGTTGCTCTTCTGGGTATCAATTTTGAGTATAGAAACCCGCTTGGTCAGCTCTTGCTGCGTCGACTCTTCCTTCGCCAACTTCTTGGTCAACTCCTGACTTCCCACTGTCTCCATCGTATGTTCTTGTCCCAACACTGACGGCTCAGGACTTAGCACAACCGAGGCATTTGGCTTTTCGTCCCCTGGGCTTCCTTCTTCAATGATGGAAGACTCCCGTGCTCTCTTTGACAATCTCTTTGATTGCTTATTGCCTTTGTTCTTCTTCTTGATAGAGAAAGGGTAATTGTCATCGACAGGCAACTTTCCAAACAGTTGGTTGTCTATGTCACCAGTCTTTGCGATCAGCCATTGAATGCGCAGCCAAACCCGGACCGGAAGTGCCATCCATTTGCCGTAAATGTTCTGTGATATGTTAGTTAAATCTCAATATTGGTGAAGTGTGTATACTGACAGGGTCTTTATTAGAGATCTTTTGATAAAACTGGCCATTCTCATCAACAGTGACTATCAACTGCTCCCCACGTCCCGCATGCCTCCTACTCACAAACCTGAACTTTATGGTCCGTGAATCTTCTTCTGCCTTCATCCAGCTTACTCGGCATCCGGATGTTTCCCATGGGGCTGTCCATTTGATGTAATGGGTGTCTCTCTTCGGGTTCTTCGACTCTCGATAAGCCGGTGCGGAACCAGTCTCGATGTTGCTCATGGAAATATCCGTTGGGGATATGAAGAGTGCTTCAATCGATCTCAGGATGCCCATCATGCCATATGGGTAGTCGATGGTGACCTTAAAGTCAATACGTATGAGGTCGGATTCTGTGATAATCGCCTCAGGATCGCATTTGGGGCTACCCGTGGGGTTGTTCTCCACAGTGAATGTCGGGGAAGGGGTCCGCCAGTCCTGGATCTCCAGCCTCAGTTGTCCATTGCCCATGCTTAGCCTGGCCTGTTCATCGGTCCAATTCTCTGGCTTAGCCAGAGTCATTATTCCGATGTGTTCATTTTCGGATTTGTTTGCATCGGGAACCTTCGTTTTAGCTTGAATGGCCTGAGTGGGGTTGAGCAGCTCTGGTACTCGGAATTCAGGTGTAGGGTGTTGCTTTGTGGATGTGAGATGGGACTTTTCAAGGCATTGCTGGGGTTCGATTAGTTCTTGCTCTTCGCGTGGATGCTGGTGCTCCTCTCCAGGTGTAGGCCGGGAAGTCTCGGGTGAAATATCGCCGTCAACAAACTTGCTGAGTATGGGAGCCATTTCTTATGATGGTGGTAAAATGTTGACTTGATCTCATCGGTCAGTGACTCTCCATTGAGATTTACTTTCTCTTGGGTCGAAATACATGCCGAGTGGAAAAAAGAATGAGGTATTTGATGTTCCGTCGTGTATGGGAATCAAACTGACTATGAATTAGCTGAGATCCATTGATATCCAACACCATGGTTCACAAGATGGGCAAAAGCCTACATATGTCTTGACAGACGTGACTAGTCCTCGGTCGGCACAGGGCTCTATTCGACCCAAAGTTGTCCTCGATGTTTTCAACAAAGATGTCTCGCTGCAGGATACATCAGTAAAATGCAAGATAGTAATTTGACTTTGCAAGAAATGACTTGCCAAGATCAATCATCAAGACACTGAAGGCTGTGAAGGCTGGGGCTTTGGTCTCACGTGAGTGGGTGTATTTGTCTCTTGTCTCGACCATGCACCAGTTGGCAAAGCCATAGGAGATACAGCTTCATAGCAAATTACTTTGCTAATTTATGTCAAGGCTCACAGCCTTTCAGTGCCCCGAGCGCCAATCTTGGTAAAGTCCATGATCGTTGATGACCCTACGCGTGAGGATATGCGACGACTTACAGTGTGGGGTTTCAACACTTGGCTCACGCGTCTGCGGTGTGCACTATGAGATAAAACCAGTTCTTTGATACAATTAGCTTTGGTCACTTAAAGAGATGAAAGATGTGATGCCCAAACCAAAGCTACTGTGCATGCAGGGGGAAGATGGTTGGATGAAAAGAGCTCGAGGGGAGGTGGCGATGGAGAGAGAGGAAGATAAGAAGAGAGCACAAGCTTCGAGATTTGACAGCAATGAATGAGACAAACAAACTGTACACATACTACTGTCACAGAGTCTTCAATTTAAAGTTACGACTGACCAGACAAATGTGAGGGAGATTAAGATACGCGCATGTATCTTATTTCAACAATTGTCTGGCTGAGGCTGATCAAATGAATCGAGCGAAGCGTCGAGGTATGCGGTAACTTGGATGACATCTGCCAACCAATCATCCTACAGTGAATTCATGCTTATTATCAAGCTACGGTTGCCGTCCCGACGACTGCTGCACGGAAAGCCTCAAATTGAAGATGCTCTGGCCGGAATGTTCCGCTGTCTTCCGTTCCCAAATATCAATACGTGATGCGGTGTCGCCGTATTCAGCAAGCACTCTCATGATGCAATTCGAAATTAAAAAACGATACGACTTGCATGCCGACCCCACGCAGATACCCAGAATTGGCATGATGCCGACATCATATCTCTTCCACGGAATTTAATCTATCAAAGATGTGTCTCTGTTTAACCATATCCTATAGCATCGGCCTCCGTTCAACAGCCAACTACATCAGAAACGAAGCGAAACAATTGGCATGAAGTTTCAAGTGCGAACAGGGGTAATAGCCACAGTGGTCCTATTGTTCTCTTGGACTGGTTTGAATATCTCTTAGCTATAGATTTAGGAATTTAACCTCATGTTCAACGCCATTATTGCTTTATATCAATCTTTACGTAGAAGATTTGGAAAACACACGTTGAAGCATGCACCTGAAGAAGAGATTGGAAAATATGCCATATAAATGCCAGTAGAGTAGTCAAATAGTCTTAAAGTATCACGAATAAACACAGTACAAGAAGTTGATTGGGAATCTGCAGGTCCTCTTATCATGCAATTCAAGACATGTTGCAAGTTGTTAGGGTGCAGCTCAGTCACGTGCGTTCACGTTTTGCACTCGGTGAATATCACGTGAAATGTCTCTTTCCACGCTGGTGACCACAACTCGAATAAGCATCAAGTACTTTTATCACACACCCCACTCCTTGGTGGACTTTCTGAATAACCTATAATAATGATGGAATATATTGCAATATGATTTATTTTCTTTCTATTACCCAAAATTGTACGTGTAGAAACTTTTCTCTGCACTCGAATGTACGAATCTGATTCGATTCGCAGACTCGCATATTCGAGACAAGCGGCAACAGCCCAAATAAAGACTAACTCCTAACGGACTGTCAAAAAATATACATATCGTACCCACATGATACGGGAACAAGCATGATGTTAGATCGACTAGCCGTCGCTGTCCAGCTATTGGCTCTAGGTTCTGGGCGGCTAAGCGCCCATGGAGGCTATATTTGGCTGTTTGTCCACTCTGGCGCTTTTGACACCCTTAGCAGCCAGTGACACGCTTCGATGCTTCATGAAACAAACCATTGCACAGGCCCCTTGTCTTCAGTCTTTATTTTTATGTTTTCTTTGTTTCGAAATGGTCATGGTTCACTCTGATTGGGGCTGTCTCGACTATACGGGTTGCCAAGGTCCATTAAACTGCTTCTTTGTGAGCAGCATCGGGCTATTGTAATGACTGCTGCCGCCCAGGATGTCTGACACTTTTCAGGTGACATTTGCTAGCTGCTATATTTGACGCTTCATTGTCCCTTGTTTTGTTTTGATTCTGTTGTTCTCAGTCTGCCACCTGGTTTATTCATCTATTGACTTCCCCATTCATTCAAGATCTATAAGAAATTATATACACCATGTCCCCCCAATAGACTGGATCTTTTCTCTCTTTATCTTCTTTAAGAACCCGCTGTGCTGATGCAGGCTTTGCATCACCTTTCTTGATCTAATTACGCCTCTAAGCATTCCTGGTCTTCGCTGGACGAGATCACACCTGAAATATTTGACGACTATCACTCTCGAAAAAAATAACCAATACAATGGTATTCACTCGATCCGGGCGATCGATATTTCCACTGCTCCCGCCTTATGGAGCTCACGATTCGAGCACGGAGCGGATAATTCCCCTTCATCCAGATGGTCTCACACCCTATCTCGGTCTACGAGCTCGACTTTCCCAAGTATGGATCAATCGATGGACAATACTTTTACTCCTTATTCTCTTCCGGGTATTGATTGCAGTTGGCGATTTGCAATCCAACATGGCATCCGCCAAGCGTGAGGCCCTTTCTGCATGCACGTCGGTGGAATCCATGGGTAGTGCGATGGCTTCGATGCCCCACTACCTATCCAAGGGCACCAACGAGCTTGTAGCTTCCTCGGTTGATGAGGCTGTTTCTGCGCTAAAGTCTGTGTTGTTGATGACTATCACGGGCGTTGGGGAGATCCTCTGGTTTGTCATAAATATGATGTACTCCACCTACGCCTGTCTTATTACAATGGCGGTCCGCGGGACAGTAGGAGCCGGGATTGAACTAGTCAAGGAAGCTACTGAGTGGATCAACAAAACCCTCAAGACAATCAGCGGCGACATTGAGAGCACTGTTGATAAATACAAAGACGAACTAAACTCATTTCTCGAGACAATCAACAAAGTGGCTAGCGTGTTCTCGGATGATCCTAGCCCAATCAACCTCAATAGTACAATCAGTACACTGGAGAATCTGTCTCTTCCGTCGTCAGTCAACCGCACAGTCGAAAAACTGGACAACATCGTCCTTCCCAACTTCAAGGAGATCCAGAATTACACCAAGACCCTCTTCCAAACGCCCTTTCAAGAAGTCAAGGACTTGGTCAATGAAACTTTGGGCACTTACACCTTCGATCGGTCCGCTCTCCCGATCCCTGCTAAGAAACAGTTGACCTTCTGTAACGACAACAAAGGAATCAATGATTTCTTCGACGGGGTCGCCAAGCTGGCACTAAAAGCACGCAAAATTTTCATTGCAGTCCTCATTGTTGCTGCCATACTAGTGTGCATTCCAATCGCGTGGCAAGAAATCCGCCGATGGCGCTCAATGAAAGAGCGCTCCCAGTTGGTCCGCAAGGAAGCCCATGATCCAATGGATGTTGTCTATATTGTCTCCCGCCCATATACCGCCGCTGCTGGTATCAAGGCAGCAAGTCACTTCAGCAACAGCCGCCGGCAGATCCTCGTGCGATGGGCCATTGCCTATGCAACATCCCTCCCTGCTCTTTTCGTGCTGGCTCTTGCACTGGCAGCATTATTCTCTTGTCTGTGCCAATACCTGCTTCTGCACTCAGTGAAGCAAGCTGTTCCCGCACTGAGTGCTGAGGTGGGAGAATTTGCAGACAAGGTCGTGGACGCACTGGAAAGTACCTCGACAGATTGGGCCACCGACGCTAACAAGGCCATTATCAATCTCGACACCGACCTAAACCACAATGTCTTCGGCTGGGTCAACAGCAGCACTCAGGCCATAAACGGAACTCTAAATTTCTTCATCTACAACACATCCAGTGTTCTTAACGAGACCTTCAAAGGTACCCTGCTGCAAGAGCCTGTCTATGAGTTGTACGAGTGCCTCATCGGCCTCAAAGCAGAGGCACTCCAAAAGGGTCTAAACTGGGTAGCTGAGCACGCCCATATCTCCCTCCCCACCCTCCCCAACGACACATTCTCCGCCGGTGCCTCCTCCAGCATCAATGACAGCCCCAACCCCTCCGACAGTTTCCTCGCCGATTCAGGCGACGAGACAGCCAATAAAATCACCGAGGTCGTTAACAACGTGATAAAAAAACTCGAAGCAGCCGTGCGCATCGAAGCCATCATCGCCACCATTATTCTCCTGCTCTGGGTATTCATTGCCTTGATCGGTATCACTCGCGTCATGATGCTTTTCTGGAGTCGCGAGAAGCACCGCGGCGAGGGAGGTCAGGGTCATATCCTGGATCCCGTGTCAAATGGCGGACCACCACCCCATGATCCAAATGGTTTTACTGAGGTTCCACTCACTGCTATTCCGAGGAATTTGTCTGGAGATGGACACATTGCTCCTCAGTACACGGCGGCAGCGATAACCTCCGCGCCTGTGCAGAGTGAGCCGTCGTCGTATGGCGATGAGAAAGTTGGTTTCGCAGGGCAAAGGAATTATGGACATGCATTGCAGGTGGACTCGGGTCCTGATCTTAGGGGAAGTAGCTACGTTGAATATGATGTGAAGCGATGATGGGAAATGTATTCCCGCTTTCCTCCATCTTCACCTTTCTGAGAACTATGCTTTGTATTCTTCCTCCGTTTCTATGCCATCTCCAGCATTTCATAGTACTTGCTTTGGCCGTTTGTTTCTATATGGGGCTGGTGTTCTGTCATAATGATTCCCATAAGATAGCATTTCTAGTTTAGAATCAAGAATGCCACTTGATTGCAAAATCATAATCTCCCATCTGCGAGGCGTGTGGAACCTCATCCTAAAATTAATCCCATACAACACATCTTACAAGATTGGTATAATCATGGACAGAAGGGAATTCAATCTAGTTGCCTGAATATACTAAACAGAAACTCCAAGACATTGCGTAATCTCATACAAATCGTCGGCCCCAAATTCGTAGCCACTATATGGCAACAAAGAAGCTCTTCTCCCCCTCCTTGGGCTGCACTCTCACCCGCTGAATGATCGGATCAGCACAGCTAATCCTGATACGCTCAGGGGTAGCAGGGGACTCCAAAGAGAGCACGTCATTCACATTCCACTGCTTACGTGCAGCCTTCAAAGCGTCACGAATGGCAAAGAAGACCGCACTACCCATAAACAAGGGCGGCTCGCCGACTCCACGAGACCGTTGAATAGTGCGCAAGTTCTCCCACTCCACATCCTTGAGCAAACTCACATTGAAAATCTGCGGGATATCACGGAAGCCAGGGATTTTGTAGTTGCCCGGGCCTCTGGTGGATATCTGACCTGAGGCACGGTGCCAGAGACTCTCTTCGGTAGTGAAGAGACCTTGTCCTTGTACAAAGGCACCTTCGATCTGACCGTAGTCCACTGAGGGGTTGATACTACGACCCACATCCATCTTCACATCGGCGCGTAGAGGTGTCCAATCACCTGTCAGGGTATCAATCTGAACTTCAGCAGCGGTGACACCTTGTGTGAAGTAGAAGAACATCTGACCACTGTTCTCGCCCCATACGTAGCCGATATCGGGGGTACGGTAGTATCCTTGTGCGGAGAGGTTAACACGGGCAAAGTAAGCCGCATGAGCAAGTTCCTGCATGGTCGCGTTGGGCATCTTTTCCCGGAAAGGACGTAGGCGTTCGTTAATTTGCTCACATGCATTGAAGATGGCGTAGCCGTTGAGATCGGAGCTTGCCGAAGCAGCGGTTGCGGAGGTATTTGCCACTGTATTAGTTGCTGTCTCAGAAATGAAGACACTCGCCTGCGGCACTTGTAACGCTTCGGCGGCGATCATGGTCATCTTTGTGTGGAGGCCTTGTCCCATTTCAACACCACCGTGTGCTACGAGGACACTACCATCGTGATAGATGTGAACCAAAGCTCCTGCTTGGTTTAAGAAGAGAGCTGTAAAGGAGATACCGAACTTGGTTGGCACAATCGCCATTCCACGTTTGGACCACTTGTGTTGCGCATTGTATTCCTCGACAGCCTTCCGACGCTCGTTGTAAGAGCTCTCCTCCAACACTTGCTTGTACATCAACGGCACATACCAGTCTTTGAGAGGCTGGTTGAAATGCGTCGTATCATCTGGCTTGTACATATTGATGGCCCGGACTTGTTCAGCCGGAATATTCAGATGATCTGCAATCTCCGATATGTAACACTCGGCGAAGAACAGGCCTTGCGGACCGCCAAAGCCACGGAAAGCTGTGTTTGAAACGGTATTGGTTTTGCAGATCCGGCCGCGCACATTGACATTCGGTATTTTATACACGCCATCAATGTGTGATAAGCTTCTCTCCACAATCGCACCAGATAGATCCTGCGTGTGTCCCCCATTGGCGAATACATCTGCATCAAGCGCAAGGAGTTTTCCTTCTCTGGTCACACCAACCTTCCATCTGCAGAGGAACGGGTGACGTTGACCAGATGTCAATATATCTTCATCACGGTTGAGCATACATCGCACAGGTCGTTTTGTCTTAGCAGCGGCAATAGCACAAATTCCAGCCAGCTGAACAGATCGCGACTCCTTGCCGCCAAAGCCACCACCAAGTCGCTTCACACGTGACACGATTTTATTCGCAGATACTCCTGTCACCTGAGCGACATAGGCTTGTCTGTGAACAATTAGCTTGAATTCCGTGATGGGACAGTTAAATATATCGCTACTCACGTCTCGGTGGGATTCTGTGTACCACTCCAAATCTCCATTTCACCATCCTCCGGCTTTGGAATTGCCACACAGGCTTGGGTTTCCAAATAGAAGTGCTCTTGGCCACCCATTCGCGAGACTCCAGTAAAAATGTGGTCAGCTTGTTTGAAAGCTTCCTCGGTATCATCATTCTTGATGTAACGATAGTGCTCAAAGTAAGACTCCGCTTCGATGGCCTCCTCGATTGAAAGGATGCTCGGGAGGTCTTCATATTCGACTTTAACGGCCCTCATGCCTTGCTCGGCAAGTTTAGCGCTAGTCGCCAGAATCACACCAATCGGTTGACCAGCAGTGGTAACTTCATCGACGGCAAAGAAAAGTTCATCGGACTTGGGCTGTCCCCACCAGTTTGCCTGCGGGTTAGGAAGATCCGTGTGGTCCACGTAGTCCGCAACGCCCGGAATGTCCAATGCAGCAGACGGGTCAACACTGAGGATTTTGGCATGAGACTTGGTAGATAGAAGCATGCAGGCAAATAACTCATTTTGCTGCACGGGAATATCATCTGTGTATTGAGCCTCTCCTGTAGACTGCTTCAACGCCGCAACATGGGGAGTTGCTCGTCCAAGAATCTTCTGTTGATAGGCCACAGAGGTCTCAAGATCTTTCGCTCCTGTAGAAATTGCTCTCTCGATCTCAGCAACAACATCCGGATCTAAGTCCGAAGCCTTGACATCGAGTCCTGACAAAACATCGTAGTAAAATCTGTAGAAGAAGCCCAGAGCCAAAGACTTCCGGTAACTAGCCATACCACCAGGAACTCCAAATGGCAGGTTGAAATCCTGCTCCAGTGCGCTCATGACGCCCTCTAGAGTTGCGGGATTCGTGAACTTCTTCCCTACCAAAAATGCCTCGGCATTCTTCGCTGAGACGGTCATGGCTGCCATACCACCAAACACAAGGTTTGCGCTGACCACATCATTGGTCTCAGAAAGAGTTACGCGTAACGCGGAGTTGACAATGGCAATATCATCGTCCTTCCGCTTGGATTGTTTGTAGGCTCGCATGTGCTCTCCCTGCGCCTTTGCAGCTGGAATTCGTAAGCTAGCGATGATTGCGTTGGGGGCGAGGGCAGTCTTTCTGTATCCCTGGAAGAATTCGGTCATTGGAATTTCAGTCTCGCCGTCAAGTGACTTGGCCACAAGGATAGTGTTGGTGGCTACCAAAACCGGGTTAAGATCAGAGATGGGCGATGCAGTGGCCAGGTTACCCGCTGGGGAAGCGACATTTCGGATCTGTCGGCCAGCGAAATAGAGCAACTGCTTCTTGATCGCTTTGAAAGGTTGGCCTCTAGCATCGCCGTATTTCTCTACTGCTTGGTCACAGATGTGTTCGAGGTCTGTTAACGACACATTTGCGCCGATCTCCAAGCAATCGTCGTGCAAGGTAAATTGTCGCAATTCGGGGATATCTCCCAGGTAGACGGAGGCCGCGTATCGCATTGCCTTGAACTTAATCTCAATCTGCGTCTCCGTGCTTCCACCGATTAGTTTAGCGTCTGGGTGTACGTTCTTGATCTGCAACAGTTGCTCGACAGTCACTGGTCGGTACCACTTCTTCCTCTTGTTGCCATATGCTAGGGGTCGATATTCGTGTTTTCGCAGGGCCGCGGGGAATATCAATTCTGTGTCTGGACTGTACGGCTTGAAGTCCGGCGCAGGGAATTTGTAATCGACTGTCTCGTTCTCAGCACTGTTGGCGGAAGACCCTTTACAGCAGCCACCGGAGCCCTTTTTCTCCATGCAGCAGCCCGATCCACCATTGGCAGAGGCTTTTCCGCAGTTGTTGGTCGAGTTGAAGCTCTGAGCAGCATCTAGAATAGGTCGATAACCCGTGCAGCGGCAAAGGTTTCCATCGAAGGCTTCTTCAACATCGTGTTCCGAGGGAGAGGGATTGTTTCGCAGCAAGGCATAGAGGGACTTGAAGTCATCAGTCAACTTCAGATCTCTTTCAAAAACAAGGCATCAAGGGAAAGAATCAGGTTGGCGTACCATGACGATTCCGGGAGTACAGAAACCACATTGACTTCCATTACCGACCGCAATCCGTTGTTGAATCGCGTGGGGATCCTTCACATTTCCAATCCCTTCGACAGTAATAACGTGTTTACCGTCAATGCTAACGAGCGGAGCAATACAGGCATTCACGGAGGCATGGTAGATTTTCCTCGTTGTAGGGTTGATATGGGAGACAACCTATTGAGGTATCACACTCTGGTTAGCACCATGTGCGTAACCTAATATATTTGACTGAAACTCACCACAGTACAAGCACCACAGCCTCCCTCGGCACATCCAAGCTTTGTGCCTGTCAACCCAATGCCCCGCAGGTATTCGAGTAGAGTCACTTCTGGATTGATTGTGTCTACTGCAACCTTGGTGCCATTCAGATAGAATCGAATAGTGTCATCCCAGTCCTCAGTCAGTGCAGACAGGCTGGTCGGCTTCTCCACTGCGACTGTGGAGCCCGTCTCTAGGATTCCTGGCGCCATAATGGAAATATAAGACGATATTTAAGAGGCTTTCAAGGGTTCAGGGGTGCATATTTTATAGCGAGTTGGAATTCCACAAACTAAACTATTACTAAAATGAAGTCATGAGAGTTCAGTATCAAAGGAGGGGAAGTCCAGATGAGAACGTGTTTGTCCAGATATCCCCCACTTGGAGATTGTTATCGCGGGGATCGCCACTGTCCGATGGCAAGTCGGCTGACCGTCGGATTCCGCCTTGGCAATATTTTGATCGAATACTAAATGAATATCAATGGCCAAGTGAATGAAATTTCTATATCTGACGCCAAACCAAAAAATATGCTATACATATATGAAAGAAATAGTAGCCCCATAAATGCTCATTGCCTCGAGCCAGCAAAAGGTTTCTCTTCGTCTTCCCACTTCTGGCGTTCTACAATGCTTCGGGCCCTGAAGAACGGAGTTAGCAGGCTATGAGACATTGGATACAAGGCAACGACTTACCGATAGGCCTTAACAAAACGCCAAACTTCTGTGTCTGCAAGGTTCCAAGCCTCAACAACGTCCTTGACGTTGATGGGTTTCGATTGCTTGGTCTTGATTACCTCCCGGGCCTTTTGGATCAATTCATATTCTTTGCCGACCCCTTGCTCGCTTGGCGTGTGATCCTGCGCGCTCTTGGCCGTGTCTTTGTCGTTCTCGGTTGCGGGATCGATCTTACCCCCACGAGGTATCTTGAAACCAAATTGCCATTCAAACTCGTCCAAGAGTTCCGAGGGAAGACTCTGGCCTGCCTGTGCAGGGAGAGATTCCACCGTCATCCACAAAGAAGTCCCGACGGCATCTTCGCCTGCGACGACCTGCTTGAAGATCACTCCCCGGTATGAAGAACCCAATTCAGGCCCAAGGTGTTGCTTGGTCACCTCAGACAGCCATGCGTCGCGCTCGGTCTCCCGGCGAATTTGTGGTGTGGTGATCTCCTCCGAGTTCTTCTGCAGACTGATAAGAGTGTAGGGGTGAGGAAGGGTGCCGATAGTGAACAGGAAGGTAGTGTTCTTGTAGGTCGAAGGCTGGCTGATACGCATGGGTTGCTTTGCAGACCCGCATGGGTGACATTCGAGTTCATTCGGTGGACAAGAGTCGGGAATGGGTGACTCGGGGCACTGGGTGAGGGCCTTTGCCAGCCTAAGGGCAGGTTCCACCAGCGCAGTAGTGTGCTGTGGGAATGGCTTCAGCACGGCCAGTCCAGCGGGGAAGGAGCTATGGAAGTGGTTGTGCAGGTGAGCGTTGATCAGTTGAACAAGAGCCCGCTGACCACTCGCAGGGTTCTTGGTCATCTGTTCATGCACGGCGGAGTAGCGAGAGGTAATGGCTGCAGATTTGTAAAACGCCAAAGCGCTCGGCGGCTCAACCTTGAACGATTCCGGTGAAATCAGATCAATAAAAGACTGGGTTTTATCCTCGAGCTTCTGAACTGCGCTCTGAACGGCTGCATCGATCCGCGACTTGTCCGCCGCGTAGAGGCCATTCTTGAGGTTTTCAAACCGGGTAATTGACTCTGGGACACTCCCCCGACGAAGGTAGGAGAGCATAGGGTCATCATAACGCGCCATGGGGAAGCAGTGGAAGTCCGCGAGCAAGCCGGTGCCCATGTGGCCCCACGCAAGCCAGGCGAACACCTCGTTCTGTGTCTTGGGCGCGAGTTTCAACTTCTGAACAATTTCATAGTTGGGGTTTTTCATCGCATCGCCCGGGGTCAATACCACGGGCTTGAATCCTTGCGCAAACCATGCCCGACGCCACGCGAGAAGCAATTCCGCGTCGGCATTCTGCAAATCCTTGAGATCCTTGCCATTGGATTTGTTGGGGTTGTATTTCGCATCGTAGTACGTGTAGATCGGTCGACGTTCGCGAAGGGGAGGGAGGACGGAACGACCCTCATCCAATGTGATGGCAGAGGAGAATGGGTTCAACCATTCAAGGGTGCTGTACCATCTCGACTCGCCATGTGTGCTGTTATTCTGTTCCTCGGGCTGTTCGTGGGAGGGAGGGCGGAATGAGGGTAGGTGGAAGTTGCTTAATGAGGGTAGTTTTGGTGTGGGCACAAACTTGGCCGGGCCTGTGGCTGCTTGCTCGCCGGCATCAGGGACCGGAGAGGACGAGAAAATGAAAAGTAAAAGCGCGACAAAAACAATTACAGACAGGAGAGCTGTACTCCTATGAGGAATCATATTTCCAACATCCAAATCAGAGGACCTAGAAAGAGGCCCGTCAAGAGTTGAAAAAACACGTGTGGCTTCAGACCGTGATGCTTCTCCTGAAACTCCGCCTCGAACGAGACCGGATTTACGTCCGGATTCGGCCAATCCACCTGGGCAGTCTTGGCAATAAAACGATAGATATGAATGCAACTCAGCACACTACCATCCGAGTCTCTTGGACTAAATTTCACACTTCCAATGATGATCCAAATATAAAATAAAACCTTTGATAAAATCTTTCAAGGCTAGGACGTTCCTTGCGTGTCGGAGATTGAGCTCACTTGATGCTGACTCAGCCAAGGCGTTGGAAATGACCTCATCAGGAAAGTGACCCGTCAGCCTCTAGAAGCTCTGAAATACAACATAGTTATAAAGCCTCTTAGTTAATACCCAAATATATTCTCTTAAATAATCGAGATAATTGATACTTTTCTTTTCGATGTGCATACTATCTTCATTTACAAGCAACTAGTGGTGATTCATGGGCATTTTATGTCTCCGTCGATAGCTACATTTGACTTAAGACTAGTGGAGCCACACGAAGGCTTGGTAAGGTGATAGTTATATATATATCTATATTTAACAATATCAGTGATAGATGTTCTACTGAGCCATACATTGTACACATATTAGAACTACCCATGTTGTGTGATCTTTCATCTATATACCTCTTCACCAAAAGGAGAACCAAAAGGAGACTTCTGCACTATTGGGCCTTCTACTATATGTAGCCTAGGAGCACATGCGTAGGGGCACAGATTATAGCGAAATAAAAAACTAGACCCCTTTGTACAATGTACCGGTATGTGTACTCTCTACGTACAACAACTTCTTCTGCCAATATGTGCCGCCCTGGGCTGGAGAAACCTAAATTCCGACGCCACCCCACCATGTACAAGGCGGTGAGTTCTGTGTGGGGAAAACAGCTAATCAGCGCCTTAAACTCTCATTGGCAGAAATAGCGGCGAGATCGGACTTTTCCACTATGGGGGGGTAATTTTAATATTGAGTCATCGTCTCTTTCACTCTCCAACTCTTTTGACATACTGCAATCATGGCGGTAGGAACGGCCTCTTTGCAGGACCGCCTAGAGATATGGACACAAAGGTTGAATAACCTGACTGTCTCTCCATTGACTCGTGATTATCCCGATACACAAAAGACCGACAGCAAGAGAGTCATTGAAGCCTTTGAGTCTCTTCGATTCCCGAACAACAAGCTTTCGGGCTCATCATCCGGCTTCACCGCTTTCCTGACTGCCTTCATTATTCTGGTAGCGCGATTGACTGGTGATGAGGACATTGCTGTGGGCACAAACTCCAACGAGGATGGCCGTGCATTCGTCGTCCGGGTTCCCATTGATGCCTCGGAGTCTTTTGCCCAGCTCTATAACAAAGTAAATGAGGTATGTATGTATGTTTCTTGCTGTAAGGTTTACTGCTAAAAGCATTGCAGGCATATAAGGAGGGCTCTTCCCAAATCGTGCCTTTGGGCAGCCTTCGCTCGTACATCCAGGAGAAGTCCAAGTCCGAACGCACCCCGGTCCTCTTCCGATTCGCCGCATATGATGCCCCTGCTGCCTCGCAAGACTACCCTGCAAACACCTTCGACACTACTGATTTGGTGGTTAATGTTGCAACGGGTTCAGCTGAGGTCGAATTGGGCGCATACTACAACCAGCGTCTCTTCTCGAGTGCTCGTATTGCTTTCATTCTGAAGCAACTAGCCAGTATTGCCAGCAATGCTGCTGCCAATCCCGATGAGGCTATCGGACGTCTCGAGTTGATGACCGAAGATCAGCGCGCACTTTTGCCCGACCCAACATCCGATTTGCACTGGTCTAACTTCCGTGGTGCCATCCATGACATTTTCAGTGCCAATGCGGAAAGCCACCCAGACAAGCTGTGTGTGGTTGAAACTCAGTCAGCCAATTCACCTCACCGTGAGTTCACCTATCGCCAAATCAACGAGGCCTCCAACATTCTCGGTCATCATCTGGTACGGTCTGGCATTCAGCGAGGAGAGGTTGTCATGGTCTATGCCTACCGTGGTGTGGATTTGGTCGTTGCCGTCATGGGAATTCTGAAAGCCGGTGCGACTTTCTCCGTTATTGACCCTGCCTATCCCCCGGAACGTCAGAACATCTACCTTGATGTTGCCCGTCCTCGCGCTTTGGTGAACATTGCCAAGGCTACAAGAGATTCAGGTGAACTTTCGGACATCGTGCGTACTTTCATTGATGAGAATCTTGAGCTCCGCACCGAAATTCCTGCGCTTGCCCTACTTGATGATGGAACTCTTGCCGGTGGATCCATCAATGGCCAGGATGTCTTCACCAACGAGGTTGCACTGAAGTCCAAGTCTACTGGTGTCGTTGTTGGTCCTGACTCTATTCCCACTCTGTCTTTCACGTCCGGCTCTGAAGGCCGGCCGAAGGGCGTTCGTGGCCGACATTTCTCTCTTGCTTATTATTTCCCCTGGATGTCTAAGACTTTCAAGCTCACCCCAGACGAGAAGTTTACTATGCTGAGTGGCATCGCTCACGATCCTATTCAGCGAGACATCTTTACCCCCTTGTTCTTGGGTGCTCAACTCCTGGTCCCCGCTCGGGAGGACATCCAAAACGAAAAGCTTGCTGAATGGATGCAAAAGTACGGTGCCACCATCACTCACCTTACGCCTGCTATGGGTCAGATTCTTGTCGGTGGTGCCTCTGCTCAATTCCCTGCTCTTCACCATGCCTTCTTTGTGGGTGACATTTTGATTAAGCGTGATTGTCGCTCTCTCCAGGGACTTGCGCCCAATGTCAGCATTGTGAACATGTACGGTACAACTGAGACCCAGCGCGCTGTCAGCTACTTTGAAATCCCTAGCTACGCCAGCCACGAGGGCTACTTGAACAATATGAAGGATGTCATTATGGCTGGTCGCGGAATGTTGGATGTGCAGATGCTTGTTGTCAACCGCTATGACCCCACTCGTCTTTGTGCTGTCGGAGAGGTCGGCGAAATATACGTTCGCGCGGCGGGTCTTGCAGAGGGCTACCTCGGTTCCCCGGATCTGAGTGCGAAGAAGTTCCTTACCAACTGGTTCGTTAAACCAGAAGTCTGGGGGAAAAGGATCAGGCTGAATCCAAGAACGAGCCCTGGCGTGAATTCTACGTTGGTCCTCGTGATCGCCTTTACCGCAGTGGTGATCTAGGTCGTTACACGCCGTCCGGGGATGTTGAATGCTCTGGCCGCGCCGACGACCAAGTGAAGATTCGTGGTTTCCGTATTGAACTTGGAGAGATTGACACTCATCTTTCTCAGCACCCTCTAGTCCGTGAGAACGTGACTTTGGTGCGAAGAGATAAGGACGAGGAACCCACGCTGGTCAGCTACTTTGTACCCGATATGAACAAGTGGGCCGCTTGGTTGGAGAGCAAGGGCCTTAAGGATGACGACTCTGACTCTGAGGGTATGGTCGGTCTGTTGCGACGCTTCCGTCCTCTCCGTGATGATGCTCGTGAGCATCTCCGGAGTAAGCTTCCTACATACGCAGTCCCAACCGTTATCATTCCTCTTAAGCGTATGCCTCTGAACCCGAATGGCAAGGTCGACAAGCCCGCACTTCCATTCCCAGACACTGCAGAACTGAGCGCCGCTGCACCCCGCCGCCGCTCATCTGCGATGCAGGCCCTCTCCGAAACCGAGCAGACTCTGGCTCAAGTCTGGGCCAAGCTCATTCCCAATGTGACATCTCGCATGATTGGACCGGATGACTCCTTCTTTGACCTTGGCGGTCACAGTATCCTCGCACAGCAAATGTTCTTCGAGCTTCGTCGCAAGTGGCGTGTTATTGACATCAGTATGAATGCTATCTTCCGCAGCCCGACCCTTAAGGGCTTTGCTGGCGAGATTGATCGCTTGCTAGCTTTGGAATCATTCGCAACAAGCGATGACAAGTCTCTAGCCGTGCAGGCTGCTAACGAGCCGGACGACGAGTACTCAAAGGATGCCGTCCAGCTTGTTAATGAACTACCTAAGACATTCCCTCAGCGTACCGAGCCTATGCTCACTAGTGAACCCACCGTGTTCCTTACTGGAGCAACTGGTTTCCTAGGCGCACATATCCTCCGAGATCTACTGACCCGTAAGTCACCTTCCACTAAGGTGGTCGCTCTGGTTCGGGCAAAGACCGAGGAGCAGGCACTTGAGCGACTTCGCTCCACTTGCCGCGCATATGGTTTCTGGGATGAAGCATGGACCCACAAGCTGCAAGCCGTCTGTGGTGATCTTGGAAAGCCGCAGTTTGGTCTTGCCCAGTCAGTGTGGGATGACCTTACCAACCGTGTCGATGCCGTGATTCACAACGGAGCTCTTGTCCACTGGGTCTACCCCTATGCGACACTTCGACCGGCTAATGTCATGGGTACCATCGATGCCCTCAAGCTGTGCGCCAGCGGAAAGGCCAAGCAGTTTGCCTTTGTCAGTTCGACTAGTGCTTTGGATAAGGATCACTTCGTCCAAGAATCCGAACGTATCATCGCCGCTGGTGGGAATGGTATCAGCGAAGACGACGATATGGAGGGCAGCAGAGTTGGCCTCGGAACCGGTTACGGTCAGAGCAAATGGGCCGGAGAATACCTTGTCAAAGAGGCTGGCCGCAGAGGCCTGAGGGGAACCATTATTCGCTCCGGATATGTTCTGGGTGATTCGGTCACCGGAACTACCAACACTGATGATTTCCTCATCCGTATGCTCAAGGGCTGCATTCAAATTGGCCTTCGCCCAAATATCTTCAACACCGTGAACATGGTGCCCGTCGATCATGTGGCCCGTATTGTCATTGCTACTGCCTTCCACCCACCTTCAACGGGCGTTAACGTCGCCCACGTTACTGGACACCCTCGTTTGCGCTTTAACCAGTTCCTCGGTGCGCTGGAGCTCTACGGATACAACGTTCCTCAGGTTGACTACGTGCCTTGGTCCACTTCCCTTGAGCAGTATGTCAACGATGGTGAGCACAATGACAAGGAGTCTCAGCATGCTCTGTAAGTACTACCCTTTTCTCGTCCCGTTAATGGATACAGACTAACCTTCTTTAGTATGCCCCTTTATCACTTCGTTACCACAGACCTTCCCTCCAACACCAAAGCGCCCGAATTGGATGACGCGAATGCAGCAACGGCTCTGCGGGCCGACGCCGCCTGGTCGGGCATTGACGCATCAGCCGGTGCTGGCGTGACCGAGGAATTGGTCGGCTTATACGCATCTTATCTCGTTCAAACCGGTTTCCTGCCTGCACCAACCGTCGCTGGAGCCCGTCCTCTGCCTGCTGCTCAGATCACTGAGGAACAGAAGAAGACACTGTTGAGTGTCGGTGGCCGCGGTGGTACATCTTGAAATATAGAAAAACTCATGTACTTATTCTGATTTTACAAAAGCATTTACACTTCCGAACTCGCCCCAGAAAATACGTATAAGCTTGAGCGATTAAAAAAACGTGGCTTGTATATATCCCGATAGTCCACGAAGCGTTTCGTGTCTGAAAGAAAAGCCCGATTCGCCAATCTCCCCCTTCCTCGGAACTCTCCGATTCACCTCCCCACTGTTTACTCCGAGAATTTATATAGTCCTAACAATATCATTTTTTTCTTGCTCTTTTCCACATCATACTTTCCACTGTTAGTATTCCATGATTGTTGAAGGTAAGTGTGTGAGCGGATGTTTCTATTCAACCTCCCCATCAATTTTCCCCACTTTCTTTTCTACTTCAACATGTCGATCACACCTGTTAGAGCTCTGTTAGAAGTACCGGTTGTTGGGGTTACTTGTCTCCCTGGTCATCCGTATAATTCTTCGGTCTCCCTCAGTCCTTTCCCCTCACCCGTCTCTGTCATATCCCACCTTTCTTCCTTTTCCTCTCCGTAGGTACTGCGAGACTCACCGGACGATCCGGTCCTATTGCGCGTGCAGCAGAGGCCCCCCGGTACTCACCGGGTCCTCTGGTCATGACTCGGTCGGTCTCAAGGGCCACAGCACTGTCTCAACGCTTCACAAGCCCTTCTCAACCTCCACACCCTTCTCCTGCGCCGGTCATCAAAAGGCCAGCGTAGAGTAACCCTCAAGCTTTGACATATCCCAAGACCAAGACCTCTAACATCTCTGGTGCGGATCTCACAGATCGTTATGCAGCAGGCCTGCGCCTGAACAAGGAATGGGCCGCACAGACAGCCCGCGACCATCCCCAACTCTTCCCTACCCTTGCCTCAGGCCAGAAGCCACAGATTCTTTGGATCGGATGCTCCGACTCTCGTTGTCCGGAAACTACCTTTTTGGGCCTTGAGCCCGGTGATGTCTTCGTGCATCGCAACATCGCCAACGTCCTTCACCCCGGCGACCTCAGCTCCTCCGCCGTTGTCGAATACGCTGTGCAATACCTGCGCGTCAATCACGTTGTGGTATGCGGTCACACTGCCTGTGGTGGTGTCTCGGCCGCGATGGGCAACAAGAACCTGGGTATTTTGGACCCGTGGCTGTTTCCCCTTCGCCAGCTGCGTGAGCGCAACCTGAAACTTCTGCAGTCAATGCCGGCTGGTGAGGCGGCCTCGAGACTGGCTGAGTTGAACGTTCGCGAGGGCTTAAACCTCATCAAACAGAAGAGTGTTGTGTTGAATGCCATCCGGGAGCGGGGACTCCAGGTCCATGGCTTGATTTATGATGTTGGATCAGGTGTGCTCAGTGAGCTGGATACTGAAGATTCGGAGGAGGTTATTAGGGCTCGTTTGACGGCTTTCCAAACGGAGTGAAGTAGCCAAGTTTTAATTTGTACTTTTCGGCCGAAGGGCTAAACTCATATGTAACTATAAGTAGCACATAATTTCTTAGATAGGGCGACAGCGACAGTGAACATGCATTTTATGAAATATATCTAAAAGTTTTTTTTTTTTTTAGGGAGAACATCTATGTACCATCAGAAATATGGTATGATGTATGGAGACGTGTACCAATCACCACGAAACATATTTATATATCAGATCCAATCAGGGTTAGGGCTTTGATCTACATGTTAACGGCGCACCTGTGAATTACCATATCGGGTTTATGTGCTAAAAAGTCTTTACCCGTCTCTTTACAATATATTAAGCGTGCGTTTTACCTTATATTTTTTTCGGCCACGGAGTTGCGTATGATGCCTCACCCGACTGGACGCTGATCCTTATGATAAGCAGTCCTTTGGAGATGCCGACTCCTTCCTATTGGCTGTTGAGAGGCAATATGCTGCTGCACTTAAAGTAGAGAATCTGAGAATGATTCCATGTAGAGTTCAATTCGAATATTTATAATAAAGATTTCTCTATGATTATACTGGTATAGGATTCACTAGCGGGTTTTTTTGTGGTGCGGGCCAATCCGGTACACAAAAGTAATAGATGAAAGTGCTCTTTCCTAGTTTATACTGAGGAGAGCTTCGCTGATATCAAAACTAACATCACCAAATCCTAGATTCTGGCTGAAGAAAAGTGCTTAAAGGAGGTAGGTAACGAAGATAAAATGATAATTGGACTGACTTAAAAGACTGAATGGGTCTGTTGGAATACACTTAGGGCCATGTTTTAATATCTAGCGATTACAACACCAGGTGTGATCGAAGTCAATTTTGCAGTATCGTGAGCAGGCTTAGCTATTGATCACTTTCCAAGTGCTACAACTCAAGGAACCCACTTCTCGTTCCCCAGTGCTATCTCGTACATTCACGGGAACTGTAGGTCATCTCTTCCCCACGTAACCGCTAAATTGACCGTATATTATCGTCTTCATTTTGATTGATTTGCTGGTATGACGTAGATGCCTTGTCCACTTACATCATCGCAGTTTCCCCTCGCGCTTTCTTCTCCATTTGACTCGGTCTCTCCGCGCCCTTGAGAGCGTCCACCGCCGACGATCCAGTACTAATAGTCGTAAGAGGGCTGTTTGTCTAGACCGGAACTTCCTTCGAAGGGCTTGCTAAATCGATCATCGTCACGAACGCAAACACCGCTCCACCAATCAACACCACACCATAGAGCGCGATCCACCCCCATTTCGTTTTATAAAACTGCGTGGGTATCCCCGTACGGCAATACACATAGTCAACAGTGTAGCCATCGTATTCCTGAAGCATTTCATTCGTCAGACTCACAGCAAGTGTATCAAAGGTATCTGCTATATTGAGCTTACCTAGATTCCAAACCGAGTCAACTGCTGCAGGGTTGCTTTGTTCATTCTCTATCGCCCCGTTATATCCGACTGCATCCTGCCGAAGGACGTCTGATATGCGGTAGTCGTGTTGGATCCCGTTGTAATATTTGTGAAGAACAAATGCTGCATATACTGGCTTAGGGCCCAGATTGCACTTGCAGTCATTGGGTATGAGGGTTTGCTTGAGTTATCCGGGAAATGTAGGACGAGGTCATACTGGCCAGCGTATGCGTAAAGCTCATTGAACTCCAGCGGTACAGACTCGTTGACTGGTGGCATACTCTCTGGCGCTATGTGATCTTGGATCCAGGAAGAGAGCAGAAAAGAATCCGGGTCGCGAACTGCATCAGTTGCTTCACTCACCTTCTCGCGGGGAATTTTTCCTTCCATGGTTGAGTTAATGGTCTTGACATAGTAGTATATAGCGCGCTCGTTTTCCAGAAGCGGCATTTCAGGCTATTTGTATTCATACTCTGGCTTAGTGTCGATCTTTGCCGTGTCTAAGTGGATTATGCTCATGGACCATATCAGGGTATTGACATCCTGCATGCTATTCCTCCTGTTCGGATCCCCCCGGTCGCTGGGCTGAGGTCGTAGCAAGGGGCGCTGGCAGTGAGTGAGCAGCCATTGATGAGTTGAGGAATGCTGGTAACAAGTTGTCGTATCAGTGTAGGGAAAAGCGTCATAGCATATCCTCGGTCCCCATAACCCCTTTTAAAGAAGGAAGTCGCTCCTATGAGCCTCGCCTCTGTAAGTGATTTAGCCACTGTTCGGGAGATAGTCGATTTCCCTGTCCCAACCATGCCATTCAGCCAGAATATGCATTTTCCTTGCGGCCGCCGAGCCCAGTCCATGATCTGGCTAAGAAGGTCGGTTCTAGTGCCTGGAAGATATTGATCTTCATTCTGGTTCATATACGAGTCTAACAGGGCCCCATGCGCGATTGGAAGTTGTTCGAGATCCATATTTTGGTTAGTAGCTTCTTCAAGGCCCGGTATCGCTCCAGTTCATGGGTGCATGCCCAGAGCGCTCTGACAGGGTCGAGAGAGAGGGTCTACTAGAGCCGTCTGCGAAGTAGTCATTATTCTCGAAGTAGTCAAAGCCGCCGTACTCCCCAATAGGATCATAGGTAGCCCTGTCGCAGGGCCTCAAGACCAGCTGTGTAGGGATTGAGTCCGTAGTGTCTTCACTGAAATCATCCAATCAAGATATTACAATGTCCACATTGGGGGTTTCCGAGTCGCATGTTCCCGGTAGGCTTCGGGTATGAGCCTTATGTTTGGGCCACGGAAGTGCCCGCAATGCAAAGTCGTGGGTGTGTTGTAGGACGTGGTCGATCAATTCGAGCGCGTCGAGAGATCCAGATGAATCGCAGAGAGGGCAGCACATTATTCCGTAGGATTTCATAGTGCCCCATTGAAGGAGAGTCTGGATATCATCCATCGGAAGCACGTCCGTGTGCTGATCCTGCACGTGTCCTGCCAAGGCCTCCAACCCGGAGAATATTGTGCCCGTATGGCTGCATATTAGACAAATTCATCTATTGGGACGATGGTCTGTTTTCACGTGGTTCTCCAAATCTCACCGAGTACTGTACAGGATATGTGGAGTCGGGCAGCCATCGGCGATGCAGGTATACGGGTGGATGTCCTCCACAAATGGAAGCATATAAGCTTTTGGGGGGCGGGCTTATCAAGTTTGACAAAGAAATTGATGGAGAACTAGACAATGCTCAGCGCCTCATTGCAACTCCAATACTATATGGGTATTCCCTAAATGACACGAAACGGGGTTCGTTCCACGTGGATGATTTGAAAAACATTGAGTGGGATGAGCAGGCCGTTGATTCACTGGTCCTACCGCGGGAAGTTTCCTTATGCAGCTCACTGGTCTTCCGGGGGTCGGAAAGACTCTTACTGCGGAGAGCGTTGCAGAGGTCATGAAAGTGCCTTTGGAACTGACGCTAGATGGTTTGAGAACAAATTGAAAGACATCCTGCGGATGATTCCCGGATGGGGTGCTCTTCTATCGCTTGATGAGGCTGAGGTCTGTATGGAATCCCGTGTGATTCAGCTAATCTCGATCACAATGAATTTGTCTCCACCTTTTTGAGGGTGCTTAAATACTACGAGGTATACTATAAGGTAAACTCCGACCTTGAGATCATCAACCGCCAGAAGATACGGAGGGAAACACGCAAAAGGACATGTTACTGATATTCTATCTTTCTCTCCAGGGTATTCTCTTCTGGTCCAAGGAACGTGAGCATCTATATGAAGATCTGAAAATGGTGCTTGCTCTGAGAAATTTACACAGATAATTCTATAAAAAAATATTCTATCAACACGAGCTAGTAACAGACTATCCAAAACAAAAAAATACAACTTTTGAGTTGGTAATTTTCTTCCAATAATATGTTGATACTCAAATGCTGAGGTGTTGCGTTGCATTCCGCCACTATCCGTCAGCCGAGTACGAAAGTCTAACGCCAGGCAACACCCAACCGTTGGAAAACACATCAGCCAAGACCTTTCCTCTCCGCATTCTATCAAGTCATGTTCGTCGACACAAGCTTAGCGCTCAAGCTAACAATGCCACAGTGTCCTAAAAAAAACCTCCGGCAAGGTCCGATCCCCTCCCCTGAACCGGCCCTGGCTGTCTAGGGCTACGGGGCTCTTCGTTTAGTCTCGTAAAACGACCCACTCCGTTCCCTTCGTTCCATACGTTCCATACGAGAAAATGTTTGAACTTTCAATTTGCCATGGCCGCTTAAGGCTGTGTGATACCCGGAACGCCGATCAAAATTTAATTGAACACTAAACATCAAAGCACCCTTCTCCGGGGCTCATCTCCAGGGCTGAGCAAAGACCCCTGAGTCGTCGGATGTCGGGCGCCACCGTGTCTTGGCTAATGCACACCCGCACGATCCAACTGATTTGACAATAATCCAAGGCATGGCACAAACTCCGATAGTATGTTGTGGAGCACGCGAGCAGTCAATTTTCTTTTAATTTTCTCCTCTCCCTTTTCCGCCCCCCTTATATTGTACAGTGTCTACGGATTGGAAAACAGTCCGTGAAGGCTTCCTCATGTTGGCCGCTTGTTTTGGGTCATTATGATTGTCACTCGTTTTCATCACCCGCAGCGATTGATTTTGTCTGTTTTGGTGCTTTCCAGTCTCTGCTCCAAGTTACTTCACATATACCAACATCGATCTCTTCCCCTCTACCTTTTGGCCCTCTATTTTCCAACATTCTTTATCCAGGAGATCCTCCTATTCATTGCAGTATGGATTCTCTTATATACAACCTCCGGTCGGTGGTCAGTGGCCGCCGTGGTCGTTTCAGCAATTGTCGCGTTGGTGCACCTTTTCCTAAATACGATCCACAACGATATTAACTTCTACCCTCAGGTGCATTAATTTGGTAGCAACGGCGTCGCAAGTTAGTTTCTATTCTCAAACCGGCAGCGAAATTCGATGGGATGCGGCCAGGTCCGTGGGCGCGAGTCGGCAGGGAATGAAGTTGATATTGAGTGGACTGGTGCCTATGGCGGCCACGACAACAGTGATCTCGGTGGCTTCTTGGCTTATGGCTCAGGGGATCTGGAATCTCATGACCCGCTGGCTATGCTCCCTCCACGCACTCGGAGACGCCAAGACTTTGGGCATGTTGCCAGGCCCCTCGGATCTGAGAAATCTAGTGTCGAATAGACCTCGGGTTTGGACCATAGTGGGTACTGGACTAACGATCGGACTCTGGCTGATCCGACCAGCAATCCCATATAATCATATGACGGGAGCTTTGCCCTTCACCATGCTTGGAGAACAATCTCGGGTTCGTCGCATGACTGTCGAAACATTTCCGCTGCCTGAATTGCTAGCGGAGGAATATCAGGAGCCTGCGAATGGTCACTATAAGGGATGGGCACCGACATTGGACGACTCGGGTAACACTGCCTATGGAGATAATAAGCCAGCCTGGGCGCATGGCCCTCTTCCTGCTGCGTTTGAGAGATGGATTGTGAATCCCGATTTAAACACGGCCGAAATTAGCTTGGAGGCGTCTAACTCGACCGTTCAAAGCGTATCCGAGAGAAGCGAAAAAGAATCTGATTCTAAAAACCAGAACAAAACAGCAGAACCACGACACTACTTCTATAACCCCGTTCAAGACCCCATGAGGATAAGCAACCTTGACCTGGAACCACTTGGTCCTCTGCAGGAGGCTCTGAAGGACCATGCCATCCCGATCAACCACATCGTCTTCGTATTCTTGGAAAGCGGCAGAAAGGATCTCTTCCCCCTCAAAAATGATTCTCGCTTGTACAGCCAAATCCGTGATTCGTATGAACTATACGGAGAGGAGGATGAAGCTGATCTACATGACAAACTGTCTCAGGTTACCCCCGTCGCAGAGATGCTTACAGGGGAGCAGTCCGGCTTCGACTCGTCGGGTAACTCAACGAATTCTGGACTAGGTGGTCTCAGCTTTGACGGGATATTGTCAGGGAGCAGTCTCTCTGCTAAATCGCGTCTTGTCAATTACTGTGGTCTCGCACCGCTCCCGGTGGACTTCATGCATGAAAATGATATCATTCCATACCAGCCATGTCTGATGCACATTATGGATCTATTCAACCAGCGCAAAAATATTTCTACCTCTAGAAATTCCACCGACAGTCACCTGGAACGGGAATGGCAAACCATCTATGCGCAGTCTGTCACTGGAGAATTCCAGGCTCAGACTAAGCTTATAGATCTGCTCGGTTTCAGCGAGGCACTGTACTCGGAAAACATTGATGTGGAGGGGGCGAAATACTTCCATGAGGACATGGAAAAGATCAACTATTTCGGGTATGTTGTCAAGCAGAATGCCCTCGTGGCTGTATCTGTGTAAATACTAAATTGGTGCAGTTATCCCGAAACCGAGGCCCGCCCCTACATCAAAGACATGATCGACGAAACGCTTCGTCAGAACAAGAGACTCTTCCTTTCACATTTCACCAGCACCACTCACCACCCTTGGGGCACACCCGAAGGCTGGGAACGAGAAGAATATTTCGGTGAACTCCACAAGTCACAACATGAACCCATGGATGCCTTCCTCAACGCAAACCGCTTCGTCGACACATGGCTTGGCGACCTAATGAAGATGATTGGAGAAGCCGGTATTGCCAACGAGACCTTGACGGTCTTCGTGGGAGACCAGTACGTGCATTCCTACCACTGACCAACAAACCTGGTATCTAACCAACAAAACAGCGGCCAAGCATTTGGAGAAGACTGCCCTATCACAGGAACCTATCACAACCCCCACATCAGCAACTTTCGTGTACCCCTAGTATTCCACCACCCCTTATTACCTCGCATGCACCTTAATGTCAACGGCAGCGCCGTATCCATCCTCCCCACAATCCTCGATCTCCTCGTGAACACCAACTCCCTCAACGCAGACGACACAGAAATCGCCCTGGATCTGATGAACGAGTATGAGGGCCAGTCCCTCATCCGGCCGTACCGCACCTCGCACAATGGCCGCGAAGCCTGGAACATGGGCGTTATTAATGCCGGTGGCTCAATGCTGAGCGTTGGCTCTGCTGCAGTGCCATGGCGCCTCAACCTGCCATTGAACAATGACTTTGAGTACCGGTTCACGGACTTGAATAAAGACCCGTACGAGCTTGAACCTGTCACGGGCTGGACTATGGGGTCGCTTGCTGCGGAGGTTCATTCCAAGCATGGGCCCGAGGCTTTTGATTGGGCTCAGAAGGCTGAAAAGGTTGGCCTTTGGTGGGTTGCAGAGCGGAAAAAGCTTTGGGATTATCGTGATCCTGATGAGTGAGGTGCTGTTTACGATAGCGAAAAGCACGTGTTTGTTTTGTTTTCTTTTTGGTCTCGGGGGCGAATTGCATAGCATGCACTCTGGGGTGTATGTCTTTTTTTTCTTAGCCAGCTCACTACTGGCTACCCAGTATCTATTAGATGTATGTAATATTCGAGCTTAGTAGACCTGCTGTATATAAGCAAGATATGATATGTGCCGTTTTGCTATTCCTATCGATTCTAGGGCAGCTATGGTGGCACTTAACAGTCAACATGTCAGACCAGCTGCTTCATCAATTAATATAATTACTACATCCATGGACGTATGTGGCGTGCATACAAATCAATATGGCAGTATCCAAGGCGGTAAGCCCCTGGAAATGCAGATCGTCCTTTCAGAAAGTGCCAAGTCAGAGAGAAGTTTCAAATATACTTAGGCACACCCAGGATCCGGAGAATTATGCTTATGTGGCTGAAATTGGAGAACAATGGGAGTCAAATGTTACCAACTTTACGCTTGATTCGTTGGCCCTATGGGGTATAAAGTGACATTATTACCGACAGCCGAGAAGTGCTTACGAGGCCTCATGGGTTTTGCGATCCACATGAAGATGATCATGTATCTTGGCGGGAATAAAGCACCACAATTTCTACGTTTCACCCCTTCACTGCGTTAGAGAGGGTCCAATTATAATCACATTGGCTTGGCCCTTCAGCCACTGCCATTGGTCCATGGGATTCAGTGCCTCCTTCGATCCGCACATATCTTACCTTGTCTAGACCCCCGACGATGGTCCCCTTTCCTTTTCTCTTCTTCATGACTTCCCTATACCACGCTCCTTAAAGAATGCTGTTTCTGAGCGTTTCATTGCTGCTATGGCTGTGCCAAACTGCGCTGGCGCAATATTCCAGCGATGACCTCATGTCATTCGTTACGGTATGTGTCCCATATCCCCCAATTTGATCCCGCTGACACCGCGTTCTCTAGCTCCCCGATGTTCGGGCAGTGAAATTCAATGTCCAAAACAAGAACCGCGAGCGCCTTAGCCCCGGTTACTGGTTCGTCGCTCCTTACCTACACATGGGCCCCGACCCACCGTCGACATTGTACGAGCAATATCAGATCGGTCCCCATATCTACGATGGAGAAGGAGTGCGTCTACACCAATCCCCTGCGATACAGACCCCGACGGCTGACCATATCTCGGTATAATAGCGCCTCATCTGGACTGGCTCCCAACAATTCGACAACCGAAACGTCTTCGATTTCAAAGTGGTCAACAGTCTAGGCCCTGACCCACAACTTTCGATGATCTTGCAATCCTCGTGGCATTCGAAACTAGACACCGGGTATGGACTAGTCTTGACCAAGGATTATCAAGTCGAACGAAAGATTCCTCTGCGGGCGGATCTCGGCATTTTTGACATCCACGAGTTCAACATCCTAGACGACGGTAAAACTGCGCTGGTCACGATCTACCTTTCTCATGAGATTACCCTAGAGGAATTCGGTCGCCCGGAAGAGTCTACTTGGCTTGAGACCGGCGGGTATGCTGAGATCGATATGAATACTGCCGAAATCATCCAATCGTGGGACTCTTTTAATCGCGTTCCTATGCCCGAGACTGTCCATTACACCGCCCATTCTCCGGCGGAGGGGCTTCCTGGCTGGGATTATCTGCATATAAACTCAGTTGACAAGAATGAAATTGGAGACTACTTGATCTCCGCACGGTTTACGAATACTATTTACCTCATCTCCTGCATGGATGGAAACATCATGTGGCGATTGGGTGGAAAATATAGTGATTTCGAGCACGATTTCACCTTTTCGAAGCAGCACGACGCGAAGTTCATAGAGTCGAATGGGACGCACCATGTTATCTCGTTCTTGAACAACGCCTCGGACGAAGAGTTCAACGAGGAAAATATGTCATCAGTTCTATTTGTCGAGTTGGATACCAGCATAAAGCCTATGACGGCTAAAGTCATCCGGCGCTACAACCGCCCCGATCACCAGCTGTCGAGACTCCGAGGCAATGCCCAGCTGCTTCCGAATGACAATGTGTTCACCTGCTGGAGCAAAGAGGGCTATATTTCCGAACATGGCGCTGATGGAGAACTATTGATGACTGCCAACTTCACCTCCTCCCGCTATTCATCCTACCGCGGGTACAAATTCGAATTCATCGGTCGCCCCACGGCTCCACCAGACATGGTGGCGTCTGTCTATGGCACCGATGAGACCAACATGGTGACCACGTTCTGGGTCAGCTGGAACGGCGCAACTGATGTCGTAGAATGGAAATTCTATGCGCAAGCCTCCGAATTCGAGGACCCTGTCTTTATTGGCAAGACCCCCCGATCCGATTTCGAAACCATGTACATTGCCCGCGGATATCTGGACTGGGTATCGGCCGAGGCAGTAGATGCCAATGGCACCGTCCTAGGCAGATCTGAAATGCACCGAAGCAAGTTCCCCGACTGGAAGTCTGTCGGATACAGAGGGAAGTCAAGCACACCTATTCCGGCTGACCCATCGACCGTCTATCAAGCAAGCGATAGCACAGCAGGAGACAGTACGGTCGTTGAATCTGACCACGCGTCACCGAATGCAGCCGATACCCAAACCCAGAAGACCATCCAAGTCCTCAAGCATACATACGATGCTATCCGCAATATTAGCGGTATCTTCTCTTTTGTTTTGCTTCTTTGTCTGTTTGCCGGCGTTATGGCAAGCTATCTGGTCATCCGTGGCTGGAGGGTCCGTTTCTACCAGCGTATTCGCACGGAAGATGGGTTTCCAGGTGAGCGGGCACATCTCGCATCTTCGCATGAGGATTAATTTTGGCTTTGGTCGAAAGCATGGAATGCTTTTGCATTATTTGTGGGAGTTTTTGTACATAATTTTCGGGTCTTTGAAATCTAGTCCAATGTGTATATAGTACTGGTAACTGATTTCATCGACCCGGTATACAGTCCAACTTTCGGGAGAAGTGTTTAACATGTTCACGCAATTGAGATAATCGGCATGAGGTCGGTTTCTCAATGGCATGTATACTAAGTGGAAGTCAATCGACTCATATTTTTACCTCATACCCAACCGCCGGCGACCTCCCAGCATGAGTGCTGATCTGATTGGCCAGGTCACCTAGATACGCTAGTGTCGTCTATTTTTCAATCCTCCCTTGCCTGCTAATTTAATCCTAACATCTTAAATTTTTTCAAATCTTTATCCTTCCCCCTTTCACCACCGACCTCCATGCAAGCATTAAAGCCCAACTAGGGTCAGTTATTATACTGGCTGTGAAATATTACTGTGGAATCTTCTTCCGGATTACCCCCTAATGCTAGCATATAAAGCCTAATATTTCTTGAAACCCCAAGATCCCAGGGGAGGGGATCTGGGATCTAGACCTTGAAAGCATCAACGCGACTCTGCGCGGGTTGGGCGTTGGGAGGGGCTACATATAACCGTGATAGCGGTGTACTCGAACTTGATGCAATCCTTCCGATAGTGATGCAAGCAGCTCTGATATCACCCACCGAAGCTGCTCAAGGTGATACAGACCGAAAGATAGGGAACCCCTCATGAGGGGTATCCCGTGAGGGGAATTAGTGACTCTTATCTCTGTTTGAGCGTCACGATTCCAGAGTGCCCGGAGTCTAGAGTCCGTGTCTCGCAGACACTGATCAGAACCTATGTGTTGCCCTCAATTTGAAGGTTGTCACACAAGATATCCTTCAAATATCTCGATTGAGACCTGTTTACTCCAATTGGAAAAGCCGCCGTAAAGCGGTACCCCATGTTACGGCCCACAAATTTTACTTGATAATAACTGGAAATGTCCCTGCCCGCACGAAATTCCCGGTACAGGTCTCGGGAATAAATGTGGCAACATTCCCGAGAAAATTATTCCCGAGGGTTTTTTTTTCCCGTGAATCTAGATGTCGGACAGGTTCAAATAATTTTTTGGCTCTGTTGTTTTTGTTTCTTTTAAAGCTCAACCTTGGAAACCCGTTTTGTTGTGGTCAATCAATTGCACAAATATCCACCATGCCCTCAACAAGCTTATGCCAAGATGAGGCATGCCCTCCATACAGCCTTATGGATGACTATAGCGAAGGAGCTCACCCACAAATCCTTGAAGCTCTTTTGCGAACAAACTCTACTCAACAAGTCACCTATGGAAATGATGAATACAGCATTTGTGCCCGGCAATTGATCCGAAACAAGATCGGTTGCGAGGAGGATGAGGCAGATATCTTCTTCGTACCCAGCGGAACCTCTGCGAACCTCATTTCAATCGCTAGTTGCCTAAGGCCTTATGAGGCTGTAATTACTCTGGACTCGGGTCACATTGCCTCCAAAGAGGCAGGTGCGATCGAGGCAACCGGTCACAAACTTATCCTCGTGCCTGCAGTTGACGGCAAGATGACGCCCACCAATCTCCAAAAGGCAATCCAGCAAAATCAATTCTACCCTCATATGGCCAAACCCCGCCTACTTTATATCTCAAATGCTTCCGAGACTGGCACTGTCTACACGAAACGCGAGCTGAGCAGCCTCTCTGCTATTTGCAAACAATCAAATCTCCTACTTTTCATGGATGGAGCACGAATTGGTACAGCAATTTGCTCAAGGAAGAACGACCTCACTCTACGGGAGATATTCGACATGACCGATATTTTCTGGATCGGTGGCACCAAAGCCGGTGCTCTGATGGGAGAGGCAATCGTCGTCAAGAAGCCGCTGGCCGATGGTTTTGTTTTCCACCTCAAACAGCATGGCGCTTTGCTAGCCAAGGGCCGCATTCTTGGAGTTCAGTTCATGGAGCTCTTCCGATCAGACTTGTTCTTCGCACTGGCCACGCATGCCAATGAGATGGCTCAGAAGATCTCAACCAATTTTGAAGAGTTGGGTTATAAGTTGGCTGCGGATACCGAGACAAACCAGGTGTTTGTTATCCTTCCTCGGGAATTGGTTCGGAGACTGCAGGACAGATTCCGATTCTATGTTTGGGAACAACTTGATGATGGAAACTCCGTGATTCGGCTTGTGACGTCCTGGGCCACGGATGAGCTGGAAATTGATAAGTTCAATGCGTGGGTGCAACAGTGGACAGTGGCAACCAACATCTGAAGTGGTTCCCTGTCCATTTACTGTTGCCCACAGGGATTTGTTACCACCATAAAGACACCCAACATTAATATAATAATAAGAAGTCAAACATCATACCAAAATTCTTCATAGATCCAATCGAGTCAGCTGATCGCACTAACCACATTCGGATACTAGGATATCCGTGTAACTCTTGCTCCTTCAGACGTGTGTCCAGCCGTTCAATTTAATCAATTAATCGACATAAATGGTTGAATTGGTGCAGTTGCGCTCCTACATTGATCCGATGGGCTTGAGTTTGTCTTAATATGCCCCACGATACTCCGTACTTGACAGCCACTTCTTTTTTTACGGCCCACTCCACTCTTCCCCGTATGTACACTCAATGAGGCTGTCAATATCGTGTGATGCTTGTCGGTAAGTATCGGTCGGAAATATTAGGCGTATCATATTATCTGATCTTTTGTTGCAGGCAAGCAAAAGTCAAATGCGTTCATGAAGGGCAACCGCCCTGTCAACGTTGCTTGAAGACTAAGAACCAAGGATGTAGTTTGACAGATCCCCGCACCTCAAGGCAGAAGACACGGAGAAATACTGTCTCATCCAAAACTCCAAGAAAACGAAAGGCATCATCCGTCCTATCGCCGAGGACTGGAGATGCAGCAAGAAGCACCACGGAGGATGTTCCTGTGGCTCAAAACCCATCGAAGGATCCCATAACAGCTCTGTCGCCAGCAATCGTCATCAGCGCAGTGGAAACGTACAGAAAAAAGTTCCCAATCACCAATTTTCTTCATTACCCCTCTTTAATTTCTGACATATCATCCAATGTCCACTCGGTGGACTCCGTCTTTGTGGCCTCGGTCCTTTCCTTGTGCGTGCGGTTTATGAACAGCGATGAACTCGAAGAAGAAGAAATCTATGCCGACTATGCACGCAGAAATCTTGCGCAGCGCGTGCTTGAAGCCCCCTCGCTTTATCTTGCCCAATCCCTTGTGATGATCTCATTTTATGAGTGGGGTACTGGGCGACCATATCAAGCTTGGATGTATAGCGGTATGTATCGAATCCCCAACTTTTTGTAGAGCACTAGATGACAAGTAATAGGCATGGCGACATATATGATCCAATCCCTTCTGAAGATGGCAGATGATAGTATGGAGCACAATCCTCAAGAGTTCCACGCATCCCAAACACAATATGAACAGCTGGTCCGAACTTATTGGTGCTGCTTTGCACAAGATTGCGAGCTGAGCTCTGGAGCCCGTCAGCACTTTGCGCTATCATTCTCCCAGATCTCGGTTCCTCTCCCTATCAGTGATCGGGACTTCACGTTTAATCATACGCCAGCCAGCAGGTTGATGCCTGCTGATATGAATAAAGACTGCTTGCTAGCAAAAAATCTTACGATTGAGCATGGCCTCACAATTGTCACTCGAGGATTCGACATATTCGTCCGAATTCTAAGGTTTGCGAACGAACACCGACGAGCACTGGCTTCTTTGTCTTCAAGCGACTCATCTACATCCCCGCTCCTCTTGACTTTGCAGGTCCTCAAGGAGGAACTGGATGAATGGAGGTTTCTTCAGGATGTAACGGTTCGGTTCCCGGCTACCAGCGTTCAGTCACACGTAGCTCTCGGGTATGGGGAGCTGTTTGCGTATATCAATATGGTTCACTGCATGAGGTATTTACACTTGTTCGGCACATCCCAAGCGATGATACTAACACCGCTTCTTTTAGCATCCTTTTTCTCCACAGAGATCGCTTCTTATCCAGCCTCAAACCCCATTCCGACGTTTTCCACGACACAAATGATAACCCGCAAGGCGAACCCGATACAATTAAACAGCTATTCGAAGCCGCTCAGCAGATTGGAGGTATCCTTAATGCACTAGATGCCTCGGGTGCATCTGTCATGTCACCATATTCCGGCTTCAGCGTCTTTGTCGCTGCTCATATCAACATGTACGGAACAATTGCACCACAGCGATATCCGGGCGGTCTCGAACGTGCCGAAGAAGAAAAGACTCGAAATCTTGACTACCTCGAGCGACTAAGTAAACTCTGGCCCGTTGGTCGCAGCTGGGTGAATATTTTAGACCTTTAACCAAACATTACAGCTAACAATAATCAGTGGCGAACGGTCCAAGAAGCAAATCGATTCTACGAAATAGTCAAGAATAACCAAGCCCACTCCGAGTCTGGAATGCATAGCCCTAGGAGATTTGCCCTGGCAGGTACCCTGGATGAATATGGTGACATCCGATCTCGTCCGAGCAGAGACGCGTATGCGACTCGGGCACGAACCTCTGAATCCCGTGATACCCACAGCTCTCATGCCCGTGGAGGAACTTTACCGTCGCCTGGTCTTGGTGGTGAAACCAACTTTCTTGCCAGGGAAAATGCCACGTTTGGTAGTCATCATGACTTTGAAACTGATATGTTTCAATGGCCATTTATTGATGGATCGTGGTCCCTTGGGTTTGATGCGGGATTGGATGGGTTGTGGTATAACTCGGGGTTATTTGACACAAATCTGTCTCTTAGATGATGCTGCTCTTCTTTTTTGGGGCAGATATGTCTCTAGGGCGTTTATTGCTTTACGAAATCCCTAAAAAAAAAAAACTCTATTTTACCATCATACCGTTGGGATTTTATAATTTCTAACGGTATATATATATCGCCAGGATTTGTTGGCTATTTGCTTCTCAGTATTTCCACAAGGGAATAACACTGCAACTGTGTTCATTAAATAGATATTTGAACGAACGAATTTCAATCAAATGTGGAACAAAGCTAACAAGTCTTCATTCAAATATTAGTTATAAGGGTGTATGCCTAACATGAATGATTTGATAGAATTGGCTCATAAGACTAACATGGAAAGCCCTTCCATCAACCATTCCAATGGTCGAGCAGTAACTCGGCTACATCTTCCTTGGTCTAGTGGTGATGATTTCCGCTTGTCATTAATACCGATAAGCGCGGGAGACCGGGGTTCGATTCCCCGAGGGAGAGATTTCTTTTTTTGCCTTTTTATTTATTTAGTTCTAGATATTTCTTTTTTATCCATGTCCCATTGTTCCCATTATAACCAAGAAAATGAATGGCGGAGAATAATCGTGTGGGAGAACCATATCTGAGGCGCATCTTGACTTCTACTAGTACATATTTACAATGTTAGGATTCAAAACACTCCGCAGCGAATGATTTCATAGATAACTATCTAAACGTTAAGGTTAAATGCAACCTTCCGTGCGATTCTATCAAGACGCGCACCCATATCATTGCATTTGCACTGACACGGGTCCTTCTTAAGAGCCAATACTACATGAACCAAGTCATGCTCCATGCCAAAGAACACATTCTCGAACGTGTAACGACCATTCTCCTCACGGCACCAAAAGGCAGTATTCCGACGAATAATATCGCTATCCGGAGCCTCAGCGGCCATACGGAGTGCAATGTCTATGATCCGATCCGCCTGAGCAGATAGCTTTACTACCGCCCGAGAGACATCTATGTGGCGCTCCGCTCCTCGACCATCTGGGTCGCGCCGGAGAATATGGGCTTGGGCATCTAAGTTGTCTCTGAAGCTGCGGCACTCGTGCTGGAGCTTGTCTTGCCAGGATGAGAATACCCGAGGCATGGTTGCGGTGGGCACTGAAGGATATATTCGAGTAGACGAGGGACTTGGGGAGTATTTATATTAATATTGTTATTTATATAGTTGGCGCGGATACCCCCACAAAGAAGAGAAAGGAAGTTATGAAGACCATTGTTTGGCTTTTGATTGGAAACAAAAAGGGCATACACGTCAACAAAGACCTAATATTGTCCGTCTTTCAAGGTTAATTGAATAGGACAAGGACGATCAATTGTAAGTGGCAAAATAAGCGTACACTCGCAACAGTATATGCAGGTAAAAAAAAGAGAGAAGAAAGAAGACAGAAAGAAAATTCATTATGGTAATTAATGATGGTGGGTATATAACATTGAGAAATTTGACAAAAAGACATCCCCCGTTAAGACGTTTCCACGGTCTGTGATACAGCCACCGTCTTCCTGATGCCGTCCTGGTTGTAGATCGACTCACCAGCCTCCGGGGGACCAGCAAATGAAATTAGATGGCTTTGGTCACCAAAGTTTGTCACCTTGTCCCAGTCAGTAGCAACATTCGAAGCCGGGGCTGACTTTCTATCACTCAACGGATGGGTAGAGCCGCCGTTCTCGTAGTATTTTTGCGACGAGTAGTTCTTCTTGTAATAAGCCAACATGACATTGAGGACAGGTAGACAGGCGCAGATCAATCCAACACCTCCCTCGGCATTGCTATTGGGTGTTAGAATAAAGGGGAAGGAAAATCAACAGGGAAGGGGGGGCATGACATACCCAGATAAGATGACAGTGACGAACATGATGCTCTCATCCTTTGAGCCTTTCAACACGACAACCAACCGGTAAAGACTGAATGCGGTGGCTAGTCCACCACAACCCAGTATGCCTATCACGCGGAGCTTTCGATTGCGTGACATTTGCAAAGACCAAGTCAATGGCAGTGGGAGAATAAGGATGATGAGGTCACTGACGACACTAATCACGGAGTCGGCGATGAGGGCAGCGGTCTGGTCGAGGCAGCTTCCCTCCACTTGGTCACCGAGCCAGTATTTGGGGATCGGGTTACACATGCAAATCTTGACGACCAGAGCGACAATGTAATAGCAGCATAAGCAGCCGAGGAAGGTATAGATGAACCAGACTTTGCCGCGGTAGGGGGAGAAGATGCGGGTAAGGATCGCCAGGAGGGCGATTTTGACGAAGAGCGCCATCGGACAGTAGAGAATGGTGGCAATGTAGCAGAACTTTCTGAACGCTATTTGCTCCTTGGGGGTGAGCCCGTCCATGTAGTAACCTCCGCCATGTTCGCTGACTAGTCGAGTATGTAAGTATGTAGTTGGTTGCATGTGGGAAGTCTAGCACCTACTGACGATGCCGATTGCACAATATCCCATAAACAGGAGCTGGATGAAGTCAGTTTTGGCCAATCAATCATTCTATGTATCTTGCTCAACATACCCAAGATACCGCACAGGCAACTAAAAGAATGGTTAGCCAAATCTTCGAACAGTGTGCAAGGGACCAAACTCACGATCTTCAACTCCTAGGGATTGCTTGAATCGAAACCGGGTATAGAATCGCAACAGCACGAATATAGTCACGACTGGAATACATATATATTGTGTGACGAGATTGATAGTATGCAAGGCATCCGTGGGGTTCTTGACAGTCATTATGGGCTTGAAGTTGAAGTCGCCCCCCTTACAATGTAAAGTAGCGGGGAATCGACAAGATAAAAGAGGTTCGCATCGTGAAAATGAGGATAGACAGGGAAGACGATCCTCAGTGGAGACTTGAAAGCTATCGAACCACTACCCTCTTATGTACTATGTAATACCTAGTGGCGCGGGATCCATGACGGCGATAATTGACCAAGGAGATGCGTTTGACCCCACCACCCTGGATTTAGTCTTACCGAGATTTTATGAAATGGTTCTTTCGAGATTTTCCATGAATAACGCTAGACGACGCTATGATTATGTTTATACTCCACCCGGGTAGCCGGGCAAATAATATCGATTCTAGTGTCTCGTATTTGTCCGATCCGAAATTTGCATCAGTTTGCCACCAACACCGTTGTTTTACCAGATAAAAAATGGGTCCTAGTTGAACCCTATATTGACTAGCCGAGGCACTATAACAGTGACAGCAACAATAGCTTTAGTTAATGATCGACCTTGGGCCGAAAAGGGGTGTGTGTTTGTGTGTGTTCTTTCTTTTTCCTCTTCTATAATCTTCCGCAATATTTTCATTCAATAGTTAAATCGGCATAGAAAAGAAAAGAGAAGAAACAATGACTATCCATTACTTGGACGGCAAAGATTCCGGTCTCTTCAAACCTTTGACTATTTCAAATGGCAACATTACCCTCGAACATCGTGTCGTCCATGCACCTCTGACCCGCAACCGTGGTGAGCCATTGAATCCTACGAGCACCCCGGATCACCCCAATCGTATTTGGGTTCCTGGAGATGCGGTTGTGGAGTATTATTCCCAGCGTGCAACCAAGGGTGGCTTGATAATCTCGGAAGGGATTCCACCATCGCTTGAGGTAAGCATCAAACCCAAATTTTTAATGGCCAAATGGCATCATTGCCGGTCCTATTTAGGATAATCGGCTGTGAATTGGAACTCGCCTAATTATATTTTTCAAACTTTATAATATATTTTTTTAATTCTTTTTTAGAGCAATGGAATGCCCGGAGTACCGGGTCTGTTCAACTCCGAACAAGCCACGGGATGGAAACGAGTCGTGGATGCCGTTCATGCTAGGGGAGGTGTTATCTTCTGTCAGCTCTGGCACGCTGGCCGTGCAACGATCCCTCAAATGACTGGATCGCCCGCGGTTTGCCCTTCGGCTTCTGTGTGGGATTCCGCGACGGAATGTTATTCGCATCCGCCCGTCGGGTCCACCGAGCCCGTGCCATACGCCAATCATCCGCCTATCGAAATGACGGTGGATCACATCAAACAGACTATCGACGATTATTGTATTGCGGCTAAGACTGCTATGGATATTGGCTTTGATGGTGTTGAGATCCATAGCGGAAATGGTTACCTGCCGGAACAATTCTTGAGTTCCAACATCAACAAGCGTGAGGATGCTTACGGTGGTACTCCAGAGAAGCGCTGTCAGTTTGTGTTTGAATTGATGGAGCAGGTAGCCAAGACCATTGGTGAACACAATCTCGCTATTAGATTGTCGCCATTTGGTATGTTCAATCAAGCACGCGGCGAACAGCGTGTTGAGACTTGGACTCACCTGTGTGAGGGTCTGAAGAAGACTCTTCCGTCACTGTCGTATGTCAGCTTTATTGAGCCGGTGGGTTTTTTTTCTCTCTTCTTTTCTTCTATGTAATGGCACACTACTAACCTACCCAGCGTTACGAACAAATCTTTGGTGCCGAAGAAAAGGATAAGTTCCTTGAGAGCTGGGGTCTGCTGGATGTGACCCTGGATCGTTTCCGCCAGATATTTGGTTCCACTCCGTTCTTCTCCGCTGGTGGGTGGGACGACCAAAACTCCTGGGGAGTAGTGGAATCGGGTAAATACGATGCTCTGTTGTATGGTCGATACTTTACCAGCAACCCAGATCTGGTGCACAGACTGAAGGAAAAGATCCCCATGGCTCCATATGATCGTACTCGGTTTTATGGACCATTTGAGGATAATACCTTCCATTATACGGATTATCCTACTGTGGATCAGTAGGTACATAGAGTGTACATAGAGTGTACATAGTTATAGTATACAGACCTAGATATGCTTGAAATTCTTTTTTTTAAACGGAACATTGGAACCTTGGAACGTGAAAAGGTCAGAGTCCAGACCAAAAGTCCACAAAATGATCCATGGTTCAAAAGCTCTCGGAATTCTCCAAAATAAAAAAATATGACATAAATGACGGGGCTCTAGAATTTGACGATCTCGGGGTACTCGGGGAACAAAAAGCCTATTCTCGGGGGAATTGCCGTGATTAAGATCGTCCAAAACCTAACCGAAAAAACCCGGCAAAGATATCTCTTTGGTGCCAATAGTCAGTATGTATTCGATATTATATTGCTCAAAAACTATTGCTCAAAACTATTCAAAACCATTCTATACTATTCAAAACTATTAACGAGGTCTAGCCCTACGGAAATATCTGAATTTGACTTGACACTTTGGGCCCACATTGGAAAAGCTCATCCACTTCACCCGTCCGCACGGCTGGAGACTATTTACCAATGAGAAGGGACGGTAAAGAAAGGGGATGAGAAGCGACCGTGAGGGTCCATCACACAGCCTTCCCTTTACTTCTTCTCTTTTTACCGCCGATTTCGATGCCGATGTACTTTGTACTCCGTACAAGATAATCGTATTTGTCGATCATGGATATGCATCCTCATTTATCGCCGGTAAGCGCACCTGTGGGACCCATATGACGCATGTGACACGATTGAAATACTCCGCCATTTTTAGCACTTCGTAGAGATCACATGTCCTTTGATCGAATATCTCCATAGCATTTTCATTCAACCCGTATATCCTAAGCGTTGCAATTCAAAATGACATTACCAAACGTCTTTATAAATGACGTTTCGCTTGAAGGCAAGCTGGAAAAGACCGAAAGAATAAGCGCGCTGTTGCTGAGCACTTGGTAGACTGAAAGGAGATTAGTGGATTGGACCAAGGGCATGAGTTGACTTCTTTGATATCAGGCCCATCATGAAATAACATTTGTGACAGGAAACCATATCAAGATGACTGAAGTCTTGTGTTTTGAGATAAACTGTGCATCCCAGGTGGCGCTTCTTGTTTTTATTTAATTTCTCCATCTATTTAGGTCAATCGCAAATCACGCCCACAGGCCACTCAATCCATTGATGGAATTCCACTTCCAGAGACTCCCGAATGCCTGTGATGACATGTCGATCCCAAGCCATCATAAGCCATGAGGATCTCATAAACTTCAAAAGAATACACCAATAAGCAAGGACAATCAATGAGAGTGGTTCCTTCTCCTCAAGAAGACCGATGAATTCCTCTGGCCGCCTGTATATCCATCCAACGACAAAGGGCATCAAGACAACACCGTCCTTCCCAGCGCTTCGACACTGGTATGCTCCCTCAAACATTTCGAGCAAGTTTTCAAGTGCATCGATGTCTATCTGGCCCATGGAACTCCCGCTGGTTTGCGTTTCGATAAAACGTTGAAGTTCCTTAATATGAAACTGATGTTCCCGGAGCTCATCTTGTAACAACGGGCTAACACCTTGAATAGCAGGATCCGGTTGAACTTGTAAGACCCCGGTAAAGATTTTGTCATGGCTAGACAGCAAAATTGATCTCACTCCTCTCATAAGAATGAGCCATTCAGCCTTCCCCGTCTCACTGAACACGAGGTATTCACCAGGTTTTGGACCGTGTGCAAAATAGACAAAACATATTAGCACTGTCGACATGTAAATCGACTGACAGTTCTCTGGGTCAAGACTCGATAGAATAGCCGACACAGATCGAATTCCAAACGTGAAGTGGTCATCTGCCTGCATCACATACTGGTCTCGTACCTCGGGGTGGAGGTAGCCTAGATGCAAGGCTGCCAAGGCTAATAGGAGGTGGAAGATGGACGGTGAGGAGAATCCCCATTGTGGAAGGTGAGTTTGCCAAACGTGGTTGTGGTCGGTGGTTTCGTCCGTTAGGGTACGGTATGTCTCTGTGACAAAGTGGTGGAAGAGTTGTAGGTCGGCGAATGAGAGAGTAGCTTGGGTCTGTGATAAGACGCTGGAGCTTTTGCAGTGGACTTCCGTCGATACTGTCTGCGAAGATGGCTGGCCTGTTTCATACTTAGGCTTGTATTCCGCAGATTGGTATTTAGAAGGCTTGAATCGAAGTTGTGCTTTTGAAGGCTTGGATGGGGATGGTGCTGGAGAGAATAAAGCTGATGATATAGCTGATGTCGAGAGGAAGTCGCACTCAATAGCATGATGGATGCATTTGGAGTATGCTGGCTTCTTTTCATCACACTGTAGATTATTAGTGGGGTCTGCTCAAAACTTTCACTCTCTATCCAGTCTAATCGCCCCCCGAAATAATTGAATGACTGGAGAGTACTCTCCTCTCTCTATATCTTATTTTACTGGTAGTAGGAGTAGCTTGTGAAAGACAACAACCCGACTCAGGGACGGGTTGGAACGCACTCACTTTTATTCGTTGTCTTTTACAATTCCCGCATCCTGAGCGAGATTTATGATGAGATTTTCGAGATCGGATTGCGGCCTGTGTGTTTTCCATGACTAGGGACTGTAACTAGAGTGTTTTCACTTTAATTTGGCCGTTTCGAGTTCCAGGATATGACGCAATAATTTAGAGATATAACACACGTGACCATGGAGTATATACCAAAAATGAGGATGTAAAAAGTGAATAAAGAGAGCTAGGGTATCGGGGAAAGCAGAAAATAGGGTGAGCGAAAGAGAAAAAGTTGGCAAGGCTAATTGTTTCACGTACTCCTGATCCTAAACTCAAAGCTGAAACGCTTTCCTTTTATGTCTGCCTAAAGACCCTCATGTTCTGGACCACTGAAAGTTGGGAGTGCTCAAAAACTAGTATTAAAAACTCCCAAAGGAAAGAGAAACAAGAATAGGCTTATGTGTCCTTAGTAGGCTGTTTATTAGTGTTTTTTCTTAGATATCTTCGCAGATATCTCCAAGATTTGTCTAGATCTATAGGTAGAATAATCATATTACAAAATATAACCTGTGCTGGCACAGTGGCGGTGAATAGACTACTGGAATATGTAGGAAAACTCTATTTGAACAACTAGAATAAAAAAAGAACAAAAAAAGAACAAAAAAATCTTGTTCTCACTGTACCAAGTTCGATCGAAGACGGGATCACTAAGAGCTGCATGAAAGAAAAAGAAGCACCCCTGTCTGGTCCCCGTCTGAACCCTACCTGGTCCCCGTATAGTCCCCGTCTGATTCCCGTCTGGTCCCTGTCCAATCCCTGTCCAATCCCTGTCCAATCCCTGTCTGATTTCACCCATAGTAAGTCCCCGTCTGGACCGGGTCGGGAAACTCCCCTGGCCATCGTTTCTGGATTCCGTCATTCACCAATGCAACCTCATCCTGGTCGGCGAAGATACCATGTTGGTTGAAGAGATCAATTTGATCATAAACCCAGGTTCGACCATACCGACCATCATGATCAATCTCGTACTTGTGCGGGTTGTTCGCAACGATGATCTCGTGGATATTCCCCACCGTGAATCCGGGGTTCACACTCAAAACGAAGGTCAATTGTCCATCGAGTGGGACCAGGGCTGTTCTCCTTTGAAATATAACATTGGCTTTGGACCCATTTTCAAGGATAGTGGTTTCACGGTCGAAGGTTGGTGGACAATGCAGCCTTATCGCCGTCATGTTTTCCTCGGATGTGGACAGGAAAATGGTCCACCTGTTTGGACTATTGAGTCTGTGGGGTCTCATGCATATGGCTCGAATGCACTCGATTGGCTGGCGCAAGATTTCGAATTGTTCTCCCTGGGGGTCGAATTTGATTGGGTCCCATTCGGGGTTGAGGATGGCATCTGGCTTTGTGAGATCTTTTTGTTGGCATGGCGGGTAATGACATACTGCAGAAATAATTGGTAATCAGCATGTTGGGTATTCCAAGGTTGAGTACAAGGGTGGAGAGAGATGAAGAGAAGAGGATTCCGAATGTCTTGGGTTATGGTAGAGATTCCTAGAGAGATGGTAGGAGATCCAGTAGAAACGAGAGTGGAATGAGACATCTTAAGATAGTCTTTTGCTGCTTAACGTTCTCTCTGTCTAATCTCTCTTGGTATCATCCTCTGTAGTTCTAATTTCCACATCTTTTGTTTACATTATATAGTCAATTTAATCTCTTTTTCGACACGCAATTTTTCTCTTTCCTGGCTAAACCTTTCGACATCTGTATGAGCCCACAAGTCATTTCTCTTTCTATTAAATTCAGAGATAATTTTCTAGTCCTTTCATACACTTTTGAAGTTTTCCTTCTAGACTCTTCTCTTGGCGAAACTATGTTTTCTTTTTCATAGCCCGTTTTTGCTTTTTCTCAAATAATGTTTTTTGGTTTAATCTTATACTTAATTTCTCAATAAGTAGGCCGGGGAAGAGTATTTGGATGATGGTGTGTACTTTGCGTGTTAGGTTTTGGATACTTGTATACCCCCGGGCCAGCATTGCCAGAGGTACATGGAGCTTAAGTAAATCACTTATGGCAGGGGACTCGATAACCGATTTCCCCTTTCAGCTATAAAAAGGATCGGTAAACACAATCTTATATACCAGGGCTTTCAATTACTACAATAGTCATTAGCTAGTCCTAATTTGGGGCTTGGTCGTGCACCAATCACGTTAAACTCTTGTATAGAAACGTTGGAAGCTTTCCACTCTTCCCTTTGTCTTCCCGCTCACCGTACGGAGTGCTCCGTAAAGCTAGGAACATTCTGAAAATGTTGAGTAGAGCTACTTAGGAAACATTGGGTAGACTAATCGAGTTTTGATATGTAAACAAAGAAAAGAAAAGTCCATCTCTGTTCTTTGACCATTTCTCTAGGAAGCACGTGTTGCTCTGTGGAAGACGAGACACGTTATCATATATGACCTGTCTCCCCAGTTCTTCTCAGCTAGAGATCGGCCCAGGAGATCTTCTTCTTTTCTTTCCTGCAACTTTCTTCCACATCAGCTGCAATGGATCTCATTCCAAGTGCCTTTGTGGCACGTCCATTGAAGATTGTGGTTATCGGTGCCGGGTACGTGCATACTAAACTCGAGCGATGATCAATATCTGACAGATCGTAGTATCTCGGGAATTCAATTTGCACACGATGCGAGCACCTCATTATCAAATGTCGATCTTGAAATCTACGACAGGAATCCTTCCCTAGGGGGTACATGGTATGAAAATCGGTATCCCGGGTATGTATTTTCCATCTTATCAGAAGAATTTGGTTTGTTAAAGGTTATAGATGCACATGCGATGTGCCTTCCCACACCTACCAGTTCAATTGGGCACCCAACCCATCATGGTCATCGCTTTATCCCCCAGCTCCCGAGATTCACCAATACTTGGAGGATGTGACTGACAGGCATAATCTCCGCCACTTCATGACCTTCAATACTAAATGTGTCTTAGCCGAATGGAACGAAGAGTCCGCAAAATGGAAAGTTGTGCTCCAAGACGTGGTTTCCAATGACGAAAAGACCATCTTTGCCGATGTCTTTGTCTATGCTGTCGGGCGGTTGAACAACTACAAGTTCCCCAAGATTGCGGGCCAGAAAACCTTCCGAGGACCCCAAGTGCACACTGCAAACTGGCCAGCTGATATAGCTGTCAAGGACAAGCGAGTGATTGTGATTGGGAATGGTGCAAGCGCCATTCAGTGTGTGGCAGCTTTGCAGCCAGGTGAGTCGCAAAGCCACCCCCAAGATACACCACGCTAACCGGGCCGGGCTCTCAAGCTGCTTCAAAAATAACCAACATTGCTCGAGGCCCAACGTGGATCCTCCCACATGCAGCGGCCGAAGATGGTACGGTCCAGCGCGAATGTGAGTGGCTCCCCTTACCACGAACATAAACGGGTTGGTGACAGCAGTGCTGATCTGTGTTTAGACTCCACCGAACAGAAGCTGGCCCTCCAGGCTTCCCCTACACACTATTATGACTTCTGCGTTGCATTAGAGAGGAGGCTTGCCGGGAGTTTCACGGGACTCTGGAAAGGGACCCAGTCTCAAGCCAATTTTACAGCATTGGCACATTCATTCATGAAGTCCAAGATCACAAGTCCGGAACTTTTGAATGCACTTCTGCCAGAATTCGAAGCTGGTTGTCGTCGCTTCACTCCTGGTGGCCACTATCTGGATGCGTTGCAGAAGCCCAATGCCGGATACGTGCATGACTCAATCAGTAGGCTGACCGAGGACAGCCTTATCACTGAATCGGGAGGGGAGTACGAGTGTGACATATTGGTATATGCCACCGGATTCGAGCCCTATCAGCCACGGTTCCCAGTCCTTGGCAGAGCTGGGCGATCGCTGAGTGCAGAATGGGATCGCGAGGGACCTTGTGAGAGTTATATGGCTGCGATGGTTGCTGAGTTTCCAAACTTCTTTGGTAAAAACCGGAATGCTTTTTGTTAGTTATTGTGCTAACCACGGACAGTCTTCAACCCTCCAATCTGCCCTGTGAATGGATCCGCAGTTCCTGGTATCGCGAGAGCAAGCGACTACATGATTCGGATCTTATCCCGACTCCAGACTGACAAACTGCGATCTGTCTCTGTGACCCAGCGGGCTCAACGTGCATTTAACCAATGGGTTCAGTCGAGAATGCCTCACATGGTCTGGTCAGGATCGTGCAAATCATGGTGTAAGTAAATCCCTGCCTCTCCTAGCTTTGCGCATTGAACTCATCCTTGGTGGCACAGACAAAAACGACAATGGAAAGGTGGTTGTTCCTTGGCCCGGCACTGTCCTCCATTACTATGCGGCAACTGAAATTGTCCGCTGGGAAGACTTCGATCTAGTCTATGAGAACCCCGATGAGAAGTATGCAAGTTTCGGCAATGGTGTGACTATTGATGGATTCATGCCCAATCGTTTCCCCTGGGTTATTCCCCCCACCGATGTTCAAAAGCTCGAAAGGAATGTGGAGCAGGCTTCTGAAGACCTTACTCCACCAAGCAACGTGTTGCATCGTGTGACAAGTCATTTCTTGCAGTCGCTGGGCGCATGGTTGTATCCTGTTGAAACTCCAATCAAATGTTGAGGAATGTTACTCTGCATAGCTACCTTGTGAGAAATCCAATATGTTTCGGGTTAATCTTGGAAGCGATCTATGATGTACCGAAGGTACCTTTATTGTAGACGTAGTTCCACAATTAACACCACACGAGATCGTGTTACGTTTCTGAATCATTACAAGGCTACACTAAATGTATTTAACATAAGATGTGTATATCGCGCAGTCTGGGTCGATTAACATCAAGGTGGATCCAACGGGGGATCCTCGCGGTAATTCATCGGCTATACGGTCTCCACGCTTATGGTTTTCGGCAGATTCACCTGGATTATTAATGACTCCATTTGACTCACCTACTGAAGAATTCCAATGTTGCTTTTGTTTCTTGACTCTAATATCCATAATTGTGTTGACACACTTGGTGAGTTCCTCTCCGCTCCGTGGGCTTGGGGATATGACTTCAATATGAATCAATGAGATACATAAATTATTGTAACTAATACATTTATCTTTGCTAGAACTCACATAAATAAGAAACTTTCACAATGTCCGATAATAAGATGGAATATGTCCGGTACAAACCCCCATGTGGCCCAGCTTCCACGAGAATGAGAAACTGATTCCAAATAAACAGTCTTGGAAACTCGGGCCTAAAGATCTCCAAGATCATCCTGGGGACAATGGGCTATGGCAGCAAGCAATGGCAAGACTGGGTCCTGGATGAGGAAGACTCACTGCCCCTGATTGAGCATGCCTATAAGCAGGGCATTAACACTTGGGACACGGTAAATAAAGACATCGCAATGTTTTCTAGGAAATGACCGAACAAGCTACTGATATATAATTTATAGGCGGATGTCTACTCCCACGGCAGATCCGAGGAAATCGTCGGAAAAGCCCTGAAGAAGTACAACATCCCTCGCAACCGCGTGGTAATCCTGACCAAGTGTTTCTTCGGCGTCGACGACGAGGGCAAATTCCCACCTATCGCCGCATCTGCCACAAACGATGGTCCCTTTGTCAATCGCACCGGCCTTTCGCGCAAGCATATCTTCGATGCCGTCGATGCCAGCGTGGAACGTCTCGGCACATACATCGATGTGCTACAGATCCACCGTCTAGACCGGAATACTCCGCGCGAGGAGATTATGAAGGCGCTGAACGACGTTGTTGAAAGCGGGAAGGTGCGGTACATTGGTGCCAGCTCGGTATGTCCATCTCTCCTTCCTTATTCCTCTTTCTTTTTTTTTCCTTTTTACCCCACATCCATCATCTCGATACTAACCCGCGACCAGATGGCGGCATGGGAATTCCAATCCCTACAAAACATCGCCGAGCGCAACGGCTGGCACAAATTCATCTGCATGCAAAACTTCCACAACCTTCTCTTCCGCGAAGAAGAGCGCGAGATGATCCCCTACTGCCAAGACGCCGGAGTCGGCATTATCCCCTGGTCACCAATTGCCCGTGGCGCGCTGGCCCGGCCCTGGGGCTCGCGAGAGACGGTGCGGGAGAACAGCGATGGTGCGCTGAAGATGTTTGTCCGTAGTCGCGAGTCGGAGGCTGATAAGGCTATCATTGACCGGGTTGAGGAACTCGCTAATAAGAGGGGCGTGAGCATGGCTCAGATTGCTATCGCTTGGTCTTTGACTCACCCTGGTGAGAACCCGATTGTTGGACTGCATAGTGTTAAGCGCATCGATGAGGCGGTTGCTGCTATCAAGGTCCAGCTGTCACCGGAGGAAATTAAGTATCTGGAGGAGCCTTATGTTCCTAAGGCTGTTACTGCTCTTGAGCGGTAAAAGGGAGGGATGTGAATAGTACCTACAGACATATAGTAGTTTAACGAGGCACTAGACAATTAACTTGTGTAGTTCTTGAGTTTACACTACAATATACGAGTATGTATGTACTCCGTACTATACATGTCAGATCCAGCCCCGAAGATCCTCTCTGTTATAGGTAGTACTTTGCTTATTCCGAAAGTATGCACCCGTTCTTGAACTGATATCCCAGCATTTCTACAAAGTATACATCTGATAATTCCACCTCACCTTGGCAAACGCAGATCTTCATCATATTCACGGACAAGCGCAATGCAATCGCGATTATCTCACACGCTATTACCTTGACGAACGCCAATTCGATCGAAATCGCAGAGAAGGGTGTAGATCAGCACCAAATACAGGATGATCCCTCCCCGGTCTCTAGCGCTCATGACCTGGAAGATGTAGATGGGCGTTACTCCGGGGTTTCTGGTCTCATTCAGCGAGAGGATAGGCTGGCCCGCAACCAATTGACATGGCCTGCTCCAAATCCCAAGCGAACAAAATATATCCTTATGGTGACTTAATGCTCATGTTTCTTAAAAAGCCAGTTTCCCCGGCCGTTCCTTGGATCTAGTATACCTACCCCTGCTTGTTCTCCGTTACCATACATTCCTTCATTGCCCTGATCCAGGGCCTGACCCTCACCACCTCTGCCCACGCCGTTGACCTGCTGCGGTCTATAGTGGCGGTTACAACTCATCTGGCGAAATCCTGCTTCGCATCGGCAACGGTGGTGCTGGACAAAGTGGACTGATTGGCGGTAGGTCCAACCAAGCGACACCATCCTGTATCTCCCGCCACCCATACCTATAGCTACCCCCAAGTAGCAATAGTCGACATTAAATAAAAAAATACCGACATAAACAAACAACAAAATACAACAGTCCTCGCGGACGCCTTCATTAAATCTAGCGTGCACAACGGCTCAACCCCATTCAAAGTAGCCTGGCACAAAAGCGATCCCACCGAATCAATTAATTACCTCAAGTCCAATACCGTCGACCTCGGCATGACCTATGCCCCCGCCGCCGAGCAAATATCGATAACACAAGCCATCGCCAAGTCGCAAGCCTGGTACGCCTGGCGCGACCACTTCCTCCTAACCGGCCCTCCCTCAAACCCAGCCAAGCTATTCAACGCCACCAATATCAAAACAATGTTCTCGCAGATATTTTCAGCCGCGGAAGCCGGCACATCCTCGCCACCCGTGCGCTTCCTCTCGCGCTACGACAAGTCCGCCACAAACATCAAGGCACAGCTGTGGATCGAGATTGGACAGGTGCCTTGGGCTGCGGAATCGGACGACTGTTTATAAGGCTGTGACGGATGCGCCGGAGGATCCGTTGCTTAATCCGGCTCATATGCTTTTTGGGAGTGGGGCGAGGAATGAGAGGTGGTGGATTATGGGTGTGGATTTTGGGACTTTCAGCCTGAAGCTGGATTGTTTGATTCACTGGCTGAGTTAAAACGTGCACAATATACCTTGCTCTAATAAGATCAACGAGTTATTTTGAATCTACGGATTACTACTTGATAAGATAAAAAGCTAGTGGAATTGACTGTAGGAGATGGGGTATTTTATTCATAGGTAGCGTGATGGATATATGGATAACAATGTACATGAATGAGATACAAGCACCCACATTTGAGTTTGAGCCACCAGGACATGAAGATGAAGACACAGTGAGAAGAAATGGGTATGAAAAGAGAAGGCTGGAAGGACGCGCAAATGCAAATGATGCAATATGCTAGTTGGGATAAGACAGAGAGGAGAGAAGAAAAAGGACATTGGCAAGGATTCGTACCGGACGAATTGCAGTGCAACGTATGAACGCTTAACTTGTATGCTAGATGCAATGAGACTTGAAAGTCATGTGATGATGCCTACACGTGAACTAGCCACGGACATGATGCAGGGTTGTAAGGGGGAATTGAAAGGTCAATGAGTATCGTGTTTTCGGTGAAAAATGCCAAAGAAGGTACTGATGCGGTGGCGAATTTTGCCCTTGGGGGTTGAGTGGGCAGCTCCGGGGAGTGAAGAATCCTGGTTTTTCTTGCCAGTGCTATGCTGTGTGATGCGGTAATCCGGGGGAGGATCTCGATCTGGCCCCGGTTTTGATTTGATGTCTCTTTCCGGCTGGACTTTTGCAGGAGATTTAGCTTTAGGCTGACTAGTTCGAGATGAATCTTCCATCTCAATGGGATTTTGATGAGGAGAAGGAGGGCGAGAGACAACGATATCGCGGCCGTTCTCGCCCAAGGTGGTGAACATGCTGTGTCGGTTCAGGCGAGTGCTAAGCCCAGAAGCGGATCGTCGCTTCGCTCGATCCATGAATGCAGCACCGGTGGAGTTGGAGCGCTTGGACAAATTACCGAACCGCGTTTCATCCATGACTGGAGTGGTAGAACGGCGGATATTGGAAATCGACAAGCAGCGTTTGCTGTCTTCATCCATCGTCGGGAAAGAGTCTGTTTCATTCTTGGCGGTCGTCGGAGACGTGATCGGCTTTGTGCCGGACGAGAACACCGGGTCGCCGTAGCGGAAGTTGTCTGACCACCCCTCACGGAAGGCGACCCAGATACCGGTGACGACAATCAAAGTTCGCATTCCATCATCAAGAGTAACCAATCTTCCATCGAGGGGAGTCTCATCCGAGGCATCACTCACGACTGACATTCCTGAGCTTGGAGTCGTGGGACCGGTGCCGGAGGACCAAACAGCCGTGGAGTATTCATCATTAACTTCTAACTGATTTCGAGTCATGGACGCGAGAACGGGATGCCGGCGAGTGGTAGGATCGATGACGCTGAAAGTGAAGCGTTTGCCGTCCTCACGGGGTTGTGTCCCTGTGGGCGTACTCAGTCGACGATTCCTCCCACTACGCAAAGCCCACCGCACGATTTGCACGCCGCTATCTGTCTGAGCAACAAACTCGTAAGTCCCGCTTGGGAGAGGTGTAGCCTCCCAGATGGGCCCAAAGTTCATGCATATCTCCGCCTTTCCTTTCAGTCGAGCATCGTCTTGATACTTTTGACATATCGTAGCGACTACCTCGCGGTGATCCTCGTCCTCATCCTCCGAGCTGACGCGCTTTTCAGGAATGCTGCCCACCGTCCGGTCGTATTGTTCGCTCAACACCACTATCAGGTCATACGGACCCAATCCGTTTCTGGTTCGATAAATGGCCGGGAACTTGCGAGCCAATAGTGGTAAATAAGACGTCGATGGCAGAATATCGACTACCGGCAGCGGCCGAGGAGTTTGCGACACTTGTTGTAGCTGTAGGAGGAGCTTCGGACGTAATCTAAACCGCTTGTGACGAGCATGAGCGGCAGGATGAGCGAACTGATATGATGTCTTTGGTCGAGACTTGCGACCTGTGGTTGAACGGGCGACGCGAGGCCTGGCGACAACAGCTGATTCTTTGGAGGGTGCACTCGAGTCCGAGGCCGACTCAATCGGACTCATCACCATAGCGGACACAAGCCCCGGACGATCGGTACCATCAGAGAGCCTGGGACTGTAAAAGGAGTTCAACAATGGTAAAGCGGACAGTAAGAAAGTAGGCGAGTAGGCGGTACACGTAGAAGACTGGGGTTCTGGTTGGTTACTAGGTCCATTTGCAGCTACTGCGGCGTCCGCTGTGAAGCCAAGATTTAATAGCATTCTTGAACCCTAGCGCAGCCACATTGGTGTTGAGGAACCAAATCTTGGGAATTTCATCCAGATCCGATGTAGTCATGAATGGCCCGTATCCAAACGCGTCAGCTGCGGGGAGATGTTCAGCCCCGGAGTTATGTGTGGGGAACGCAGCAAGAGCAAAAGATGCAAGTCAATCTCAACAAGAAGAAAAAGAAAGAGAAGATGTAAGGGGTAAAAAGAGAAAAGATTTGAAAGGAATGTTTTACTGCAGGAGCAATAAAGGGCTTAATATGAATGGGGCGGTCAGCCTTATAGAACTATGTAAGAGGAAAAAAAAGGAAAAAAAAAATTGTAATAAAAAATGTTATAGTGGGACTCACAAATTTGAAGATGGTGTTTAGTTAACTTGTTTAATAAGTGTAGTTTAATGTCAACACAACATACATAGCTTCTCGCACAAAAAGAACTTTATGCCTCAGCGGAATCGGTCATAGCCAGACTCCGATACATCCGGATTCCGATTCCGTGACGATCATATATTCATAGGAAGCTCGAACAAGGATTTTTAGCCTTGGCAATCCCGGTTTGCTACCGTGTGAGCCCATATAAACTAGTACCAACATACGAGAAAGTATCCATATGGTGGGACTATCACGTTCAAAAACAGAATTTTCTTTATAAGAGGGATTATATACCTTTAGCTATGATAGAGTCGGACAAATTAATGTGCCGAACAGAGTTTGAAGTAGTTTTCCACTCCCGAGGTCATGAGTAAAGCCTTGGGAATAATATAAATTCTTGGCAAACTATTATATGACATATAGCACAGTGGTATAGGACTTTTCCCAGATCTGGTGTCGATCCATAGGTAAAACACTTTCTCCTTGAGCCAATGGTATTTTGTTTAATTTTCTCAGAATCGCCCATTCCGTAATTTCTTTTACATGTGTCGGGAGCCACAGAGGCCGGGGCCGATGACTAATTATGCATATTTTATGACAAGCCCTTTTCCACCTCCCTTGGAAAAGGGTACCTCGGCAGACCGATAAACCGCAAATCGGGACAATTACGAGGTAAACATCCCGACATCTAGACCAGCCTCGATCCTATTTGTCCTAATTAGGAATACTTCCGAGGTTTCATTCACACATTTGGCTAAAGTTACTGGAACACCTGTCATGGCTCCAGTTCAACCAGTCCAACCAGTCCAACTCCAACCTACGACAAGGCCACCGCCATTGTTTGCCAAACTACTACGATTAGACAACCCGATCCGAAGTTTGACATTGGCATTTTGGTCATGGAAGGTCTTGTTGTACATCGTCGTTGCCGCCTGTCCAGGATCAGGCTATGATACATCCACCTCCTTGATCTCATATGCTGCCGACCCATCGATTGTTGGTCAGTCCGAGTCTCTCTCGGGACCTCTTAAATTTGCCAGATGGGACAGTATCTACTTTCTAGATATTGCTGAAAAGGGATATATGTTTGAGCAAGAATGGGCCTTTGGCTGGGGCTACACTAAGCTTCTATCTATATTTGTTTCCGGTACATAGTTCCCTCTATTGCTCTATCCATATTGAGTATCTCATTCTAACTAATACCGTGAATAGGTATTCGCCTCTCGGGCGGAGATGTTGGACCCGCTAGTACTGCAATGGTGGGGGTGGTTCTCTCACACGTTGCCCATTATCTGTCCGTGTTGGCGCTCTATCGTCTGTCAGCTAATATTTTTGGTCATGCCACTGCCACCCAACATCTGATTTGCTTCCTATCTGCAGCTCTTCACATCATTTCTCCAGCGGGCGCTTTTCTGTCCGCACCCTATGGAGAGTCGATAGTCTCTTTCCTCAACTTCACCGGCTTTTATCTTTATTCATCATCTCTCATTGCCGAGCGCAATGGGGCAACGCGTCTACGAGATATTCGGGTTCTCACCTCGGCGATTCTGTTCGCGGCTGCCACCATGGTCCGCAGTAACGGGGTTCTCAGCGGGTTCCTATTTGCCTATGATGCGGCAATCTTGGCTTGGAAGATCTTGACAAAAGGACCTACACTGCATACCACTCTTCGCCTTGCAGTGATCATTGTTGGTGGCTGTATCGTCGGATCTGGGATGGTCATTCCTCAATTCCTGGCCTATCGAATGTACTGCGTGTCCGAGGGCGATCTTCGGCCATGGTGTGAGTGGACTTTGCCTAGCATCTACGGCTGGGTTCAAAGTCATTACTGGTACGTATTGACTCATGTCTGAATACAGCTGTCGCTCTTACTAATTGCAATAGGAATGTTGGGTTCTTGGGATATTGGACCGTCTCTAATATACCTCTTTTCCTGTTGGCGGCGCCCATGTTGGCCATTCTATGCCGATCCACCTGGTGGGCATTACAAAGTCCCTCCTCCTCCCCAACGAGCCCGGGGTCAATGCTCGTTCGACTGGCGGTTCCCCAGGGTTTGCTGGCTGTTATGGCATTAACCAGCTACCATGTCCAGATCATCAATCGCATCTCGTCGGGATATCCCCTGTGGTACTGGTATTTGGTTACCAGCGCAGTAGATCTCAGCTCAAGCTCACCCAAGCAAAGCCGGACACTTGTGGCCGCTGTGTATACCATGGTGGCTTATGCGTTGATCCAGGGAGTTCTTTTCGGTTCTTTCCTGCCTCCAGCATGAGAAAGAGAATAATGAGCGATGACACGGCTTGATATTGTTCCGAGTCACCTGTTGTGTATATTGATATGTGATTTTAAGTGAGACGTGGTCTAACTGTGAATGGCCGAAAATGCGGCTATCCCGAATTTGGTTGGGCGATATGCGTGCGTAAGGTTGTCTGCCTAAGTTGGGGTAAAATACCCAGTCATTCACTGAACGATTATAAATTTTGGAAAAGAAGAGAGAAAGAAGCAGAACCTCTCATAGATTTATCAAATCAAAAGCAATTTCTACTATAGTCTGCATCTTTCCATGCGGGTCTGCAGGAGCCAAGCTTCCAAGGTTCGTTACGAGGAATTATGTCATCACAACCTCAACTATCTCCCCTTTGACCTCTTGACCTTCAACATCTAGGAATTGCAAGAAGAAAAGAAGTAAAGGAGGCCGAACTCTTGAATCGCTCAATTACCAAACTGAATACGAAACCGTCATATTTCCCCTCGCTTGCCGAGAAAAAAAAGTACCTCATGCGAACACAGTCGTGTGAAATACAATCTCCGGTTCCAAGTCCCGCGCTTCTTGGAGTGGGAGCTTCAAAGTTTCATTAAAAGTACGATTTCCTTCAAATATTGTTGTGTGATCGATACTGCGCGGAAAATAGGATACCCCCGTGAAACAACGGCGTTGCTGACGTATTGCTACCAGAGCTCACCGGCAACGCCTACTCACCACCTCATCTCCACCTCGTGTCGACCATCCCCTTCCCTATCTCTCATCCGACGATGGAAGCCTCCGGTCCCAAGGCGATTCTCACATCGGACAATTTCCATCATGCACAAGAGCTCTCCCGGGCGACCTCGCCCGGTGGTGAGCCCATCGCCGTGAATGGCGAAGGCGAACCGATAGCCCGCGTGCGGCCCCGTACCTATCCATACTTCAAATATCTCCCATATCAGCTTGAGGATGAGACTGAGCGGAATCAAAATCTGCGAGAGATCTTGAACCAGCTCTATGTTGCAGTGGAGGCCGGCGACTTCAATCCCGGAGCCGTTCACTGGACACGCGAGCTACGCGCCTGGCTGTCGCTCAAGTTCGACCCAACCAGGGCGCAGCGCATCAGCCTTGTAAAACTTTATTTTGAGCTTGCACTTGCTCCTGGAATTGACCCGTCGGTCGCCGAGCGTTTTTCGAGCATGTTCATGCTTCTCACCAAGCGCAAGCATTATCTAAGACCAATCAAAGACCTCGTGTTAGATTGGAAGCCTCTATACAAGGAGCTCAAGGCTTTTGTCCTTCCCACAGAGTCCGGCCTTGTTCACTCAACCAACTTGAAGCGGAATGTAAAGACCCTGACCAAGCTTTGCGCATTCGCTCAATTATTTATTGACCCGTGCGAACTTCCCGCTATGCTCGAAGAATTCTTGCCTCATTATACTACATCATTCTCAGAAGGTGCCTTCGTTGTCGCCGGGCTCATTAATTTGCTGCTTCCGACATCCCCAGCCCCCGAATCGCGAGCCGATCTCCTACCGCAGAGCCAACTGCCTACACATTTCCATTTGTGGTCATTGGTCGGTCGGTCAAAAACTTTTGATACAACATATCTAGACTATCTTTCCCGATTGGCCCGGGATTCTCTGCCTGCTGCTCACATTCCATTCTCTGAGCATGGTATCTTCACACAGGAGCAGTCTGCTCTCGTTTTCACCGCGATACTGAGGTTGTTGGAAATCCCTGTCGGGCAATCCACTTCCCCGTACAGTGCCCTGGTGGATATCTCATCGGGTTTGGGCATCATGCTTGATCGAGATGGACGGAAACACCCGGTTGCTCATCATATTGCTCGGTGGATTGTGATGTCGCTTTCCCCTGCTTGTGTGGACTCCGAGTTTTCAATTCTCACACAGCTGGAAGGTCTTATCCAGGCTGTTGAGACGTTCTTCCATCCTTCAAACTCCGGTCACTGGACCAAGACTCTGTCACAACTGGTGTATTACCTCACTGACTTCTTCGTCATGCGTTGGAATCGCGAACAATCCGGTGAGATGGATGTCCCACCCGAGCGACGATTGAATGAGCCTCTGAAGCGGCGATTTGTCTTGTGCATCCGTGACGTAATCTTCATGGGCATATATGCCAAGAGCAGTACTGCAATGACCTTCTCTCTGTCGACGTTGCAAGGTCTCGCCTACTTGGAGCCGCATCTCATCTTACCCGGGGCTTTGCAGAGAATCTACCCTGCACTGCAGGGTCTTGTCGAGGTGCACCGAACTGCATCTTCTCTTCGGGCTATGACATCCCTGTCTCGTATCATTTCACGCACCAAGGGTTACCGCTGTCATATGACAACTTTGCTGGGTCTGACACTACCTGGAATTGACGCGAATGATCTTGAGAAATCGCTTCATGCTCTGTCATTCATCCAATCAGCCTGTTACAATATCCCAATGGTTGACTTGACCCAAGGGCGAGAGGACATCAGCTGCAATATGCTTGCCATGCAATGGATCTCAGGTGAAATGGAGAGGATGGAAGAGCAAGGATCCGATGTACAGCTGGGTTATGACACAGAGCTGGACGATGAGACCGAGGAATTGATCTTACGCTCTTCGACATGTGGTTTCGGAGATTTTACGATGGCTTTCCTAGGTCGTGTCTTCACACTGTTGGAGAACCTGCCGGACGTCTCCAGAGTTCGAAACGGCTCACCCGAAGAGAACATTGTGAACACACTTCCCGCCACGTTCATGCCTCTGCTCGCCTCTTTGTCTCCGGAATATTATGATATCGCTCTAGGAAAGATTGTGGATTTCGTATCCAACCATGTCATCCACCAGGCTCGTGACGCAATGGCTTTCATCTGTAACGCTCTATGCAAAGTTAACCCTGAGAAGGCCCTCAAGCGTTTTATCCCTGTCTTGACTGCAGCTATCCGCACTGAGATCGACGATAATGGTGCTGGATCAACCCGAACCACAGGAACCGATGTTTTGCCTCGTGATCGAGGTCTGGTCTGGAATGTCAGTATGCTGAGCATGTGTGTGGTGCATGTCGGCAGCGCCGTCATTGGCCACCGCCAAGAACTGTTTGACATTGCAGTCTACATGCAACAGAACTGCCGTGGTATTCCTACAGTTCATATTTCCAACTTCATCCACCACCTTTTGCTCAACTTGACTGGGACCTACACCAACGATTTCTCACTTTATGAACCTTCAGTCAAAGCGAACGGCATCGAGCCAAAGCTCTGGAGTTACCAAGCCGATGTGAACAATCTCAACATCAATTGGCATGTGCCGACACGTCAGGAAGTTGAATTTGCCGTCGATGTCTTCAAAATCCAAACAGAGACTGCTTTGAAGTCGCTATCTGCGCTGACCCATGAGACATCAAATGTTAAAAGGGATGGAAGCGGCAAGGACTGGTCCGATGAGGTCACTCGGAACCTCGTGCTCCTGCGACTCGTGTTGTCTGGAGTTTCTGTCCTCTTTGACTCCAAAGCCGCATCGACCACAACACAAGGACCCTCGAACGGCACCTCCGGGGATGTCGATATGGGGGATGATTCGGGTGTTTCAAAAGACGTTGATAACGATGCCGATACTGTCCTGGACAGCTCTGACGATGCGATAATTAGACAGGCCTTCACCTACCCCACTGGGTATGCCCTCAAGGAGGGAGATCCGTTATATACTACCATCCATGAACTCCGTGAGCGAACTGGCTGGGTCTTGCATGATGTACACCGCTTCTTGAGTGATAATCAAGAAGATGATGTTCCTTGCTTTGGGGCTCTGTACTCTGCCTTCAGATCGTGGTTTGTTGATGTAGGCATTGAGAGGTCCGCTCATGTACTCGACCGAGTGACTCGCCTCTTGGCCGCGGACATCCATCCTTATAAGATGAGTGGTATGCGAAAAGATTACCCCAGGGCCCTGCTTGTGCGCAGAGCCAATGTGTATCACCTCCAACGCCTACGACACAACGCTTCCCCCCGTCCTCGATCTAAGCTTGATGAAATTCTTCTCCTTGATATTGCCGAATCTTGCGTCTCGGTCTACACAGAAACGCGCCGCAATGCTCAAAATGCAGGCGAATCGGCACTTAAGGCGGTTTATGGCGGCAGACTGCTCATCATCCCCCCTCTGCTCACGGCTCTGCAAAGAGGTGTAAAGGAAAATGATCATGCACGCATCAAGGGAGCACTCTACTCGCTGCTTCTAAGCAGTGTAGCCAAAACTGTTGGACGGCATTGGAAGTATGCGCCTGCTGTGATCAGAACCTTTATCGATGCCAGCGCCGTTGATAAGCCATCCGTCCAGAAGATTTGCTCCACTGCAGTCTTCCAGGTCATGGACTACGGTCGGGCGATGGAACGAATGGCTATCCTAGATCAAGAAATTGTGGAGGCAATTGCTCCCATTGAAGACGTCACCGGGCAGATCGAGAAGAAGCGCGCAGTTGTCAACAGCAAGCGCGTTGCTATCGAAAAAAAGAAGGCCGACCTGGCCGAAGAGCTGGTTAACCTGGCCCGGGTATCCCATTGGAAGATTGCCAGTCGCGCTGCGACTATCGTCATCACTATGGGTCTCCGCTTTGACTATATCGCCAGCGATAACTTGATCGAACTGATGACACTCGGGTCTATTGATGACCACCCTGGTTTGCGAGGCATGTACTCCCAGGCTCTCATCGCGCTGTTCACTATGATTGATGTACGGGCCATTTGCACTCACGAGTACAAGAACTACATTCTTGGTCATCAGCGTTTCCCGTCAAAGATCAAGGTTGCAACAAAGCCCTATGAGAAAGGATACACCCAAGAATACCTTTCTAGCTTTGCGAAGCCTGAGGCGGAGTACTACGTTGATCATGACTTCCCAGGCTGGCTTGTGTGGGGCAAGACTATGCCGGCGTACAAGTCCAATGTAGCACGGGACATCGAGTATGATGAGGTTGAATGGAAGGTTCGCACCAAGATGGGCAAGCTGTTTACTCGCCAGTGGTTCTCCAAGTTCTTCATGTACTTGAAGCAAGAGCCACGGGACCCATCTGCTGACAAGTTCCGCATGTCCTGTGCCATGATGCTTCTCTACGCATTCGAGCTCATGATCCGGGATGGGTTGACAGCCGTTTCGTTTGAGGAAATTCAAGAAGAGATCAAGGATGTCTTTGAAGATGGCAGTGATAAGCACCAACATCGTGCCACAGCTGAAATTCTCGGAGCTTTGATCTCCTCTGTGACAGATACAGGTGTGGAGAAACGGACCATGGTCTGGGAGTATGCATTTCCTATTGTACGAAAGATCTTCACCGACGGCCTCACTCCTGAGAACTCTGGCTACTGGACAACATTCCTCCACATGATCCTTCAATGCCGCGATCCCCGTCGCGCTTGGCCATTGGTCGATTGGCTATCCAGCTTCCGTCTTGATATGACGACCAACGCAGCATTCAAGGAAAGTTCCAAGATCAACCTCCTGCACCAATGTATCATTGATTCTGGTTGGCACTACCAGCTTGAGAAACCCATTGTGGAAGATTTCCTTGCGCATTTGGACCACCCGTACAAGGGCGTCCGCGAGGCAATGGGTCAGACCCTTGCAACTATTTATCGTACCAGGTACCACGAGTCGTACCCTGATGTTCAGCATCTTCTTGAGGCCCAGAAGTCCTCTTCTTCTGTTGGCACGTACCCCTATCCGCCTACCGAAGACTTTACGAAGGTGGTTCGGGGAGTTTTCAGCCAAATCGAGGAATGGCGGAAGGCTAGAACCCCTGGCCAACAAACACCCTCACCCTACACCTCGGGTAGCAAAACTGTCCTCCTTTGGCTGGACTCGACTTTGTCTTCTCACGAGTGTACCCAGCTTGTCCCATTCTTCCCCGATGTCTTCACCGCGCAGCTCCTGCACATGATGGATGTGAAGGAAGACCCAGAGCTTCAATCCCTCGCATACCACGTTTTCCGTCATCTTCCTAACATCCCTTACCCAGCCGAGAAAAACTCCCAATTTATCCAATCTCTCATCCGCATCGGGCAGACATCCCCATCATGGCACCAGCGCCTTCGTATCATGATCAACATTCAAATCATCTACTTCCGCCGTCTGTTCCTGCTCGACCCCGCAGACCGCGACAAGCTCTTCGAGTGTATCGCCTCCATGCTCGAAGACCCCCAGCACGAAGTCCGTGCTGGTGCCTCGGCCACCCTATCCGGTATGGTCCGATGCTCGCCCGTCTTCCTGCGGGAAAAGATGGTCAGTCGCTTCCATGAACGCTTCACGAAGCTTCTGGTAGACAACCCTCTCCCTAAGAAACCGAAGAACTTGCGCTCAGGAATCGCCTCCTCCGCTGTGTCATCCGGTGCTGGAACCCCTACTCCCGAGCACAACCGCTTGATTATTGTTCGCCACGGTGCTGTGCTGGGTCTTGGCGCTTTGATCCAGGCCTTCCCCTACAACAGTCCTCCTCCTCACTGGATGCCCGAGGCATTGACTTCGCTCAGTATCCGTGCCGCCAATGATCCTGGCATCGTGGGTTCGAGCGTGAAGTCGATTATTAGCGAGTTCAAAAAGACTAGGCAAGATACTTGGCACATTGATGCAAAGGTTCGTTCTTATGCGTTTAACGTCAATTCCATTTCAAAGCAAATAGCTAACGATTATTACAGGCTTTCACATCGGATCAGCTAGAAGACTTATCAGGTGTTCTATGGAAGAGCTACTTTGCGTAGATGGAACTTGGATATTTACAATTCTTGGGTTTCATTGGTTCTCTGGTCAGACGACTCCTAATAGCAAATGTGATTAATGGCCGTTCGTATATATATTCCTCGGTCTTCCCGCATCAGGAGCTCTCTGATAGGGTGACTTATCTTTAGTACGAAAATGAAAGATCTGTGCTATCTTTATTTGCTCTTTATATATATCCTGTAGAATTCTCTCTGTATGTGAGGGAGGTCACGAGTAGTTGGGATCAAGTTGTTTGAGAAGAAGAGACACCATAGGATGACACATTGTGTTCCAAAGCTCTAAATGTCGCCAGTTATAAGCTTCTCTTTTAATAAGCCTCAAAAGGGTGACGACCTTGGAAATGAAAAGAGCAAACGGACAATACTCCTTATGCTTTATATATCCAACAAGTAGCCAAATCAAGGAATTAGGTAGCATCCGCTCAAATGGAATATTTTGGAATTTCTCCTATGTTGGTCCTCTTCAATGAGGCATGTTCAGTACTGCAGACAGGAAATTTTGGTCTGATACAAGTACTCGGTGTATATCCTACGATATGGTACATTGTACATTGTACGACAAGCACGCAGAATATCCAATATATAACTATTTTGGCTTGTACAACTTCAACGTGTCTATCAGGTTGGATCCAAGTGTGGTATTACCCAAGTGTTAGTCGATACAGTCAATACCGCGTAGTGATGACATCGTAGGCCCTCTAAACCCTCTCTCGTAGACATTACGGATCAAACAGATTGCTTCACTTTTCTCTCATATATCCTTGACTTGTTCATAAAATTCCTTATTTTATTCTGATTGTCTGCACCTCCCTTGCCATCTTACCAAGCGTACCACGCACATTCCGTGGCTTTCAAAGCCAGAGCATGCGATTATTCACCCCGTTGCTTGACTGTCACTCGCTATGAAATTCCTCACAAGAAACATCACGCCTTCTGTCTCTCTATGGGATCGCCGATGGATCTGCTTGCGTTGGCTGGGATATCTTACCTGCCTAATCACCGCCATCCAGGCTAGCTCGTTCCTCTTTGGCTACCCGGAGACAAATCTTGTTCAGGCTGTCTATGCTTCATTCCATCGCCCGGGGATTCTTCGGCCTGGTCAATATCCTGGGATTGTTGGTGTGGGGGACAAGGTAGCAGACGAAGACTCATCTGAGCCAGATGTGTCAGGCATGACACATGATCGGAGGTTTGTGCCTATTCCAAGTTATGAGGGTACTGGTATAAGATCATGCTAAAAATTAATCCTTAAATTAGAGACAAGCGATTCTATTTAGGCGGGACCTTAACCCTCACCAGTATCGGATCTGCCAATGCCTCACACCCAGTCCCACTTATCTATGACCCATACCCAGCATACAACAGCGGAGAATGGAAGAGACAGTTCCATGGAAAGTTTCGGCGCTGCCTTGGCCCCAGGGGTCGTTATCTCGACCGCAGGTTTGCAGAAGATATGATCCAAGTCTACAAAGGCCAACAAGCCGAGTTCCCAGCACCACTTTTTGGATCGTATGAGGCATTGGATCTGGATGGGAATGTTTGCACGGACCGATACTCTCGATTCGGGGCATATGGATACGATGGTGATGGCGAGGATGAGGTACCGGGCTTCACGCGCCCTCCCGCACTGCCGTGGTGTGAGGTCGATTGGCACAGGCTGCAAAACCTCTGTCTGGAAAGAAACGCAGATAGATACGAGTCAATCGAGACCGCCAACTCCTCAACTCAGAGTCCACTGGCCTTTGATCTTCCACAAGCTCCCCCCAAATCATGGGAGTCACCTGTGAGTGCTTCGGGTGTGAAGCAGTTCCAACCTCGCTCGGTATTGCTGATTCGGGCTTGGAATGGGCTCAATTGGAAGTCTCACCATCGTGAATACATTCGGGCTTTGATTATGGAGCTCTCCTTGCATTCTGGTGGAGAATATCAGATCTATATCCTATGTCATGTCAAGGAAAACGAGATGCCCATATTTTCTGATATCAATACCATCAACAGGCTTAGGAATTCCATCCCCAAAGAGTTTCGGAATATGGCTCTGTTTTTCAATAACAAACTTTTGGAGGCTTGGTATCCCAAGATAGAAGAGCACAGGTGAATCAATCCTTTCCCATTGACTGATTTTATAAAGAGAGCTCTTACTAACAGCACTCACAGTCCCCAACTCCAACACCACCAACCCCTGCAAATATTCTCCCAGCTCTATCCCCACTTCGACTATTATTGGCAACTAGAAATGGATGGCCGACACACAGGACACATCTACCACTTCTTAGATCGAGCAGTCTCATTCGCACGCCAACAACCGCGCAAGTACCTCTGGGAACGCAACGCCTACTTCTACACCCCCGGTGCGCACGGCAACTGGAGTCGATTCAAGCAAATGGTGCACGAAAGCCTACCTGACATGTCCAATCGCACAATCTGGGGCCCAGTATCCCGCACAGGGATCCGGCCACAGGGCCCAGAGCCGCCAGTACCATACCCAGACCAAGACAACTACACTTGGGGTGTGGGCGAAGAAGCCGATTTCATAACGTTCCTTCCAATCTTCAACCCACAAGACACGCAGTGGACATTCCCGGACAAAATCTGGAACTTCAGATACGGCGAGGACACGCCGCGCCGCGCCGCAGTCATCACAATGGGCCGATACTCCAAGCGTCTGCTGGATCTGATCCACCACGCGCAGGCGACGAAGGGCCTCGGTCTTGCGTCGGAGATGACGGGTGCATCATGGGCTCTGTTTCATGGCCTCAAGGCTGTGCATGTTCCCCATCCCATCTATGCGGATGGCCAGTGGACACCGAGGGAACTGGCGCGCATTTACAACCCAGGTCCGCCGGGGAACGTTAATGGGGGCCCTGATAGCATTTGGAATTTTGATCATCTCTTTGATCATATCATGTACCGGCTCTCGTATATGTTTACCACGCATAGCGCGGAGGACTTGTACAGACGTTGGTTGGGGTTCAGGACTGCGGAGAATGAGGGTGGGAAAACAGTGAGTACATTTTCTTTTCCTGTTTTTGGTTCTTTGAGATAGGAATAATTGACTGATTTATCTATAGATATCTGAGGATCGCTATGGTCGGCATTGCTTCCCATCTATGTTTCTTCATACAATCAAGAACACAGCTCAAGGAATGGGGCCAGACAGGGCTGTTCCCTGATCCATATCCATTTAGTGTTGGCTTGTTCGCATCTCAGTTTCCTTTTGCTTAGAGCTATCTGGCGTTGAGGTAAAATGGAGGAACATATGATTTGCGCCAATTTCTAACTTAAGAGAACTCTAAAGTCTTTTACAATATTATTTGCATTAAAAAAACGCTCATTGTTCCAGGTATTAAATTATAGAGAAATATATATTCGCAAGGAGAGTTTATCTGAGATACTAAAAGTTATCTGATTGAGCTCTATTAAACAAATCGTAGAATTGCACAAAACAAAATTCGTCGCTGTATACATAAGAGGAAGTTGTAGTAAAAAAAAGCCATCAAAACAGGCCAGAATACAGGAAAAAGGGCAACTATATACGTGAATGGAACAACCTGAGAAACCGAGAGCAATTTACCATTCATATGCTCTGTGAATTTTGACAACCCCCGTCCCAAAAATGAAAGTATTCCATCTCATAGCATCATTAGGAGCTCCAGGGGAGTGGCTCTACCTCTCTATCCCCTGGAATTATACTTCTCATTGAAAGCATTGACCGCTGGAGAAAAAAAGGACTTAGTTAGCATATGATATTACGTAGCGTGATCTGAGTAGCCACTTACCAACAGCAATCTGTCTATACAGCCAGTTCCGTGAGCTTTCGTCTTGAACAGGAATAAAGGGTCCGTTGGCACCGCCCTTGAGCGTGATACTCATTCCCGTGCGCTCCTTGGAGATGGTCTGGATATCCGTGAGACGGATATCCCACTCAGTAGCTAGCTTCTTCGTGCGCACTAGCATGATACGTGCGTAGGTCAACAAGACCAGCATATCTCGACCAGGAAGCTCTAGGTGGGCAATGTAGTCCTCGTTGAAGTATTGGCCGTCGTCCGTGGTCTTCAGCCAGAATTGTCCGAGAGCTTCGCGCTGCGAGTATGGGCGCACAATACCATCGGTACCAATGAAGCGAGTGAGTCGAACACGATCGAGACCTTCGGCGTCGAAAACGGTAGTGGTGTTGCGAACACCTTCTGCCAGATCTAGTAGGGAGTTGTTAGTTATGAATACCAGAGAGAGAAAATGGTTCAACTTACTGGAGGCAAGATCAAATGCACCGATTGCTGGCTTGGTAGCCAGTCCAAGAACACCCTTTCCGACACCCTTGAAGAATCCTTGGATACCTTCTTTCTCGGCACCTTGCAGTGGATGGCGTGCCAATCCACCGATACCGCTTGCTAGACTAGTTGCAAATGCATTGCCACCAGCCGTGATGCCATATAGCGCGTGCTTGGGGCGGTTGCGCACCTTGGACATCCGGCGCTGGGTTTGGAACTCCTTATCAAGAGTAGCGGCGGCGAGACCCTTGGACATACTTCCAGTGAGCTTGGCCATACTGTCCGAGAATCCGAAGACGGACTTCTTGAAAAAGCTTGTGGCACCCTTTGCGATACCCATACCAAGCTCTTGGGGACGGTCGGTCATGACTAGACCCTGATACGGCTCATAGAAGATGGCGGCGACACCAGAGCTAACATTGTTGAACAAACCGACAGGGTTGCCCAAGAAGTCAGCCGAACCGAGAATGATATGGATCTGGCGTAAGAATTCTTGGGTGTAGTGTGCACGGACATTGCCGACCAGGCTGGGGAAAGAGACACGGGCATTCTCGAGCATCAGAGCGTTGAGTCGGACAGGCGCATCATTAACATTACCCATTGACATTGTCATGACGTTGACAAAGAACATCAACGGGTTGGAGGGCTGCATAGCATCTTCCACGTTGACACGCTCGGTACGCATGAAAGAAATATCCATCTGCATGGGCTGGAGATGAAGGAGCTCGAAGTACACGTCCTGGCCGTTGTCTGCCTGTTGCGGCTCTGGTATGTTGAGGTCTTCATCGCATAGTTTGCCCTCTTGTTCTTCTGCCCACGAAGCACCCGGAATCTTGACAAAGTCAAGCATGGCAAATACAAAGTCCTCATCCAGTTCGAGTGTCATTTGCTGCAATAGCAAGGTCGCGTACTTGATATAGAGAACACCGTACGAGTCGTCCTTGACCCGTGTGACCATTGCATGGAAGATTGGGTGTGCTTCCATTTCCTTACCAGTCTTTGGAACAACACTGGGGTAAAGCAAGATGGGGAAAATGCCACCATAGAGTTGATTATCGATCTGGATCCACTTGATCGTAGTGTTCAGAGTCTGGTATAATACCGACTCCCTGAACTTGATCTCAATCTCGCGGAATGTGAGATACAAGAGCTCCTTCAGGTTCTGGTTAATCAATGAGATTCCAATGCCACCGAGGCGAAGTTGGGCCTTGAAGCTGACGTCCGAATTCATTTCCTTGACCTCGAACCCAGTGTTCGTACCGGTCTGGGAAGGTTGTCCTCTTTGTTGCTTGTACATGCTCTTCGACGGTTTGAAGTTGGACAGCACGAGAGTCTGAGTGGGGCCATCAGCAGCAATATTGATGTCAATGATCCTCTGGTATCCGCCAGGCTGCGAAGGTGGAATCCGCATTGGGATCAGGTTTCCTATCTCAGCAAGCTTGATATGGCGCTCTTTGCCCTGGCAGGTCAACACGAGTGACTTGTTTTTCGTCGCCGGGTAGTCCCATGCATACGGCATGATACTCCGCGCGGGGAGTCGATACCGGATCGGCCTCCAGCCGCTAGTCTGGTCGTCTTCATCATCTTCCACATTTGGATTGGCTTGGTAGAAAATGAACTCCATATCGCTTTCGTTACGCATGGAGAACGGCCAATTGCGAGACTCGATGCTGAAATGCAAGAAAAGAGTTGCTCCTTCCAAGATGATATCAACTTTGATCAGCTTCTGCCGCTGGTTCGCCTTGGCCAATTTAACGTGCACAGTTCCGACCTCTGCAATATTGAACGGAGAAGACCATTGATTATTGACGCCCGGGAAGCAAAGGCACAGTTGTTTCTCTTGCACTTGGCGAAGGAAATGAAGAGGTACCAACTGCCCGTTTTGAACCTGGAGTACGTTGGACGAACCTGGCTCGCGCACTAGAAGATCTTCGCTGAGCTTGCTCTTTAGAATGAAACGTGGAGCAAGCGTGACCACCTTGGTCATTTTATACTTGCCCTCACCTTCGGCAACAGACACTCCGGAGTGGAACTCAGATCTGCCTTGGCGATCAGGGAAGATGACCTCAAATGTACTGCCAATAGCCTCGAAACTTTGCGGCTTGCTCCATGCAGAATCGCTGACCTTCAAGATAGATCGGTTTCGTTGATCCTCGTTGGCATAAGAGTACATATATGGGAGTGCACGACCTTCATCTCTTGGGTCGGCTCTGAGTCCTTGACCAGCAGCATTTCTCGCAGACTGAAGGAATGCTTTGCTCTGAATGTCCATGGGAAGGCCAGTCTTGTTCAAGATAAGGTATGGGCTGTACACAGAGACCTTGAAAGCACCACCGCTGTTAGGAATGTTGAAGTAATGGAGCTGTAACTTCAGTTGAAGACCCCGCTCATCCTTAAGAGACAAGGTATGCTCTCTGCGGTAGTCCTGAGCATTGCCGTTGACGATAGCAAACTCGCTCTGGCGGAAGACCGTATCTTGCAGATCAATGCTCAGCAACAGTAAGTGGGACAGTTCCACGACGTGGACGGGGCTGACACCCCCCTTCCTCAGGAAATTCGTCCAATCCTTCTTGGTGTTCTTGTCATAAATGCGATACTTGAAATCGTAGGGCAAGAGGTTCTGAATCTCCACGGGAGCGAAGATCCGGATTCTCATGTACGGATACACGCTCGTAAGCGAGTCTTTGCTATCGTACGTTGCATTGACTTGGAAATAGAAAGGAGGAGACTGCTGTCCGCTTTCGCTGACGCACTTGACAGTGCGTGTGGGTCGCTTAATGAGGTCCTTCCAGAACAGTCGCTCGCCTGACCAGTCATACCCGAAGCCCTGATCGGGACGAACAACAATAGAATGGAGATATGCTGATCCGACAGGTGCCGGTCGTGCATCGCCGGGCAAAATCTTCTCGATCTTTAACAAGTGGCCTTCTCCAGGGTTGAAAATTCCCAGTTCCACAGGAATTTGAGTGTTGTTCTCGATAAGAAGTGGCGAGCGGAAAGTGATGTACTTGACATTATCGGGTCCCAGATTGACCTCCACGAGTAGCCGGTGAAGAACATTTTCTTGCTTCGGCTTCAGCGCGTAGATAGTTTCGCCCTCGCGCACGACAGGAATGCGGCTGATACTATCAAAGCCACTACCTTCCAATTTGATACCAACAACCCCGCCGTGGCCTTCTGGTGTCAGCGTTTCACGGATAGCGGTGGAATCTTCGAATCGCCATGGGGATTCTTCGCCATCACTAAGTTTCGCCGCTGGGCCTTCATCTCCAGCGCTGACATCGGCCCAAACTCTGAGGTCAAATCCAGTATAGTTGCGGATTCTGTAAGGGGCATCAGCGCCTCTCGGCTTGGAAAGAACATCCTCTGCCGTAGAGAGGAACTGGAAGGATTTAGATGCGAGTGCAATGGTGGCGGATGTTACGGTAAGCTCCATCGTCTTGTGCGAGTACACATCGAAAGAGAAAACATCCGGGTTAATCTCCTTGGCCAGGTGGAATCCCAACTGCCAGGGCTCGATCAACGGCTCCCAAGCCGACTTCGAGAAGTTGTACACATTCAAGAACGTTTCGAAGTTGGTATCGGCATTCAGTGTTGATGACCAGTCGCGCACATCGACGTTGAATTTCTTGACGCTCCAATCGAGCAAAGGTAGATCGTGTAGGTCGCCAATAAGAATGACTCTAACTCCGTCGATCTTGGCAGACATCTCTTCACGCTTGAGAAGAACTGAGCTTGGTGGCATAATTGTCTTATCCAGGTTTGCAACCCCTTGGCTCAGGCGACGGGCTCTCTTAGCAATGTTAGAGGAAGTCTTGCTGGCAGAACGCCCTCTGGTTGTTTTAGCATCCGTCATTTTCTTCACCTCTCCGCTCTCGATCTGCTGGAAATTTTGGGCCCTCATTTCAGAGGCCTTGTTGACAATCTGGATTGCCATCAGGATATCACGCAAAGACAAGCGAAGGACCAGAGGCTCAAGGTGCACCTCAATGGAGGTCAGAGCAGACCCCTTTTCTTGCGATCGGCTATCAATGGACATTTCAAGTGTAAAATCATCAAGAATGCGAAGTCGAGATGTCTCAAACTTATCCATGCGGCACAGGAACATGCCCACTTTTTGAATCTGCAGAGTCGACACATTTTGGTGGGAGATGAGAACTTCCTTGGTACCGAGGACGATAGCTTCGGAGTGAGGAATGGCAGGGTTGGCCACCATAATCACCTGAGCGTCGACAAGGTTCATCCGGAATGATACGGTCATGGCCGCTCCTGTGGCATCGCCCGAAGAAGCCTCAGTTATAGCCTTATCGGAACCTGCAGCAGTATCAAACCCTGATTCGGACTCCTCGGGCGTATCGCTCTCATCCTCCACGACCTCTACTGGTTCTTCAGAAGCAAATGCAGACTGGCTGAATGACTGCAAAGCGGACAGATAATCCAAAGCAAACATGATGCGAGGGCTATCAATAGTCAGCATCGCAACGAGATGCTTCTCTGGCCCTCCAGACATAGAGACACTAGCCATGAACTGCTGCTGGACATCGTTGTTAATCAAAGACATGATGTTTCTGAACTTGTTCGAGTCCTGCTTGCGACTATCGCGGATGGAGAAGGAATGAATGAGAAGCTCCGACTCCAATGAACCATCAGTCAACACGCGCAGCTTGACTCGAGTGTCATTGAGAGAGAACTTGGACAGACTCGAGTCCTCCAGGCGACCGACGGGTTGGTCGTCGTTTGCTAGGATAAGCTCCAAACCGACACTGTCGACCTTAAAGATCATATCAAGTCGTACCCACGTCTCTTTGTTTTCGCTGTCATCAGCGGCTGCTCCTCCCGAGCCATTTTGCGCCTGGGCGGCCTTTGAAGTAGCCTCCCTCGTAGGTTCAGTCACCGACGAGGGCAAGGATTCCATAGCCTCAAGCTCTTGCTGCTCGGCATCTGTGGCAAACGCGCCCGGTATCGAGTTTGACAGCTCGAGCAAGAATTTGAGCTGGCTCTGGGAAATGCGAAGGTTAATGGGAGACAGAGAGCCCTCAATTTCCATGTCTGGTCGTGGGTTATTTGCTTGATGCTCGAGATAGCAAATGCTAAATTCCAAGTTCACCTTCTGGATCATCTCCAGCTCCTCGGATGTACCATCTTCGAAATGGAATTTCGAGGTAAGGCGAATATTGCGGACACCAGTGGAGATGACATTGACAGCAGGGCTGTCCTTTCCTTCATCCATCGGAACAAATTCATTCTTGGCATAGATTTCACCGAGGTGAGCTGTGATTGTGTCTCGAGGGCGATCATCCTTCATAACGCGAGGGAAAACTACAATGGGCGTCTTCACAATAATATCAAGCCGCACACGAGAAGCATTCTCTTGAAGCTGGTTGGCCTGACTGGCAGCAGCTTGGCGAGCTGCATTGAAGATGGCTTGCATCTTGCCAAACTTAACGAGGAAGTTGATGATTTTCCGGTAGGGCTCCTCCAGGAAATTGATCTTGATTGAACCAGACCGTAGATAAACCTCAGAATCATAGCCAGGGTATGTGTCACTCTCGGGGTCGAAGGTCTCGTACTTGAAATCCGCGAAATTATCTCCTTCTATGGTCAGAAGGCGCCGGATATCAGAGTCCTCCGCGGCACCCAAGTTGACATCGTCGACCAAAGTCAGACTGCCTATCCGAGACTGAATGAGCATTGAGCTGCCCACGAGGAAAATGCCGACGTCGGCAGTGTTCAAACTCAAGGTTGCCAAGCGGACTCCGTCATTGTTAAGAATGAGAGCAATACTCTTGAGATTAGCCCTGATACGAAGCTTCCCAGCTTGCTCAGGCTTTTCTTCCACATCGGGTGTTCCTTCAATGGCCTTGTCTGTTTCTGGGTTGGGTTGAGTCGGTTGTTGAGGATCTGTGAATGTAAGGAGGATGAAGTCTAGAAGCGTGAGAAGTGTTTTTCTTGTCACAACAAGATTGATAGTCGAAACTGATATGTCAAGGTTCATGGCAACCCCTTCATACGTTGAGTCAAACTCAGGAGACTCAGGTTTAACCCGTACCATCTTCAGCTGGAACAGGTCCTTGTCTTCGTCAGCATCAAAGCCTTTAGAAGAGATGATTCTCTTGAATTCAGGAACCGGATTCTCCTCAATATAATCATCAACGCTCAGAGACTTCAGAACGACCTCGGCGACCATGTCATAGGGACGCATGTAAAAGTCCAGCTCAAATCCTTCAGCAACCAGTTCAACCAGCAACTGATCCCGTTGCGGGTCGTGGGGGTCAGCACGGAAAAGTGAGCCACGGAGACGGCCAACAGTGAATTTGAATTCGAAGTCTCGGCGATGGATATTGGTCGGTGTATCCACTGTCTTCTTCGTCTGCTCGCTTTCTACTTCAACCTCCTCGTCATCATCGTCAACAACGGGAAGGTCGCGCTGAGCTGATGGTTGGAAGGATGATGATCTTGCTCGTGTGGCTATAGCTGTTTCTTCCTTGGCCACTGCTCCGGTAACTGCATCAGAGGTAGACTTTTCCGCGTCAAATTGCGGGATTGCAATATCAATCAATTTCATCAAGCCCTTGTATTTGGTGTCTGATATTGATGCGTGAAGCTCTGGCAGGTGTCCAGAGATGCGTGTTCGGGTAAGCTGTGTCACTTTTGGTACGATACACATCTCCAGGGCAAAGTCGACGTTGATGCGGTCGATGATGTGGAAATTCCTAGAGTCGACATTGGTGGTAAGCTGCGCTTTTGTTGCTTCAATGCCAGGTCCGATAAGGACTTGGGTGGAATCCAGTTTGATGAGGAAGCGATCATACAGCAGATGCTCTAACTGCTTGTAATCATCCTCCTCATATTGTTGTTTCTGCTTAGACTGAAGATCCCGCATCGCTTGGCGGTCGACCAGCTCGCTGTTGACACTCGCATGACCGGCGTCGATAATCAAGCAAAGTGAACTTGGTTGTGTGATACTTTCTGGGACAATTATCAAGGGCGCGTGAATATCGAATTGCGCATCAACCTTCTTGTGCTCTTCCAAGGCAAACTCGAGGCCTGCCCGGGTTTGCTGGCGCAGCCCTTCGACAGTGGCGCCTGCTGTGTCTAAGAGAGCACCAATCGACTCCATGTGTCTTTCAGGTGGCTCAAAGAACTGGACAATTCCCACGAGGAATCGAGGGTTGTAAATGACCTCAATACTCTTCAGCTTGACCTTCACCGCTGTGTCTGCATCGCTTTCGAGCGGGTTCTTCTCCAGCTGCAGATGGAACAAACTATCTTCATCCTGAAGATCATCTGCGCTAGCTTGGGAGGCAATATCATCGTCGTCATCGCCTAGCTCTTGAATCTTCGTAGGTTCAGAGGGAGAATCCTTGACCTTGACAATCTGAGGGTAGAGAGTCCCGGCAGTAGTGCCATCATACATCTTCAGCCCTCCAAGGTCAAGATCAAGGAGATAGGAATCAGGGCGTTGGAGTGCTTTGGCTCGGAAATTATCGAACACCAGCTTCATGACCTCATTGGCTGACCCGTGGGGGTCCTGGATTAGAGTGAAGCTACCAGCACGAAGACTCCAATTGACCTGGAGCTTAACCCATTCCCGTGGCACATCCACACTCTCAGCGATGGCCTTCTTTTCATCCCAGTCAATGGCGTTATACAGCTCTTGTCGCTGTTCATCGGTCATGGTGGTCTCCTCGGACTCCTCTTTCTTGGCCCCCCAAAGCCAGGCGGACCATGATTGCTGTTCTGCGGGCTTCTTGACCCCGACATTCTCTTTTCGTAGCTGATTCCTGGCAAGTGAGCGCCAGAATCGGATATCCTCGTAGCTGAGTTTTGCTTCCAGCTTCTGCATTTGCTTGGTTTCTTCGGGTGTGAAAGCTTCTTCCTTCTTCCTTTTCTTGAACAAGGCAATGTACGCGATGCGGTCATCTCTGCGCTCCTTGATATAGTCCCAGGTCCAGCGTCTGTTGCGCTCGTGGATCTTGCTAAGAACGGCTTCTCCCGCGAACCTCATCCATGCCCCGGGATCTTCCTTTGGTGATGCCTTGGGCTGGATTTTCTTATATTCCTGATGGCGAATGAAGTAATGGAATAGATCCACTAGCATCAACGCGTCGCGATATTGTTTATCGTCAAGGACGAAGCCGAGCTCATCAAAGAGCAACCGTGCTTTGACTGCGGGTCGATCGTATTTTCCTGACTTGTCCATCTCCAGTCCAGCACGGCCACTGACGGGGCGCAACATGAATTGGTTTCCTTCGTCGGCATCAATCGCAGTTCTCAGTTTTTCTATCAACTCAGCACGGCCGATTCCCTGGGCTTCTGCGCCTATATCGGAGCCTCGCCCCGTTCCGAGCAGTGTGGCATCTGTATTCCAATAAACCGAGAGAGCACCGAGGACGGCCAATTTATGCGTGACACTGGAGTCGGATTGGATGAAAGTCGGATTCCATTCCGCGTCTGTGCTGACGGCACTCAGTTCCTTCAGCGTCACGCCGACAGCGAACGGGTGCCCAGGTGATGAGATAGAGTCTTCGTAGCGGAAATGCACATTCTTGATAGAAATCTGCAGGTTATCCACCACGGCCGTGATCATGCTCTGCGTGAAGCTTTGGTTCCGGCGCTGTTCCTCTTGGCTCATACCTTCTGCATTGCGCTCGCGCAGAATCTCCGCGCTCTCGATTCGTTCCATCTTCAGCGCACACTCTCTCTTTTCTTCCTCCTCCGGGTCATAATCCGCATCTTCTCTGGGTGCAGCCAGCAAGAAGACATCTTCAATCTCGACTTTCACCGGTTTGCCTCGTAAATTTGACCATGGGATGGATAGTGTAAGCTGTCCGAGGTGACCTTCGACGACGTTCAAAGGGAGGCGTAGCTGATCGAGCGCTTCGCGGCGCAGCTCAAGGTTGCGTAGTTTGACGTCGCCTGACCAAATTCCGATGTTGAGCTGGGTCGCATCGAAGTTCTTAACGTAGTATCCCAGGAACCGGTTAAGTAGATTAGCAACCACTCCCTCCAACATTGCTGCGGCGTGCAGCCGTAAACCGAGCCTGGTGGTTGGGCTCTATGGCCAGGGCGGATGTCAGTGGTCAGTGGGTCGGGGGTTTGATGATGGTCTGTAATTGAAAGCCGCTGGAAAGTCAGTCGCAATCCAAGTGAAAGTGAATATCGAAGCTTCTTCATTGGATGGGGCTCTTACGCAGTATAGGGGCTGCTTTAAGTAGCCTGGCTAATAGGGGACATCCAAGCCATCCAACTGAGCGGGCTCAGAGCACGCGCGATACCGAGGTGGAACCTTTCCCCTCCAAGCAGAGCGGAAATCGGATAAGAGATGACTGAGTAGGTGTCAGATTAAGGAAGGTTGCAAGGAAATCACAAGCGCTAAATTGAGACAGAATGGTGTTGGGTAGGTATTCAAGCCAAGCTAATGACCCTAATTGCGTGGATTAAGAGAGGTGATATCTGTTACGCAAGTTGTATGGAGGTACTCAATACAAACAAGGTACAGCTTATTACGTCCAACAGCGGGTATCATTTCCGCCTACCAAAGTATTGAAAGGTACAGAGTACTCGAGTTACAATACCCTTAGCACTACGTGGGTAGTTGGGGGCCAGTGGTAATATATTCAATGTATTTTGGTTGCCTTTTAAAGTTATCAAGGCTGTTTAAGCACGAGGCAATGCACCTGAGAACCTGCTACTGTACTGTACTGTACTGGTGGATACAACTTGTTTACCCCAGTGACGTAACCAACGTTAGGGCAGCAGCCCCCGAACTTGACTGGATGTTGAAAATTTTGATGCCTGAGGCTAAAATACCTGCCTCGAGCTACAATTTGCAGTTCGGGTCGCTACGGTCCGCCCGAAAGCAGACCACACCTCATCACTCGGTCACTTCATTTCTAGATCTTCTTATTTGTTCCCCCCCCCGGAAAATCCACGCCGACGACTTCGTGATCAAGTCACTTTCCGGGTGTATACCCTTAATCTCCACTCTTCTACTTCTGTCTAGCTTTTTCAAGGCCAATTGGGTGCGTTGACACTTCACACTGCTCTCCGGCCATACCCGAGGCTTTTCTCTTTCGATTTGCTAACCCGACAACGAAAAAGCTGTATATCTCGATATGTACCGCAACGCCGCTGCCCGCTCCGCGCTCCGCGCATTCTCGAGCTCCAATGCCTCCGTGACTCGCTCCGCTCTGGGCAACCAGATCTGCAAGGCTCAGATGACCTCCTCTGCCCGCAGTCTGCTCCGTCCCGCCTCGCCGAGATTCGCGCTCGCCGCTCACAAGCCTGTCACCACCGCTCTTGTGCGCTACTCGTCTTCTTCGGCTAAGGTAAGAGACGGCATATGGCATGCGATTTGCGCAAAAGACACTCAATGGCTAATTGGCGGTACGATAGCACGATGATGACGATGTCGACGTTATGGCGGGTATGAAGTCCGAGGCGGTACGTATTTAATATTCGATTGTTAAGCCGGGGCTACATATGCTAATTGCGCAATTGCCAATATAGAAAGTTATCAAGGACACCTTCAGCCTGGCCGATGTCCCCAAGGAGGCCCTCTATCTTGGTATGGCTGGTGTCGTCCCCTACCTGGCCACCTCCATGCAGACCGTCTTCCTGTCCTACGAGATCAACCGCGCCGCTGCTCTTGGTGACGGTCTGATCTTCTCCGGCCAGACCGCTGAGCTGATGCTGCACATGCTTGAGCCCATCCAGGTTGGCTACGGTGCCGTTGTGAGTGAGCCCGAGGCTAGCCCGAGTAATTGATTAAAGTTTACTAATCGCCGTTTATGGTTAGATCCTTTCTTTCCTCGGTGCCATCCACTGGGGTCTTGAATGGGCTGGTTACGGCGGCAAGTTCGGCTACCGCCGCTACGCTGCCGGTGTGATCGCCCCCGCTGTGGCCTGGCCTACTCTGATGTTCCCCGTCGAGTACGCTCTGATCAGCCAGTTCCTCGCTTTCACCTTCCTGTACTACAATGATGCTCGTGCTGCCGCCGCTGGCCGTGCTCCTCACTGGTACGGTATGTACCGTTTCGTGCTGACCTTCGTCGTCGGTGCCTCCATCGTGGCTACCCTGGTCGGCCGTGAGCAGATCCAGCAGACCATGACCTCCGAGCACAGCATCAAGGACAAGATCAACGCTCTGATCTTCCTGCAGAAGAAGGAGAAGGAGGAGGCTCGCCGTCGCAGTGAGGTTGAGGATTCCGAGTAAATTTGCCTTTTGACAAGGCGAGGGGCTTCATTTCCCCGAGATTGATCCCCGTGTTTGCATTACCCGTGATTTCCTGTAGAATATACGCAGAACGCAATAGGGCGGCCACTGAAATTTTCTTTTGTTTAATTGGACTGTCAATAGTTGGAGATAAGAGTGTTCTCGTCCAAGTAACAATGCCTTTTTTTTTGTGAGAGGAATTGAACAATTCACCCTCAAGTGGGGAGTAGATAGGTGTGTTACGGATCCACAGGAGTATAAGGATTCAGGTAGTAGTATCACGAGGCCTATGGGCTCCATGAAAAAAAAAAAAAAAAAAAAAAGCGCAAAACATGGATTCAATCAGCCACACGCGCTTTGAGTCAAATATTTAAAGCTATCAAAGTACATATGTACTTCCTAAAATGTACCATGGATCTATATATCTATATAAAGGGATAGCTGGCTTCGTCACGCGGGTTGCCGCATATCGGAGGGTAAAGGAATATGTGACGGGAGATACTAGGGCGGGTCTTATTAGAGTCACGGGGTGCCGAAAATATTGACTAGAGATCTCTTGTGGAGGAACTAGCAAAAACGCTTTTGAATATTATGGAAAAGATGTACTTTTGTGGAGGCATAGATTTTGCTTAGAAGTACTTAAGGAAGGTAAAGCGAGAGCTGCATGCGAGGTACACAGTAGTAACGCCCGGAAAACATGCTGGGAATCCACCTAGATCGGCCTTTTTCTTTCTTTTTTTTTGGCCTTTTCCCTTTATTTTTTTCATTATTTTTTTTCATTCTTCTGTTTCTTCTAATCTACATTATCTCGCACGTCCCTGTCCCTGGCAGGTTTGAGAAGATCCCCTTTCCACGTCTTGGGAATGACCTCTTATAGGGCAATAAGGCCGGTTAACAAGACCGGTTCTCCGTGGGGAAGAACCTAGTACTGGATACGTCATCTTCCCAGTATAAATCAGTTAGCGATTCAACTATGCTGCATCAAGCATAAATGCCAATGTGCCAATGCTTAAGACAAGGATCTTGATCAATAAGAATGAGACCCGGGAAATAGGGAGTTGAAGATCAGAGGCAGTTCCCCAGAGAGGGGTTGATGCGCTCGAATGTTCTTGGCCGCGACTAGAGCCCGCTCTCTCCAGGATGGAGATTCCCCATTCCATTTCTTCTCTTCCCCATAGGCTATACATAAAAAAGAAATCAATAATTCTTCCAGGTGGGATTTCTCCATGAATAGGAATGATTCAACTAATCTGCAAAGAATGTAGACTAATAAAAAAAGGGGGTTCTAGAACGAAGGGACCGCAGGGGAAAAATGGACCGTGTCATGTGTACGATCGACGGGGGCTTGTGGAGAGTGCCTAGGCTTGGAGAGATGGAGCTCAGCAGGAGAGTATACAATATAGGAAGGTAAGATATATATATATGGATATTATATATATGTATAGGTATTAAATTGAAGAAGGGTTATATAGGAAATAGGAAAGGTGATATATGAATGTTATAGAAGCTCTATTAATAAAATGGGTAAGGGCCAAATAGTGGGGGGGAAGGTGACGAGGTCTTCTGATCAGAAAAAATCCCCCGAACCGGATTTCTGGTCTTTTTTTTCCCCCCACCTGGGTTTTTGAGAGATGGTCCACCCCTTTGGATAAAGAGGGCTGCCCTGGTTCTTCTGTAGGATCTTTGCTGTTTCTTCTCCTTCTCTCCCATTTCCTTCCTACCTACCCTTTTTTTCCCCCATACTTACTCTATTTACTCGACCTACCACTTTCCAACATCTCACCTCTTCGAACAATTACAACCTCTCACCTTTTTTCGTTTTTTTCTTATAACGGTGAACTGCCATCACGTTTTATACCTGGCCACTTCCTCCGATACGTCACGCTCCACTTTTCTGCCACGGGAGCTGGTCCCCGTATCCCCCCAACACCGCCACCTCGTAGTTCTCTTTCCCCCCCCTCCGTCATTCCCCTCTTTAAATCCTGAGGACAGTAAAATCAGTCTTCTCTCTTTAATACCTCTTTTTTTTCCACTACACATTCTGGAAGATGCGAAACCCATTCGAGTTGGACTTTGAGAGCGTCGATGGAGACTCCGAACCAGCTCTGGATTTCGAGGCCCCCGAACAACATGTGCACCAGCATGTGGAGGACAAACAGCGGGAACAACTGAACCTCAACTATCGTCCAAAACAGAGAGATGATGGAGATCGGTCTTTGCTGCAGGATGAGCAGGATGAGGATGAAATGAAGCATCGATTCATTGGTACCATTGATCAGGGTACAACGAGTACACGGTTCATCATCTTCGACTGCACAGGTGTTCCCGTCGCCAAATACCAAACTGAATTCCATCAGATTCATGAGCACCCAGGGTAGGTGTTGAAAAACCCCCTCTTTGCAAATCCCGTCTCAATATTAATTGCCCCGCACCCCCACAGATGGCACGAACAAGACCCTTACGAATTGGTTGAGTCGGTCTATATCTGTATCGAAGAGGCCATGAAATCATTCCTTGCCCTTGGCTACTCCACATCCGACATCGAAGCCATTGGCATCACCAGTCAAAGAGAAACCGCCTTGGTCTGGGACTGGGAGACCGGCGAGCCCCTGCACAACGCAATCACCTGGACCGATACTCGTACCGTCAACCTGGTACGGGAACTGAAGGAAAAGCCCGGCGCCGACGAACTCCGTAACATTTGTGGCCTACCCCTCTCCACATACCCCTCATCGGTCACGCTACGATGGATGCTCGACCACCTACCCGATGTCAAGTCGGCGTATGATGATGGCCGGGCTGCATTTGGAACCGTTGACAGCTGGCTCATCTACAACCTTAACGGTGGTCCTCAAAACAAACGTCTGGTTACGGATGTGACCAATGCCTCGCGAACGATGTTCATGAACCTCGAAACCCTTCAATACGACGACCGCCTCTTGAAGTTCTTTGACATTGACCCCAAAAAGATCCGTCTGCCTGAGATTCTTCCCTCGGCCGATCCCGAGGGTTTCGGTAGAGTGGCCGAAGGGCCCCTGGAGGGTGTCCCCATCACCAGCTGTCTGGGTGATCAAGCTTCGGCATTGGTCGGCCACTGTGCCTTTAATCCGGGAATGGCTAAGAATACTTATGGCACCGGATGTTTCCTTCTCTACAACGTGGGTGAGAAGCCGGTCATCTCGAAACACGGTCTCTTGGGCACAGTGGGTTTCCAATTAGGGCGAGACCGTAAGGCCGTCTACGCACTGGAAGGGAGTGTGGCCGTGGCGGGCAGTGGTGTCTCTTTCCTAATGAATAACCTCGGATTTTTCCGTGACTCGCGTAAGGTCAGCGATTTGGCTGCCAGCGTGCCGGATAGCGGTGGCTGCATTTTCGTCACTGCGTTCAGTGGTCTTTTTGCTCCTTACTGGATTGACGATGCCCAAGGAACTATCTGTAAGTCTCGAACACGGCGCTTCGCCTCGCAGAACCTTCACTAACATTCACTAGGGGGAATCACTGCCCACACACAAAAGGGACATATTGCCCGTGCGACCATGGAGGCGGCTTGCTTCCAAACGAAAGCTATCCTCGATGCCATGGCAATGGACAGCGGCAAGAGCCTGACAGAACTGGCTGTTGACGGCGGAATGAGTAACTCCGACGTTTGCATGCAGGTACGTTTCAATGTTTTCCCCCCCTATTATCCCCAAACCACACCGCTAACTAGGATGTTTCATTAGACGCAAGCCGATATTATTCAAATCCCCGTCGAACGCCCCTCAATGCACGAAACTACTGCCCTTGGCGCCGCAATCGCCGCCGGCTTCGCTATCAACATCTGGAAGGATTTCTCGGAACTTAAGCACATGAATCGCGCCAACCGAGCCTCCTTCACCCCAGTGATGTCCGTCAAAGCCAGCAGCCGCATGTATAAAAAGTGGTCCAAGGCCGTGGAGATGTCACGCGGCTGGATGGCCGACGAGGACAGAGAGGAACACAATGACGACAACGACGAATAAACAATTTTTATACATATTCCCTTAAGATGACCCCCCAATTGGTTCCATCATCGACCCCGCGGCCCAATTTGTGCATCTCATACCATGCACGATATATACACGCGCAAGAAGCAAGCGAGATTTGAGACAAGAGGCTTATGTGAAGATCATATCAACCGGATATCACACATCCTCTCATGGATACCCGGATTGCTTTTTTTTTTTTTTTCGGAGGGGGCGGTTGGACACCTTGCGTTTCCATTTATACATATTTAGAGAATTTCCGACTAGAAAGTCCGTCCTAATAGGCGTTGTCCGCCGACGTCCATGTCCCCTTCATCATGACCGTTATGACGGGAGTCGTTGGTTTCAGAAGAACTGGAGATTTTACTTTTTTTTCATTTTGCTGTTGGCTTTCTTCTCATGGAGTGAGCTCGACTTGGCACATGTGTATATACAAACGGTTTTTTTTGTGAGGAAATGAAGAAAAAAAATTCCAAAAACAATCACCACTACCACTCAAACGTAACCTCTGAACTTTGTATTTAAAACAGTGAATATCAACCGGTCATATATCATTGTGGGTTGGGGATGGCTATGCTTCTGAGGGTGTCGAAAAAGAGAAGAGGAGGAGGGTTATAGTAAATTTCCTTTTAATTGGCCGCACCTTCCTAGATGAGTAGTTTGTAAATGGAAGGAATGAAGCATCACAACAATCCCCATCCATGGCTCCCAAAATTCTAGCAGTCATCACTCCCATGGATCATTCACGACTCGCCGGACCGGACAAGAAAACCATGACATCATGACAGTGGAGAAGTTCATTGACGTGATGTCTATTGAAGTCATACTCCCCGCGGAACCGGACATGGATTTTTAGGGCTTGGTTTGTTCCTTATTTATGTACATATGCAATTGAACAAGGGCTATTTATGGTAGACAACTATACACTGCATATGCATACTCAAGCACTAAATTATATATCTATATTTTCCATGTGAAATAACTTTATTTCAATTTCCCCTCGAGATGAAACGAAGCAAGAACCTGATCCGGGGTGTTGGGGCAATGTAGGTGGATATCATATGGTCACGGGCCAGCCTTAGCGTAGTTTATTGATAAGGTAGTTTCGCTGGTGGAGACGGGAAGTCTTGATAGACAGGGATCATTGCCTGCTACGATCCAATATTGGCAAGCGATTTAATAGATCGTGAACGTACAATACACATACAACGTACAGGGAATATGTACAGAGATCAAATTCAAGCTTCAATGGTATTACGCACCCAGAAAAGCGGGCGAGTCGATAACCAGAGTCAACCAGCGATCTGAAACAGAATTGAAACATGTTGAAAAGAGAACCAAGGAAATATGGTATTTTCAATAGACGCCCGAATGATGGGAGGATGCACAATGGAGAGAAGCAGGGGTGTTTGTAGAGCGAGAAAATAAGACAGGGAAATGAAAAGGGGAGAGATTACAGAGTGGGAAGGTAAACTTAGTCATTGACCGTAGGTGCCGTTCCTGCCGCTGCAGACGGGCTGAGATTGGCCGACTGCAAAGCATCGGGAAGCTTCAGCGGCGCACTAGGGGAGGATTTGAGTTTATTAATCTTCTCGCCCTTCAGCACCTGCTCCATCTCGTCCTTTGTGAGCGTCTCATATTCAATGAGCGCCTTGGTCAAAAGTTCTAGTTCGTGGCGCTTTTCGGTCAGGATATTGGTTGCTCGGTCACGAGCCTCTTCCACAAGCCGGCGCACTTCACCCTCGATCTCTTGCTTGGTTTCCGATGATAGGCTGTCGTAGTTGGTAGACAGGTCAACATTGCCGAGTTTCTTGGAATATCCGAACCGGGTGATCAGCGTGAAGGCTGTCTCGGTAGCACTTTGAATATCCTAAAGAGACCGTTAGTATTATGAAAAAGAATAAAAAGACAACCAGTAAGACTTACAGCTGAAATACCACTAGTGACATTGTCGTGGCCGAAAACCAGCTCTTCAGCAGCCTTGCCACCCATGGACACGGCAATATCTGCCAAGTATTCGGTGTAGTTTCTTGAAACAGTATCCATCTCAGGCAGGAAGTGAGTGATACCAAGGGCCATACCACGGGGAACAATGGTGATCTTGTACAGCGGAGTGGATGAAGGAGAGAAGTGTGCAACAAGGGCATGACCAGCCTCGTGGTACGCAGTCAAGAGCTTGTCCTTGTCTTGAATGATGCGACTGCGCGCCTCGGCGCCCATCATAATCTTATCCTTGGCCCAATCGAAATCGTATGGGCCAACATTAGCCTTGCGGTCACGGCTGGCATGGACTGCAGCTTGGTTGACCAGGTTCTCCAGATCGGCACCGGAGAAACCGGGAGTACCTCGTGCAATGACACCGATATCAACATCATTGCCGAACTGGATTTCCTTCATGTGATGTTTCAGGATGTCCATTCGGCCACGAACATCAGGCAGATCCACAACGACCCTACGGTCGAACCGACCAGGTCGAGTGAGTGCCTTGTCCAGCAGTTGAGGGTAATTGGTAGCAGCAATGATGATGACACCGCTAGTCTGGGAGAATCCGTCAAGTTCGGTGAGCAACTGGTTGAGTGTTTGCTTAACATAAGCAGCATCGCGCTCGTTTCGCTTTCCACCTATCGCATCCAATTCATCAATGAAAATGATAGCGGGAGACTTGGTACGGGCCTGAGCGAACAAATCACGAACACGCTTGGCACCAACGCCAACGTACACCTCATCAAATTCAGATCCAGACATGTAGAAGAATGGGACACCCGCTTCGCCAGCAACAGCACGCGCAAGCAAGGTCTTACCAGTACCGGGAGGACCGACCAAGAGAACACCCTTGGGCAGCTTACCGCCTAGGGAAGAGAAACGTTCTGGGTTGAGAAGGAATTCCACCAGCTCCTGTAGCTCATCTTTAGCTTCGTCACAGCCATGCACATCACTGAAGCGAGCCGTTTGCTGCTCAGGTTGAGCTTCCTTATCCTGCGCGCCTCGGACGTTCTTCAAAACGCCAGTGGTTTCAACCAAGATAGTGACCGTGACCAGAGAGATGTAAGTGAAAAAGCCGAAGATGAGCAAGAATTTGACCCAACGGAACACTGTGCTTCCGAGAGACTCATCGACCACAACGTAAAGAGGAGCATCCTTAGCACCGGTACCGTTTTGTTTTCCCATTCCGATTTGACTGCCAGTAGCCCGGGCAGCGACCGCTTGACCAACTGCTTGGAGCTGTTCAGGACTTAGATTGTGGTTTGATCCGGTGAACGCACCAGCTCCAGCTCCAGCTCCAGCTTTAGCGTCGGCGCCGCTGAGGCTTGATTGGGCTTGTTGGACCAATGCTTCTGTTGTGAGATCCCCTGCAAAATAACCGCTACGGTGTCGTTCAATAACTATGCCCGGCATTTTGGCACGCAAAAGAGCCGAATAGAGAGCATTTTGAGCATCTGCGTTGTTCGGGCTATTGTTGGCGACTTTCTCCTTCTGAGCTAGTATGTGATGCCAGGAACCCCCAAACAAGAACCGTTGCTGTTGTATCTTCGAAAGACCAGTGACCTTCGGAGGCGCACGTAGGGAGTTAAGGCGGAATGGGGTTAGGGTCGAGTATGAACGAAGCCCGGGGATAGCATGGCGGATCGGCGTAAAAGATGTGGCCTGAAGTGCGTTGTCTGTTATCGATGGTTAGATATAATTCATCAAGGCTATTTGCTCAAGCTAAAACGTACTTCGGTTCAACAATGACGACCATGTCTGTTGCGAAGGCCGGCTAACAATCTCCGCTCGTAGGGCTTCAATGGAAACGCCTTCCAGGTATTCAGGCAAGGTCGTGCGTTGAGAAATCTGTGTCTATCAGCATGAAGTGAGGTCAAAAAGATGCTAGGTTAACCCATACCGTTTGGTTTCCTTGTCGGCTAGTACTGCGCTTGAGAGACTCGCTGGCATTTGTCGTCGGAGTTCGGCCGGTCTGCTTCCAGGGAGCGGCCAGGACGTTATACATTGAAGGCCAGAGATCCGATGTCACGGCAGCGACATTCTAGTAGAAAGTTGCTTATGTCAGGTGTGAGATCTGGATGAAAAATCGCGAAGTGGTACTCACAGGCATGGGGAGCGGGACTTGGAAGGCCATGACTGTCTAATGTACAGCGGCACTCGGCCGGGTGCGAGGATGGGCGCGTGCTCCTCTTGGTCAAATCTACAGTCGAAAAGCGAAATTGAGTATGTTAAGCCCGAGTTAGATAGACTGACATCGCTAACGCAAGAATGAAGATAGAGAGGAAGGCGATAGTGTGCTCCGCTTTGATGCGGCGAAGGGCGACGGCCATTTGTGTCCGAATGGGTGACCGTATATGTCCCACGTGATCTTATGTGGCACGTGCACAATATAAAGTGAAGCTCTTTATAGTGTCAGCTCTTTTTAGCTCTGACGAAAGAGGAGACCATTTTGGTGGAGAAGGTATGGATTCAATTACAAGAATTGTCAGCCGATTATCATTATATGTGGTGTAATCTTTTTGATCATCTTTTTAGTAGTCTCAAATAATCTTTTCAGGTGTTTTCCCTCGGGTATTTCAGTTTCATAGGTAGACAGCAAAAGAAATGCGAGAAAATGTAAAAACCAGACAAAATTTCTATGTATAGCCTTTGATGTATTTTCGGCGATGTGACAGAGTAAATTGGTAGCATATGGGTCACTGGAAAGGGCCAGGTACACCTGTCAACGTTGACAAGCCATGGTTCCAAGGTTCGCCCTCGATCTTTACGAATTTTCAACGTCTTGACGTCTACATTTTGAGCTTTCTTCTTGACACTCCCATAAATGGCTCTGTGATAACCTCTTGTTCAATGGCTTCAGGGTCCGGTCTACGCCCTTTCCTCAAGGACAAGAGCCCCCGTTAACCTGGTCTGCACTCTAATGCAAATATGCCTCAAAAAAATATCTTCTTGGTAGGGGCTCCATTGCCAGCAAGTCTGAACTGGGACACAGACGAGCTTCTCAACACGGCCATACCTCCATTTTACGAAGATACTAAGAGCCCGGAGCAACAGCTATCCCTGAATCAACCACCTGTAAAATGGAGAGTGTTACCGTCACCATCAGTCGATAAACTGGGTGACAATTATGGCTCTTTTCAAGGTTATGAGGACCCAACCTTCTTTATCTCGCATCAACTGGCTGTTGCGACAGATGCGCCAGGACATCCAGAAGATTCGATTCATCAATTCTACGACCATTCTTTTGCCATCCACGAAACCTCCGAGGTAGCTAGCTCAGATGCGTATGTGGGAGACTCTACGCAGGAGAGCAGTCTGGGTGAGGACGGCGTGTTAGATACCTCTACGGGGTTGGACAAACCAGACACCCTAAGGTTACCTCGCATCCTCCATATCCCTGGATCCCTCAGCAATTTGCAAGACCTTCCCACAGCCAGGTATATCCAGTCCATCGCACCACAAACAATGACAGTGAATATGATCGTGGGGGTGCTGGTAGTTCATCCCCCACGTCGGATAGTAACACGACAATGGAAAACCGAATTCGACCTTATCGAGCTTGTCGTTGGAGACGAGACAAGGGCTGGGTTTGCAGTCAATTTTTGGCTCAAGCCAGAGAAGCCGACCGCTGCCAAGAACAATGAAACGGACCTGGGTCGATCGCTGGCGTCCCTTCGACCCCGCGACATCATTTTGCTCCGAACCGTCGGGCTCAGTACATTCCAAAATCGGGTGTACGGACAGAGTCTTCGTCGAGGGGTGACTACGGTTGAGCTTTTGCATCGGCAACCGGTGGATGTGACGGATGCAGTTGGATTTTATCAGGGCAGAATCCCAGAACGTAGCTCTCACGACGATCAACCGGTCCTGAAGGCTCGCAGAGTACGGAATTGGATGCTTCGATTTGTGACGGATTCGGTTGGAATGTCTCATCCACGTGGACTGCCTCCAGACACGCAATAGGTTAACCACTTTATTAATTTAATGTTTTCATGTTTTCAGGTTTGCTATGGTTAAAATATAAGCTTGATAGATATGTCTTGAATATTTACCTATATTGTGTTAATATTGTATCTGAGACGGGAGAGGGGAAATACCCACCAAAAAATCCCCCAAAATTCCCCATCACTTAAGTTTCAGGGGCGACACCTCATGACCATCGTAAAATGAAGTTTAGTTTGGCGGGGGACGCCATCTGCATCCGGTAGAAAACCATGCAATAGCATTGGACATATTGGCCGGGGATGGCTGAACTAGGGTGACCTCAGGAGATCAAAGACTTCATGCGTCAAAGCTATCCACTAGGTATTTGAAAGAATGTAAATTGAATATAACTTGCATACAATTTTCAAATAACATTCAAAAGAAAAAAAAAAAACAACATCCCAAAACATCTTCGTCAACAGCTTCAGGTCGAAGTATATCGCCCCCTTTTTCCCGCAAACAGAGCCCCTCCAATCACCGCCACTCACGTGCCCCCACTTGGACGAAAATAAATCCATCAACGGCCAGGTGTTCCCTAAATAACAGAGAGTCTCTCTCCTTTTGTTTCTCCTAGCCTCTAATTTTTCTCTAATTTTTACATTCTCTTTTCAATTCAATTCATCATGAAGGGTATGTTGTATATCCAATGCTTTCCCTTATCCCCGCTAACCCCTCTACAGCTCTTATTCTTGTTGGAGGTTTCGGAACCCGTCTGCGTCCTTTGGTAAAGCTCCCTTTTATTTTTATTTTTGCTTCTCTACTTGGCAGTGCTAATTCTATCAATTGTTCTAGACCCTGACCCTTCCTAAGCCGTTGGTGGAGTTCGGAAACCGGCCCATGATCTTGCACCAAGTCGAGAGCTTGGCTGCTGCGGGTGTTACTGATATCGTTCTTGCCGTCAACTACCGCCCGGATGTGATGGTCGCGGCCCTCAAGAAGTACGAGGAGGAATACGGAGTCAACATTGAGTTCTCCGTCGAGTCCGAACCGCTGGGCACGGCTGGACCGCTCAAGCTGGCAGAGGAGATCCTCGGGAAAGATGATAGTCCATTCTTTGTTTTAAACTCCGATGTTATTTGCGACTACCCCTTCAAGCAGCTCGCCGACTTCCACAGAAGCCACGGTGATGAGGGTACCATTGTCGTCACCAAGGTGGATGAGCCCTCCAAGTACGGTGTTGTCGTCCACAAGCCCAACCATGCCTCACGCATCGACCGCTTCGTCGAGAAACCCGTCGAATTCGTTGGCAACCGTATCAACGCCGGTATCTACATTCTGAACCCCAGTGTTCTAAAACGCATTGATCTCCGCCCGACCTCCATCGAGCAGGAGACCTTCCCCGCCATCTGTAAGGAGGGCCAGCTCCACTCCTACGATCTCGAGGGCTTCTGGATGGATGTCGGCCAGCCCAAGGATTTCCTCACCGGTACTTGCCTGTACCTGACCTCCCTGGCCAAGCGCAACCCCAAGATGCTTGTCTCTCACACAGAACCCTACGTGTACGGCGGAAATGTCATGGTTGACCCGTCCGCCACGATCGGCAAGAACTGCCGTATTGGCCCCAACGTGGTTATTGGTCCCAACGTCGTCATTGGCGATGGTGTCCGTCTTCAGCGCTGCGTCGTGATGGAGAACTGCAAGGTCAAGGACCATGCTTGGATTAAGTCCACCATTGTTGGCTGGAACAGCTCTGTTGGTCGCTGGGCGCGTCTGGAGAACGTGACTGTTCTCGGAGACGATGTTACCATCGCCGACGAGGTGTATGTCAACGGTGGCTCGATTCTGCCCCACAAGAGCATCAAACAGAACATTGATGGTAAGTCTTGGTTTATACCGATCACCACCAACCTATACTAATCAATTTATACAGTTCCCGCGATCATCATGTAATCCCCTTTCCTACTTCCCCCCTCTTCCTTCACGTCGCTATGCCTTTTGAAATACCTCCCTTCAACTCTCGTGCCGATACCTCTATCCCGCCCTCCTTGATGCATAGAACCGGAGTCGTTTACTGCGTTGTCTTCTCTCTTCTGTTGCCGGCTTGCCTTTCTTCCGTGACGGTTCATCGCCCTCGCAACTTCCTTCTTTTCGTCCGATGATCGATGCACACAGAAACCTAGATGGTGAAAGCGTGCGACTTCGGCTGTTTTGCAAGAAATAACCCCTTTTAGTCTTGTTTTTCTACGTTTATCCTTGAGGTTATCCCCGTTTTAGTGCTACATATTGAGGGTTTCGTCACTTCATCCCCGCTCCCTTGCGTTTGGCCACCTGTTTTCATTCCAATTTTTTTTCTCTTCAAATTTTTCTTTATCACTGCTGGTCTTCTGGCAATTGGTGGGCAAGGAATTCATGCCATATCCGTTTTAATGAGAACATGGGCGTGGGGCTGGTTCTGTTGATGTAAATAATGGCAGGCGGAATTCGCAAAAGAAAAAAAAAACATGCAAGTTCAGTTGGTCTTCTCAACACGATTCTTCCAAGTGTTTCGTATCAGATATATTTGTACAAGTATCATACACAGTATATTACATATAGTTTGGGGATACAGTCATTGAAGCTGTTCCGCTTCGAACCGGTCAAACAGCAAGAAATCGAAGTAGAGACTTGAGTATATGTGAGTCTTCGACGATGTCGCTCTTTGCCTCCAGGCCGTCTCTAGGAACGAGCCTCAGCTTGATCCAGGATCTCATCCCACTGGATTCTCAACTCCTCCATCTGCTTCCAGCACTGGCGTCCAAGTTCTTCGAACTCTTCTCTCTTTTCCTTGGTGAGATCTTCCGCGCCGCGCTTACGCCGTCGGAGTCGATCAGCCTCAACAACAGGAGTGCCGACAACACCTCCATGTCCCCAGCCATCGACCTCGGTAGAAACCGCACTTTCAATTCCAAGACGCCCGCAAGAGGAGCCCCATTTTGCTCTACCACCACCGGCCTTGTGGTAAGGCTCTTCGGCAACTTCCACGTCAGCTTGCGATGCCAGTGCGAGGAACACTGGAGCACAGGCGCCAAGATAAGTAGACAATGCATGCCAGGGCGAACCCAGCATCCTTGCGGCCCAGAAAGTAGCAATCATCGCCCACGCAAGGGGAAGAATAAGCGGGATGATCGATGTGGCGCAGATACCAGGGTGAGAGAGATACATGCGCGGGGTCGCGTCAGGGGCATCTGTGTGGATAGCATGGGTGTCGAGCTCCGTCTCGGACTGCAAGAATCTCTCGACCGCCCAAGGGGCGGTACTCGGTAGATTGGAAGTCAGCGCCAGGATATCGGTGAGAGCCTTAGAAGACTCATAAGGCGCATTGGTGCGTAAGCCCTGGATATCATCGACCTTAAAAAAATTCCAAGACGACTCGAGACTGGAGACCCAGACCACACGCCCGGGGCCGTTGGTACGCGCGCGCTTCAGCAGCGGAGCCACGTTGTGCGCCAGCATATAGTGCCCGAAGACATTTGCGCAAAATACCGCTCCGAGTGCGGGCTCTTCTTCAGTCCTTGTTTGCTTGCTTGTTAACACTCCCGTTGGCGCGAGCTTGTAGGATGGCCAGGTAACCGCTTGGATGAGATCTGTGCATACATCCCAAATGGCCCTGGGCCAGTTGATACCAGACCAGCCGCCCAGCCCAGCGTTGAGAACTATCGAGTCGAGTCGGGGGAGGGTGTGGACTAGCTTCCGGGAAAGCTCACGCACTGAGCGGAGATCGCCGAGGTCGACACTCTCTGAGACGAAGTGGACGCGCGCCGCGGCAGACGCGGAGGGGGAGGTTGATTGTAGGTGTGCTTCTAATCTGCGAATTGTGTCTTGGGCTTTGCGCGCGCTTCGAGTTGTGAATATTATAGTGAGAGATTCAGATTCTGGGTGGGAGGAGAGGAACTCGTCGGCAAGGCGGCAGCATATAGAGAATCCGAGACCGCTATGAATAGTCCCAGTTAGTATAGGAAATTGAAGTGAATAGTTCGATTAAGAATTTTGTACCTGTTGGCCCCTGTAACCAATATGTACAACATAGTTTGCTGCTCACCAGCGGAATTGACCTGATCCATGGCTTGTTGCTCTAGTGAGTTTGTTGACTCGGCACTTTTTTTTATATCGGAGATAGGGGTTATGTGACAAGACGTCCAACAATTGAAGTGGAGTGAGGCTGGAGATGACGTTGCTTGTTGTCGCAACAAATAAGGTATAAGGCAATCTGCTCTGTCTGAAACGAAAGAAATACCCTCAAGGTGAGCACTGGCGATGTCTGTTGTCGACAATCCACCGAACGGGAAGTCACCGATGCCACATAAATCACGTGCCCATTCTAAATCTTATCCTTATCGTAGATGTTGTTCCCCGTCATACTCGCTCCTCACACTTCATGGCTGAGATCCTCTAAATCTCACCCAAATGTCGTGCAGTCGACACGTGGGAAGCCATGGCAGTCAGACTTGAGAGATTTCTCAACACTACCGGATTCTTCTTCTTCGCTATCATCCTCTTCTGCTTCATCATCCTCACACCAGCGGACGCCATCTACCAATGCTACGAGACGAACCGATACACCAACGTCTTTTTCATTATCGGCGCATATGTGATAACTTTTATAATTGCGGCCCTTATTTATGCAACGCGCATCTACACGAATCGGAGTGCGCTCACCGGCATACCCAAAGCCTGGATCCCCGTGGAAAAGGAAGATGTGAGCAAGAGTGTTAGGCGACTAGTGAAGGAAGGCCTCATCCGTAGCGCTGTCATCGCGTATCAAGCTCGCCCCCGCGATATCTCCACCGATGAGGACGACTTCCAAAACTACAGACCGCTTCTCATTGACCCCGAACGACCCCCATGGGGCTATGTCGAGCACCCCGGCTGGTCTTCGCCTGCTTCGCCAGACTTACCAAATCTACCATATCGCACGGTTATACAGGAGCTCCCCAGCTTGATTGAAGCCAAGGCTGTCTCTCTTGCCCCTGCCGATTCATTATCGCTTGCGCCCTCGTACCCCTTCGATCCGTCGGGCGACCTTACGGCACACTCTCTCCCGGATACACGCGTGGTGGAAATATTGCAACGTCCTGCCTCAATGGGTCTGAGAGAATATATCCGCCATCTGACGTCCCTCGGGGCCATCGATCCGCCAGAACTCGGTGCAGATTTCCTTGCGCTGTACGAACCAGCCCGATTCTCGCCGCGCGATCTACACGAGGTGGAATTTCGCGACCTGATGCATCTCTTTGCAGAGATCCTAAGAGGAATGACATCCCTTGCACCACCGATCCTGGATGAAATTCGCGACAGCGCAAGCTACCGACGAGCCTATAGCGAATCTGCCATCGGTCCCTCGGATGAAGAGGGAGAAACAGATACCGTGGAAACTTATGGTTACGATGGGGCTCTGGGGTCCATGCGGAGTAACAGCCTTCGCCCCTCGAATGCGTCTACCTGGGAGACCCAGTCCGGGTATGGAACTGCGCCCGCAATGCAGAGTCCTGCCTCGGAACTGTCAACAGATAGTGCATACTATGCGGCGCGAAGCCCTTTTCGAACACCTTCTACGAGGTCTCTACGACGCGTGGCATCGGGCCAATCTGGCAGTTCGGGGGGAGTGTGATTCGCCTGACGCAGCCACGAGATCCAACAGATTTGCCGTATATAATTGACTACGCTGGACGTAGACAGTGATAACATTCTATCGATACCCTGTATATTAATTATAGAGCAACGCCATTTGGAGATCCAATTGCGACAAGCCCTGGAGTGGGGGGTGGACTTAGTCAGGCGGAAAACATTCCGATTCCTTGGCAAAACCTGCAAAATGATTGATAAGATCAATTTATCATTTGACGAACGCGTCATAATAAAACGAGGCCAAACTGGCACATCTTTTCCTTTCTCGCGACGTTGAAGAAAATATTCATATCCTGTAATCATGCATCTCTTTCGCCGAGGGACTTCCTCCCTTTTTAGCTCCTCCAACGTCTCTCTCGCCTCCTCCAAGACCGACATCACCACCGACGCTGTGGGCGACAATGACCTCGCCGCAGAGGGGTTTCAAACAATCTCGTCGAGCGATAAGCTCTTCGAAAAGGTCGATCCGGCGGTAGATGGCGAAGACTGCCTGCACGACTGTGCGACATGCACAACCAAATACCCCGCCAAATTCGATGTCGATCAGCAAGACGAACTCTATGGACAAGTTAATGGATGGGCGACGCATATGCTTGTCGCAACGGGCAAGTCAGATTGGGTGAGAGATGTGGCAGACGAGAAAGGGAGCGTCATGGAAGCCATCGAAAAGGGAGGACTGGAACCGAGCAACGGGGTATGACAATATCCGCCACCATCCCTCCTTACCTGCCAAAATCAATGTACACAGAGAGAAGCTAACAATGGCCTTGAAACTGCTCTCAGCGACTCAAACTGTCAGCATCAAACATGCCCGTCCCGGACGAATACCACATCGCCGACGCTGGGAAACAGCCAACAAACATCCTCCTGCTGCCGAGCTTCACCGTTGTCGAGCACGTCACCCCACAGCTAGTCCCAGATCTGATTGAGAACTTCATCAACCGGTCTCTGACAACGACAACGCCACTAGGCGCGATCCCACTCCCACTGGAGCAATCAACAAAGACAGACCAGGACCCCACGCAAACACAAGAGCTCCCACACCCATCCACAACATCAATCACCACATCCCTCAAGTCTCACCCCTGCCCGCACGCAGCAGTGATCTTGCTCTGTTCGCAACGGACCCGCGATGCGCGCTGCGGGCAATCGGCGCCCCTGCTCCGCCGCGAGTTTGAGCGCCACCTGCGCCCGCTCGGTCTGTACCGCGACATGGATGACCAGCGGCCTGGCGGTGTGGGTATCTACTTCATTAGCCATGTGGGTGGGCATAAGTACTCTGCTAATGTGATTGTTTACCGCCGCCGGGACTTTGAGTGGTACAAGCGCAATGCTCCTGCGGATGGGGAAAGGCAGGTCGAGGACGAGGGTGCTGCGCAGGGGATCTGGTTGGCGCGTGTGCGACCGGAGGAGTGTGAGAATATTATTCGGTACACTGTCTTGCAGGGCAAGTTGCTTAAGCCTGGGAAGCAGTTGCGGGCTGGGTTTGATCGTGCGCGCGGGCTGACAAGTTGGTAAGGTTAAAGTTGGGTTGGGTTGGTTGGGATTTAGGAGTTTGTAGAGTGGATATAGTAAGGTATCTCACGGGCATATTACTATACTATGTTGATATTGGGTTGCCTGATATATCTCATTTGTGTTTGGGGATTTAGTATTTAGTGGTCGATATGTAGCACTGCCAAAATCAGATCTCTGACTATGCGTACAAGTGCCAACAGCTAGATTTGCTACCTAACGCTCGGTATTATATCTATTATTTGATGTCTGGTTCTGCACATCTCACACCAATGGGGAAGCATAATGTAAGTGATGTTTCTATCAGAACAGGTTGCTATTAAAAAAAGATATAACAGAACACGGTATTGTTGCCCATTGAATTCGAACCAGGCTCATCGTCAAATTCTAGAGCTGTGTTGTTTGATATAGACATCGTTCTTGACTACGACCATACGCTTCCTGCTAAATAGGACATATACTAGAATTGACAAGCAATCTCGGTGCCCAGATAAACCTACTTTTCACGTGCCCGGGACATGTACAATCCCGAGTTAACCGCAAGTTCGGTGTTTGCCAGCTTCTATAGTGCTAAATGACAGAAGCTAGACCATCAATGCAACCCTGCATCTCGATGCCTTGTGCTGGATTGCAAATTCCCCGGATCTCCTGATTTTTCGGATATAAACGACCTAAATAGGTAAGGATGTGGATTACTCGGCGCACTGGTACCCAAGTTTGGAAGTCCTCGAGTTGGTGTAATATAGATCACCGGCCGGACCCGTTGACCTCGGGGACGTCCCGACCTGAAGTCGGCCCCCAAGCGATGCTTATGTAATATACGAGCCGTGGAGCGTGCTCAATTTTACTCAGATAGGTGTATATATAGGGTTGGGTCTACAAATCAGATAGCTTTGAAATCTACTGCCCCTTCGTCCGGTTCTGTATTCAGCACTATATCTCAAAGTAAACACTCCAATGTTATCGACTGTGCCCCATATATGTTAGTTGCAGCAAGGCGTGCATGCGTACCCGACGGCCGAGACGGCCTTAGCAAAAAAAAAATCCATCTAGTCATTCCCCATGGGAGAACGTCATACCCTTGAATGAGCAATACCATTAGATGACTAGTAAGGGCATGCAGCTCTGAAAGCCAAGCCTTCCAGCCGCTATCCCTCAGCCCTCGGATTCTCTTTCTTTTCTAGGATCCACCGGGCTGTTGTAACATGAGACGGTGATTGCGCAGAATAGAGGAGCCAACGTCCCTCGTGTTGCGTTTATTAACGGCCCCCTTGCACGGAAATCGGGAAAAATGGTGGGATGCGGGAATTATGTTTCTTTTTGCGGGGGAGGGAATTAACTCCAAGACGTCATCTCTCCCCCGATATCTTCTATATTGTATACAGTATTACTAGATAGGAGTTCGGAGATGATGTCTTTTACGGTAAGAGACTCCCGGGGTTTCAGTAGGGAGACGTACTAAAATATTAGTTTTGCTGTCACAACTGTGATAGGGGCTTTTGGGGGGTAAGTTTTGATGATGCTGACCACATTATTCTCTTCACTGTTGGCCTTCAGAACCAACATTTGGTGATTCCTAAATTTGAAACTGGAGTCAAAATAACTGCAAGGGGTCAATTGGTGGCTGTTCACCCTTAGCCCCAAGATCCTGGCTGGTAAGTTATCGTTTGGTGCTGATAGGAGAGCAAACCCCGATTGTTGACCGACATTCGCGCAACGAGAGCAAGAGAGTGCAAGATGACGGAGAATGATCCCAATCAGCAAGAGGGAGAGTACGAAGTACTATACCGTAATTATTTATTTCCGACCTGATCTTAGAGGGAGATTATCATATGTTGTACTCCGTAGATCATTGACCGTTCGGACATGTATACAACCTCTACAACATACAAAGTATTTTCATACCATCTCTCCTCGGTGAAAAAAGCTCGATATTCAATAGCCAGATTGGCGAAACATCCACTTAGCTTCTAGGCTTCCTTTGATTCCAGAGTGGGGGATATAGCAGCCCAACGAGCTTCACCCATTAGTGCGTCGCCATGCGCGCCTCGGAGATTAATTTAGTGGCTTTTCGGGACATGTGGAGGAAGATATTTGGAGCTCTTATTAGGAAATTTAACCCAGGGGTTTATGTTTTTATGTACAACATAACTTGTATCGGCACTTCACATGGTATAGATGATCGCCACGGATATGAGATATTTCCGATCTACTTATTATTTCACACTGTAAATATTCCCTTTTTGGATTTTGTACATGATACATTAATAAGATTTCCCTCGTATACAATTCATTACACTGTTAGTGGCTTAGCAAGCCCACGGGGGCGCCTTGCATGGGTCAAATCAGAGAGCTCACCAACAGCGTCATATCAATCCTTAATCGCCAAGATGGAACAAAATGCGGGGTAGTCAGAGCTTCATAGAGCATCATCTCACAACCGAGGGAAGAAAACGAGTAAAATAGGGGGGGAAAAGGGGGGGGAAAGGAAAGAAAAAAAAAGAAAAAAAAAGTAGATTCTCTTGAACTCTAAACTTGAAAGTCATTGTCCTTGCGTGCTCATGCAGCTTCGAAACAGTTTTTGAATAGCTTTCTGGCTTCCTTTCTCCGTAAATTTTCCTCATGTCAAATAAGACGGTGGACTATTCCAAAGACGGTGAACCTTTTTATTCCGAATATGATATGGCCCCCAAATAACAAGCCCGTCCCTATCCGGAGGATTCTCACCTCACAAATGAAATTAGTCAAAATAAAGAATCCAAAAGCCCAGGCTCTCTTGGGTATACAACATATTTGACTGGCGCCTCATTTCTTTGCATGCAACCACACCGGTTTGTGTGATTTTCTTTTGCTTCCGCGTCAAGCTCGCCAGCGTGATTTCGCAGCATTATAATATGTTAATATGTATATGCGCCTCAAGGAGAGCATGCATGCTGTGCCGTACCTACCTGATCAGCCTACGCATATATTATAGCTCGGCTAAGCGATTGCCGTTTCATTTAGCGTGCATCTAGAGAACCGATACGAGTTCAACGATAGTCGCAGTTTATCTCTTAGGGGCTGATCGGCAGAGACTTGGATGATATTTTCTTGACGGAATTTCCTTTCAAAGGTTTGTAATGTGGACCCAGGCGCGTTTGCAAATCTGGACCTCTCAGAAGGAAATGATAGGCTATGCAAGTTGTCCGTACACTATACAATATATAGTAGCCTTTTGTTTAGTTTTCATTTATATTCGTGTTTACAACCGTCTTTCAAGTAATATATACTTTTTTATTCCAAACATTAGTTCAAATAATCATCTTTTAGTTGATTCCGTTATGTTCGATACCCTCAATGGCTGAGAAGGGGGGGGGGGGGGCTGCATCCATAACTCCTGATAGGGAAGTTGTGTGGGTCCTCGATCCCGCACATGCTTTGCCTCGTACACTACGTACATCCTCAAGATCCAGCTATATCATGATCGCAGGACTATTGGTCCTCTGAATAAGACTTACTTCCGCCATCAGGTAACCCGCAACAGATCTGCGCCACAAGATTAGGCAAAGCTCTACGGAGTACTCCGTCCCATACCTAGGTTATACTATTTGTTAATCAAAAGAGAGAGAAAAAAAGAAAAGAGAAGCCACAAAGCGTGTGTCATTCCTCCGGCGTAATAAGGTTATAGAATTCAGACGATCGCCGCTGTTAAGATGACGGCGAGTGGGTTGCCACGTTCAGGATAGTTATCACCAAAAAACAAAAAAAAAACCCCAGCTTCCATTTTTGTTTCACTTTACTTTTTCATGAGAGATCTAACCCACTCTGGCATATTTCTGCCTGTGATCCTCACCGTTTACGTTGCGCGAAGATCGAAGCTTCTTGCGACACCTCTGCTGAGCCTATGGATAATCGAAACCCTCCCGGGCCAACCGAGGCTACCCGACGCACCTTGTGACGAGGCAACAGGCTATCTGTTTAATCTTTGATATGGTTTGCCACTGGAATTTGAGAGCCAGGATGTGAATAGTAAACCAAGTAATATCCAATCGTTTATCTACAGTTGGGCGTTGGATAGGAAGTTTGAAGCCAAGTGATCGACCCTTTAGTACGCCGATAAAAAGCAATTATAATTGATTGATGTGCGCTATACGGAGTACGGTGAAGAAAGTAAACCCCTTCATAGGCCAGGGTATACAACATACTCCGTACGAGTGACTCTATTTATGCCCAATGAAATCTTATATCACATCGACGTCATATCGTTGAGATTGAAAACCAGATCCCTTGAGAATATATACAATTTATATAGAAGTGGAGAGACGGGAACAGCCCCAACCTTAAGGAAATGGGACCCGAAGCCTTGGGGTTGTTCGGGGTGGACAAGCGGATGAGCTGGGGTACCTGATCCATCGGGATAGAATCCGAATTATCACCGTTGGTGCAGATGCCGCGTCATAAGTTATCCCTTGCAGTCTCGTTTCTCCATTAACTCCTTTGTTTTTCTTTCCTCGAGTTTTATGCCATATTTATTCCCTTTAGCTTTTTTGGGGGGGGTTTTGGTTTGCGGAGACGGTATTAATGGAGAACATCTAGTTCAGGGTTCTCCGAGGAGAAAGTAGTTATAATCTTCACTCCATTTACTTCCCGGAGAAGATCGCTTTTAGCGTTAGTGACCATTTCTCATTTTAAAGCTATATCGGAGCAGTTCGGCCGCGGCTAAGGTGGCTTGGCCTAATTGTGTTCATAGAATCTTTGAATGGCCGAATTCCCGTGCCTGGTCTTGTCCGAGAATGGTTTATGATATCATCTTTTAACATAACATCTTAGCAAGATGTGAACCCTCGAGTAAATCGTATGCTGTATATAACTAGTACTCCGTACTAGTATAGTTAGTAGATTTGAATACCCCTCCTTAAGTTATTAAAGGGGGCCAAGAGAGGAAGCCTATTCAAGATACGGGTCACATACAATGTATTATATACGGTATCATTCTATTCCCGGTCCAGTCTAGCATATTATTCCGGGCCCAGGTGGAGTGAGGTAAATAAGCTGGTAATGTGGGGGTTTCTATTTTTCGGGCTATCGCAATTTCCATCTTTTAAGAGCTAAACTTACTGTCAACCTTGGAAAAATATATTATCTCCACAGGTATTAGACGGTTTTCCGATGTGGTACACTCAAAATATATTGGAAGGGAATAGGTGAATAGAAAGGTCTCTGATAGGTTTATATCTTCCATACCCAAATGAGGTACCTAGTACCTTCAAAAATAAAATAAAATAATAAGTATAAAAAAAAAAGATATATATATATATATTTAATTTCTATTATCCCTAAAAATATAAATAAATAATATCTACGGTCCCATCCGCGCCGTTTTTTTTATTTTACCCCCTTCAAAAGCTACAGTAAATTAAAATACTTTTAATGCTTGAGGCTCCCCCTCTTTATCTTTTGATCTTTATCGTATATATCCCCTCTTATATTATGCTTTGGATTCGCATCCCGGATCCAGCCTGACCAGATACTTTTTTCTTTTCTTTTTTTTTCCGTCTGCGCATATGCGCTTACGTTCCCCCTCTTCCCCCTCCCCCTTTGTCTAATTTGGCTTTCCGAGTCCATCTTCCCTTACGCTCTCAATTTGCACCATGGCTCCAGGTAGCGGGCGCGACTTTAATTGCTCATGGGAGCATTGTGGAAAGGTGGGCATTCCAGCTCTCTCTAATATTGTTCTCTAACCTGATATTTGTAGTCTTTCAATCGCAAGTCGGATCTTTGTCGCCATTATCGCATCCATACCAATGAGCGGCCATATCATTGCACCGTAAAGGACTGCAACAAGAGCTTTATTCAGCGCAGTGCCTTGACCGTACATTCGAGAACTCATACTGGCGAAAAGCCCCATGTTTGTGACCACGAAGGATGTCAGAAGGCATTTTCGGATGTAAGGACCTATTCTTTGGGGGTTGGAATTTGGAATAGTTGCGCATTTACTGATCGCTCATAGTCATCGAGTCTGGCCCGCCATCGCCGAATCCACACTGGCAAGCGGCCATACATCTGCCATGAACCTACGTGCGAGCGGAGGTAAGTACTTTGGTGGAAATAGTCGAAGCACTATCTAATTGTCTTATTGAAATTGCAGCTTTTGTCGCAAGACCACCCTCACCAAACACCAACACCGCTCCCACCCTCCTGGGAGTTTGACTCGACCATCCTCGGAAGATGCGACCTCCGAGCACTCTTACCACCAAACACCCGTGTCGGTCTCGGTCCCAAGTGAGCAGTACATGATCGCCCAACAACCTTATTACCCTCAATCGGCGACACCAAGTCATGAGTTTTACTCGCCCCAAAGTGTGCCCATGGGTCCTGTACCGGTTCACGAAGTTGCCCCTCCGATTGTGTCCCAGAATGTACCTGTGACCTCTCCAGTAAACATGACACACGCTCAACAGCCACATCAACACCATGCGCATCCACATCAACAGCAACAGCAACAACAGCAGCAACAACAACAGCAGCAGCAGCAGCACCAGCAACAACAATACTTGCAAATGATGCAACCGCGGTATGACACAAGTCCACGCACCAACTACATCCCAGAGCAATACCAACACCCGCCTTTCCAAGGCCATCAACTACCACCCGAGCAGCCAATGATGGTTCCATACCCAAACTATGCGTACAAACCCCCAGCCTCCCGGCTCTTGAATCAAGCGGAGGGGACTGACTGGGGTTTTCTGGGAGTAGGCTAAGAGCGGATTACACCTAGATTTGTGTACCCAATGCGTGTTTAATGCCCGTTACGACTTTTCTGCTTTCCGGCCCTTTTCTCTTTCGTTTTTTTTGGATTGCAAATCAGGCATCTGTTCTTTTTTTTTTCTCTCTGTGGTTCTATATTGGCTTTTTTTCCCCTATCTCTGCTCCATTTCCAGATATCATTTCTGGGCGCTTTTATTATGGGTTCCCCCTTGCGATATTATGTTATTCTTCTATATATTGTCATTTTAAACGGAGGCAACGGTGTTTCCATTCTTGGCGATCTTGTTTTGATACCTGAGCATGTGTTTTTTTTTTCCTTTTCTCTTTTTAATTCCTTTGTTATATTCCCTCTCTTTGCGAGGATTGGTCTATTTTTTACTCTCCCGAAGAATTTCTTTCACCAAATGGTCATTCCGATAGTGCCCATGATATATCACCCATTTCCTTTCCCGCGACTAGTGCTTTCCAGGAATATTACTGCGATGGAAACTCCACTCTCATTGGCTCCAAAGACCTAAACCAAATTCCTTCTCCGTATATTTATTTTCCCGCCCATTCCCGTATCCCACATCCTTGTCTAGGCATCTTTCCTGAGCTAGTTCATAGAAATGTCATACCATGCCTGAATTGGCATACGGTCCGAAAATAAATATATTGCATACATGACTCGTGTTTTTTTCCTCGTTTCATTTTCTCCATATTTTTTTATATATCCTATTTTTCAGTTTCATTTTTTTTCCCGCTGTTATACACGGTGGCCCCATTTTCCTACTCCACAGAGTTCTAGGAGTCGAAAAAGCCAAGGAGAGCTAAGGGCCAAGAGAAATTCTAGCAGCACAACCCTGTCTCCTCGCTAACAATGACAGCGCTGTTTTTTAATTCGCGCGCTCGTTCTCACTTGCCTTTCTAGAATGGGGTTTAAAGCAATATTCATTATTATTATTATTATGTATTAGTTTATTGGTTTATTTTGGCACCCAATGCTGACACTTTAGAGGCAATTATTTACTATTTATATAACTATTTACTACATAATTCACTAGGTAATCTGACAATTGGTTTCTTTCGCCTTGTCTTCCCGAATTCCCGATGCAACAGTAATTTGTTTTTTATGTCTAGTACCCTAGACAAATCCTGGTGGATTATCCCGGTAGGGATCTCTACTAGGTTAGTCCACTAATACGGACTAGGTTCCTGTTCTGCATATTGAGTACATAACGGTTGATCTAAGGTAGCAGGAATGTTGCACTGGCTAAAACACATCGCCACTAGCAGCAAATCAAACACCCCAAGTCTGTGGGGGTTACGGAGTACTTGGTCGGTGTACATGGCCCTGGAAGGGCCTTGTGGCAAAACAGAGATTTTTTTTCCCTCTCTCTTTTCATCAAGGGTTTGCCGCCTCTCGAGAATTTTGTGAGACACCAACGCCTTCTGGGGTGTGGTGTAGGTTTATTTGATTGTGTATACGGGTTTGGCTCTAAGGTACAAGGTACATCTTAGGATCCTTTTATGGAATGCACGATCTAGCCAGTAAAAATCGAGCAACGAGAGGGAAAATATTCCTAGAGCAAGTAAAGAGTAGTTTTTAATTCAAATCAAATGAAAGAAAATAAAAAGAAAATCAGAACAAGGCCAGAGGCAATCCTACGCCCACCAATACTCCGGAGAATGCAGACCTATGACTGGCTTGATTACTCCGTACCCTACTCTGTATACTTCTATTTGACATCTGCACCTATTTTCTTTTGGGGAGTGAGACTATCAACTAGAAGCGGATAACATTTCCGATTTGAAATGGAAAGTGAAATTTTGTGGAATCGTTCTACGTTTCCTTGTTTACGCGGGGAGGGATTACTTTCCCTTCAAAAAGTATAACGCGGAGACTCCGGACTTGCGGCCAAGGCCTGCCGAGTGACACCGCTAACTTTTGACGCAGATCCATACAGGGGGTGGGTGATTGCCAAACCCATCAAGAGTGGGGAGTTAGAACCCAGTGAATGCGGATGAAATATGAAAGGGCCGGTAGATCCCACCTCCAGAAGGATCAGCCAATTTATTTTCAGGAAAACACCGGAGGATAACTGGACACACCTCGGGATACCCGGCCTGTCGGTGTTATCGAGGATCTCAATATCACTGTACCTGCGCACTATGTAAGTGGGAACAAAAGCCTCATATTACTTTAGGGCCTGTTTAATGGAGCCCCCCCCCCCACATGCAAGTCACAAATTGCGTGCAAACTGGGCTTTATGCGTTAGCCTTGAAAATGGGGTTGATATACCTCCAATCGTTGAGGACAGGATGTTTCGACACTCTATTTCATTTCGCTTCCATCTCTTCCTCACTTCGCCTCGCCAACACTCGGAGATTTTAATTAGACCGATCCTAATTATACTATTATTTCTCTCTGATCCGGCAAATCAAGTAGCGACGGGCCAAGCTTCGAGCCGCCATGCAATATAATATGCTGTATTCCATAGATAATAACTTCTTCCGGCCAATATAGACTTCAGCCGATAGTCTTCATTAGAATGACACTGGTTAATTGGTCTTGCGCCTCCGCTTCTGTACCTGTGGAGAGTTTCAGGATTGGCAAAAACGGGGAAGCTACTGTCATGCACGCATCGGGCTATACATTCTTTCCTGGGACTCAAATCCAGCCACTTGCCAACTAATGTATTAGAAGGCGTTGGGATGGAAATGAAACCAAAACACAATCTTTGCTCTTGTGGGACGCTGATTGGACGGTGTATATATGCGTGGGCATGATAAGGAGCACTGGATGCAAACTCGATAAAACGTTCAAGTAGGGAATCAAGAGACAAATTCACGATCGGAGAATCAGGCCTCGCATTCTGCGACCAGGCTCGTATTTCTGCCCCCCGAGCCAAGCCCTTCTAGTCGCATCGGGGTTCTTGGCCCTATTAAACGCCCAGGGGGAGTTATGTGCCAATAAACCCCACTAGATGAACACCAAGGATACGAGACGTCGAAGGTGCATGCAGCTGTTTTTGAAAGTGGCAATAATTTAGATTCATTTCCGGTTTGCAACAATACCGGAGTAGAGAGAGAAATAGGAAGACAGAAACAAAACAGCAAGGCTTGGAAAAGCTAGTTACATGCAATTGTTTCGTTATTTCCACTTGCATATTAATTGATCAAAGGCTTTTTACAGATTCATTATAATATCCAGCATAGTATGGAGTGCATAAAGTCCCTTGGGAGATCTCTACCGGGCGCTTCAAGAGTCGGTGTGGGGATATTTCCAACGGCGATTTAAGGGGGCATCAGGAGCATGACTGGACCCGCAGAAGATTTCCCCGTCTGAATGGTCAAATAGATAGTATACTAGAAATAGTCAGGTGAAAAAAAGGGTAGAGAATGTATCATGGATATTCCCTGTACTTTGTACGGTGTGCATTAGAGCTTTGCCTAATGTATATTGGGGAGACTTTCCGAGCGAATATGACGACAGAAAGCATAGCCATGTCGTATCGGACTTAATATATTACGTTACTTCACTGAAAGTAGTAATACTCCATAGACGCCGCATAGCTTGCCGGCGTTAACGCGAGGTGGAGAAAGCGAGCTTGAGTCTAACGACTAGTGATTAACTAGGGCTCCCAAAGGAGCATGCAATTCGAGAACATCCCTGGTGTTTTACTACGGCTATTTCTAGACGTATCAAATGATCTACAAGTAATATATATATCAGAGGCAACCAGCTTTGAGTTTCAGGAGCTTGGGCCTTTCGGGAGCATCGGGGGTACACCATGAGTATTGTATTGTCATAATACATTTGTATGACATTGCGGAGTGCGCTATGGACCGTTCCCGAAGGTCCACTGGGATCCCGGTACCTGGAGAGTGTATTTTAGTTCCATGGTACGTTAAGTATCTGTATGTATATTAAGAGAATAATGGATACAAGTATAGAAAGAGGAAAATTCAAGGAAAAGATATGCTTGGCATGAAATCCACAATGTAACCTGTCAGAGACTATTTCTTGGAAACCTCATCTCTTAGCCAGCTAGATTCTGGTTCCATGTGGTCCCTGTCAAGACCTGCACAATCTACATCGGGTAAAAGAAAAGAGGAACTCGGATGGAGTCGAAAGGGAAGTGGATCAGTAATCTTTCCATTGTATATGCTGTAACAGCCCTCAACCTCAACGCTTCGACCCATTCCGTTGAGACTAGTCCGATCTTCCCGGAGAGAGGCATAGGAAACAAGCTTTGTGGAATGGGGCAGAGGATGCGCAAATCTCAGATCACGGGGTTTTTACCCAATAATTCTGAAGCGAAATCATTCCCGAAACAAAGCAATATATCCTGTACGGAGTACAATGTATGAATATTTGGAAAGATGGGTCTGACCTCTAATGGAAACTTGGATACGAGCGATCGACCGATTCAAGAGACGAGAGGAGACACGGTTCTAGCTCGAATTGTGTTGCGGCTCAGGCCGATCTTAAACTTTCTTTCAAACTTTTTTTTTTCGAACCAGAAATTTAAAAAAAAGAAAAAGAAAAACAGAAACCTTGGAACCAAATTACCGCTCGGCTATTGGCGAGCAGTGGAGAAACCTCAAACCTTGAATTGTTCTCGCCCTTCCCACATGGCACGGAAATTATATAGACCTTCAACCTGGGAACTCTATCTAACATACCAATATGGTAAGGGTCAGAGTTAAGAGTCCCTGATTCAAGAGACTTCCAAGTTGTTTCGCGTTATGAGGCCTAATACGACCAAAGATCTCCATTGGAAGTGGTCCCACTTCTCAAACTGCGAATGTCTGGTCTAGATCGTACGGGATCGCCTTTCCTTGGGAGGTCCATCGATCAGCGGCATCTTTGAGCGAGCCGTGGAGATACATAGAGATTCTGTTACATCAATTATCGATTCCACCCGTGTCGCGCTAAGATACGTGCCATCCAAGAGTCGAGAGTGAGAGACAGCTGCTTATTTTCACTCCTGGGAGTTCCAAGGTTGACCTATGTGCCCAACTCCATATAGAGTCTAGTCAGATCGATGTGATCTTGGTTCGTTTTATACCGTTTCTTCTACTCTGTGTCACGTAACTGTCTTAGTGTCCGGTAGTACCGGAGTACGTACATGTTGAATTGGAAATGTTATACAAATATCCTCCGTACACTGGGAACACATAGCCATTTTGATTTCTACATAGTGCATGAGCCAACTAGTCCAAAAGGCAAACCATCGGTTCTATAATAATACGGTCGCTATAGGCCAATATTGTTTACAAGGCTTTCTCTACTAGTTAGTTATTCCCAAAAAGATGCCTCAGGCACCAAAAGCAGTCGCTAAGCCGTATCAGGAAACTTTAGACGAAACAGGCATCTGCGACCGCTGTCAATGGCCCTCTTCCTTTCCTATATCCCCACACTGCCTGGAGAAGTGTTTACAAAGTAGTTATCCCAGCAAATTATTGTATAACTCACAATATACCCAGGGACATCCGTTGATCTCTAGGGTCTCACGGGTGTACGACGCTGGTAACGGCTGCGTTTATAAGCCTTTTGTGCGACGCCATCCGGCCTGGATAAAGATGTCGGGTCTATGTATGGCACGGTGTATGTTGTACCATGTACGTGCCTATCTAGGAATAGCCATCCTGGCAAGTGTCAGTCGATTCCCGAGGCGAAGGCAGACCGGAGATTTCCCTGGACTATTCGGGAACGGGAAATGGGGGGGCACTGCTTGTGGCTTGACTGGGGGAGAGCCAGGGCAATGTACTATATACTTCCTTTCCAAGGCTCTCTCCGTAGTTAATCGGGATGTCAGCGAGATGGGCACATGGCGAATGGTCTTTTGGCCGAGGCTGGATGGGAGGAGACTGGGGCGTTACGATATTGGCCACCCTCCCAGCCGAATGTCTGGTTTTTGGCTGCCTGGAGCATATGAGCAGGTAGTTGGGTGATATAAGTACTTCATGCAGGTACGTATGCAATGACGGCCTCGTGTTCCGTTATGTTATGTATGGCTATTTGATAAACAAAGATAAGATGCAGTTTGGAAGTATGCACATAGAATACTCTAATCCAGGTGGTGCATGTTGAGTCAATCTTTCATCTTTAAGCTTTTCTAATCCTATAAAACATCTTCTCTCGGCTACCAGCGTAGATAGTAAGCCAAATAAGCAATATATATATATATAAAAAAAGCGATAATGCAGGCTATTGCGCTAAGTGTCAGCCAAGAATCTGGCCAGGCACAGCCTAACAACAGCTCAATCCTAGATTCGACCAAACGTTCCAAGCATCAAGATCGAAAGGTCTAATCATCCGAAACAGCAACCTCATCCTCCCACTTTGACAAGCCCGCCTCACGCGCACGATTAATAACACGCTCAATGCCATCAAGACCCATCTTCAACACATCCATCTTAGGCCCGTAGCTCAGACGGACGAAGTGGTGACATGGGCTGTCGAAGAGATCACGACGCTTCGCCGGGTTCAAGTCAAAGAAGATACCGGGAACCACAATGACCTTTTCGCTCAGCAGGGCATTGAAGAAGTTCAGGCCGTCCGAGATGTTAGCTTGAGGAGGCAGGGGCGGGTCGAGCGAAGTCAGATCGAGCCAGATATAAAAGGTCGCCCCGGGGACGTCCTGGACACGGAAGCCGATATCATACAGACGCTTCAGGACGTAGTCGCGCTTCTCCATAAAGTGGGCTTGCAGCGCCTTCATCTCGGTGCGCACCAGATCGGGCTCCAGCATCGGGATCGCGGCTTCTTGGAACGGCACATTTGCGCCGCCATCGAGGTACGAGCCTGCGGAGCCGAGAGAATCGACGAATTCCTTGGGGCCAACAACCCACGCAATTCGCCAGCCGGGAAGCCGGAAGCGCTTCGTGAGTCCGTCGATCAAGAGGACGTCTGTGGTTCGCGTTAGCTTGGTCATGTGTACATATCCGGTTCTAGGGGGTGGATATCGTACCATCCTTGTTGACGTCAACAACGTTTTCGGCGCCACTGATCGTCGATCCATCACAGCCCGTTGTATAGTTGTATCCACCGTAGAACTCGTCTAGGATGAGAGTCGCGCGGTCACGACAGAGGTCCTGGATTTCCACCAGCTCATCTCGCGGCATGAAGTGACCTGTGGGGTTACGAGGGTTAGAGGTCAGCAGCACCTGGGTGCCACGGGCGATTTCCTCGGCGATCTTGTTGGGGTGAATGCGGTAGTGGTCATCCTTTGAGAGAGGGAGGGGGATGGGAGCAATCTGCAGGAGAATCAGTAAACGGCAACACACCCCAGTTCAGCTCAGCTCTTCCGGTAACGTACGTTCTTGAACAGAGTCAACATCTCCGAGTACGCAGAGTAATCGGGAATGGGGAACGACAGGTACGAGTTGCCCAAGATGGCAGCAATGCGAATCAGGCCGGCGCGACCACCGGGAACAATGCAGACATTCTCCCAGGTGTACTGGCTCTCTTTGCCCTGGCGGTAGTGGTCGTTGTACAGACGAGCGACGGCGGCGCGCAATGGTTTGATACCGGCGGTCGGGCCGTATTCCCGAGCAGCGGAGGTGATGGGAATGGAAGTTGGGCGAGGGAAACTCCCCTCGATCTCATCGTCGGCTTCGGGGGCTCCCTGGCCTAGGTTGGCCCAACCGGTGGGATCCTCGGCGTAGCCATGCTCACAGGCTCGCTCTGTGCACCAGACGACACCGGTAGAGGCACGGGAAGCGTCAAGACCGGCGTGGGGACGGTGACCTTCGTGAGCGGCTCGGAATTGCCGATGGGTTTCTGACCGGGTTTCTTTAAGATTTTAAAGGTCAGACAAGTCAGAAATATAAATGCGATAACGCATATGTACATACCGTTCTCTGACAGGTCCTTGGTGGTCGAGAAACGGCGGGTATCAGATGGGCGCAGAATGCTCAGGCGGCGTCCGGAGAATGACATTCTTGGCGACTGCTTTGTATAAAAGAATCCCTTTCGGAAAAGAGTTGAGAGTTGGGGGGAGGGGGAGAGGTCAAAGAAAAAAAAATAAATAAACAACTTTCACACCGAGCCCGTGTTTTATTACAAGGATGACGCTTGCCAGCAAATACTGGGCGACGATTCGACGAAATCACCGACTCTATCATAATTCCTTCAGGCATCAAGGACAGGCGCTCCGCGTCCAATACATTAATAGCGCATAGAGGTATTTCCTATCTAGTATTTTGGTGATTTGCTATAGTCGGGAATATAGCTACATATTTGTCTAGGTATAACTGTACAAGTGCTATAATTACATACTATATAGTTAGCTACAATATGTATATAGCTGTAGCTTGACCTGCCAAGAATTATTTCGGCTATCTGACCGGCATCCCGATCAGATAGGCAAGTGGATACGAATTATATGGAAAAAAAAAAGGTCTTTTGTATAACTCCATGCAAACCCCATAGAAAAACAGGCATATACATCATATAGAAGCTTCGTACGTTCGTGGAAATTGAAATACTAGATCAGTAAAGAAGATAATTCAAATGGGAAACGCAAATTCAAAATGCAGGGACGTCTTTCATGTCTTCACCTCGTCACCAGGACATCATTCATGCCGTAAACACTACATGTTTGCGGCGTGGCTCGCTGAAAGTAAGAAGAAGAGGAGATAGAAAAGAAGTATCTCCCCTGAAAAATGGCTGCTCAACAGTTTCAAGCCAATCCAGTTGGAACAAGGGTCAGGATAGGAGAGCGCCATAGGCGACGCAAAGCGTTGGTAAAGACGGGGATCGACGGGATCCTCGCGGGGGAATCAATGAGGTATTCATGTCAAGAATGAGTGGGAAAGGAAACAAGAAAATAATCTAATCGACCACCTGGCAGTAGAGTTGAATCTCTCCCACCAAGCCTTTGGCGAGCATGTCACGATGTTGTTCCCGCCACTCCATAAAAGCAAGCTGGACCGCCTCGTCGCTATCAATCGTGACGAAATCACCATCTTCATCACGGTAGCGCAGTCGAACAGTTTTGCTCCCGATAGATCGATCGGTGAACCGAGCGAGTTTGGCATCCACCCGGTCCGTCAATGAACGGAACAAAATGTTGGTCGCAATTACCAGTGTGACATAGTTGTCGTCAAAATTCACCTTGGCCTTGAGTTGAGTGGGCATGTAGTCTCCCTCCTCTGGCTCTTGGGTCAGGGGCGATGTGGCATGATCCGAGATTTGCCCAGAATGGCGGGAATCGTTATATTCCGGCTCGTTGAAATGCGTGGTATGGAGTTGAGGCTGGGTACGAATGGGGAGCTGGGTGTTGGTGGGCGAACCGTTCTGACTGCGGCTGACGGGGGCTTTCATGTTGGCCATGTGCGCGGGAATCGGTGGCACCGGAACATTGTCCACTGTCTGCATAGTGTGCACTCCCATATAACGACGTGACTCGGGATTGTTGTTGTGATGGTGAATATCCGGGCTACTAGCTGATCGCATCCGTTGGGTCATGCCATTCGCAGAGTGAGCCTGCGAGCCTGAGAGTGGGGGCAATGACGGACGCTGAGCACTTCTTCCACTAGGCTGTGGTGGGAAATACCCGCCAGAGGTTGTCCCTTCTCGCGATGCTACACGAGACAAAGCTGGTGCGGTGTAGCGAAGGGAATCTTCATTCCAGCCCGCTGATGGAGTGGTGGAATTTGTATTCTGACGACTGAAGGAAAATCCTGCAGATTGAGAACTCGATCTCGTGGAAGGAGTCTCCGTGGGGGAAAAATAGGAGCTCATGTTTCGATCACTAGGGGACATGTTGCCGTTGACGGCGAATTGAGTGTGCACCGAAAGCGATGGATCAGTTCCCGCGTAGCGCGGTCGGGTGTTGGGGTGAGGAACAGAGTTGGTGCTGCCACCGGTGGCAGATCGGGTTCTCAGACTAGTACTGGACGCATTTCGGCTCATGGGGAATTCGGAATGATATGGATCCTTGTTGTTGGTGTCATCGGTATCATACTCTTGTTGATAGGGGTTGGGCATGTGCGCCATGCCCTCCATGTATGTGAACTCGCTGTCGGATGTTCCAGTATTGCGCAAAGTGCGTCGCTCCGCTTGGATCGCCCGTTGGGTGTCAATGTCCTTGTACCAATTCCTCATGGTATCTTCGTTTATATATCGGATGATGAAATTGTCGACGACACCAGGATCTCCTTTCCAGAAAATCTGAATACGGTAGAGTCCTATAGGAATCGATTAGCATATTTCTTGATCCAACATGTCAATACAAATGCTTACCAGGCTTTTGAAGGCAAACAATATCCGTGACGTTGGCCATGTAGATTCGACCTTTCAATTGAAGACGCGCCTTTCCTTTCGCATTCAAAGACGGCTTATCTTTCTGCATCATAAGCTTAGACTTTTGCTTGTTAGGATTGATATCTTTGCAGCAGAGAAGTATGCGCTCGAAGAGATAGATATGGTACTAAGGGCCGTGTCAGTGATGTGCCATTTCGGGGAACAAAAAAGCGTAAGACGCGGAAAGTAAGATCACATACCTCTCTCTCACTATCCTTTCCACTGTCTCCCTTGACAACTTGGAAAGTGCCGAATCGAAGGAGATCCCCAAATGACTCCATCTTCAACGCTTTCCAGTCATCCACGCGCTCAGATAGATCAATTACTGCTGCAGCCAAATGTTCTTTGTGGATTGCCTCGTTGGCAAAGTCCAACACATTCTGAATACAATTGACTGCATGTGTGATATCGGCCTGGAGTTGCTCGTCTTCTAATTGTTTGCGTAACTCCTACGAAGGTAACCACATTAGCTCGTTGATCTTGAAGCAAGCATGAAGCAAACCTACCAAGAGCATCATCGGGTATCGAGTCAAACGCTGGAATGGTTTCACGAAGAATTGATTGAGCGTTTTCGGCTGAGCGACCATTTGCTGCAGATCTATATGGCGTGGCGCATTTTTGATTTTGTCCCATTCCTTCATACAAGCTTCGTCACAACGCATCTGGTTGGCAATGAAAGGCTCATACTGCCGGAAACCATCTTCATGAGAAAAGAAAAGGTGACCCCAGTTCTGCATTTCTTCCGGCAAGGCGTAGTGCTGCTCCATGCGAATCAAGAACCGTTGGGCAAAGTCTAGTAGGTTGTTTAGGTTGAGGAAAATCTGATGGCTCGCATCTCCTGTCAAAGCACCCGTCTCTTCCAGTTCCTTCTTGAGCGCCTGGAGATTCTGCAGGTGTTGAACATAGTTACGCTCCGTCTCCAGAAGTTCCTTGAGAATATGCTCTTGTTTGGTAAGCTTCACATTGGCCTTCGCGCAGGGGGCCACTAGAACTTCAGATTGCTTTAGTTGACCTTGCATCTCGAGGATATCCACCACCCGGTTGACCATTTTGATCACTTTGATAAATCCGGTGGTACTCTCGCCGTAAAGATCGGTGATCAAAAAGCAATCCTGCTGAGGGAATTCTAGTTCTTGTAAACAGGCCTGTAGGAACTTGAAGGTCGCCGCTTTGGGACGCTTCGCCTCAGTCACCTTGCCAGGATCAATCTCCAGTTGCTCTTCGGGACCAGACGCATTATAAATGCTCAACAGTGGATAGCCATTTCTGAGACAATTCCACAAGGAAGCCACCGGATCTGTATTTCCTCTTATGCGATCATCATCGTCCATCTCTCGTAGGTATGACTCGAAGTTGGGGACTTCGGATAGCCGCCTCCTCAAATTTACACAGCTCTGGTAGATCGATTCTCCACCACGGCGGTTGATAATGTTATCCTCGGCGACCGGAGCACCGCTCATGGCTGCGGTGTCAATCATATCGAATTTCCTCGAGGGCCAGATATATGAGTTAGACCAGCCAGGCTCAATTTAAATCTGCACAGCAGACCCAATAGGGATAGGTTCGGAGGAATCGACGAGCGTCGGAAGTGAAGAGATGACGATCATAGGTTCCCCGGGTGGGTGTGAGCTGCGCGGCGCAGAGAGGTGTCAAACGGAGTTTCGCTCGAAAATCCGGAGACAAACAGCGATACGATCGGTTCTCGGTCGCAGGCGTGATTGTTTCGAATGCGAACCTCTGGAAGCGTTTTTGATATCAGAGGCAACAGGTAGTAAATATAGGTATATTTGTTTGAACCAATAGCGCGGATATCAAGTACGATGCACCGTCACTTTCTGGTGGAAAAGGAGGGGCTCGAGAAATATATTCCGATCTGCAGCCAGCCCCAATCGATGAGGCGTGGGAATTCAAGTGTTTAAATGACCGCTGCAGCCGGGCAGGCGAGTCAAATCAGGTTGAAGAGAGTTCGGAGGAACACCTTTGCGAAAGGGCCAGTCACTAGGACTCAGCGGACAAGTGAAGTCCCGATAAAAAAAGGGGGCGCACGGAATAAAAGAACAAGGGAAGCCAAAACAAGACAGTCTCAGCAGTTAAATGAAGCGAAGAACCCAAGGGACAAGAACAAGCACAACAGACGAGAGTTCTGCTGATGGAACAGAGGAATAGGATGGAGAGAGGGTGAGCCGAAGGAGTCTGTTCTGTTACCTCAAAGGGTTTAGCGTGCGCTCTATGGGGCGGTGTGATGTGGAGAGGGGCAGGTTGTGTTTATGTCATCACAGCCTCCTGGGCTGGGCACCCCGGCCCCCGGGGTAAGGGCTGGGCCCAGCCCCAGGGAGGGCTGGAGAAGCGTCGGTATGATGTTGAAGTACAGCAAGACAATTTGAATAGTACAGTATCTTTTGTACGGGGTTCGCATACAAAAGGTACATCCACTGAACTAGGGGAATATTAACGATTTAAAATATTTCTGCTCTAGAATGTTCTTATTGACTGTCTTTAGCGCTTCAAAGTTGTCTCGATAATTGTAATAAGGATTTTGTCGATTCCATCGAGTATCCCTTTGTGACATAGCGCTATATCAGCACCTAGTTAACTAATGGAAGAGGCTAGTTACAAGTTGGTATGTATGCCGACTTGAACCACGTGACTGGAGAATAATGTCCATTTCACGCGCGCCTAATCAAACATAAAACGTTTATAAGATACTACTTCGATGAGAACATTTTGGTGACTCTGTATTTAAATTGAAATCCTACTTGTTTTTTTTCCCCTTTCCATTTAAATTAAAATCCTCCTGTTCTTTTCCGCTTTGCGACTGAAGTTATATTTGCGCTCTATCAATCCGGTGGGCCTTGCCTCGTCCAAACGTGACGTGACATGCACCGAGGCCAATCCATCTGCTCAACCTCCCTTCCCCAACCCTCCTCTTACAAAGGACCCTACTCTCATTTGTTAATTTTCTATAATATCTTCGCGAAAACTTCCTTGCAGGATTTCGCAGCCATCGCGCAACACCATTGATCTCGGCGTTCGACTCATCAGCTCGGCGCAGACCCTCTGAAAACCCGCATCAATGGAGGGTGAGCCCTTGCCCGATGCTCAAATCTCTCCTACGCTGCAATTGCAGACAACTACCCTTTCCGAGTTTTCTGCACCTTCTCTATCACCCTCGTTTAAGCTAGATGAAGGCTACTCGGACGATACTCGAAGCCAGGCCGACAAAGATCTAGGATCTGATAATGTCATGGCGCTTCCAAACTGGGTGCTCGCCCAGTCTGAGGCCGGCAGAGCTGGTAAGATATCTCTTTTCCTTTGTCCCTTCGTTCGATAATTGCTATGAGCGCGAAGCATCAGCCTCTCTTGTTACTTTTCGATTTCCTTGTTAACCGAGGGTTTGCATTTCCAGAGCTCGCATACAGCCTTCTTCGGTCTCTACGAACCTCAAGCATCGCCGCAGTAGTTGATCGACTTAATCCTATCCTCCATATTGACCCATGTGTCAGGCTTCCTCTGGAAATCACATGGGAGATCTTTACCTACCTCGACGCTCGGACGCTTTTGAATGCCTCGCTTGCATCCCGCTCATGGCGTGAACGTATTCTTGACTCGGGTCTGTGGAGATTCCAATACATTTATGAAGGTTGGGACATGGACACGAGCGCGATTCGCGCGTTTGAGCAAGAACATTCCGAGGCCATGTCGCCCCAAACCCGGAAATCCCGCCTCCGACACTTGGAACCAGATCTCGGGGAACCTAAGCATAAAAAGCGCGTGCCATCGACCTGGCTCGATTCACGAAACGATGAAAACCAAGGGCTGACCATATTTGGCCCTGCGCCCCCGATGGCTGACAGTGAAGGTGATCACCACATGACTGATGATGACGATCAAACTGCACCTTCGTTCGCCGACGACCCGGAGTTCATTCTACCAACTAATATCCCCCAATTTTCCTCGCCACTGTACCCACCTCTAAGATCGCGTCTTCTCATCCGGGATACCGATGGAAGCGCTAAAATCAACTATTTTCATATTTACAAGCAACGCAGGCGACTCGAAGCAAATTGGCATCAAGGCCGATACACCAATTTCCAACTTCCTGACCCGTCTCACCCAGAAGAGGCCCATCGTGAATGCGTATATGCGATCCAGTTCGAGGGCCGATGGCTAGTCAGTGGGAGCCGAGACAAGACCGTGCGAGTCTGGAACCTGGACACCAAACGACTGTGGCATCCTGCGCTGGTGGGACATACGAAATCCGTACTTTGTCTGCAATTTGATCCTCGACCCGAGGAAGACATCATCGTCTCCGGCAGCAGCGACAAGTCCGTCATCGTATGGAAATTCTCCACCGGAGAAAAGATCCATCAAATCGAGCAAGCGCATCTCGACTCGGTGCTCAATCTCAAATTTGATCATCGTTACCTCGTAACTTGTTCCAAAGACCGAACTGTGAAGATATGGAACCGCCGAGATCTTCTACCGAATAGCAAGGATTATCCGCATATCTGCCATGAATCAAACGCCACATATCCCGGATGGATAATAGATCTGAACGCGATTGCTCCAAACGTTCTTGAAGCTGGCATTGCGCATGATCAATACAAAGTCCTAGAGCCTTACACGTTGCTCATGACCGTAGAAGGACATGGAGCGGCCGTGAATGCGATGCAGATTCATGGCGATGATATCGTGACGGCGTCTGGAGATCGAGTGATCAAGGTCTGGAACATCCGCACTGGTAATTGCTCGAAGACCTTGACGGGCCACGAGAAAGGCATCGCATGTGTTGAGTTCGACAGCCGAAGAATAATCAGTGGCAGCAATGATAATTCTGTTCGCATCTACGACCATGCCACCGGAGCTGAGGTGGCGTGTCTGCGAGCTCATACTAATCTCGTCCGCACCCTTCAAGCAGGTTTTGGTGATGCTCCGGGAGCCGATCACACCTTACGCGAAGAAGCGCTGGCGTGTGACACTGCGTTCTACGCCGCTCGAGAAGCCGGCGTGGACGTCGACATGGGTCATCGGGAGCAACGCCGCAATGGCTATCAACCGAACACTGCGGGATCACGAGACCCTCGCGATATGACTGCTGTGGGAGCGAAAATCCCACCCGGTGGGGGAGGTAGTAGCTGGGCCCGTATCGTATCAGGTTCCTACGACGAGTCAATCCTAATCTGGCACAAAGACCGTGATAAGAGGTGGACAACGGATCATCAACTACGACACAGTGATGCCATCGCCAATTCCGCTCGTGGGAACCTCAGCGAAGTGGCACAAACCACTATTGCGGCCCAGGCTCAACAATTGCAAGCAGCACAAGCTCTGGCTACACTCGGACAACCTGCCAATTCCAACCCCCACGCTGGTCGTGCCAACCCACAGTTTGTGCCTCCTGTGGTTCCCAATACCGTGCCGTTCAACCTACCTCCTGCCCACCATCATCACCACCATGGTCATCAACGCAGACCTCAAGGGTCCTCGACGGCTGCAAGGGTGTTCAAACTTCAGTTTGACGCACGGAAGCTCATTTGTGCTAGCGTGGACCCCCGCATTGTGGGATGGGATTTTGCCTGTGATGATGAAGATATCATTGAGGCGAGTCCATTCTTCAAGGGCCTCTAATATTTCCCGCCTTTACGCCTTTTAATACCGGCATCTGTTCTTGTTTTACTTCAGTGCATTCTTGCATCGTCCTTACTGGACGCGAATTCTGAACCCTCTGATGAAAAGACGGGCTCAATTCACTTGATGACTTCTTATTATTAGCACCTATACGATTGCGTTGTGTTTTCTTTGCCTGGCGCATTGATCCTTGCTCTCCCACTTGCTCTCTCTTTCTCTCCGTCTCCCCCTGGCCTCTCTTTACCCATCCTCTCAATGTCGTATCATGCTATACGGTGGGCGCTTGCTTTCTATTAAATGATGTATCTTTTATTTGACTTCTATGTTAGGAGTCATTGCCGGCTATCCAGGTCTCATATCTTTTTCGGAGTTTCTTTTATCTTTTTTCCTATTTCCTTGTTATCTTTCTTGCATGGCGCCGGTGCGGCATTTCCATAGCATTAGGACTAGCATCAATTACATGTTCTATTGATATAAAACCTTTGGAAGGTGGAACCCCAACCTTGAAAACGTGACTCATCAAGAACTATACCTATCCCCTGGGGCCGCAATAAGTCCTTGGATTTCCCCAGACTCAATAACTCAACCTTGGAATTAACTTTTCATTTCTAGACATGGCTACACCAGATTACCACCTCATCGGGCTATGCACCCGCTACTCCGGTAAGTAGCATACAACCATGCATACATCAGGTCTAACAAGCCCTCTCCAAATAGGCTGGACAGCACGTGTTGAGGCAGTACTGGAATACTTCCAGATCCCCCATACACGCCAATTCATACAGCTCTCCGAAGTACCTACATGCCTTCTTGGCACAAAGATAAGTATACAGTCACTCACAAACCACAGACAAAAGCCTTCTCCCCAACAGGCCAGGTCCCAATCCTCCAATGCCACTCCCTCCCCTCAACAACAATTACAGACTCCCTTGCCATCTGCGAATTCCTCGCTGAATCAAACCCAACTCTCCCCCTCTGGCCTAAAGACCGCCACCTGCGCGCCCTAGCCCGCAGCGCCGCAGCCCAAATGCACTCCGGCTTCCTAGTCCTGCGGGATAACTTCTACACAAACTTCCTCGCCAAGTACACGGGCAACGTGCCCATCCCGGATGGCGCAGCTGCCGAGATAGCGCGCATGGTCCGGATCTGGGATTCGGCGCGTAAGGCGACTACAGAGCGTCTTGCGGTGCTGGGCGAGGTTGATGAAGGGTTTTTGTTTGGTGGATTTAGTATTGCGGACGCGTTCTTCTGGCCGATTCTTTGGGTGAATTTCTTTCCATTCTTTATTAAAAAAAAGGAAGAAGAAATCGTTGCTGACTTCGCTTTGTAGCGGTTCCGCTCCTATGGTCTTTCGCTAGATGGTGCTGGCCCTGATGCGCTGGCGTGGATGGCGAAGATGTGGAGTGATCCCGTGTTCAAGGCTCTGGCAGATGGGTACTATGCCCAGGCTGAGGATCCGCAGACCCGTATTGCGCATTATGATGACATCTTCCGGGATAGGAATGATGTGCAATAAGGCTTATTCCCGAAGGATTGGACTTTCTCGATTTCTGGATAGCGAATGGTTGATCGGTATAGTGGTCTAATCTATACTAAATACATACCTCACCGGGTAAAGACGAAGATCCGGTGAAAGTAGAAACGAGGCTTTATTTATATGTGCTAGAGTCTTAAGGTCCCGATGAAAATGACGGAATATACAACACATTCATCAATGTGATTGCGAGAAAAACTGTAGATTCGGAGGGATTAAAAGGGCTTCCTGTGTAGTTTATTATGGACAGGAAACAACGATGTACCATTTTCAGCATAGGAGAGAAGAACCATATTATGTTCAAGGGTAAAGCATCAGCTGACAAGAGAGGGACATATGTATGCATGTACAGGAGTATGATGCTAGGACACGTTCGGATTAATGATAAGACCACCCGGTAAGCGCGTTCATGCACTTAGCATCCAGCAAACAAAGAAAATGGCATCACAGTAGCCACGCAACAGGTTGTGGAGGCATACAGCATATACTTTAATGAAAGATTATACAGCGGCAGGGTTCACAAGGGTTGGGAACATGACACCACACAGAGATGAGATCCATGCCTGGAGGTCATGGAGACGAGTATTCTCCTCACTGTTTTCACTCTGAGACCCAGCAGACGATACCTGGCTTTGGGCGGTTACATATGTTTCCCGCGAGCTGGTTGCGCCAAGAGAGTCATCTAGCTCTTGGCTGTCCGAGCAGCAGCAGAGGCAAGTCTGGGATTTCACCCACGACAAAACATCCGGACAGACAGGTGTGCTTGTATGAGGGCCTTCATCTGCACCGCCGCGGACAGTCATTGTGAAAACGGAATGCAGCCGCGATGGATTTGGAGGGAGATGGTCTCCAATTGCTCTAGTCCCTTGGGCAGAAGATTCCACTGGATCCGCAGGACTGTCTGATTCAGCTAAATTGCACGACAAGCTGAGAATTGCAGTGGCCCTGGGCCGCACCGGGAGCTTTACCACGGCAGGGGCCGGGTTCGATGGAAAGGGAAAGTGTCGTCTAGACGGGGAGGCCAGAGGCCGGACACGTCCGCTTGGGCGAAGCCAAAGGCTACCCTTTGTGTGTGTAGCTTCAACATAAGAATCATGGCTTGTGTCTGTGGCTTCGTGATGGGCAATGGGAAGACGTTGATGGAAAGGGTGTTCATGCAGCCGTCGACCAATGTTCATTCCATGGCCACTTTGTCGATGAGGGAACCGGCCCTGTACCAGCGTGCCATCATCGGCTCGTCCTATATTACCAACAGAGATCCCACCAGCATGAGACGCAGAAGATGACCAACCAAAGAATCTCCTTAAGGTATCGCCATATGAACTACTACTCTGACCACCATCAGGACCACCACATTGCATGGTTGCAGGTGATCGTGCACGGTTGTCTGGGAGCATGAACCGCGCGGAGTAGGACATAGCCTCTGACGTGCCGAAGGAGGGAAGACCAGGGGGTGTGGGTGTTCTTTCTGGTGGTGGATATTGAGGTTTGACGGTCGTTATTACAGGCCCCAATCTTCTAGGCCATCTGGGCCTACTGATACTACTATGGTTTGCATCAAGGGAAACAGCCTTGCGATGCAAAGACTGATGGGAGTCTGGCATCGATGCCGTTTTGCCCAAAGGAGATCTCAGCCGGCGTGTGACTTGCCAGTACTGGTCAGATAACAACTTGGTGTGGTTCCCACGCTTCCCTGCCATTCTCTGTCGTCTTCCTTGCCTAGCTGGCATATTCGTAGGAGTATGGTCATCCTGTGAATCTGTAAAAACGAATCTGGCTAGGTTTACCGCTAAGCCTTGCTCGTGAACAGGGTTGTCCTGGGAGAGAGATGCATAGAAACGAGGGCTGGAATCATTTGGTGTGGTGACTCTGATTGCATTTAATATAGATCTTTCATCACTAAGGGTGGACTCGGATGATTCTGGGTTATCGTATGGTGAAATGGAGTCGGAATCGGGGTGTTTTCCACGTCGGAGGCTCCGTGATGCTAAACCACCCTGCGAATAGGGTTTACTGGACTGATCGAGTTTTCCTCGGTAAAACATCTTGAAGGCAAAAGAGCGAAGCCCGGTCAAGATGAAAATAGAAAATATACAGGAGAGTGATAGGTGGGAATATCAAAGATGAGTATGTGATTTCCTCGAAAACCCTCATCGTGCCTGCCGAGATCAAGCCAAAATAAAATAGTATACAAAAACAGAGAACAGTCTATAGGTACACTCTTAACTGAATATGCGCTCAAACCCCGAAAACGCTGAATGTCATGATCATAATGGAGTGCCACCTGGGCTGGGCATTGGCCTGCCAGTCACTTGGGCGTGCTCCTTTCTTAGGGCTCGCAGCAACCCTTCAATTCTGCGACGTTCTTCTTGTTCGGCCTAGGAGGTGTCAGTTAAGAAAAAGAGAGAAAGGTATAATATAACTCACCCTCAGTATCTTCATGTTCTCGTTGCGCGTGTCACGCATCATCTTCTTGAACTCATTCTTGAGCACCATAGTAGAGGTTGTCTCAGATGTGCCATCGCGGCCCACAGATGTGGGACTACTTAAGTTCATCCAACTGATACGTTCTTCTGCCAGTTGTGTCTCGAGTTGCTCGCAACGATCCCGAAGACTGTCAATGAAACTTTCGAAGCGTTCGCGTTCCTTCTCAAACTCGATGCTTGCTTTCGTCATGGCTTCGTAGTCATCGATGGTTTCACGAAGTTCTCTTTCAAGAGTATCTGCCCGCTGTTGAAGATCACCTCCTCCTCTCTGGCTCTTCAGAACGGCAAGTTCCTCAGTGAGCTCGATGTTTCGGGTAACCAGAGCATCGTTCTCCCTTTGGATACTAGGGTTGGAAGACACCTCTGCCGCGCGTTCAGCTCGGGTACCATAGGCGCCGTCTAGCTCTGCCTTGACCATTGTCAGCTCAGTCGTGACCCGCACAATCTCGCCTTCGAGCTCAGTCATCTCATTCTGTAGGCGGATGGCATTGCTGTCGGATTGCGCGCGCTGATCATCTGCTTCCTTAATACGAGCATCAGATTGAATCCGGATCTGCTGGATTGCGGCTTCGAGCTGAGCCACCTCTTGCTCTGCGCGGTCACGAGCACCCCTAACTTCCTCCGATCTGGAATCGCTATCGTTCTGCAGTGTTTCAACGACGCTCTGTAGGTGTTGAACCTCGTTCTCCGCACGGTCCCGGGCTTCCTTGATATCCTCGCCTCTAGCATCCGTGTCGTTTTGCAAAGCCACAATGACGACGTTCAGACGCTTAACTTCATTTTCCGCGCGGTCGCGAGCTTCCATGGCCTCTTTGCTCTTGACAGCGGTGTCATTTTGCAGAGAGTCAATGGCGATTTGTAGACGCTTGACTTCGTCTTCCGCATGGTTGCGATCCTCTCTAGCCTCTTCGATCTCAGCGTCGGTATCATTTTGGAGAGATGCAATGACCGCATTTAGACGCTTCACTTCGTCTTCTGCGTGGCCGCGAGCCTCTCTGGCCTCTTCGAGCTCAGCATCGGTATCATTCTGCAGAGATGCAATGACCACCTGTAGACGCTTCACTTCATCTTCCGCGTGGCCGCGGGCCTCTTCGCTCTTAGCGTCGATATCATTCTGAAGAGATGTAACGACCGCTTGTAAACGTTTCACTTCTTCTTCCGCATGGTCGTGAGCTTCTCTGGCCTCTTCGAGCTTAGCGTCGGTATCATGCTGCAAAGATGTAACGACCACTTGTAGACGCTTCACTTCATCCTCCGCATCGTCAAGGGCCTCTCTGGCCTCTCTAGCCTCTTCGCTCTTAGCCTCGACATCATTTTGCAATGAGACAATGACGGCCTGTAGCCTCTTGACCTCACCTTCTGCGCGGTCGCGGGCATCACGGATTTCCTCGACCCTGTCATCGTTGTCTCTTTGCATATCGTCGATGTAGTGTTGCAGGCGCTTAACCTCGGCTTCTGCTTGATCTTGAGCATCTCGGGCTTCTCTGACTTCGTTGATCCTGGCATCAGATTCGCTGTGCAACGAGGTAACAACGCTTTGCAAACGTGCGACTTCGCCCTCGGCCTGAACTAGAGTTGCCTTAGCTTCTTCCTGAGCAGAGCCACTGTGGCGCATTTCGTTGAGCTGTCCCATGACAAGAGCCAGCTCGTCGCGGTTGGCGTTGCTTCCACGCTCAGATACTTCAAGATCTCTGCGAGCGTGGGTCAACTGTTCTGTTAGATCGCCAATATGAGCATCTCGTTCAGCGTCTGACTTGGAGTTGAGCTCGCGTTGCTGCTGGATTTGTGTGGTGAGAATACTCTTCTGCTCAAGTACTCCATCCACTCGACTCTCCAGGCCATCTAACCCAGTCTGAAGATATGAGAGTTGTTCTTCCAGCCCTTCGCCGTGGGACGCGTCAGGGGGCGGAGGCAAGGTTGGCGAACGGGTCAAACCAAACCGATCAACGATAGTTTGCACTTGATTATTGATTTTGGTGAGTTGGTGTTTCCAGGCGCCCTCAATGTCAGGCGCAATATCGCGAGCAACCACAGGGGTAGGGGCGTCTCCCGTATGCAAGACGATATTATTCATGCCATTCTTGATATAGGCCAGGTGAGCTTCAACCGTTGCTGTGGGGTTGACAGACCCTCCGCCTCCTGACAGCTGTGGGGGAGGATCGATGAATTCACCGGGGTTGGACTGTATCATCATATCATGCATGCACTCGCTAAGTTCCTCCAATCGTCGTTCTGTAGCCTGCATGGCCTCGGTATTCATCGCGGCGGCGGCGTTGGTCTCACCCTTCCCGTGCACGCCAAAGTTATTCAAATGCTCGGCCGCCCGGTAGAGACTGCGGTCGTCGAATTTGTGATCATCATAGGTGCTGCCCGAATCGCGCGGAGCAGGGTTCTTGGGACCCTTCTTCAGACCCTTGTGTGTCATCTGCAAGACACCCGCAGTGTGCTCCAGCAAACGCTGGCTGATCTTCTGAGACCTCTTCTCCAGCTTCCAGAGTTCCTGCGCCAACTCTTCACATCGCTGCTGGCTGACCGCAAGTTCGGAGTCGCTCTTGTCGAGGGCCTCAGAAGCCCCACTACGACCAAATATGCCCCGGCTCATCCGCGAGTTCGAGCCACCATTGGAATTGTATTCGCCGCTGCTCCGCGGGCTGGGCGGGCTGTAGAGTCTACCGAGAGATTGCGCCGCATCACGCAGTTTCGTTTCGAGCGCCAGTTTCCGTTTCGTGCCCTGGATGCGAGTAGACAGTAATGTGACTTCCTTCTTCAGCTCTTCTACCTCCTCAAAGGACAGCACTTCGTAGTTCGTACTATCCCCTATCGCGGTCTCGGTCAACAGGTACATGGCCACGGGGTCTTTGGCATTCAGGAGAGCCGAGCTTCGCGGGTGGGCCGAGTTGAGCTACCAGAAATGAGGTAACCATGGTTAGCTAGAGTCCCAGGTTGAGGTGCTGTCTCTCTACTCACTGGGTTATATCGTGACCGCTCCTCATGTTGGGGGTCCAGAGCATCCCGATACCCGTCTACGAGTGTCTTTCCATGCGGTGGGACCGGAGCTGGAGCATCGGAGGCGGTCATAGTCGAGAGATACCGCGGGTCTCCGTAGGAGGATTGGCTGGAGCGCATACTTATATTCATGGTCGTTCAATGGCCAAGATCTCTCCGATTAGAATTAGGAGAAGTTCAGGAACAGGCGTCGCGCATCATGAGTTTCAGGCGCTGGAGTTTGCGATCGGAGGGAAATGTAGTAGGTCACTCTGGTTATGTAGAAAAGTTGTGGAGAGGGATTCAATGTATTTAGGGTGATAATTTATAAAAGATGGCGGGGAGTGAAGGAGAAAAACACACGATCGGCATCACGTTAGGTAGGGTTCAGCCACTTTTCCTACAATTTCTAAATGATATGTTCGATTGAATATTGTACACGTAGATATAGATGTAAGGAGTAGTTAATAGAACATTGATGTATACATTACCCCTGAATACGAGTACCCCAGGTATGATTTCCACTTTCTTTGTTACAGATAATTAGAAAATCCACTAGTTAGTTATAATGTAGAGAGATACATTCGACTATATACTTATTGTACAATATACAATATCCAATCGTTAATTATGATATAAATTAATTTGAACAAAACCTCACATGGACCTTCAACCCCGCTAGATACCAGACAAAGTACCTGTGCAATGCAACATTATAGTAGGGCTCATCAAGTACTGCCAAGTACCACGGTTGCGTGTACCTCGGATCCCCCAGAGTAACATGAAAAAAAAGGCCAAGAGGCTAAAAAAGATGGAAATTGCCCTCTTTGTTTCATTTCTTTATAGAGACCCCAGAGTGTAATTTGGTCTGTCACATCTGTAGATATGTCGACTCTCGAGTTTTCTCCAGATACCGAGCAGGGCTCTCGACCTGTCTACAAAGTCTATAGGCGACGCTTCTGGGGCCTGGCGCAGTTAGTATTGCTGAATATCGTCGTTAGTTGGGATGTATGTGCTCTGCAATTACTATACATTGCATGCATGTCGCTGACTCTCATATTCAGTGGTTGACCTTCTCGTCCATCTCGACAACGGCCGCCGAGTACTTCCATGTCTCGGAAAGCGCTATTAACTGGATGAGCACTGCCTACCTCTTCGCCTTTTGCGCTGTTAGCCCGTAAGTATACATCAATGCTGTTTCCAAAGGAAAGAGGGGAAATATAACCGCTCCAATTATCCCAGTCACTAACCAGTTTACCAGCATCGTCATCTGGATCCTGAACAAAGGCGGGCCCAAACCAGCTATACTCACCACCGCTGCACTACTACTAGTCGGCAACTGGCTCAGATATGCCGGCACCAGAGCAAACGGCGGCATCTTCGGGCTCGCAATGTTCGGCCAGATCCTAATAGGGTTCGCGCAGCCCTTCTGCCTTTGCGCGCCAACCCGATACAGCGAGCTCTGGTTCTCAGACCATGGCCGCACGAGCGCAACAGCTGTCGCCAGTCTAGCGAATCCACTCGGCGCAGCCCTGGGCCAGCTAATTGACTCGGCGTGGGCATCGAAACCCTCCGATATTCCAGATATGGTCCTGTACATCTCGATCATCGTACGTGAAGCCCACCCCCCCCCCCCCCCCCCCCAAAAAAAAGCCCAGGCCACCCATTAGTCCTTTCTCCCTCTCGCTCACACATCATATAACCCACTAGTCCACCGTCGCAGCACTGCCCTCATTCTTCCTCCCGGCAGCACCACCAACACCCGCAAGCGCATCTGCCGCAAAGCCGCACACGCCACTGGGCGAAGCTGTGCGCATACTAATCCGCACGCGGGAATTCTGGCAGGTCTTCATCCCATTCGCTGTATACGTGGGCTTCTTCAACAGCGTCTCCTCACTGCTGAATCAAATCCTCAGTCCGCACGGGTTTTCCGAAACAGAAGCAGGCATTGCGGGCGCCATTCTGATCGTGGTGGGACTCGTCGCATCAGCAATCACGTCGCCGATAACAGATCGCTACAAGCACTACCTAGGCAGTATCCGGGTGTTAGTGCCTGTAGTAGCAGTCACGTATATCGGGTTGATTTTCGCCCCGGACAGTGCGGCGGGAATCCCACCTTCGTATGTGGTTATGGCGCTGCTGGGTGCGGCGTCGTTCGCGATGCTGCCGATTGTTCTAGAGTATCTGGCTGAGATTACTTATCCGCTCTCGTCGGAAATTGGAAGTACCATCTGCTGGACGGGTGGGCAGTTGCTTGGTGCGTGCTTTATCCTTATTCAGGATGCGTTGAAGGCAGGGGCAGGGGCTGCGCCACCGTATAATATGCGGAATGCGTTAGTGTTTGCGGCTGTGGTTGCTGTTGTAGCTGCGCCCTTCCCGTTGACGATTGGACTTTTTGGCAGGGTTGTTCATCGTCGTAGGTTGGAGGTTGATCGCGGTATTGAGCTGCAGGAGGTTCCGGAGGTGGCTAGAACGGATGATAGTGTTAAGAAGGTTAGGTCTGATGAATCTGCTGCAGATACTGATACGCTGATCAAGGCTATCAAGACTTGAAAGGATTGCCCAATGTGTCGCCCCTATGATTCTTTTAGGATGATTTGGAAGACCTGTGAGTCTTACTCTTTATTATTCATTGCTTGCACCATGGCCATAGTGCCCTTGACGAGTCTTTATTTCTGCTCTCCTTTGATCAGCATATGTTATACCCCCATTTATGTTACCCTAATACCTTTTGAATTTGTGGCCCACACGGACTTGATGTGAGTTGTGTCGATAATATCAGTCTTAGTAAATTGAGCATACTTGTGGACCGATAATCCGCCCATAGCAATACTGAACCGACTTATATGCATCCTGTAGGTGGATGATGGCTATAGGCCTAGCCTACCAGAGCACAATGCCAATCTAGACAGATGAGATTCGTTTTACAACAAGAGAAGAAACAAAAGTACAGTTCGAACAGGCGGAAGACCAGCTATCTGTACACGCAAGGCTGAAAGAGGAGGGCAAATGATCTATTATTGTTTCATGCTTCCTCTGGGCCCTCCTCCCTGCCTTGAAAAACACAATATGCGCACACATACGCAAGGAACGAGCAGAAAACAAAATTTCACGTTTCCGTATCGACCCTGCGTTCTCAATCCAAGGCGGCAAGCTACCAGGCTATCAGTTCGCTTTGGCAGCCATCATAAAAGCGGGATTGGGTTTTCTTCCGGCGTTTCGGTCCAAGGGTTTCCCCCGTATCGATGCGGTGGAAAGCGAAGGTTATTCGTGGGCCGGATCAATGGAAGGGTTGGATAGAACGCCGAAATCAAGACTCAATAGAAGAGTCGTTTACTTCAGCTCCCTCCAGAGCTTGGGGGCAGCGCAGGCGGTCACGCAGTGAGTGAGGTGGAAGACTGGGGTGGGTTATGTTAGTCGCACGATCGGGACTCGATGGGAGCCAATTCCATGGTTTTTTTGGTCCCATCGTTGGTGTCAATTGTACTTACACTCCTCGACGCAGTCCTCCTTGGGGCCCTTGTAATCCTCATCCTCCTCCTGGCGGGTGACGCGCTCGACGCACTCGTCGTAGTGGTGCTTGTAGGGAGCGCAGACGGCGGAATGGGCGCACTCTGGGATTAATAGTTAGTTTCTGATCGAGAAAGCTAGTGGGATTCGTCTTTGCAATGCCATTAGCAGTTCTATACCCCAGGCGCGGGGATCCTGACACATATGACCAATTGGTGCAAACGGCTCATGTCCAACGATCGCATGACATGGGCGACAATGGAACGCAGATAAAAAAAAAATCAAAGGTCAAAAATAACAGCAAGGTCACTCACCCTCCTCAAGCTTGGGCTTGATATCCTCAGGCTCCTCCTCCTCCTCCTCCTCTTCTTCCTCTTCCTCCTCCTCGGCCTCAGCCTCCTCTTCCTCGGGAGCCTCCTCGGAAGATTCCTCCTCAGTGGGGGTCTCCTCAGCGGAGGTCTCCTCAGCGGACTCAGTCTCGGCGCTCTCGGTGGAGGCGGCCTCCTCCTTCTCGGCGGGCTCTTCCTGGGTGGTGGTCTCGGTCTCGGTGTCTTGAGCGGGAGCCTCAGCCTGGGCCTCGGTGAACCCGAAGGAGGAGACAACGTCAGAGAAAAAGTCGGAGAGACCCATTGCGACAGAGATCAATTGAATGATGACCGAAGGTCTTGTGTGGGGGTGGAAAAGCGGAAGGGGGTTGTAATTGAGGGAGGTTGTTGGTTTTGCCCAAGAGCTGCTTCTTTCGGACTGGAAAATCGGAAAGGGCCGGCCGCTGAGAGACGCCAATTATGCCGCACGTGATTGGCCAGTGGGCTCCAACGCCATTGGGGAACTTGACAGTGCAGTTTACGGGGAAGTTAATACTGGATTTATTTCAGCTTGATCCAAGGATCTCCGAGATATGGGATATGTCTACTATTGTTTGCTAGGCATGAAAGTCGGCGAGCATATCGTCTCTTTCATTTCTAAGTGCGTAAGCGGCCGCTTTCGTATCGCTAATTAGTAATTGATGAGATAATGTACATGAGAGAATCAAAGCGAGGCTAGTTCGAGTATGTGATATAATAGCATGTTGGAATAGACTTTCGTTTCATACCAAATAGATTAAGTGGTCCGTCGCAGCCTCTCCTCTAGCTCGTGGGCTACACTCTGCGACTGAACCTCCTCATAACAAGGGGGCGGCTCAGCAGGTTCGGTACCTGTGTCAGATGCTCGACTGCTTTGTGACTCTTCTGGTGTCTCGCTGGGTCCGTCGTTTCGGCTAGCATTAGGTGGGGCTTCATATGCGGGCAACTCTTCCAAATGAACTGCTGAGAGATCCACGTTTTGTTGCCCTCGCGTGCCCTCGCTTGTGTTCTCAACCGCCTGCTCAAGTCTTTCCTTGATCCGCTCAAAGTTGGTATGGAAGTCAAAGGCTCCACCCTCCTTGAATGTTACTTTCAACTGAACGGCAGGTAGGGACGGTGAAATGCCACCCCCAGATACTGGTTGCACCAGAGCTGTCCATACATTCGGGCCAAAGAAAGGTGCAGATACATGAGAATCACGGACATTCAATAGAGGTGACGAAAAGGACTGGAAGTCATTGCTTCTGGATGCTGGAAGATAGACAACCTGGCGAGTGTTAAAAAAAAAAAAGACATGTACATGGATGGATACTGACTCTTTGGTTGGTGAGGTGGATGCAGCCGGCACTGCTTTGAATTGAAAGTTTCTCTGTGCCCTTATATCCCGACGGTGGAGTCAAAGAGACACTAGTACGAGGGGGGGAAGAGTAGATCAAACGTTCGTTGGGAAGACGGACGAAGCCGTCCTGGTCATCAAGCATTACCCAACTAGGCAGTAGTCAGTATAGATCCTTATATGGGCCTGGTCCTGGCCGGGCCCGGGGAGAAACAGCCATAGGGAGCATAAGCATACTTGAGAGACATGATGCGAGATCATTCCAGGTACATCTGGCACAGTTCCTATCAGCCTAACCTTCCGGGAAATAGTCGGGTTGGATGGGGAAGATGAAAGACGGGGATGTGAAGATTGGGCGTGGAGGTGGACGTGGAGATGGATCAAAAATGAGAGATTTCCCAAAGACAATATTATGGAGCCAAAGGGTATCAAGTGAAGGACTGTTAAAGTTGCAATATCAAAAGGAAGTGAAGTGGAAAGGCGGGGCAGGCGGGGAGATAAACCTGCAGGGGAAACTTCTACGTATAATACTAAGAAATTGCTTTTTTTTGGGTTATATGTAGATCATTTAATTACATTATATATTATGATAGTTAACTACAATTTGTCTGTGTATGTAAAGCATTAATAGTTGGCCGCCTATTCCTGAAATACTTTCGGTCATTTCAGAGGTCATTTCAAGGGTCTTTCCAGATATTCTGTTTATATGTTTATTATTAAGGTATTGATCTATCCTCTCGGTTTCATTAGGTAGACGGCCAGTAGAAAGTGGTAGGCTCAATTTGTGAAAGCGACCTTTCCATGTATAAAAAACCTTTGACGTATACTGTCTCCACTGCGTTAAGCTTACTCGTTTACGCACTCAACGCGCTTGGCTATAGCTTCCAGACTGATCTCATCCGAAAAAAAGAAGAAAAAAATTAGCCGCATGACGCTTTGATCGCTGAATCCCAATATGTGTTGAGTTATTTGGACAGATCCTAAGGGATTGTTATTCAGGTATGTAGGTATGTAGGTATGTTGTATGTTCCACACTTAGCCTGTGCAGCGAAGGGTTATAGGGATTTCAAAGATTTTCTGTGATACTAGCATATATGGGATGTAGGATTTAGAATATAGAATATACAGAGATAAAGAGAATATGTACTTTGGTTTCAAGTCGAAAAGTAACTTCCAAAGTCTACCATGTCACGTTCTAGAAGCGTCCGAGTCAAAGCGCGCTAAGACTCCAAACTTTCCAACTTCCAACTCCCCCGCTCTTCTTCTACTTCTCCCTCTGATATACATTGTCTATCAGAGATATCGGATAGTCAGTGGTGATCTGAGGCTCGAGCCAAGTAGGTGGATCCCAAGCCGTTCCGGTTATCCGTACTCACGTTCATCTTTTCTCAAGGGACTTCATGTCGACACGATCATAACCATTTCACGACCCTCCAGCCTTCTTTCCCCGGAAACTGCCCATTGGGCTTCTACGGCACAATGGGAGAAAAAGGCCAGTATATTCCACCCCTCATTGGGTGGATGTATGATTTGGTCCTTTGGTTATTCTCAGTGCTCATCGACCTCTTCTTCCGCGAGGTCCACCCTCGAGGCTCATGGAAGATCCCCCGCCGCGGTCCCATCATTCTGGTGGCAGCCCCCCATGCGAACCAGGTATGCCGCTCACTTCCGGTCCCACACACACGCTAATGATGGATGTTCGCCTAGTTCGTGGACTCTTTGGTGTTGATGCGCGTCATTCGCACCGAAGCGCAACGTCGGATCTCATGGCTTATCGCGGACAAGTCTTTCAAACGCAAGTTCATTGGATTTCTAGCGAGGGCAGTTGGGACACTGCCCGTGGCACGTGCTATGGACAACTTGAAACCCGGGGCTGGCACAATCTATCTTCCCGACCCGATCAACGAGCCAACTCTGCTGCGAGGTATTGGAACCAACTTTGAAGGAAAAGGCTTCGAAAAGGACGGAACTATTGCCCTACCCACCATCAACGGAACGTCACACAGTACCGCGATCGCTGAGATCAAGGGGCCGGAGGAATTGGTGCTCAAGAAGGCTTTCAAGCACAGGGATGCGCTGGCCCAGCTTACGGGACGGGAAGATATTGATCGTGATGGCAATTTCACCGGAGATGCATCCAAGCAGAATCCGGATTTCAAGGGCACCAAATTCAAGGTTGCTCCGCATGTGGATCAGACTGCAGTCTACCAGGCAGTATTCAAAAGACTGGGTACAGGAGGCTGTGTCGGTATCTTCCCGGAAGGTGGAAGCCATGATCGCACTACACTGCTTCCCTTGAAAGGTAAGCCCTTTGTGTTCAATATACCCGGAATATTTACTAACATGATACAGCTGGTGTCGCCCTAATGGCTCTAGGCACCCTGGCTGAAAACCCGGACTGTGGTTTGAAGATCGTGCCTTGTGGCATGAACTATTTCCATGCTCACAAGTTCCGCTCCAGGGCTGTTATTGAGTTTGGTACGCCAATTGAAGTCCCCTCCGAATTGGTAGAGCAGTTCAAGCAAGGTGAACGACGAGAGTCTGTCGGTGCTTTGCTAGAAATCATCTACGGAAGTCTCGTTTCGGTCACTGTCACTAGTCCCGATTATGAAACTCTTATGGTAGGTTTCTTCGTATTTCGGGAAATTTTCTTCCACTAACAATTCACAGGTCATCCAAGCTGCCCGTCGTTTGTACAACACCAAAGGCAAAAATCTTCCTCTTCCTATGGTTGTGGAGCTGAACCGCCGTCTTGTGAAAGGTTATGCCCACTTCAAAGACGACCCCCGGATTGTGGATCTACGCAAGTCTATTGTAGGATATAACAAACAGCTTCGTATTCTTGGGATCCGGGATCATCAAGTGGCCTACGCCAAGTTCTCCATCTTGCAGGTGGTGGCCACGTTGATCTACCGACTAGGGAAATTAGCACTCTTGACAATCGGAACGCTCCCCGGGTTCCTGCTCTTTACCCCCGTTTTCATTGCGACCAAGTACCTCTCAGCAAAGAAGTCCAAGGAAGCACTGGCTGCTTCTACAGTGAAACTTCAAGGCCGAGATGTCATGGCCACTTGGAAGCTTCTTATTGCCCTTGCATTTGCTCCGGCACTCTATGCCTTTTACACTGCTGCCCTCACTTATTGGACCTACTGGAACCGAGTCAATGGAATGGTTCCAGACTGGGTGCCACTTTGGTCGGTAGTGATGATCGGCATGGTACTCTTCCCCACAGTCACGTTTGCGGCTCTTCGGATCGGTGAAGTGGGCATGGACATCATCAAGTCACTTCGCCCGCTTGTTCTATCTCTTAACCCATCATCGGCCAATACGCTAGTGAAACTTCGAGAGAGACGCGCTGCACTGGCTCAGCAAGTGACAGATGCGATCAATACCATGGGACCTGAGCTGTTCCCTGACTTTGATGCGGCCCGGATTGTCACCGATCCATTCCGAGAAGCGAGCCACACCGATACCAAGGCTGAGAACGAAGTGCCGGAGATTAGAAGAACCAGCGTGGCAGACCATGGCGAGAAAATGCCCTCGTCAGAACCCCTCCCCCGCAACGAGTCCTTCCACAACCTGGCCAATATTGGCTTCTTCTCCACACGACCTCCTAGTCGTGATCGTAGCCGCAGCAGATCTGCTAGCGCCCGATCTGGGTCTCGGCACGGACTAAAGCCGCTCAGCGCTCTCACCACGAAAGACCCGCTTGAGGATGTCAGTTCACGGATCCGCGATGCCATGAGGGAGCGCGGAGAGCGTCGTCGACGTCGAAGCGAAGACGGAAGCTGGGATATGGCTAGTTCAGGCCCTGGAACTCCATCCAGCACTGAGGAGTCCCGAAAAGATCTCTGATTTGTGAACTGCCTGGATCATTTAATCATGTATCATCCCAGGCATAACCACGGTGTTCGGCGCGAAGCTGTGTACGTATTTGCTCTTATATATCCGTACAAGATATCCCTGTTTTATTTATGATTATGAATGTCATTAAACATCCACCTGGGGGTTCAACTAATTATTGAAGAAATATAATACACGTAATTAATACATTTGTACAGATCATCCCATAATGAACGTGCTATAGTCACAGTATAAGATGGCAACATAATTCAAGGTGAAAGGGCTCAACCCCTGTTTATACATAGGATATTGTATATTGTAGAGTAGTCCGTATTTTTACTATTTTATCTTTTTTGAGTTATAAACCGTAGGAGACAAAAAAGAAAACATAGAAGACATCGGAGCGTTTCTTCTCTTATATCGTAAGTTAAATCGCCGATGATTCATTTTCGCCTCGCCACCTCCAAGAAGGGGGCTAAAGAAAGCTAGAATCTAAAAATGCACATGAAAATGATGCAGCCTAGGTAAAATTGCATCGCCTCAAAATTCCAAGGTTCTAAATTTGCCCCCCTTATAAGACCTTATTGTCATAACCGACCACGTCGCATTTTGTAGTACAAAGCCTTATCCCGTATCCGGCGCGCTAACCGTGCACCTTTTTATCTTTAACTTCATACACAGTCCTACCCACAACTCCTCGATTTTTCTGCGGAGTTTAGGGGTTTATATCCTTTCACATATTCATCATGCCGGGTTCATTGCATATGTCGCGTCTCCGGAACTGGTTCCTCGCCTCTCCGCCTGCTGAGTACGCCATCACGAGCCTAAAGGAACTGCTGATCGGCGCAATTCAACAGGGCCCTGTCCCACAACATGTGGCTTTTGTCATGGATGGAAACAGGCGCTTTGCCCGGTCACATGGAATTGAGACAGTGGAGGGACATAATCTGGGGTTTGAAGCTCTTGCAAGAGTGAGTGCTATGTTTTGCCAGCTCGGGGTTACACGGCAGCGCCCGTATCGTGGCCATACTAACGACTGGTAGATCCTCGAAGTCTGCTATAAGAGCGGAGTGAAGGTAGTAACGATCTATGCGTTCAGCATCGAGAATTTCAAACGCTCAAAATTCGAGGTGGATGCGCTCATGGAAATGGCCAAGGTGAAGCTGTCGCAGATGGCTCAACACGGAGACCTCCTCGATCGATACGGAGCAAAGGTTCGCGTCCTGGGCCGTCTCGACATGCTCAAACCCGACGTTTTGGAGGCCGTCAACAAAGCCGTCGATATGACTAGCCGCAACGGAGACCGCGTCCTAAATATCTGTTTCCCCTACACCTCCCGCGACGAGATCACCTCCGCCATCCGCGACACGGTGGAGGATTATAGCACCCCGATCGAACAGGGTCGCACCGCTTCCCGCACCCCCTTCTCGGAATCCCATATCGCACATAATATTCGCACCCAATCTCTCGGCTCGACAACACCCGACTTACACAGTGATTCTGAGTCTACGTCGGGATCTTCGGGGCAGGATGATGATGCATTTCCTCGGAACGACTCCGACCGAATCTACGGATCGATGTCTTCCTGCTCGTCCTCCACAACCCTCCACCTTGGAAACCAGCAAGATCCCAAGGGGGTTTCACCACCGAGATCCGTGGCTGGCTCAGATAGCCCAGTCTACGTCTCCCCCGAAACCATCTCCCGTCAAACTTTAAACGACCACATGTTGACCAAGGGTACCCCGCCCCTTGATATCCTGATCCGCACCTCGGGCGTCGAACGCCTGAGCGACTTTATGCTCTGGCAGACCCACGAGAACACGGAGATTGTGTTCCTCAATGTCATGTGGCCAGAGTTTGACCTGTGGCACTTCCTCCCCGTGATGCTCGGATGGCAGAGGCGGATTTCCAAGTCCCGTCAGGACCCTAATGCAGAGGGGAACTTTGCCGGCGATGCAAAGTCGAGCCAAGAAAATCCAGACGCAATGCTGTGGCGCCAAGGTGGAAAGGTCAAAGACATCTAGTAAATTGTCTGCTATATACCCTGTGTCTACTTGTTTTTGTTCAGCTTCAGCATCACTGGCGTCTTGCTTTTTGCGGAGTTTCTGTTGGGCACGCCCGGCTTGATATCAGCATATATCTATGCATCGCCGTACACTACGTCGGTCCTCGGTAAATAAAATATCATCTACTTCCTAATCCTTCACCTCTCATTTGCCTGCACTGGTTATTTGTATACATGCTTCGCTTCTCCTTTCTATGGAGATCAAAGCTTCTCTCTCTTCTACATTTCCCTCTCTATTACTATGGATCATAATACAAGAATGTCCTTTTCAACGACTCTTTTCCTTTGCATCATGAATACAATTGGCCGTAAACAGCAAGCGGTGAAAAGTGACCTTTGGATATCCCGGCGGCCCGGGCCCCGGGCGGTAATCCGTGCTTAGTAACCCCCCGCGCCGATACCGGTTCACGTGATATTGAGTCACACAGAGAAGGACTGCGGGATGTTCTCCAGTTAAACTACCTCAATATCATCTATCATATCAATTGAATCAAAATGGTTAAGCAAATCGCCGGTTCCAAGGCCCTTCTTTTGGGTTCGGGCTTCGGTATGCCTCCCGTCTCTCTTCCATATCTCCAAGCCCTAAATGCGTCATGCTGCCCCGCATCGAGCTTCTAGAGTCAATACATTTGCTAATTTTTTATTTCCGATAGTCACTAAGCCCACTGTTGAGGTCCTCAGCAAGGCTGATGTCGAGGTTACTGTCGGTATGTTCAATTGAAGCTATACGGACTCCTATCATTGAACACTGCTAATGATACCGTAATAGCTTGCCGTACCCTCGAGAGCGCACAGGCCCTGGCCTCTGGCTTCAAGAACGCCAAGGCTATCTCTCTTGATGTCAACGACGACGCCGCCCTCGATGCTGCCCTGAATCAAGCCGATGTTGTGATTTCACTTATCCCATACACTTTCCACGCTACTGTCATCAAGTCTGCTATCCGCACCAAGGTAACTATTGTTTCTTAGAAGAAACGAATACCTTACTAATTTACTACAGACAAACGTGGTCACCACTTCTTATGTTTCCCCAGCAATGATGGAGTTGGACGAGCAGTGCCGCGAGGCTGGTATCACCGTCATGAACGAGATCGGTCTCGACCCTGGTCTCGATCACCTCTGTAAGTGTCTATGCCATGAATCAAAATAGACCGACGCTGATAAGAAATAGACGCTGTTAAGACCATTCACGAGGTCCACGCTGCTGGTGGCAAGATCACCAGCTTTATTTCCTTCTGCGGAGGGTTCGTCCGGTCATTCCCATGTTATATAAAAGGTAGAGCTAACAAACAACAGCTTGCCCGCTCCCGAATGCTCCAACAACCCCTTGGGATACAAGGTTAGCAAAGCCAAATTCTCACTAATTTGATAACTAACTAACATGTGACTGTTTCAAGTTCTCTTGGTCTAGGTTAGCTAAAGTCCAATGCTGAGTTTTTGCTTGAACAAATGACTAACTAGCTCAGCCGCGGTGTGCTTCTTGCTCTCCGTAACGCCGCCAAGATCTACCAGGGTACGTGCGCAATTTACATATGAACAGGAACCAAAACGTATTAACGCAGAAGACAGATGGTGAGATCGTGTCCATTGACGGCCCGGATCTGATGGCCACCGCTAAGCCCTTCTTCATCTACCCCGGATTCGCCTTCGTCGGCTACCCTAACCGTGATTCTGTATGACATTTATGCATTCAAAAACTTTGATTTCAGCCAACTAATCTTTCCAGACTCCCTTCCGCGAGCGCTACGGTATCCCCGAGGCCCAGACCGTTATTCGCGGCACCCTTCGCTACCAGGGCTTCCCTGAGATGATCAAGGTCCTTGTCGACATCGGTTTCCTCAACGACGCCCCTAACAGCGTCTTCGATAAGGCAACTTCATGGAAGGAGGCCACCAAGGCCGTTCTCGGCGCTACCTCCTCCTCCGAGAAGGATCTGCAGTGGGCCATCGCATCCAAGACTAAGTTCCCTAACAACGACGAGCGTGATCGTCTCCTCTCCGGTCTGCGCTGGATTGGTCTCTTCTCCGATGAGCAGATCATCCCCCGCGGAAACGCCCTCGACACCCTCTGCGCTACCCTCGAGCAGAAGATGCAGTACGGTCCCGACGAGCGTGACCTTGTTATGCTCCAGCACAAGTTCGAGGTCGAGAACAAGGACGGCTCCAAGGAGACCCGTACTTCCACCCTGTGCGAGTACGGTAACCCCGTCAGCTCTGCCATGGCCCGCACCGTTGGTATTCCTTGCGGTGTTGCTGTTAAGCAGGTTCTCGATGGTACTATCAGCAAGACTGTATGTTTATCTATATCCCCTTTGCTCTTATGTTTTCTATACTCACTTTATTATAGGGTGTTCTCGCTCCCGTTACCTGGGACATCTGTGAGCCTCTTATCAAGACCCTGAAGGAGGACTACGGCATGGAGCTCATTGAGCGCACTCTGTAAGGGAGTAGTCGGATTTTGAAATTGAATAGATTTTCGGCTAGTAAAAAGTATAGGAATGACATAGACGATGAATGAAATACTAGTTAGTGTGCATTGCTACTCTATATTCTACCCAATCAATGGGATGTATATACGTTTATATAGAACAACTCATCATTCCTAGTAAGGCTTCGATCTACCTAGATATGGGCTTCTATAACCAATATCTTAATCTTGCTTTGGCCTACTATTTGACCTTTTGTCGGGGTAGTTAGTATACAGTGCTGCGGAGGAAAAAGGTTACACCAGGAGCAATCTATACGAGGCAGGCGTGTCGAGAGTTGAGACAAAAACAAGAAAGCAGAGAAAGGCTTCGATCTCTTGGCGGGCTTCTTTGGAAGAGGTGGAACACAGAGCTCCATCTAGCTCAGTATCAGGGATATTTGATGGATATCCCGAGGCGCTCCTCATAAAAAGGCTCGTCAACCGTAGGACTCAAATCTCAGAGTCGGTCATTTTGGAATTTCCGATATGCTCGAAAGCCGGAGGTTACTATGAGGGCAAACAAAGCCCAGCAATAGGAGAGTATCGAGGATGTCGTCTATCAAAGGGTCCAAGTAGATCAAAACATAAACTTATCTTCATTATCATAGACATAAGACCATTCCTCTTATCATAGCATCATTGTGCCCAGACCCAACACACAACTGCAGGGCCAGACGGGTGGAAAAGAAAAGAGACACGAATTGAAAAAGAAGGCAAATAATCTAGTGCTTGCGCTTTTGCAATCTTTATCTGTGGCCAATTCATGGTGAGGAAGAGGAAGTCTTCGGACGAATGCATTGTTTTGTGTCTCTTTCATGACACCGGTGAGAGATGTAGTTGATCAGAGAATAGTGCCAAACCTACACCAAGGAGAATAACGAGTATGATTAGTGACTGATTCCAGTATTGCGAGATTGCTGAGGAAGGCTGAGATCTGTAGACAGAGGGCGGATTGGCAAAGCAGTCCAGGAGAAAGAGGTATCCCGAAAGAAATGCATGTGTAGACAATTACAAATGGGAGACAAAAGGCAGGAGATAATAAAAATAAAGAAAAGAGGACATACCCGAAAGTCTGCTTAATGCTGCGAACATAGTACATGTCCCAGTTCTGCTTGGTGACATCCTCCTGGCCAAGAGGAACCCCAGACCAAGAAACACGGAGCTGAGTAACACCGTCGATATCATTCTGATCGAAGTTGATCTCCTGCGTGCTGAAGTGACCCTCGGGCCACTGAGCAAGACGCCACTTCTGAACAATCTGCTTGGGCTCGTTGAGGGTGACGAACTCGCCAGTGACGTTGCCGTCGAAGATGGCGAATTTGCCGCCGACCTTGGCGCCATCGAACTGGCGCGGTGCGCCGCGCGTGAACGCCGTGATGCGCTGCGGGTCTGTGAAGGTGCTGTAGAGCTCGCCGGCTGTGGTGCGGAACTCATCCGAGGCCGTCACGGTGGTAGTGTTGACGACAGCCTTAGCGGTCTTCGTGGTGGTGGTGGTGGTCTTCGCGGCTGAGGTTTCGGGCTTGACGTGTGGGTGGACGCTGGCCTTGGGGAAGCCGCTGGATGGGTTGACGCCCGGGGCGTGCTGGAGGTCCTTGCCGTGCTCGGAGATCAGGGCGGGGGCGAAGCCGGACAGGGCCTTGCGGAGTTCGGCGACGAGCTTTGTGCGCACCAGGTCCTTTACGGGCTGCTTGGAGTTGGAGTCGGCCTTGTTTTCAATCTCAAACTGGAGGGGATTTACATGGTTAGTATTACAGATCACCTTGGCGATGGGAATGGGTCAAGTGAACATACGACGTACTCATCTTCCTCGGTATCGTGGGCTACCTCGGGAATGCTGATGGTGCCGCTGACCTCCTCATCGTCCTTGGTCTTACCTATGGAAGCGTCTCAGCTGCCAGGTCCACAAATGAAAGAGCGAAAAGACGAATTGAAATAAACTGAATTGATATTGGACTACAAACCTGAGTATTCTAGCGAGACCTTGACATCGAACAGAGTGATGACCTTGCCCTTGCGCTGGCTGACATCTACGTCGCCATCCATGGACAACAGCTTGTCTACTTTGGCTGACACGCCCCCTTCCTCGACACTGATGCCGACAAGGTTATTTTGCAAGTACTCCTTGGCCCAGCCAGAGACATCCTTGTTGACCCAGTGCCAGTTGTTGGGGTTGTGAAGGACCATGATGAATGTTGACTAGGGGAATGAAAGAAAATTCTGATTTTGGGGTTGGAAAGTGGGTTGCCTCCTTTGGGGGGGGGGGGGGGGGGGGTTTAAAAAAGAAATCTTCTGAAAAAAAAAAGAGTGCTAAAAGTTCTGTTGGAAAAACCTGTTAGCCATGATTCTTTCTCGCAGTAGACGAAAATTGCATGTGTAAGGAAAGGCCAATGTCAGGTCTCGGGGCGTATCCCGGACTTGTTAAGCGTTGTCCGCAAGTAGATGGAGAAACATCTCTCAGACTGGTGCCAGCTGAATTCTCTTCATGTAAGGCCAATTGAGTGAGGTCGAGGGGTATAAATCCCACAACCGTTTTTGCACTCGAGGGGAATGTTGTAAAAGCAAAGACAATTGAAACTTACAGTTGTAATCAAGTCCAGAATATCAATGACAAGGATATTAAGGACTGAGGTGAAATAAAAGAAAGGAGAGTCGAGGGGGAAGAGAGCTATTTGAAGCGCCGGGACGGAAGACTCTAGAAGGTGCACGTGACTGTGGATAACACTAGCGATATTTCAGTATATCATGAGGTCATTCTTCTCTTCACTTTTTCATCTTCCCTTTTGACAATTGAGATTGACTGGTTGAAGTATATGTAAATTCAACCACACCCCGAAAGGAGACCAAAAACTCAAGTGTAGCGGGCACTGCCTCGCATCACTCGATCTATAACGAACGAATGGGGATATCACGCTGCCAAGTACATAAAAAGAATTCACAAAAGCCACACATCTATTCCTCCAATTGTTCCAATTGCTCCCAGCCATCTTCACTCATAAGCTGTTCCTTAACTCGCTCTCTCAGCCCCTCGATCTGGCTTCCCAGCGCCTCAGTCCACTGACCCTCAACGGTAGCAACCTTATCCTTAAGATCAGTCGTAAGGGCCAGCTCTTCATCAGTACGAGTCTGATGCATTTCACGACGAACATCCTCCTCCGCCTCCCCACGCTTAATACGTTGCGTTTCCATAAGCTTCTGACTAGCCCGCATAACGGCAGATCGCACCTCATGCAAGAGACACAGTAGATTCGTCTGCGACTCAATGAACTGGTAGCTCGATTTCTCCGCATGTGACAGCAGCGTATACAGGTACTGCAGCGGATGCTCATGGTAGCTCGGGTTTTCCTCGTATTCGTCTGCGGGGATCTGCACCTGGAAGCCGCGCAGGTCATCAGGTGCCTGTTGCACAAGAGCTAGGAGGGACGGGGCGATATCCCAAAAGGCGGAGAGCTGCACCTCGACACCTCGCATGACATTCTGCTCTATGACGTCCAAGAAAGTCTCTAACCGGGTTAGCGCCTCGTTTTCGTACTGTACGCGGCGGTCTAGTGCGTCGTGTGCGAAGAACGCTTGCGTCTCACGTAGCTTGTCCTCGTTTTTGGTCTGCTTGTAGGGGAGTAGGGCGACGGCCTTGTATTTATCGTCGCGGTCGCTGATCAGCTCGAATGACTCGCGGTGGAGCTGCTCGCGGGCTTCAAAGAGCCATTTTAGTTGCGTCAGTTTCTCTAGCAGCTCGGGCTTCTCGTCGCCTTCTTCCTGGGTTTGATCGGGTGTCCCGCTCTGTGCATCATCCGAGAGCATGCTGCTCAGCTGGTCGATGCAAGCTGTGGCTCTGCTGATTCTGTCGACGAGAATGGCGTGCATCGATTTGAGCACTGTTTCTTGGTATGTGTCGAGCTGGCGTTTGACCATTCCCCTTTCTCGCTCGTTCTCTGCGGCAATCATCGCTGCCTCTGCCTCTGCTGCTTCCGCAAAGGTCAGACTGCCGTCTTGGATCTGGCTTTGGATATTCGATCTGAAGTGGCGATGACCCTCGTCGACTTGTTGCCGGTGCTCTTGAAGCATTCGTTCCACGTCGGCCTTATATCGATGTCTAGTGGTTTTGATCTCTGCGAGATCAGTAATTGACCGGACCGTAGTTCGATAGGTAACCAAATCAGGATGGCTGTTATTCACGGCAGGATGGTGGCGGGGATAAGGTGGAGGCAGGGTGATCAACCGCGAGATATCTAAATTGCGGTTTTCATAGCGATATCCAGTCCCAGTAGAATTTGCAGGAGACCCTTCATGCCAGCCGACTTTCTCAGGTGGGTACTCGTCAGAGCCATATTCCGTACTCCCATAGTTCATCCTTACATCCTTGGGCTGAGAAGGAGTCAACTCCTGGTCCCCTTGCATCGCCTCCCGAGGCAATCCCATGTACTTCGATTCTCGCTTAGATCGTTGAACCCTTCTCTCGGCCCCCTCGCCAGTGGAACCGGTTGCCGACTCCCACCAGCGACTTGGTGCACGGCCCCGAGAACTCTCATCGTTGCTCATGTTGAGGCTGGCAATCGGCGATAGGCAAGGCTGGTAGTTATTCCACCACCCAGACTCCGGTCGGCCAGCTCGGTTTTGTGGGATGTCTAGTTTGGGATGGGGCTTTGGCATTGGCGGTTGCTTGACCGGCAACTCGAAAAGATTGCGGCGGACATCTTCTACTTGGAAGGATTCCCAAGCCTTGGAGTACCGCTGGCGCCGGATCTGAGACTCGGCAAGAATATAGTCCGCAAATATCTTAAGTGCTTCGGTATCATCCTCGGCACTTGCTTCTTTATCAATAAAGGTCTTGTGCCTTTGAATCGCATCCTGTAGGAAAGCAGGATCTTGTCTAAGAATCGATTCCATTGACACCTGTGCCGTCTGCTGTTCCGGCGTTCGGCGCGGCGACAAGGGTTTCATAATCGACACAGTTTCGTTAGGCATGTGGAGGATGTGGGAGATTGGACGGACTTCTGCTCCTCGGGAGGGTGCACGGGAGCGTGAGCGTGGCCGGACCTCTTTTGCTGAGTTCAGAGGTGGAGTTGGTAGTGCTTTTGGTGGTACTGCTTGGCTAGCTTCTTTAGGATATGTTGACAGGCCCACTCCATTTGGATTTGGTGAAAATGGAGGCGTATGTGCAAATGCAGTCGAGGGGCCAGCAGAGCTGGGTTGTTGTTTGGGAGTCCCATAGGGAGATTTTTCTCGAAGTAGAGTGCCGGAAGATGCTCGAGGCCGTGAGGCAGTAGGCTGTCCTTCCGATTCAATGCTGTGGGTACTGCGAGGCGTTTGATCGTACTTGCCCGAGGTGGGATGCTGATCTTGAGCTGGGCTATTGGTCTGGGATGGTAGAATCAAGTTCGACGGTTTGACCTGCTCGAGAGCATCGGCCCAAGGATTACCATTTGACGATATCGCACTTGGAGGTTCAAAGACCTGGCTTTGCCGGTTGCGTCGTTCAATTCGTCTTTCACGGATGCCCTTGGCACTGGGATCGCGGACTGCTGGGCTGCGGAAAAGACCGCCACTACCAGGAGTCCTTTGGTTAGATGGATCGTGGGGATCTCCATCCGTCGGCTCTGGTGCCTTGTCAGCTTTTGCCGTGTCAACATATAGACCCTCCGTTGGTCGACTATTCAAATATCCCTCATCTATCCAGTCAGCGGGCGTAGGCGGGATGCTTCCCAGTCCTGTTCCCAGCATAGGAGGTCCCCTTCTCGTCGTCCTACTTGAGCTTTGGGTCGTTCTCAGTGATGATTCGGACGAGCCACTCACGCTGACAGACCTTGCAGCGGGAGGAGGCCCTGGAGGTGGCGGCGGAAGTGGCATCCCAGGCTCCCAGTTACTATTTGACGGCGATCGAGTTCGTGGCTGACTCGCTGCCCTCGATGAGCCTGTACTGCTTACCACAGCCCCAGCAGATGCGGCTCTTCGGGATCCAGGGGGCCGGAATGGTGTCTCAAACTGAGCACTTGTAGACATATGCTCGTTAAAGGCGGGCGAAGCTTGACCCTGGTCATACTGTGCCAGCAGAGGCCTGTGGCTAGCAGTATTATATTGCGTAGCTTGGCCATCATAGGGCATGCCCTGGTACTCCACTCGACCTTGAGAAACAGATCTACTGGCTGGGTGTCCCTGTGGGGGAGGTGGAGGAGGTAGCGACTGGCGCTGAGAGTCAGATAGGTAAGCCATGGATAGTGGCCTTGGCCGATTTGAGCGTCTTTGATACTGGGCAGGCATATCAAAGCCACTCTCCCTGTTGTCAGGCGGAGAAGGTGTTCCGGCAAAGTTAGGGTTTGCCTGACCGGAAAAGTCCTGGGACATTCGATTTTGGTTGGGAGGTGAGTACGGTGGAGGAGGTGGAGACAACGCCACATCTACTCAAGGATCAATATCAATTCAAATTGGGTTCTGGGATACCACTGGTCTACAGAGGCATAAGCTGTGAGGCGAGACTCACCCGGACTATTTCTTTGTGGTGTCACACGATGCATAGTGCCTGGCGGAGGATACGGAGCCTGCGCCTGGGACCTGCCCGGAGGCCCCCAGTCCTGGGGATTATAAGGAACATTGTATGTGTTTCTGGACGCCATCGAAGACGCGGAAACGGATCTACCGTTAATAGGAGACGGAACAGCAGGCGATAGACCGTGAGTAAATGGGCTCGACAGCGAGGTCGATGATAAAGGTGTCGGTGTCAGTCCAAGATTACCTCCAAGACCCTGGTATTGAGGACCGCTCAGTGCTGTTGTCAACAACGGCGGCTGTACAGCATGTTCTCGGCGACCTGTTGATGGCTGATTGCTGGGACTCGCTGATGTCGATGACCAGCCCGGATAATGGTTGCTCGGCGGCTGCTCGACGCCTGCATGATTTGAACCCAACCAGCTAGAGAGAGGATCAGTATATAGAAAATTGCCGGGAGAATACGAGTCGCACCTATTCATACTGGGCTGTGCATCCGTTTAGGAAGCCCGATCCGAAGCCATGGCCGCCTGGAATGAAAGAGGATAACCCAACAGAATAGAGAAAAAGCTATTGGCTCTAAACAGGCAAGACGCTAATTTTTCTATCAACAAGCTTGAGGGGAGGGGAATAACCCCATATTACAGAGCCGATAAAAGGAAATCTAAATTTGGAACAGAAAGAAGAATTCCAAGAACAAATGAGCTAGGCCGGAGCGGGGATTGTTATGCACCTTATGAGGTTCTCGTCACATCCAAGGCCCAAGCTCGGCGCGTATCGTTCTCTATGAGAGGTCAAACATCCTTGTCTCCCTTTGTCCCCGCAATAAAACAACGAACAAGATCATAGGGACGGCATTATCTTAATTGCACACAGGACCCAAGTGTCTACATATATTACAAAGCAATGATACAAGTTTTTCTTCTCAAATTCTTATTGGTATTTGCTAGCATAATACCCCTAACTGCGCACTTCCCTATTGGAATACCATATCCCACGTCTGTCACCCGAAGACTGCCGAATCCGATAGCTTGTAACTGTTCACTGAATCGATATTAGTATCAAGTCTAACAAGCGATGGCAAACAAAATGTGGTAGAAGAAATTTCAGATAAAGCCTTGTCACAGGCGATGGTCGTCAATATTAAATCCTTACGTTGACCGTCGTGATAAATTGAAGTGAATCATCATAAAAGGAGATGCAAGAGGAAATAGTTCAAAAACTTACAGAAGCAAGGCAGACCGCCAACGGCGTCTGCAATATTTGCTGATAGGTTTCTGTTCGAGATCCATCAGCGTCGAGTACTGAATGGACATTGCAGCAGTGTATGAGACTGAATTGATCAGGCATGACAGTTTATCGTCTTCGCCAGCAAGCTGACTAGGACATATGCTTGTCTTTTATGTCGTTTCATCATGTAAAGTCGGGAAGGGAAAGGAGACAAGGTGTACATACACCCACAGTCAAGAGGAATTCTTGGAACTTGGAAAGTTCATGGAAAATATCTGTCTTCAAAGAATCATTAGCACCAGCCAACGAAATTTGATGAGTGAAATTATGTGCAGGAGTGAATGTCAGAAAGGCATGAATGGTTATTAAAAAGATTGTGTCAGCATCGAAAACTCGAATCAGACTCGTCATCTAAAGGGTATCATCATAAAAGGTAGGGCAGAACAAAAAACAAGACTCAAATCGCATACCTTCTACAGTTACAGTTGGGTCTCAAGCGGGCATAATCAAATAGGCTTCTATTCAAAAAGGGTTAGTGACTGTGTCACGCAACCATCTCACGAGTTGATGAATATATGGTATGTCTCAGTGGGCGAGGTTTTCTAGGCCTGCCGCAAAAAGGCATCTCCAGTCATGACCGGACATTTTTTTAAACGCCGTCGGAGCCCAGTGCCGTTTCATCTTTGGACAGAGAATATTGTGAAAAGGTGATGTAGGCTTACCATTTGAGCCAGCGCAGTAACCTATTGGTCTTCGAAACATTAGTTTATGGTCCGACAAGAATTTTCATTCAAATGTTGTGATAGGGTAAAGATCAGAAATAGCCATTTGTATCATCACCGACCCGAAGGTCTGAGACGGTAATTTCCAGCGTATTTTCATACACATCGCGTTCATCATGGTATAGGGGAGGTTGAAAAGGGATGAAGGATAACTCACCATCTGCGCTTGTTATGGAGGGTTTATCTGCAATCGCTGAAGATGTATTTACTATCATTTCTGGAAAGGCAAGTTAGCGCAGTCCAACTCAAATTTCGTGTGATAAGTCGAAGTAATGAGGTGAGATCAGCCTGACGTGCAATAACATAAGTTTCATTCCCCTTGAGGTCAAAGACTCTAGTTTGTTTGGTTAAGGGTATCATCATTTTGGGTATGTGGTTGTGTTGGGGGGAATGGAGTGGACAAAATCTTACCATCGTTGCAGATCCTGCATAGCGCCTGCTAGTTAGTGAAAGGACACATTGTGTCGAAAATTATCGTTGGCCAAGGCCAGAGATCAATCGACCTCAATCTCCGTTTGTATTGGAAGCATTAACCATGCTGGAGATGAGCGTAGGATGATGGAAGAGAAAAGAGTGAAAGCAGAAATTTGTACTTTTTTCAAGCTACGACGGCGCGGAATCACCTTCAGCCGGCGCTAGCCTGTATTGAGCTAGCCTTTCCATAGGCGAGTTCTGCTTACGTCAAGTACCCAACCGCCCGCCTCCCGAGGTCATCTGGGCATGATAGGAACAGACTACTTCAATATAGAACACAGGAAGGAAAGTCGAAATCTAATAATAATATTATCTTGATCTATTATTTTATACCCTGCGAGTACAATCCTCATCTATGTATGAAACTGCTTCTTTTCGCGAGCCCAGAATTGCCATAGGAAAGCCAATATAGCTAGCATGCACACATCAAGGGCAATAGTCCAATTATATCCAATAAGATACCTCGGAGCATCAACAGTCTTCCACATGCTAAATCAAAAAGAAACAGTTAGTATAAAATTCAGCATCAGGTTGCACCAACACTCACAAAAGCGGAATCCAAGCCCCAAAGGTATCGCCAATAGTATTCATGGCACTAATGACAAGAGCACGCTCCTCAGCACTGTGGGCACAAATCTCATTTGCCCAGGCATAAATAATAGCCGCAATGCCATTTGCAGTGCCAGACAGGAAGAACGCAAAGAACTTCAGTCCAACAGGGACATTCCAGATAGCCAGCACAATGCAAGCGAAGATATTCAGCACAGCAGTGGCAGCAATCAAGCTAGCCTTCGCATCGTACACATCAGATATAACACCACAGATTACAGACGCCACAATAGTGACCGCGGGCAAGACTGTCGTAATCGTATTGATGCTCTCGACCGAGTATCCATCCGCCTTAAGCCAGATCGGAAAGCCGCTGTTCGAAGATACACCGTCTGCCTGCGAGAAAAGAACGCAAACCCGACTAAAACCCACAGCCGCCAGCCTTTCAGGATCTGGAGAACCCTGGCCTTGGTGAAAGGTTGGCGGGCTTCGCGGTTCTCGGATGCCATGCGCTCTTGCGCCAGACGAATTTCGTCGACACTGAAGAAGCGCGAGTTACATTTGTCCGGTGTGCTGGGGAGGACACATAGACCTAGGAAGGCGATGGGGATTGTGCATGCAAAGCCTGATCTCGTTAGCCTGTGACTCCCTTTTCTTCTTGTATGAGATGTGGGATACACTCACAAATAATGTACAACCATCTCCACCCTTCAACCCCATACCTGCCATCAAGCGTGGCATGAGCTCCCGCTTGAATGTATCCCGAGCTCATGCTACCAACTTGGGAGGCAATGAAGAATATCGCGCCTCGACGGGACAGTTCCGATCGCTTATACCAGCTACCCAGGTACCATTGCACGGCTGGGAAGAAGAAACCGCCAAGGGCACCGACAAAGAAGCGGAGAGCATAGAGCTGGGTGACATTGCTGACCTTGTATTGCGCCAGGGTGAAGACACCCCAGAGTAGATCGGCGGCAGGCAGGAAATAGTTCACCGGGCAGCGAGTCATCTATAAAAAGCAGTCAGCAAATCAGTATCTCCATGTGATGGATTGTAGATGACAACGAACCAACAGTGTCAGAGGAATCTGCATCGTGATGAAACCAACCCTATGCCAACATTGAAGTCAGCATCAATCCTCAATTCCCACTCGCCAGGCACCATCACGAACCCATCGGATTGACATACATGTAGACTGTCTGCAGATAGTTCAATTGGTTCCCATAAAGCTCCAAATCTTCTTCCATGCCAGACACATAGGCTGTACTCGTAGCCGAAGAATCCAAGACCTTAGCCCAATGCGCCAGGAAGACGAAGACGATGATCAACCCATCGAGTTTGAGGATCAGCCGCCGCTCGGCAGGGGTATCCGTTGGCGCAAACCACTCATACCAATTCTGGCGTGCAGGCTCAGATCCAGCCGGATTCTCTGATTTTATGGGACTTTCCTCAGCTTCTGTTGTCCGATGAGTTTTCTCGATGGGTAGAGAAGACATGGTCGAATATCTACGTCCAGCGCTATGTGTTTCCTGAAAACACTGGCCTTCGGAGTATGGTGATATAGCAATAGATAGATATCTGAGATTGCTTCATTTTTGGAAGATTTTGGAAGCTCTGAACTATTATAGGGCTGAGTTGGAGCACGCCATCGCCCACTCAAGTGAGAAGTAGCCATAATGGATTTGACGCTATCACTAAAACTCCATCAAGCAATTGCCGAGCTCAATTCTAATTCGCTAGAGCCTTAGGCTCCGGAGTAATTGCAGACATGGTATAGTTTTAAACCCGAAGAAGTACCGGCTCTGCAGGGCCTGGGCTGTGGAATTAATGCAGGCATAGATGTGAGCTATATTCTCTGTGGTACCCAATCTGGTGGCGTTCCCATCCCCTGTATGCACTATAGAGTACACACATATAGAGTACACACAGAGTAGGTAGGACTACAGTACGAAACATCATGATTTAAAGATTTCTTTTATTTTTAACCCCGTCATGTGCAGGTATAAGTATCGTAAAGCGCTGAAAACAAAAGTGCAACGAGGCAGAGAGGTCGGAAAACCAAAACGTAAACTCCGACCAGCTAAATCATCATGTCCAAGAATGAGGTAGATGAATGAATAGTGTTAGGTGGGAATATGCCGAAAACCAGCATTCAAAATGAATAAAGTAATCTCTCAGGGAGATGCTCATTTCTTGTACTTGTTGTACATAGCAATGATCTTCTCTACCTCCTCCTTGGAGCCGAGGAAGACACCACTCTTATCGTGAATGCTCTCGGGAACAACCTCCATCAACCGCTCCATGCGGGAGTTGACAGCAAGACCGCCTGCATTCTCAAAGACCATAGCCATAGGCGCACACTCGTACAGGATACGCAGCTTGCCCTTGGGGCTCTTCGAGTCGGCCGGGTAGGCGAAGATACCGCCGTACAACAAAGTGCGGTAAGCATCGGCGACCATGCTGCCAATATAACGGGCGCTGTAAGGCTTACCACCGTTTTCGGGATACTTGAGGCTGTGGAAGTAGGCGTTGCACCACTCGTCCCAGTACTGGCTGTTGCCCTCGTTGACGGAGTAGATGGCGCGCGAAGAGGGCAGTTTCATGTTGGGGTGGGTGAGAATGAACTCTCCAAGCGAGTTCTCGAGCGTGAAGCCGTTGACGCCGCCACCGCGCATAGTGATCACCAGCTGCGCTGAGGCGCCGTACATGGTGAAGCCGGATGCCACCAGGCTGGTACCCGGGTGGAGCAGGTCCTCTGGGCCGACGGTCTTATTGGGACCCAGAACCTCGTCGGGGAGCTGGAAGACACCGAAGATGGTGCCGACAGACACACCGGCGTCCAGGTTAGAGGAACCGTCGATGGGGTCACAGACGACGGCGTAGCGAGCATAGGGGTGCTCGTCGAATCTGATCACCTCCTCTTCTTCTTCTGAGACGACAATGCGGCACTTGCCGGAGCCGCGCATTGCGGAGATGAAGATATCATTGCCGATCACGTCCAGCTTCTTCTGGTCATCACCGGTTATGTTCGAGGAACCGGCCAGTCCGGTAAGGTTGATCAAAGAGGCACGACGGATGTAGTAGGCAATTGACTTGAAAGAGAATTGAAGGGCATGGCACAGGAGAGTGAAATCACCCGAGGCTTCGGGGTGCTTGATCTGTTCTTCTGTGAAGAAGCGGGAAAGTGTGACAATATCAGTGTTGATGTTCTCCGCTCCGACTGGGGGTCCTGAAGCCATTTTGAGGTATTGGAGATATTAATGGTATATAAAAAGGTATAGTCAATTGAGTTTCAAAAGAGTTAAGTAGTAGCAGTGGCAATCTTTAAACAAGAAAAAGTAATTCAACGTCAGTGAGGGGGGGGAGAGGATTAAACCGGGTAGAAGTACGGGGGAGAGCAGTGACCTCAGAGCTCCCGGCATTCGTTTTCGTCATTTTGCCCCGCGTGACCTTCCCGGGGCCTCGTCCGGTTTCCCCCCTTGCCGGGAATCCCCGTTTCTTAACTATAGAACTTCCTATCAAAAGTCTTCTATTATTGCTGATCGCTGCGGAAATTTGACATTTTGATGATAAGTCCCTATACTCTTCCTCATTAGCTATTCCCCTATACCAATATGTCCAACCTAATCGAAGATGTGATGTCCAATGGTCTAGATCCTTCCGGTCTGTCCCTTTTCCCGACTCGGCCTCGGGATCAGCAACGGAAGAATGAATTCCCTATACCCCACTCGCAGTCATGTGCACTGAAAAGTTCCTGAGATTTAGGTAATGCCATTGGTGTACCTAATTAAATGGGACTATCGACCTTATAACATGAATGTTTGGTGTGGGTATATATAGGGATCTACATGGAACAATAACAGGGATCGGTATAATATAGATAATGTATAATTCTAGACCCTTTACAATACAGAAAGGAAAGAAGTGGGACAGTCCCGTGCGTTGTAGAAGAAAAAAAAGGAAACGAACTAGTCCACAGGGTCCTCCTCCAACAGGGTCTTGAAGCTGAAAGGCAGGAAAGGAATACCCTCACCGACGAAATGCTTGCTCATCGCCTCAACCCAGTGAAGACGAAGCGAATGCAACATGGCACTAGTGCCTTCCATGACACATAGAATGCAAATGGTCAACACAAACCAGAGATAGAAGCTGACAACAATCATGATAACACGGGTCACGGGGTTCTCCTGGTCAAAGGCACTACCAATAGTCATGGTCCAGAGAACGATCGAGAGTTGTTGGTGAGCAAGTGACAGAGCCCACAGACGAAGGTAAGACGCTGTGTGAGAGATACAGTTGAGACAGAATTCGATGGTGTGGATGACTTGGTGGATCATTACGTCGCCGAAGTCGAATTCCTCGTGCTCTTCGCCTTCGTCGATGTCCTGAGAAAGCATGGCCACGCCTTCTCCGTCGCTAGCCATACTGTCACGACCCAGTGCGCCGTCCATATCACCATCGGCGTCAAGTGCGCTTACCCGGGAGTTCTCGCCGAGGCCGCGGTAACCCAGGGCACGAGCACGGTTGTGTTCATAGCGGAGCCAGAACGGCTTGAGGAAGAGCATGACAGGTACCTGGGCGACAGCGATGAGGAGCAGGAGGACCTGGACCAAGCTCTGGCCAGGATAGAGTTGTTCTTCCACCTTACCGGGGCTCAGGAACATGAAAATGAGCATGTTGAGGAGACCCGGAGGGTTCACTCCCTTCTCCTGCCAGTTCACAGTCCACTTGTAGAGGATGGTGAGGACAAGATAACCAAAGATTGACTGGAAGAAAAGCAATCCAGGAACAAAGTTGCCCCAAATATCAACCTTAGACTTAAAGTGACGTCCATTGACGTACTGCAAGCAAAGGGCATAGGTCATGTGGCACCATCCAAGAAGAACACTCATCTTCATCTTCATACTGTTCGAAAAGAGCAAGGAATTGTCCGCCTCGTGCCAGTTCCAGTCCAGACCAATTGGGAAGCGATAGCCTTCTTTCAATGTAGCCTCGACCATTTTGTTGGGCTCGATATTCTCGGGCCATTGCCACTGACTGGGGAAGAAAGTGAAAGATTTAGAGAAGATATCGTTGTAGATAAAACCAGTGTAGATCGAGAACAGACCCATCATCAACATGATGTATCGTCCATAGAATGCCATGTATGTCAGTTCATCCAGTTTAGTCCGCGCAAGCTTCTTTTCCCAGAAGATCATAGCAGAAGCGGCCAATGTCATAAGTGCACCGTGACCACAATCACCAAACATGACTGCGAACAAGAAGGGGAAAGTGACGACCGTGTACAGGCCAGGGTTGACTTCCGAATACTTGGGGATACCGTAAGCATTCACGATTGTTTGGAATCCTTCGGTGAACTTGTTCGTCCTGACAAAAGTCGGGGGGGTCTTGTTGGTTCGAATCTGATTAACAATAGTAGGAACAGTGAGGCCCGCGCGATCGTTCACATCCTGAAGAGTTGACTTGATCAGAGCAAGAGAGTTTGTCGGACACCACGCCTCGGCGATCAGCGTCTTCCGCGCTTGATCGTATGAAAATTTGTTCAAGGTATCGTAAACGGCCTTCTCCTTCTTAACAATGATCATCCACGCGGCGAGCGAGCGAGCAATTTGCGAAAGTTCCGCATCAAGGGTGTTCTTTGTGTTACGGAGCACATTGCCAACATCGCCGAGACGGGTGTTCACCTCGTGAATCTGGTCTCTTCTCAACTCACTGTTCTCGTCGACACCGTACAAGGATGCGTTGAGCGACTCCGAGATCTTTCGAATCTTGGCAAGGATGTTCTTGCCGTGGGCGAAAATGACGAAAACATTCTTGTGGACTTCCTCATTGGTCATCGGGTCGATAATCGGCTCCGATATCTCAGACTGGTTCATGTAAAGGTTTCCACGCAGTGTGCGCCAGAGGATACGCTCAAAGGCTCCAATGCGATCCCGGGGGATAACACCAGCAACGAATCCAATGTTCATTTCCGAAAAGCTCTGCTGACCCTGAGTGTCTCCGTTTTGACGAGGGGCGTGGTGCTCAACATCGCGGAGCAAGGGAGCTTCATCGTTGTCCAAGGACTGACGAATGTCTTCTGTTTGTGTATGGGCCTATTTTTAGTTAGCCTCGTCTGTCAACGGCGATATACTCGAAGCCACCTACCCGATCGAAGAATCCACCGGCCTCTCTAAGTACCCATCGCCATTCGCTTAGCTCGACTTCACGTTTCTTCAAAGTCTCGTAGCTATCGTTTAGAGAAATAATTCGCTGTTCAAGACTCTCGCTGCGATCGGCCAACTCATCGATCTCTGACGCCAAAGGGGCAGCCAATGTATCGGAGAAGTCCGAGGAAGACCTCATGGGGATTGCGGCTTTTTCCATCTGTTGGTGGAAATAGCGTAGTTGTCTTTCGACATTGTCCAGGCGACGGATTTCTTTTGTAAAGGTTCTTTGGAAAGCGTTCGTGTCCGGGTTGAGCTAGAAGAGGGTCAGCGGGAAGTATCAAAGCAAAGCGTTCTTCACCACTTACATCTCGGAACTGAACCTGACCAACTTCACCTAAAGCACTAACAACCTCTCTTCCGATCTCGTTGGCAATGTAGAGCTGGGTCAAGCTCATATCCGCCGAGCGGAAGAAGGTGTCCCGCGGAGCCATGGTGTAAGGAGGCTACCAGGAGCCGTGTCTTTTGGTAAGAAGACAGGGAAAGGGAGAAAGCTAAAGAGCGACAGTAGATGGATAGATTCAATGAAAGGCACAGATCCTCGGCTCTGTTGTTGCAGATAGTCCGGGCTCTACTTGGACTTGTTCTCGGGTGGCTCTGTCAAGCTGGCTGCATCTAGTCACGTGGTTTGGTTTGCACGTGATGTCATGGGATTCTACGACTTAACCCATCCCCGAGCACAACTACACCTAGGCAGATGAACTGATACCTATTATCATCTTTCATATATGTGCTCTTCTGTATTCCAGGGCTCTGTATTAGTACGATCTCTGCTCTGATCGCCTACCGGGGAATGGGAGCAGCCTAGAGTTTTCCCCAACAGATCATAGTTGAAGAACGAATATGCCATCGCATGTTACAGAATATGTGTTTATATGGGTTACCAGGGTCAACAATTTGTTTTGCAAGCCTCACAGGATGTTGGAGCCTGGACACCCACAATCTGAATTGTTGCTGCCCTAATTTTTTGATTGTGTTGAAGAGGGGTGTTAAAGGTTGACGAGGCCATATCCCTAAGCACAATTTCTCTCAAGAGCTCCATATTGTGCATTGCTCTCAAATCTCTCGAAGGGTCAGTGCCATATTCCATGACCATTTCTGCCAGTTTCCTGTAAAGGATTCAGTTTCCGGGATCCTACCTTCTCAAGGACAACTGTATTCAGCAACTTACACGATTGCGTTGGATAGCGCGCTCTAATAGGGAACTGTTGGTGCAGATGTGTGGATGTCCGTAAAGGCTGGGGTGTTGACGAAGAAAGAACGAAGTTATCCTTCATGTATTATATACATCAAATGGGGAGATTTCACGGCGTGAATACCTACATGCGCAGGTTTTCAGTTGCTGTTTGCTATTGAACACAATGTACCATCACTAGACTCGGGATACAATTGAGGTGTCAAAAGTATCACGGCAAGGGTTGGTGTGTACACGGCTACTTTCTTGCATTAAACGGTTGCAAGGTCATCTGAGAGGGCTTTCAGTGGACCCTTGGCCGCTTGATTCACTAAAATATGTTCCAATCCCTCAATATAATGCCACTCGCAATGACAGTCAACATGTTTAAGGGCCATGTAGATACTTGTAGCAAACCAGACGAGAGATAAGCAGGCAAAGTTTTATCCCCAGATCCTCCAGGAACAGACTATCGCCGAGTGAGCTGATACTTCCTCGGTCATACTATCTGGTAGGATTTTCCAGCTCAAAGAGTGCAACCACATCACTCTCGATCGACTGCTCGTGGTAGATACCAAACCCAGTTCTCTGCAGCACCTTCATGCTACCAATATTCGCTCTATTACACGCCGCGAACAGTTTCTCCTTTTTGAGATCTAGTACAGTCCCCTCGAAACCCATTCTGTCCAACTTCCACCATGCATCTATAATACCAGCAACTGCCTCGGTGGCATAGCCCTTGCCCCAGAAGCCAGGATGTATATTGTACCCAACTGACGGGGCTGGGCTAAGAGCATTGATCCCCGCTGCTCCAATAACCCTCTGCGATGGATCCTCGGATTGGATAATAGCGAAGAAGAACTTCCGCCCAACAGCACCTGACGCGTCCGGTGTTGTGAATGTCTTCTTGGTAATGATAGCCTCGGACTCTGATATGTCTTTGTGGGGGACTCTGGGCCAGCTACAGACAGTCACAAATCAGTGTCTATCTCGGGATATCATGGTATGTAACTGCTCTTGGGGTATAATCTTACAGCCAGTCTGCCACGTCTTGTCGTCGTCGGATCTCAAAGATGGCCGCGGCGTCAGCCACTGTCAGCGGTCGTAGATACAGTCGACTTGTGTGGATAGGTTCCAGATCAGCTGGAATGATCACGGGTGTGGTTTGGTTGGGGTAGAAGCTCATTTTGAAAGTATGTATGCGGTGTTCTTGGAATCGAGTTTCGTGTTATATATATATATCGGAACAACAATGATATGTCAATACAAATTGTTCCCATTATCTGGTTTGAAATTTCGGAACCGAGTTACTACTGAAAATTGCTATACAGTTATGCCATATATCTGGTCGTAGTTGGTCGTAATTTAGCGTCGAAGTAAGTGGTCAGCCCTTTGGTTATTTTGTATGAGTCATGATGGCGGGTCTGTTACTTCTCGGCCTGGTCTCGGGCTACAATACAGGTAGGTTGTCTCATGCCACAGAGTAGATATATAAGACGATATATAAGGATTCTAACTATATTAAAACTTGATGGAAATACTGCATATTAACATCGGGCCGGACTTTGACCTCCCCACTGCGAGAACGCATCTTTTAGCTCCGTTGAAGCTCTAATACACAGTGCTGCCTCATAAATTCGGGAGTTTGTGAATTCAAAACATAACTGTTTGGAGATTGATAATTACACTCATAATACATAGTCGTAGGGAAAAAAAGAAAGCCCAACCCCATCGCCATCGGTAGGCACCAGTGCCTATCGACTAGAGTGGATGGGCACACAGGAACAGATATGTTCAGCCGTACATCGGCGTTGATTTAGGCACCCCCATCTCTCTTCGCGTATTCATCCTCCATCCGCTCCTCGTACAGGCGATCGGCCTCCTCTCTGGTCAGAGGGCGACCACTATCGGCATTCTGCGATGCACTGGCTGAACTGCCAGGCGCGGCCCCGAAGTAGTTGTTGTTGCTTTGGTCGGTGGAAGTGTGGGTAGCAGAGCTGGGAGGCTGGGTGCAGTTGGCTTCGTTTTGTTGCTTGTCAAAGAGGTCGGCGGTGGGGACGGGCATCTTGGTTTGAGGTTGAGGTTTTTGGTCGCAAGCGCAGCAGTGGGTTGAAGGAAGTTTTGAAGGAAGTTTTGAAGGAAGTGTTGATGGTGGTAGACTTAGGATTCGAGCTGGTGTAAGTTTGGCTTCAGTAGAATGTCGCGGAGGGTTTTATGCTGGCAGGTTAGCTTGGTGCTTTGTCGCCACATGTGGTGTGGCGAAGCCATTCCACGGTTGAGTCCGACGTCATGTCAACAAAACGGAGCCGCTCTGGAAGTAAGAGAGACCAATAGGTCAGAATTTGATAGAGACAAGCAACACCCTGATAGGAATGAACACGAGGTGATTAGGCTATCATTTACTGATCGCGATGGCTAACAGGGGTCGGTGGTCTTCATAGAGTATAGTAGAGATACAGGTAAATACAACTGGAACTAAACAACTTCAACAAGAACTTTATTTATTTACGAAGTTATCTCTTCTCCAAACTCGAGCCACTGGCTCAAAACTTGATGAAAAGAAAGTTCCACGAATGGAGGTGCCAAAGAATACGCCTGTCAATGACCCAGAAGGCCGTTGAACAGCCTGTTCCGCCGCGCTGTGCAATGCAGGGACCAGACTGTGGTGAGCCGCCTTTATGATCGCAGTCACCCAAACAAGGTAAGTATGAAGAAGAAAGAAAAAGAAGAGGAAGAGACGAGGGAGCTCGGGGTATTTAAGCAAACACAGGAAGGCAGGAAAGGCGGTGGCAAAGCCCCTACTTTGCTGATTGCCTCTAATTGGCCAGCAACCGAGACCACGTGACACCACCAAGACTCACCGACATGTGATATGACTCATCCACCCTTCCTTTTTGGGTAGGGTGTTTCTGACCTGTCAGGATGAGGAATAGCTCTACTCCGTATGGAGTATGTACATTGTAGGACGTACAGGACACAGGTACCTTGCATTTATTTCCTAGATTTTTTTTTAACTGCTTGTGCCAGGCACTGTGAAATTGAGCTTGAAAACACAGATCACAGACGGGAATCAATAATTGAACATTCCTTGTTCTCAAAAAACAAGCCAGACTCCATACCCGAGCTTGTGTGGATCCTCCCCTATTCCACAACTTTGTATTGTGGCTCTCACCTCCCGTGCGACCCAAAAACCCCAAGACGTTTGAATCACAACTTGGTTCGGATACAGTCCGTCGGAAGTATACCTTTGTTCAGAGTGTGCTACAAGATTAAATCGGATGAGAAACCCACAGTTAATATCAAGCTAATATTAAGCAAATGACCATCCTCATCAAAGTGCGCCATGGTTAAGTCGATCCAGTAGGCGCTAAAGCCGTCGGGGAGCATCGGAGAGCTTAGATGGACGGGAAATCCGTCCCCTGTGTACACCGCAGGTCAAGTTGGTGCTTGGCGTGAAGTATTAAGATTAATTTACTCTACGCTCGGGGGATATGTTCTGTCTTTCTCGCAAGTGAAGTACCTGTGCGGATCTAACTGTAGTCCTGGTGTGACACTATATTTGAGTTTCTAATTTTTTGTTCGAAACTCTTATCTGCACCATGCACGGTACAATATCCCTAGAACACAGCTATGATGTAGTTAGATGGAGCAATATGCACCCTTTAAAAAAACGGGAAATCCTAAGGCGGGCTCCGCTACGCATGGCACTTGCATGGTGTCAAAAATTTAGTCCATACAGCAAGAGAGGAGGAAAGATCGACAAGTTAGACTTGGAACAATGATGTGATCGTCAATGACCAGTAAATTTCAACCATTCATAGAGCAGGATCGAGAATTGGGATACTCGCGACCGCAAAAAATGGGCGAAGACGGCAGGGTTGGTACATAAATGGTCCTGAGTAGCCCTGGAGGCCCTAACGGGTGCAAAAGGGGGGCCCATGATAGGGTGTGATGGGTTCCTAGGGGGTGGTTTCCGTTCATGGTGTTGATATAGACCAGTCATACAACTAGGGATATTAAAAAAAAGGTGCCATGGTATATTGTATATAACACAGAGAACAAGAATGTACCGTATAGAATACTATTTTCAGGTTGGGCCTGCCTATCTAGATGAACCGTGGAAAATGCCCAAATAGAGTGCTCTGATTCAGAGTTGGTAGGTAGGGCTGGCTAGCCCCCTATTCGCTAAGACTCGAAACTAAATAGTCTGGTGGGGACGTACTTTTTTTTTCGGTTTTTTTTTCCTCATACTATCGCAGATGAATCTGGAATTTTCTGTAGGGTAGTACGGAGTATGTTGTACGGGAGTAATGGCGAAAGAAAAGGGGCTGTGGATCTTGTTTCTAGTTTTTCAAATATGTTCTTGGGTGTAGTATACTTCGTACTTCGTGGATTGGAAGTATGATGAGATGATCCTCGTATGGAATGATGCGCAGATCACGTAAAGAGGCGACATTCTGTAGATGTGCTGGTATTGGCTAGATAAAGACATCATGGGATGTTTGGTAAAGAAAGTTGATACGCCGATAGGATGCACATCAAAGTCGGAGCCAAGAAGGAGGGGTTATATCACTGCTGGTTGGTTGTCTACAAGGGTTTCCACGCCACTCCATCATAGAGTTGATATCAGGTCATGGGGTCAGAGTAAAGATTGCACCAGGAAGTCGCGATGGCCAACCATTCTGCAGAACCTAAAGAGAGGTGCATGGCGTAGCCAATCCCTGTCTTGAGGCATACGGATGAATGCGACTAAGTTCATCTGTACTTTGTAGTACATCCTACTCCGCACTATGTTGTATATCGTAGGCTGATCATGACAAAGGAAGCAAAATGGCGGGACCTGTCGTTTGGGGGGGGGGGGGGGGGTGGTCATGGTGTGCCACAGGGATGACCCTCTAAAGGGATATTCTAGTACCGAAATGGTCATTCCGAGGGAGAGCCTTGCAAGCTTGGATCAAGTTGTCGACCATGCGGAGCAATACGAAAGAACCATCGAAAGGCTCAGTTGATTTGATAATGAATAGATCATTTGGGCAATTCTGACATCTGACAAGTTTCCCCTTTGAACTGGGTAACTGGAGTTGAAAGTGATGTGGAATGCGCCAACGTGTGGCCCACCGAACAATCATAGAACCTCCTTACGGGGCCAGGATGTATGAAATTGGGCTTTATACTTTTTTGACAGTCGTCTGATGACCATCCGAGATTGACCCCGCCATGACGATATGTTGCAATTTTTTTTTGTATAGAACAGAACATTATGAAACCAAAAAAAAAGATTGAAAGACATCAAATCGGTAATGGTATCCGAACTGCACGGGTAAATTAGGGGGATACTAGATGAGGGGACCGTTGATTCAAGCTGCATGGCCGATCATAGCTCGGGTGGCCATGGTGTGATGGTTTCATGCTGTTCAAAGCCAAGATTTGCAGAGTTTTCTTTCTCCTATTTGAAGGTTTTTAGTGAACTAAATTCAGTTCAGGTCTAGCGTCATGCTAGACAAAGAAGCTCGTATTTTTACGAAGTAGTCCGTAACCCGTGGATCTTAGTACTTCGTATATTGTATATAGAGATGGAGCTTTATATTCCAGACAAAGTTGCCATATTCCAGGTTTCATAGTAAATTCAAGGTGAAAACATATCAAAATGTATTAAAAATGAATGAAACAAATAAATTAGAAATATGAAATAGAAAAGAATAATATGAAATAATAAAAAAAAAAAAAACAATTAACCCCTGAAGTACCATTAGCTAATCTCGGACCCACTGAGCTCTGGGCTCCCTGCAGGTCCTTTCCATTTTTGGCTCATCAACAACCTGACTCTTTTTCTTCCCATTTCCTCTTCTCTTCCCTTCTTTCTTCCCACAAAGCAAAATACTCCCTACTTCGTGATACCCGAGCTATTGTGCTCTAATTCTTTTGCTTTTCTTTTCGAGATACCCTATACCCAAACCTTTTTCTTTTCTACGAAGCTCTGCTTCTTTAATACCCAGTTATTTTTAATCATGTCCGAAGTCCAGAAGACTGTTGAGGAGACCCCTGCGGTCGTCCCTGCCGTGGAGGCTGCTGTTGAGACCTCTGCCGAGGTTGTTGAGGCCCCCAAGGAGCCCACTGAGGAGCCCACTGCTACTCCCGCCGTTGAGAGCACCGAGGCTGCTGAGCCCGTGAAGGAGGAAGTGAAGCCCGCTACTGACGGTGTTCTGGGTTACAAGGCTCCCGGTCTGGTCAAGTAAGTTGACTGAGATGAAAGTGACGCAAGAGACTAACGGATATGCTTTTTCTAGGGGCTTCCGCTTCGCCAAGCGCTTCTTCTACTTTAACGAGGAGGCTGTTGAGAGCAAGAACCTCTCTATCTTCCACCAGAACGAGAAGGCTGCCATCGCCAACCCCACCGCTGCCTGGGCCACCCAGACCGGGAAGGGTCTGCTTTTCTTCACCAAGCGCGCTGAGGATAAGGCCACCCCCGCTGGCATTCTGAACCTCGTAAGTGCTTTTTAGCGACTGCGCGATGCGACAACAACTAATATGTTATATAGGCCGATGTCTCTGACGTGACCAAGGAGGGTACCAGCGAGTTCCTCTTCAAGATTGCTGGCCACAAGCACACCTTCCAGGCTTCCAGCGCTGCTGAGCGTGACAGCTGGGTTGTCGCCATCGAGGCTAAGGCCACTGAAGCTAAGGCCGAGAAGGAGACCATCACCTCCAGTGAGGGTTACAAGGCTGAGCTCGAGAAGCTCACCAAGCCTGCCGTTGTCGTTGCCGCCAAGAAGCCCGAGGAGAAGAAGGTCGAGGACAAGAAGGAGGAGACCCCCGTTGTGGCTGCCGAGGCCGCTCAGGAGGAGCCCAAGGAAGAGAAGAAGGAGGAGAAGACCGCCTCCAAGAGCCGTTCCCAGTCCCGCAAGCGCACAAGTATCTTCGGTTCCCTCCTCGGCAAGAAGGACGCCGAGGAGAAGAAGGAAGAGACACCCGCCGCCGAGGAGGCCAAGGCCGCCGAGCCTACTGTTGAGCCCGTCGTTGAGGCTGCTGCCCCCGTCATTGCTGAGGCCACTGAGACTGCTGCCCCCGCTGAGGTTGTCGAGCCTACTGCTGAGACTCCTGCTGAGACTACCGAAGTCGCCAAGGAGGAGGTCAAGGATGAGAAGAAGGCCGAGAAGAAGGCCAAGCGTGCTTCCATCTTCGGCAACTTCTTCCAGAAGGTCGCCAGCCCCTCCCAGGAGAAGTCTGAGAAGGAGGCTACCGCCCCCGCTGCTGAGGAGACCCCCGTCGCCAGCACCGCTCCTCAGCTCGAGAACCCCGTCGAGGAGGCCGCTGTCAAGCCCATCGAAGCCGAGGCTGTCACTGCCCCCGCTGAGGCTGTGGAGACCCCTGCTGCTGAGACCCCCGCCACCGAGGCCGTCTCCACCCCCAAGGAGAAGCGCCGCACTTCTTTCTTCGGTAACCTTGGCATGAAGAAGGAGAAGAAGGCTGACTCCTCTGACAACGAGGTCACCGACGGTGAGGCCAAGGAGACCAAGGCCAAGTCCAACAAGCTCGGCGGTCTTTTCCGCAAGCCCAGCAAGGCTGTCAAGCTCGACAAGGAGGAGGTTACCGCTGCTGAGACTGAGGCCAAGGCTGATGCCGCCGAGGAGGCCCCTGCCGTCCCTGCCAAGGAGACTGCTACCGAGGAGGCCCCCGCTGTCGTTGAGGAGACCCCCAAGGCCGTCGAGACTGCGCAGGACTCCAAGAACGTCACCGTTCCTGTCGCCACCCCCGTTCAGGCTACCGCATGAAGTGCGACTCGGAGACCTGTCGTGGAGTTTGAACGGTGGTGGGACATGTCCTATCCATCGACCGCTCGCGATATCCCTCATGGTCTAATTGAGACCTGAGGGTGCAAATTTGATACCACTGCGCTCCAGTTGTTTTGTTTTGTTTTCCACTCGCCACTGTCGCTGTCTTCGGGTACTCCATGGTCCCCCTTATTTTGGGCCTGGACCTGAGATGGTGGCAATGAGATACCCGCTGTCGCTTTTTTTTCTTTCTATTAATCAGTTTTTTTTTTTTTCTCTCTAAAAATAATACCATCGGCGCCAACGACGCCAGCAGCCCTTTGGACTGCGGTTCATTCCTTTACGACCTGCGTCGCGCGACTGTGACTCTATTCGCGACGCGATTATGCGTTACGTGGTGTGTCGTCCGACTAGATTGATACCACTCTGCCGTTTTTTTTTTGGTTTTTTGGTTTTGTGTTTGATACCCTGTGGGGAGGATGGGTGCTCTTTTTGCTTGTTGCTTGAGCTTTGGATCTCGTCTCTTGACTTGTTTCTTCCTGCAACCCAATTTGACCCTCTAATGTTGTCTACCGTTGTTGTCCCGAGCGGCTGGTTTATATCCCACCGGTGGAGGTGGCACACCTTGCGATAGGTAATACTTAATAGAATCTCTCAGTTTTTGCTTTACAATTGTGTCCATTGTATTATACGTAGTCTTACACTCTATCAATAATTGGGTATCGCCAGGGGCGAGCAGGGCACATTCCTTGCGGGATGGCGTGCTGATATATCTCTCTCATTTGCAGGTACCAGGTCGCAGAGCAGACCCTCGGAGTTGGCCTTCACACATCCCGAGGGGTACAAGTGTGTGGTATTGGCGACTCTTATTCGCCTCTTTCTTCCCATATGTCCTTTCTCGAGAGTGTCGCAAAATGGCGACTTCAACCATGACACAGGTCTTTTCTTTAGGGCAACAACAGAAGAAAAACCAACCACCTACGGCCTCGGAACGAATAATTGATCCCCTAAACATCAAATCTAGCCCAGACACAGAGCCCAACTACCCAACAGGCACCAAGTTTTGGTTCACCACCATCTCACTATGCGTGGTCCTTATCCTCGGAGGCCTGCCTGGACGCCAACATCGTCGCTACAGCCGTGCCGAGCATCACCAACCACTTCCACACCGTCGCCGATGTGGGATGGTACTCGTCTGAATTTCGACTCTGCGCCTGTCTGAATTTCGACTCTGCACCTGTCTGAATTTCGACTCTGCACCTGGGCATTCCAACTCGGGTTCGCAAAGCTGTATAAGATCTTCTCAATCAAGACCATCTTCTTGATAACCAATGTGATATTCCTCGTCGGCTCTTTACTCTGCGCCATAGCTGCTACGTCGACTACATTCATCGTAGGGAGAGCAGTGATTGATCTAGGGTTCGTGTGTTAGATGACTGGTTGTTTTGCTGTCGTGGTGGACCATATGCCGCTCAAAAGACGCCCAGTGTTTGCGGGTTTGATGGCGTAGGCGGTGCATTGACGCAGTCTTTGGGGATGGAGGTGGTGTTTCTGGTACGATCGTCCAGTCATAGATAGTGGTAACCTGACACAGACCTCTTCGTAGGATCAACCTTCCTATTGGCGTTATATCTATCGCTGGTGGCCATACTTTTCCTCTTCTCGGACCCAAGACAGCACTCCCTTTCTGCATGATCAAAAGACCAAGTGTCTTTGCGGGATTTATATTCACGACGTGTACTAATTCGATGACAAACGTATTGGAGTGGTACGTACCAACATACTATCAAGTCGTTCGATCCCGGGTAAGACTTCATGGCCAATTTGTGATTACGAGAAAATGCACCGACAATACCTAGGTACTATATCCTGCCAGACCCCAAGCGAGAGCAGCTACCTGATGATCTCCATTCTCATTGGAATGATGTTCGAGCTCTTTCTTTAGGGCATCGGTACCACCACGTTCGGGTACTACGCTTCCTCAATGATCTTCGGCTCCGTATGTATGCCAATTGCCGCGGGCTTGATGACAATGTATGATCTCTACACATCCCCTCACCAAAATCATCTTCTATTCCGGATTCGTGGGCTTCAGTGGAGGCATCGGCTTCCAAGCTCCCCAAGCGGCTGTTCAGACAACGTTGAGTGCCGCAGATGTCAACGTTGGGATGGAGTCATCTTGTTCGGGCAGAGTATGGGCCCAGCAGTGTTTATCGCTATCGCGCAGCTTATAATCACGAATCAATTGTCGCCCAGTTTGGTAGATATCGTACTAGGGTTGACACCTGGGTATATTGAAGCGCACGAACTTGGCGATATTAAGAATGGAGTTCTTATGCAGCGGTGGGATGAGGTCTTGGGTAGTATCGATCGGAGCTTGGCTCATACATGGTACCTTACTGTTGCGTTGGCTTGCATGACGATGGTGGGAAGCCTTTTAGTTGAATGGCGCTCTGTTAAGCAGAAGCAGTCGTGAACTTCCGTATGGGCGGCACGAAAGGAGCGGCAAGAAGCTAAGATGGGAAAGCCCCACCCTAGTTGCATATATGCAAGCAATACTCGTAGTTGTTGATCTAGTGACTCCATCGCGATGCTTTGGTGTTCTGGGGTGCATTTTGACGAATTGGCGTACCATATTGTCTCATTTTAGGAAACCACTATCCGATTAGGCAGAGATGTATGATGTTCACGATGCCGGTGATATTGACCTCTCACACGGCCTCATATTGTGGTTACCTACGTTTAACATTTTGCAATATGATGCTATATTGATTGTACGAGGGCTGGTATAAGTCTAGATTTCAAGATCAACCATGCTAGGCAATAGTGATGACATGTTCTTCCCAGTCTATCACACATGCCTGCAGGTGTCTGGCACCTATTTCGGCGAAGCCTCGGCCCCTTACGGAGTCGGCATGAAAACCCACATCAAAGAAAAAAGAGAGGGAAGAAAAAAAATCAATTAATTGGATCTGGACTACGGAGAAGTACTCCGTATAGCGTTAATAGTCGGTCCGCTAAAAACTTTCGAAGTATATAAACCAAGCTATCGTGCTTCCTATTGAGCGATTTTCTCCCTCTGAAACCTTAGAAGTAGTATGTTTACGGTCTATATACGAAAGCATATAACTATATATTATATGTACAAATAAATAAAAATCTTGAGATAGGATAGTCAAAAAAAGTCAATTTCACGCCCTTCGGCAGGACTAAAGAAATGCTTGCATTTCATAGGACATGGGCCCATGTACTTCGCCCACCGCGGGGACACAATTAGGAAAAGATCGGTGGATCCTTTGCATCCTCATCCTCATGGAGAACGGCTGTACCTCCCCGGGTACTATCTGGAGTTGGAATTTGCTTAAACACAGTATGTTTTGTATGTATATATATGTGTACATATACCCTGTAAGGTTGGAAAGTTGTGGGAAATAAATCAAAAAATAGTAATAGAGAAAGAGCAGAAAAAAAAGAAGAAAAGAAGAAAAGGTAAAATGTTGGATGCCTGGATATTCCGGAGGGATAGGAATCTGAACGATTATTGGTCAATTTGAAAGGAAGCGGAGAGGTTGGTGGAGACAGGTACTTGAAAGATACCTGAGTAATGTAGGCAAATGCGGGCAACTATGTAGGTATCTGCCCATGTACTGTGGACCAAATGGATGCCTGTCCAATGTAACCAATCAAAACCACGAATCACACTTGTGACTCACACCCCGTGACTTCTACGACTAAGCCCCGTGCGGCTCCGGAACTCCGATTGGTCAGCACCAGGGCACACAGCCCTTAAGAAGTGCCTGAGTTCCCCCTCCCCGTTTGCCTGATTTTCCTTCCTCCTTATACCGGTTCTCTTCACACACATATCCCAATAACCACCATAACACCGCCATATTGCTATCAGACCAAAACTATACTCAACTTCACTATCGCCAAAATGGGTGCCCAATAAGCTCCCCGTCTTTCAACAACCAGTCTATCTCAACTGAGACAGACATTATTTCTCCAACCGGAACCCACCCTTCTATCTCCTCTCCTCCCCCTTCAGAGTCTCCTTTTGGACCTCTGAACTTCAGCATCGCATCGCGTAGCTCGAGTTCTCCCAACAACTTTACCCCGATCGACTTAACGTCGTTCACCACGGATTACCACCAGCAATCATGGCTTCCCTCACCCCCGTCACAGCCCTTGGCTTCCAATCAGAACAACAACAGCAACAACAACAACAGTGCACTCGAGGACTTTGTGCTCTATCCATCAGCAACCCCACACCCGCAGCCCCGCTTGCGTGTGCCCGTGAACACAACCCATAGACCTTCTGCACTTCAGCCATTCCTGGCGCAGAATAACCCTCGACGACACTCCTTCAGTCTGCAGTTGCACCGGCATCTTCAGCAGCAGTTCTCTGGCTCTCCTGTCCAAGATCCCAGAGTGACCCAGCTTGCCCGGTCCCCCTCTTATTGGTCCCGTCCCACGCTCACGCACAACCGTACTACGGCTTCCGTGCCTTCCAATTCTCCAAACACCAACCGCCCTCCCATCCCACTTTTCAACGGTCAGCAAAACCACAAAAACAACGCGCAAACATATAGACGTGTCATGTCCACTCCCAACTTCATGGAAGGTAATTTATCATACATCTCACCGTATCCTAGCGAACATCTCGCTAACCCCACCCCAGCTCACGAGGTCGATCTTTTCGGTCTTCCCTCTGCCGACTTCCCCGCTAGCATGGATTCGCCGCTATCGTTCAACGATCTCGGTCTGGTAAACGACTTCGCATCTGGTCCTCCAGGCACTATCTCGCCAAAGGACCTCATGATGGATGCGTCCGTACCTCCCTCCGGTACCTTCACCGACTTGAGCACCCCATCCTTTGAGTCGCCTGGCAACTTCAGCCAAAACACCTCACCCATGTTCACCGACATGGATATTGCCGGCCACGAAGAATGGCCCTCCCTCTTTGATCATTCGTCAGATCCACTAAATGCCTTTGACTTTACTACTCTGGATGCCGCAGCTGCCTTCTCCACTGAAGAAAAGAAATCAGTCCTGCCCATTCCCATGTCTCCTGTCTCCCCTCGCGCAAAGCGATCGATGGCATCGTCACCTGTTCCCGTTTCCGGTGCAGTCAAGCACTCCAGCGTTGCAGGTGTCAACGCACGATCGCGCAAGAACTTGTCGCCTATTGAGTTCGATCCCAATGATCCTATTGCCGCTAAGCGCGCTCGCAACACTGAGGCGGCTCGTAAGTCGCGTGCCAAGAAGATGGAACGCCAGTATACTTCCGAGCGTCGCATCGAGGATCTTCAGAAGATCATCGCTGAGCGCGACGCAGAGATTGCCAAGCTCAAGGCTCAGCTCCAGATTCAAAATACCTACCAGTAATGGTGATGCTTTCATCCCATCTTAGTCCTAATTCTGAGATATCGGTCTTCGGCTCATGGCCGCACTGGGTGGTTCTGACGATTATAACGATTGCACATTCAGTCTTCCTGCTTTGTGTTTGTTGAATGTTTTTGGTTTCTTATGACCCTCTGGGTATTATGGTAGGCGCGGGTGATGGGTAAAGCCTAACCCCGACGTCTCACCGAGATCAGATGAACGCGATTTGGTTCGTCTCATCTGAGTCTCTAAAAGTTCGAGACATGTTCCTTAGTTATGTTTTTCATTTTGATCTGTCTCATTTTTGTTTCTCCGCTCTGTTTCAGTTTACCTACTTGGTTTTTGATTATTTTTTGTTAGGCCGGTTCTGATTGTCTCCCCTTTGAGGGATTGACTCGTGGCTATCTTAATATGGAATTTCCTTTTTTTTTGAATCAATTATATTGCTTGATATCTTACTCCTACTTGTAAACTGTACAGTAGACTGACTAACTCTTTAAATATCATGTGTAGCCCCGATACCAATCTACTTCCAAGTAATCCATGATCTATCTGCTGTCCCTCAAGGTGAAAGTGAAAGTGTATAAAATCTAACCAGCTCAGACTTGCCTTTTAAAATGCCTCATAAACACACCCCGATCCCCCCAACCATCCATCCTCCATCTCATACCATCCACACTCACAACCCAACCCCAAATCCCCTCCCTGTACCAAAAAGCCAAACATCACTCCATTCCTCCCTAACAACGCGCCTCGCCCGCTTCCTTTCACCATGAGCTACACGCCGTCCGAGGACTGCTGTTGCTCGATGTATGAACGGAAGAGGGTGGGAGATACTAGGAGAGATAGGGCGTTTGGGGTTCTGGTGTGCAGGGGTCGGGTATTTGAGGTGATGGGCGTGCTTGTAGATGTTGGGTGTATTGAAATGAAGGAAGGCTGGTGTGTTGAGTGAGGTAGATGTTTCGGAAGTATCTGTTTCCATGTTCTGTCATCATAGCTGGTGGTGGAGGGGGAGGAGATTCATAGTATAGGAGAGGAGTGCAAGGAAAAGGAGAAATCTATAATGGAGAAAAAGAAAGAGTAGATGGATGTGTAGGAAGACGTATGGGGGATGCATGCGCAAGCACACCTCGAAAACGAACGTGTAGCAGAAATCCATCCGCCACAAGTCCATCTCAGCTCAAAGCATCAGTACCTCTCGACCTCCCCGTCTCCATCTTAGCCGTCCTCGCGCCAAACTGAATAGCCCTCTTCTTTTCACGGGAGACCTTCACCAAGCCTAGCCGCAGAGCAACAAGCCGCAGCGCCAACTTCTCAGAATCGATACCAGCCGTAGCATTGATCTTCGGAAGTCCGAACCCACACTTCTCCCACACAGGAGCCCGCAGCACCCAAGCCACAAACTCCTCGTCCAAGAATGGGAAACGCGTCTCCCGGCCCCAGTGGGAGAGGACGCGGTCGTCGCGGCCGAGATTGCGCGAACCAAGCCGACTGACATCGAGATCGATCTCGGCGATCAGGTCTTTAAATCCGCCTCGGTTGAAGGCCACGCTGTGTCGGCCGTAGCCGGCGAAGAGCTCATCGGCGCCCAGGCCGGAGAGGAGGACGCGGGAGGAGGTTGTGTAAATGGGTGATTGGGTTTCTGGGGTTGGGAGTTGGGCTTTGGGGTTTGTTTGGGCTGTGCCTTGGCCGCGGGATGCGAAGTACAAGGCGCATGCGATGGACATGTCCATTTCGGTGTTGTGGGGTCTCATTAGACGCTTGACTTGGTCCCGGTGTGCGAGTGTTTCTGCGTAGGGGATGTCGATGGCGATGAAGCGCCATGTGCGGCCTGGACAGGTTGCTTGGAGCTCGATGTGGGCGGACCGGCCGGTTATCCGGTCTGGGCAGTTTTCGTAGATGGAGAGGGGTGGTATTGAGGAGGGGGATTTTTGGTGGTTTGCTTTTGCGGCTGCTGCCACTCGGGGGTTTTCGAATGCTACATTGAGGAGGTCGATTGGTTCGTCCAGGGGGTGAATGTCATGAGAGAGTCTGGCGAGAAGTGTGCAGTCTAAACCGCCGGAGAAGAGAACGGCTATTTTGGCGGTCTGGCCTGTAGTGTATCCTGGAGGCTTGGGAATGTTTTGTATTCTCAATTCGAGTGATTGACGCAGTCTTGACTCGAGCTCCTTGACAAATACTGAGTCTGCTGTCAATGCAGGAGGCTGCTCTGTTGGTTGTGATGTGTTCATGGGTGGAATTGATTTTCTCTTTGGTCTCTTGTCAGTTGCTGCTCCCAGGGAAGATATGAAGGACATACAATATGATCAGCTGGAGGTGAAGCAGCAGAGCTCCATTGCATGATCTGAATTTGACACAACTCTCTGGGAGATAAAGAAGGATCTTGATAGCGAACTAGGTCAATCGTACAAACGCCTTCGGTGCCCACTTCCTTGAAGCAATCCATCGATGAACTGTCACAAATGCTGCAAATCTTCAAATTCCCAATTTCATCGAATCCCTCGAGAAGAGATCGCCTCCCAAGACAATCCCTGCTATAGAAGAGCCTTGAATTGACCGCATCATAGAAGACAAAGGCAAATGGCCCAGAGAGACTTGCAATGGCTTCCGCCATTATTTCAACAGAATCATTCTGATCACTTTCCGTTGCCTGTAGAAATAAGTTGAAAACGCGTTCAGTATCATTGCCTCGGACGCGCTCCCCATCGATCTTCCAGGCTTCTCCGTTCCAGCAGAGCACAGACTGGGTTGTGGGGTCTACAAGTGGCTGTGTATACACATGGTCACCTCTCAATGAAAGCACTGTGGATGTGAAAGTGAGATAATAGGAAAGGGGCGGAGACACTCCATCCTGTGCGTTGATATCCTTTTGCACCGTATGAGTTTTGGAGCTGTCTGGTCCTCGCTGTTGTAGCAGAGTGCAGGTCTCCTGTGTCGATGGTGTGGGCTTTGATGAGCTCAACGAAAAAAAAATCCCACACATGGCGGAGAAACAGGGTAGGAGTGTTGTTTATTCTGAGATAGTTAGCTTGGTGGCTTTTTTTGGATATATTGGTGCCTGAGGCATTATATCCTTAGTCACGTCTATAAATCTCCAGGAGGTGGGCTGTGAGGTCTTGTTATCAGCTGATGCATTCACATCGGATTGTAGATGTTGAACTCGTAGATTGATGTTTCTTGATAGATGGTATTTGTCCCATCATACTTAGGCTCTTCATCCTTAGGCTGATCTTGAAATTAGTGAAAGGTAAACAGCACCTATCAAGGTAACTACCAGAGCATGTTGGAACTACATGTAGGTAGTAAATAGATCTCTATTGCTAATTGACAACTCCATAATGTTGTGTTTATTGATACTTTTTCCCCGTCACCCCAGTCTCAAATAAATAAAAAATCACCTAGGCACTCATTCCTCCATATATCGATGTAGGCTGAATCAAGAAGCGGACTACGTCGGTTGAATGATGATCCGTACATCAACATGAGAGAGCCGCATGAGCATACTTGCAGCCTTCATGACCCCCTGAGACTATATTTTTGCCCAGGCGCATATGTTAAGCCATAGCTTATGTCGGCCACAGAACCCCCGTCCTCTCCGGGTCCCGAGACGAGGGACGTCCCCCATATCCATGAATCCACCGAGACGCCGGCCGCTCCAACCGATCTCCTACCCCAAACACAGGACGATCTCGCGAAACCAGACAGCAGTCAAACAGTCCAAATGAGTGCACAAGAGACAACAGAGCCACAGACCACGGCTGCTGTCTCCGATCCCGCCGCGATGAACTTGACGACAGCTGCCCAACCATCACAGGTTGAGCAGCAACAACTTGCGGGGCAGATGGAAGGACTGTCAGTCTCAGGGGAAACGACCCCCAATCTGTCATCCAGCGCAAATACTCCTCCGCCCCCTCCGCCCCCTCCGCCCCAGAAGGACGATGCCTACCTCAACCTCAACGCAAGCTCCACGACCACTCCGCCAACACTACCCCCCATCAATACAAACCGGATTCCCAGCCCCGAGAAAGAGCTCCCAGATGTGCCTAGTGATAGTGACCCGGACACTAAACGAGGTGTTCAGGTTGAAGGGCCTAGGGACGATAATGCCTCTCAGCCGGAGATTCAGAGTATTATGGGACAATTCCAGGACCCCGCGCGGAGCACCGACCAAAAAGAGATCATGTCTCCACGGCTCGAGCTTGCTGAGCAATTCCGAGGTGCCCCAACGTATTTCCCGCCACGCAAATCTAGTTTGGACCATGCGCCTTCCACCGAGTCCGCGGATTCTCCGGTCGCTACATCCCCGGAGAAGAAGCCTGTATCCAAACATCCCCACAAGCCCGAATCGCCGATATCAAACCGGCGAGCGTCCACCTCGACGGTCCTACCATTGCCGGAACCAGAGTCTGACCAACCATTCGATTTCCATCGCTTCCTAGAGCAGCTGCGTCACCGCACCGCCGATCCTGTAGCCAAGTTTTTGCGGTCGTTCCTCATGGAATTTGGCAAGAAGCAATGGATGGTCCACGAGCAAGTCAAGATCATAAGCGATTTTCTGACGTTTATCACAAATAAGATGGCCATGTGCGAGATCTGGCGAGATGTATCGGATACCGAATTCGATAATGCCAAGGAAGGCATGGAGAAACTTGTTATGAATCGACTGTATTCGCAGACTTTCTCCCCAGCCATTCCAGCTCCGCCAACAATACCCAGAAGTGCAAGTCGGAGCCGACGGAGGGATCTAGAGAGGCTTCATGGGCCGTGGCGACGTGGCCAGCACCAGGAGGACATTGAGCGAGACGATATACTGGCCCAGAAGATTCGCATTTACGGTTGGGTCAACGAAACGCATCTGGACATCCCAACTGTTAGCGGCGGTGGACGCCGTTTCTTGAATCTGGCACAGCAAGGTATGTATCATGAGCTATCTTGAGATGTTTTCTGACTTTGCTTGACAGAAATATCAAAAATCAATGGCTATCGAGCTCCCCGAGATAAAGTCATTTGCATTTTGAACTGCTGCAAAGTCATCTTTGGTCTATTAAAGAATTCCAAAAAGGGCGACACATCCGCCGACTCTTTTATTCCCCTCCTGATCTATGTGGTTTTGCATGCAAACCCCGACCATCTTGTTTCTAACATTCAATACATTCTTCGATTCCGCAACCAGGACAAACTTGGCGGTGAAGCAGGATATTACATCTCATCATTGGTATGTTTGACTTCTATGCTGCCCCAGATGTTCCAAACTGACCTCTATTAGTCTGGAGCCATTCAATTCATCGAGAGCCTCGACCGCACAAGTTTAACCGTTAGCGACGAAGATTTCGAACGCAACGTCGAGGCCGCCGTATCCGCTATTGCAGAACAAAACCGCGAATCCGAAAGCTTTGAGGAAAAACCCTCCACCCAGCCTCCTCCATCCCAACCCCAGGCCGGACCAAGCCGCAAAGAAACTACCCAATCCAGTGATGATGACACCTCAGCTCCAGTCGCAGGACTACTACGCACAATCCAAAAACCCCTCTCCACCATCGGCCGCATCTTCTCGGACGAGCCAGACTCAGGTTCTGCCGCGTCCCAAGAACGCCCCCAGCCTGTCCCAACGCCTCAGCCCACTGTTGCTCCGCCCCGTCTCACCCCGAATGTCTATCAGCCTCCTCGCGCAAGCAGCGAGGAGGGCAGGCGGTCAGGCGATGAGTGCGTCCACTCCACCCACGGTAGCGGAACCTCCGCGAAGAAGAATCTTACCCGTGTACTCGACGCTCAGGATGCCGCTGCGCGCCAGGCTAGTGCTGAAGATGCAGAGGCGCGCCGCATCCAACGCGCTGAGCATAATAATGTTGTCGAGACACTTTCCAACATGTTTCCCAACCTAGATCGTGAACTTATTGATGATGTCGTTAAGATGAAAGAGGGGAGGTAAGTACTTCCTGTCCCTGGGGATGTTTGAATGTTCTATTGGGCTTCGACTAACTATTCCTTGTAGGGTTGGTCTAGCTGTTGACGCCTGCCTTGCTCTCAGTGCAGAGTAGTATATAGAATAATGTAGCATCTTTGCTTGTTCGGGAATATCATGTCAGGAACAGTCCTAGCAGCAATGCTGTCTCTCTCGTCTTGAAATAAAGTAAAACATTAGAGGTAACTATATTTACCTATAAAACTTTAACATAGAGCCTCTTTCGCCCCTGACCGAGGGCAGGGTTTATGGATATTCGATTGCTCAAACCAACCGTAGCTATTAATTATTACAGATGCAAAACCCAAATATCTTATTTAATTGAATTTACATATTTATATGCAGCTAAGTATAAGCTGTTATGAAAAAGGAGATGTCGGCAGTTGACTAGAGACGAATGCCTCAAAAATCCAAAGATCCTCGGCTCGTTTCCCCGCAAAACCGCGGTCATTCGGAATTTCACTAAGCTCGTCCCTTGCATCTTATAATAATTCCGAACTGGAATAAATACAATCTCTTCTTTCTCAAAGGGCAGCACTGTACACCATGTCATCCCCTTTCCGCATCGTTGAGCATGTCGTGCCCACTCAGCACATCAGGGAGTATCCTGGAGCCACCGCCAACGACCAAGAAGAGCCCTTGCATCTGGCCGTAAAACAATATATACCGCTAGACAATCCCAATCCGCAACCAGGTGATATTACTATCCTTGCTGCCCACGCGAATGGCTTCCCCAAGGTATGAGATACCAAGTGCCGAGGTTCAGAGCCGCCAGACCTGCTTTTGAAGCTGTGCACGCATTGCGATGGCCTTCGAAGTATAGAATCGACGGTGTACTGATCGTGTCCCGCAGGAATTATATGAGCCACTTTGGGAGGAAATTCACGCTCGTTCCAAACAGAATGGGATACGCATTCGCGGTATTTGGATGGCCGACGTGGCGCAGGAAGGCCAGAGCGGTGTGATCAATGAAGATTCCCTCGGAAATGATCGTATGTAATGTGAATGTCTTATGAGAAGCAATTATGATGCTAACCTTATTACAGCTAGCTGGTTCGACCACCCCCGAGATCTCCTCCACCTAGTCAATGTCAAGCGGGCTGAAATGCCTCGGCCTATCGTTGGCATCGGACATAGTATGGGAGGTGCTCATCTGTAAGTTCCAATAACCAGAGAATCCACGCAGCAGCTAGCTAATATACCCCCTAGCACACAATTGTGCTTAATGCACCCCCGACTCATCCACACACTAGTCCTCCTAGACCCAGTGATCCAACGCCAAACCACGCAACTAGACGGTCTCATGCTTCAAGTAAACAAGCGCGAGATCGCCAAAACAACCCAACTATCAACCCACCGGCGCGATATCTGGCCCTCCCGCCAAGCCGCCGCAGAAGGCTTTCGCCGCAGCCCCTTCTATCAAGCCTGGGATCCACGAGTGCTATCCCGTTGGATCGAGCACGGCCTGCGTGACCTCCCAACACCCATCCACCCACTAGACTCCAAGACCCTGACAGACAAAGCCACCGGGCCTCCAGTAACCCTCCGAACTACACTACACCAAGAAGTGTTCACTTTCTCGCGGCCAAACTACACGCACCCACTGAACAGTACCAGCCCTATCAACCGCGTAACACACCCAGATCTAGACGCAACTCACCCACACACCTACCCCTTCTACCGTCCAGAGCCAGCTCGCATCTTCTCCCAGCTCCCATTCCTGCGCCCCAGCGTGCTGTACATCTTCGCCGGCAAGTCGGATATGTGTAACCCCGCCATGCGCGCCGATAAGCTCGCCAATACTGGCACCGGGCTGGGCGGTAGTGGAGGTGTTGTTGCAGGCCGTGTGCGTGATGTTTTCTTCAAGGAGGCTGGTCATCTTCTTGCCCAAGAGGCTGTGAATGAGTGCGCTGATGCAGCGGTTTCTTGGATTACGCCGGAGATCGGCCGCTGGCGCACTGAGGAGGAGAGTTTCCGCGCGGCTTGGAGTCAGAAGTCGAAGATTGAGAAGGTTACTGTTGATGCCGAGTGGCTGAAGAATGTTCCTGCGCCGGAGCGAAGGCCGAAGAAGGCTCAGAATGGGGAGTCAAAGCTGTGAGCGGGTTCGTATACCCGTCTGGTTTTGTGCCTGCTTCGTTTTCTAGCACCGGGTGTAAGTATAAATAATGTATAGTCTGCTTTTGCGGATTATGCTAGCGTATATAAATATAGAACGTTCAAGTTTGAATCTGAATGTTTTTTTATTGTTTTCAGATCCTATGGATGAGTACGCCGAATAAACAACCATAATACTTCACAGACTCCCATCTATAGCAATGACTCCACGCGCCGCCAGGTAAAAAAAAGAAGAAAAAGGTATCGTATATCTATGGACCAAAGCCAAAAGATCCGTCTCCGGGACGAATTGTATTCGTGAAAGCTATGCAATAGCAACGCCGAGGGGGAATAAAAACAGTGCTCTGCTCCGAGTCTCGCAGCAAAGGACAGACGGGAAGGAGCATGGTATCTATTTCAGGTTATGTTGAGGGTCACATTTGCAAGAGTATGGTATATCGCCACCCTTAAAACAACGATGGGTGCGAGTCATGAACCAGCTCGGGGAAAGAGGATGTCTAAGTGGTTGTTTCACGTCGACTTCTTGGCTCGGGATACTCCATTCTCGGATGGTCCACCCGAGGTGCGGATCACTTCGGGAATCTGCCAGAAGTGCGCCCAGCGCAGGTGGTATTCGTCTTGTCGGTCGTTGAGGCAGTGGCGGAGCCAAATTCCCCACATAATATAGAGGTAAGCACCGATGCCAGTCATGATATGCCTGCAAGTAAGAATGAATTAGCAAACAGTCCAATAGTAAATAGTCCAGGCTTAACACATACCACCAGCCATGCCCCTCCAAAAAGAGACCCCATGGAAGACCAATAGAGTGGCGCATCCGACGGATCTCAGAGCAGAACACGTTATCCAAGTTCCAGATGAAGAAACCTCCCAAAAACATGCTTAGTCCATATATGACCATGAACCACATGGTCTTGAGCGTTTTCTCGTTGCGCACGTTCTCATAGTGCTGGCGCTCCTTCGTCAGAACGGGAAGTCCCTTCTTCTGGCGCGCTAGGCGGTCCTCCTCCGTCGAGTGACGCCATTTAGGTCGGAGGGTCACTTCCATGGTGTACATGCTGCGCACGACGACGATGGTAGTCAAGAGCGCAAAGGCATTCTGGTGGAAGACTGGGTCTTGGAGGTAGTGGTAGTACAGGGTGATGAATACAGCGAGACCTGCGAGTGAAATTCCGAGACAGGCGCGTGTGGTGGTGGACCGGGAGTATGAGAATGAGGCGTAGGCCATAAGGCAGGTGGTATAAATCATTGAGAGTTCGTCCACTAGTTGCATAGGATCTGTCAAGTACATTCACCGGTCAGCATTGCTCTTGCGATTTCTCATGTATCGTTTTAAGTATTATTGGTGAATGTCCATGTTTTAAATAGATCCTGGGCTTGAGAGGGGTATAGGGAGACTTGCATTTGAGGGTTGAGTGAAACAGGAAACTCCCTGTTCCAACTACTAGGTAGCCAAGGAGGGCAACGGTGAATATTTGGTCATGTCCATTGCGACGGCAGCTCCGTATGCCCTGGATTCCAAGCCACATGAACAGCAAATTTGTGAGTGTGTTGACAATCTCCGCGGCATACTCTGTGGCATAATAGTCCTAGACAGAGGGATATATTAGTATGGTTCTAATGTGGGCTTAGGCATCTAGTCGGGAATACATACCTCTTCACACCAGTTCAAGGTAGAGGTGACGGGCTCCCAGTATCCGTCCTTTGCAGGCGGATATGGAAAAAAGGGTAAAGACCAAGGCATTATGTTGTATACCAAGGTAAAGATAGATGTTAATGTAAGCTCTATAAGATAATTTCGAAGAGAAAGGAAAAGAGAAACAAATACCACATGACGTCGATGCTCGACAGGACGCCCTGGTCCGTGCACTCCGTGAGATGCCGGAAGCGGCAGGTTCCTGTCTCTATTTATTTACTCTATACATGTAGATATTTACATATTAACATATCGGTTTCTGTTTCTGTCTATTATCTATTTCTGTCTATGCTTATTTTTCTGCATTGGATCTACAAAACAAGCATAACGCGTTGACTGCAAATGGTCTACATGGTACACAGAAAGGTCCAGGAGCCGTATGGTGATATGACAGTCATACGATAGACATACTATGTAGTTGGATTTGGAATACTAATACTATGAATTAATACTGTGAGCTATTAGATCAATAGTAAATTTCTACTCCCTATATATTATATAATAATGGTTATAAACCACTTTGGACATGAATCCTCGGGGTGGCTTATCGATAGCCATTGCTGACCTCGATGACTTCACTGTTTTCAACGTCTGTCCGTGACCTCGGCAAAGTCGACGATTGCAATTACTCTCTACAATCTTGTTCCATTCTATTTACCCTCATTTACTCCCTGGTGGAATGCAAGCTGGTGCCCATCTTTGGCTGTGACCGTCTTTGTGGGATTTTCTCTGTTTTTTTTTTTTACGCATCCGGTGGATCTCGACGCCTTCTTGACCGCTACGCAGACGCGACGCCTATGGACTTCAATCTGGCATTGGATCTTTTATCTTTAAACCAAATATATTCATTGTCGCCAAAGTCACGATCCGAGTTGACCCAGCAATGTCGAACAATACCACATTAACGGCGCCGCAGGTGAAAACGAGCACCTCAACGAGTATGCTTCCTATTCAAAACCCAATCATTTCCATTTCATTGCTAATCATAATCCTCTTATTGCTCCAGCCTCAAAGACGCCCTTTCACTTCGCTGCTGGCCTTTGCTCTGGCCTTACCTCCTCCATCCTCCTCCAACCCGCAGACTTACTCAAAACTCGAGTCCAGCAATCCCAGGGAGCAGCCCTCCTCCCAACTTTGAAAGCGATCATCTCCTCTCCTAACCCAATCCGTGGATTATGGCGAGGTACACTCCCTTCAGCCCTCCGCACCGGCCTCGGGTCGGCATTATACTTTACCAGTCTCAACGCATTGCGCCAAGCTGTTGCGCAAAGCAACCCAATGGCCCTAGCTAGTCCGGTAACAGCCACCAAATCATCATCCGTCCTCCCAAAACTTTCCAACACAGCCAATCTCGCCACGGGGGCTGTCGCAAGAGTCGCCGCGGGCTTCGTAATGATGCCCGTGACCGTGATCAAGGTCCGTTACGAGTCAGATTACTACGCATATCGCAGCTTAGTAGGCGCAGGTCGGGATATCGTCCGCACTGAAGGCCTGCGTGGGCTCTTCGCAGGATTTGGCGCTACTGCTGCTCGTGACGCCCCCTACGCGGGCCTCTATGTTCTCTTCTACGAGCAATTGAAGCGGCGGTTCGCTTTGATGGCCGCAAAACCCTCTAATAATGGCGAGACACCAACTCCTGTTTCGTCCTCATCAATACACTTCGTCTCCGGTGGAGCGGCCGCCGGCATGGCGACTGCAATCACCAATCCTTTTGATGCCGTCAAGACCCGGTTGCAGCTGATGCCTGCCAAATACAAAAACATGGTGCATGCTACGCGCTTGATGATCCACGAGGATGGTATGCGCAGTCTTTTTGGTGGACTTGGTCTTCGCATGGCTCGCAAGGCCATTAGCTCGGCGCTGGCATGGACTGTCTACGAGGAGCTCATCCTGCGCGCTGAGAGGCGGTGGGAGACGAATTCCCAGATGGGTCTTTAGACTTGCATTATATCTGCCTTGGCTACCACTCCCACTACTCTCCATCCCCATTCCGCTTTCTGTATTATAGTCCGTTCAGGCCCCGCTATAGCTCGCATCCTGGTCCGTGCCCATATGTGCATACCTGCATTGAGCTTGACCCAATGGGAGGATTTAGATAGCGGGCTCAGATCTGATATGTATATTATACTGTATCTGCACATGTCGCCTATCATATAATTCCAGCCTTAGCCTTTTTCATTTATATTAGGGGTATCCACCAATCTAGCTGTACCAAGCACCTGCGAGATGTTCGCCAACCCCGTAGAATACACAGCAGATGGTGGACTAGATACACCGGGAAGGGTGATGACGGATACAATTTGCACGGTGAGGAGATGTTGGAATCAAAATCAAAATAAGGTCATCAGCTCATATCGCGTTAATGTACTACCACATACTTTGTGATATAAAAAAGTCGAAACGAATCACATCTCAGCACAACACAAGCACAATTTCAACAAAAAACAGTCCAATCAGACCAGATCTCATAAAAAGAATAATGCAATAGCAACGTTCAAACAGAACATATACGTAAATTCGAATTTCTTGTTCAAGCATCATCCATAATCAAGGCAGCTCAGAATGTAAGACATTTATGCGACGATTCGCACCCGACCTGAAGGGCTCTTCTTCCGGACCAGGAACATTCTGTCCTTTTTGTTGTCGTTGACTCTCAGTTCGGTCCTCGAGTGGGATGTCTCGGCAATGACATGGCCCTTGCGTAGGCGTAGGGTGTGGGCGAAGAGCTGATCTTGCAAGTCGTGATCTATCCACTTTTTGATGATGATGTAGTTGCCGTCAGTCTATGAAAATATTAGTCACCGTTGTATGCATCCAGCCCTGGAGGGATAATTCTTACCTCGTCGAAAGCCCAAGGAAGACCGTAGGCGATCAAGGTATCTGGCAGCAAGTGCTTGCGATGGACCTAACATAGTGTTAGTTAAACCCCTAGTATATAGAGAGAGTACTCCTTACCCTGATCCATGTGAGCTTGGTCTCTTCCTGCCTCTTCTTCTCCTCCTCTCTCTTCTTCTCCTCCTCCTTCTTCTTCTCCTCCTTCTTCTTCTCTTCTTCCTTCTTCTTCTCCTCTTCTTTCTTCTTCGCTTCATCCTTCTTTTCTCTATTGATGATACTATCGATTTCCTTTTCGGAATAGCCAATGCTGCGAAGTCGGTCACGGAACTCCTTCGCCTGCCGCGCCGCCTCCTCGGCCTGTTTTTTCTTAATCCGCTCCTGTTCAAGCTTCCACTCCTCAACAGCAGCAGCCTTCATAGCGAGCTCCTTCTTCCGCTTCTCCTCGGCCTCTCTCGCCTTTCGCATATCTTCATCTCGAATCTGCTTAACGAGCTTTTCATGCTCCTCCTCCTCCTCCTTCTGCCTTGCAAGCTCCTTCCACTTTTCCTCTCGCATAAGCTTCTCCCTCTCCTCCTCTTCTTCCTTCTGCCTTGCAATCTCCTTCCATCTCTCCTCCCGCATGAGCTTCTCCCTCTGTCCTTTCTCGTTCTGCATGCGCGCAAGATCCTTCAATCTTTCCTCTTCCAGTCTGTGTTTGATCTCCTCTTTCTCAGCAGCAGTTCTCTGGTCTGCCGCATACTTCTTGAGCTGATAGCGCTCCTCAGCCTTGCGCTCGTCCTCCGCGGATTGTTGTTTGCGCTCAAGCCGCTGCAGTTTACGCAGTCGCTCCGAAAGTTCTTCCTCATAAAGTTCGGCCTCCTGCCTAATCAGCCGAGACTCACGCGGATCGGCCGGTGGGTTCACAATAATCTGCTCGCGCTCATGCGCACTGCGATCACGAGACTTCTGCAGCTGTCGCTGCAGCCGTTCGATCTCCTGCTGATGCTTCCAGAGATCCAAATCCTGCCGGAAATTATCGCGCTCCAGGATTTGCTGGGTCATGTCCTGCCGGACGTCGTTGTGACTCAGCAGTTGCTGGTTCATAGCCAGCTCGTGGTCACGGTGAAACGGGGAGGTCTCGCGTGAGACGGCGGTGCTGACGGCACGGGGGCGCCCACGGCGGGCTGGGAGGGCCAGCGCATCGTCTTCATCATCGAAGCGGCTGATGTGGTGGTTGCGGGTGTGATCGTCCTTGAATTTCTGGTGCACCCGTCTCGACTGGGGCTTATTCTCCGCGCGACTCTCTGACTGCAGTCCTTGTTCGTTGAAAATCATCACCGCTGGCGGTGGCGGTGGTACCGATGGCTGGCGGCGTCGGCCGCTTGTCGAGGCCGACCGGACCATGCGGGTTTGGGTTGGTGCTAGGAACTGAGTGACTTCCGGGCGGCGGTGGCGAGAGATAGAGCGCTGGCGGATATGGGTTCTGACACCCGGTCGATGGAGGGAGACATCGGTCTCGGAGTAATCCGAGCCCTCCGAGGAATAATCATCGTACACAGCGTGTACGGGCATTATGGCGGGGTTGTTGCGAAAAGTATGGGGCAAGAGTGATAATATAGATTGGGGCCCTGAAAGAGGGGCCTGAGCGGGGGTTATCAGGTGCAGATGGCAGATGATAGGGTAGGCACCAAAGAGAAAAAGAAGAAGTAAGCTGAAGAACAAAAACGGGCCAAAGTAGGCGAAATTTTGTATACGAGAAAGTGTGTGCTTATACTTGTCAGCCAAAGCGGGGGAGGGGCTGGGAAGAAAGGAAAAGAGAAAAAGAGGGAAGCCAGGCCTGGAGTACTTTATTTATTCAGCTGGGCGTCATGGGCGTCATTTTTAATTGGCACAACTCCAGGGCTGCAGTTCAGCCTCATGGCGCATAATCTTTACATTTGACCCGATAATATCATACTCTTATACTCCCTCTCTCTTATATTCTATTCTATCGAGTCTTAATATACCCCGTACTATTTCCACCTTTCCTCTCTACGTTCTACACACTCTCTCTTCAACCTTAACTCTAGTGGGATACAAGAGCATCATCAGGACCCACTTCAAGCCCACCTCGAGATTAGTGCTAACGCCCTCGAAAAATCCGGGCACTCTGACCACACATTGGGCTTCCTGCTGCATAAACTTCCGAAATATGTAAGCATTTCCTTCGTATACGCGACTTAAAATAGCCACGATTGGATCCTTTTGAGCTAACTTTTATGAGACGCCGAGAACGTATCTAAAGACACAAGGCGGTTACTGACTCTACATTTTACGATCGATTTCTTTTTCTGTGGGTAATCGCTCGTGTCTTAAAGTTGGATTCGAGTTTGAGTCTATTTGGGCGCTTATTCTTCCTGTCATTCTACCTAATTCCGATAATTGACAGTCAAGATACGATTCGTTGCAATTATAGATTGGGCACCAACAGTGTATGTTTCATATTTATCTATCCTTGATCTATATCCATTTCAATACACGGTAGCCCTGCGGGTGGGGCTTTTCTATCCATGGATCTTAGTTGCCGCTTTTGGGGGGTGGGGATCAGACCGGTATATTTCAGACTGGATTGGACTGGCCGTTATCACCATGTGATATAATACGCAGTATGTATTCCAACATTTGAAGCATCCTTGAGCCCTACAGAGTACATATGGATGTCTAGGCCAAGCCGTTCATGAGTGATTCAACAAAACATCGTATATTCGACCGATCTGAGTACCTGAAAGACCTACCGTCTTAGCTGCTCGCAGGGGGCTAGCCTTCTGCGTATCGCAGGTAGATGAACTGATAGAACGAGCCGACTGATTCAATTCAGCATAAAGATAGCATATATCAGGCGGTGAGCCTTGAAAAGGTTCAATTTAAGATAGGGTTATACATCTTCATTCGAGACGTTAGGCAACTCGTTTTTCTTGTTCTGTTCTTGAACTTGTGGCCCCCCACGCATACCACACTTTTCTTTCTTCATTCTTCGCCATGACAGATGTCGGATTAGGGATGCCTGCCTTGAAATCTGCTTATATAAGGATGAGGGGTTGAGGGGGTGTGCTCAATTCTACTTGGTCAAAAAGCGGCGAGAACTGAGCCTAAAATGGAAAGTTCATATCTGAGAACGTGATACATTCCATGGAATGCGACGGTGAACCGGTGGACCTGATCGGGTGTTCCCGTGAGATGACCCATGGGCACCGGACTTCTGCACCAGACTTTCTTCATTCTAGTTTAGCTACATCACATCCACCTGGGTACGAATCATATTTAACAACTGGACTTCATGTATCTTATTCTCGAAAACCGGCACTTATGTATCTTGTACACAACTTACAATACCTGGCTGCATCATCCCGTTGACTAGAATCCAAAGCGATCAAGTGCCCCTAGTGGTTGTACACTTGCATGGTAACCTTTGGACTTGTTCTAGCCGCCTTATATCCAACCAACCTACACATATAAGTGCCCCCAACCCAAGCCACACCTAGAAGAAGCTACCTATAGAGCAGCTAGAGTGATAAAAAAGTATATTGTAGTATAAGTTGTACAAAGTATTTGGTCTTTCTCTAGTCATAAGCCAGGGGAACCCTGTTAATGCAATAACAACGACAAGGATACCTTTCTCGCCCACTCAGCGGTCAGTCCGTGGCTTAATGCCAGTATCGCGAAGTAGCCACAATAAGCAAAGTAACACACTATACTCCGTATTGTAATCATGTTTCCACGAATTATGGGTCGGTAGTTCTCATTCCAGGAAATGAGTGGTTGTGTTGCCCAGATATAACTACGTCATTTTAATATACGTAGTGGGGAAAATGGGGGTTGATGTAGCCTGAGCACTAAGATGACGCCAATGGCGTTGGTCTGGTAGCACACGAGAACCCTGAAATGTCTAATATTTAACATGACAACTTATATAGTTACAGTTATGCATGGTGTTATGATTAACTCCTTTCCCTCCATTGAATCCTTCCAAGGTTGGAAAATAGTTGTAGATCTTGAAGTATAGTTTCGATTAGACCATCCTTGGCATATCAGCCCTATCAAATTGAGACACTATGAAAATATTAGGGTAACCTAGTCACCTATATTGTATGTTGTATACATAATACTAGACAGAGTGAGGATGAAGCAAATTTAACCGTGCTTTGCATTTGAGAACCCTTGCATCGTCGACACTGACAGCTGCAGCGCAATAAGCTACGACCGGCCCCACAATGCGCTTCTTGAGATGCAACTACGGAACATATTAAAATTTAGGAGGTTGGAATCCATGCTACGTATTTATCTCGATGGCCTTCTCTTGCTAGACGGCCGAAATTAGTTCAACTCTGAAATCCAGATTTAGGCCTTGACAGGGAAGTCATAGAAGATGGAGGTATATGCAAAGAGGTATCATGGCATGCTCTTTCCTCGCTTGATTCATCCAAGAAAGATATTTTTGCAAACAATAACCGGGTATTAAAGTCACCAGCTTGCAACCCAAGTATGTATAAGTCGCCAGAATATGACCAGGCCAGCCGGACATAGAAGGGCAAATATTTGTACCCTCCCTGCATCTCCCCGGGGCATAGTGTATCATATCCACTCATCAGCTTCGAGATGACGGTATCTTCTACCCATCCCATTTTCTCTATCCAACCTGTGTCGCAGGTCCACCCGGAAAAGAAAAGACAGAGCAGAACCAGCCTTGTCCATTCCATTCCATTAAGATTCACATTCGCGATGATTGCTGAAGCTTTGGTATAAATATACCACAATCAAGGATACCCGTCACATAGGAGCGCATCGCGTTCACGTCTTGCTCTCGTCTCATATTCTTATTTCAACATTGTGTTCACGCCCTCCCACCAGACTTGAGAATCTGCTCCAGGTTCTCCCGACTTTTTTGGTTTGTCGTCTCGTGGTATTGCAGCTTTTTCTCGAGGTTTGCGATCTCAGCGGTGGCCTCGCCGCTCTCACGAGTGAGGCGCTTGTTGACTCTGTCGACGGGAACGTTGACGAACCTGGGATAGGAGTATAAGTCAGTCTCAGTTTCACGAAAAATAGAGCGAATGAGAAATTTCTCCAACTGTCTTGCTGTTTCGAAACCGCAAAATTGAAAACATGAAGAAGAGAAAATAAATAAATAAGAAATAAAAAAGACAAGACGAAAAATGCTCACATTTTACCAACACCCTCATAAACCTTCGTCTCGGAAGGTAACTCAGACAACTCCTTCGATGTAAGCTGTAGCATGCGGATATCGCGCTGCTTGGCCGTCATATGAGCCTTGGTGATGCTGATCTGCTGCTGCGAAGCGATCGCACGAGCCTCAATCTCCTGGAGGAGCTGTATTTATTGAAACCATTAGCATTTGTATACCTTCATTGGAAATGACATCTTCAATCGGAAACCAGAGAGAGACAAGAGGCTGAGTGAGACCGAATTGAATTGGCATACCACCTCCCCTGGCCATCTGCTCGCAGTACCCGACCCAAAAATTTGAGCTTGTTCAGCCTGAGACGCACCTTTTGGAGAGCTTCATTGGGAATCGACATCTTGGCTATGAATGTTCTCGGAGCTTGAATGTGGTTGAGGGGTAGGAGGGGTGCGGAGGAACGGGCGGAAGTGAAACTGTTTTGTTGTCGTGGACTCCGGATTAGTTATTTGATTTTCTCTTTAGAGTAAATAGTATCGACCGATTTGGCTTTTATTGAAACGGTCTCGCACGGGTGTCTCTATGCAATGTCTTGGTCAACGGAATCAATTCGACTTGCTCGGCGAGTCCGTTGGGGTCAAGGCGGTGGGAGAGCGGGGCGGTGGAGTATTGCCTGACTTAGGGCTCGAAGGATACGAGTGGTATACGAGAGATGTGTTGAGTTCCAAAGAAAAGCGTGGAATTCGTGTTGGACAAGGCAGAAAGACATGCACATTTGTCTCTACTCTGTGTCTCTTTTGCTGAGAGGTTCTAACCAAATTAGGCTAAAATTGGCTTCAGCAATTCACATGGGATGGACTTCTGTCTAGGAAGGGCGAGCTTAACATGAGCTCAATACTGTCCAGAGCTCCTTGAGTAAGAAAAGAAAACTAAGCAAGTATTTCAGTGCTTAGACCCCTTTGTTAGAAGCATCTAGGGGTACTGTGTATTATCCAACACAAAGAACATGAGTCCACGCAATTTTTACAACCACCAGACCCATTTAACAGATGTTTTGGACTTGAATGGCTTCATTCAAAGTAAAAAAAATACTAACTCAAGTCTTTATGCATAAAGAAACCTAATTTCTAGTATTCTGCTATAGAAAGGTAGACAAGTTGGAAAATCTGGCACCCATAGGAACATGGGAAACAAGAAGGCCATATTGCGTCATCGGGGCCATCTGGAATATGGAAACTGCGCACAAATATCCTAAGTAGCGGTGTGATAGAGTGTGATAGAACAGAATAGGAGGATATTTTACGCAACGTCATGAGATCCAGAATCTTGTAGGGAGAGATATCACTACCGTTTATAACATGTAGGAGTGATCACCGAGAAGGTCGTCCGTGTGGGTGCTAATCTAACTGAAATCGGTGATAGTTAACTAATAGGCGCAGATTTTTACCTAAGTTTTAATATGTAGCTTTCACGAGAGAGGAATTTGAAATGGATGTTTTAGTAGGTAAAATCAAGGCGTATTAAAAAGATCGCAATTCCCTCCAGTGCATCATTCCACCAATATGAAAATAACAGAAATCTAAAGACCCTAAGTATCGAATCGATTTCCAGACAGATCCGAAAATCAAATGAAGGTAAGACAAATACCAGATTGATTAGCATGACAGGGAGAAAAGTAAAAAAACCGAACCAAGGAGATCATTCCTAGACCCCATACGCCTCAAGCCCAAACTCCGTTTCCCACTGAGCTTTTTGTTTTGGAAAGCCCATCGGCATGGCCAACTATGTCTCATGTTCTCGTCCAGGAGTGCATCAACAAAAAGTTGGTCAGCCCACATTCAATGACGCAGTAGCCTTATGCAAGGCCCTTGAGATAGCCAGCATAGTTTGATTTTCAGCCCTTATTAGCTGTTGGAGTTAGGCTCGGTGGAGCACCACAACTCGAACTCAGTGCTAGTAGGGTCAGCCATGCTTTCATGGCGAGGCATATCCCATGATGAATCCCGGCTCTCAAGGCTCTGCATGCTGGGGAGATAGGCAGACGCCATGCTAGGATGAACGTATGAAACAGTGCTGGGAGACATGGCCGGTGCCGATGAGACTGAGTAAAAGCCGGTTTGAGTCTCGTCGACCCAGGTAGAATATGAGCCAGGAGTGGCAGCATAGGAAGGGCCGGCCATGGTGGCAACTCCAGAAGGCTCGCCGCCATTGCTAAGAAGCCGGGGATCCATGTTATGCATGGGTAAACCGTGTGATATGTGGGTAAACTGGGGCTGAAGCAACTCGTGGTGAGCAGAACCAGGGAGTCCAGCGAGGGAAGAGCCATATCCAATGTCCTGCTGGTTTGGGCTAGTGGGGCGATAGTGTATATCTCCAGAGTAGGAGTCGTGACCCAGGAGAGAGTTGGGAATCGCTGGGAGGCTATTTGGGTGGCTTGTGTTTTGCCAGGAGGAGTGAATAGATCCGGGTGTCATCATCGAGTCAGGCCCAAATGGCGAGGAATCCCGGCTACTGTCGTAGTAGGCCTCTTCGAAACTTTGGGATCGAGAGTGGACGTAGGAAGACCCGCAACCCATACTCGATCCAAGATCACTTTCCATATCAGAGAAAAATCCCTCGTCCACGATAGTAGGAGAACCACTATCGCGTCGATTAGCAGGTGGGAGTTTGTTGGGCGAGAACTTGTAGTCTGGGTGTGTCGCGGCATGGTTGTCACGTTCTAGCTTAGCAAGGTCTTCGTATTTTCGGCGAATCTCAACGGGCTCTAGCTTCCAGCCCAAGCCCGCGATCTTTGAGACGATCTGATGGTTATTCGCACCCACTAGTCTCTTGGTGCGCTCTGCGTACGCAGACCGGTAAAGCATGAAGGAATTCATGGGTCGAGAGATCTTCCCATTCTTCTTGCGGACTTCGTTTTGGCGCTCATGAGCAGATCGAGACACCCAAGCATCCATGTCTTTGATCGGAGTAGTGTGGAAAGTTTCAGTGAGCTGACTGATTGGTCCATCAAGCTTGATACCTGGATCGGAGAGTTCTCTCCGGTTACGGTTGCGTCGCTGCTTGACTGCCTTGACTGGTGTCTTGTTGCGAGCGTGCGGGGTCCGTGTCCAAGGTGGCGAAGGGGTCACCACGGTAGGTGACCCCATTGGGATGGAACTTTCATCAGATACCGGAGGAGGCGTGATGACCTGAGGACTGGACATCATAATCTGATGTGACACATCTTATCAGTCTCGCCTGCAGTCAAATGGTAACATGGGGATTCAATTTACCGATTGAGGGGGCATGTTTTGAGGTAAACTGGGGGTGGTATAGAGTGGGGGAGAATCGTAGTGCTAGGATGGTTAGTATTGCTATCAGGCAACATCTAGAAGACAAGAGACTCACCATTGTTTGGTACTGGGACTGGGGCTGGGGCTGGGGCTGAAAACTG